>CM038551.1:33266065-34601065 GCA_021527575.1 Ensete glaucum
CTTGCTTATTAACGCTTTCAATCTTGTTTACTCTTCGAAAGCAAATATTTCACTTACGATGTTCCTTATCGGATTTCCTTGCTCTTTCTTAAGTAATTAGTATGCAGGTAGCTTAGCAATCTTCTTATCATTTACTTACTTCATTTGAACAATAAGCTTTGGATCTTTCTATTTTTCTTAAAGCTGAAATATTTTTATTAAAAATATGAAAAATTACACTTGCAATAATTCACACCCCCCCCCCCCCTCTCTTAGTGTCGATTGATCCTACAGTTTTTAATTTCTATGACGGGGTGTGAAAAATTGATTAAACCTCAACTTTTTGTAAAGTTTATGACCATCATATTTTTTCATGAAACCATGCTTGTATGGCTTCCCATTGGTTGATACTTTAGGAATGGGCAATATTTTGAATTTTCGAGTTGGTGTGCGAAAAACCGATTGAAACTAATCTTCACACAAAGTTTATGACCATTGCATTATTTTATGAAATAATGCTCATACGCCTTCTCATGGTTTAATACGTTGGGAATGTCTAGTATTTTGAATTTCTGAAGAGGTGCACCAAACACTGATCAAAGCTCAACTTTGTACAAAGTTTATGACTGCCATGTTTTTTTGCAAAATGATGCTCGTACAACTTCCCATTAGCTAATACATTGGGAATGGCAAGTATTTTGAAATTTCGAGTCGATGCACGAAAAACCGATTGAATCTCGACTTTACGTAAAGTTTATAACTATCGCATTTTTTCATGAAACCAAGCTCGTACAACATCCGATGTGCTAATATGTTGGGAATGACCATTATTTTGAATTTTTGAGATGGTGCACAAAAAATTGATCGAAGCTCGACTTTGCACGAAGTTTATCACCATTGTGTTTTTTTGCAAAACCTTACTCGTACAACTTCCCATGGGCTAATACATTTGGAATGGCCAGTATTTTGAATTTCTGAGATGGGGTGCAAAAATCCTATCGAACCTTGACTTTGCATAAAGTTTATGACCATCATGTTTTTCTACAAAACCATGCTTGTATGGCTTCCTATGGGAGATACGTAGGGAATGGGCAGTATTTTGAAATCGTAGTCGGTGCTTAAGAAACTGATCAAAAATCATCTTCGCGCAAAGTTTATGACCATTGCATTTTTTCGTGAAACGATGCTTGTATGACTTCCCATGGGCTAATACGATGAGATGTCCAGTATTTTAAATTTTTGAGGAGGTGCGCTAAAAATAGATCAAAGCTCGACTTTGCGCAAAGTTTATGACCGTTGCAGTTTTTCATGAAACAATATTTGTATAACTTCCAATGAGCTAATATGTTGGGAATGACTAGTATTTTGACTTTGTGTAAAGTTTATGATCGTCGCTTTATTTTGTGAAACTATGCTTGTGTCAGGATCAATTGACACTAAGAAGGGGGGGGGGGGTGTGAATTAGTGAAATCTAAGATTTTTCTTTCTAAAATAAAAGCTTTTCAAATAAGATAGAATATGAAATCTGAAACTTTTTATTTTTAATAAAATAAGTAAGTGATTAAAAGTAAGAAGCTAGAAAGATAATCACGTTTGCGGAAAAGAACTTATCGTCTTGCTTTCAAGGAGTTTAGTTAAGTTAAAAGCATCAATTCAACAACATTCAAGCAATGCAAGTAACAATTTGGGGAATGGAAACATAACTCCCTTTTGGTTCTCTCCGAAACCAACCTTCTTTTTTTGGACCCATATATAAGGAACTCAAAAAAAATTGAGAAAAGTCAAAAAGAACTATTTTCTAGCCCTAAAAGTTTCAAAAGAAAAAACAAGATGGGTCATCAAAATAGTTCTAGTTCTAAAACGAATAGTTCTAGTTCTAAAACAAATAATGAAGAAACTTGAAAAAGTGAACCAAATTTCTTTATTTGAATTGAGGAAGGGAAAAGTACATGAACCAAATGAAAATGCAAAAGATTCAAAAAAAAATAATCAGATTATTCACGAATCGACCATTCAAATTCGATCTATGAATTGGACAAATTATTTACTCATAGAAAAAGAAAAAAAAAAGAAAGATCTTGTTGATAAGACAATCACAATAAGGAATCAAATAGAAGGAATCACAAAAGACAAGAAGAAAATAGTTCTAGCCTATCATGATAAAAGACTGGAATTACAAAAACACATTTGGCAGATACTTCAAAGAAAAAATACCCAATTAATACGCAAATCACATTATTTTATGAAATATTTCATTGAAAAAATATACATGGATATCTTGCTATGTATGGTTACCATTTCTAAGGTTAATGCACAACTTTTTAAAAAAACAATTATCAATGAATGCATCCATTTACAACGATGAAAGAAATCAAGAAAGAATTGATGAAATAGATCAAGATACAATGAACTTTATTTCAACTATAAAAAAGTCATTTTCTAATCCTAATATTAGATATGATTTAAACACTTATTACAACTTATGTTCCTTATCCCAAGCATATATATTTTACAAATTGTCACAAACCCAATTATTTAACAACCATCACCTGAGATATGTACTTCAATATCATGGTCACGGGACCTATCCTTTTATTAAAGACAAGATAAAGTATTATTGTATGACACGAGGAATATTTGATTCCAAATCAAGGCATAAGAAAATTAATAAATCAAGGCATAAGAAAATTAATAAGTCTGGAATAAATAAATGGAAAACCTGATTAAAGGGTCATTATCAATATAATTTATCTCGGAGCAAATGGTCTAATTTATCTCGGAACAAATGGTCTCGATTAGTATCGAAAAAATGGCCAAATAGAGTCAATCAACGTTGTACTATTCAAAATAAAGAATCAATGAAATTGTATTCATATAAAAAAGAAAAAGACCGATTAATTCATTACATGAATGCAAATTTTTATGCAGTGGATTTATCGACGAGTCAAAAAGAAAAATTTAAAAAACACTACAGATATGATCTTTTATCACATGAATATATAAATTATGGGGACAGTAAGGACTCATACACACTGAAACCCGAATCGTTTTATGTATTGCTAAATATGACTATTGATGATTACTTAAAAAAAGGATATTTTATTGATACCTATAAAAATCTGAATAAAAAATATTTGGATTATAGAATTCTTCATTTTTGCCTTAGAAACAATAGTGATATTGAGAACAATAGTGATATTGAGAACAATAGTAATATTGAGAACAATAGTAATATTGAGGGCTGGACCGATATGTATATCGGTACCGAAATTGGTAAAAAAACTAAGACTCATCAAAAAAAATTTTTTGATTGGATGGGAATGAATCGAAATTATTCTACCATATCAAATCTAGAACCTTGGTTCTTCCCAGAATTTGTGTTACCTTTTGATGCATATAAGATTAAACCGTGGATCATACCAATCAAATTACTTCTTTCTAATATTTATTATGAAAATAATATTAGTGAAAATAATATTAGTCAAAAGAAAAATGAAAATAATATTAGTCAAAAGAAAAATGAAAATAATATTAGTCAAAAGAAAATTGAAAATAATATTAGTCAAAAGAAAAATGAAAAAGATATTAGTCAAAAGAAAAATGAAAAAATATCAGTCAAAAGAAAAATGAAAATAATATCAGTCAAAAAAAAATGAAAAAGATATTAGTCAAAAGAAAAATGAAAAAGATATTAGTCAAAAGAAAAATAAAAAAGATTCCATTAAAATAGAATTTCAAATTTCCAACCAAGAAAAAGAGGGTCAATCAAATCTTGTATCAGATCCACAAAAACAAAACCAAAAGGAATATCTTGAAGAGGATTACACGAGATCAAACATTAAAAAAGGTAAAAAAAAAAACAATCCAAGAAAAATAAGGAAACAGAGCTAGATTTGTTCCTGAAAAAAAAAATTCCTTTTCAATTAAGATGGGATGACCCCTTGAATGGAAAAATAATTAATAATGTTAGGATATATTGTCCTACTTAGATTGATAAATCCAAGGGAAATTGCTATATCCTCGATTCAAAGAGGAGAGATACATCTGGATGTAATGTCGATTCAGAAAGATCTAACTCTTACAGAATTAATAAAAAAGGGAATAATGATTATCGAACCAATTCGTCTATCTTTAAGAAGGGATGAAAAATTCATGATATATCAAACCATAAGTATTTCATTGGTCGATAAGAGTAAACACCAAATTAATAGAAAATACACAAAGAAAAGATATGTTGATAAGAAGAATTAAAAAAAATCCACTGGACTACATGACAATATATTTGTGAATGGGGATCAAGATCATTATAATTTCCTTGTTCCTTAAAATATTCTATCTCCTAGACGTCGTAGAGAATTGAGAATTCTAATTTGTTTCAACTCTCATAATTGGAATATTGTGAATAGAAATCCACTATTTTGCAATGAAAACAACATAATAAACTCTGAACAATTTTTGAACGAGGACAAACGTCTTAATACGGATTTAAATAAATTAATTAAATGTAAATTGTTTCTTTGGCCCAATTACCGATTAGAAGATTTAGCTTGTACGAATCGCTATTGGTTTGATACCAATAATGGTAGTCGTTTCAGTATGTCAAGGATACGTATGTATCCACGATTCAGAATTATTTAATAGTATATTTCCTATATATCACATGCCGTTTTCAGTAAATAAAAACCGAAAGATGTACGCATATGGTGTGTTACGTTCTGGCACATGATAAGTATTTACTTGTGTATCAATTCAATTGAATCTAGAAAGAAATCTACAGAATCTTTTTAGGTGCAAAGAAATCATTCTCTTTCATAAATGCAGAAATATATTATCCTTTTCTTTTCTATCTAAATCAAATGGAAAATTTGATTTAGATAGAAACGGATAAATCTAAATTTTTGCGTGTACTAGATTCAAAAAAATTGACATAATATAATAATTATTATTTTATTTTTCCTAATCGGTAAAATCCATGGCATGGAAAAGAAAGAAAAGAGAAAGATAAAAAAGTTTTATAATCAAAAATTCATTCATTTCGCTTCTTCCACAAGAAGAAAAAGAAAAAAACAGGGGTTATGTTGAATTTCAAGTATTAAGTTTCACCAATAAGATACGAAGACTTACTTCACATTTGGAATTACACAAAAGAGATTTTTTATCACAAAGAGGCCTACAAAAAATTCTGAGAAAACGTCAACGTCTGCTGGCTTATTTGTCAAAGAAAAATAAAGCCCGTTATAAGAAATTAATTGAACAGTTGGATATTCAGGAGCCAAAAAATGTTAATTAAATCGTTTGAATTAGTATAGTAGTTATTAGATTTTTTATTTTGATGAACCTCCTACTTTTTTCAGGAATTCATGAAATAATGAATTAAGGAAGAAAAGATATGACTGTACCGGCTAAAAAAAAGATTTCATGATAGTTAATATGGGTCCTCACCACCCATCAATGCATGGTGTTCTTCGACTAGTCGTTACTCTCGATGGTGAAGATGTTATTGACTGTGAACCCGTATTGGGCTATTTACAGAGGGATGGAAAAAATAGTGGAAAACCGAACAATTATACAATATCTGCCTTATGTAACACGTTGGGATTATTTAGCTACTATGTTCACAGAGGCAATAACGGTAAATGCATCAGAACAACTGGAAAATGTTCAAGTACCTAAAAGGGCTAGCTATATCAGAGTAATTATGAGTGAGCCGATAGCTTCTTATTTGTTATGGCTTGGGCCTTTTATGGCGGATATCGACAGACTTTTTCTATATTTTGAGAGAGAGAATTGATATATGATTTATTCAAAGCCGCCATGTATGCGAATGATGCATAATTATTTCCGCATCGAGGAGTAGCCGATCTACCTTATGGTCGGATAGATAAATGTTTGGATTTTTGCGATTATTTTTAACAGGAATTGTTGAATATCAAAACTCAAGACGCGAAATCCCATTTTTGGAGCGAGTCAAAGGAGTGGGCATTATTGGTGGAGAGGAAGCAATAAATTAGGGTTTATCAGACCGATGTTACGAGCTTCTGGAATACAATGGGATCTTCGTAAAATTGAGAATTATGAGTGTTACAATGAATTCGATTGGGAAGTCCAATGGCAAAAAGAAGGAGATTCGTTAGCTCGTTATTTAGTACGAATCGGTGAAATGAGGGAATCTATAAAAATAATTCAACACACTCTAGAAGGAATTCCTAGAGGACCCTATGAGAATTTAGAAGTCCGACGCTTTGATAGAGCAAAAAATTCCGAATGGAATGATTTTGAATATAGATTTATTAGTAAAAAACCTTCACCCAATTTTGAATTGTGGAAACAAGAACTTTACATGAGAGTAGAAGCCCCAAAAGGGGAATTGGGAATTTATTTGATAGGAGATAATAGTGTTTTTCCTTGGAGATGGAAAATTCGTCCACCTGGCTTCATAAATTTGTAAATTCTTCCTCAGCTAGTTAAAAGAATGAAATTGGCTGATATCATGACGATACTAGGTAGTATAGATATCATTATGGGAGAGGTTGATCGTTGAAATGATAATTGATACGACAGAAGTACAAACTATCAATTCTTTTTCTATATCGGAATCCTTAAAAGAAGTATATGGACTCATATGGATCTTTGTACCCATTTTGACCCTTATATTGGGAATTACAATAGGGGTACTAGTAATTGTGTGGTTAGGAAGAAAAATATCTGCAGCGATACAACAACGTATTGGGCCTGAATATGCCGGCCCCTTGGAAATTCTTCAAGCTCTAGCAGATGGAACTAAACTACTTTTTAAGAAGACCTTCTCCCATCTAGAGGAGATGTTCGTTTGTTTAGTATTGGACCGTCTATAGTGGTCATATCAATTCTACTAAGTTATTTAGTAATTCCTTTTGGGTATCGCCTCATTTTAGCCGATCTCAGTATATGTGTTTTTTTATGGATCGTCATTTCAAGTATTGCTCCTATTGGGCTTCTTATGTCAGGATACAGATCGAATAATAAATATTCCTTTTCAGGTGGTCTACGAGCTGCTGCTCAATCTATTAGTTATGAAATACCATTAACTCTATGTGTGCTATCAATATCTCTATGTGTGATTTGTTGAACATGAGCTTTAAACTTCTTTCCTAGAAGTAAAGGAAAGAAGTTGAATGTAATGTATTGAATAGATATTTTCTTTTTTATTCATCATTCGGGTCAATGAGTTAAACCAGATAGTCATATGAGTGAAACAAAACAACTTAGAAGTTTGCAGTAAGAAGATAAAATCTCATTTCATATGTACAAGAATAAAGTTGAAGTAAACATAAGCAGTGTAAACTGTTTACCCCAAGATTAAGATTCTTTCATTAGTCATCATATCTTGAAGCGGGTGTAAAAGATCAACTGTATGGAGTTTTCATTACTGTCTTGTATTTATTACCATGCCGTAAATCAATAAAAAAATCAATAGACGGTTAGGAACACCAAAGTGCATAAAGGATTAGTAATAGAGATAATTAGAGATAATGTAAAGTATCAAAAAAGAGATATTTCTACATAAAACTTCATAAAAATAAATAAGAATCAACATAGGGACTTTAAGTTGTAAGTCAAATCTCAAATTTATAATTTATAAATCAAATTTATAAATTATAAAAAATAAAAAAATGAATAAAAATATTGATGTATAAAGTAAATTTGATTCCTTCCCCTATAAGGAAACTCGCAATGCCAACCCCATTTGTAATTCCATCAATTATATATCTATCAGAAAAATATCTATATAACCGCGATTATATGACCAATTGTATATCCCATTTTGGATTTGGTCCAAGATAATTCTTTTAGGGCCATCTTTTACAAATGAATTGAGAAAGTCCAAATTCTGGAAAACCGAATAAGCAGACCCATATAAAATATATGCTATGAATAGTCCGGAAATAGCTATACTTACTGAAAAAATTGCATTTGTAAAAAATTCATACCAATCCACAGAATAACTCGAATTTGGATGGAAAAGGTTTGTGGATGGAGTTAACCATTTTGATAATATATCCAAATCTGTTGCTCCTTGATAAAAATGAATTCCTATTGATCCAACGAACAAAGTAAATAATACCAATATAAGCAAAGGAAATAGCATAGTATTGTCCACTTCGTGAGGGTACATGGAAGTGTATGAAACACTTATAATTTTATAGTGGTTCAGCGCCAACGATTTATGTCCACTTCCAAGTCCTCCTTCTTGAGACAAACCGGCATCCACTACCAATCTTCTTTAGGTGAAGATCAAACCCTTACAATTGAGTTGATAAGGGAGACTAAATTTACAACTCTACGCTCTCTCCCTTACCCATTTTCTTTTTCTTACAATTCTCACATAATATTTTCTCATAACATAATCACACAAAAGTGTTATCTTGAATGTAAGAAAACTTAGGGTATTTATAGGCCCCAAATTGGCTTCAAAACTGGAGCCAAAATTCAGCCGTATCTAGAAAATCCGGGTATGGGTGATTTACCCACCGACCTAGGTGGTTTACCGGCCATCAGTACCTAGGCGGTTTACCCGACGAAAGCTACTGCTCGTCGATTGAATTTTGTGGTACGGACAGTCCAACCACCGTTCACCAAAGGTTTACCCGCCAGAATTTCCGTAAAAGTGGTTCCCTCCACTTTTCGAATTCCGACGTGACTTTTACGTGGACCAACTCTTTGATTAACTGATTGAGCTCAACCTGAGCTCAACTAAACCTAGTAGTGGATTCGATTGCCTCATTAAGTTGATTTGGATTCCTTCCAAATCCAACTCAATTAGGACTCTAACCCTAACTATGACTCAATGATTACAACACTTAATGATTAATTAAGCCTAATTAAGACCTAACTCTCGCATACTCCAGCAGCCTCCGACAATCTTATGGCAAGTCCTCTGGTCTTTTTTCCAATGATCTCCCTTCGCGTTCCCAGTGAGCTTCCCGATTCCTTCAGCAAATCTCCTAGCGAACTTCTGATGAGATCCCACCGCATCGTCCGAAGTTGACTCAATGCCTAGGCTTTATCTTGGCTATCATCTGGTTATAATTTTATTGATCCTACTAAAGTTAAACCTGCATGATACTAATTATGACTTAAATAAATACAATCATAATTACCAAAATATCCATTATAAGACTATCCTGACTCTCGACAAGCTTTTCGGCTATCCCGATAATCTTCGAGTCTTGGTCTTCTTTTTGTGAACTTCCTTGTGCCATCCTGGAAAACTCCCAATACCCTCAGCGAGCTTTCGACACACTCCAGGCGAGTTCCTAAACCCATCGACTCGGTGCATGGACTTAACCCTGGCCAACCCTGATTGTAATAACCCTTCTATCATAATTAATCCTATATCAATCAACTCTAACAATCCTGTTAGATCAATAATCCATTAATTAATTTCATCATCAAAATCTGAGATTCAACAATCTCCCTCTTTTTTATGATGTCAATCAATTGATGACAGGAGTTAATCCTAACTCCCCCTAAAATCATACCACTTAAATTTAAGAGATGCACTCACTCTTAAATTCAAGTAATCAATCATTCAATACAAATTTTAACATAAATTTGCATCAAGTAATCAAATCATGAATTGTAAAATATCCAAGTTATATCATCAAGTGTTATCAATGAATATTTTTTAATCTCATGTGTCATCAATATATATTTTTCCCCCTTTGTCATCAATAAAAAGGTGAAATATAAAGCTAATAAATTCCCATGGGCTAATATGTTGGGAATGTTCAGTGTTTTGAATTTTCGAGGACCGCTAAAAATCGATCGAAGCTCAACTTTGAGCAAAATTTATAACCATCATATTTTTTTCGTAAAATGATGCTCATATGACTTCCCATGAGCTAATATGTCAGGAATTGCAAGTATTTTGAATTTCCAAGATGGTGCATGAAAAATCGATTGAATCTCAATTTTGCGCAAGTTTATGACCGTCGTTATTTTTCTTGAAACTATGCTCGTACAACATCCCATGTGCGAATGCGTTGGGAATGGACATTATTTTTTAAATTTTGGTATGACGATGGGAAGGGAGAAAGAGCAGCTGTGAAGGGCGTTGGTACTCTTCCCTCAAGCTTGCTCCCTAGTGCCCGTGACTGCGATCGGCGCTAGGGACAACAGCTTCTACTTCTCCTTACTGAATGATGAGCGGGCAGTTGTGAAGGGTGACTTCTCTCTTGGATGCTTCTCCCACTGCCTCAAGCTTCTTCACTCAGGCATTCCCTTATGCTTATGACTATGATCGGTGTTGGGGATTGCAGCTTCTCCTTCTCCTTACCAAAGGAAGGGCAACAACTGTTTCTCCCTAGGGCAGTTGCGATCGGTGTTTCCTTGGTGATTTCAGGTGTGGAAGGGGGCGGTTGCTTCTGGGATTGGTGCTTGGTCCATGTTGAATGGAAGAGCGGTGGCTTCTTCTGCAATTGGTGCTTGGTCCATGATGATTTCAGGCATGGGAAGGGCGACAACTGCTTCTCCCCTAGGTGCGGCTGATGGCACCAAGAGCTGGTGCGGTAGGCTCTCCTCATGGATGCGAGCGGGCAAACGTGTGATGCTTTGCTTCACAAGCCGCTCCTCTGTTCCAGCCGAATGCTCCTCTGCTTTCTTCATAGCGAGATGCTCCTCCACTGATTTCTTCCTAGTGGCCTTCGCTAGTTTCTTCACAATGAGATAGTCCTATGTTGGTTTCTTCCCAATGAGATGTTCCTCCGATGAACTAGTCGAGAGGTTGCTCATGCTCTAGATCATGACCTCCTACTCCAATTTCCTAAGAAACTCGTCCTTGGAATAGCCTCAAGGCTCGTTGGAAGTTTGGATCTTTGCTTAGATTTCTATGCTCCATAAGTGCAGGTTGATCAGAAGATTGCTATGTATGAGACTACTAATTCTAAAGAACTGATTGAGACATGATCTATGGCGATTGTCGGCTATGTGGTCGGACTTAGAACATATTTTTTTTCATTATCCTTATTCATTAGGACTCAATGGAGAATATCGGCATTTGGCCTTCATATGTTGGAGAATGGTTTCTTTGTGTGTAAGCTCTACTCTGACGAAGATTTACTACAGGTCCTGGAAGGATTTTGGACTATCTGTGGCCATCCAATGATCCTACAATATTGGGCACCTAACGTGCGATTATAGTTAGACAATCCATAGTTTATCCCTTTATGGGTATCCTTCCTTGAACTTCTATTACATCTCTGGAGTCACCGTTTTGTTGTAAAGCTATATAGCACCCTGGGATAGCTGTGCAAACGAGATTAGCTTTTGCAAGAGCTTGTGTAATAGTTTCTTCTAATGGGGATCTACCTAATGAGTTTTTTTTATCATAATCTTTATAGGAGAACCAGAAAGGTGCATGTCTCATATTCTTGGAAGCCATATCGATGTAGAGTTTGTCTGTCTTTTGGTCACGCAAATGGTGCTTGCCAGCAACGTTAAAAAAAATCACATAGGTCTACCAACCACGTCAAGAGCCTCAGCATGGTGTCACTACAACTATTCCTAGCACTGATACCCAAGGCAAGTCTCCTCTAGTACCAATAGTGATGGTAGTGGAGAAGATGAGTGAACACTCCGACTCGCAGGGGCAGTAACATGAACAGGCGAAGGATAAGTCAGGACTTCAATCTTTTCATACTATGTTGGAGCTATCCACAGCAGGAGTTTCCTATGGTACTCACACTCCAATGACAATCTTATCTTCAAGAACCATTCCTTCAGCTAATAAGGAAATTGCATCTCAACAACCTTTTGTGCACCACGACATTACACCTCCCTAAACTCATTGCTCTCCAACACATCCCGCTATTCAAGACTTCTTGACTCATGGTGCTCAAAAGTTTAAACATTTGCAAGCTGTGGATGAGGTGGATAAAAATAGAAATAAAGGTTTATAAGGTAAACATACGGGAGGAACATACCAAATCAAAGGATAAAAAAGCGATGGTAATGTCCTTCTGAAGTCGCACGCTCTTCCCTCTATCTAGTTTAATGAAGATAATCTGTTAGAATATTCATAGACTTAATAAGCTTGGGAAATGTTGGGAGCTCAATAGAATAATTTGGTCTGTTGCATGTGATATTGTTATTCTTGTGGAAATAAAAAATAAAACTCCTCGTGTTCGTATCCAAAAGAATTTAATATGACTTGAGACAGAACTTTTTACTAATGATTCTTATGAGACTTATGGTTGACTTTGGGTCTTATGGCATCCTATCTTTGTTAGTGCTTGGTTTATTTTTGTTACTGATCAATTCATCCACCTTAAGGCAAAGGACAAACAGATTGGATGTCAATTCAATATTATTGGTATTTATGCCTCTAACAATATGTCTAACAAAAACACTATGGCATGATCTGATTAGCAATGCAAATGGTTATTCTATAATGCCTTGGATTGTTCTTGGTTGTCACGCCTCCCGAATTATATCACATTCGAGAGGTGTGACCTTGTCTTTAAATTGATAATATTATCAACAACATAATCCATCCATGATCCAAACAAATATTTGAGGATACTAAGAAAAACATGTAGAGCCATTCAACCACTTTCATAAAAATATATGTAGATTACAATAACTCTTCACATTCTCCTAATGAATCACACAACCAATCCAAAACCAACACAGCTAAATATAATCCACATTCATAAAGCCCACCAATACAATAAAATCCATATGACTTTGAAAACAACCATATACCACCACTTCATATATTATACAACAAGTTTAACATTCGAGATCCCAAACAAGAGGGTACTTTTAAAACCATTACATAGTTACCCCACTTCAAAATATGTCTACAACTTTACTTTAGACACCAGGTATACACATACGATGATAACATATTATCTAATAGAGATTTAGCCCAAGAACCTCTGGCTTTCCCACTACTTTAGCCCGGAATCAAGTATTTCAATAAATGCTAAGCTAACTTAAATAAGATTAGATAGCAACAGAGTGAGCTAAGAAGCCCAGCAAGTATCAAACAGGTTCCAATCAAGGAAAGATGTTTACAAGTTGAACCTGATATAAGAATTCAAGGTAGGGAATACAAAAGTTTTAGCATCAAATTAGATTCAAAACCATAAGGTTCATCTCGTTCGAAGCATATATAAATTCATAATAATCTAGGAAAGGTTATTGGAGCATATATGGCAGTCAGAAGCATTTTGGTATGTATCAAAGACATATGAAGTTTTAGGAGTATATCAATAACATATGAAACACTTCTAAACGTGTCAACTGAACAAATAACAAAAGTAAGCTCATATATCACATTTGAAGTTGGATGTATATCATTCTTATCTAAAGTATAATAGGAAACACATAATCAAAACTTTGGATAACATATCAAATAAAATATAGAGGGTGAAGTTGAATCACAAACATAATGTGAATCATCCATTACTGAATAACCACCATACATAAGTCTCCCATATTTGGGTGCTCCATCCATCCACTTCTGAATAAAGTCATAGGGGGCTGACAGAGCATCATGGGCTTTACCATTTCTAGTAAAGGTTCACATTATCCCTCAAACACCAGAGTACAGGGGGACATAAGTAATGAATTTGGCATGTAACGGAAGCATATGCGGAACAATGAATCATGCATGCACCATATGAAATAATATAAGGTAAAAAATGATTAATACTTAACATATATCGATGTGTAAGGGAATTAAAGACAAGAGCATCAGATAATTCAGTTTTGAAATGAATAAAGTAAGTAGAGGCAAAATCAATACGATCCCTATTCTAGCAGAATTCAGAAGGCAAACTTCAAAGTTATTTAGATGATTTTGAATATTCTACATTACTCAAAAAAAGTGTTGTTAGAAAGGTAAATCAATCTAGTTTCAAATAAAAAAAGTTTCATCAAATTAAAAGTCTCTACAAAAAGTTATAGATGATTTGGCAACAAGGGTCAGGAATTATGATCTCTATTTTACATAATCCATAAGGACTAATAAAATAGAAATCTTGATAGTCATTTGGACTATAAATATTTTAATCCTATATCAAATAAAAGATCTATGGATCTATTTTCTAATGAAGTTTTACATAAATCATACAAGACATCTATAGTGTCTCAATTCTAAGGACCAAATACATAACTAGAACTATAGAATCGCTGTCTGACATTATGTATCATTAACCATATAACATTCTATAAGCGGATCAATTAGTGAACTCATTCTCCAATGACACATGTACAATATCCTTAGTATCTCTACACAAGTGGCTATGAGACCAGCCACCTACATCATATAGACGGCTATATAGTATACCGATTTGTCCGGTTATCTCGATGTCTCTCTTGAGTAACCTATAACCAGAATTATTTAAGATCTGTGTTTAAAGATGAATCGATCTCATTATCATGATCTTATCACGATCAAATTCCTATTGTACAGAACCAAGGACATCACAATATATATAATAAATAATATAATATGAGAATATACCAATAATAATTATAAGTAAAAAAGATCATACAGCATGTCACATGTGCCATCACTCACGTGATTGGCTTGTAAGGCACTTGTAACCAACAATCTCCTACTTGACCTAAAACTAAATCACCTATGTGTCTGATCCACATCAAACCCCTGTGATAGTGGCTATGTATGTCAGTGGTTCTATAATATTATCTTCGGATGGAACTCTTTCCATTACTATATCTTTGTGGATCATGATCGCTCTAATAAGTTAGAGAACCTCCTTAGAATAATTCTGATGAGACCTAGGTTCCTTTACTAGAGCTATTGTCCTATCATTGTCGCAATATATGGGAATTAGCTCCACACTACTTGGTATGACTCCAAAATCTTTGATGAACTTCTTTATATACACCCCTTCCTTTGTTGGTTTTGCTGCAGCAATGTATTCTGCCTTTGTGGTCAAATCAGTAGTAGTATTTTACTTAGAACTGTTCCAGCTTACTGTTCCTCCATTCAGGATGAGAAATACCTTGAGTTCAACTTGCTATTATCAATATTAGACTGAAAACTCAAGTCATTGTAGCCCTCAACCTAAAGACTACCTCCTCTATATATCAGTAAAAGATCTTTAGTCCTTCTCAAGTACTTAAGGATACACTTTACTGCCTTCCAATGTTTTAAACCTGGATCTGCCTAATACCTGCTTGTGACACTTAGAGCATGTGCTATATTATGCCTGGATACATAGCATAGCATACATAATAGACCCTATCGTTGAGACATAAGGTATCATATCTATGTTTGCTCTTTCTTCAGGAGTCTTTGGGGACATATTCCTAGAAAGTGATATTTCATGTCTCATCGGTATAAGACTTCTCTTGGAATTCTCCATGCCAAACCTTTTGATAATGGAGTCTATGTACTTGGACTGGGACAAGCCAAGCATCCTCATGGATCTATCTCTATAGATCCGGATCCCCAAAATATAGGATGCTTCCCCTAAGTCTTTAAGGAGAAGTTTCTGGATAGCCAAGCCTTTATTGTGGAGAGTATTCCTATATTATTCCCAATGATTAGGATGTCATCCACATACAACACCAAGAAGGTGATAACACTCTCATTACCTTCTTGTATGCATAAGGCTCATTTTCATTCTTAACGAAGTCATAAGATCTGATCATCTCATCAAATCTTATGTTCCAACTTCACGAAGCTTGCCTTAGTCCATAAATAGACTTGAGCAACTTGCACACTTTATATGGACTCTCTCTGGATACGAATCCCTCTAGCTATATCATATGCACCTCCTTCTATAGGTTACCATTGAGGAATGTCGTTTTGACATCCATCTGCCAATCTTATAGTCATAGTATGCTGCAATGGCCAAAAGAATTCTAATGGACTTAAACATGACTACAAGTGAAAAGGTATCATAATAGTCAACTCCTTATCTTTGATGATATCCTTTAGCTACTAGCCTTGCCTTATAGGTCTCCATCTTTCAGTAACTTTTAAATCATTTTCTCATGTATATGACCTAGCCTACAATGTCATAGGTATGCATTATTCACCTCATCTTTTTTTCTCTTAGACGTATTTATGTTCATAATGCGTGGAGAAGTGTCTAACACATATAGGCCATTTATCAGTGTCCCTCTAGTGATGATCTCATCATCCATAGTTATTGAACAACTATTATTCTCAAAAACTAATTTATATCCACTAATTGTTAAACAAGAGATGGATATAATGTTTTTGATAATAGAGGGAATAAAATAGCATGCATCCAATGCAATGATACTCCACCAAACAAATGTAGGGTGACCTCCCCAACGGTAACTATAGCAACTCTTGCTCAATTGTCCATCTTAAGGTCCATCTCGCCTCTGGCCAACCTCCTAGGTCTTGCCAGAAACTACAATAAATTATAAATATGATAAGCACTCCCAATATTTAATACTCATGTGTTATCATGAAAATCTGACAAGTCAAGACTGATCATGAATATACCTGAAGCTTCTCCAAGCTTCTGTTTCGCCTTGTATGCAAGGTATTCCTTATAGTTCCTCTTCCAATACTCGTCTTGGCCATGGTGGAAGCACTATCCTTTATCCTTTGTTAAGTATTTCTTAGCAACCTTTGCCTTACCCGGTCTTTCATTGCCCTTACCCTTCTTAAGGGTCTTACTAGCCTTCCTATTCTTATTGGTCTCACCAACATAGAGAACTGACTTCTATTTCTTGATGGTACTCTTAGCTTCCCTCAATATATTGAGGAGCTCAAGTAGAGTCACCTCAAACTTATTCATATTAAAGTTAATAATGAACTATGAAAAGGAATCTAGTAGGGACTGAAGTATAAGATCAACACACAGGTTATCCTTTAGGACTATCTTTATACTTCACAAAGCGAGTGATCTCATCCTCGCTTGTCCTTTCCTCCGGAGTGGGAATAATCGTGTTAAGAATATATACGATTTTCTCTTTCGTGAGAACAATTCTCAAATTACGAAGCCTTTGGACCAATGAAGTGGTTGGCATCAAGTATACCATATAGGGGTTTTGCAAGTGACAAACAAGATATATCATAAATAAATAACATGTAGACTTTATAGAAAATACTAATTAAGATATAAACTTCTATCTTAATATACTCGCACTATTTTCCTAGCGAATCACGTGACACCCTCGACATATGAGACAAAAGTCTCCGGCAGACTCCTAGTGGGGATCAAGATCCAATCGGCATCTTAGTGCAACCTTGAGGGACTCGACCAATTACTCATAAGTCCAAAAGGTAGGCAACTCTTGTCAATCACAACTCTTTGTAATTCTCATCATGTTCAGCCTCTGAATTATTATGGTCTCAACTGCTCGACCAAACATGAAGTTCAATTAAGTCATCACCGCTTACATGATGAGTTTAATTTAATGGATATGCTCTCAACTACTCGACCAAGTCATACCATGTCCTTAGGTCACTAGTGATATATATATATGTTGCAGGCAAGAACTCGGTCACATAAAAAGGTGAGCCTCGAGGGACTCGACCAACTCAACCTATGTCGTAATTCAATTTCTTCTTATAACGATGGAAGGCCACGTGGGTTATCTTATTGTCTAACGCTTACCGACTTAATATTATCGTAGGAGGGGTTTTGTTTTATATCGGTGTGCTAATATATTGTATCACACACATACATATTTAATATATATATATATATATATATATATATATATATATATATATATATATATATATATATATATATATATACATATATCTAGTAGGTGTATAACACATCAGATATATAAGCCACATCGGATGAGCATGAGCCATTATCTAATATGATTAAGCCCGAGCCAATGGGCCTAATCACTCACAATAGGATCTATGTGTGCATCGGCATATCTCACTCCATGTCTTGTGATCGTTGATCTCATCATCATTGGTTTCGTCGGATCCTCGTCGCATCACCATGTGTCCTGATCTCCCGCCACGACATCATGGGTCCCGCTATCACCTTGATGCTCCCGTTGCATCTCTCTATATAATTACAAAATAATTATAGGCACACAGGCCCGATAATAAACGAGAAAAACGAAGGCTTACATGCCCCAATAATAATAATAATACTCATAATTATACAGATCACAACACATGGCTCATGATCATCCATCCACATCATACATCACATGTACATCATATCATATGTAGGATTACTAAATATATAATAATTAATTAAATTATTTTAATTAATTATTTTTTAGAAATCAGGATATGTTTGAAATTTCTAAAATTATCAAGGATATTTTTAGAATTCTGGATAAGAGGACGGTCCTTAGGATTTTCAAAATTATTGAGGGCATTTTTGAAATTCTGTGTAAAGGACAGACCTCAAATTTTCTCAAATTCTGAGCAGTAGGATCGTCCTTTTCTAAAAGGATGCTCTAGCCCTCTTCCTCACCCTCACACCGTCGTTGCGCCCTACACGTGCGCCTTGCCCATCCATCGACAATCGCCCTTGTGGCCAACGCCGTTGCCCCTACTTGCGACAAGCCCTTGTGGCCAACGCCGTTGCCCCTACTTGCGGCAACCCCTTGCGGACTAGCCGTTAGGGCTGCCCCTTACAGGCTAGTTGCTAGCGGCTGTCCCTTGCAGGCTGGCCAATGGCAACCGTCCTTACGGGCGTCACACTGCAAGCGATCATGCTCATGGGTGGCTGTCAGCCCTACGGGCTAGTCACAACCGGTCGCCCATGTGCTTGGGGCCTTGGCCAAAGCCAGCTGCCCCCTTGCAGGTGGTCAGGCTGTGGCCAGCCGCCCCCATAAATGGCCTAACTATAGCTGGTTGCCTCTTTTCCTCACTATGTTTGCTGCAAAAACGCAACAAGAATGCGTAGAACGATTCTACACAATTTAATCTCATCACATAATTTAAAATATATCTTTCACACAAAAACCTAGCTATGATACCACTGTTAGGAAACCTCAACAGAAACATTACATGTTCAGCAGAAATTAAAACAAAAAATCGGTTTCCCACGTAGATGAAATCTTTGTGCAAAAAATTGGGGTCGAGAGAAAGTTACAAAAAAAAAAAATTGCATCATGTGAGAGATTATTTTACCTAGGGAGATCGTATATCCCATTCTAGATCTGGATAGAGATGATGAAATAAGTCAAACATCTTCCTCCCTAGCGCTATCTACACGATAGATCTTTGTAGCGGATCCTCTCCAATTTGATCTTGCAACTCTTGCAGAGGGAGGGAGGAGAATAGGAGGGGGAGGCCAAGGCTACAGCCTATCAACCATGAGTCTCCACTCTTATTTATAGAGAGCTGCCAAAAATCCTAAGAGTCCTGCCTTAGTAGGTATTGGATCTTCATCCAATTACCAACTAACCTTATATTATTGGATCTCTATCCAATAATCTCCTTAGGCCTCTAATTGGGCCTCAAGCAAGGAGTCCATCAGTGCAGGGTCTCATTTAATGAGAATAGAGGCTAATTGGATCTCTATCTAATCTTCTATTCGCTGAAGTATCCACCATATGTGTGTGACCCTCTAGGCCCGATACCGAGCTGGTCGTGAGTCACTCCCATCAGAACTCATTCTGATATAGTAAATTATTATCCTCATAATAATTCACTCAACTCATCGACTATAGGCGTACTAGGCCACTATACCGTAGTCCCTAGATGGTACAGGGGGATCGAATTTATCAGATCTGTCTGTCTGCAGTTACCGTGTATCTATAATCCCTCATCCAACTAATATCCCAAAGACCATATATTGGATATGTATGGTATTATTATCAGATCACATACGGAACCCATCATAGTCTCGCTCTAATTGGATTCTCCCGGAGAACACCTTCTCTCTCAATCTGAATGATCCTGGCCAGGGATTTGTCAGAGCAAGCACATATGAGATATTTTTTCTCGTGATATCAAGAGTGGATGATCCTCTATTGATACTCAATTACCTTCGTAAGGTTAGCTATTAATCCTAATAACCAGTTGTACCATATCTGAAACTTTCCAATTTGTAAGTCTGACGTTAAAGAAAGGAGTACTCATACAAAACATCCTTGGTGTCTCAAGTCTAAGGACTAGATACACAATTGTGACTATGGAATCGCTGTCTGACATTAGGTATTATTAACCATACAATATTCCATAAGTGGATCAATCAGTAAACTCATTCTCCAATAAGCACCTATACTATATTCTTAGTGTCTCCACACAAGTGGCTATGAGATCAGCCGCCTCCATCATATGGACGGGTATATAGCACACTGATCTGTCTGATTATCTCGATGTTCCTCTCGAATAACTTATGACCGGGATTATTTAGGATCTACGTTTAAAGGTGAATCGATCTTATTATCGTGATCTCATCACGATTCGATTTCCATTGCACAAAACCAATAACATCATAATATATATGCAATAAATAATATAATGTGAAAATATGTTAATAATAATCATAAGTAAAAAGATCGTACAGTGTGTCACACATGTCATCACTTACGTGATTGGCTTGTAGGGCACCTATAACCGACATTGATATTACCCGAGGAAAGCCAATATTTTAGTGATGCACTTAGTAAAAAATATGCAAACTTTATGGCTAGTTTGGTAGTAAAGCAATGGGGATTATTGGTAGATAATGGTGATGTTAATGCTATTAGGAATAAGCAAGACTCAATGATATTAATGGCCTCTATCCAGGTTTAATCTGATCTCATTCAACAAATTAAAGAAGGACAACTACGAGATCCACGTATAATCTACTTGAGGAAAAAAGTAGAAAAAATGATCAAAACCTAGTTTTCGTATTTCAGAGGATGACCTATTAAAAATGGGAAATAGGGTATGTGTCCTAGATAACCCAGATATCAAGGATCAAATCCTGAAGGAAGGTCATAGCTCCAAATTGACCTTGCATCCGGGTAGCACAAAAATGTATAAAGATCTTAATGGTCATTACCGGTGGGAAGGCATGAAAAAGGAGATTGCAATATATGTTTCGAAGTGTTTATCTTTCCAGCAAATCAAAATTGAACACCAAAGACTTGGAGGGTTGTTACAACCTTTAGATATTCTTGAATGGAAATGGGAAAGTATCACCATGGACTATGTTTCAGGTCTACCCAGAACCTCCAGAAAGCATGATGCTATATGTGTGATTATTGATAGGTTAACTAAATCGGTACATTTCCTATAGATCAATATGAAATATTCTATGGATAGGCTTGTTGAATTATATATTAGTGAAATAGTAAGACTTCATGGTATTCCAAAGGAGATCATCTCTAATAGAGACTCGAGATTCCTTTCTAAATTATGAAAAGGATTATAGGAATCTATGGGCACTAAAATCGAGTTTAGCATTGCTTATCACCCTCAAATCAATGGGTAATCAGAAAGAACAATTCAAGCATTTGAGGATTTGGTTAGAGCAAATATCATGGATTTGAAAGGTGAGTGGGATAAAGATATCTCTTGTTGAGTTCACCTACAATAATAGTTACTAGTCTAGTATTTAAATGGCTCCTTATGAAGCTTTGTATGCACGAAAGTGCAAAACACCTATTTGTTGAGAGGAAGTTGGCGATAGGATATTATTAGCACCCGATAAAGTGTAGGAGACTACCAAAAAGATTCAAATTATAAGAGAAAGACTAAAGATTGCTCAGAGTTGTCAAAAGAGCTATGTTGACAAAAGAAGACGAGAAATTGAGTTTCAAGTAGGAGATTTTGTATTCTTGAAGATCTCTCCTTCCAAGAGCATGGTAAGATTTGGGAAGAAAGGAAAGGTAAGGACCATCTGAGGTCCTTGAGAGGATTGGTTCTGTCGCTTACAGGATTGTCTTGCCACCAACATTGGATCGTATCCATAATATATTTCATAATTCAATGCTCAAAAAATATATTTATGACTCTTTTCATATCATTCTGAACCGATTGTAATCGTTGATAACTTATCTTATGTAGATGAACTTATATATATTATTGATAAGAAAGAAAAAATTCTAAAGAATCAGGTCATTCTTTTAGTAAAAGTGATATAGAGGAAATCAGAGCGAACTCATTCGGTTTAACGGGTTAAAGGCATGGTCCGGATCCGTTAATTCCGGCATCGAGTCTTTACCCCTGGGCGACTTGCTAATCGGATCCGGGGCCTGACAGAAGAAGCTTGCCGTTGATAGAAGAATGGGGGGAGGGGGTGGGTGGGCCCCGCAAAGCACGCTTCGATGTGTCGAAAGTACTAATACGCCGTATCTTGCACCCGCTAAGTACTTGGAACGGTGCCGCGGCGACCACGCGTGGGATCCACGCGATGGCTATCCTGTCGCCACACAGCTGGCAACGCGAGTACCGAACGGTCAGGTGGAGAAGGTCCTGCATCTCTTTTGTTGTGTTGTGTTTTGGGGACGTGCATCGCGTTTTTACCGCGACGGCGTGCCGTGGTCAAAAGACGCGTCACGTGGATCCGTATCTTCCCGTTACCTCGCCACCAGCGAGGACGGAGGGCCCCACTACCTCAATAGCGCCACTGCTCTGTCCCTCCCAGACTTCCAATTGTTGCAAACTATCCCCAGTGGCATTAATCAAATTGTCGCATGCTCTGCAGGACGCTTTTTATGGTAAAACCTTGTCTCGCTGTGTCCGTCCGTTGTGATCAACAACATGGGGAAGAGGACGCGCAACATATATCAATCATATTGGCATCGGTCTACAATGTTCTTAAGATCATTCAAGAAGCTTCTTATTGGAAACTATTATCCCATATTACCTACCTTGAACATGCCTCTTCTAAAAAGGAATCAATCCTGTTTAGTGGCACTTAAGCTTTAAAAGTTTTCGAGCAATGGAGCAATGTTTAAATGTTAACGTCAAACATCAACAAACCAACTAGGAAAGTTCTCACGAGTATCAGCATAGTTTTCGTTCAAACATAGTTTTTAGTCGGTCATGACGGAAAGCGAATGCCTATCACAACAACAGCACCGATGGGTGTATTCTTCAACAATCGTGAGTTATTTAAAAGAAAGAACAAATTAATGAGTTACTTAAGATCAATAATTAACATCAAATCACACTTCAAGGGACTGGGTTTGATAAGTCAAAAAAGAACAACCACTAAAGAAGGATGGAAATAAGAACTTCCCAAACGTAGACTTCTTGTCTCTGTTACGTTATTAATTGATCCACAAATAGTAGTAGTTCAAACTGTAAAACTGATCATTACGTCCAGTAGCTGACAGTCTGTCTGTCTTTACAGAGTTCTTAATCTTAGCCAAAATAGAACATAGTGTGGTCTCTCTGTTCACAGCAGACCACCACCAGTTTGGTGCAACATGTCATCGATCTCATCACCATCTTCCATTTCAAGCTGCAAAAACAAGAAAGTTAATGACGGAAGAAATCACCTGAGAATAAAAGATGTATAACAAAGTGATCAGTTACTTCATGAGGGGTCTGTTCCCCCCTTAGCCTACGGCCATCAAACAGGAAAGCAATGGAATTGAAGTCCACAGATTGGCGATCACAGTAGTCATCATGAGCTTCCTCAGCTGAGTGATCAGGAACATAAACTTAGAAATTCAAAATATTGATCATTCCTAATGGATTAGCCCATAGGAAATGATACGAGAATTGTTTCATAAAAACATACGAGGGTAATAAACTTTATGCAAAGTCTAGTTTCGATCAGTTTTTTTGCACATCATCTCGAAAATTCAAAATACTGACTATTTCCAATATATTTGCCCGTGAAAATTCATATGAGCATGGTTCTGAGAAAAAACGAGACAGTTATAAACGTTGCATAAATTTCAGGTTTTATCAGTTTTTCGTGCATCACCTCAGAAATTCAAAATACTAGCAATTATGAACGTATTGGCTCGTGGGATGTCATACGTACGAGCTTGGTTTCAAGAAAAAACGAGATGGTCATAAACTTTGCGTAAATTCGAGCTTCGATCGGTTGTTTGTGTACCATCTCAGAAATTCAAAAGATAAGCCATTCCTAACGTATTTGCCCAAGGGACGTTGGACGAGAATGATTTCGTGAAAAAACATGACAGTCATGAACTTTGCACAAAGTCGAGTTTCTATCGGATTTTTGCGCACCATCTCAAAAATTTAAAATACTAATCATTTCCAATGTATTAGCCCATTTGTTTCGAGAAGAAACGAGATTGTCACAAACTTTACGCATATTCGAGGTTCGATCGTTTTTCATGTACCATCTCAAAAATTCAAAATACTAGTCATTCCCAACGTATTAGTCTATGAGAAGTCTACGAGCATGGTTACATGGTTTTAAGAAAAATGAGATCATCATAAACTTTGCATAAATTCGAGGTTCGATTATTTTTTCTCACAACGTCTCAAAAATTTAAAATACTAGCCATTCCTAACGTATTAGCCCATAGGAATTCGAACAAGAATGGTTTCGAGAAACAAATGAGATGGTGATAAACATTGTTCAAATTCGAGGTTCCATCGGTTTTTTGAGCACCATCTTAGAAATTCAAAATACTAGCCATTCCCACCTTTTAGCAAATGGAAAGTTGTAGGAGAATGTTTCATGAAAAAAATATGACAGTAATAAACTTTGTGCAAAATCGAGTTTCGATCGATTTTTTGAGCATCATCTCGGAAATTCAAAAATTGGCCATTCCCAACATATTAGCCTAAGGAAAGTTGTACGAGCATGGTTTCGAGAAAAAACGAGACTATCAAAAATTTTGCTTAAATTCAAGGGTCTTTCACTTTTTCATGCACTATCTTATAAATTTAAAATACTATTCATTCCCACTTTTTAGCCCATGGGAAGTCATATGAGAATGGTTTCGTGAAGAAACACGACGGTCATAAACTTTAGGTAAAGTCGAGTTTCGATCGATTTTTTGTGCACCATCTTATAAATTCAAAATATTAGCCATTCCCAACGTATTAGCCCATTGTAAGTCGTATGAGCATGGTTTCAAGAAAAAATGAGATGGTCAAAAACTTTGCATAAAGTCGCGCGCGAAGTCGAGGTTCGATCAATTTTTCGCACACTATCTCAGAAATTCAAAATACTAGCCATTCCCACCTTTTAGCCTATGGAAAGTCATATGAGAATGGTTTCATAAAAATACATGATGGTCATAAACTTTGCAGATAGTCGACTGTCGATCAATTTTTTATGTACCATCTCAGAAATTCAAAATACTAGCCATTCCCAACATATTAGCCCATGGGAAGTCATATGAGAATAGTTTCGAGAAAAAAAGAGACGTTCATAAACTTTGTGCAAATTTGAGTTTCGATTAGTTTTTCATGCACCGTCTCAGAAATTCAAAATATTAGCAATTCCACCTTTTAGCCCATGGGAAGTCATACGAGAATGGTTTTGTGAAAATACACGATGATCATAAACTTTGCACAAAGCCAGGTTTCAATCGAATTTTTGCACACCATCTCAAAAATTCAAAATGCAGGTCATTCCCAATGTATTAGTCCATAAGAATTCGTCTGAGCATGGTTTCAAGACCAAACGAGATGGTCATAAACTTTACATAAATTCGTGGTTCGTTTAATTTTTCACACACCGTCTCAGAAATTCAAAATACTAGCCATTCCCACCTTTTAGCCTATGGCCATTATTTTTTCTTGAAACCATGCTCATTTTGCACCTTTTAGCCTATGGCCATTATTCAAAATACTAGCCATTCCCGCCTTTTCGCACTGTCTCATTTTTTCTTAAAACCATGCTCGTATGACATCCTATGAGCCAATACATTTGGAATTGCCATTATTTTGAATTTTTGAGATGGTGCATGAAACACCGATCGAACCTAGAATTTACGTAACATTTATGATCATCTCATTTTTCTTGAAACCATGCTCGTACGACTTTCCATGGGCTAATACGTTGGGAATGTCCAGTATTTTAAATTTCTAAGACAGTTTGCAAAAAATTAATCGAAACTTGACTTTGTGCAAAGTTTATGACCGTTGTGTGTTTTCACGAAAGTATTCTCATATGACTTCCTAGAATACGTTAGGAATAACTAGTATTTTGAATTTCTAAGATAGTGCAAGAAAAATCGATCAAACCTCAAATTTTTGCAATGTTTATGACCATCTTATTTTTTCTAGAAACCATGCTCATACGACTTCCCATGGGACAATATGTTCGGAATGGCCAGTATTTTGAATTTCTAAGATGGTGCATATAAAACCAATCGAACCTCAAATTTGCGCAATGTTTATGACCATCTTATTTTTTCTTGAAACCATGCTCTTACGACTTCCCATCGGCTAATAATTTTTTTGTTTTATAAGTAAAGTTAATGTATTAGGTATAAAGTTTGTTCAGTTCCTACTCCATACATGATCATCAATCTCAAAGAATCTCTATAAGAAGTTGAGCTTTGTTTGTATTGTGACACTCAAAGATTCTGCCACACCTCTCCTTCTAAATCCACTGAATAGCACATCTGAAAGTAACCCTTGCCACTTTGTATAAGAGGCCCCTTTCTTAAGAAGTTTTACATAAGCATTTCTAATTCATGATGCAAAGTTTATAATCATCTCTATGAGCACAGTCTATCCCATGTCCAACTACCTGAGATCCACTTATTATTCTTGTTGGGAGACCTCAGCGGGTGCATCACATGCACAGCGGAAATCAAAACAAAAATTGGTTTCCCATGCAGATCAAATCATTGTGCAAAATATTGGGGTCTTAAGACAAACTCAAAAATCAATAAAATCATGATGTGTGAGAGATTGATTTTACCTAGGGAGATCGTATATCCTTATATTCCAGATCCGGATGGAGAAGATGAAGGAGGTCAAGCGTCCTCCTCTCTAGTGGTATCTACATGATGGATCTCTGTAGTGAAACTCCTCAAATATGATCTCGCAACTCTTGCACACAAGGAGGGAGGAGAATAGGAGGTGGTGGCTAAAACTGCAACCTATCAACTATGAGTCTCCCCTCCTATTTATAGAGAGCCACCAAAAAACCCTAGGGCTCCTGCCTTAGTGGGTATTAGATCTCCATCCAATTACCCACTAACCTTGTATTATTAGATCTCTATCTAATAATCTTCTTAGGTCTCTAATTGAGTCTTAATCAAGGAACCCATCAGCATAAAGTCTCATCTATTTAGAATATAGGCTAATTGGATCTCTATCCAATCCTTTATTCGTTGAAGCATCCACCATATATGTGTGACCCTCTAGGCCCGAATCGTGGCCGTGAGTCACTCCCATCATAACTCCTTCGATATAGTGAATTATTATCCCCATAATAATTCACTCGACTCATCGACTATGGACGTATTATGCCACTACGCTATAGTCCTCAGATAGTACAAGGGGGATCAAATCTATCGGACCTGTCTATCCATAATTATCGTATATTTATAATCCCTTATCTAACTAATATCCCAGATACCATATATTGGACATGGTACTATCAAGTCACATATGGAATCCGTCATAGTCTCGCTCTAATCGGATTCTCCAGGAGAACTCTTTCTCTCTCAATCCGAATAACCTTGGCCAGGGATTTATCTGATCAAGCACATATGGGATATTCCTCTCGTGATACCGAGAGTGGATGATCCTCTATTGACACTTAATTGCCTTCATAAGGTTGACTACCAATCCCGATAACTAGTTGTACCAGATCTGGAACTTTCTAAATGTGTAAGTCTGGCATCAAAGAAAGGAGTACTCATACAAGACATCCTTTGTGTCTCAAATTTAAGGACCAGATACACAACTGGGACTATGGAATTGCTGTCTGACATTAGATATTACTAACCATACAACATTTCATAAGCGGATCAATCAGTGAACTCATTCTCCAATGAGCACTTGTATTATATCCTTAGTGTCTTTATATAAGTAGCTATGAGACCAGCCGCCTCCATCATATGGACGGGTATATAGTACACCGATTTGTCTGGTTATCTCAATGTCCCTCTTGAGTAACCTATGACCGGGATTATTTAGGATCTGTGTTTAAAGGCGAATCTATCTCATTATCGTAATCTTATCATGATCTGACTCCCATTACACAGAATCAAGAACATTACTATATATATATATATATATATATATATATAATAGATAATGTAAGAACATGCCAATATTAATCATAAGTAAAAAAATCATACAATATGTCACACGTGTCATCACTCACGTGATTGGCTTGCAGGCACCTATAACCATTACATTGTCTAATTTGGTTTCATACATATGTAGCATTAAGCTTACAGATCATGAAGCCAAATAAGCATATATGAAGAATTATTCCTGATCGAATAGCCATAATAGTTGGCCTAAATGATAACATTTCGTGGAGGTAGGGTTGGGAAGACACTAGGTACCCTTGTCAATGAATTCAGAATCTTCCAACTGGGAGTCCCGGATCTGTCATACTATGTCAATAATTGAAATATACTTTTCCTATTCACCAAAGTGTCATACCACATATTGGTGTTGGTCCCAAAAGAGATCACATAAGAAATGTTGTTGCTTAGCCATCTCCTTGCCTTCAAAATTCCTTTCCAAGCAGAATGAAATGTTTTCTTTGAAGCTTCCCAGATTGATTCCTAGGATAAGTGCTTAGCATAAACCCATTATGACCATTAGGAAGATTTGTTTTATAAAATATCCCACAATTATTTTACTAAACAAACTTTATTCCAATCTCTAATACTTCTTATGTTGAGCTCCTCTTCATCCTTCGGTTTGCAAATGCTACCCCAATTTACCATGTGCATAGCCTTACCATCCGTACGATTCCAAAAGAAATTCATGAGTAATCTTTCAATATCCTAGAGAAGTCCAACGAGTAGAAGAAATACATGAGACCAATAAATAGAGTAAGAGATCAACACAGATCGAATAAGTTCCGTCATCCGCTTTAGAAAGAAGCCAATTTTTCCAAAAGAAAATTTTATTCTTAATTTTTTGTAGGATAGATTGATAGTAGACTTTTTTATTCCAGTGGATATGAGTGGGAGACCTAAATAAGTAACTGGTAAACTTCTCTCAGTAACCCCCAAAGTTTGAGCAATATAGTTCTTGTCTTCAATGCAAGTACCCACATAGACTTTGCTCTTTGCATGGTTTAGCCTAAGACTAGAAACGATACCAAATTCATCAAGGACAACTGCTAGATTTCTCACAAAAACCAAATCATTCTGAAGGAAGATAATAAGGTCATCAGCAAATGTTATTTGAGAGATATGAACAGGTACCTTAATTTTGCTTTTGGAAATTGCGTCTTCTAATATACAACTGAGCCCTTTCATTGCAATGTAAAGAGATAAGGAGATAATATATCTCCTTACCGAGTACTATTCTTACTCCCAAAGAAACCAATAGGTGAACCATTGAAGACAACCAAAAATTTTGGTGTCTCCAAACAACATTGAATCCAATTAATCCAATGCTGAGGGAAGCCCATTTGTTGGAGCATCTTGTAAATAAAATTCCTATTAATTGAATAAAAGGCTCTTTGTAAATTAACTTTAAAATATATTTTCTTCCCTCTTGTTTTTGAGTGTAGATCCTTAACCAAATCATTAGCAAGAAGGACATTATGGTGAATACTCCTCCCCTTAAGAAAAGTAGCTTTTTTTTGGTAGGTAATGTTGATGTATTAGGTATAAAGTTTGTACAAAATAGCTTTGTCTACATAAGCCATAGACTAAAGCTTGAAGCCTCTTAGAGTAGTCGAGAATATTGCACCCCACCTTAAAAAGGTAGAATGGGCTCACTCCATCTAACTCATCTCCAAGAGTAGCCAAACTAAAATATAGTCATGTCTACACATGTTGTAGACTATGACGCCATACTGTAGTCAATAAATAATAAAATATAATATCTAGACAATCTTGAACTACTTGTGAATACATCACATTATGAAAGTTTTGCACCACTGAATACATACATTCCTCATCATCATTCCTAAGATTATCAACTAATTGTAAAATTTAATCTTGTGAAGATCCCTTTCTCTCATCTTGTTAAGTGCTCCATGTTCATTTCCGACTCCACACATGATCGTGAATCTTGAAAATCTTTATCAGAAGTTGAGCTTTGTTTATGTTGTGACACTCAAAGATTCTACCACACCTCTCCTTCCAAATCCCCTAAATAGCACATCTAAAAGTAACCCTTGCCAGTTGTATAAAAGGCCCCTTTCTTGAGAAGTTTTGTATGAGCATTTCTAATTCGTGATTCAAGTTTGTCCGTGGTAGCCTATGAAGATGAAATCGCTTCAAGATCTCCTTTCATATCCAAGAAGTGTAATCACAAGCAAAATCGAGATGGTGAACACTTTCTTCCTTTTACATACAAAGAGAGCACCGATTTACAATATAAATATCTCTTCACTTCATATTGTCCATCGTATGTAGTTTGCTAAGAAGGGCCTACTAGGTGCATAAAGAATGTCTCTGTGAGCATGATCTATCCCATGTCCAATTGCTTGGGATCCACTTGTTGTTTTGTTGTCTAATTTGGTTCCTTACAAATGTAACATTAAAATTACCATCATCATGAAACTAAATAAGCATATCTAAAGAGTTGTTCCTGATCGGAATAACCATTATAGTCGGCTAAAGTGATAACATTTTAAGCAAGATTGAGTTGGGAAGACACCATGTACCATTATCAATGAATTCAAGAAACTTCCAATCTTTAGGAGCCCCTAGATCCTATCATACTCTATCACCAAATAATTGAAATATACTTTTCTCATTCACCCAAGGGTCATACCACATATTAGTGTTAGTCCTAGAAGAGATCACATAAAAAATGTTGTTGCTTAACCACCTCCTTGCTTTCAAATTTTCTTTCCACGCAGTAGAATGAAATGCTTTTGTTGAAGCTTTCCAGATTGAGTCCCTCGATAGGTACCTAGCAGAAACCCATTATGACCATACGGAAGATTTGTTTTGCAAAATATCCTATAATTATTTTACTATACAATCTTTATTCCAATCACTAATATTTCTTTGATTCTGCCCCCCTTCATCCTTCGGTTCGCATATGCTGCCCCAATCTACCATGTACATTGCCTTACGATCCGTGCCATTTAGAAGAAGTTCATAAGTAATCTTTCAATATCCTTGAGAAGCCCAACAAGTAGAAGAAATATACGAGACTAATAAATAGAGTAAGAGATAGATCGAATAAGTTCAAATCGTCCTGCTTTAGAAAGAAGCTTATTTTTCCAAGTGGAAATTATGTTCTTAATTTTTTGCAAGATAGGTTGTAGACTTTGTTGATTCCAATGGATGTGAGTGGTAGACCTAGGTAAGGAACTGGTAAACTTCCCTCGGTAACCCCCAAAGTTTGAGCAATATAGTCCTTATCTTCAATACAAGCACTCACATAGACTTTCGTCTTTGCATGGTTTAGCTTAAGACGAGAAGCTATACCAAATTCATTAAGCCAATGATATCGAGACTTCTATTTTAGAAAACATTCTTCCTGCTTTAAAGCTTGCATAAAGTTATATCTAGCATCAGCCTCTTTGCATATAAAATTCTCATCAATGGGCTAAAGATATAGTTGGGGTTACACTACCATAAGTTTTTCTTACACAACTAGACATGGGTGGTGATATTTCTAAAGGTGGTTGTATTCCACTCCTTAAGTGCTGCTTTATAAGATTTTAGCTTCTGACATAAGATGTAAGTGGGAGACCCAAACACATTAATATTCCAAGCTGACCTGATAACCTCGAGGAATTGAGGGTGAGTACTCCATATATTAAAGAATCGAAAAGGTTTCTTATCGCTGGATATTGCTTTATCTGCATATATATGCATAATATAGTGATATAAAAATAGCTGAGCATCGTACTCAAGATGTGAATATGGGTAAACTACTAACCATTCCTGATTAACCAAATATCTATCAAGTCGAGCCACAATTTTTTTGTGGATAGCACTTTAATTACTCCATGAGAGCCAATCACCTATAGATTTAATGTCAATCAATGCATTAGTATCTATGTAATCATTAAAACATTGAAGCTAGCATTCTGAAAGTACTCTACACCCTACTTTTTCATTTGTATATATGACAGTATTACAGTCACCAAGAACAATCCAAGGCACTGAAGGATAACCATTTGCAAAGCAAATCAGATCACTACATAGAGCATTTCTATCATACATACTATTAGAAGCATAAATACCAGTAACATTGAATTGACATCCAGTCTGTTTGTCCTCTACCTTAAAGTGGATGAATTGATCAATAGTAAAAATAAAGCAAGTACTAAAAAGTTAGTACTTAATTAGGACTAATGACATTGTTCGTAACCTTTTTGCATTCTATCTGCCAACACCTTGGAGATGACCTTATAAATAAAGTTGCATAGTGAAATGGGTCGATAGTTCTCCAATGAATGAGCTCTAGAATCTTAGACAAAATAGCTTCTTTGTCTACACAGGTCGTAGACTAAAGCTTGAAGCCTCTTAGAGCAAACAAGAAGATTGCACCTCAACAATCTCTCCTTCAAGAACCATTCCTTTAGCTAATTAGGAAATTACGTCTCAACAACCTCCTATGCCAACAACTCATGTCAACCAGGACATTGCACCTCCCCAAACTCATCGTGCTCCAACACATCCCGCTATTTAGGATTTCTTGACTCAAGGTACTAAAAAATTTAAACATTTGAAAGATGTGGATGAAGTGGATAAATATAGAAACAAAGGTTTAAAAGGTAAATATATTGTGTGAGGAATATCAAAATTAAATGATAAAAAAAAGGATGGTAATGTCCTCCCAAAGTCACACACTCTTCCTTCTATCTAGTTTTGATGACGATAATATGTTGGAATATTCATGGACTTAATAAGCCTAGGTAATGTCGGAAGCTCAATAGAATAATCTGGTCTACTACATGTGATATTGTTATTCTTGTGGAAACAAAAATTAAAACTCCTTGTGTTCATGTTCTAAAAGAATTTAAATGGCCTAAGGCAAAACTTTTTACTAATGATTCTCATGACACTATGGTAGAGTTTGGGTCTTAAGGCATCCTAACTTTGTTAGTGCTTGGTTTATTTATGCTACTGATCAATTCATCTACCTTAAGGTAAAGGACAAACAGACTGGACGTTAATTCAATGTTACTGATATTTATGCTTCTAATAGTATATATGATAGAAATGCTCGATGGAGTGATCTTCACCTCCTTGATGAAAATCTTATATGCAAAGAGGCTGATGTTAAATATAACTTTATGCAAGCTTTAAAGTAGGAGGAATGTTTTCTAAAATAGAAGTCATAACAGCATTGGCATACTCTAGGGATTCCAATACTAAGTTTTTCTATGTTGCTATTGCTACCAGAATGGCCATTAATTGCATAAAAAAAATATGAAGACACAGATGGTAATCTTATTAAGGATTTGGAGGAGGTTAAAAAATACACTACATATTTTTTTTATTTTTATCAGGAGGAGCAGCCTAATAGTATTCATGTGGAACCCACTAAAAAGCTTGATTCAGAAGCTATCTCTCTCCTTAATGCCCCAATTACAGATGATGAAATTGTGAGAGTTATTTTTATGTCCCTGAAGCACAAAAGCCCTAGTCTATATGGATTTTCAACTGAGTTTCATCAAATTACATGGTCTATCGTAGGTGGCGATGTGATTAAAACTTGTCAGCACTTTTTCTCTTCAGATTGTCTCCTCAATAAAATGAATTGCACTTTTATTTCTTTAGTGCCCAAGAATGTTGAGCTGATCCATTGGAGAACTATCGACCCATTTCACTGTGTAACTTTATTTAGAAGGTCATCTCCAAGGTGTTGGCAGATAGAATGCAAAAGGTTATGAACAAGGTCATTAGTCCTAATTAAGCTGCCTTTCTTAAAAGGAGGAGTATTCACCATAATGTCCTTCTTGCTAATGATTTGGCTAAGGATCTGCACTCAAAAACAAATGAGAATAAAATTTATTTTAAAGCTAATTTATGAAAAGCCTTTAATTCAGTTAATATGTATTTTATTTACAAGATGCTCTAATATATGAACTTCCCTCAGCACCGGGTTAATTGGATTCAATGTTGCTTAGAAATTTTAAAATATTCAATTCTCTTCAATGGTTTACCTATTGGTTTTTTTATGAGTAAGAATGACATCCGGCAAGGAGATCCACTATCTCCTTATCTCTTTATAATTACAATGTAAGGGCTCAGTTGTATGTTGGAAGAGGTAGTTTCCAATGGCAAAATTAAGTGATCCCATTCTGGTTCTATTCATATCTCTCACATAACATTTACTGATGACTTTATTTTCTTCCTTCAGGATGATCCAATTTATATGAGAAATTTGGTAGTTGTCCTTGAGGAATTTGATATAGTTTCTGGTCTTAGGTTAAACCATGCAAAGAGGAAAGTCTATGTGGGTGCTTGTATTGAAGATAAGGACTATATTGCTTACCTATTCCTTACTTGGGTCTCCCACTCATATCCATTGGAATCAACAAAGTCTACTGTCAAACCCATCCTGCAAAAAAATCAAGAACATAATTTTCTCTTAGAAAAATAAGCTTCTTTCTAAAGTAGGACGATTTGAACTTATTCGATCTATGTTGATCTCTTACTTTATTAGTCTCATGCATTTTTTCTACCTGTCGGGCTTCTCCTAGATATTTATGAACTTCTTCTAGAATGGCATGGATGGTAAGACAATGCATATGGTAACTTGGGGCAGCATTTACAAATCGAAGGAAGAAGGGGGGCTAAATCTAAGAAATATTAAAGAATGGAATAAAGTTTATTTGGTAAAAATATTGTGAGATATTTTATAAAACAATTCTTCCTTATGGTCACAATCGCTAGGTACTTATCCAAGGAATCAATCTAAAAAGCTTTAGTAAAATCGTCTTATTCTGTTGCTTGAAAAGGAATTTTGAAGACAAGGAGGTGGCTAAGCAACAACCTTTTTTATGTGATCTCTTCTGGGACCAAGACTAATATGTGGTATAACCTTTGGGTGAATAAAAAAAGTATATTTTAAATATTGAGTGATAGAGTACGATAAGATCTTGGGGCTCCCAAAGATTAGAAGGTTTTTGAATTCATTGACAATGGTACTTGGTGCCTTCCCAACTCTACCTCGCTCGAAATGTTATCACTTTGGCTGACTATAATGGATATTTCGCTCACGAACAACTCTTCTGATATGCTTATTTGGTTTCATGATGATCGTAATTTTAATGTTACATTTGTAAGGAACCAAATTAGATAATGGAACAATAAGTTGATGCCAAGCAATTGGACATGGGATAGATCACGCTTATGGAGACATTCTTTATGCACCTGGCAGGCCTTTTTTGGCAAACTACCTACGATGGACAATATAGAGAGAAGAGGTATTTATATTGTAAATCAGTGCTCTCTTTGTATGCAAAAGGAAGAAAGTGTTGACCATCTCTATTTTGCTTGTCACTACACTTCTTGGATATGGAAGGAGATCTTGAAGCGATTCGATCTTCATAGGCTACCATAGCCAAACTTGCATCATGAATTAGAAATGCTCATGCAAACCTTCTAAAGAAAGGGCCCGCTTACACAACTTGCAAAAGCTACTTTCAGATGTGCTATTTGGTGGATTTTGGAAGGAGAGGTGTCAGAATCTTTAAGTGTCACAACACAAACAAAGCTCAACTTCTGATAGAGATTCTTCGAGATTCATGATCATATATGGAGTCGGAACTGAACATAGAGCCTAACAAGAAGAGAGAAAAAATTACCATTAGTTAATAATCTTAAGAATGATGATGAATAATGTATTTATTCATTGGTGCAAAGCTTTCATAATGTGATGTATTCATAAGTAGTTCAGGACTATCAAGATATTATGTTTTATTTTTTATTGACTACAATATGGTATCATAGTCTATAGCATGTGTAGGCATGACTACATTTTAGTTTGGCTACTCTTGGAGATGAGTTACATGGAGTGAACTCATTCTACCTTTTTGAGATGGGGTACAATCTTCTCGACTGCTCTAAGAGGCTTCAAGCTTTAGTCCACGGCTTGTGTAGACAAAGCTATTTTGTATAAACTTTATACCTAATATATTAACATTACTTACTAAAAAAAAAGTTATGATCATCTCATTTTTTCTTGAAACCATGCTCGTACGACTTGCCATTGGCTAATATGTTGAGAATGGTTAGTATTTATGTTCCGAAAGGTGTGCAAAAAACTGATTGAAACTCGACTTTGCATAAAGTTTATGACCATCGTGTTTTTTCATGAAACCTTTCTAGTATGACTTCCCATGGGCTAAAAGTTGGGAATGACCAACATTTTGAATTTCTTAGATGGTGCACGAAAAATGATTGAAAATCGACTTTGCGCAAAGTTTATGACCATAGTGTTTTTTCACGAAATCATTATTGTACGACTTCCTATGGGCTAAAAGGTGGGAATGGCTAGTATTTTAAATTTCGAAGATGGTGCATGAAAAACTAATTGAACCTCGAATTTGTGCAAAGTTTATGATCATTTCATTTTTTTTCTCAAAACCATGCTCGTACGACTTCCCTTGGGCTAATACGTTAGGAATAACCAGTATTTTAAATTTCTGAGAAGGTGCATGAAAAACTAATTGAACCTCTTTACAAAGTTTATGACCATCTCATTTTTTCTCGGAACCATGCTCGTACAACTTCCATAGGCTAATACATTGGGAATGACTAGTATCTAAAATTTTGAGATGGTGCACAAAAAATCGATCGAAACCTTACTTTACATAAAGTTTATGACCATCGTGTTTTTTCATGAAATCATTCTCATACGACTTCCCATGGGCTAGTACGTTAAGAATGGTCAGTATTTTGAATTTTTGTGACAGTGCACGAAAAATTGATCGAACTTTGAATTTGCACAAAGTTTATGACCGTCTCATTTTTTTCATAAAACTATATTCATTTGACTTCCCATGGGCCAATATGTTGGGAATGACCAGTATTTCAAATTTCTGACATGGTGCATGAAAAATCGATTGAACCTCAAATTTTACAACATTTATTACCATCTTATTTTTTCTCGAAGCCATGCTCGACTTGCCATGGGCTAATACGTTGTGAATGGCTAGTATTTTGAATTTCCAAGATGGTGAGCAAGAAATCGATCGAAACTCGACTTTGCATAAAGTTTATGACCATCATGTTTTTTTCACAAAACCATTCTTATACGATTTCCCATAGCCTAAAAGGTGGGAATGGCTAGTATTTTAAATTTCTGAGACTATAAGTGAAAAACCGATCGAACCTTGAATTTCCACAAAGTTTTTGACCATCTTATTTTTTCTTAAAACCATGCTCATACGACTTCCCATGGATTAACTGCTAACCATTCTTAATTAATTAAACATCTATCAAATCAGGCCATAATTTTTCTATGGGCAAAACTTTGATTTATCCATGAGAGCCAGTCACCAACAAATTTCATGTCAATCAATATGCAGTATCTATACAATCATTAAAATTGTGAAGTTGGTATTCTAAAAGTACTCTAACCTCCATTTTTTCATTTATGTATCTGATAGTACTCAAGTCACTAAGAACAATCCAAGGCATTAAAGGATAACCATTTGCAATGCTAATCAGATCAGTCCATAGAGCATTTCTTTCATACATATTGTTAGAAGCATAAATACTAGTAACATTGAATTGACATCCAATCTATTTATCCTAGACCATAAGGTGGATGAATTGATTAGTAGTAGAAATAATCCAAGCACTAATAAAGTTAGGATGCTATAAGACCTAAACTCTACTATAAGTGTCATGAGAATCATTACTAAAAAGTTCTACCTCAGGCCATAAGACCTAAACTCAAATATATTAAATTCTTTTGAACACGAACACAATGAGTTTTAATTTTTGTTTCCACAAGAATAATAATATCACATGCAACATACCATATTATTTTATTAAGCTCCTGATATTTCCTAGGATTATTAAGTCCACGAACATTCCAATAGATTATCTTCATCAAAACTTGATAGAAGAAGAGCGTGTGACTTCAGGAGGATATTACCATCCTTATTCTTTTAAGGTAAATGAAAAGAAGATTATTTTAGTTCTATTACAGTCTTCTGCAATCAAGACACCAAAGAAGGAAGTTAGTTCTTTTATGTCCTATGGTGAATGTAAGGGTGAGTTGGAAAGGGGTAGTCATATTTTGGCTTTAGTAGCCGTAGAAGAGAACGAACATGACAAGGAACCACCAACAAACATGAAATGAATCCTGGAGGAGTTTCAAGACATTATACTATAAGAGATTCCACATGGTCTTCCACAATTAAGAGACATCCAACATCATACTGATCTTATTCGGGGCTATCCAACAAGGTAGCCTATAGAATGAGTCCCAAGGAGCATTAAAAACTTCAAAGGCAAGTAAATGAGTTGGTGAAAAAAGGGTTGATTCTGGAGAGCTTGAGTCATTGTGTTGTTCCACTATTGTTGGTGCCTAAGAAAGACGGTTCTTGAAGAATACGTGTGGATAGTCGTGCCATCAATAAAATCACTATTGGCTATTGTTTTCCTATTCCAAGGTTAGATGATTTACTTGATCAATTGTATAATACTTCCATTTTTCTAAAATTGATTTGAGGAGTGGCTACCACCAAATAAGAACGAGACCTAGAGATAAGCGAAAAATATCATTTAAAACTAGAGAAGGCTTATATGAATAGTTGGTTATATCGTTTGGGTTATCTAATACTCATAGTCCTTTTATAAGATTTATGATCATATACTTAAGCTATACATTGGGACTTTTGTTATAGTTTATTTTGATGACATATTGGTGTACAACAAGAGTGAGGAAGAGCATATGAATCATCTTAAGAAGAATTTTCTTATCTTGAGGCAATAAAAGCTTTATGCTAATCTTAAAAAGTGTGATTTTTTTACTCCTAGTGTGGTGTTTCTGGGATATGTGGTTTCAAAAAATGGAATCTTGATGGATCAAAGTAAGGTAGAAGCTATTTTTAATTGGCCAACACCAACTTCATTGCATGATGTAAGGAGTTTCCATAGTTTAATTTTCTTTTACAGAAGAGATTCATCAAGGGTTTCAGCTTGATTATTGCCCCAATGCCTAAAAGGTGAGAAATTCAAGTGGACTAATGAGGCTGATGAAGCTTTTGAGCTATTAAAAAGAAAGGTGGCTGAAGCTTCTATTTTGGTACTACCCAATTTTGACAAAGTGTTTAAGGTTTGAATATGATGCCTCAAATGTGGGAATTGGAGCTATCTTGAGTCAAGAATCAAAACACATTACCTTTTTTAATGAGAAGCTTAACGATACAAGGAAGAAATATTCTACCTATGACAAGAAGTTTTATGTCATTTATCGAGCTTTATCTTATTGAAATCAATATCTTCTTGCCCAGCTATTTGTCTTATATTCTCATCGTGAGGTATTGAAGTTTATTAATCTCCAACACAAGCTAAACAAGAGGCATGCAGCTTGGGTGGAGTTCCTACAATCTTATAACTTCATAATCAAGCATAAATCTAGTGTTCAAAATGTAGTTGCTAATGCATTGAGTAAAAAATATTATTTATTATCAGCTTAAGAAGTCAAAGTAGTTGGATTCGAGACATTCAAAGATCTCTATTAGAATAGTGTGAATTTAAGCTCAATATGGCAGAATTGCAATTCAAGTTCTTTTTAGTAATTTTCTTTCTTTAATGGATTTCTTTTTTGAGCTAATGCCTTGTGTATTTCATTTTGTTCTTTGAGACATGTAATTCTAGTTGAAGCTCATGGTGGTGCTTTGGGAGGACATTTTGGCAAGGATAAAACTCTGGCTCTTATTCAATCAAATTTTTATTGGCCTAAGATGTTTAGAGATGTGGAGAGATTTGTAAAGAAATGCATAGTGTGTCACTTGGTAAAAACAAGAAGCCAAAATTCAGGTTTATACACTCCATTGCCAGTGCTGCTCTATGGAAGGAAGTGAGTCTTGATTTTATCTTGGGACTACCGATAACTCAAAGGAACATAGATTCTTTCATAGTTGTTGTTGATAGATTCTAAAAGATGTTTCACTTTGTTCCCTGTAATAAATCAAATGATGAATCTCATATTGCTAATTTATACTTCAAGGAGATTGTTAGATTGTATGGCATTCCAAGAACTATGGTGTCTGATCGAGACTCAAAATTGTTTAGCTATTTTTAGAGAATTCTATAGAGGAAACTAGGTACATCTTTGAATTTCAAAAGCTCATACATCCACAAACTGATGGGCAAACAAAGGTAACAAACAGAAGCTTGGGAAACTTGCTTAGAAGCTATGTTGGCAAGAACATTAAGCAGTAGGATCTCATTCTTCCACAAATTGAGTTTGCTTACAATCGTTCCATGCATTATAGCATTAGTAAGAGTCCTTTTAAGGTTGTTTATGGTGCTAATCCTACTGGTCCTTTGGACTTAGTCCCTCATTCTACAACTAAGCAATTAAGTGGAGATGTTGGTGAGAGAGCTAAACAGATAAAGAAGTTACATTATGATGTTAAAGCAATCATTGGAAGCAAAATGAAATGTACATGCGAGCAGCTAACAAACATCGAAAGCATATGATGTTTAATATGGGTATGGATTCATCTAAGGAGAGTTTTCTACCAGGTAAATTTGGGAAGGTGAAACCAAAGGCTGATGGCCCATTCAAGGTGCTTCATTCAAGGTGCTTAAAATAATTAGTGAGAATGCTTATAAGATCGAGCTACCTAAATATTATGGGGTATTATCAATATTCAATATGGCTGATTTAAGTCCTTATCATGGTGATGAAATAAATGAAGACTTGAGGATAAGTTTTTTTCAACCACGTGAGTGTCTAATTTGTCACAATCAACACTTACGGATTTTACTGATCCTATGGTATTCCCTAGAGTTAACTATATTATCTTAGAGCCTTTAACTCAGCCCATTCAAATATGATAATTCATATGCATATTCCTTGGACATAGTTAAAGTTGTTTAAAGGTGCTTTTCTTCATGACTAAGGAATGAATTAAAGGGGTTAGTTACCAGCTATAAGGCACTTAATGTCATAGTTCCCTATACATAAAGGGTTGTCTCATGCACTATTACTTATTTTGATATTCTAGGGCTAGGAATAATTTTAGCACATGATTTGTATTGGTAGAAGCTCTTTGGATCTCTCTAAAACTCTGTATCTCTTGGATATTCCCTTGAGTGGCGAGTCTTTTGATTCAGTTATGTATCCTTGTATAATTTCCTTGAGGTGGTGAATTTTCTGTATCCTCTGGTAATATTAAACTTGGTGGTGAACATTTTATCTATTTTATGCAAGTTCTCTTCTGAGTTTGTTTCATTTCTACAACTCAACTATCGGTATCTTTCTTTTTTCTTGAATTCCATTCCTCTTACTTCCTTCCCTGGTCTCATATGCGCAAAGTCGAGTTGCGCATGGTTTTGAGAAAAAATGACATGGTCAAAAACATTACGCAAATTTGAGGTTCGATCGATTTTTCGTGCACTATCTTAGAAATTCAAAATACTGGCCATCGTCAACGTATTAGCCCATTAGAAGTTATATGAGCTTGGTTTCAAGAAAAAACGAGATGGTCATAAGCTTTACACAAATTTGAGGTTCGATAGGTTTTTCGCACACCATCTCAGAAATTCAAAATACTGGTCATTCCTAATAGCCCATGGGAAGTCATTCGAGAATGGCTTCGAGAAAAATGAGATGGTCATAAACTTTGCACAAATTCGAAGTTCGATCATTTTTTCACACACCATCTCAGAAATTCAAAATACTGGTCATTCCCACCTTTAGGCCATGGGAAGTCGTAAAAGAATTATTTTGTGAAATAACATGATGGTCATAATCTTTGAGCAAAGTTGAGTTTCGATCAGTTTTTTATGCACTATCTCAGAAATTCAATATATTGGACATTCCCGACGTATTAGCCCATGGGAAGTCGTATAAGCATGGTTTCAAGAAAAAATAAGACGGCCATAAATGTTGCACAAATTCGAGGTTTGATCGATTTTTCATGCACCATGTCAAAAATTCAAAATACTGGCTATTCCCAACATATTGGCACATGGGAAGTTGTACGAGCATGGTTTCAAGAAAAAATGAGATGGTCATAAACTTTGCATAAATTTGAGATTCGATCGATTTTTCATGCACCGTCTCATAAATTCAAAATACTAGCCATTCCCCATGTATTAGCCTATGGGAAGTCGTACAAGCATGGTTTCGAGAAAAAATGAGACGGTTATAAACTTTACATAAATTTGAGGTTCGATTGATTTTTCGTGCACAATCTTATAAATTCAAAATACCGTCCATTCCTAACGTATTAGCCCATGGGAAGTTGTACGAGCATAGTTTCGAGGAAAAATGAGATGTTCATAACATTTGCATAAATTCAAGGTTCAATCATTTTTTTACGCACTATCTTAGAAATTCAAAATACTAGCTATTCCCAACGTATTAGCCCATGGGAAGTCGTACGAGGATGGTTTTGAGAAAAAACGAGATGGTTATAAACTTTTCACAAATTCGAGGTTCGATCGGTTTTTCACGCACCATCTTAGGAAATCAAAATACTACCGATTCCCAACGTATTAGCCCTTGGGAAGTCATACGAGCATGGTTTTGAGAAAAAATGAGATGGTCATAAACTTTATATAAATTCGAGGTTCGATCAGCTTTTCGTGCACTGTCTCATAATTTCAAAATACTGGCCATTTGTAATACATTAGCCCATGGGAAGTCATATAAGTATGGTTTGGAGAAAAAAAAGAGACAATCATAAACTTTTCATAAATTCGAAGTTCGATCAATTTTTCACACACTATCTTAGAAATTCAAAATACTAGCCATTCCCATATTTTAGCCCATGGGAAGTAAATGCGAGAATGGTTTTATGAAAAAATACGATAGTCATAAACTTTACGCAAAGTCGAGTTTTGATCGATTTTCATGCACTGTCTCAAAAATTTGAAATACTGGTCATTCCCAATGTATTAGCCCATAAGAAGTCGTACGAGAAAGGTTTCAAATTTTTGAGATAGTGCATGAAAAATGAGATGGTCAAAAACTTTGTGCAAATTCGAGGTTTGATTGGTTTTTCGCTCATTATCTCAGAAATTCAAAACACGCCATTCCACCTTTTGGCCCACGAAGTCATACAAGAATGGTTTCGTGAAAAAACATGACGGTCATAAACTTTATACAAAGTCAAGTTTCAATCAAATTTTTGCTCACCGTCTTGGAAATTAAAAATACTAGTCATTCCCAACGTATTAGCCTATAGCAAGTCATACTAATTCGAGGTTCAATTTTTATGCTCCGTGTCATAAATTTGAAATACTAGTCATACCCAATGTATTGGCCCATGGGAAGTCGAATGAACCTAGTTTCATAAAAAAATGAGATAGTCATAAACTTTGTGTAAATTCGAAGTTTGATCGATTTTTCATGCACTATCACAAAAATTCAAAATACTATCCATTCCCAATATATTAGCTCATATAAGAATAGTTTCATGAAAAAACATGATGGTTATAAACTTTGCATAAAGTCGAGTTCCGATCAGTTTTTTATGCACCATTTCAAAAATTTAAAATACTGGTCATTCCCAATGTATTAGCCTATGGAAGTCATATGAGCATGGTTCCGAGAAAAAATGAGATGGCCATAAATTTTACACCGAGGTTCAATATGTTTTTCATGTATTGTCTCAAAAATTCAAACTACTAGCTATTCCCAACGTATTAGCCCATAGGAAGTCGTATGAGCATGGTTTCGAGAAAAAAATGAAATGGTCATAAACTTTGAATAAAATCGGGGTTCAATCAGTTTTTCATGCACCATCTCAAAAATTCAAAATACTGGCCACTCCCACCTTCTTTTAGCCCATAAAAAGTCGTACGAGAATGGTTTTACGAAAAAATACTATGGTCATAAACTTTGCGCAAAGTCAAGTTTTGATCATTTTTCGTGCACTATCTAAGAAATTCAAAATGTTGGCCATTCCCAACTTTTAGCCCATAGGAAGTCATACTGTAATGCTTTTGTGAAAAAACACGATGGTAATAAACTTCATGTAAAGTCGAGTTTCAATCAGTTTTTTGCACACCTCTCGGAACATCAAAATACTAGCCATTCCTAATATATTAACCAATGACAAGTTGTACGAGCATGGTTTCAAGAAAAAATGAGACGATCATAAACTTTTTTTTTGTAAGTAATGTTAATATATTAGGTATAAAGTTTATACAAAATAGCTTTGTCTACACAAGCTGTGGACTAAAGCTTGAATCCTCTTAGAGCAATCGAGAAGATTGCACCCCACCTCAAAAAGGTAGAATGAGCTCATTCCATGTAACTCATCTCCAAGAGTAGCTAAACTAAAATGTAGTCATGCCTACATATGCTGTAGACTATAACACCATATTGTAGTCAATAAATAATAAAATGTAATATCTTGACAATCCTGAACTACTTATGAATACATCACATTATGAAAGATTTGCACCAATTGATACATACATTGTTTATCATCATTCCTAAGATTATTAACTAATGGTAAAATTAAATCTTATGAAGATCCCTTTCTCTCTTCTTATTAAATGCTCTGTGTTTGGTTCCTACTCTATATATGATCATGAATCTTAAAGAATCTCTATTAGAAGTTGAGCTTTGTTTTTGTTGTGATACTTAAAGAGATTCTGCGATGCATCTCCTTCCAAAATCCACCAAATATCACATCTGAAAGTAGCTCTTGCAAGTTATGTAAGCGGCCCTTTCTTGAGATGTTTTGCATGAGCATTTTAATTCGTGATGCAAGTTTGGCCATGGTAGCTATGAAGATCTAATCGCTTCAAGTTCTCCTTCCATATCCAAGAAGTGTAGACACAAGCAGAATAGAGATGGTCAATACTTTCTTCCTTTTGCATACAAAGAGAGCACCAATTTATAATATAAATACCTCTTCACTTTATATTATCCATCGTAGGTAGTTTGCCAAAAAGGGCCTGCTAGGTGCCTAAAGAATGTCTCTATGAGCATGATCTATCCCATGTCCAATTGCTTAGGATCCACTTATTGTTCCATTATCTAATTTGGTTCCTTGCAGATGTAACATTAAATTTGCTATCATCATGAAACTAAACAAGCATATATGAAGACTTGTTTTTGATCGGAATAGCCATTATAGTCGACCAAAGTGATGATATTGTTAATGAATTCAAAGTACCATTGTCAATGAATTCAAAAACCTTCCAATCTTTAGGAGCCCCAAGATCCTATTGTACTCTATCACTAAATAATTGAAATATACTTTTCCCATGCACCTAAGGATCACATCACATATTATTGTTGCTTCCTGAAGAGATCACATAAGAAAGGTTGTTGCTTAGCCACCTCCTTGCCTTCAAAATTCCTTTCCAAGCAATAGAATGAAATGATTTTGCTGAAACTTTCCAGATTGATTCCTTGGATATGTACCTAGCAGAAACCCAATGTGACCATAAGGATGATTTGTTTTGCAAAATATCTCACAATTATTTTACCAAATATGTTTTATTCCAATCTTTAATATTTATTAGATTCAGCCCCCCTTCATCCTTTGATTTGTAAATGCTACCCCAAGTTACCATGTGCATTACCTTACTATCTATGCCATTCTAGAAGAAGCTCATAAGTAATCTTTCAATATCCTAGAGAAGCTTGACAAGTAGAAGAAATGCATGAGACTAATAAATAGAGTAAGAGATCAACACAGATCGAATAAGTTCAAGTCATCCTACTTTAGAAAGAAGCCTATTTTTTTAAGAGGAAATTATGTTCTTAAATTTTTGTAGGATAGGTTTGATAGTAGATTTTGTTGATTTTAGTGGGAGACTCAAGTAAGGAACAAGTAAACTTTCCTTAGCAACCCCCAAAGTTTGAGCAATATAGTCCTATCTTCAATGCAAGCACCCACATAGACTTTGTTATTTGCATGGTTTAGCTTAAGACTAGAAACTATACCAAATTCATCAAGGACAACTATAAGATTTCTCACAAAAATCGGATCATCTCGAAGGAAGATAATAAAGTCATCAGCAAATGTTATGTGGGAGATATGAATAGAACCAGAATAGGGTCACTTAATTTTACCGTTGGAAACTACCTCTTCCAACATACAATTGAGCCCTTCCATTGCAATTGTAAAGAGATAAGGAGATAGTGGATCTCCTTGCCGGATGCCATTCTTATTCTCAGAAAACCCAATAGGTAAATTATTGAAGAGAATTAAAAATTTTGGAGTTTCCAAGTAACATTGAATCCAATTAACCCTGAGGGAAGTCCATATATTGGAGCATCTTGTAAATAAAATGTCTATTAACTGAATTAAAGGTTTTTTTATAAATCAGCTTTAAATCAAATTTTCTTCCCACTTGTTTTTGAGTGCAGATCCTTAACCAAATCATTAGCAAGAAGGACACTATTGTAAATACTCCTCCCTTTAAGAAAAGCAGCTTGATTAGGACTAATGACCTTGTTCATAACCTTTTAAATTCTATATGCTAACACCTTAGAGATGACTTTATAAATAAAGTCACATAGTGAAATGGGCCGATAGTTTTCCAATGAATCAGCTCCAACATTCTTAGGCACTAAACAAATAAAAGTGCAATTCATTTTATTAAGGAGATAATCTGAAGAGAAAAGTATCAACAAGTTTTAATCACATCGCTGCCTATGATAGACTATGCAATTTGATAAAACTCAGTTGGAAATCTATATGGACTAGGGCTTTTATACTTCAGGGACATAAAGACAATTCTCACAATTTCATCATCTGTAATTGGGGCATTAAGGAGAGAGATAGCTTCCGAATCAAGCCTTCTAGTGGGTTCCACATAAATACTATTAGACTGCTCCTCTTGATAAGGAATAAAAAAATTACTTAGTGTATTTTTTAACCTTATCCAAATCCTTAATAAGATTATTGTCTGTGTCTTTACATTTTCTGATGCAATTAATGGATGTTCTGGTAGCAATAGCAGCATAGAAAAACTTAGTATTGGAATCCCCTAGAGTAAGCCAATTCTATTGAGACTTCTATTTCAGAAAACATTCCTCCTGCTTTAAAGCTTGCATAAAGTCATATCTTACGTCGGCTTCTTTGTATATAAGATTTTCATCAAGGGGCTGAAGATCACTCTATAGAGTATTTCTATCATATATATTGTTAGAAGCATAAATACAAGTAACATTAAATTGACATCCAGTCTGTTTGTCCTCCGTCTTAAGGTGGATGAATTAATCAGAAGCAAAAATAAACCAAGCACTAATATAAGTTAGGATGCCATAAAACCCAAACTCTACCATAAGTGTCATGAGAATCATTAGTAAAAAGTTCTGCCTCAGGCCATTTTAAATTCTTTCGAACACGAACATGAAGAGTTTTAATTTTTGTTTTTACAAGAATAACAATATCACATGCAGCAGACCAAATTATTCTATTAAGCTCCTGACATTTCCTAGGCTTATTATGTCTATGAACGTTCCAACAGATTATCTTCATGAAAACTAGATAGAATGAAGAGCGTGTGACTTTGGGAGGACATTACTATCCTTTTTTTTATCATTTGATTTTGTATGTTCCTCTCTCATAATATATTTACCTTTTAAACCTTTGTTTCTATATTTATCCACTTTATCCACAGCTTGCAAATGTTTAAATTTTTTAGTACCTTGAGTTAAGAAGTCCTAAATAGCGGGATATGTTGGAGCGTGATGGGTTTGGTGAGGTGCAATATCCTGTTTGATGTGAGTTATTGGCATAGGAGGTTGTTGAGACATAATTTCCTGATTAGGTGAAGGAATGGTTCTTGAAGGAGAGGTTTTTGAGGTGCAATCTTCTCGACTGCTCTTAAGAGGTCTCAAGCTTTAGTCTACGGCCTGTGTAGACAAAGCTATTTTGTCTAAGATGCTAGAGCTGATTTATTGGAGAAATATTGACCCATTTCACTATGTAAATTTATTTATAAGGTCATCTTAAATGTGCTAGCCGATAGAATGCAAAAAGGTTATAAACAATGACATTGTCCTAATCAAGTACTAACTTTTTAGTGCTTGCATTATTTCTGCTATTGATCAATTCATCCATTTTAAGGCATAGGACAAACAAACTGGATGTCAATTTAATGTTACTGGTATTTGTGCTTCTTATAGTGTGTATGACAAAAATGCTCTATGTAGTGATCTGATTAGCGTTGCAAATGGTTATCCTTCAGAGCCTTGGATTGTTCTTGGTGACTTTAATACTGTCATATAATAAATGAAAAAGTGGAGTGTAGAGTACTTTCAGAATGCTAGCTTCAATATTTTAATGATTGTATAGATATTGATGCATTGATTGACATTAAATTTGTAGGTGATTGGCTCTCATAGAGTAATCAAAGTGCTGCCCATAGAAAAATTATGGCTCAACTTGATAGATGTTTGATTAAACAGGAATGGTTAGCAGGTTACCCATCCATATTCACATCTTGAGTATGGTGCTCAGCTATTTTCAGATCACTCTATTATGAATATACATGCAGATTAAGCAATACCCAGTGGCAAGAAACCTTTTCGATTCTTTAATATGTGGAGTACTCACCCTCAATTCCTCAAGGTTATCAAGTCAGCTTGGAATATTAACGTGTTTGAGTCTCCCCTTACATCTTATATCAAAAGCTAAAAGCATGTAAAGCAGCACTTAAGGAGTGGAATACATCTTCAATCTTCAATCCATTAATGAGAATCTTATATGCAAAGAGACCGACACTAGATATAACTTTATGTAAACTTTAAAGCAGGAGGAATGTTTTCTGAAATAGAAGTCTTGACAACATTGGCTTACTCTAGGGGATTCCAATACTAAGTTTTTCTATGCTGCTATTACTACCAGAAGGGTCATTAATGGAATAAAAAAATATAAAGACATAGATGGCAATCTTATTGAGGATTTAAAGGAAGTTAAAAAATACACTAAGCAATTTTTTAACTCCTTACTCAATCAGGAGCAGCCTAATAGTATTCATATGGAACCCACTAGAACGCTTGATTCGAAAGCTATCTCTCTTATGTGGAAGAGCAGCCTAATAGTATTCATGCCCAATTATAGATGATGAAATTGTGAGAGTTGTCCTTAGGTCCCTGAAGCATAAAACCCTAGCCTAGATAGATTTCTAGCTGAGTTTTATCAAATTGCATGGTTTATCATAGGTAACAATGTGATTAAAGTTTGTCGACACTTTTTCTCTTCTGGTCGTATCCTTAATGAAATGAATTGCACTTTTATTTCTTTAGTACCCAAGAATGCTGGAGCTGATTCATTGGAGTACTATCGACCCATTTCACCATGCAACTTTATTTACAAGGTCATCCCCAAGGTGTTGGCAGATAGAATGTAAAAGGTTATGAACAAGGTCATTGGTCTTAATCAAGCTACTTTTCTTAAAGGGAGAAGCATTCACCATAATGTCCTTCTTGCTAATGATTTAGTTAAGGATCTGCACTCAAAACCGAGAGGGAAGAAAATATATTTTAAAGCTAATTTACGAAAGCCTTTGATTTAGTTAATAGTCATTTTATTTACAAGATGCCCCAATATATGGGCTTCCCTCAGCACTGGGTTAATTGGATTCAATGTTGCTTGGAAACTCCAAAATTTTCAGTTCTCTTTAATGGTTCACCTATTAGTTTCTTTGGGAGAAAGAATGACATTCGGTAAGAAAATCTACTATCCCCTTATCTCTTTACTATTGCAATGGAAGGGGTCAGTTGTATGTTGGAAGAGGCAGTTTCCAATGGCAAAATTAAGGTACCCCATTCTGGTTCCATTTATATCTCCCAAATAACATTTGCTGATGACCTTATTATCTTCTTTCGGGATGATTCGATTTATGTGAGAAATCTGACAGTTGTCATTGATGAATTTAGTATAGTTTCTGGTCTTAAGCTAAACCATTCAAAGAGCAAAGTCTTTGTGGGTGCTTGCATTGAAGATAATGACTATATTGCTCAAACTTTGGGGGTTTTACCAAAAAAAAAAGTATATTTATGGCTATCATACAATACTTTCTTATCATAATGCCAAGGTCTGCCCAACAACAAATGACAATAATCCATAGGAGCAACATAACACCATACTTTACCTTTATAATACTTGCCAATAGAAAATAGAACTAAACATCTTTTAGTTACCTTGATGTTGTTTTATTTTTGCAGCCAACATAATTGGTAAGGATGTAGATGAGGGATTGTGTCCAACTTTAGCTTCTGCACTATCTTGAAAGATACCATATTCTCAAAGCTACCACTACCACTATCAATGATCACTAACCACACCTTGCTATAAGAGGTACATTTAGTATAAAACACATTCTTTCTCACCCAACTTGCATCCTTAGCCACTTAGAATACATGAAAGCTACGTTGTAACATAATAGATATAAACCACGATCAGTATAAGTAACCTCTTCCTCATCATCATCATATTTTGATTTATCATCAGCCTTATTTCCTTCTTCATCACTATATTCTTCAACTAATGTAACAATCCTCCTATTTGGATAATTTGAACTAATATGCCTAAAACCATTATACTTGAAGCATTTTCGGCCATTAGGTGTAGAAGAATTAGGTAATAGTTTGTTGTTGGTTGATCCATCACCCTTGTCTTGCCCCTTCGATACTAGTTTGCTTTGGTGAGTAGGCTTAGAATTTTATCCTCTCGTATAGCCATCTTTCACCTGTCGAGAACCTTTTTCAAACTTTTGATGTTTCTCCACTTTTAAACTACCTTACTCACATCATTCAAAAACCAATACGGTTGGACTTGAACCACTTTGGCAATCTCACATTTTAGACCTCCAAGGTATCTTGCAATTGTCTGTTCTTCTGGTTCCACAAGCTCTCTTGTTAGCATAAGATTGTTGAACTCTGTTGTGTACTTCTCTACACTAAGATTTTTTTGCTTAAAATCATAGATTTCAAAAAGATTTCTTGCTTATAGTTGTCAGGTAAGTATTTTCTTTTTAGATCCCTTTTTATTTTCTCTTATGTTATGATCTTACTCTTTCTTACTCTTTCCCTCACATTTTATGTGCTTCTTCATATTTTTTCCACCAAAAAGACGTATTCTTTCTGAGTTTGAGTACTACAAGCTTAACCTTCTTTGTTCTAGTGGTTCTTGAAAATCAAATATTCTTCCTACTGTATTGAGCCAATAAATAAAGTCGTCAATATTGATTTTACCTTCAAACTCCGGAATATCCAATCTTAGGTTGTATTTGTTCTGCCAATCATCTTGGTGGTCTCTATGCATTGCCTGAAATCTTCGAATCCCTTGGGTAAGAAGACGTATCATCATTATAACTATACATTTGGGTAATATTTTCATACTAATTATTTTTGTTCCCAAGTTCTTCAATAATTTCTTTCTTTTTCTTGTAGACTATGTAACAATCTTTGTAGTTAAACCCTCAAGGATTTAGCATCATCTTCATAGCCACTATCTTCACCAACTTTATCTTTTTTATTCCACCTTACCATGATCTCTAGCCTTCAGCTCTGATACCAAACTGATATCGGGGAAGGGAGAATGAGAAATGGAATTTGGAAAAGAAAGAGAAATGGATAGTCAAGTTGTAGAAAAGAAACAAACTCATGTTCAGACTTACACAAAACAAATAAAAATAGCTCACCACTAAGTTTAATGTCACAAGAGGATATAGAAAATTCACTACCTAAAGAAAATTAAATATGGATATAGAACTGAATTAAAAGACTCACCACTCAAGGAAGCATCCAAGAGATATAGAGTTTTAGATACTCCAAAGAGCTTTTGCCAGTACAAATTATGTACTAAACTTCTTTCTAGCCTTAGAATATCAAAATAAGTACTAGTGCATGAAACAACCCTTCATACACAGGAAACTATGACATTAAATATTTTACATCTACTAACTAACCCTTTTAATGCATTCCTTAGTCATGAAGAAAAATATCTTGAAACAACTTTAACTTTATCCAAGGAATATGCTCATGAGATATCATATTTGAGTGGGCTAGGTTAAAGACTCTGAAATATTATAGTAGATTGTGGAAAATACCTTAGGATCAGTAAGAGCCATAAATGTTGATTGTAACAAATTAGACATTCCTGTGTCATTATGACTGTTTCATTTTTCTCGAAACCATACTCGTATGACTTTCTGTTATTGGCTAATACATTGGGAATAGCTAGTATTTTGATTTTTGAGATGGTGCGTGAAAAATCAATCGAACCTCGAATTTATGTAAAGTTTATGACGTCTCATTTTTTCTTGAAACCATGCTCGTATGACTTCCCATGGGCTAATATGTTGGGAATGACCAGTATTTTGAATTTCTGAGATAGTGTGTGAAAAATCGATCGAACCATGAATTTACGTAAAGTTTATGATCATCTTGTTAGGATCAATTGACACTTAGAGGAGGGGTGAATTAGTGCAAGTGTGAAAATCCTCAATTCGAAAAACTTTCTTGAAATAAAGAAGAACAATCATAAGTGTTTCTTGAATTTTATTGGAAATGAATAATCTAGCGATTTAAGAGAAAGTCATAAAATAATGCATGTATCTTTCTTTAAACTAGTTAAGAGTAATTAAAAGCAATAAATAAGGTAACAGTAGAGAGCTCACAAATTTATAGTGGTTCAGCCTCAACCTGGCCTACGTCCACTCCTCGAGTCCTCTTCTCCGAGGTCCACCGGCATCCACTATCAATCTTCCTTGGGTGAAAATTAAACCCTTGCACTTCTCACTCTCCTTTTCGCAGGCATAGGAGAGGAAACTTATAAACTTTTACTCTTACAACTCACAAGAGAGATTTTGTAAAGAATACAACTCTTTTTCTCACTCCTTAGCTCCTTTTTTTCTGCACAATTTTAGCACTCTTTTTCATAGAATTTCTAGCCCAATTGGCTTTAGAAATGGAGCCAAAAATTTAAATGTACTTGAAAAAACTGGGTACGAGCGGTACAATCACTGGCACCGACAGTACTGCCGCTGAAAAGTGCTCAAAAAACTAAACGATGGTGGTATAACTACCTATCTGAGTAGTGCAACCATCGCTTGGGCGGTATGACTATCGCCCACTAATGGTACAACCACTGGGAATCCCAAAAAAGTGATTCCCTCTAGTTTTCCAATCCGGACTTATACCTTCAGTTGACCCCTTTCCAGGTCAATCGATTGAGCTCAATCCAATCCCAAATATGGACCCGATTTGCATCACTTGAGTTAATTTGGATTCCATCCAAATCTAACTTAAGTAGGACTCAAAATTTAATTGATGTTAACCATGACTAATTAATTATAATTAATGTGACCATCAAGTCCAATCAAGACTCTCCTAACTCCCGGCACGACTCTAATTCCTTCGGTGCGCTCCCAATAAACTCTCGACAAGCTTTTATAATTCTCTCTCTCTATCGTAATTAATCCAACATCAATCATATCTAACACACATGTTAGATCAATAACCCATCAATTAATTTTATTATCAAAATCTGATATTCAATAATCTCTCTCTTTTTTATGATGACAATCAATTGATGATGAGAGTTAAATCTTACTCTCCCTAAATCTATGTCATAATTCAAATAATGAAAACTTAAGTTCAAGAGAACAAAATACTACTGAATTCAAGTATCGTATCATCCATTTATGAAATTTTGAAATGATATACCATGAATTTTAAAATCATCAAATCATCGATGCTACATAATATTAATTTCAACTAATCATGAATCATCAAATTTTCAAGGATATTTCAAGAATTTCAAAAGTTCATACAATCGTCATTGAATGAATTTGAAAATTTTCTTCTTTGAAAAGAAGAAATGTCTCATTTTACCATTTACCGTTTTTCATCAGTATGTTATTTTTTCCCCTTTAGCTATGTATCATTTTTCATATTTGTGTCACCAATACACTATTTCTCGTCTTTGTCATATATGTATCATTTTTAAATATGTGTCATCAATATGCTATTTCTCCCTTTTGTCATCAACAAAAGAGATGAAATAATGAGCACGTAATTTTATGATACATAAACTAATCATGTGTCAAATTTTTCATATTTGTACAAAATAAATTTTTCATATTTGTAAAATTGGATAAAAGCATACTTTTCTCATGAAAATTTGTCTTTCCTTTTTGTAAATAAGAAAGTAGTAGAAACAAGGGAGGGTTGCAAGAATCCAAAAATTTAATATCCAAAATATTAAGTAAGGAGGGATATTAAGTAAGAAGGGATATATTCGAAAGTATTTATCAAGATAAAGAATCCATAAATCAAAATAATTTTTGGGAGAGGATAAAAAAGAGAGCTTGTATCAAGCATCATAAAAGTTCATTACATATATGATAGTAAACCAAGCTTAATTTGTAAATCATACATCTTGCTTGCATTTAGAAAATTTAAAATTCTAAATTTTTTTCTAAGCTAATTGTTTCTCATTCAATGTTATCATATCTAATTTGCTTCTCATTATATTGATAATTTTATCTCCCTCTTTGGTCGTTGGCAAGAAAAAAAATATGATGTTAGAAAGAGTGTTAGATCTCGTGTACAACGTCGCCTAGGCGGTATGACCACACCCACCAATGGTACAACCGAAATCCCACAAAGGTGATTCCTGTAATTTTCCAATCCCGACTTGTACCTTCAATTGACCCCTTTCTAGGTGAACCAATTGAGCTCAAGTAGGACTCAAACCTTAACCGATACTAACTACGACTAATTAATTATAATCAATGTGACCATCAAGTCCAATCAAGACCCTCGACTCCCGACAAGCTTTTCGGCAACCCTCGATGATCTTTTGGCCAATCTCTTGGTCTTCTTCCGTGAACTCCCAACAAGCGTCGATACCTTTGGCAAGCTCCTGTGAACTCTTGGCAAGCTTCGATACCTTCAAGAAGCTTCCAGAGTCTCGGTGAGTTCCCATTGCAACATTCGAACCGGCCCGATGCCCGTATATGACTCGGCCTAACATTTGATTGTATTTCTCTCTCATAGTTAATCCTATATCAATCATTTCTAACATATATGCTAGATCAATAACTCATCAATTGATTCCATCATCAAAATTTGAGATTCCTTCGATAAAAAGATTTATTCTCTTCATAAAAAAGAGGAGGTAGAACCAATAAAGATTTCTTTTTCGATTCATCTCTGGAGTTGAATACCTCATTCAAGAATTTTTTTTGATCCAACCCGTAGGAATCAATAGAAAAGGCAAATCCTATGATACACGGATCCCTCGGTTATTGATAGAGTGAATAGATCGCCATTTCTTGAAATCTCTCTTCGATTCAAAATCGTGGTGTAACGTGTATCCCCTTTTGTTCGGTCATGGAATAGATGAAATAAATCAAAAATGGATTTTGTTCAAGAATGAAATCTTATTGGAACTGTCCATATCCGGTTCATCCTTCGGAACCATATCACATCCCGGATCTGATGAAATAGGATGAATTGAGACGGTATTTTGTAAATACGTAATTATCTTGAATATATCAACCATTTCTTTATTTTCCAATCACCTGAAAGGGGCAAAAGAAACATCTTGTTTTTTCACATCTCATTTTTTCTTGAAATCATGCTCGTACAACTTCCTATGGGCCAATAAGTTGGGAATGGCTAGTATTTTGAATTCTGAGATGGTGTGTTAAAAATCGATCGAACCTCAAATCTGTGTAAAATTTTTACTATCTCATTTTTCTCGAAATCATGCTTGTACTATTTATTGGAAAACCTCAGCGGGAGCATCACATGTGTAGCAAAAATCAAACCAAAAATAGGTTTCCCATATAGATCAAGTCATTATGCAAAAGATTGGGTCACAAGAAAATCATAAAAATAAAAAAAACTACATCATGTGAGAGATTATTTTATATAAGGAGATCGTACATCCCTGTATTCTAGATTCGAATGGAGAGGATAAAGGAAGTCAAGCATCTTCCTCTCTAATGGTATCTACACGATGGATCTTTATAGTGAAACTCCTCCAATCTATTCTCGTAACTCTTGCGCAGAGGGAGGGAGGAGAATATAATAGGTGGGGGTGGCCAAAATTGCAGCCAATCAACCATGAACCTCCCTCTTACTTATAGAGAGCCACCAGAAAATCCTAGGGTTCCTACCTCAATAGGTATTGGATCTTCATCCAATTGCCCAGTAACATTGCATTATTGGATCTCTATCTAATAATTTCCTTAGGCCTCTAATTGGGTCTCATGCAAGGAGTCCATCAGTATAGGATCTCATCTAATGAGAATAAGGGCTAATTGGATCTCCATCCAATCCTCTATTCGCTGAAGTATCCACCATATATGTGTGACCCTCTAGGCTCAATATCAAGTTGGTCATGAGTCGCTCCCATTAGAACTCCTTCTGGTATAGTGAATTATTATCCCCATAATAATTCACTTGACTCATTAACTATGGACAAGACATACTATGCCACTATGCCATAGTCTCAAGATGATACAGTGGAATCAAATCCCTCGGACATGTCTGTCCATAGTTACCATGTATCTATAATCCCTCATTGAACTAATATCCCAGAGACTGTATATTGGACATGGTTCTTTCAGGTCATATACGGAATCTGATTGAGTATCACTCTAATTGGATTGTCCCAGAGAACTCCTTCTCTCTCAATCCAGATGATCCTGGCCAGGGATTTGTCTAAGTAGGCATATACATGATATTTCTCTTGTGATACCGAGAGTGGATGATCTTTTATTGATACTCAATTGCCTTCATAAGGTTGGCTACCAATCTCAATAACCAGTTATACTAGATCTGAAACTTTCTAAACCTGCAAGTCTGGAGTCAAAGAAAGGAGTACTCATCTAAGGCATGTCTCAAGTCTAAGGACCAGATACACAATTAGGATAATAGAACATTATCTGACATTAAGTATCATAACCATATAGTATTCCATAAGCAGATCAATCAGTAAACTCATTCTCCAATGAGCACCTGTACCATATCTTTAGTGTCTCCACACAAGTGGCTGTGAGATTAGCCACCTCTATCATATGGACAGGTATATAATACACTGATCTGTCCAGTTATCTCAATGTCCCTCTCGAGTAACCTATGATCGGGATAATTCCAGATCTATGTTTAAAGGTGAATCGATCTTATTATCATGATATAGTTCTAATTGCATAGAACCAAGGACATCACAATATATATATATATATATATATATATATATATATATATATATATATATATATACACACAGATAATATAATATGAGAATATACTAATAATAATCATAAGTAATAGAATCGTGTAGCGTGTCACACATGTCATCACTCATGTGATTGGCTTGTAGGGCACATATATCTAGTAATCTCCCACTTGATCTAAAGCCAATTACCTATATGTCTAATCCCTATCAGACCCATGTGACGTTCAAATATAATCTGAGCTAGCAGCTTCATCATTGGATCTACAATATTATCTTCAGATGGAACTCTTTCCATTGCTATATCTTTGTGGGTCATAATCGCTTTAATCCACTGGAACCATCTCAGAACAATTTTGATAAGACTTGGGTTCCGTTGCTAGAGCTATCGCCTTGTCGCTATCGTAGTATATGGGAATCAACTCTATGCTGCTTGGTACGACTCCCAAATCCCTAATGAACTTCTTCATCCACACCCCTTCTTTTTATTGCTTCTACTACAATAATGTATTATGTCTTTGTGGTCGAGTCAGCAGTAGTATCTTGCTTGGAACTCTTCCAGCTTACTGCTCCTCCCTTCAAGATAAAAACATATCCTGAGTTCGACTTGCTATCATCAATGTCGCACTAGAAACTCGAGTTCGTGTAGCCCTCAACCTAGAGGCTACCTCCTCCATATACTAGTAAAAGATCATTAATCCTTCTTAAGTACTTAAGGAGGCTACACTTTATTGCTTTTTAATGTTCCAAACCTAGATCTGCTTGATACCTACTCGTGACACTCAAAGTATGAACTATCTCAGGCTTGGTATATAGTATAGCATACATGATAGAATGTCTATGTGAACATGGTCTATCCCATGTCTAACTACTTAGGATCCACTTGTTGTTCCATTGTCTAATTTGATTCCGTGTAGATGTAGCATTAAATTTACCATTATTATGAAGCCAAATAAGTATATCTGAAGAGTTGTTCCTGATCATATTAGCTATAATAGTCAGCCAAAGTGATAACATTTCAGGGAGGTAGGGTTGGGAAGACACTAGGTATCATTGTTAATGAATTGAGAAATATTTCAATCTTTAGGAGCCCCTAGATCCTATCATACTCCGTCAGTAAATAATTGAAATATACTTTTATTATTCACCTAAGGGTCATACCACATATTAGTGTTGGTCCCAGAAGAGATCACATAAGAAATATTGTTGCTTAGCCACCTTGCCTTCAAAATTTCTTTCTAAGCAGTAGAATGAAATGCTTTTGCTGAAGCTTTCCAGATTGATTCCTCGGATAGGTGAGGTATATAGCAGAAATCCATTAGACTCTATCACTGAGGCATATGGTATCATATCCATGTTTGCCCTTTCTTTAGGAGTCTTTGGGGACATACTCCTAGAAATTGATATTCCATGTCTCATCAGTATGAGTCCTCTCTTGGAATTCTCCATGTCAAACCTTTTGACAATGGAATCTATGTGCCTAGATTAGGATAAGCCAAGCATCCTTTTGGATCTATCTCTATAGATCCGGATCCCCAAAATATAGGATGCTTCCCCTAAGTCTTTCATAGAGAAGTTTCCATATAGACAAGTCTTTACTGTGGATAGCATTCCAACATCATTCTTAATGATTAGGATGTCATCCACATATAATACTAAGAAGGTGATAGCACTTCCACTTACCTTTCTGTATACATGAGGCTCATTTTCGTTAAAGCTTATATGCATGCAAGCTTTAAAGTATGAGGAATGCTTTCTGAAGCAGAAGTCTCGACAGCATTGGCTTACACTAGGGGATTCTAATACTAAGATTTTCTATGCTGCTATTTTTACCAGAAGGGCTACTAATTATATCAAAAAATGTAAAGACATAGATGGTAATCTTATTGAGGATTTGGATGAGGTTGAAAAATGCACGAAACAATTTTTTTATTCCCTACTCGATTAGGAGGAGCAACCTAACAGTATTTATGTGGAGCTCACTAGATGGCTTGATTCTAAAGCTATATCTCTTCTTAATGCCCCAATAACATATGATGAAATTGTGAGAGTTATTTTTTAGTCCCCAAAGCACAAAAGCCCTAGTCCAGATGAATTTCTAACTGAGTTTTATCAAATTGCATGGTCTATCATAGGCAACAATGTCATAAAAGCTTGTCGACATTTTTTCTCCTCAGGTCATATCCTTAAAGAAATGAATTGTACTTTTATTTCTTTAGTGCACAAGAATGCTATAGCTAATTCACTGGAGAACTATTGACCCATTTCACTGTGCAAATTTATTTATAAGGTCATCTCCAAGGTACTGGTAGATAGGCTATAAAAAGGTTATGCACAAGGTTATTAGTCCTATTCAAGCTGCTTTTCTTAAAGGTAGGAGTATTCATCATAATGTCCTTCTTGCTTTGATTTGATTAAGGATCTGCACTCAAAAATAAGTGGGAAGAAAATATGTTTTAAAGCTGATTTACGAAAGGCCTTTGATTCAGTTAATAGGCATTGTACTTACTAGATGCTCCAACGTATGGGCTTCCTACAGCACTGGGTTAATTGGATTCAATGCTACTGGAAACTCCAAAATTTTTTATTATCTTTAATAGTTCACCTATTGGTTTCTTTGGAGTAAGAATAGCATCCGGCAAGGAGATTCACTATCTCCTTATCTTTTTACTATTGCAATTGAAGGGCTCAGTTGTATGTTGAAAGCGACAGTTCCAATGGTAAAATTAAGGTACTATATTATGTTTTTGTTCATATCTCTAATATAACATCTGTTGACGACCTTATTATCTTCCTTCAAGATAATCCAATTTCTGTGAGTAATCTGACAGTTATCCTTAATAAATTTGGTATAGTTTTTAGTCTTAAGCTAAACCATGCAAATAGCAAAGTATATGTGGGTGCTTGTATTGAAGATAACGACTACATAGCTCAAACTTTGGGGGTTGCTGAAGGAAGTTTACCAATTCTTACTTGGGTCTCTCACTCATATCCACTAGAATTAACAAAGTATATTGTCAGCCCATCCTACAAAAAATTAAGAACAAAATTTCCTCTTGGAAAAATAGGTTTCTTTCTAAAGCAGGACGACTTGAAATTATTCGATCAGTGTTGTTTTCTTACTCTATTTATTGGCCTCATGCATTTTTTCTACTTGTTGGGCTTCTTCAGGATATTGATAGATTACTGATGAACTTCTTCTAGAATGGCACAGATAGAAAGGTAATGCACATGGTAAATTGGGGCAACATTTGTAAACCGAAGGATGAAGGGGGACTGAATCTACGAAATATTAGAGATTCGAATAAAGCTTGTTTGGTAAAACAATTGTGGGATATTTTGCAAAATAAATCTTTATTATGGTCACAATGGGTTTCTACTAGGTACTTATCCAAGGAATCGGTCTCGGAAGCTTTAGCACAAACATATCATTCTGCTGTTTGGAAAGGAATTTTAAAGGCAAGAAGGTGGTTAAGCAACAATATTTCTTATGTGATCTCGTCTGGGACTAACACTAATATGTGGTATGACCCTTGGGTGAATGAGAAAAGTATATTTCAATTATTTGGTGACAGAGTATGACAGAATCTGGGGGCTCCCAAAGATTGGAAGGTTTTTACATATTAGCTAGTGTCTTCCCAACCCCACCTCCCCTGAAATGTTATCACTTTGGCCGACTATTATGGCTATTCCGATTAGGGACAACTCTTTAGATATGCTTATTTGGCTTCATGATAATGGTAAATTTAGTGTTATATCTACATAGAACCAAATTAGACAACGGAACAACAAGTGGATCCCAAGGAGTTGGACATGGAATAGACCATGTTCACAGAGACATTCTTTATGTACGTGGTAGGCCGTTCTTGGCAAACTTCCTATGATAGATAATATGAAGTGAAGAGGTATTTATATTATAAATCGATGCTCTCTGTGTATACAAAAGGAAGAAAGCATTGATCATCTCTATTTTTCTTATGGCTATACTTCTTGGATATGGAAGAAAATCTTGAAGTGATTTGATCTTTAAAGGCTACCATAGCCAAACTTGCATCATGAATTAGAAAGGCTTATGCAAAATTTCTCTAGAAACTAGCAAGGGTTGCTTTCAGATGTACTATTTGGTGGATTTGGAAAGAGAGGTATGGCAGAATCTTTGAGTGTCACAACATAAACAAAGCCTAACTTCTGATAGCGATTCTTCATGATTCACGATTATGTACGGAGTAGGAACTGAACAAAGAGCACTTAACAATAAGAGAGAAAGGAATCTTCATAAGATTCAATTTTACCATTAGTTAATAATCTCTAACATTATGATGAAGATTGTGATATATTTAGTGGTGCTTAGCTTTCATTATGTGTTATATTCACAAGTAGTTCAGGATTGTCTCGATATTACATTTTATTATTTATTAATTATAGTATGGTATCATAGTTTTCAGCATGTGTAGGTAGGTATGACAACATTTTAGTCTGGCTACTCGAGGAGATGAGTTAGATGGAGTGAGCCGACCACCATTTTGAGGCAGGATGCAACCTTCTAGACCGCTCTAAGAGGCTTCCAGCTTTAGTCTATGGCTTGTATAGACAGCTTTTTTGTACAAACTTTAAATATAATATATTAACTTATTAAAAAAAGATTCATCTTCATTCTTAACGAAGTCATAAGATCTGATCGCCTCATCAAATCTTATGTTCCAACCTCAAGAAGCTTGCTTTAGTCTACAAATGGATCTAAGCAACCTGCACACTTTATCTGGACTCTCTCTAGATACGAATCCCTTTGGTTATATCGTATACACATCCTCCTCGAGGTTGCCATTGAGGAATATCGTTTTCATATCCATATGCCAGATCTCATAGTCATAGTGTGCTGCAATGGCCAAAAGAATTATAATGAATTTAAGTATGGCTATAGGTGAAAAGGTTCCATCATAGTCAACTCATTGTCTTTGACGATATCCTTTAGCTACTAGCCTTGTCTTGTAGGTCTCTACCTTTCCATCTACTTCAATCTTCTTCTTGAAGATTCACTTGCAACCGATGGGTATGATGCCCTCAGGTGCATCCACAAGGTTCCAAACCTTGTTAGAATATATGGAATCCATCTTAAAATTTATGGCTTCTTGCCACTTCCTAGAGTCTATACTTATAATAGCCTCCTCGTAGGTCTGAGGATCAATATCCTTAGAGTCCTCTCCATTGATATGACCCACATATCTTTCAGGAGGATGAGATACTCTACTAGACCAGCGCAAAGTTAGAACTTGTGTGGTAGGTGTTGGGAAACCTCAGCGGGTGCATCACATGCGCAGCAAAAAATCAAACCAAAAATTGGTTTCCCACATAGATCAAATTATCATGCAAAAAATTAGGGTTGCGAGAAAAATATCAAAATTGATAAAACTGTGATGTGTGAGAGATTGATTTTACCTAGGAAGATTGTATATCCCTGTATTCCAAATCCGGATGGAGAAAATGAAGAAGGTCAAGTGTCCTCCACTCTAGCGGCATCCACAAGATGGATCTCTACAGCGAAACTCCTCCAATCTGATCTTGCAACTCTTGCTCAAATGGAGGAGAATAGGAGGTGGTGGCTAAAGCTGTAGCCTATCAACCATGAGTCTCCCCTCCTATTTATAGAGAGCCACCAAAAATCGTAGGGCTCCTACCTTAGTAGGTATTGAATCTTCATCCAATAATCAACTAACCTTGTATTATTGGATCTCTATCCAATAATCTCCTTAAGCCTCTAATTGGGCCTTAAGAAAGAAGCCCATTAACATAGGATCTCATCTAACGAGAATAGGGGCTAATTGGATCTTCATCCAATCCTCTATTCGTTGAAGCATCCACCATATGTGTGTGACCCTTTAGGCCCGATATCGAGCTGGCCGTGAGTCACTTCCATCAGAACTCCTTCTGATATAGTGAATTATTATCCCCATAATAATTCACTCGACTCATCGACTATGGACGTACTAGACCACTACGCCATAGTCCCAAAACTGTACAGTAGAGATTAAATCCATCGGACCTGTCTATCCATAGTTACCATGTATCTATAATCCCTCATCCAAATAATATCCTAGAGACCGTATATTGAATATGGTACTATCAGGTCATATATGAAATCAGTTTGTCTTGCTCTATTTGGATTCTACCGGAGAACTCCTCTTTTAATCCGAATGACCCTAGCCAGGGATTTGTCTGAGCAAGTACATATGGGATATTCCTCTCGTGATATCGAGAGTGAATAATCCTCTATTGACACTCAATTACCTTCGCAAGGTTGGCTACCAATCTCGATAACCAATTGTACTAGATCTAGAACTTTTCAAACCTGTAAGTCTAGTGTCAAAGAAAGGAGTACTCATACAAGACATCTTTGGTGTCTCAAGTCTAAGGACCAAATACACAATTGGGACTTTGGAATTGCTGTCTGACATTAGGTATCATTAACCATACAACATTCCATAAGCGGATCAATCAGTGAACTCATTCTTCAATGAGCACATGTACTATATCATTAGTGTCTTCACACAAGTGGCTATGAGCCCAGCCGCTTCTATCATATGGACAGGTATATAGTATACTGATATGTCCGGTTATCTCAATGTCCCTCTTGAGTAACCTATGACCGGAATTAATTAGGATTTATGTTTAAAGGTGAATCGATCTCATTATCGTGATCTCATCATGATCCGACTCCCATTATACAGAACTAAGGACATCACAATATATATATAATAGATAATATGATAATATACTAATATTAATCATAAGCAAAAAAATCATCCAGCATGTCACACGTGCCATCACTCACATAATTGGCTTGCAGAGCACCTGTAACCAGCAATCTCTCACTTGACCAAAAGCCAATCACCTATGTGTCTGATCCCCATAAGACCCCTATGATGCTCAAATACAATATGAGCCAACGGCTTCATCAGTGGATCTACAATCTTATCTTCGGATGAAACTCTTTCTATTGTTCTATCTTTTAGGGTCATGATCGCTCTAATCAGATGAAACCTCTTTAGAACAATTCTGATGACACCTGGGTTACTTTGCTAGAGTTGTAGCCCTATCACTATCGTAATATATGGGAGTTAGCTCCACGCTGCTTGGTATGACTCCCAAATCCTTAATGAACTTCCTCATCCACACCCTTTCATCTTGCTGCTTGTACTATAGCAATGTATTCCGCCTTTATGGTCAAGTCAGCAGTAGTATCTTGCTTGGAACACTTTCAGCTTACTGCTTCTCTATTTATAGTGAAAATATATCCTGAATTTGACTTGCTATCATTAATATCGGACTGAAAACTCGAGTCCATATAGCCCTTGACCTGGAGGCTACCTCCTCCATATATTAGTAAAAGATCCTTAGTCCTTCTCAAGTACTTAAGGATACACTTTACTGCCTTCCAGTGTTCTAAACCTGGATCTGCCTGATACCTGCTCATGACACTCAGAGCATGTGCTATATCAGCCTAATACATAACATCGCATACATGATAGACCCTATCACTGAGGCATAAGGTATCTTATCCATGTTTACCCTTTCTTCAGGAGTCTTTAGGGACATACTCCTAGAAAGTGATATTCCATGTCTCATCGACATAAGACCTCTCTAAGAATTTTTCATGCCATACCTTTTGACAATAGAGCCATGTACCTAGACCGGGACAAACTAAACATCCTTTTGGATCTATCTCTATAGATTCGGATCCCCAAAATATAGGATACTTCCCTAAGTCTTTCATAGAGAAGTTTTTGGATAGCAAGCCTTTCTTGTGGAGAGCATTCCTATATCATTCCCAATGATTAGGATGTCATCCACATATAGTACTAAGAAGGTGATAGTGCTCCCGCACATATCTTCCTGTACATATAAGGCTCATCTTCGTTCTTAACGAAGTTATAAGATTTGATCACCTAATCAAATCTTCTGTTCCAACTTCGGGAAGCTTGCTTTAATCCATAAATGGATCTAAGTAACCTGCACACTTTATCTGGACTCTCTTTGGATATGAATCCCTCCGTTATATCATACACGCCTCCTCCTTGAGGTTACTATTAAGGAATATCGTTTTGACATCCATCTACCAGATATCATAGTTATAGTGTGCTATAATGGCCAAAATAATTCTAATTTAAGTATGGCTACAGGTGAAAAGGTTTCGTCATAGTCAACTCCTTGTCTTTGACGATATCCTTTACCTACCAGCCTTGCTTTATAGGTCTCTACGTTTCTATCTACTCCGATCTTCTTCTTAAAGATCCATTTACAGTTGATGGGTACAATACCCTCAGGTGCATCCACAAGGTTCCAAACCTTGTTAGAGTACATGGAATCCATCTCAAAATTTATGGCTTCTTGCCACTTCTTGCGCTTGAGCTAGGTTCTCCAACCTCAATCAATTCTATCTTACTCCCATTGTCTCTACCAAGAATGTGTTCCTTCTCAATGATCACAGCTCTCTTGGCAACAAAGACCGTTTGGTCCTCGGGATGATAGAAATAATACCCACAAGTTTCCTTTAGGTATCCCACAAATGTGCACCATTCTGTCATTGATTCCAACTTATCTTGGTTGTGTCTTCTAACGTGGGCAGGACAACCCCAAATCTTAATAATCTTAAGATCGGGGTTCTTTCCTTTCTATATCTTATATGGTGTAGACACTACCAACTCTGATGGAACTCTGTTTAAAAGGTAAGCTACAGTCTTTAGGGCATACCCTAGAATGAAACGAGTAGGTCAGTGAAACTCATCAGGAACCGCATCATGTCTAACAGCATGCAATTCCTCCTTTCTGATACACCATTAAGCTGAGGTGTATAAGGAGGTGTCCACTGGGATAGAATCCCATTGTCCCTAAGGAAATAGGTGAACTCCGTACTCAAGTACTCTCGATCTGATCGAAGAGTCTTAATACTCTTTCCAATTTGGTTCTTTACCTCATTCTTATATTCCCTGAATTTCTCGAAGGCCTCGGATTTGTACTCAATAAGTACACGTGTCCATACCTAGAGAAATCATTAGTGAATGTAATGAAGTATGAGTAACCACCTATAGCCTGAGTCAACATAGGACCACATAAATCACTATGTATGAGTTCCAATAACTCAGAGTCTCTCTCTCTAGTTCTACTAAAAGGAGAGTTGGTCATCTTCCCACAAAGGCAAGGTTAGCAAATTGCATATGTCTAATTGTCAAATGGATCTAAGTATCCATCTTTCAGCAACTTTTTGAATCCTTCTCTCATGTATATGACCTAGCCTACAATGTCATATGTATGCATTATTCACCTCATCTCTTTTCCTCTTAGACATATTTATATTCATGATCTGTGGAGAAGTGTCTAATACATATAAGCCATTTATAAGGGTCCCTCTAGTGATGATCTCATCATCCATAATGATTGAACAACTATTGTTCTTAAAAACTAATTTATATCCACTAATTGTCAAACAAGAGATAAAAATAATATTTTTGATAATAGAGGGAACAAAATAGCATGCATTTAATGCAATAATAGCGCCACCAGGCAGATATAGGGTGACATCTCCAACAACAACTATAGCAACTCTTGCTCCATTGTCCATCTTAAGGTCCATCTCGCCTTTGGCCAATCTCCTAGGTCTTACCAGAACCTGCAACAAATTACAGATATGATAAGCACTCTCGGTATCCAATACCCATACGTTATCATGAAAATCTAACAAGTGAAGACTGATCATGAATATAATCAAGCTTCTCTAAGCTTCTATTTCGCTTTATCTACAAGGTAGTCCTTACAGTTCCTCTTCTAATGCCTATCTTGGCCGTAGTGGAAGCATTGTCCTTTGTTCTTTGTCCTTTACTAGGTCTTTCTTGGCAACCTTTGCCTTATCTGATCTTTCTTTGCCCTTGCTTAAGAGTCTTACTAGCATTCTTTTTCCTATTGGTCTCACCAATATAGAGAACTGACTTCTCTTTCTTGATGGTACTTTCTTCCCTCAACATATTGAGGAGCTCGGTAGAGTCACCTCAAACTTGTTCATATTAAAGTTAATAATGAACTGTGAAAAGGAATCGTAGGGATCAAGTATAAGATCAACATACAAGTTATCCTTTAGGACTATCTTTATACTTCACAAAGCGAACAATCTCATCCTTGATTGTCCTTTACTCCAGCGTGGGCATAATTGTATTAAGGACATATACAATTTTCTCTTTCATGAGAACAATTCTCAAATTACAGAGCCTTTGGACCAATGAGATGGTTGGCATCAAGTATGTCACATAGGGGTTTTGCAAGCACACAAGATATAGCGAAAATAAATAACATGCAGATTTTACATAAAATATTAATTAAGATATAAACTTCTATCTTAATATACTCCCACTATTTTTCTAGCAAATCACGCAACACCACGGACATGTGAGACGAAAGTCTCTGGCAGACTCATAGTGGGGATTGGGATCTAATTGGCATCTTGGTACAATCTCGGGGACTCGACCAACTACACTAAGTCCAAAAGGTAGACAACTCTTGTCAATCACAACTCCTTATGATTCCCGTCATTTCGGCCTCGAATCATCATGGTCTTGACGCTCGACCAACCATGAAGTTCGTTAAGTCGTCACCATCATTACAAGATAAGTATGATTCGATGGATATGCTCTCATCGCTCGACCAAGTCATACCATGTCCTCGTGTAACCGGTGATATATATATATCATAGGCAAGAACTCGATCACATAGATAGGTGAGCCTCGAGTGACTCGACCAACTCAACCTATATCGGGATTCAATTTCTTCCTATAACGATGAAAGGCCACGTGGGTCAATCTTATTACCTCACACTTACCGACTTAGTATTATTGTAGTAGGGGTTTTTGTTTTCTATCGGTCTCCTAATATGTCGTGTCACACACATAAATATTTAATATATATCTATATTGAATGCAAATATATATATACATATAATCTAGTAGGTGTATAACATATCACATATGCAAGCCACACCAGATAATCATGAGCCATCACCTAATATGATTAAGCTCCAACTAATGGGCCTAATCACTTACAATAGGATCTATGTGTGCATTGACGCATCTCCATACCCTGTGATTGTTGATCTTGTCATCATCGATTCCGTCAGATCGTTATATTACCATATATTGTAATCTCCTGCCACTGCATCGTAGGTCCCGTTGTCACCTCCACGCTCCCGCTGCACCTCTCCATGTAATTACAAATAATCACAAGCATGTAGGCCCAACAATAAATGAGAAAAATGCAGGCTCGCAGGCCCCAATAATAATAATAATCATAATTACACACATCACAACACATGGCTCATAATCATCCATCTACATCATACATCATATGTACATCACATTATATATAGGATTACTATATATATAATAATTAATTAAACTATTTAATTAATTATTTTTTAAAATCAGGGCATACTTTCTAGAATTGTCAAGGGTATTTTCATAATTCTTGTTAAGAGGACAATCCTCAAAAATTTCCAGAATTGGTAAGGGTATTTTTATAATTTTGGATGAGAGGACAGTCCTCAGAATTTCTAAAATTATTGAGGGTATTATGGAAATTATGCACACGAGGACAATCATCAAAATTTCTTGAATTCATAGGGGCAGGATTGTTCTTTTCTCTAAAGGATGCCCTAACCCCATATTCCCTTCTAGGCGCGTTGCCCTCGTCTGTTGTCGGCGGTAGCCCTGGTACTGACGGTGCCTCTGTGGGCGCCTGGGGTGGCGGCGTGCCCGTGGCCTCGGCAGCAGCGGCCTGCCGGGCAGCCCGGCGTGGTGGTGCTTACGCGGCGGCCTTACTATTGGCCGTGCTCGTGGCCGCCTTATGCCCCTGCAGGTGGTCGTCCCTTGAGGGCTACTGCCCTTGCGGGTGGCCGCCTTGCAGGGGGCCTGGCCGCAGACGGTCACCCCCTTGTAGGGGAGCCTTGCCTTGGCTCTTCGCTCCGAAAATGTAGCAAGAATGCGTAGAACGATTCTACGCGATTCAAAACAATCTCATCAAACATAGTTTAAAACCAATCTTTTGCACGAAAACCTTAGCTCCGATACCCGTGTTGGGAAACCTCAGCGGATGCATCATATGCACAGCAGAAATCAAAACAAAAATTGGTTTCCCTTGCAAATAAAATTATCGTGCAAAAAATTGAGGTTCCGAGAAAAATGCAAAAACCGATAAAACCACGATGTGTGAGAGATTGATTTTACCTAGGGAGATCATATATATATCCCTATATTCTAGATCTGGATAGAGAAGATGAAGGAAGTCGAGCGTCCTCCTCTCTAGTGGTATCCACACGATGGATCTCTAAAGTGAAACTTCTCCAATTTGATCTTGCAACTCTTGCTCAAAGAGGAGAATAGGAGGTGGTGGCTAAAGCTGCAGCCTATCAACCATGAGTCTCCCCTCCTATTTATAGAGAGCCATCAAAAAACCCTAGGGCTCCTACCTTAGTGGGTATTGGATCTCCATCCAATAACTACTAACCTTCCATTATTGGATCTCTATCCAATAGTCTCCTTAGGCCTCTAATTGGGTCTTAAGCAAGGAGCCCATCAGCATAGGGTCTCATTAATGAGAATAGGGGCTAATTAGATCTTCATCCAATTCTCTATTCACTAAAGCATCCACCATATGTGTGTGACCCTCTAGGCCCGATACTGAGCTGGCCGTGAGTCACTCCTATCAGAACTCCTTCTGATATAGTGAATTATTATCTCCATAATAATTCACTTGACTCATCGACTATGGACGTACTAGGCCACTACGCCATAGTCCCGAGATGGTACAGGTGGGATGAAATCCATCCGACCTGTCTATCCACAGTTACCATGTATCTATAATCTCTCATCCAAATAACATCATAGAAACCATATATTATTAGGAAACTTTAGAGGGTGCATCACATGCGTAGTGAAAATCAAAACAAAAATCAATTTTCCATGCAGATCAAATCATTGTGTAAAAGATTGGGGTCACGAGAAAAATGTAAAAATCGATAAAATCGTGATATGAGAGAGATTGATTTTACCTAGGGAGATCGTATATTCCTATATTCTAGATCCGAATGGAGAAGATAAAGAAGGTCAAGCATCCTCCTCTCTAACGGTATCCACATAATAGATGGATCTTTGTAACGAAACTCCTCCAATCTGATCTCATAACTTTTGCTCAAAGGGAGGGAGAAGAATAGGAAGTGGTGGCTAAAGCTATAGCTTATCAACCATAAGTCTCCCCTCCTATTTATAGAGAGCCACCAAAAACCCTAGGGCTCCTGCCTTAGTGGGTATTGGATCTCCATCCAATAACCCACTAACCTTGCATTATGGGATCTCTATCCAATAATCTCCTTAGGCCTATAATTGGGCCTTAATCAAGGAGCCCATCATCAACATAGGGTCTCATCTAATAAGAATACGGGCTACAATTCTATCGGATCTGTCTATCCACAATTACGATGTATCTATAATCCCTCATCCAAATAATATCCCAGAGATTGTATATTGGATATGGTACTATTAGGTCACATACGGAATAAGTTTGTCTTGCTCTATTCTGATTCTACCGGAGAACTCCTTCTCTCTCAATCCGAATGACCCTGGCCAGGGGGGATTTGTTTGAGCAAGCACATATGGGATATTCCTCTCGTGATATAGAGCGTAGATGATCCTGTATTGACACTCGATTGCCTTCATAAGGTTAGCTACTGATCCTGATAACTAGTTGTACAAGATTTAGAACTTTCTAAACCTGTAAGTCTAGCGTCAAAGAAAGGAGTACTCATACAAGGCATCCTTGGTGTCTCAAGTCTAAGGACCAGATACACAATTGGGACTATGGAATCGCTATATAACATTAGGTAATATTTTGCCAACATGGAATCATCTATATACTTCATATAGCAAGCGATCTCACTATCACTTGCCCCTTCTTCCAACGTGGGCAGAATTGTATCAAGGACATATGCGATTTTCTCTGCCATGAGAACAATTTTTAAATTGCAGAGCCAATCTATATAGTTTGGACCAGTGAGGCGGTCGACATTAAAAGTATGCCATGTAGGGGGTTTGTGAGCGATATGTTTCTGACAAAACAAGATATAGCAAAAATAAATAACATGTAGATTTTACAGAAAATACTAATTAAGATATGGACTTCTATCTTAATGTACTCTCACTATTTTCTTAACGAATCATGTGATACCCGCGACACGTGAGATGGAAGTCTCCGGCAGATTCATAGTGGGGATCAGGATCCAATTGGCATCTTAGTGCAACCTCGAGGGACTCGACTAATTACACTAAGCCCAAAAGGTAGGCAACTCTTGCCAATCACAACTCCTTATGATTCCCGTCACGTTCGGCCTCTGAATCATCATGGTCTCGAGGGACTCGACCAAACATGATATTCAGTTAAGTCATCACCATCGTTACAAGATGAGTTTCATTTGATGATATGCCCTCGAGGGATTCGACCAAGCATACCATATCCTCAGGTCACCGGTGACATCTCTATATCCTTGGTAAGAACTCGATCACGTAGATAGGTAAGCCTCGAGGGACTCGACTAACTCAATTTATGTCGTGATTTAATTTCTTCCTATAACGATGGAAGTCCACGTGGGTTAATCTTATTGCCTCACACTTACCGACTTAATATTATCGTAGGAGGTGTTTTTGTTTCAGTCGGTCTCCTACTATGTCGTGTCACACACATACATTTTTAACATATATCTACATCACATGCAAATATATATATACATATATCTAGTAGGTGTATAACACATCACGTATGCAAGCCACACCAAATGATCATGAGTCGTCACCTAATATGATTAAGCCCGAGCCAATGGGCCTAATCACTCACAATAGGATCTATATGTGCATTGGCACATCTCCATGCCCTGTGATTGTTGATCTCGTTATCATTGGTTCCTTCAGATCATCGCATCACTATGCATCGTAATCTCTCGCCACGACATCGTGGGTCCCGTTGTCACCTTCACGCTCTCGCTGCGCCTCTACATGTAATTACAAATAATCACAGGCATGCAAGCCCAACAATAAATAAGAAAAACACAGGCACGCAGGCCCCAATAATAATAATCACAGTTACACACATCACAACACATGGCTCATGATCATCCATCCACATCATACATCATATGTACATCACATCATATGTAAGATTACTAAATATATATAATAATTAATTAAATTATTTAATTAATTATTTTTTAAAAAATCAGGATATGCTCAAAATTTTTAAAATTATCAAGGGCATTTTCATAATTCTGGATGAGAGGACAATCATCAAAATTTTTAAGATTGTTGAGGGTATTTTCGAAATTCTGTACATGAGGACAGTCCTCGAAATTTTTAAAATTCAGAGGGGTAAGATCATCCTTTTCTCAAAAGGATGCCCTAGCCATCTCTTTGCCCCCCTCTACACCGCCGCCATCGCTATCCCTGTGTAAGCGATAGGTTGGTCATGCGGTTGTCGGCCGCCTTGTAGGCGCGGCACACCCTGTGACTGGCTGCGCCGCTAACGGTCGCCTTGCGGGCATGCCATGGGCGATCGCCTTCATGATGCGGTGGTCATGCCGATCATGCTGCGAGCGATCGGATGGATGGCCCTTGCGGGCCGCCCTGGTGGTTGCCTGGGGCCTGCTATAGTGGCCCCTTTATAGGGGCCTTGCTGACCCTTTGCAGGGGCCTTGGCAGCCTGGCCCTGGTTGCCTGGGGGCCCAGCCATAGCCACCCTTTGCAGGGGCCTTGCCGCCGCCTGCGGTGGTCGCCATGCCCTGCTGTCCCTCCTCCTCATTGTCTTCACTGCAAAAATTCAGCAAGAACGCGTAGAACGATTCTTCGCGATTCAATCTCATTACACGTAATTTAAAACCAATCTTCTATATGAAAACCTTGGCCCTGATACCACTATTAGGAAACCTCAGCAGGTGCATCACATGCGTAGCGGAAATCAAAATAAAAACCAATTTCCACATAGATCAAATCATCATGCAAAATATTAGGGTCGTGAGAAAAATGTAAAAACCAATAAAATCGCAATGTGAGAGAGATTGATTTTACCTAGGGAGATCGTATATCCCTGTATTCCATATCCGGATGGAGAAAATGAAGGAGGTCAAGCATCCTCCTCTCTAACGGTATCCACACGATGGATCTCTGTAGTGAAACTCCTCCAATCTGATCTTGCAACTCTTGCTCAGAGGGAGGAAGGAGAATAGGAGGTGGTGGCTAAAGCTATAGCCTATCAACCATGAGTCTCCCCTTCTATTTATAGAGAGCCACCAAAAACCCTAGGGCTCCTGCCTTAGTGAGTATTGGATCTCCATCCAATAACCCACTAACCTTACATTATTAGATCTCTATCCAATAATCTCCTTAGGCCTACAATTGGGCCTTAATAAAAGAGCCCATTAACATAGGGTCTCATCTAATAAGAATAGGGGCTAATTGGATCTTCATCCAATCCTCTATTCGATGAAGCATCCACCATATAATGACCCTCTAGGCTCGATACCGAGTTAGCCGTGAGTCACTCCCATCAGAACTCCTTCTGATATAGTGAATTATTATCACCATAATAATTTACTCGACTCATCGACTATGGACATACTAGGCCACTACGCCATAGTCCCCGGATGGTTCAAAGGGGATCAAATCCATCGAACCTATCTGTCCACAATTATGATGTATCTATAATCTCTCATCCAAATAATATCCCAGAGATTGTATATTAGACATGATACTGTTAAGTCACATACGGTTACAGTTTATCTTACTCTATTCAGATTCTACCGGAGAACTCCTTCTCTCTCAATCCGAATGACCCTGGCCAGGGACTTGTCTAAGTAAGCACATATGGGATATTCCTCTCATGATACCGAGAGTGGATGATCATTTATTAATACTCAATTGCTTTGATAAGGTTGGCTACCGATCCCGATAACCAACTGTACCAGATCTGGAATTTTTTAAACATGTAAGTGTGGCATCAAAGAAAGGAGTACTCATACAAGGCATCCTTGGTGTCTCAAGTCTAAGAACTAGATACACAACTGGGACTATGAAATCATTGTCTAACATTAGGTATTATTAACCATACAACATTCCATAAGTGGATCAATCAGTGAACTCATTCTCTAATGAGCACCTGTACTATATCCTTAGTATCTCCACACAAATGACTATGAGACCAGCCACCTCCATCATATGGACGGGTATATAGTACATCGATCGATCCAATTATCTCAATGTCCCTCTTGAGTAATCTATGACCGAGATTATTTAGGATCTGTGTTTAAAGGTGAATCGATCTCATTATCGTAATCTCATCATGATCTAATTTCCATTGCACAAAATTAAGGACATCACTATATATATATATATAACAAATAATATAATGTAAGAACTCCTTCTCTCTCAATCCGAATGACCCTGGCTAGGGATTTATCTGATCAAGTATATATGAGATATTCCTCTCATGATACCGAGAGTAGATGATCCTCTATTGACACTCAAATTACTTTTGTAAGGTTGGCTACTAATCCCGATAACCAATTATATCAGATTTGGAACTTTCCAAACATATAAGTCTGGCATCAAAGAAAGGAGTACATATATAAGGCATCCCTAGTGTCTCAAGTCTAAGGACCAGATACACAATTGAGACTATGGAATCGCTGTCTGACATTAGGTATCATTAACCATACATCATTCTATAACCGGATCAATCAGTGAACTCATTCTCCAATGAGCACCTGTACTATATCCTTAGTATCTCCACACAAGTGGATATGAGACCAACCGCCTCCATCATATGAACAGGTATATAGTATACCGATCTGTCCGGTTATCTCAATATCCCTCTTGAGTAACCTATGACCGGAATTATTTAGGATCTGTGTTTAAAGGTGAATCGATCTTATTATCATGATTTGATCACAATCTGACTCTCATTGCACATAACCAAAGACATTACAATATATATGTAATAGATAATGTGAGAATATACCAATATTAATCATAAGTAAAAAAATCATATAACGTGTCACACGTGTCATCATTCACGTGATTGGCTTGCAGGGCACCTGTAACCAGCACTAGGTACCTGAGCATACTCAGACTTTGGAATGGTGCTTGAGATAGGTTCTCCAACCTCACTCAACTCTTTCTCACTCCCACTATTTCCATCAAGAATGTATTCCTTCTCAAGAAACATAATTCTTTTAGCAAGAAATACTTGTTGGTCCTTGGGATGATAGAAATAGTACCCACAAGTTTCCTTGAGGTATCCTACAAACATACATCGTTCCATCCTTGATTCCAACTTATCGGGGTTATGTCTTCTAACGTGGGTAGGACAACCCCAAATCTTAACCACCTTAAGATCTGGCTTCCTTCCATTCAATATCTCATATGGTGTAGACACTACTGACTTTGATGGAACTCTCTTAGTAGAAATTATCAACTCTACAAGCATACACCCCAATAGCTAAACAGCTACGATACATATGAAATGGAAATTGACACCCTCCAACGAATTGAAGTAAGACAGATCATTCAAGATTAAAATATGAGGAACTATTCTAATCACTTTATGGAAAAGAAAAATGATAAAATATTAGAAGAACATTTTAATTCCCATAAATGCCACAATCTAAAAAAGTTTGATAAGTTAAAAAGGAAACTAAAGATTTAGGGTTTTGTTAACACCACAAGTAGAAAATCTTGATAAGTTCTAAAGTTCATGCAAGAACTTAAAAACAAATACTCGCCGGTGTTGGAAGATGATTATATTTCACTAAGTTGTTCTTTACAAAGAGGGTCAACCTTGTTTATATATAGCAAGGCAAAGTACAAAGAGAATAAACTAATTAAATATATTAAATAATATTCATATTCCTAATTTATGAATGCAGATCATTCAAGAATTCTGTCTTGAAAAATCTAAAATAAAATTATCCATAATTCTAAATTTGGTCCACCATGGCTGAATCATGGATTAAATTTTGTATCAAAGGTTCATGGTATGGACTTATCTAAATCACGTTGACCCTTTTTTGCTCTTCTTGTATCCATAGACCAAATCTTGACCAGCTTGTTCCGTCCAAATGCCTTTCAATGAACAAGTTATGGCTTCATTTATCTTTTAGCTTTCACTCTTGTTATCAATCCTTCATAAATAACACAAGGGTCCTTGGCAGATTTATGATCAACTAATTGGGTCACATCATTTGTTCAGAAGGTAAGCTACGGTCTCTATGGCGTATCCCTAGAACGAGATGAGTAGGTCAGCGAAACTCATCATGGACCGCACCATGTCTAACAATATATGATTCTTCCTTTATGATACACCATTGAGCTAAGGTGTATAAGGAGGTGTCCACTGGGATAGAATCCCATTGTCCTTGAGAAAATGAGTGAACTCTGTACTCAAGTACTTTCCTTCTCGATTTGATCGAAGAGTCTTAATACTCTTTTCAATCTGGTTCTCTACTTTATTATTCTATTCCCTGTATTTCTCAAAGGTATTGAACTTGTACTTCATTAAGTACATGTGTCTATACCTAGAGAAATATCAGTGAATGTAATGAAGTATGAGTAACCACATATAGTCTAAGTCGATATGGGACCACATACATCACTATGTACGAGTTCTAATAACTCAGTGGCTCTCTCTCCAGTTCTACTAAAAGGAGAGTTAGTCATCTTTCCATGAAGGCAAGGTTCACAAGTTACATATGACTCATAGTAAAGTGGATCTAAATATCTATCTTTTAACAACTTTTAAATCATTCCCTCATGTATATGACCTAGCCTACAATGCCATAGGTGTATGCATTGTTCACCGTCCGAGAGGTCCACTCGGTCGGGAAGCTGCAACCTTGGTGGCAGGAAATAAAGAAAAAACATGATTTCTAGCCTTTGTTGCTGGAAGGGACACCACTCATATGGAATCCACTGCAAGTAGCCAAGTAATACCCAACTTGCCCTCGACTTAGCCAGAAGCAAGCCATAAACAACTCTTAGGTAGCCCTTATACCCGACATATAACACTACCACAAGAAAGCTACCAGATACTGCCACGAGTTGGGTGCCATTTGGAAGGGAGAAATCCTCCACTATTTGAGGCACGCCTCGATCATAGGATGCAGCGGGAATCTCAATCCCGCCTCAAGGGTGTCAGTTGATAGACCAAAGCCACATGTAAAACCATCATAATGATGCTCCCCCATTAGAGGGACATGGAATTCATACTCCGGAGGAATGAAATAGTTCTTCCTCACCCCGACCAACCGACGAGTTGTCATGGTCGAGTCTATATTAAAAAAAGACTGCATCGCCGCCAAGGCGTCAGCGGTCCCAGAGTCGCCTAGAGCACTAGACGACGGGATGACAACCACTAACACAGAATCACCAGAGGGATGACTGAAAACCCTAGACCTATGGACTCGGAGTGGGAAGAGGTAGAAGACATCTGACCTGCTCAAGAAACCATCGGGGGAACAAGGGAGGGGATGAGGTTAACGATGTTTATATAGTCGGCACTAGAGATGATGAAGAAACAGCAGCAACAACAGGGAAGAAGTGCACCGAGTAAGAGAAGGCTGCGGAATAATAAGGGGAGGGGAACTAATACCTAACCCCAGCAACCATTTGTCACGGGCTTAGCTGATTTTGCCTAAGCCGTGTGGCACTCATGTGTGTCCGTCCGCACAGGTCAGCCCTCCCCGAGATCTCCTAAAGTCCCATAGACTTACAAAAAGAGAAAACGGGCCAAAAGAAGCAATTCTCATGGGATCCACAAGCAACTGCTCAAGAAAACACTTTATAAAGCCAAAATACAAATTACACCCATGGACATTACAAACTCAGAAAGGTTGCACACAAAGGATAATGGTCCATTATAGACCGAAGTCCCAACAAGTGCTTATAAGATACACTTGCATTTACAAGCCAAACTTGGCCATAAAGCAAATCAAACTAGGGCTGCTAAGCCTACTGCAAGCCCGCTTCTTGTTGTACAAGATATGTACATAAACCGAAGGACACAGATAAATACAAGCATTTCATCGAACACCTTATTTACATATTGTCCGTGATATTCTCCCCCACTTATTCCTTCGACGTCCTCGTCGAAGCCACTGTAGACGCTGTATCTCCTCGCATTCTGCTGAATCTTTAATCTTATGCTTTGGCTGTAACACGCCCCTTTGGCTCCTAGCCGCTCTCCACCGCTGTTGTTGAGTAGTCGAACTCTGATCCGCCATGCTGCTTCAACTCACCAATGACTGAATCTGGTGTGGGATTGGTTGAGTTGTGTTGATCCTTGTTGGTTCTTGCAGATCCCTCTAATAAAGGAAAAGACCTGCCATATTATGTGCCAATCGCAGTATACTCATATTGCTTGAACTGGGTAGATGCTTGTTGGAGCTTTAACGAGCATCGCCTCGCAGACTTTGAAGTTTTTAAGGTCCTTTCTCCATAATGTTTGCCCATTGAACCTTCTTCCGCTGTTAGTTGTCATTTCCAAGTATGTTCGCATCACTCCCTCTTAGTCAATTGGGAAATGAAGTAGAAAAACTACTCTCAGTAGTACTGATCACCAACGGTGATGATTTGACAATCATTGTCTTCCATAAGCTTTCTTTGAAGGATCACTGAACTTGTGCAGAGCTCCCCTGCTTGGATAAGTAAGGGAACTGGGATACTTGACTTCACCCATTCTCTTCGTAGTTGAGAAGGTAAGGTTACTTGGCTTCGCTCACCTCCTCGAGTTAAGAGAATTAGGGTACTCGGTTTCGCCCATTCTCTAGAGTTGAGAAGGCAAAGGTTACTCAATTTCGCCTGGCAAAGGTTACTCGATTTCGCTTGCCTCCTTGAGTTTGTACTTCATGCACTAAGTTGGGTACTAATATTCGCCTACTCTTTGCTCACACTTCAGAAGCACTTGAAGTGGTTGCACTCCTTGTGTTGGGTTAGCTATTGTGATTCACCTTCCCACTGCCATTGAACTTCTGGAATGCAAGAAGTTTTACCCGAAAAGAGCAAAAAGTTTACCCCGACTTGGAGTCCCCCAACTTGGAGTAAGTCTTTGATAGATCTGGTCGCCTTTGGGATTGTACTGTCTTCTCCATCACTTTTGCCACCTACTCCTCTGAGTAGAAAGGTACAGTACCATGTACTGCCTACTTCGTTCCTTGGTCGAGCACTCCTGCATCAACCTGAAGTACCTTAATTTCGGCTATCTGGATGAGAAGCCCATCGATATCGGTCTTATGAAGTTTCTTGGCCTCTGCCCTTCTGCCTTGTCTTGGTACTTGGAGTTTGCCTCTGCATTCTCCACCTCCTCGACCCCTTTTACGACCAATGCTCTCCCTCCATGAGAGCAAGGGATCGATGACTTACTAAGTCCTGCATCTACTGACCGCCAAGCCCATAACACTACTATCTATTATCTTGCATCGTCATCCCTTCCTTCGTAATCGGTAGATCTGCCTCTGTGGCACTGTGGAGCTCCTCCAAGTCCACCTCCTTTCTAACCAACGCTTTACTTTTAGGTAGCTGAGCCCCACTGGACTCGTCGTGAAGTCATAGAATCGTTCCAGTGGTGGTGAAGATTGAATTACATATAATAAGATTGCACAAAGCTTCGAGTAGAAGTTATTTCTACCCAAGCTTATTGATGATTTTTATATATTATAATTATTTTTATTTTTAATATTTCTTAATCTTCTTTAAAAGAATAATATATCAATAAGATCTTGATATATTGATAAAATCCCAGAATAGCTCTATAGGATTTTGATCTTTGAGAGGGATCAATCCTTGGAATATTATAGGTGTTCCTCCCTCCTAGGGTCAGCTACAAAGTTGAAATAGAAGTAATTTTGCTTGATAAAAATAGGTGAAGGTTATATCCTTAGCCCGGGGTTGCTTCATAAGAGAATTCTTCATTTTGCCCTTCTTATAGCTGACCTACTCAAATAAAGGGGCGGCCTAAGTGGGCATAAGCCTGCGCCTATTAGAAACCGTAGTCGACCAGCCCAGTAAGAGGGGCGGTGGCTAGGAAGCCTTAAGGCTCCAAAATAAACTCTAGCTACTCTTTTTTATAGGATAGATGTGACTAGATGGGGTTTTATTGGTTGCTACTTAGTTGAGCAGGACCTAACTCTACTGGGGTCCTATCAAGCCCACCTTATTTAAATTAGTCTTATCCTCAAGGCTGAGGTTCCATGAACTCAAGGAATCGGGTCTTGACTCCTACGATCTGGCATTAGTAGTAGTGGCGAGACTGTGATGTGTCATGATCCTATGTTCCAATATGATTATCAGTTGAACTTTGACCTCCTCATTAGCTTGGGTGTCAGTTGAAATGATTTAGGCAGAGTTATCCTTTTTAAACTTCCATTTGAGGTGGGATCTTAGAGGATCAATTATATTTTTTATCTGGGATACATATATGATCTCAAGTTGGAGCCCCAATGTGATCCCCAAGTTTGTAAGGTCCAAAGTAGCAGGGGGACCACTTCCTTGAGGGTTGAATTTCCCGCTGGTAGGGCTGAAAGTATAGAGAAGCTTAATATTTAAGTTTGTTAGGAGGTCGTTTCTTCTTTGCATGGGCTGTCATGTAGTTAGTCTTTGTAGTAGCCAATCCTTCTTCTAGTATGGTGACTGCCCTCTGGTATAGTTCAAGATGATGAGAGCCCATTCTGGCATGAGCAAGGATTGTAATTTTTCTGGGCTTACTTTTCTTTCGTGTCATAGACCTGTATCGAGTCAGATCTTAAGTTTAATAGTAATTAGTATCCCTTTTAGAAACCTCGTGTATAATGTGGGAAAAGCCTCGGTGTGGATTAGGAGTTGGTTATCTTGCGTAAGGGTGATGTCGATCCCAACTGTTGATGTGTCTGCTTCAATCATAAACATCTGGCCATGATTTGGTGTGGACGACATCATGGTCATGAGGACTATAGTTCCACTCGGCCAAGGTGGCATATCTTTCTTCACAGTGAGAGGGATGATGTTTTGTTGAGTCTTACAAATAATCCTTCTCTCACTCTACCACCGGAGGGATTCAATTTTCTTGCGGTCTTGGGCCATGGATCGAGGTTATCATTAAGGAAGACTTTGAGCATCATGGTCCGATCCCGAGGAAAGTGGAAGTTATTTGAGGTCTTAAAGCGCCACTTCAAAGAACCATGGTGGGTTCGGCTGGATGTAACACTTCAAAAAAAACTTATCCCTGGAGATAAGGATGTAGGGATGTGTCATAATGGGAAAAAATCACGACCGAATAATCCATGTCTCTATTATCTCCTAGGCGAACCTCTTAGCTTCGATCTTCTATGGGTAGTAATTTGATCGAGCATCAACTGGTGGTAATTTCAGTCAATTCAACATAGGGGGGTCGGACATCTTGATAGGAGGTAGTCGATTTGATTTGGTGGAGACTCCCAAAATTTCAGCAAGCTGTGGTATAAGGTTCTTGTCTTCAATCTCCTTTGACTTCATCTCTTGAAACTCATGAATTTGAATTAAGAAGCCACTGGATTCTTCTTTTGGTACTTTCTCCAAATGTTGTGTTGTGATCATAGTCGCTTTGCTCCTTTATTTCCCACGTAAGATCACATATTTTCCTTTACTAAAAAGTTTCATGGTTAGCTTTGAAAAGTTTCATAAACCATCTCCTAATGTAGATAACCAATCAGTGCTGAGCATTACTTAAAAATCATCGAGAGGGAGGAGAAAAAAAATCAGCAACTATGTCTTGATCCTGTAGAATTAGTTTTACCTACGGGCGCTTTTGGTTGCACTTCAGGATTCAGTTGTTAGCTACATTGACGTCGAACCCACTACAATCTTCTTTTTAGAGCATTAAATGGGCACCTTATTGTTCATGAAGTTGATCGTGCTCTCAGTGTCGATGAGGATGATGATGGATTGCTGCTTAAGAAACCCTTCGATCTTCATTTTCCACAGGTCTATGTAGCCGGTTAAGGTATGGATCATGTAGGTGGCCAGTTATGACATATCCTTTTCCTTAGACTCAAGAGCTGTATCCTCGAGTTTGGGTTCTTTAGTAGGCTCAATCATCAGAGGTCTCTCCTTTTTACAATGGTGTTCTAGGCTCCACAGTTTATCACAATGCCCACATAGGCCCTTTATCGATTCATCGTGAAGTTCTTCTCTTGTTAGTTCCTTCGGCTTAGGGGCTTGGCTGATAGTAGGTGGGGTTGAAAGCTTTGGTGCTGCTGGTCGGAGAGCACCTTTGGGCTTCATGGTTCAATCGTTGCTCTTGATGTTGCACGAAGGAGATGGCTGCCATAAGTGTCTACAGTTGTCGTGCTTTAACTTCTCCCTGAACCTCTGGCTTCAAGCCCTCAATGAAAGTTCCCAGTAGCTATTTTTCAGACTAATCACGAGTTTGATTATATAACATTTTAAACCTGATTATATATGCTGGAGGTTCATATATTGTTGGTTAGGATGTGGTTCTCCAAGCATCTTGATTGAAGTGTCCTTCTTGACGTTGTGCGAAGGGGATTGATGTCGTCGAGGTGTAGGGCTCCCATGTCTTAACTTCGCTTCTTATCTCTGGCCCATTCTTTTTAGAATTTATATTTACACCATGTTGTGATCTTCTTGGACTTGGTAATCGGCCCAATCTAAACTCCTCAAAGAGAGTGCATAGTTTAGCATCCATAAGTATCTTAAGAGCCTCTAATTTGGCTTCGAATAGACCTATCGATGTTATGACATAGGAATCTTTAACCTGTCAAATAAATCGATTGAAGAATGTGGCTACAATCTTCAGGTTGAAGGCAGTAGTGGCAATAAAAGGATGAGAAAGGGCAGCTGTGATGATGCTGTAAAAATTATCGGGTTATGATGGTGAAGTCTCCAAGTAGCTACTATGTTGATAGAGGATGACAGCCAAGGGTGGAGGAAGAAGATAGCAATCGTTAGCGTGGCTCTCTGATGCTGCAAGGCCATCAAGGCTGCGATTTTCTAGTGGCTAATATCTTTTGGAAGATGGCAGCCGAGGAATCTGAATCGGGAAGCAACAGTGACGGTGGAGGGAAAAGTGGGCAGTAACAACGTTGGCTGCGGTGCGACTTTATGGTTGTAGATGGAGTTAGTTGCAACAAGGGTGCAAGTGTAATAGGGGGACAATAGGATAGTGGAGTGCACGACTGTTGCAGAGGAGGACAACGATGGTATGGAGTGAGAGATTGTTGCTGGTCATGTTCACTTTGATGCTGGCCATGATCAAGGCAGTTGATAGCGAAAGACTGTTGTGGCTGCAATAAAGATAGATGACAGCAAAGGATCGCTGCTGGTATCATTTGTGCTGCAAGGGATAGCTACTGGCTTTGATCAACGAGGATGGCAGTGATCATAACGCTAAGAGATGCATGCTGCAGTTTAAGAGATAAGGGAGATTGGGTGGCTGAAAGGTTGGTGGACCGAAGGTTGAAGGCTGCGATTTTTTAGGCTTGTTTTGTGGTTATTTTGGGTGCGATTTGGGGCTACGATTTTGTAGAGTTTTGGCTATGATTTAGTAAGGTTTTATGGCTGAGATAGAAGTGGATAAATGTTAGGGAAGAGGATTTTAGATCTGGGATAGATGGCAGTAGAGGTCTGGGAGAAGCCGGTAAAGGCTAGCTATGGTAGATGTTGTCCTCATAGAATTATCACCAAAGAAACAATAGTTTCTTAACAAAATTTTCAGCAAAGGATTGAGATATTTGAGGCTGTGATGACAAAGATTGAAGATGAGGAGGACAGAGTCCAAGAAACCAAAAAAGGCAACAACGAAATATAATGAAATTCAACAAAGAAACAATGAGTTCTCGACGTAAATTCCAGAAGAGAATCTAAGGAAAATACATAGAATTTTGACAATAAAGCTCAATTCAGATGTGGCTAATATTAACAAATAAGAACGACGAAATTTTGGCAGCGTAACAATAGAAAAATTGATGCAAGGAAAGAAGGCAAATTCTTTATTGTAAAAATTCAACAATACGGAGCGAAGAATTACAGCAATATAGGATCGATTTCTGAAAGAATTTTCATGATAGATCAATCTTAGATGGAGGCTATAATTTCATCCACAAAAGATACTCAAAAGACTTGTTTCAATAAGCCTCTTTGTGGTTGACATTTTTTGCAACAATTTCCCTTCGCAACGATGATCACGTTTGTAACAGAAAGAATTCGCAACCAAGTAAGGATAGAAAATTTTCTTTGGAATACAAGGATAAAGGTTTGCAGTAGTAACAATGTGTGGGTAGTAAAATTTTAACAGATCTCCAATTCAAACATAGGCGACAGAGCATATTGATTTGATATGCCGCTTGGGATGGAAGATAAAGTCTCATCCTGTAGCAATTATAGGAATTGCTTGGAAGGGTAGAGGTGACAAAGATGGCAGTAGGGGCAGCAAGAACGCTGCTCTGATACCAAATAATAGAACCTCAGAAGAGTTCTATAGGATTTTGATCTTTAAGGGGGATCAACCCTTAGAATATTATAGGGGTTCCTCTCTCTTAGGGTCGGCAACAAGGCTGAAATAAAAAGTAATCTTACTTGATGAAAAGAGGTGGAGGCTACAAGTTTATATAAGGCTTCAAACCCTAGTCCTAGGGCGGTGCTTCCTAAGTGAATTCTTCCTTTTTCCCTTTCTATAATCGACCTGCTCAAATAAAGATGACGACGACCTAAGTGACTGCACAAGCCCTGCGCCCTTACTAGAAACCCTAGCCTACCAGCCCAATAAGAGGGCCAACAGCTAGGAAGCCCTAAGACTCTAAAATATACCCTGGTCACTTTATTTTATAGGATAAAGGTGACTAGATAAGATTTTATTATAATATCATAAAGTTTTATTAATTGCTACTTAGTTGTTATCATATATAAAAGACTATACTAGATACAAATTTATGACATAGGTCGAGTGTACTATCCAATTTGGTTTGACTGCAAATTTATTGAACTAGTAAATATGGTTGTATTATACCAATATTTGTTGCAAACGTTGGTAAAAATGTACAGATCAATAAATTAAAATTTTAAACTAATAGTGTTACAAATGACGATGGATCAATATGGTACTGAAACTAAGTGCAAATATAACATCCATCTATTTATTGTGAGCATTGTATAAAGACGATTAGAGAAAAATATAATAGCCCATTTCTCCTTCTCAATTTCAGATATCCATATGAAAGTTTCGTTATGAGTTTTCCTCTACTTCTGTATGTATATAATAGAGACTCTAGCAGCAACCCAAGACAATTTTAGTCTCTCTATCTTATACATCAATTATAAGATTTGTTAATAGATATATCATGCAATAAACATGATATGCTCATGGGAAGATCTCCTTCACTATTGAAAAAATTCTTGAAATTTGATCACTGATAATAGTTAAATTTTCGTATCTCATAATACATATTCTCAATTGATGCAAAAAACCCAATCTCTATGATATCAAATGCTTTTGAAAATAATTTATTACAATCATCGATAGTTCTAGTCATTAGCAAGGCACCAGGATATTTACATAATAGATGTACAACATCAATACTAAAAGCAGGCCACATATATAATCTGAAACTTTTAAGGTAAGTCTGAAAGCTCAAAATATTTTTTGAAATTTTTTTTTGAGGATATTATCCTTTAAGCATGAGGCTCATACTCATAGAATTTTAACTCTCTTAGAAATAAAATTATATTAATGTATGACTGGTTAAAATCCTCATAAACCTGCAATCTCTTTTGCAAGAGAAGCATTCTTATATGATATAACTTTAAATATTTTTTGAATATCAAACAAATCATCTTTAGAATATAATCAATATTTGTCATAATTTAATCTTTGATTTGATTTATAGTAAAGAAAAAGCTATATTTCTTATTATCTCTATTTAATCTTGGTAAATTACATTTATGCTCTTTATGAAGCTTGATAAATCTAAAACTATTAATTCCACAATGAGTTACTATCATCCATTGACAATAAAAAATTATATACATTTCTTTTGTCTTATAACTTTTAGTTATAACAAATTCGTTTGAATGGCATAGACTTTCAAGGTCTTTTTAAATTCATCTATATATTGAAATACTTATAAAAAACACATTATTTGGGTTACAAAATAATATATATATATATATAAGATATATAATAAAATAATCTTAATATTATTCAAATACTATACTAACCAACAAAGAAATCATTATATGAATAAAGGAATTAATGTGTTTAATGATACTTATTTAATCTTATCATATATGTCCTCACTTATAGCAGCTCGTTGGCCAATAACATCTAATGCATCATAAATATTATGATTAATATCACACTCAACCTCTTCTTGTATTCTTTCTTTAGCTAATTTATTTTTAAAGATATCACCATTATCATCATTTTTATCATAATAAAATGAGTTATTCAAGTTTAAAGTACAAAACATATGTTATTTGACAATTGATTTTCATCCGATGTCTCACTTAATGTTTATCTATTAATATCATCAAAAATTAAAAATGTTACTTCAAGAAATGGATCCTCTCTATAATGAGATCATTTAAAAAATTCATATAATTTAACGATCCAGGAACTAATGTAATAGTAAAATGGGTTATAACATCTTCCAGATTTCACATAAAATCAAATAAAAAAATAAAATCAGACAAGGGAAGAAGATTTAAAATTTGATCAAGCAAAATAATATATATATATATATATATATATATATATATATATATATATATATATATATATATATATATATATATATATATATATATATATATATACACACAAATTTTTTGTCTTCTTGATTCAATGCTAAAACAAAAGAAAGAAAAAGGATGGGAAAAGACGAACAAGCATCACTACCCAAAAGATAAGAAGAAAAGAAAGAAAAAAGAGAGAAAAAAAATAGGGATCTTCGTCGAGTTCAGCACCACCCAAAAGATACACTATATCTTTGCTTTGCAGGTTTCTCTAACAAAGTTAAACTAACAGTGAATCAAATCTAATAGAACTAATATTAAACCATCGAATCGATAATCGAAAAGTTTTTTTAAGCGAGAAAACAATGAATTAATTATCCAGGAGTAAAAGGATAAAGTTGGTGACGAAGGGATGCTTAAATTTTTTTCTAAAAATTCACACACATTTTATTCTTTTTAAAAAAATTATTAATAATAAGATATCCTCAATACTAATGCTGGTCTGAATCTATATATATATATCCTCCGTTGCTGCCACCGACGTCCGTACTGTCATTTACGGAGACGCGGGCGCGAAATTCAAGATTTACTCTTTTTTAAGTCGGGAGACGATTGCCGATGTTCGTCGCTCCGCTCACTCTCAGCTCCATCCACCATCTCCTCTTCGACTGTGGCTGCAGCAAGTCACCTCTCTCGGCCCCGTCGACTGCGACGCCGTCACCTACTTCGCTGCCAAGGCCCTCGGCTGAGACGCTACCACGGTCTGCCTCCTCCTCATCTTCATCTTCCTGTTTTCTTTGATTCTTGGTCCGCTTCCGGTTATTGGATGATTCTTTTGAATTTTCCTGGGTTTCTTTTCTTTGCTTCTTGGTTCTCATTTTGTTGGTATCGGTGGTTGGCCTTCAGTTTTTGGAAGATTTTCTGGTACGGTGCTTTTCCTTGTTGGTTGGTTCGTCTTTGGTTTTTGGATGATGCCACAGTTCTTGGATGATTCATTGGTAGGGTTCCGGGTGCTTTTCTTTTTCTGGATCGCCTTTGTTTCTTGGATGATTCTATGGTATCAGTTCGCCTACGGTTTATGGATGATTCGCTTGGTTCGCCTTTGGGTGCTTTTCTTTTTCTTCACTGTGTTTCTTGGATGATTCTATGTTATTCGCCTTCGGTTCTTGGATGTTTCTTTGGTAGCCTCTGGGTTGCTTATCTTTGTTGCTTGGTTCGCCATTGGTTCTTGGATGATGCTACTCAGACTGTTTCCCGACGGTTCTTCAAGATTCATTTGTAGATGCCGGTGCTTGTTCTTGTTTTTTTTTGCCTTTGGTTCTTTGATGATTCCATGATAGATAGGATGCTGAGGTTCTTTACTTTGGTTCTTGGATGTTTCTTCGCTAGGGGGTGGTTTCCTTTGTTTCTTGCTTCGCCTTTGGTTCTTGAATGATGTTTTGGTAGGCAGGCACAGCTTTTCTGTTGATGTGCGCTTCGACAAAAGCAGGAGGTTCATGGAGGAGACTGCCGCTGCTGTTGAGTTGATTAAATAGTATGGTGCTGGATTGGATGTCACCGAAATTAAACACCTTTTCGGTAAGAAGCTCTTGTTGTTTAAGCATTAGATGTTTCAGGACTTTGGGCTGATCTTTTGTCTATCAATGACGACAGGAAAGTAGGCTTGCTGCATTTTAACACTCCTTTTTCGTCTTTTGAATTAATATGTGTTCTCGGTGTGTATAGGCAGTGAATAAAGAGCATTATATCATGGAACTGAAGGTCATACTTGAGGGTTTGAGGCTACTCTGCTTTGTCAATACAAATTAATATTCTAACTGAAAATTGTTCAAACTTTATAGTACTTCCAGTGAAAGAAAATTAACAGCATTATTTCGGGATTATAGCATTTAATGTTTGCTTTATAGTTCTGAATCTACTTTCTACAATTGAAAGAGAATAATTATTCTGTCAATAGTGTATTTTCTATTTCTGATACTTCGTTGTCATCTGTAAAATTGCCTTTGTTCTTTGATATGCAAGGATTCATATCCAGATCAGGATAGGGTCCATGAAGCTCTTAAACTCTCTCTGACCACTAGATCATTAGGGCTTATCATCTCTCTCTCAATAGTACCACCCTATGGTGTTTTTTCTTATCTTCATGAGCAGTCTTATGTGTGCTATTTTTTGAATTGATTGTTCTGGATTTTTAAAGCAATTTTTGTCACAATCTAGTCTACATCACAAGGCTACATGTGGTTTTGTAAAGCTTGGGTGAGATGTTCCAAATCAAACTAGAGTTCATCCAATTTGGACTTTAATAATAGCTTACTGTAGTTAAAATGTAAACTCATAAAGCAAGTGCAAATACAAGCAAACTCACTGTCGTTTTCACTCAGATACCACTATGGTTATGTGTATGAATATCCATGTATGGAACACTCACTTTTGTGAATTAAAAAAAAAATCAAGGTCAACAGTATCTCATATGTTTATCACTAATGAATCAATTTTGCTAATTAGCTGGATAAGTAGTTACGGGAAATTAATTCATTTTGTTGGATTGCTCTTGAAAGGTAAAATCTGCTATTACAAGTCTATAGAGGTTATCTATTAGTTCGAGTTGAAGCAGTGGCTATTGTTGGGCTTATACAATTAGCTAAAGGCTGAAGCTTTACAAAAAGACTCTAGAAGCAGCACTAAAATGTGATGCAGTGTGGTATAACCGTTTTATGCCTCTTTCCCATATGATAAACTGTAATCTATTATATTTTTCCAGCAATATGGTGATTAATGTGTTAATTTTTTTAGTGCCAAACCCTACATTGTAACACTATCTTCTAATTAACTTGTAGTTGTTGGATGTTGTTGAAAGCCAGTCATTTGTGAAGACTGCACAGCTAATGATGGACAAAGAAGGATCAGTTACCATTTGTTCTAGTTTTTCCATTTTTTGCATTTTGACTCTTCAGAACGTAGCAAATACAAATATATTCCAAATGTGGATTAAACTCATTACTAGATTACATATAGACACACAATATATTATTATATCTCATACTTATTTGCTTTTCATTTTCCGCATCAGTGACATCCATTTAAATAAATCATCTTGACAATATGAGGCTATTGCTTGATTTTTTTTTATCTCATCTGAACTAAGTTAACAACAATGTTAGAAATTGAGGATATTGTTGGACTAGCATTCTCTCGTGGTGTAAAAATATAAATGTTCATTTTGAAAGGATGAGTCCAGATGAGGTAAATGATGTATTATCACATTTTTTTATTAAAATAACTAGTGAGGCGTGAATCAAATTGAAAAGGATGTGTAGAAAAAATTCATAGTTTAAGTTCTTTTTCACCTCATTAAGACATTCACAAGTTGGCCTGTGGTACAGAAACTTGGGATCGAGCCTCTGACATGTTGTACAAGTAGGGTTATGGTGACTGTAAAATGTGGATATAGACTTTACCAGATGAGTTATTTGGTTGTTGAATAGAAGATTGAACTGGGTATTCAATATTAAATCTTAATCCCTGAATACTCCTTCAATCCTTTATTTGCATTTTTTTTATTTGCTACAATTGTTGGTGAACATTCTTGCTCTGATGTGTCAAATCGACTTGAGCAATACTAGTATGAATTCAATTCTCAACAAATTACAAACTTGTGTTTCATCTTCTTTATCTTTCTCTTTTACCATTGTATTCTCATTTATTAGCATTATAGCTTAAATTTTACCTAGTTCCTCTCTCTTCCTCACCTCCAACAAAACAAACCTATTCATTCCACAGACTAATTCTATTCTTATCTATTTATCTTCATCTCCATTCTGCCTGTTCACCTAATGTGCATACGAGGATTCAATGGTAGAGTTGAGGATGGCCGCTTAAGTCAGAGGAGTGGTTGTTAGTTATGCTGAATGAGGAGAAGAAAGTAGTTGTATGTTCCTTATTGGGGGCATAGGCAACTGTTAATAGACATCTCAGTCATGAACTAATTAGTAGGCTAACTACCCGAAAAGACAGACCCATTCATGTGAGATAGCAGTCTCTCCACTATGGCATCTCACTCTGCTTGCTATCCAATTTTGCGGTGGTGGTGTTTTTTCTGTTATCTTTATATGAAATTTTTAATTCCTAGTAGAATCTATTAGTTCTCACTTTTTCCTTTTTTTTATAAATATTGGATCTGAGGTTGAAGTGTTGAACCGAGTAGTAGAAAAAAATAGGCTCAAGCTTATTTGTCTCATCTAACATGAATCACAATTCAACATAAAACCACAAGCGAAGTTGTAACAGGAGGATTTTGTTAATGAAAATTTCGGTAGAATCTCTAAGGTTGCTTCAGGATTAGAAGTATTAAATTGGTAGAGTCTTAACTTGCCAAATATTATTAAGTCAGTGTTAAAGAAACTTGATAAATAATTTAATTCAGATAAATTGAGACTGTTAGGACTCTAGCTATGGGAGTCCTAATTTAGTTTCATTGAAGAGGGCAAACATATAAATCCTATTGAGTCGACCCCTATTAAAGAAATGAAAAGGCCGGCTAGGTTAGGATATTATTGAGGGAAGATATTTGGAGCTACGTGTAACCCTAGCTAGCCACCTTTGTCTTAGTTAAAGAGGGATTGATTGAGGTGGGGTTAAGTTAGAGTAGGATTATAAATCAATAAGCAATCGGCCACCCCTAGATGGGCCGGTTGGAGGTTGCTTCTTAGAGAAGTATTAGGAGTTACATTAGGAGTTGTTAGGAGGAGTCCTATTGGGAGTTAGGATTTAGAAGGCCTATAAATAGCCTTATAATCATCCACTTTTCTTCATGAATAGATGAATCCTTTCAGCAGCCTTTGAGCAGCAACTTGGAGGGTAGAACCCCTATAGAGTTCCAAGGAGGCCGACCCCTATAGAGATCACCCCAAGCTTAGAATCTGCAAGAGTTCTAACAGAGACCTGAATTACTCTGGTGGAGTAGTGAATTAAAATAGCACCGTCATCTACCTTAATAACTTAGACAACCTAGTTAGTTTCCATGGTTAGAATTTAAATCTGAAGCTAGGAAGCGGAGCTCAGATTAAACTTGGAGATGGACAGCTATCAGGTTTATTGGAGTTTTTTATACTTTTATAAAGCTCAATAAAGCATAGAAGCAAAAGATACATGTAGTGGAACCAAGTAATTGAGACATCATGGTTGGCTGTTGTTGTTATTGTTGTCCTGTTCTTATATCGTTACGGATCGAGAACAGTGGTGCATTTTGAGGTGTAAAGTGGCCGAGAAGGAATGTCATAATTGTGGTTTTGAATAATGGTTTCCATTTGTAACCTTGCTTATAATTAGCTCTACTGTTCATTTTCAATTAAATTCAGTGCAAAGGATCTGACAATCTCTTATTTGATCGGCCTCCTTAGCCATGGTTTTTGAAACATCTGCTAGATGTACAATCTACTTTTCTGCAATCTTCTAGCCATCATAGCTCTATTGCTTGTTGCTAATTTTGATTTTCTTAATTATCAACAATTGCATAGCCTTTTCATTTGCTAGCTTTCAATGAGTATTAATATTTTTTGTTTGTTTAGAGTTCTGAGCTTAGAAGGTCTTGTGATCAAGTTTGAATTCTTGAATGAAAGGCACAACACTCGATATTGCTTTTGGAAAAAACTTGACATCATTATTATCTGATCTATTCAGATTGTCCTATCAGTGCCTTCTACTTGTTGTGTTTTAACGAGTAGGTGGTATCTTCCAGAACCAAGGACTTTGTCTTGCATTTAACAACAATTTTCACTTTGAAGTTCTTGTTCATAAGTATCACCTTTTTGTTGTAATTTTCTTGTTATAAACTCTTTTTGTCATAACTGTTGCCAAGCTTCAAATAGCATGTTTAGACCTTTAAGGCAATCAACTAATTTTTCTCTTGATATGTCCATTTGTTGAAGATACTCAGCATAAACTGAACCCATCCTCTTATCTTCTCTTGTTGATTAGGGCTTGAACATTGTCCATTATCTTCCTCTAGAGTATACAATGGAATGGGGCAACAAGACATTCAATCTAGGTTTCTTCTGTCACTTATGTTTTAGAAATTAATTTCTGACTAATTTTCTCTTGGTGGCACCTAACCAGCCTATGTTTTTGGCAGGTGCACATTAGATTAGACTTCAATTTCAATTTAATTTTGTTTTGTTTTATTACATCTTTCTATCTCATCTTGGTAAATTTTTAATAGTTCAACTTTTTTATTAATAAAGCTCATTGGACTCTGTGCCTAACTTGGTTGAAAATTTGTGTTAGCTGAAAATCACATTTATGATTCTTAGGCTTGTAACTTACTGGAGCTTGATCTTGCATAGCCTCGTTGAAGTTAGGTGAAAAATTATTGAGCCTAAGGTCTTGGTCAAGCTTTACTTGTTACACAATTTTTCAGTCTAAATTAGCCTAAGGCAGAGCCAAATCAAGTCTAGATTTGGTGGCTTCATACAAGATAGATAACCTTTCGTTTGGCAAAAGTTAATTCAAGCTAAGCTTAGATGATTCTACACTAGAACTTGCTTCATAATTTTTGTTTCCATGTATTGTTTAAGTTTGTTTCTAAATTGCATTTTGAGCCTATTCCAGCTTAGCTTGATTGAGCTGAGGCTTATTGTAGGCTCAACTTGGGATTACTCTTGAACCTGGTATTACAGATCATCAAAATACATCCCAAACTAAATCAAGCCATGAACTAATACAAGCTTGAGCTACTTGTGGTTCTGACCAGGAAACATTAAGCTATTCTTCCTTGTAATGGTCTTTAGGATCATCCCATTTTCTTTTACCCTCTTTGGAATCATATCTGATTTCTTTTTCTTTTGCTATTTGTGTGCTTAGTGGTCTTCTTGTTATTTCCAACCTTGGGCTCATGCTTTCCATTTCAAGTCTGATGAAGCAACGTGTACTTATGAATTTTTTAAGTTGTTTGTTTGATAACCATGCAACAAAGCATAAATATTACATGGATTTAATTTAGTTCATTGGAGTTTGTTTTCTTCGTTTTGCCATTTTTGTGGGAATCAATACGTTCTACTTGGATTGGCAACATGATTTGTACAATCTCTTTTTAATGATTTATATACCATGTTGAGGGTGTTCTATTACACCCTTGTCGTAATTGGTACCAAACAGTAAGTATCAAAACATGTAATTATCGCATATCTCACAAAACATCAATCCTTGGTTTTGACTACTAAATTTAGTGTTTCAACTTTCAAATTACAAGACACAAACATAAAATTTTTTGGCCTAGTTTGGTCTAGTTAAAGCTATAATTGTGGTAGAATAGCATTGCCAATTACCTACATGTAAGGTATAAAGAGCCATGCCAAGTTAACACAGTCATTTGTAGTCAATTTTGGCCTTTTCTTGGTTGGCGATAGCATGTCTGCAATGCCAAATCATATTGTGGTCAATAACATAACAAATTTTCTGCCCCTCCACTGCATTCCTTGTCTTCTGTCTTTTGGTTGAGTTGTGCCATACAAGATGTACAGTACATTGAAAAATATTTATAAAAGCTCAAATAATGAATCACAAACAAGAATTAACTATGTATTACCAGAATTGATACGGGAGAATAGTTTACTCCCGTGCATTGTTATTTTTATTTTATATTTTAATGTATAATTTAAATTGGCATTTTCATTCCTTAAATTTATGGTTTGGCATAAGCAATAGATGATTGCAGATCTATATATTAGTTTCTTGGAATTCATTAATAACTTTAGGTTTTACTTTAGATTTTTCTCTGCCAAATTATATTCTTTCTGAATTTTGAGTACTTGATAGCCCTATATATAAGTGCTAACATGATGGACATGTTAATTTCAATTTTTTAAGTGTTCCTGGGCTATAGTATGCGATGACTCTCCACATCATAGAGTTAAATGTGAGACTTTGCATATTGCCGCGAAATTAATCTTCACTATCTTTGTTGTTCAAAATCATTTTTTTTTATTGTCTTAAACCTTTGATGGGTATTCATGCTACTCTATTAGGTTTATCTATTCTTGCCACCCCTCATTCTGTTCTAATTTTTGTACTTCAAACATCGATCGTTTCTTCAAGAGCATCTATTAATTGCATTATTAAGTCTGCATATTTCTCTGATCTTTTTTTCTTACTCTTTCTTAAGAAATCATTCTCTTTCTGTTCTCTGATTCTAGATTAAACATAAAGACTAGTCGATACTATTTTTGGTCATAATTGAACTCGACATCAAGAATGAAAATGATACATTCATGTTTAATTTCAATGATGTCATTCTAGGAAAGCTTTCATGTTTAATATATGAAATAGCTACTGAATAGCTGAAAATAATATATTTCTCTTGGAAGAATCACTAAATGTTTGGGATCGATTTTGCACTTTATAAGCATGAAAAATTTTGTAAACAGGACAAGTGACTTTATACTTGATCCGGATATAAGTGGGTATCCTGATAGTAATGAACAAGAATTACCTAAATCTTCAAAATAAATTACAGTAAACATTATTGTGTCAAGCTTAATAAACTAAAGAAAAGACTAAAGAGTTAAAGAGTTTTATGTACAAAGAGGTGCCTAATCTACCAAGTCGCTTCATTTAGCATTACCCTCAACCATACTGATTCAAGTGTGTCACTATTGTAGTAGTGTTGCTAAAATGTGAATCAAATTGTTGTAGATACTTTTCTAAATGTCATAGTTTTAGTTTGTAGTTGAACTCTAATGATGTTGTTACTTGAAATCTTATACCAGCTTATGGACCATTTAATTAGACAAGAACGGAATGAAATGTCCAATTTGATAAGGCTAGAGTTTGGAATCATTTGTTGATGCTGCATTAAAGTAATGACCAATAGATCAACAACATTTGATAGGCTACTTTTATCGGTGTGTGGTTGGTCCATGCAATAATGTAAATTGTTGTATGTTTGTTTTAAATATAACGAGAATTTTTCATATTAGACCTTAAATTAATCTAAATTTGTGTACCATCTTTTGTAATCGCATATCTCATTTTATCCATGGAAAGACAACTGCAATTTTCCATTAGTATTTTGTTTTTCAGTTGATTTTATTGACCTGTTTACTATCTCATGTTGAGCATAGAAACTCCTAAATGCTTAGTGCATTTGTGTCAAACATTGATGCTTATCAAATTCTTTTTATGTCAAATGCACTTAACTATTAGGACATAGTACCATCTCCTGTTAGCTTATTTGTATGACAGACAGTTGTGTCATCTGATATTGCATCATACTATATTAAAATCAAGTCTAGATTTGGTAGCCTCGAGACGATAACCCTTAATGTAGCAAAAGTTACTTCAAGCTAAGCGGATGACTCAACACCGAATTTGCTTCAAAATTTTAGTTTCCATGTGTTGTTTAAGTTTGTTTCTAAATTGCATTTTGTGCCTATTCCAGCTTAGTTTGATTGAGCTTAGGTTTCTGTAAGCTCAGCTTGGGATTACTCTTAAGCCTGGTATTGCAAATCATCAAAATCCATTCGAAACTAAATCAAGCCTTGAACTAAAACAAGCTTGAGCTTCTTGTGATTCTGACCAGGAAACATTAAGCTATTCTTCCTTGCAAGGTTCGCCTTACCAAGAGGTAAGGCCTCATCACCGATATATACGGGCGTTGATCGATACGGATCGCCCATTGGCGGTCGATTTTGGCCGTCGACTGTCGATCGATGGAGAAATCGACCGTCGGTGGTCGGTTGAGGGAGAAAAAGGGAAGAAAAAGAAGAAGATGAGAAGAAGAAAGAAGAAGAGGAGAATAAGAAAGAAGAAGAAGAAGAGGAGGAGAAAAAAGAAGAGGATACATACCTCCTTTCCCGCATCGTCGCTGCAGACGCCGCCGCCCACGCTGCCCTTGCTGGGCAATTCTTCTCCGCGAGGAGAACGTCTCCCATGCGAGGAGAAAGATCGAGGCGACGTCACTAGTTTTTTTCTTTTTAATATATTATATTTAATATTATATATAATATTATATTATATAATATCATATTATAAAATATTATAATATATTTTAATGTACCGAGCGGTATGTATGGTACGGACTATGTCAAACCTTGCTTCCTTGTACTAGTCTTTAGGATCATCTCTTTTCTTTTACCCTCTTTGGAATCGATCTGATTTCTTTTCTTTGCTATTTGTGTGCTTAGTGGTCCTTTTGTTAGTTCCAACCTTAGGCTTATGCTTTCCATTTCAAGTCTCAGATTCAAGCAAAATGAACTTATGAAATTTTTAAGTTGTTTGTTTGATGACCATGCAACAAAACATAAATATTACATGGATTTAATTCTGTTCATTGGAATTTAATTTTGTAGCTTTGCCATTTTTGTGAGAATCAAAACATTCTATATAGATTGACAACATGATTTGTACAATCTCTTTTAATGCATTATATACCATGTTGAAGGTGTTCTATTACACCCTTGGCATAATTGGTACCACCCGAAGTACCAAAACTTCTAGTTTTCTTAGTTTTGCCATTTTGTGGGAATCAATACGTTCTATATAGATTGACAACATGATTTGTACAATCTCTTTTAATGGATTATACACCATGTTGAGGGTGTTCTATTACACCCTTGTCATAATTGGTACCGACCGAAGAAGTGCCAAAACATGCGTTATCGCACATCTCACAAAGTGGCATTTCTTGGTTGGTGCATAGCATGTCTACCATGCCGAACCATATTGTCGCCAATAACCGAGTGTAGTATTGGTGCATAGCATTTCTGTCTTTTGGCTGAGTTGTGCCATTCAAGGTGTACAGACATTAAAAATATTGGTAAAGTTCAAATAATTAGTCATAAACACAAGAGTTAACGGTACTACGAATGGAGAAAGGGAGAACATACTCCCTTGCATATTTACTTTTTTTATATGTTACTGTAAATATTAAATTGACTTTGTCATTTCTTAAATTTATGCTTCAGCTAAATTAATATGTGTTTATTATTTTCTTTGAAGTCATAAATAACTTTGGGTTTTACTTTAGATTTTCTCTGCTAAATTATTTTCTTTCTGAATTTTGAGTACTTGATAGCCCTATATACAGGTGCAAACATGCTCTACATGTAATGCCAATTTGTTAAGTGTTCCAGGGCTATAGTATGTGATGACTCTCCACATCATAGAGTTAAAATGAGGCTTTGCAGATTGCCACCAAATTAATCTTAATGTCACTATCTCTTTTGTTCAAAATCATTTTTATTTTTGCAGTCTTATGCCCTTGATGGGTATTGTTCTTGCCACCTTCTCATTCAATTCTGTTTTGTTGTACTTCAAATTTCAGATCGTTTCTTCAAGAGCATCTTTTATTAATTGCATCTGTTATTAGGTCTGCATATTAGTCACGATCTTTTTCTTACTCTTTCTTATGAAATCATTCTCTTTTGTTCTCTGATTCTAGATTAAACATAAAGACTAGTTAGATACTATTTTAGGTTATAATTCGGACTCGACATCAAGAATGAAAGTGGTAGTACACATGTTTAATTTCCATGATGTTATTCTAGGAAAGCTATCATGTTCAATATACGAAATAGCTACTGAGTGGCTGCAAATAATAATTTTATCTTGGATGAATCACTAATTGTTTGGGATCAATTTTGTACTTATAAGCATGAAAAATTTGTAAACAAATACATTTGACTTTATACTTGACCTACGGATATATGTGGGTGTTCGTTAGTAACAAAACAAGAATTAGCAGATTCTTCAGAATAAATTATGGTAAACACTATTTTGTCATGCTCAATAAACTAAAGAAAAGACTAAAGAGTTAAAGAGCTTTACTTTCAAGAGGTGCTTTATCTACCAAGTCGCTTCATTTAGCATTACCCTCACCAAGCTGCTTCAAGTGTGTCACAAGTGTAGTAGTGTTGATAAAATGTGAATCATATTGTTGTAGATACATTTTGTAAATTTCATAGTTTAAGTTTGTAGGTGAACTCTACTGATGTTGTTACTTCTAAATCTTATACCAGGTTATATACCATTTAATTAAACAGGATAAGAATGAAACTTCCACTTTGATAAGGCTAGAGTTTGGCATCTCATTTGTTGATGCTGCATTAAAGTAATGAACGATAGATCAACAACATTTGATAGGCTACTATTGTCCAAATGTGCGGATGGTGCACACAATTTTCATTAAAGTAATGAACGATAGACCATAACGAGAATTTTACATATTAGACCTTAAATTAAGCTAAATTTGTGTACCATCTTAGAATCGATATGTCATTTTATCCACGGAAAGATAACTACAATTTTCCATGAGTATTTTGTTTTTATTGTTAATGTACTGGAGCTACTTTGGTCATATAATTTATTTTCTGTAATTTTTATGTTAAACTTTTCGAACCTTTTGGGCTTGCATGAACTTATGCTATGAGTTAAGTAAACCCACTAGTTGACACTTGTCATTGATTTTATTGACTGCTTACTATCTCATGTTGAGCATAGAAACTCCAAAATGCTTATTGCATTTGTGCCAAACATTGACGCTTATCAAATTCTATTCATGCTCTCAAATGCACTAAACTATTAGGACATAATACCATTTCGTTAGTATATTTGTATGATAGGTCAGTTTGTCATTTATATATTGCATCATACCATGATAAAATCAAGTCGGATTTGGTGGCCTCATAGATGATAACCTTTAGTTTATCAAAAGTTAATTCAAGCTAAGATTAGATGATTCTACACTTGAACTTGCTTCATAATTTTAGTTTCCATGTGTCATTTAAGTTTGTTTCCAAATTGCATTTTGTGCCTCTTCCACTTAGCTTGATTGAGTGAGATTTTGAAGGCTCGATAGGATTACGCTTGAGCGTATTACAAATCATCAAAATCCATTCTAAACTTAATCAAGCCATGAACTAAGACATGCTTGAGCTACTTATGACAAGGAAATGCTAACCTATTCTTTCTTGTAATGGTCTTTAGCAAGGATTAATTTATCCGTCCGGTGTACCAACATATTCATGTATGGTATCGACATCGGGTAGTACACAGTGTGTACCTCGTATTAAAATATAATATAATATTTTTATAATATAATATTATATACTATAATATTAATATATTAAAAATATTAAAAAAGGGAAAGGGTGGCGTCGCCAAGGCGACGTTGCCTCGATCTTTCTCCCCATGCGGGAGACGTTCTCACGAGAACATGGCAACGATGCACGCGAGGACGCGTATTATTTCTTCTCCTCTTTTTTTCTTCTTTTCTTCTTCATTTTCTTACCTTTTCTTCCTCAACCACGATTTCTCCCTCAATTGATCATCGACGATCGAAATCAAACCGAGTCGATTTTTGATGGTACGTGTTATCAGTGTACCACTGCATGGTGTGCAAATTGCAAACCTTGGTCTTTAGGATCATCTCTTTTCTTTTACCCTCTTTGGAATTAGATCTGATTTTTTCTTTTACTTTTTTGTGTGCTTAGAGGGTGCTAATTATTGATTACCCTCTTTAGTTGGCCTTCTTAACATTTTGGTTTGTATACTTAAAAATTTATATTGAAATTACTATAGTTATGAAAGTGAAACATCTAGCTCCATTTACCCTAAAGTCATCGATTTTACTTATAGAAGCACAAAACAATAGACAAAAGTTAATTTTAACTTTCCATTGGTGGTAGATGGCGGCTTCGTTAGGGCCACGGTGATTGTTGTGGATTAGAAGAGTGGTGACAAGTGGATAGTCGACGCCGTGTCGACATCGACTTAGATACGAATAGATGCTCAACAAATGCATTGGCATCGATAAAAAAGATGCGAGCCTTTCGTCATTCTACATTTGCATTGAGGTCGATTCATGTAGAGCGTCCTTCACCTCTCGTCAAGCTCACCTCATCCATAATAATCACCGTGGCCCCAATGCCATTGCCCTTCACCACCACGGAATATTGAAAATTATCCTTTACCCATAGTTTTATGTAAGATTCATACCGTCCATATCGGTATACCGAGTTTATCTTGGTATGGTATCCGATCGAGTGGTGGATACATCCATCGCTCGATATAATATAATATAATATAATATAATATTATAATATAATATGTATGAAAAAAAATAGATGAGGCATCGCCTGCTCACGTGTGAGGAGATGATGCATCTCCTCATCCCGCAAGGAAGACGAGGTGGCGCCTCATCCTAGTGAAGACGAGGTGGTGCCTCTACGGAAGAAGAGGCGGGCCTTGTCCCCGTTAGAAGACAGGCGCCTTGTTGCCTCATCCCTACGTCGGAGACATTAATTTCAACGGTGTCGCTTGGTAGCGGTGGTCTCAGATCCTATCGATATCGACGCATCGCCCATAATAGATGTTTCACTTTCATAACTATAGGAATTTCAATATAAATTTTTAAGTCTTGGAATCGAGATGCTAAGGAGGTTTGACTAGGGATAATCTATAATTAGCTCACTTAGTGGTCCTTTGTTATTTCCAACCTTGGGCTCATGCTTTCCATTTCAAGTCTATATCAAGCAAATTGAAAACTTTTTAAAGTTGTAGTTCGATCAAGGTTTGACTATTCTGTCGATGTACCGAGTTCATCTTGATACCAAGATGATTTGTATGGTACACAAAGTGCATACCACCCAGATATTAAAATATAATATAAATATTTTATAATATAATATTAATATATTAAAATATAAAAAGAAAGGGTGATGTCTCGATTTTTCTCCTCGGAGAAAGCCATGAATGATGACAGAGGACCACGGTGAAAATAATTCTAACAGATTAAACATAGACTTGTCGACACGATTTTTGGTTATAATTCTAGACTCGACATCGAGAATGAAAATGGTACATTCGTGTTTAATTTCCGTAATGTCATTCTAGGAAAGTTATCATGTTTACTATATGAAATAGCTCAGTGGCTGAAAATAATAATTTTGTCGTGGAAGAATCACTAATTGTTTGGGATTGATTTTGCACTTTATAAGCATGAAAAATTTATAAACAGGACATGCGACTTTATAATTGACCCGTGAATATAAGTGGGTATCATGATAGTAACAAAACAAGACTTACGAATCTTCAAAATAAATTATGATAAACATTATTGTGTCAAGCTCAATAAACTAAAGAAAAGACTAAAGACTTAGTTGAATCTACAAAATAAATTATGCTAGAGTTTGTCATCTCATTTGTTGATGTTGCATTAAAGTAATAACCAATAGATCGACAACATTTGATAGGCTACTATTGTGTGTGATGGTCCATGCAATTAGGTAAATTGTTCTATATTTATTTAATATATAATGTGATGAATTTTACATATTAGACCTTAAATTAATCTAAATTTGTGTACCACAACCGCATATTTAATTAGGTTATATAATTTATTTCGGATTCATTATGGTAGCCTTTTCAAACCTTTTTGCCTCCCATGAACTTATGCTGAGTTACTACTTGTAAAGCCACTAGTTGATACTTGTCAATTGATTTTATTGACCTGTTTACTATCTCATGTTGAGCATAGAAACTCTCATATGCTTATTGAATGTGTCAAATATCAACGCTAATCAAATTCTTTTCATGTCAAATGCACTAAACTATTTGGACATAATACCATCGTTAGTATATTTGTATGAAGATAGTGTCATCGATATATTGTTAGAATCCTTGCAGATTCTAAGCTTGAGGTGATCTCTATAGGGATCAGCCTCCTTGGAATTCTATAGTTGTTCCTCCCTCCTAGTGTTGCTGCATTATGGCTGAAAATAAATCGATCTATTGATGATGAAAAAAGGTGGCTACATGAGTTTATATAGTGACTCAAAACCCTAACTCCTAATAGGACTCCGACTCTTGGAAGACTCCTCTCCTCTCCAACTCCTAACCCCTAGCCAACTCGTAACCATAATGTCTCCAACTCGTAATTTGCTTCTTATTCGACCCTAGAGAGAGTCCTAGCTAATTGGATCTCTCTTCTCCTAACTTCATTAATTAGGTTATTTAATTGTGGTTTTGAATAATGGTTTCCATTTGTAACCTTGCTTATAATTAGCTCTACTGTTCATTTTCAATTAAATTCAGTGCAAAGGATCCGACAATCTCTTATTTGATCGGCCTCCTTAGCCATGGTTTTGAAACATCTGCTAGATGTACAATCTACTTTTCTGCAATCTTCTAGCCATCATAGCTCTATTGCTTGTTGCTAATTTTGATTTTCTTAATTATCAACAATTGCATAGCCTTTTCATTTGCTAGCTTTCAATGAGTATTAATATTTTTGTTTGTTTAGAGTTCTGAGCTTAGAAGGTCTTGTGATCAAGTTTGAATTCTTGAATGAAAGGCACAACACTCGATATTGCTTTTGGAAAAACTTGACATCATTATTATCTGATCTATTCAGATTGTCCTATCAGTGCCTTCTACTTGTTGTGTTTTAACGAGTAGGTGGTATCTTCCAGAACCAAGGACTTTGTCTTGCATTTAACAACAATTTTCACTTTGAAGTTCTTGTTCATAAGTATCACCTTTTGTTGTAATTTTCTTGTTATAAACTCTTTTGTCATAACTGTTGCCAAGCTTCAAATAGCATGTTTAGACCTTTAAGGCAATCAACTAATTTTTCTCTTGATATGTCCATTTGTTGAAGATACTCAGCATAAACTGAACCCATCCTCTTATCTTCTCTTGTTGATTAGGGCTTGAACATTGTCCATTATCTTCCTCTAGAGTATACAATGGAATGGGGCAACAAGACATTCAATCTAGGTTTCTTCTGTCACTTATGTTTTAGAAATTAATTTCTGACTAATTTTCTCTTGGTGGCACCTAACCCCAGCCTATGTTTTTGGCAGGTGCACATTAGATTAGACTTCAATTTCAATTTAATTTTGTTTTGTTTTATTACATCTTTCTATCTCATCTTGGTAAATTTTTAATAGTTCAACTTTTTTATTAATAAAGCTCATTGGACTCTGTGCCTAACTTGGTTGAAAATTTGTGTTAGCTGAAAATCACATTTATGATTCTTAGGCTTGTAACTTACTGGAGCTTGATCTTGCATAGCCTCGTTGAAGTTAGGTGAAAAATTATTGAGCCTAAGGTCTTGGTCAAGCTTTACTTGTTACACAATTTTTCAGTCTAAATTAGCCTAAGGCAGAGCCAAATCAAGTCTAGATTTGGTGGCTTCATACAAGATAGATAACCTTTCGTTTGGCAAAAGTTAATTCAAGCTAAGCTTAGATGATTCTACACTAGAACTTGCTTCATAATTTTTGTTTCCATGTATTGTTTAAGTTTGTTTCTAAATTGCATTTTGAGCCTATTCCACTTAGCTTGATTGAGTGAGGCTTATTGTAGGCTCAACTTGGGATTACTCTTGAACCGGTATTACAGATCATCAAAATACATCCCAAACTAAATCAAGCCATGAACTAATACAAGCTTGAGCTACTTGTGGTTCGACCAGAAACATTAAGCTATTCTTCCTTGTAATGGTCTTTAGGATCATCCCATTTTCTTTTACCCTCTTTGGAATCATATCTGATTTCTTTTCTTTTGCTATTTGTGTGCTTAGTGGTCTTCTTGTTATTTCCAACCTTGGGCTCATGCTTTCCATTTCAAGTCTGATCAAGCAACGTGTACTTATGAATTTTTTAAGTTGTTTGTTTGATAACCATGCAACAAAGCATAAATATTACATGGATTTAATTTAGTTCATTGGAGTTTGTTTTCTTCGCTTTGCCATTTTGTGGGAATCAATACGTTCTACTTGGATTGGCAACATGATTTGTACAATCTCTTTTAATGATTTATATACCATGTTGAGGGTGTTCTATTACACCCTTGTAATTGGTACCAAACAGAAGTATCAAAACATGTAATTATCGCATATCTCACAAAACATCAATCCTTGGTTTTGACTACTAAATTTAGTGTTTCAACTTTCAAATTACAAGACACAAACATAAAATTTTTGGCCTAGTTTGGTCTAGTTAAAGCTATAATTGTGGTAGAATAGCATTGCCAATTACACTACATGTAAGGTATAAAGAGCCATGCCAAGTTAACACAGTCATTTGTAGTCAATTTTGGCCTTTTCTTGGTTGGCGATAGCATGTCTGCAATGCCAAATCATATTGTGGTCAATAACATAACAAATTTTCTGCCTCCACGCATTCCTTTCTCTTTTGGTTGAGTTGTGCCATACAAGATGTACAAGACATTGAAAAATATTTATAAAAGCTCAAATAATGAATCACAAACAAGAATTAACTATGTATTAGAATTGATACGGAGAATAGTTTACTCCTGCATTGTTATTTTTATTTTATATTTTAATGTATAATTTAAATTGGCATTTTCATTCCTTAAATTTATGGTTTGGCATAAGCAATAGATGATTGCAGATCTATATATTAGTTTCTTGGAATTCATTAATAACTTTAGGTTTTACTTTAGATTTTTCTCTGCCAAATTATATTCTTTCTGAATTTTGAGTACTTGATAGCCCTATATATAAGTGCTAACATGATGGACATGTTAATTTCAATTTTTAAGTGTTCTGGCTATAGTATGCGATGACTCTCCACATCATAGAGTTAAATGTGAGACTTTGCATATTGAAATTAATCTTCACTATCTTTGTTGTTCAAAATCATTTTTTTATTGTCTTAAACCTTTGATGGGTATTCATGCTACTCTATTAGGTTTATCTATTCTTGCCACCCTCATTCTGTTCTAATTTGTGTACTTCAAACATCGATCGTTTCTTCAAGAGCATCTATTAATTGCATCTTATTAAGTCGCATATTTCGCTGATCTTTTTTTTCTTACTCTTTCTTAAGAAATCATTCTCTTTCTGTTCTCTGATTCTAGATTAAACATAAAGACTAGTCGATACTATTTTTGGTCATAATTCTGAACTCGACATCAAGAATGAAAATGATACATTCATGTTTAATTTCAATGATGTCATTCTAGGAAAGCTTTCATGTTTAATATATGAAATAGCTACTGAATAGCTGAAAATAATATATTTCTCTTGGAAGAATCACTAAATGTTTGGGATCGATTTTGCACTTTATAAGCATGAAAAATTTTGTAAACAGGACAAGTGACTTTATACTTGATCCGGATATAAGTGGGTATCGATAGTAATGTAACAAGAATTACCTAAATCTTCAAAATAAATTACAGTAAACATTATTGTGTCAAGCTTAATAAACTAAAGAAAAGACTAAAGAGTTAAAGAGTTTTATGTACAAAGAGGTGCCTAATCTACCAAGCTTCATTTAGCATTACCCTCAACCATACTGATTCAAGTGTGTCACTATTGTAGTAGTGTTGCTAAAAATGTGAATCAAATTGTTGTAGATACTTTTCTAAATGTCATAGTTTTAGTTTGTAGTTGAACTCTAATGATGTTGTTACTTGAAATCTTATACCAGCTTATGGACCATTTAATTAGACAAGAACGGAATGAAATGTCCAATTTGATAAGGCTAGAGTTTGGAATCATTTGTTGATGCTGCATTAAAGTAATGACCAATAGATCAACAACATTTGATAGGCTACTTTTATCAGGTGTGTGGTTGGTCCATGCAATAATGTAAATTGTTGTATGTTTGTTTTAAATATAACGAGAATTTTCATATTAGACCTTAAATTAATCTAAATTTGTGTACCATCTTTTGTAATGCATATCTCATTTTATCCATGGAAAGACAACTGCAATTTTCCATTAGTATTTTGTTTTTCAGTTGATTTTATTGACCTGTTTACTATCTCATGTTGAGCATAGAAACTCCTAAATGCTTAGTGCATTTGTGTCAAACATTGATGCTTATCAAATTCTTTTTATGTCAAATGCACTTAACTATTAGGACATAGTACCATCTGTTAGCTTATTTGTATGACAGATTATCCAGATATTGCATCATACTATATTAAAATCAAGTCTAGATTTGGTAGCCTCGTAGACGATAACCCTTAATGTAGCAAAAGTTACTTCAAGCTAAGATGACTCAACACCGAATTTGCTTCAAAATTTTAGTTTCCATGTGTTGTTTAAGTTTGTTTCTAAATTGCATTTTGTGCCTATTCCAGCTTAGTTTGATTGAGCTTAGGTTTCGTAAGCTCACTTGGGATTACTCTTAAGCTGGTATTGCAAATCATCAAAATCCATTCAAACTAAATCAAGCCTTGAACTAAAACAAGCTGAGCTTCTTGTGATTCGACCAGAAACATTAAGCTATTCTTCCTAAGGTTCGCCTTACCAAGAGGTAAGGCATCGATATATACCGGTCGATCGATACGGATCGCCCATTGGCGGTCGATTTTGGCCGATCGATCGATGGAGAAATCGACCGTCGGTGGTCGGTTGAGGGAGAAAAAGGGAAGAAAAGAAGAAGATGAGAAGAAGAAAGAAGAAGAGGAGAATAAGAAAGAAGAAGAAGAAGAGGAGGAGAAAAAGAAGAGGATACATACCTCCTTTCCCGCATCTTTATGTATGTCCTTGTTGGGCAATTCTTCTCCGGGAGATTCCTCCCATGCGAGGAGAAAGATCGAGGCGACGTCACTAGTTTTCTTTTTAATATATTATATTTAATATTATATATAATATTATATTATATAATATCATATTATAAAATATTATAATATATTTTAATGTACCGGTATGTATGGTACGGACATGTCAAACCTTGCTTCCTTGTACTAGTCTTTAGGATCATCTCTTTTCTTTTACCCTCTTTGGAATCGATCTGATTTCTTTTCTTTTGCTATTTGTGTGCTTAGTGGTCCTTTTGTTAGTTCCAACCTTAGGCTTATGCTTTCCATTTCAAGTCTCAGATTCAAGCAAAATGAACTTATGAAATTTTTAAGTTGTTTGTTTGATGACCATGCAACAAAACATAAATATTACATGGATTTAATTGTTCATTGGAATTTAATTTTGTAGCTTTGCCATTTTTGTGAGAATCAAAACATTCTATATAGATTGACAACATGATTTGTACAATCTCTTTTAATGCATTATATACCATGTTGAAGGTGTTCTATTACACCCTTGGCATAATTGGTACCACCAAGAAGTACCAAAACTTCTAGTTTTCTTAGTTTTGCCATTTTTGTGGAATCAATACATTCTATATAGATTGACAACATGATTTGTACAATCTCTTTTAATGGATTATACACCATGTTGAGGGTGTTCTATTACACCCTTGTCATAATTGGTACCGACCAAGAAGAAAAAAATGTGTAAGACATTAAAAATATTGGTAAAGTTCAAATAATTAGTCATAAACACAAGAGTTAACCAGTACTACGAATGGAGAAAGGGAGAGAATACCCTTGCATATTTTTTTTTTTTTTTTTAAATATTAAATTGACTTTGTCATTTCTTAAATTTATGCTTCAGCTAAATTAATATGTGTTTATTATTTTCTTTGAAGTCATAAATAACTTTGGGTTTTACTTTAGATTTTTCTCTGCTAAATTATTTTCTTTCTGAATTTTGAGTACTTGATAGCCCTATATACAGTGCAAACATGCTCTACATGTAATGCCAATTTGTTAAGTGTTCCAGGCTATAGTATGTGATGACTCTCCACATCATAGAGTTAAAATGAGGCTTTGCAGATTGCCACCAAATTAATCTTAATGTCACTATCTCTTTTGTTCAAAATCATTTTATTTTTGCAGTCTTATGCCCTTGATGGGTATTGTTCTTGCCACCTTCTCATTCAATTCTGTTTTGTTGTACTTCAAATTTCAGATCGTCTTCAAGAGCATCTTTTATTAATTGCATCCGTTATTAGGTCATATTAGTCACGATCTTTTTCTTACTCTTTCTTATGAAATCATTCTTTTTGTTCTCTGATTCTAGATTAAACATAAAGACTAGTTAGATACTATTTTAGGTTATAATTCGGACTCGACATCAAGAATGAAAGTGGTACAGAGTACCATGTTTAATTTCCATGATGTTATTCTAGGAAAGCTATCATGTTCAATATACGAAATAACTACTGAGTGGCTGCAAATAATAATTTTATCTTGGATGAATCACTAATTGTTTGGGATCAATTTTGTACTTATAAGCATGAAAAATTTGTAAACAAATACATTTGACTTTATACTTGACCTACGGATATATGTGGGTGTTCGTTAGTAACAAAACAAGAATTAGCAGATTCTTCAGAATAAATTATGGTAAACACTATTTTGTCATGCTCAATAAACTAAAGAAAAGACTAAAGAGTTAAAGAGCTTTACTTTCAAGAGGTGCTTTATCTACCAAGTCGCTTCATTTAGCATTACCACCAAGCTTCAAGTGTGTCACAAGTGTAGTAGTGTTAATAAAATGTGAATCATATTGTTGTAGATACATTTTGTAAATTTCATAGTTTAAGTTTGTAGGTGAACTCTACTGATGTTGTTACTTCTAAATCTTATACCAGTTATATACCATTTAATTAAACAGATAAGAATGAAACTTCCACTTTGATAAGGCTAGAGTTTGGCATCTCATTTGTTGATGCTGCATTAAAGTAATGAACGATAGATCAACAACATTTGATAGGCTACTATTGTCCAAATGTGCGGATGGTGCACACAATTTTCATTAAAGTAATGAACGATAGACCATAACGAGAATTTTACATATTAGACCTTAAATTAAGCTAAATTTGTGTACCATCTTAGAATCGATATGTCATTTTATCCACGGAAAGATAACTACAATTTTCCATGAGTATTTTGTTTTTATTGTTAATGTACTGGAGCTACTTTGGTCATATAATTTATTTTCTGTAATTTTTATGTTAAACTTTTCGAACCTTTTGGGCTTGCATGAACTTATGCTATGAGTTAAGTAAACCCACTAGTTGACACTTGTCATTGATTTTATTGACTGTTTACTATCTCATGTTGAGCATAGAAACTCCAAAATGCTTATTGCATTTGTGCCAAACATTGACGCTTATCAAATTCTATTCATGCTCTCAAATGCACTAAACTATTAGGACATAATACCATTTCGTTAGTATATTTGTATGATAGGTCATTTGTCATTTATATATTGCATCATACCATGATAAAATCAAGTCTGGATTTGGTGGCCTCATAGATGATAACCTTTAGTTTATCAAAAGTTAATTCAAGCTAAGATTAGATGATTCTACACTTGAACTTGCTTCATAATTTTAGTTTCCATGTGTCATTTAAGTTTGTTTCAAATTGCATTTTGTGCCTCTTCCATTAGCTTGATTGAGTGAGATTTTGAAGGCTCAAAGGATTACGCTTGAGCCCGGTATTACAAATCATCAAAATCCATTCTAAACTTAATCAAGCCATGAACTAAGACATGCTTGAGCTACTTATGACAAGGAAATGCTAACCTATTCTTTCTTGTAATGGTCTTTAGCAAGGATTAATTTACGTCCTTGGTGTACCAACATATTTTATCAGATGGTATCGACATCGGGTAGTACACACTGTACCGCTTGTATTAAATATAATATAATATTTTTATAATATAATATTATATACTATAATATTAATATATTAAAAATATTAAAAAGGAAAGGGTGTCGCCAAGGCGACGTTGCCTCGATCTTTCTCCCATGCGGGAGACGTTTCACAGAAGAAAAAGGCACGAGCGAGAACGATGCAGCGAGGATGCAGATTATTTCTTCTCCTTTTTTTCTTCTTTTCTTCTTCATTTTCTTACCTTTTTCTTCCTCTCCAATCGATATTTCTCCTCAATTGATCATCGACGATCGAAATCAACCGCCGATTTTTGATGGTACCGCTAGCGGTGGTCCGCATCATGTACCAGATTGGTGTCGAAATTGCAAACCTTGGTCTTTAGGATCATCTCTTTTCTTTTACCCTCTTTGGAATTAGATCTGATTTTTTCTTTTACTTTTTTGTGTGCTTAGAGGGTGCTAATTATTGATTACCCTCTTTAGTTGGCCTTCTTAACATTTTGGTTTGTATACTTAAAAATTTATATTGAAATTACTATAGTTATGAAAGTGAAACATCTAGCTCCATTTACCCTAAAGTCATCGATTTTACTTATAGAAGCACAAAACAATAGACAAAAGTTAATTTTAACTTTCCATTGGTGGTAGATGGCGGCTTCGTTAGGGCCTGTGATGTGGATTAGAAGAGTGGTGACAAGTGGATAGGGCCGACAAGTGGTTTACATCGACTTAGATAGAATAGATGCTCAACAAATGCATTGGCATGATAAAAATAAAGATGCTGAGCGACCTTTCGTCATTCTACATTTGCATTGAGGTCGATTCGATGTAGAGCGTCCTTCACCTCTCGTCAAGCTCACCTCATCCATAATAATCACCGTGGCCCCAATGCCATTGCCCTTCACCACCACGAATATTGAAAATTATCCTTTTACCCATAGTTTTATGTAAGATTCATCGTCCATATCGGTATACCGAGTTTATCTTGGTATGGTATCCGATCGAGTGGTGGATACATCGCATCGCTCGATATAATATAATATAATATAATATAATATTATAATATAATATGTATGAAAATAAAAATAGATGAGGCATCGCGTGCTCACGTGTGAGGAGATGATGCATCTCCTCATCCCCGCAAGTGAAGACGAGGTGGCGCCTCATCCTCGTGAAGACGAGGTGGTGCCTCGCCCCGCACGGAAGAAGAGGCGGGCCTTGTCCCCGAAGACGAGGCGTTGTTGCCTCATCCCTACGCGGAGACATTAATTTCAACGGTGTAGGTGGTGGCATCGATCCTATCGACGACGCATCGCCCATAATAGATGTTTCACTTTCATAACTATAGGAATTTCAATATAAATTTTTAAGTCTTGGAATCGAGATGCTAAGGAGGTTTGACTAGGGATAATCTATAATTAGCTCACTTAGTGGTCCTTTGTTATTTCCAACCTTGGGCTCATGCTTTCCATTTCAAGTCTATATCAAGCAAATTGAAAACTTTTTAAAGTTGTAGTTCGATCAAGGTTTGACTTATCCGTATCGATGTACCGAGTTCATCTTGATACCAAGATTGATATCGTGGTACACAAAGTGCATACCACCCAAGATATTAAAATATAATATAAATATTTTATAATATAATATTAATATATTAAAATATAAAAAGAGAAAAGGGTGATGTCTCGATTTTTCTCCTGGAGAAAAGCTCACCATTACGCGAGGACCACGCGGTGAAAATAATTCTAACAGATTAAACATAGACTTGTCGACACGATTTTTGGTTATAATTCTAGACTCGACATCGAGAATGAAAATGGTACATTCGTGTTTAATTTCCGTAATGTCATTCTAGGAAAGTTATCATGTTTACTATATGAAATAGCTACTGAGTGGCTGAAAATAATAATTTTGTCGTGGAAGAATCACTAATTGTTTGGGATTGATTTTGCACTTTATAAGCATGAAAAAATTTATAAACAGGACATGCGACTTTATAATTGACCCGTGAATATAAGTGGGTATCATGATAGTAACAAAACAAGACTTACGAATCTTCAAAATAAATTATGATAAACATTATTGTGTCAAGCTCAATAAACTAAAGAAAAGACTAAAGACTTAGTTGAATCTACAAAATAAATTATGCTAGAGTTTGTCATCTCATTTGTTGATGTTGCATTAAAGTAATAACCAATAGATCGACAACATTTGATAGGCTACTATTGTCAGGTGTGCGGATGGTCCATGCAATTAGGTAAATTGTTCTATATTTATTTAATATATAATGTGATGAATTTTACATATTAGACCTTAAATTAATCTAAATTTGTGTACCACAACCGCATATTTAATTAGGTTATATAATTTATTTCTGGATTCATTATGGTAGCCTTTTCAAACCTTTTTGCCTCCCATGAACTTATGCTGAGTTACTACTTGGAAAGCCACTAGTTGATACTTGTCAATTGATTTTATTGACCTGTTTACTATCTCATGTTGAGCATAGAAACTCTCATATGCTTATTGAATGTGTCAAATATCAACGCTAATCAAATTCTTTTCATGTCAAATGCACTAAACTATTTGGACATAATACCAACTCTTAGTATATTTGTATGACAGACAGTTGTGTCATCGATATATTGTTAGAATCCTTGCAGATTCTAAGCTTGAGGTGATCTCTATAGGGGATCAGCCTCCTTGGAATTCTATAGTTGTTCCTCCCTCCTAGTGTTGCTGCATTATGGCTGAAAATAAATCGATCTATTGATGATGAAAAAAGGTGGCTACATGAGTTTATATAGTGACTCAAAACCCTAACTCCTAATAGGACTCACTCTTGGAAGACTCCTCCTCTCCAACTCCTAACCCCTAGCCAACTCGTAACCATAATGTCTCCAACTCGTAATTTGCTTCTTATTCGACCCTAGAGAGAGTCCTAGCTAATTGGATCTCTCTTCTCCTAACTTCGCATATTTAATTAGGTTATTTAATTGTGGTTTTGAATAATGGTTTCCATTTGTAACCTTGCTTATAATTAGCTCTACTGTTCATTTTCAATTAAATTCAGTGCAAAGGATCGACAATCTCTTATTTGATCGGCCTCCTTAGCCATGGTTTTGAAACATCTGCTAGATGTACAATCTACTTTTCTGCAATCTTCTAGCCATCATAGCTCTATTGCTTGTTGCTAATTTTGATTTTCTTAATTATCAACAATTGCATAGCCTTTTCATTTGCTAGCTTTCAATGAGTATTAATATTTTTGTTTGTTTAGAGTTCTGAGCTTAGAAGGTCTTGTGATCAAGTTTGAATTCTTGAATGAAAGGCACAACACTCGATATTGCTTTTGGAAAAACTTGACATCATTATTATCTGATCTATTCAGATTGTCCTATCAGTGCCTTCTACTTGTTGTGTTTTAACGAGTAGGTGGTATCTTCCAGAACCAAGGACTTTGTCTTGCATTTAACAACAATTTTCACTTTGAAGTTCTTGTTCATAAGTATCACCTTTTGTTGTAATTTTCTTGTTATAAACTCTTTTGTCATAACTGTTGCCAAGCTTCAAATAGCATGTTTAGACCTTTAAGGCAATCAACTAATTTTTCTCTTGATATGTCCATTTGTTGAAGATACTCAGCATAAACTGAACCCATCCTCTTATCTTCTCTTGTTGATTAGGGCTTGAACATTGTCCATTATCTTCCTCTAGAGTATACAATGGAATGGGGCAACAAGACATTCAATCTAGGTTTCTTCTGTCACTTATGTTTTAGAAATTAATTTCTGACTAATTTTCTCTTGGTGGCACCTAACCAGCCTATGTTTTTGGCAGGTGCACATTAGATTAGACTTCAATTTCAATTTAATTTTGTTTTGTTTTATTACATCTTTCTATCTCATCTTGGTAAATTTTTAATAGTTCAACTTTTTATTAATAAAGCTCATTGGACTCTGTGCCTAACTTGGTTGAAAATTTGTGTTAGCTGAAAATCACATTTATGATTCTTAGGCTTGTAACTTACTGGAGCTTGATCTTGCATAGCCTCGTTGAAGTTAGGTGAAAAATTATTGAGCCTAAGGTCTTGGTCAAGCTTTACTTGTTACACAATTTTTCAGTCTAAATTAGCCTAAAGAGCCAAATCAAGTCTAGATTTGGTGGCTTCATACAAGATAACCTTTCGTTTGGCAAAAGTTAATTCAAGCTAAGCTTAGATGATTCTACACTAGAACTTGCTTCATAATTTTTGTTTCCATGTATTGTTTAAGTTTGTTTCTAAATTGCATTTTGAGCCTATTCCATTAGCTTGATTGAGCTGAGGCTTATTGTAGGCTCAACTTGGGATTACTCTTGAACCTGGTATTACAGATCATCAAAATACATCCCAAACTAAATCAAGCCATGAACTAATACAAGCTTGAGCTACTTGTGGTTCGACCAGAAACATTAAGCTATTCTTCCTTGTAATGGTCTTTAGGATCATCCCATTTTCTTTTACCCTCTTTGGAATCATATCTGATTTCTTTTCTTTTGCTATTTGTGTGCTTAGTGGTCTTCTTGTTATTTCCAACCTTGGGCTCATGCTTTCCATTTCAAGTCTCAGAAGCAACGTGTACTTATGAATTTTTTAAGTTGTTTGTTTGATAACCATGCAACAAAGCATAAATATTACATGGATTTAATTTAGTTCATTGGAGTTTGTTTTCTGCTTTGCCATTTTTGTGGAATCAATACGTTCTACTTGGATTGGCAACATGATTTGTACAATCTCTTTTAATGATTTATATACCATGTTGAGGGTGTTCTATTACACCCTTGTCGTAATTGGTACCAAAGAAGTATCAAAACATGTAATTATCGCATATCTCACAAAACATCAATCCTTGGTTTTGACTACTAAATTTAGTGTTTCAACTTTCAAATTACAAGACACAAACATAAAATTTTTGGCCTAGTTTGGTCTAGTTAAAGCTATAATTGTGGTAGAATAGCATTGCCAATTACGCTACATGTAAGGTATAAAGAGCCATGCCAAGTTAACAGGTCATTTGTAGTCAATTTTGGCCTTTTCTTGGTTGGCGATAGCATGTGCAATGCCAAATCATATTGTGGTCAATAACATAACAAATTTTCTGCCTCCACGCATTCCTTGTCTTCTGTCTTTTGGTTGAGTTGTGCCATACAAGATGTACAGACATTGAAAAATATTTATAAAAGCTCAAATAATGAATCACAAACAAGAATTAACTATGTATAGAATTGATACGGAGAATAGTTTACTCTGCATTGTTATTTTTATTTTATATTTTAATGTATAATTTAAATTGGCATTTTCATTCCTTAAATTTATGGTTTGGCATAAGCAATAGATGATTGCAGATCTATATATTAGTTTCTTGGAATTCATTAATAACTTTAGGTTTTACTTTAGATTTTTCTCAAATTATATTCTTTCTGAATTTTGAGTACTTGATAGCCCTATATATAAGTGCTAACATGATGGACATGTTAATTTCAATTTTTAAGTGTTCTGGCTATAGTATGATGACTCTCCACATCATAGAGTTAAATGTGAGACTTTGCATATTGCCGAAATTAATCTTCACTATCTTTGTTGTTCAAAATCATTTTTTTTATTGTCTTAAACCTTTGATGGGTATTCATGCTACTCTATTAGGTTTATCTATTCTTGCCACCCTCATTCTGTTCTAATTTGCTGTACTTCAAACATCGATCGTTTCTTCAAGAGCATCTATTAATTGCATCTGTTATTAAGTCTGCATATTTCTCGCTGATCTTTTTTTTCTTACTCTTTCTTAAGAAATCATTCTCTTTCTGTTCTCTGATTCTAGATTAAACATAAAGACTAGTCGATACTATTTTTGGTCATATTGAACTCGACATCAAGAATGAAAATGATACATTCATGTTTAATTTCAATGATGTCATTCTAGGAAAGCTTTCATGTTTAATATATGAAATAGCTACTGAATAGCTGAAAATAATATATTTCTCTTGGAAGAATCACTAAATGTTTGGGATCGATTTTGCACTTTATAAGCATGAAAATTTTGTAAACAGGACAAGTGACTTTATACTTGATCCGGATATAAGTGGGTATCGATAGTAAGAACAAGAATTACCTAAATCTTCAAAATAAATTACAGTAAACATTATTGTGTCAAGCTTAATAAACTAAAGAAAAGACTAAAGAGTTAAAGAGTTTTATGTACAAAGAGGTGCCTAATCTACCAAGTCGCTTCATTTAGCATTACCCTCAACCATACTGATTCAAGTGTGTCACTATTGTAGTAGTGTTGCTAAAATGTGAATCAAATTGTTGTAGATACTTTTTCTAAATGTCATAGTTTTAGTTTGTAGTTGAACTCTAATGATGTTGTTACTTCAAATCTTATACCAGCTTATGGACCATTTAATTAGACAAGAACGGAATGAAATGTCCAATTTGATAAGGCTAGAGTTTGGAATCATTTGTTGATGCTGCATTAAAGTAATGACCAATAGATCAACAACATTTGATAGGCTACTTTTATCAGGTGTGTGGTTGGTCCATGCAATAATGTAAATTGTTGTATGTTTGTTTTAAATATAACGAGAATTTTTCATATTAGACCTTAAATTAATCTAAATTTGTGTACCATCTTTTGTAATCCATATCTCATTTTATCCATGGAAAGACAACTGCAATTTTCCATTAGTATTTTGTTTTTCAGTTGATTTTATTGACTGTTTACTATCTCATGTTGAGCATAGAAACTCCTAAATGCTTAGTGCATTTGTGTCAAACATTGATGCTTATCAAATTCTTTTATGTCAAATGCACTTAACTATTAGGACATAGTACCATCTCCTGTTAGCTTATTTGTATGATGAAGGTCATCTGATATTGCATCATACTATATTAAAATCAAGTCTAGATTTGGTAGCCTCGAGACGATAACCCTTAATGTAGCAAAAGTTACTTCAAGCTAAGCCGATGACTCAACACCGAATTTGCTTCAAAATTTTAGTTTCCATGTGTTGTTTAAGTTTGTTTCTAAATTGCATTTTGTGCCTATTCCCTTAGTTTGATTGAGCTTAGGTTTCTAAGCTCACTTGGGATTACTCTTAAGCTCGGTATTGCAAATCATCAAAATCCATTCAAACTAAATCAAGCCTTGAACTAAAACAAGCTTGAGCTTCTTGTGATTCGACCAGAAACATTAAGCTATTCTTCTTGAAGGTTCGCCTTACCAAGAGGTATCTGATATATCGGTCGTGATCGACGGATCGCCCATTGGTCGATTTTGGTCGTCGATCGATGGAGAAATCGATGGTCGGTTGAGGGAGAAAAAAAGAAAAGAAGAAGATGAGAAGAAGAAAGAAGAAGAGGAGAATAAGAAAGAAGAAGAAGAAGGAGGAGAAAAAGAAGAGGATACATACCTCCTTTCCCGCATGGTCAGAGACGCAGTGGGCAATTCTTCTCGAGGAGAAACGTCCCATGAGAAAGATCGGCGACGTCACTAGTTTTTTCTTTTTAATATATTATATTTAATATTATATATAATATTATATTATATAATATCATATTATAAAATATTATAATATATTTTAATGTATCGAAGCAGTGGTATGTCAAACCTTGCTTCCTTGTACTAGTCTTTAGGATCATCTCTTTTCTTTTACCCTCTTTGGAATCATCTGATTTCTTTTGCTATTTGTGTGCTTAGTGGTCCTTTTGTTAGTTCCAACCTTAGGCTTATGCTTTCCATTTCAAGTCTCAGATTCAAGCAAAATGAACTTATGAAATTTTTAAGTTGTTTGTTTGATGACCATGCAACAAAACATAAATATTACATGGATTTAATTGTTCATTGGAATTTAATTTTGTAGCTTTGCCATTTTGTGAGAATCAAAACATTCTATATAGATTGACAACATGATTTGTACAATCTCTTTTAATGCATTATATACCATGTTGAAGGTGTTCTATTACACCCTTGGCATAATTGGTACCACCAGAAGTACCAAAACTTCTAGTTTTCTTAGTTTTGCCATTTTGTGGGAATCAATACGTTCTATATAGATTGACAACATGATTTGTACAATCTCTTTTAATGGATTATACACCATGTTGAGGGTGTTCTATTACACCCTTGTCATAATTGGTACCAAGAAGAAGTGCCAAAACATGCGTTATCGCACATCTCACAAAGTGGCATTTCTTGGTTGGTGCATAGCATGTCTACCATGCCGAACCATATTGTCGTCAATAACCAGTAGTATTGGTGCATAGCATTTCCTTTTTGGCTGAGTTGTGCCATTCAAGGTGTACAGACATTAAAAATATTGGTAAAGTTCAAATAATTAGTCATAAACACAAGAGTTAACCAGGTACTACAGAATGGAGAAAGGGAGAACAGCTACCCTTGCATATTTACTTTTTTTTATATACTGTAAATATTAAATTGACTTTGTCATTTCTTAAATTTATGCTTCAGCTAAATTAATATGTGTTTATTATTTTCTTTGAAGTCATAAATAACTTTGGGTTTTACTTTAGATTTTCTCTGCTAAATTATTTTCTTTCTGAATTTTGAGTACTTGATAGCCCTATACAGGTGCAAACATGCTCTACATGTAATGCCAATTTGTTAAGTGTTCCCTATAGTATGTGATGACTCTCCACATCATAGAGTTAAAATGAGGCTTTGCAGATTGCCACCAAATTAATCTTAATGTCACTATCTCTTTTGTTCAAAATCATTTTATTTTTGCAGTCTTATGCCCTTGATGGGTATTGTTCTTGCCACCTTCTCATTCAATTCTGTTTTGTTGTACTTCAAATTTCAGATCGTTTCTTCAAGAGCATCTTTTATTAATTGCATCTGTTATTAGGTCTGCATATTAGTCACTGATCTTTTTCTTACTCTTTCTTATGAAATCATTCTCTTTTGTTCTCTGATTCTAGATTAAACATAAAGACTAGTTAGATACTATTTTAGGTTATAATTCTGGACTCGACATCAAGAATGAAAGTGGTACATCATGTTTAATTTCCATGATGTTATTCTAGGAAAGCTATCATGTTCAATATACGAAATAGCTACTGAGTGGCTGCAAATAATAATTTTATCTTGGATGAATCACTAATTGTTTGGGATCAATTTTGTACTTATAAGCATGAAAAATTTGTAAACAAATACATTTGACTTTATACTTGACCTACGGATATATGTGGGTGTTAGTAACAAAACAAGAATTAGCAGATTCTTCAGAATAAATTATGGTAAACACTATTTTGTCATGCTCAATAAACTAAAGAAAAGACTAAAGAGTTAAAGAGCTTTACTTTCAAGAGGTGCTTTATCTACCAAGTCGCTTCATTTAGCATTACCCTCAAGCTTCAAGTGTGTCACAAGTGTAGTAGTGTTAATAAAATGTGAATCATATTGTTGTAGATACATTTTGTAAATTTCATAGTTTAAGTTTGTAGGTGAACTCTACTGATGTTGTTACTTCTAAATCTTATACCAGGTTATATACCATTTAATTAAAGGATAAGAATGAAACTTCCACTTTGATAAGGCTAGAGTTTGGCATCTCATTTGTTGATGCTGCATTAAAGTAATGAACGATAGATCAACAACATTTGATAGGCTACTATTGTCCAAATGTGCGGATGGTGCACACAATTTTCATTAAAGTAATGAACGATAGACCATAACGAGAATTTTACATATTAGACCTTAAATTAAGCTAAATTTGTGTACCATCTTAGAATCGATATGTCATTTTATCCACGGAAAGATAACTACAATTTTCCATTAGTATTTTGTTTTTATTGTTAACTGGAGCTACTTTGGTCATATAATTTATTTTCTGTAATTTTTATGTTAAACTTTTCGAACCTTTTGGGCTTGCATGAACTTATGCTATGAGTTAAGTAAACCCACTAGTTGACACTTGTCATTGATTTTATTGAGTTTACTATCTCATGTTGAGCATAGAAACTCCAAAATGCTTATTGCATTTGTGCCAAACATTGACGCTTATCAAATTCTATTCATGCTCTCAAATGCACTAAACTATTAGGACATAATACCATTTTCGTTAGTATATTTGTATGATAGGTCATTGTCATTTATATATTGCATCATACCATGATAAAATCAAGTCTGGATTTGGTGGCCTCATAGATGATAACCTTTAGTTTATCAAAAGTTAATTCAAGCTAAGATTAGATGATTCTACACTTGAACTTGCTTCATAATTTTAGTTTCCATGTGTCATTTAAGTTTGTTTCCAAATTGCATTTTGTGCCTCTTCCATTAGCTTGATTGAGTGAGATTTTGAAGGCTCAGATAGGATTACGCTTGAGTATTACAAATCATCAAAATCCATTCTAAACTTAATCAAGCCATGAACTAAGACATGCTTGAGCTACTTATGACAAGGAAATGCTAACCTATTCTTTCTTGTAATGGTCTTTAGCAAGGATTAATTTAGTTGGTGTACCAACATATTTGATCGATGGTATCGACATCGGGTAGTACACACAGCTTGGTAATATAATATAATATTTTTATAATATAATATTATATACTATAATATTAATATATAAAAATATTAAAAAAGGAAGGGTCAACGTTCTCGATCTTTCTCCCCATGCGGAGACGTTCTTCACAGAGAAAAAAGCAGCACGAGCGATGGCCGATGCAAGAGGATCATTATTTCTTCTCCTCTTTTTCTTCTTTTCTTCTTCATTTTCTTACCTTTTTCTTCCAACCAATCGATTTCTCCTCAATTGATCATCGACGATCGAAATCAACCGAACGATTTTTGATGGTACCGTGAGCTATGATCAATATATTGTGGATCTAAATTGCAAACCTTGGTCTTTAGGATCATCTCTTTTCTTTTACCCTCTTTGGAATTAGATCTGATTTTTTCTTTTACTTTTTTTGTGTGCTTAGAGGGTGCTAATTATTGATTACCCTCTTTAGTTGGCCTTCTTAACATTTTGGTTTGTATACTTAAAAATTTATATTGAAATTACTATAGTTATGAAAGTGAAACATCTAGCTCCATTTACCCTAAAGTCATCGATTTTACTTATAGAAGCACAAAACAATAGACAAAAGTTAATTTTAACTTTCCGTTGGTGGTAGATGGCGGCTTTGTAGGCCACGTGGATTAGAAGAGTGGTGACAAGTGGATAGGCCGACAAGTGTACATCGACTTAGATAGAATAGATGCTCAACAAATGCATTGGCATCGACAAAAAATATGATGCCGACCCTTTCGTCATTCTACATTTGCATTGAGGTCGATTGATGTAGAGCGTCCTTCACCTCTCGTCAAGCTCACCTCATCCATAATAATCACCGTGGCCCCAATGCCATGTCCTTCACCACCACGAATATTGAAAATTATCCTTTTACCCATAGTTTTATGTAAGATTTATCCCATATCGGTATACCGAGTTTATCTTGGTATGGTATCCCTATCGAGTGGTGGATACATATCGTTCGATATAATATAATATAATATAATATAATATTATAATATAATATGTATGAAAAATAAAATAGATGAGGCATCGCCTGTGTGAGGAGATGATGCATCTCCTCATTCTGAAGACATGGCGCCATCCTTAAAGGTGGTGCCTCGCAGACAAGAAGAGGCCTTGTCCCCGTTAGAAGACAGGCGGCCTTGTTGCCTCACGTGAGACATTAATTTCAACGTTGTATGGTGGTCTGCGTGATCATATAATGCCCATAATAGATGTTTCACTTTCATAACTATAGGAATTTCAATATAAATTTTTAAGTCTTGGAATCGAGATGCTAAGGAGGTTTGACTATGAGATAATCTATAATTAGCTCACTTAGTGGTCCTTTGTTATTTCCAACCTTGGGCTCATGCTTTCCATTTCAAGTCTATATCTCAAGCAAATTGAAAACTTTTTAAAGTTGTAGTTCGATCAAGGTTTGACTTACATCGATGTAGAGTTCATCTTGATACCGATTTATTGTATGGTACACAAAGTGCATACCACCCAGATATTAAAATATAATATAAATATTTTATAATATAATATTAATATATTAAAATATAAAAAGAGATGATGTCGCCTCGATTTTTCTCCTGGAGAAAAAGTAAAGTGAGGAAGAGGACCACCGGGTGAAAATAATTCTAACAGATTAAACATAGACTTGTCGACACGATTTTTGGTTATAATTCTAGACTCGACATCGAGAATGAAAATGGTACATTCGTGTTTAATTTCCGTAATGTCATTCTAGGAAAGTTATCATGTTTACTATATGAAATAGCTCTGAGTGGCTGAAAATAATAATTTTGTCGTGGAAGAATCACTAATTGTTTGGGATTGATTTTGCACTTTATAAGCATGAAAAATTTATAAACAGGACATGCGACTTTATAATTGACCCGTGAATATAAGTGGGTATCATGATAGTAACAAAACAAGACTTACGAATCTTCAAAATAAATTATGATAAACATTATTGTGTCAAGCTCAATAAACTAAAGAAAAGACTAAAGACTTAGTTGAATCTACAAAATAAATTATGCTAGAGTTTGTCATCTCATTTGTTGATGTTGCATTAAAGTAATAACCAATAGATCGACAACATTTGATAGGCTACTATTGTGTGATGGTCCATGCAATTAGGTAAATTGTTCTATATTTATTTAATATATAATGTGATGAATTTTACATATTAGACCTTAAATTAATCTAAATTTGTGTACCACAACCGCATATTTAATTAGGTTATATAATTTATTTCTGGATTCATTATGGTAGCCTTTTCAAACCTTTTGCCTCCCATGAACTTATGCTGAGTTACTACTTGAAAGCCACTAGTTGATACTTGTCAATTGATTTTATTGACCTGTTTACTATCTCATGTTGAGCATAGAAACTCTCATATGCTTATTGAATGTGTCAAATATCAACGCTAATCAAATTCTTTTCATGTCAAATGCACTAAACTATTTGGACATAATACCAACTCGTTAGTATATTTGTATGATTGTGTCATCGATATATTGTTAGAATCCTTGATTCTAAGCTTGAGGTGATCTCTATAGGGATCAGCCTCCTTGGAATTCTATAGTTGTTCCTCCCTCCTAGTGTTGCTGCATTATGGCTGAAAATAAATCGATCTATTGATGATGAAAAAAGGTGGCTACATGAGTTTATATAGTGACTCAAAACCCTAACTCCTAATAGGACTCTTTGGAAGACTCCTCTCTCCAACTCCTAACCCCTAGCCAACTCGTAACCATAATGTCTCCAACTCGTAATTTGCTTCTTATTCGACCCTAGAGAGAGTCCTAGCTAATTGGATCTCTTCCTAACTTCGCATATTTAATTAGGTTATTTAATTGTGGTTTTGAATAATGGTTTCCATTTGTAACCTTGCTTATAATTAGCTCTACTGTTCATTTTCAATTAAATTCAGTGCAAAGGATCGACAATCTCTTATTTGATCGGCCTCCTTAGCCATGGTTTTGAAACATCTGCTAGATGTACAATCTACTTTTCTGCAATCTTCTAGCCATCATAGCTCTATTGCTTGTTGCTAATTTTGATTTTCTTAATTATCAACAATTGCATAGCCTTTTCATTTGCTAGCTTTCAATGAGTATTAATATTTTTGTTTGTTTAGAGTTCTGAGCTTAGAAGGTCTTGTGATCAAGTTTGAATTCTTGAATGAAAGGCACAACACTCGATATTGCTTTTGGAAAAACTTGACATCATTATTATCTGATCTATTCAGATTGTCCTATCAGTGCCTTCTACTTGTTGTGTTTTAACGAGTAGGTGGTATCTTCCAGAACCAAGGACTTTGTCTTGCATTTAACAACAATTTTCACTTTGAAGTTCTTGTTCATAAGTATCACCTTTTGTTGTAATTTTCTTGTTATAAACTCTTTTGTCATAACTGTTGCCAAGCTTCAAATAGCATGTTTAGACCTTTAAGGCAATCAACTAATTTTTCTCTTGATATGTCCATTTGTTGAAGATACTCAGCATAAACTGAACCCATCCTCTTATCTTCTCTTGTTGATTAGGGCTTGAACATTGTCCATTATCTTCCTCTAGAGTATACAATGGAATGGGGCAACAAGACATTCAATCTAGGTTTCTTCTGTCACTTATGTTTTAGAAATTAATTTCTGACTAATTTTCTCTTGGTGGCACCTAACCAGCCTATGTTTTTGGCAGGTGCACATTAGATTAGACTTCAATTTCAATTTAATTTTGTTTTGTTTTATTACATCTTTCTATCTCATCTTGGTAAATTTTAATAGTTCAACTTTTTATTAATAAAGCTCATTGGACTCTGTGCCTAACTTGGTTGAAAATTTGTGTTAGCTGAAAATCACATTTATGATTCTTAGGCTTGTAACTTACTGGAGCTTGATCTTGCATAGCCTCGTTGAAGTTAGGTGAAAATTATTGAGCCTAAGGTCTTGGTCAAGCTTTACTTGTTACACAATTTTTCAGTCTAATTAAGGAGCCAAATCAAGTCTAGATTTGGTGGCTTCAAGATAGATAACCTTCGTTTGCAAAAGTTAATTCAAGCTAAGCTTAGATGATTCTACACTAGAACTTGCTTCATAATTTTTGTTTCCATGTATTGTTTAAGTTTGTTTCTAAATTGCATTTTGAGCCTATTCCAGCTTAGCTTGATTGAGCTGAGGCTTATTGTAGGCTCAACTTGGGATTACTCTTGAACTGGTATTACAGATCATCAAAATACATCCCAAACTAAATCAAGCCATGAACTAATACAAGCTTGAGCTACTTGTGGTTCGACCAAACATTAAGCTATTCTTCCTTGTAATGGTCTTTAGGATCATCCCATTTTCTTTTACCCTCTTTGGAATCATATCTGATTTCTTTTTCTTTTGCTATTTGTGTGCTTAGTGGTCTTCTTGTTATTTCCAACCTTGGGCTCATGCTTTCCATTTCAAGTCCAGATAAAACGTGTACTTATGAATTTTTAAGTTGTTTGTTTGATAACCATGCAACAAAGCAAAATATTACATGGATTTAATTTAGTTCATTGGAGTTTGTTTTCTGCTTTGCCATTTTGTGGGAATCAATACGTTCTACTTGGATTGGCAACATGATTTGTACAATCTCTTTTAATGATTTATATACCATGTTGAGGGTGTTCTATTACACCCTTGTCGTAAACCAAAAGTAAGTATCAAAACATGTAATTATCGCATATCTCACAAAACATCAATCCTTGGTTTTGACTACTAAATTTAGTGTTTCAACTTTCAAATTACAAGACACAAACATAAAATTTTTGGCCTAGTTTGGTCTAGTTAAAGCTATAATTGTGGTAGAATAGCATATAATATCTACATGTAAGGTATAAAGAGCCATGCCAAGTTAACAGGTCATTTGTAGTCAATTTTGGCCTTTTCTTGGTTGGTGATAGCATGTCTATGCCAAATCATATTGTGGTCAATAACATAACAAATTTTCTCTGAGTTGTGCCATACAAGATGTACAGACATTGAAAAATATTTATAAAAGCTCAAATAATGAATCACAAACAAGAATTAACTATGTATTACCAATTGATACGGAGAATAGTTTACTCCTGCATTGTTATTTTTATTTTATATTTTAATGTATAATTTAAATTGGCATTTTCATTCCTTAAATTTATGGTTTGGCATAAGCAATAGATGATTGCAGATCTATATATTAGTTTCTTGGAATTCATTAATAACTTTAGGTTTTACTTTAGATTTTGCCAAATTATATTCTTTCTGAATTTTGAGTACTTGATAGCCCTATATATAAGTGCTAACATGATGGACATGTTAATTTCAATTTTTAAGTGTTCTGGCTATAGTATGATGACTCTCCACATCATAGAGTTAAATGTGAGACTTTGCATATTGCCAAATTAATCTTCACTATCTTTGTTGTTCAAAATCATTTTTTTTATTGTCTTAAACCTTTGATGGGTATTCATGCTACTCTATTAGGTTTATCTATTCTTGCCACCCTCATTGTTCTAATTTTGTACTTCAAACATCGATCGTTTCTTCAAGAGCATCTATTAATTGCATCTATTAAGTCTGCATATTTCATTTTTTTTTTCTTACTCTTTCTTAAGAAATCATTCTCTCTTTCTTGATTCTAGATTAAACATAAAGACTAGTCGATACTATTTTTGGTCATAATTCTGAACTCGACATCAAGAATGAAAATGATACATTCATGTTTAATTTCAATGATGTCATTCTAGGAAAGCTTTCATGTTTAATATATGAAATAGCTACTGAATAGCTGAAAATAATATATTTCTCTTGGAAGAATCACTAAATGTTTGGGATCGATTTTGCACTTTATAAGCATGAAAATTTTGTAAACAGGACAAGTGACTTTATACTTGATCTGATATAAGTGGGTATCCTGATAGTAACAGAACAAGAATTACCTAAATCTTCAAAATAAATTACAGTAAACATTATTGTGTCAAGCTTAATAAACTAAAGAAAAGACTAAAGAGTTAAAGAGTTTTATGTACAAAGAGGTGCCTAATCTACCAAGTATTTAGCATTACCTCAACCATACTGATTCAAGTGTGTCACTATTGTAGTAGTGTTGCTAAAATGTGAATCAAATTGTTGTAGATACTTTTTCTAAATGTCATAGTTTTAGTTTGTAGTTGAACTCTAATGATGTTGTTACTTGAAATCTTATACCAGCTTATGGACCATTTAATTAGACAAGAACGGAATGAAATGTCCAATTTGATAAGGCTAGAGTTTGGAATCATTTGTTGATGCTGCATTAAAGTAATGACCAATAGATCAACAACATTTGATAGGCTACTTTTATCAGGTGTGTGGTTGGTCCATGCAATAATGTAAATTGTTGTATGTTTGTTTTAAATATAACGAGAATTTTTCATATTAGACCTTAAATTAATCTAAATTTGTGTACCATCTTTTGTAACTGCATATCTCATTTTATCCATGGAAAGACAACTGCAATTTTCCATTAGTATTTTGTTTTTTTTGATTTTATTGACCTGTTTACTATCTCATGTTGAGCATAGAAACTCCTAAATGCTTAGTGCATTTGTGTCAAACATTGATGCTTATCAAATTCTTTTTATGTCAAATGCACTTAACTATTAGGACATAGTACCATCTCCTGTTAGCTTATTTGTATGATATTATTGTATATTGCATCATACTATATTAAAATCAAGTCTAGATTTGGTAGCCTGAGACGATAACCCTTAATGTAGCAAAAGTTACTTCAAGCTAACGGATGACTCAACACAATTTGCTTCAAAATTTTAGTTTCCATGTGTTGTTTAAGTTTGTTTCTAAATTGCATTTTGTGCCTATTCCAGTTTGATTGAGCTTAGGTTTCGTAAGCTCTATTACTCTTAAGCTGGTATTGCAAATCATCAAAATCCATTCAAACTAAATCAAGCCTTGAACTAAACCTAGAGCTTCTTGTGATTCACGAAACATTAAGCTATTCTTCCTTGCAACGCCTTACCAAGAGGTAATCGCATCAGATATATATAGCATGATCGACACGCAATCATCGTTTTTGTCGATCGATGGAGAAATCGATGGTGGTCGGTTGAAAAAGGGAAGAAAAGAAGAAGATGAGAAGAAGAAAGAAGAAGAGGAGAATAAGAAAGAAGAAGAAGAGGAGGAGAAAAAGAAGAGGATACATACCTCCTTTTCGTTCATGAGTGTTTGTTTCTTCTCTGTGAGCTACGTCCATGCGAGAGATCGAGGCGATCACTAGTTTTTCTTTTTAATATATTATATTTAATATTATATATAATATTATATTATATAATATCATATTATAAAATATTATAATATATTTTAATGTATAGCTGTGGTTATGACCTGTCAAACCTTGCTTCCTTGTACTAGTCTTTAGGATCATCTCTTTTCTTTTACCCTCTTTGGAATCAGATTTCTTTTCTTTTGCTATTTGTGTGCTTAGTGGTCCTTTTGTTAGTTCCAACCTTAGGCTTATGCTTTCCATTTCAAGTCTGATCAAGCAAAATGAACTTATGAAATTTTTTAAGTTGTTTGTTTGATGACCATGCAACAAAACATAAATATTACATGGATTTAATTCTGTTCATTGGAATTTAATTTTGTAGCTTTGCCATTTTGTGAGAATCAAAACATTCTATATAGATTGACAACATGATTTGTACAATCTCTTTTAATGCATTATATACCATGTTGAAGGTGTTCTATTACACCCTTGGCATAATTGGTACCACCAGTAAGTACCAAAACTTCTAGTTTTCTTAGTTTTGCCATTTTGTGGGAATCAATACGTTCTATATAGATTGACAACATGATTTGTACAATCTCTTTTAATGGATTATACACCATGTTGAGGGTGTTCTATTACACCCTTGTCATAATTGGTACAGAAGAAGTGCCAAGTTATCGCACATCTCACAAAGTGGCATTTCTTGGTTGGTGCATAGCATGTCTACCATGCCGAACCATATTGTGGTGCATAGTATTTTTGTCTTTTGGCTGAGTTGTGCCATTCAAGGTGTACAGTACATTAAAAATATTGGTAAAGTTCAAATAATTAGTCATAAACACAAGAGTTAACCATGTACAGAATGGAGAAAGGGAGAACAGTACTCCCTTGCATATTTATTTTTTTTATATGTTACTGTAAATATTAAATTGACTTTGTCATTTCTTAAATTTATGCTTCAGCTAAATTAATATGTGTTTATTATTTTCTTTGAAGTCATAAATAACTTTGGGTTTTACTTTAGATTTTTCTCTGCTAAATTATTTTCTTTCTGAATTTTGAGTACTTGATAGCCCTATATACAGAAACATGCTCTACATGTAATGCCAATTTGTTAAGTGTTCCATGGTGATGACTCTCCACATCATAGAGTTAAAATGAGGCTTTGCAGATTGCCACCAAATTAATCTTAATGTCACTATCTCTTTTGTTCAAAATCATTTTATTTTGCAGTCTTATGCCCTTGATGGGTATTGTTCTTGCCACCTTCTCATTCAATTCTGTTTTGTTGTACTTCAAATTTCAGATCGTTTCTTCAAGAGCATCTTTTATTAATTGCATCTTATTAGGTCTGCATATTAGTCACTGATCTTTTTCTTACTCTTTCTTATGAAATCATTCTCTTTTGTTCTCTGATTCTAGATTAAACATAAAGACTAGTTAGATACTATTTTAGGTTATAATTCTGGACTCGACATCAAGAATGAAAGTGGTATGATACATGTTTAATTTCCATGATGTTATTCTAGGAAAGCTATCATGTTCAATATACGAAATAGCTACTGAGTGGCTGCAAATAATAATTTTATCTTGGATGAATCACTAATTGTTTGGGATCAATTTTGTACTTATAAGCATGAAAATTTGTAAACAAATACATTTGACTTTATACTTGACCTACGGATATATGTGGGTGTTCTGTTAGTAACAAAACAAGAATTAGCAGATTCTTCAGAATAAATTATGGTAAACACTATTTTGTCATGCTCAATAAACTAAAGAAAAGACTAAAGAGTTAAAGAGCTTTACTTTCAAGAGGTGCTTTATCTACCATCGCTTCATTTAGCATTACAAGCTTCAAGTGTGTCACAAGTGTAGTAGTGTTAATATAAATGTGAATCATATTGTTGTAGATACATTTTGTAAATTTCATAGTTTAAGTTTGTAGGTGAACTCTACTGATGTTGTTACTTCTAAATCTTATACCAGGTTATATACCATTTAATTAAACAGGATAAGAATGAAACTTCCACTTTGATAAGGCTAGAGTTTGGCATCTCATTTGTTGATGCTGCATTAAAGTAATGAACGATAGATCAACAACATTTGATAGGCTACTATTGTCCAAATGTGCGGATGGTGCACACAATTTTCATTAAAGTAATGAACGATAGACCATAACGAGAATTTTACATATTAGACCTTAAATTAAGCTAAATTTGTGTACCATCTGAATCGATATGTCATTTTATCCACGGAAAGATAACTACAATTTTCCATTAGTATTTTGTTTTTATTGTTAATGTACTGGAGCTACTTTGGTCATATAATTTATTTTCTGTAATTTTTATGTTAAACTTTTCGAACCTTTTGGGCTTGCATGAACTTATGCTATGAGTTAAGTAAACCCACTAGTTGACACTTGTCATTGATTTTATTGACCTGTTTACTATCTCATGTTGAGCATAGAAACTCCAAAATGCTTATTGCATTTGTGCCAAACATTGACGCTTATCAAATTCTATTCATGCTCTCAAATGCACTAAACTATTAGGACATAATACCATTTATTAGTATATTTGTATGATAGGTCAGTTTGTCATTTATATATTGCATCATACCATGATAAAATCAAGTCTGGATTTGGTGGCCTCATAGATGATAACCTTTAGTTTATCAAAAGTTAATTCAAGCTAAGATTAGATGATTCTACACTTGAACTTGCTTCATAATTTTAGTTTCCATGTGTCATTTAAGTTTGTTTCCAAATTGCATTTTGTGCCTCTTCCATTAGCTTGATTGAGTGAAGGATTCTCGATAGGATTACGCTTGAGCTATTACAAATCATCAAAATCCATTCTAAACTTAATCAAGCCATGAACTAAGACATGCTTGAGCTACTTATGACAAGGAAATGCTAACCTATTCTTTCTTGTAATGGTCTTTAGCAAGGATTAATTTCATCTGTACCAACATATTGTCACATGGTATCGATCGGGTAGTACACGTGTGTACCGGTGTATTAAAATATAATATAATATTTTTATAATATAATATTATATACTATAATATTAATATATTAAAAATAAAAAAGATGCAAGGCGACGTTGCCGATCTTTCTCCCATGAGATTTATGGAGAAAATCCATGTACGGACACTCAAAGAACGATGCAAGATAGGTCATTATTTCTTCTCCTTTTTTTTCTTCTTTTCTTCTTCATTTTCTTACCTTTTCTTCCTAATATATCGATTTCTCCTCAATTGATCATCGACGATCGAAATCAACCAACGGTCGATTTTGATGGTATTAGCGGTGGTCTATCGATATGTACCATGCATTGGTGTGTAAATGCAAACCTTGGTCTTTAGGATCATCTCTTTTCTTTTACCCTCTTTGGAATTAGATCTGATTTTTTCTTTTACTTTTTTTGTGTGCTTAGAGGGTGCTAATTATTGATTACCCTCTTTAGTTGGCCTTCTTAACATTTTGGTTTGTATACTTAAAAATTTATATTGAAATTACTATAGTTATGAAAGTGAAACATCTAGCTCCATTTACCCTAAAGTCATCGATTTTACTTATAGAAGCACAAAACAATAGACAAAAGTTAATTTTAACTTTCCATTGGTGGTAGATGGCTTGTTAGGGCCATGTTGTGGATTAGAAGAGTGGTGACAAGTGGATAGGGCACAATGTATCGACTTAGATACGAATAGATGCTCAACAATGGCATCGACAAAAAATATTGCATTATTCTACATTTGCATTGAGGTCGATTCGGATGTAGAGCGTCCTTCAAGCTACCTCATCCATAATAATCATGGCCCCAATGCCATTCATCCTTCACCACCAGGAATATTGAAAATTATCCTTTTACCCATAGTTTTATGTAAGATTATATCATCATATCGATACCGAGTTTATCTTGGTATGGTATCAGTGGTGGATACATGACATGATATAATATAATATAATATAATATAATATTATAATATAATATGTATGAAAAAAAAAATAGATGAGGCATCTCACGTGTGAGGAGATGATGCATCTCCTCATCCCGTGAAGACAGGTGGCTCATTCCAAGTGAAGACGAGGTGACGGAAGAAGAGGCTTGTCCGTTAGAATCTTGTTGCCTCATCCCTACGTTAATTTCAATTGTCGCTTGGTAGCGTGGTCAGATTATCATCGATACATCGCCCATAATAGATGTTTCACTTTCATAACTATAGGAATTTCAATATAAATTTTTAAGTCTTGGAATCGAGATGCTAAGGAGGTTTGACTACGAGATAATCTATAATTAGCTCACTTAGTGGTCCTTTGTTATTTCCAACCTTGGGCTCATGCTTTCCATTTCAAGTCTATATCACAAATTGAAAACTTTTTAAAGTTGTAGTTCGATCAAGGTTTGACTTCTCCGTATCGATGTCTAGTTCATCTTGATACCAAGATATGTATGGTACACAAAGTGCATACCACCCAGATATTAAAATATAATATAAATATTTTATAATATAATATTAATATATTAAAATATAAAAAGAGAAAAGTGATGTCGCCGATTTTTCTCCTCATGGAGAAAAAGCAGATGAAAGATGAGGACCACGGTGAAAATAATTCTAACAGATTAAACATAGACTTGTCGATACGATTTTTGGTTATAATTCTAGACTCGACATCGAGAATGAAAATGGTACATTCGTGTTTAATTTCCGTAATGTCATTCTAGGAAAGTTATCATGTTTACTATATGAAATAGCTAAGTGGCTGAAAATAATAATTTTGTCGTGGAAGAATCACTAATTGTTTGGGATTGATTTTGCACTTTATAAGCATGAAAAATTTATAAACAGGACATGCGACTTTATAATTGACCCGTGAATATAAGTGGGTATCATGATAGTAACAAAACAAGACTTACGAATCTTCAAAATAAATTATGATAAACATTATTGTGTCAAGCTCAATAAACTAAAGAAAAGACTAAAGACTTAGTTGAATCTACAAAATAAATTATGCTAGAGTTTGTCATCTCATTTGTTGATGTTGCATTAAAGTAATAACCAATAGATCGACAACATTTGATAGGCTACTATTGTCGATGGTCCATGCAATTAGGTAAATTGTTCTATATTTATTTAATATATAATGTGATGAATTTTACATATTAGACCTTAAATTAATCTAAATTTGTGTACCACAACCGCATATTTAATTAGGTTATATAATTTATTTCGATTCATTATGGTAGCCTTTTCAAACCTTTTGCCTCCCATGAACTTATGCTGAGTTACTACTTGAAAGCCACTAGTTGATACTTGTCAATTGATTTTATTGACCTGTTTACTATCTCATGTTGAGCATAGAAACTCTCATATGCTTATTGAATGTGTCAAATATCAACGCTAATCAAATTCTTTTCATGTCAAATGCACTAAACTATTTGGACATAATACCAACTCTTAGTATATTTGTATGAGTTGTGTCATCGATATATTGTTAGAATCCTTGCAGATTCTAAGCTTGAGGTGATCTCTATAGGATCAGCCTCCTTGGAATTCTATAGTTGTTCCTCCTCCTAGTGTTGCTGCATTATGGCTGAAAATAAATCGATCTATTGATGATGAAGGTGGCTACATGAGTTTATATAGTGACTCAAAACCCTAACTCCTAATAGCACTCTTGGAAGACTCCTCTCCAACTCCTAACCCCTAGCCAACTCGTAACCATAATGTCTCCAACTCGTTTTTATCTCTAGAGAGAGTCCTAGCTAATTGGATCTCTCTTCTAACTTCATATTTAATTAGGTTATTTAATTGTGGTTTTGAATAATGGTTTCCATTTGTAACCTTGCTTATAATTAGCTCTACTGTTCATTTTCAATTAAATTCAGTGCAAAGGATCTGACAATCTCTTATTTGATCGGCCTCCTTAGCCATGGTTTTTGAAACATCTGCTAGATGTACAATCTACTTTTCTGCAATCTTCTAGCCATCATAGCTCTATTGCTTGTTGCTAATTTTGATTTTCTTAATTATCAACAATTGCATAGCCTTTTCATTTGCTAGCTTTCAATGAGTATTAATATTTTTTGTTTGTTTAGAGTTCTGAGCTTAGAAGGTCTTGTGATCAAGTTTGAATTCTTGAATGAAAGGCACAACACTCGATATTGCTTTTGGAAAAAACTTGACATCATTATTATCTGATCTATTCAGATTGTCTTATCAGTGCCTTCTACTTGTTGTGTTTTAACGAGTAGGTGGTATCTTCCAGAACCAAGGACTTTGTCTTGCATTTAACAACAATTTTCACTTTGAAGTTCTTGTTCATAAGTATCACCTTTTTGTTGTAATTTTCTTGTTATAAACTCTTTTTGTCATAACTGTTGCCAAGCTTCAAATAGCATGTTTAGACCTTTAAGGCAATCAACTAATTTTTCTCTTGATATGTCCATTTGTTGAAGATACTCAGCATAAACTGAACCCATCCTCTTATCTTCTCTTGTTGATTAGGGCTTGAACATTGTCCATTATCTTCCTCTAGAGTATACAATGGAATGGGGCAACAAGACATTCAATCTAGGTTTCTTCTGTCACTTATGTTTTAGAAATTAATTTCTGACTAATTTTCTCTTGGTGGCACCTAACCCCAGCCTATGTTTTTGGCAGGTGCACATTAGATTAGACTTCAATTTCAATTTAATTTTGTTTTGTTTTATTACATCTTTCTATCTCATCTTGGTAAATTTTTAATAGTTCAACTTTTTTATTAATAAAGCTCATTGGACTCTGTGCCTAACTTGGTTGAAAATTTGTGTTAGCTGAAAATCACATTTATGATTCTTAGGCTTGTAACTTACTGGAGCTTGATCTTGCATAGCCTCGTTGAAGTTAGGTGAAAAATTATTGAGCCTAAGGTCTTGGTCAAGCTTTACTTGTTACACAATTTTTCAGTCTAAATTAGAGCCAAATCAAGTCTAGATTTGGTGGCTTCATACAAGATAGATAACCTTTCGTTTGGCAAAAGTTAATTCAAGCTAAGCTTAGATGATTCTACACTAGAACTTGCTTCATAATTTTTGTTTCCATGTATTGTTTAAGTTTGTTTCTAAATTGCATTTTGAGCCTATTCCAGCTTAGCTTGATTGAGCTGAGGCTTATTGTAGGCTCAACTTGGGATTACTCTTGAACCTGGTATTACAGATCATCAAAATACATCCCAAACTAAATCAAGCCATGAACTAATACAAGCTTGAGCTACTTGTGGTTCTGACCAGGAAACATTAAGCTATTCTTCCTTGTAATGGTCTTTAGGATCATCCCATTTTCTTTTACCCTCTTTGGAATCATATCTGATTTCTTTTTCTTTTGCTATTTGTGTGCTTAGTGGTCTTCTTGTTATTTCCAACCTTGGGCTCATGCTTTCCATTTCAAGTCTGTATCAAGCAACGTGTACTTATGAATTTTTTAAGTTGTTTGTTTGATAACCATGCAACAAAGCAAAATATTACATGGATTTAATTTAGTTCATTGGAGTTTGTTTTCTCGTTTTGCCATTTTTGTGGGAATCAATACGTTCTACTTGGATTGGCAACATGATTTGTACAATCTCTTTTAATGATTTATATACCATGTTGAGGGTGTTCTATTACACCCTTGTCGAATTGGTACCAAAGTAAGTATCAAAACATGTAATTATCGCATATCTCACAAAACATCAATCCTTGGTTTTGACTACTAAATTTAGTGTTTCAACTTTCAAATTACAAGACACAAACATAAAATTTTTGGCCTAGTTTGGTCTAGTTAAAGCTATAATTGTGGTAGAATAGCATTGCCAATTACAGCTACATGTAAGGTATAAAGAGCCATGCCAAGTTAACAGTCATTTGTAGTCAATTTTGGCCTTTTCTTGGTTGGCGATAGCATGTCTGCAATGCCAAATCATATTGTGGTCAATAACATAACAAATTTTCTGCCCTCCACTGCATTCCTTGTCTGTCTTTTGGTTGAGTTGTGCCATACAAGATGTACAGTACATTGAAAAATATTTATAAAAGCTCAAATAATGAATCACAAACAAGAATTAACTATGTATTACCAGAATTGATACGGAGAATAGTTTACTCTGCATTGTTATTTTTATTTTATATTTTAATGTATAATTTAAATTGGCATTTTCATTCCTTAAATTTATGGTTTGGCATAAGCAATAGATGATTGCAGATCTATATATTAGTTTCTTGGAATTCATTAATAACTTTAGGTTTTACTTTAGATTTTCTCTGCCAAATTATATTCTTTCTGAATTTTGAGTACTTGATAGCCCTATATATAAGTGCTAACATGATGGACATGTTAATTTCAATTTTTAAGTGTTCTGGGCTATAGTATGACTCTCCACATCATAGAGTTAAATGTGAGACTTTGCATATCATAAATTAATCTTCACTATCTTTGTTGTTCAAAATCATTTTTTTATTGTCTTAAACCTTTGATGGGTATTCATGCTACTCTATTAGGTTTATCTATTCTTGCCACCCTCATTCTGTTCTAATTTGCTGTACTTCAAACATCAGATCGTTTCTTCAAGAGCATCTATTAATTGCATCTGTTATTAAGTCTGCATATTTCGCTGATCTTTTTTTCTTACTCTTTCTTAAGAAATCATTCTCTCTTCTGTTCTCTGATTCTAGATTAAACATAAAGACTAGTCGATACTATTTTTGGTCATAATTCTGAACTCGACATCAAGAATGAAAATGATACATTCATGTTTAATTTCAATGATGTCATTCTAGGAAAGCTTTCATGTTTAATATATGAAATAGCTACTGAATAGCTGAAAATAATATATTTCTCTTGGAAGAATCACTAAATGTTTGGGATCGATTTTGCACTTTATAAGCATGAAAATTTTGTAAACAGGACAAGTGACTTTATACTTGATCTGGATATAAGTGGGTATCCTGATAGTAACAGAACAAGAATTACCTAAATCTTCAAAATAAATTACAGTAAACATTATTGTGTCAAGCTTAATAAACTAAAGAAAAGACTAAAGAGTTAAAGAGTTTTATGTACAAAGAGGTGCCTAATCTACCAAGCTGCTTCATTTAGCATTACCCTCAACCATACTGATTCAAGTGTGTCACTATTGTAGTAGTGTTGCTAAAATGTGAATCAAATTGTTGTAGATACTTTTTCTAAATGTCATAGTTTTAGTTTGTAGTTGAACTCTAATGATGTTGTTACTTGAAATCTTATACCAGCTTATGGACCATTTAATTAGACAAGAACGGAATGAAATGTCCAATTTGATAAGGCTAGAGTTTGGAATCATTTGTTGATGCTGCATTAAAGTAATGACCAATAGATCAACAACATTTGATAGGCTACTTTTATCAGGTGTGTGGTTGGTCCATGCAATGTAAATTGTTGTATGTTTGTTTTAAATATAACGAGAATTTTTCATATTAGACCTTAAATTAATCTAAATTTGTGTACCATCTTTTGTAACTGCATATCTCATTTTATCCATGGAAAGACAACTGCAATTTTCCATTAGTATTTTGTTTTTCAGTTGATTTTATTGACCTGTTTACTATCTCATGTTGAGCATAGAAACTCCTAAATGCTTAGTGCATTTGTGTCAAACATTGATGCTTATCAAATTCTTTTTATGCTGTCAAATGCACTTAACTATTAGGACATAGTACCATCTCCTGTTAGCTTATTTGTATGACAGTTGTGTCATCTGTATATTGCATCATACTATATTAAAATCAAGTCTAGATTTGGTAGCCTCGTAGACGATAACCCTTAATGTAGCAAAAGTTACTTCAAGCTAAGCCAGATGACTCAACACCTGAATTTGCTTCAAAATTTTAGTTTCCATGTGTTGTTTAAGTTTGTTTCTAAATTGCATTTTGTGCCTATTCCAGCTTAGTTTGATTGAGCTTAGGTTTCTGTAAGCTCAGCTTGGGATTACTCTTAAGCCTGGTATTGCAAATCATCAAAATCCATTCGAAACTAAATCAAGCCTTGAACTAAAACAAGCTTGAGCTTCTTGTGATTCTGACCAGGAAACATTAAGCTATTCTTCCTTGCAAGGTTCGCCTTACCAAGAGGTAAGGCCTCGTACCGCCCGATATATACCGGTCTGGCAGCTGATCGATACGCGGACCGCCCATTGGCGGTCGATTTTGGCCGTCGGCTGTCGATCGACGGAGAAATCGACCGTCGGTGGTCGGTTGAGGGAGAAAAAGGGAAGAAAAAGAAGAAGAGGAGAAGAAGAAAGAAGAAGAGGAGAATAAGAAAGAAGAAGAAGAGGATACATACCTCCTTTCCCCGCATCGTCTTCGCCCGTGCATCGTCGCCGCCCACGCGCTGTCCTTGCTTGCGGGCAATTCTTCTCCCGTGCGAGGAGACGGAACGTCTCCCCATGCGAGGAGAAAGATCGAGGCGACGTCACTAGTTTTTTTCTTTTTTTAATATATTATATTTAATATTATATATAATATTATATTATATAATATCATATTATAAAATATTATAATATATTTTAATGTACCGAGCGGTATGTATGGTACGGACCGGTATGTCAAACCTTGCTTCCTTGTACTAGTCTTTAGGATCATCTCTTTTTCTTTTACCCTCTTTGGAATCAGATCTGATTTCTTTTTCTTTTGCTATTTGTGTGCTTAGTGGTCCTTTTGTTATTTCCAACCTTAGGCTTATGCTTTCCATTTCAAGTCTGTATCTGAAGCAAAATGAACTTATGAAATTTTTTAAGTTGTTTGTTTGATGACCATGCAACAAAACATAAATATTACATGGATTTAATTCTGTTCATTGGAATTTAATTTTGTAGCTTTGCCATTTTTGTGAGAATCAAAACATTCTATATAGATTGACAACATGATTTGTACAATCTCTTTTTAATGCATTATATACCATGTTGAAGGTGTTCTATTACACCCTTGGCATAATTGGTACCACCCAGTAAGTACCAAAACTTCTAGTTTTCTTAGTTTTGCCATTTTTGTGGGAATCAATACGTTCTATATAGATTGACAACATGATTTGTACAATCTCTTTTTAATGGATTATACACCATGTTGAGGGTGTTCTATTACACCCTTGTCATAATTGGTACCAACCAGTAAGAAGTGCCAAAACATGCAGTTATCGCACATCTCACAAAGTGGCATTTCTTGGTTGGTGCATAGCATGTCTGCCATGCCGAACCATATTGTCGTCAATAACCAGAGTGTAGTATTGGTGCATAGCATTTCTGTCTTTTGGCTGAGTTGTGCCATTCAAGGTGTACAGTACATTAAAAAATATTGGTAAAGTTCAAATAATTAGTCATAAACACAAGAGTTAACCAGGTACTACCAGAATGGAGAAAGGGGAGAACAGCTACTCCCTTGCATATTTACTTTTTTTTTATATGTTACTGTAAATATTAAATTGACTTTGTCATTTCTTAAATTTATGCTTCAGCTAAATTAATATGTGTTTATTATTTTCTTTGAAGTCATAAATAACTTTGGGTTTTACTTTAGATTTTTCTCTGCTAAATTATTTTCTTTCTGAATTTTGAGTACTTGATAGCCCTATATACAGGTGCAAACATGCTCTACATGTAATGTCAATTTGTTAAGTGTTCCAGGGCTATAGTATGTGATGACTCTCCACATCATAGAGTTAAAATGAGGCTTTGCAGATTGCCACCAAATTAATCTTAATGTCACTATCTCTTTTGTTCAAAATCATTTTTATTTTTGCAGTCTTATGCCCTTGATGGGTATTGTTCTTGCCACCTTCTCATTCAATTCTGTTTTGTTGTACTTCAAATTTCAGATCGTTTCTTCAAGAGCATCTTTTATTAATTGCATCTGTTATTAGGTCTGCATATTAGTCACTGATCTTTTTTCTTACTCTTTCTTATGAAATCATTCTCTCTTTTTGTTCTCTGATTCTAGATTAAACATAAAGACTAGTTAGATACTATTTTAGGTTATAATTCTGGACTCTGACATCAAGAATGAAAGTGGTACAGAGTACAGTCATGTTTAATTTCCATGATGTTATTCTAGGAAAGCTATCATGTTCAATATACGAAATAGCTACTGAGTGGCTGCAAATAATAATTTTATCTTGGATGAATCACTAATTGTTTGGGATCAATTTTGTACTTATAAGCATGAAAAATTTGTAAACAAATACATTTGACTTTATACTTGACCTACGGATATATGTGGGTGTTCTGTTAGTAACAAAACAAGAATTAGCAGATTCTTCAGAATAAATTATGGTAAACACTATTTTGTCATGCTCAATAAACTAAAGAAAAGACTAAAGAGTTAAAGAGCTTTACTTTCGAAGAGGTGCCTTATCTACCAAGCTGCTTCATTTAGCATTACCCTCAAAGCTTCAAGTGTGTCACAAGTGTAGTAGTGTTGATAAAAATGTGAATCATATTGTTGTAGATACATTTTGTAAATTTCATAGTTTAAGTTTGTAGGTGAACTCTACTGATGTTGTTACTTCTAAATCTTATACCAGGTTATATACCATTTAATTAAACAGGATAAGAATGAAACTTCCACTTTGATAAGGCTAGAGTTTGGCATCTCATTTGTTGATGCTGCATTAAAGTAATGAACGATAGATCAACAACATTTGATAGGCTACTATTGTCCAAATGTGCGGATGGTGCACACAATTTTCATTAAAGTAATGAACGATAGACCATAACGAGAATTTTACATATTAGACCTTAAATTAAGCTAAATTTGTGTACCATCTTCAGAATCGATATGTCATTTTATCCACGGAAAGATAACTACAATTTTCCATGAGTATTTTGTTTTTATTGTTAATGTACTGGAGCTACTTTGGTCATATAATTTATTTTCTGTAATTTTTTATGTTAAACTTTTCGAACCTTTTGGGCTTGCATGAACTTATGCTATGAGTTAAGTAAACCCACTAGTTGACACTTGTCAGTTGATTTTATTGACCTGTTTACTATCTCATGTTGAGCATAGAAACTCCAAAATGCTTATTGCATTTGTGCCAAACATTGACGCTTATCAAATTCTATTCATGCTCTCAAATGCACTAAACTATTAGGACATAATACCATTTACTGTTAGTATATTTGTATGATAGGTCAGTTTGTCATTTATATATTGCATCATACCATGATAAAATCAAGTCTGGATTTGGTGGCCTCATAGATGATAACCTTTAGTTTATCAAAAGTTAATTCAAGCTAAGATTAGATGATTCTACACTTGAACTTGCTTCATAATTTTAGTTTCCATGTGTCATTTAAGTTTGTTTCCAAATTGCATTTTGTGCCTCTTCCAGCTTAGCTTGATTGAGCTGAGGTATTTTGAAGGCTCAGCATAGGATTACGCTTGAGCCTGGTATTACAAATCATCAAAATCCATTCCAAACTAAATCAAGCCATGAACTAAGACATGCTTGAGCTACTTATGACAAGGAAATGCTAACCTATTCTTTCTTGTAATGGTCTTTAGCAAGGATTAATTTATCGTCTTGGTGTACCAACATATTCAATGGTATCGACATCGGGTAGTACACATGTGTACCGGTGTATTAAAATATAATATAATATTTTTATAATATAATATTATATACTATAATATTAATATATTAAAATATTAAAAAGGAAATGGCGCCAAGGCGACGTTGCCTCGATCTTTCTCCCCATGGGAGACGTTGCTCCTCGCAGAAGAGAAAAAGCGGCACGAGCGATTTGGCGAACGATGCAGGCGAGGATACGATTATTTCTTCTCCTCTTTTTTTCTTCTTTTCTTCTTCATTTTCTTACCTTTTCTTCCTCACAACCACGACGATTTCTCCCTCAATTGATCATCGACGATCGAAATCAACCGACGATCGATTTTTGATGGTACCAATGTGGTCCACGCGATATGTACCATGCACGGTGTGTGTCGAAATTGCAAACCTTGGTCTTTAGGATCATCTCTTTTTCTTTTACCCTCTTTGGAATTAGATCTGATTTTTTTCTTTTACTTTTTTTTGTGTGCTTAGAGGGTGCTAATTATTGATTACCCTCTTTAGTTGGCCTTCTTAACATTTTGGTTTGTATACTTAAAAAATTTATATTGAAATTACTATAGTTATGAAAGTGAAACATCTAGCTCCATTTACCCTAAAGTCATCGATTTTACTTATAGAAGCACAAAAACAATAGACAAAAAGTTAATTTTAACTTTCCAGTTGGTGGTAGATGGCGGCTTCGTTAGGGCCACAGTGATTGTTGTGGATTAGAAGAGTGGTGACAAGTGGATAGGGCCGCTCGACAACTGTGTCGACATCGACTTAGATACAGAATAGATGCTCAACAAATGCATTGGCATCGACAAAAATACAGATGCTGAGCGACCCTTTCGTCATTCTACATTTGCATTGAGGTCGATTCAGATGTAGAGCGTCCTTCACCTCTCGTCGAAGCTCACCTCATCCATAATAATCACCCGTGGCCCCAATGCCATTGCCGTCCTTCACCACCACCGAATATTGAAAATTATCCTTTACCCATAGTTTTATGTAAGATTCACATACTCCATATCGGTATACCGAGTTTATCTTGGTATGGTATCCGATCGAGTGGTGGATACATGATCGCTTGATATAATATAATATAATATAATATAATATTATAATATAATATGTATGAAAAATAAAAATAGATGAGGCATCGCCTCGTTCACGTGTGAGGAGATGATGCATCTCCTCATCCCGTCGGAAGACAGGTGGCGCTCATCCTCGCGGGAAGACGGTGGTGCCTCGTCCCGCACGGAAGAAGAGGCGGGCCTTGTCCCCGTTAGAAGACGCAGGCGCCTTGTTGCCTCATCCCTACGTGAGACATTAATTGTCGCTTGGTAGGTGGTCTGCCGATCCTATCGATCGACGCATCGCCCATAATAGATGTTTCACTTTCATAACTATAGGAATTTCAATATAAATTTTTAAGTCTTGGAATCGAGATGCTAAGGAGGTTTGACTACGGAGATAATCTATAATTAGCTCACTTAGTGGTCCTTTGTTATTTCCAACCTTGGGCTCATGCTTTCCATTTCAAGTCTATATCAAGCAAATTGAAAACTTTTTAAAGTTGTAGTTCGATCAAGGTTTGACTTACTCCGATCGATGTCGAGTTCATCTTGATACCAAGATGACATAGTGGTACACAAAGTGCATACCACCCAGTATATTAAAATATAATATAAATATTTTATAATATAATATTAATATATTAAAATATAAAAAAAGAGAAATAGGGGTGATGTAGACTCGATTTTTCTCCTCTTGGAGAAAAGCGACCATTCTACGATGGGCGAGGACCACGCGGTGAAAATAATTCTATTAAACATAGACTTGTCGACACGATTTTGGTTATAATTCTAGACTCGACATCGAGAATGAAAATGGTACATTCGTGTTTAATTTCCGTAATGTCATTCTAGGAAAGTTATCATGTTTACTATATGAAATAGCTACTGAGTGGCTGAAAATAATAATTTTGTCGTGGAAGAATCACTAATTGTTTGGGATTGATTTTGCACTTTATAAGCATGAAAAAATTTATAAACAGGACATGCGACTTTATAATTGACCCGTGAATATAAGTGGGTATCATGATAGTAACAAAACAAGACTTACCTGAATCTTCAAAATAAATTATGATAAACATTATTGTGTCAAGCTCAATAAACTAAAGAAAAGACTAAAGACTTAGTTGAATCTACAAAATAAATTATGCTAGAGTTTGTCATCTCATTTGTTGATGTTGCATTAAAGTAATAACCAATAGATCGACAACATTTGATAGGCTACTATTGTCTGGATGGTCCATGCAATTAGGTAAATTGTTCTATATTTATTTAATATATAATGTGATGAATTTTACATATTAGACCTTAAATTAATCTAAATTTGTGTACCACAACCGCATATTTAATTAGGTTATATAATTTATTTCTGGATTCATTATGGTAGCCTTTTCAAACCTTTTTGCCTCCCATGAACTTATGCTGAGTTACTACTTGGAAAGCCACTAGTTGATACTTGTCAATTGATTTTATTGACCTGTTTACTATCTCATGTTGAGCATAGAAACTCTCATATGCTTATTGAATGTGTCAAATATCAACGCTAATCAAATTCTTTTCATGCTGTCAAATGCACTAAACTATTTGGACATAATACCAACTATCGTTAGTATATTTGTATGACAGACAGTTGTGTCATCGATATATTGTTAGAATCCTTGATTCTAAGCTTGAGGTGATCTATAGGGATCAGCCTCCTTGGAATTCTATAGTTGTTCCTCCCTCCTAGTGTTGCTGCATTATGGCTGAAAATAAATCGATCTATTGATGATGAAAAAGGGTGGCTACATGAGTTTATATAGTGACTCAAAACCCTAACTCCTAATAGGACTCACTCTTGGAAGACTCCTCTCCTCTCCAACTCCTAACCCCTAGCCAACTCGTAACCATAATGTCTCCAACTCGTAATTTGCTTCTTATTCGACCCTAGAGAGAGTCCTAGCTAATTGGATCTCTCTTCTCCTAACTTTAGCCACCTCTTAAGAGGAGGGAGGCAACTAGAACCCCTCTTCATGAGGACTCTTCCCTTAACCTTAGCCGATCACTTCTTCAATAGGGTGGTGGCTAGTTTAGAGTTTATTACATGTATGACTCAACCGTATCCAACTCTGACTCATAATAAATTCTAGTTTAGTTGAATCGTAACCCTACTAGGATTTGGACTGATTTATTATAATAGGCTCAAATCTCCTTCTAGTCGACCTAATGTCAGCTCTAGGTTGTACAAATAGGCTCAATCTAAGGACTCAACTCAATCGACCAGACCACTTAGGGTCCTAATGTATATTTCATTATACCATGTTAAAATGAAGTCTAGATTTGATGGCCTCGTAGATGATAACTTTTAGTTTAGCAAAAGTTAATTCAAGCTAATTAGATGATTCAACACTTGAACATGCTTCATTATTTTAGTTTCTATGTGTTGTTTAAGTTTGGGCTAGTCCTGCTTAGCATGATTGAGCTGAGGTTATCTGTAGGCTCAGCTTGGGATTACTCTTGAGCCTGGTATTACAGAACATCAAAATCCATCCCAAACTAAATCAAGCCTTGAACTAAGACAAGCTTGAGCTTCTTGTGGTTCTGACCAGGAAATGTTTACCTATTCTTCCTTGTAATGGTCTTTAGGATCATCTCTTTTCTTTTCTCTTTGGAATCAGATCTGATTTCTTTTCTTTTACTATTTGGGTGCTAAGTGGTCCTTTTGTTATTTCCAACCTTGGTTTCATGCTTTCAATTTTTCACGTCTATATTAGAAGCAAAATGGACTTATGAAATTTTTAAGTTGTTTGTAATATGACCATGCAACACAACATAAATATTACATGGATTTAATTCAGTTCATTGGAGTTTTTTCCTTAGTTTTGCCATTTTGTTTGAATCAAAACGTTTCAGATTGACAACATGATATGTACAATCTCTTTTAATGAATTATATACCATGTTGAGGATGTTCTATTATACCCTTGGCATAATTGGTACCAACCAATAAGTACCAAAACATTGAGTTATCGATATCTCACCAAATGGCAATCCTTCGATTGACTACTAAATTTAGTGTTTCAACTTTCACATTACAAGATGCAAACATAAAATTTTTGTCCAAGTTTGGTATAGTTAAAGCTATGATATTGGCAGCATAGCTTTGTCAATTAGATGCATGTAAGGTTTAAAGAGCCATGCCAAGTTAACGCAGTCATTTGTAGTCAATTTTGTCGTTTTCTTGTTTTGTGCTTAGCATGTCTTCCATTGTAAAAATATTGTGGTCAATAACATACCAAATTTTTGCCTCCGTTACATCCCTTGTCTTGTCTTTCGGTTGAGTTGTGCCATACAAGGCATATAGTACATTAAAAATATTGGTAAAAGCACAAATAATTAATTACACAAACAAGAATTTACTATGTATTATCAGAATCGATAAACGGAGAATAGTGTACTCCATGCATATTTACTTTTATTTTATTTTTAATATACAGTTTAAATTGGCTATTTGTTCCTTAAATTTATGTTGGTGTAAGCAATATACGATTGCAGATGTATATATTAGTTTCTTTGAAGTCATAAATAACTTTATGTTTTACTTTTGATTTTCTCTACCAAATTATACAAGTACAGACATGTTGGACATGTTAATGTCAACTTTTAAGTGTTCGGATAGGAAAGACAGAGGAATGGGAAGATGAAGCTACAAGCTTATAGTATTTGATTACTCTCTACATCATAGAGTTAAATGTGAGACTTGACAGATTGCCATCAAATTAATCTTCATGTCCCTATCTCTTTTGTTCAAAATCATTTTGTTTATTTTGTCTTAAACCCTTGACGGATATTCATGGTACTCTATTAGTTTTATCTATTATTGCCACCTTCTCATTCAGTTCTGTTTTGTTGTTCTTCAAACATCATATTGTTTCTTCTAGAGCACCTATTAATTGCATCTGTTATTAAGTCTGCATATTTCTCACTGATCTTTTTCTTACTCTTTCTTAAGAAATTATTTGCTCTTTCCATTCTCTGATTCTAGATTAAACATAAAGACTAGTCAGATACTATTTTAGATTATAATTCTGGACTCGACATCAAGAATTAAAATGCTACACTCATGTTTAATTTCCTTAATGTCATTCTTGGAAAGCTATCATGTTCAATATATGAAATAGCTACTGAGTGGCTGAAAATAATAATTTTATCTTGGAAGAATCACTAATTATTTTGGATTGATTTTGCACTTTATAAGCATGAAAATTTTATAAACAGGACATGTGAGTTTATACTTGACCTGTGGATATAGGTGGGTATTAATGATCAAGGTTTGACTTACGTCCATGTACCGACATATTGTTGGTATTGGTACAATAATAATGAATCAACAATATAAATTATGGTAACTGTTATTGTTTCAAGCTCAATATACTAAAGAATAGACTGAAGAGTTAAAGAGTTTTACGTACAAAGAGGTGCCTAATCAACCAAGATGCTCCATTTAGCATTACCCTCAACCATACTGATTCAAGTGTGTCACTATTGTAATAGTGTTGCTAAAAATGTGAATCATATTGTTGTGGATACTTTTTCTAAATTTCATAGTTTTAGTCTGTAGTTGAACTCTACTGATGTTGTTACTTATAAATCTTTTACCAGATTATGCCTTATGGACCACTTTGATAAGGCTAGAGTTTGGCATCTCATTTGTTGATGCTGCATGAAAGTAATGACCAATAAACCAACAACATTTGATAGGCTACTATTGTCAGGTGTGCAGATGGTCCATGCAATTATGTAAATTGTTGTATGCTTGTTTAAAATATAATGAGAATTTTACATATTAGACCTTAAATTAATCTAAATTTGTGTACCATCTTTTAAAACCTCATATTTCATTTTATCCAAGGAAAGATAACTGAATTTTCCATGAGCATTTTATTTTTATTGTTAACCTGCTAGAATTAATTAGGTTATGTGAGATATTTGTGGGTTTTATTATGGTAACCTAGTTGATACTTGTTGGTTGATTTCATTGAACTGTTTACTATCTCATGTTGAGCATAGAAACTCCCAAAAGCTTATTGTATTTGTGTCAAACATCGACGCTTATCAAATTCTTTTCATGCAGTCAAATGCACTAAACTATTAGGTCACAATACCATCTCCTATTAGCATATTTGTATGACAGGACAGTTGTGTCATCTGTATATTGCATCATGCCATGTTAAAATATTTTCTAGATTTAGTGGCCTCGTAGACGATAACCTTTAGTTTGGGAAAAGTTAATTCAAGCTAATCTTAGATGATTCAACACTTGAACTTTCTTGATAATTTTAGTTTCCATGTGTTGTTTAAGTTTGTTTCTAAATTGCATTTGATCCTGTTCCAGCTTAAGCCTGATTGAGCTGAGGTTTTCTGTAGGCTCAGCTTGGCATTACTCTTGAGCCTCGTATTATAGAACATCAAAATGCATTCCAAACTAAATCAAGCCTTGAACTAAAACAAGCTTGAGCTTCTTGTGGTTCTGACCTGGAAACAAGAAGCTATTCTTCCTAATGGTGTTTGGATCATCTCATTTTATTTTGCCCTCTTTGGAATCATTTCTAATTTCTTTTCTTTTACTATTTGTGTGCTCAGTGGTCCTTTTGTTATTGCCAACCATGGGCTCATGCTTTCCATTTCAAGTCTGTATCTGAAGCAAAATTGACTTATGAAAATTTTTTAAGTTGTTTGTTTGATGGCCATGCAACATAACATAAATATTACATGGATTTAATTTAGTTCATTGGAGTTTGTTTTCTTAGTTTTGCCATTTTTGTGAGATTCAATACTTTCTATATCGATTGACCACATTATTTATACATCTCTTTTTAATGAATTATATACCATGTAAAGGGTGTTCTATTATATCTTTGGCATATTTGGTACCAACCAGTAAGTACCAAAACTTGCAGTTATTGTATATCACACAAAATGACAATCCTTGATTTTGACTACTAAATTTTTAGTGTTTCAATTTTCAAATTACAAAGATGCAAACATAATATATTTTTTTTTGTCAAAGTTTGGTCTAGTTAAAGCTATGATATTGGCAGCATAGCTTTGTCCATTACTAAGGTTTAAAGAGCCATGCCAAGTTAACGCAGGTCATATGTAGTCAATTTTGGTCTTTTCTTGGTTAATAGCATGTGTGCCATGCCAAACCATATTGTGGTGAATAACATACCTAATTTTCTGCCCCTTCATTACATTCCTTGTCTTCTGTCTTTCGGCTGAGTTGTGCCATACAAGGTGTGCAGTACATTGAAAAAATATTTTTGAAAATTTAAATAATTACTCAACCAAGCTGCTTCAAGTGTGTCACTAATGTATTAGTGTTGCTAAAAATGTGAATCAGATTGTCGTACATTCATTTTCTAAATTTCATAGTTTTAGTTTGTAGGTGAACTCTACTGATGTTACTTCTAAATCTTATACCAGGTTATGGACCATTTAATTAAACAGGAATGAAACTTCCACTTTGATAAGGCTAGAGTTTGGCATCTCGTTTGTTGATGCTGCATTAAAGTAGTTACCGATAGACCAACAACATTTGATGGTCTACTATTGTCCAGATGTGCGGTTGGTGCACGCAACTATGTAAAGTATTGTATGTTTGTTTAGAATATAACGAGAATATTACATATTAGACCTTAAACTATTCTAAATTTGTGTACCATTTTCTATAACCGCATATGCCATATTGTCCATGAAAAGATAAATACAATTTTCCATGAGTATTTTGCTTTTACTGTTATCGTACTAGAGCTTTTGGTTATATAATTTATTTCTAGGATTTTTTATGTTAACCTTTTTTAACCTTTTGGCCTCTCATGAACTTATGCTATGAGTTAATACTTGTAAACCCACTAGTTGACACTTGAAATTATCCTTTTCCCCATAGTTTTTGTGTTATCGTTGATAAAATCGACGGCGTTACGATAACGGAACTAGATGTTTTATTTTTTTAATTATAGAAATTTCAACATAAAGGTAACTGCAATTTTCTCGGAATCGAGATGCTAAAAAGGTCTAACTACAGGAGTTAATCTATAATTAGCTCACTTAGTGGTCCTTCTGTTATTTCCAACCTTGGGCTCATGCTTTTCATTTCAAGTCTGTATTTGAAGCAAAATAAATTTATGAAATTTTTTTAAGTTGTGGTTCTAACCAAGAAATGTTAAGCTATTCTTGTAATGGTCTTTGGGATCATCTTTTTTTCTTTTACCCTCTTTGGAGTTCTGATTTCTTTTTCTTTTACTATTTGTGTGCTAAGTGGTCCTTTTGTTATTTTTCAACCTTGGGCTCATGCTTTCAATTTCAAGTCTGTATCTGAAGCAAAATGAACTTATTAAATTTTTTTAAGTTGTTTGTTTGATGACCATGCAACATAACATAAATATTACATGGATTTAATTCAGTTCATTGGAGTTTAAATTTGTAGTTTTGTCATTTTTGTGGGAATCAAAACATTCTATATAGATTGACAACATGATTTGTACAATATCTTTTTAATGGATTATATACCATGTTGAAGGTGTTCTATTATACCCTTGGCATAATTGGTACCAACCAGTAAGTACCAAAACATCTAGTTATTGCATATCTCACCAAATGGGAATCCTTAGTTTTGACTATTAAATTTAGTGTTTCAACTTTCAAATTACACGATGCAAACATAAAATTTTTTGTCCAAGTTTGGTGTAGTTAAAGCTATGATATTGGCAGCATAGTTTTGTCAACTACAGATGCATGTAAGGTTTAAAGAGCCATGCCAAGTTAACGCAGGTCATTTGTAGTCAATTTTGTCCTGTTCTTGTTTGGTGCATAGCGTGTCTGCCATGCCAAACAATATTGTGACCAATAACATACCGAATTTTTTGCCTCCATTACATCCCTTGTCTTCTGTCTTTCGGTTGGGTTGTGCCATACAAGACGTACAGTACATTAAAAAATATTGGTAAAAGCAAGGTTTGCAATTTCGACCCGTACCGCCCGGTACAGGCGGTATATATCGGTCCGCCCGCTCCCGGGCGGTTCCATCAAAAATCGACCATCGGCGGTCGATTGATAGAGAAACCGACTGTCGGCGGTCGATTGAGGAAGAAAAAGGGAAGAAGAAGAGGAAAAGAAAAAAAAAAAAGAAGGGAAGAAAGAATACCTCGCCCGCTTGCTGTCCTCGTCTGCCTACCGTCGCTGCCCGTGGGTCTCACGCGGCCGCGGCCGCTTTTTCTCCCGTGCGAGGAGACAGATCGAGGCGACGTCGCCCCCCTTTTCCTTTTTTAATAAATATTTTAATATAATATAATATTAAATATTATATTATATTTTAATACCGGGCGGTATGCATAGTGCATACCGCTTGATTATCGTCATGATAATATATCGGTACATCGACGGTAAATAAAACCTTGGGTAAAAGATCAAATAATTAATAAAAATAAGAATTAACTATGTATTATCAGAATCGATAAACAGAGAGTAGTGTACTCCATGCATATTTACTTTTATTTTAAATTTTAATATACAGTTTAAATTGGCTATTTTGTTCCTTAAATTTATGCTTTGAAGTCATAAATTTATATATTCGTTTAAATTTATATACAGTTTAAATTGCAGATGTATACATTAGTTTCTTTAAAGTCATAAATAACTTTAGGTTTTACTTTTGATTTTTCCCTACCAAATTATATTCTTTCTGAATTCTGATTGCTTGATAGCCCCATATACAAGTATAGATATGTTGGGCATGTTAATTTCAACTTGTTAAGTGTTCTGCAGTATGGGATGACTCTCAACATCATAGAGTTAAATGTGAGACTTGACAGATTGCCACCAAATTAATTGTAATGTCACTTTCTCTTTTGTTCAAAATCATTTTTATTTATTTAGTCTTAAACCCTTGATGGGTACTCATGGTACTCTATTAGTTTTATCTATTCTTGCCACCAGCTCATTCAGTTATGTTTTGTTGTACTTCAAACATCAGATCGTTTCTTTTAGAGCATCTATTAATTGCATCTGTTATTAAGTCTGCATATTTCACTGATCTTTTTTCTTACCCTTTCTTAAGAAATCATTCTCTCTTTCTGTTCTGTAATCTAGATTAAACATAAAGACTAGTCGATACTATTTTTGGTTATAATTCTGGACTCTGACATCAAGAATGAAAATGGTACATTCATGTTTAATTTCCATAATGTCATTCTAGGAAAGCTATCATGTTTAATATATGAAATAGCTACTGAGTGGCTGAAAATAATAATTTTGTTCTGGAAGAAGAATCACTAATTGTTTGGGATTGATTTTGCACTTTATAAGCATGAAAAATTTTATAAACAGGACATGTGACTTTGTACTTGACCTGTGAATATAAGTGGGTATCATGATAGTAACAAAACAAGAATTATCTGAATCTTCAAAATAAATTATGATAAACGTTTTGTGTCAAGCTCAATAAACTAAAGAAAAGACTAAAGACTTACCTGAATCTACAAAATAAATTATGCTAGATTTTGTCATCTGATTTGTTGATGCTGCATTAAAGTAATAACCATAGATCGACAACATTTGGTAGGCTACTATTGTCAGGTGTGCAGATGGTCCATGCAATTAGGTAAATTGTTGTATGCTTGTTTAATATATAACGTGATGAATTTTACATATTAGACCTTAAATTAATCTAAATTTGTGTACCATCTTTTGTAACTGTATATTTCATTTTATCGATGGAAAGATAACTGCAATTTTCCCTGAGTATTTTGGTATTATTGTTAACCTACAATAGTTAGTTAGGTTATATAATTTATTTCTGGGTTTATTATGGTAATCTTTATGAACCTTTTGGCTTCCCATGAGTATTTTGGTATTATTGTTAACCTACTATAGTTAATTAGGTTAACAATAATACCTTTATGAACCTTTATGAACTTATGCCGAGTTACTCGCGTAAAGCCACTAGTTGATACTTGTCAGTTGATTTTATTGACCTGTTTACTATCTCATGTTGAGCATAGAAACTCTCATATGCTTATTGAATGTGTCAAATATCAATGCTAATCAAATTCTTTTCATGCTGTCAAATGCACTAAACTATTTGGACATAATACCAACTACTGTTAGCATATTTGTATGACAGGACAGTTGTGTCATCAGTATATTCCATCATACCATGTTAAAATCAAGTCTAGATTTGATGGCTTCGTAGATGATAACTTCTAGTTTAGCAAAAGTTAATTTAAGCTAAGCCTAGATGATTCAACACTTGAACATGCTTCATTATTTTAGTTCCCATGTGTTGTTTTAAGTTTGTTTCTAAATTGCATTTTGAGCCTAGTCCGGCTTAGCATGATTGAGCTGAGGTTATCTGTAGGCTCAGCTTGGGATTAATCTTGAGCCTGGTATTACAGATTATCAAAATCCATTCCAAACTAAATCAAGCCTTGAATTAAGACAAGCTTGAGCTTCTTGTGGTTCGACCGGAAACGTGAAGCTATTCTTCCTTGTACTGGTCTTTTGGATCATCTCTTTTTATTTTACCCTCTTTGGAATCAGTTCTAATTTCTTTTCTTTTACTATTTGTGTGCTTAGTGGTCCTTTTGTTATTGCCAACCATGGGCTCATGCTTTCCATTTCAAGTCTGAGTCTGAAGTAAAATGAACTTATAAATTTTTTTTAAGTTGTTTGTTTGATGACTAAGCAACACAATATAAATATTAAATGGATTTAATTTAGTTCATTGGAGTATTTTTTCTTAGTTTTGCAATTTTTGTGGGAATCAATATGTTGTATATAGATTGACAACATGATTTATACAATCTCTTTTTAATGGATTATATACCATGTTGAGGGTGTTCTATTACACCTTGGCATGTTTGGTACCAACCAGTAAGTACCAAAACATGCAGTTATCACATATCTCACAAAATGCCAATCCTTGGTTTTGACTACTAAATTTAGTGTTTCAATTTTCAAATTACAAAAGTGCAAACATAATTTTTTTTATCCAAGTTTGGTGTAGCCTCTAGTTAAAGCTATGATATTGGCAGCATAGCTTTGTCTTCTGATCCATGTATGGTTTAAAGAGCCATGCCAAGTTAACGCAGGTCATATGTAGTCAATTTTGGCCTTTTCTTGGTTGGTGCATAGCATGTCTGCCATGCCAAACCATATTGTGGTTAATAACATACCTAATTTTCTGCCCCCTTCATTACATCCCTTCTCTTCTGTCTTTTGGCTGAGTTGTGCCATACAAGGCATGCAGTACACCAAAAATATTGTTAAAAATTTAAATAATTACTCAAAAATAAGAATTATCCATGTTTTACAAGAATAAAAAATGTGAGAACAGTTTAATCCCATATATTTTTTGTACAGTATTAAATTGGCTTTTAGTTCCTTTAATTTATGCTTCATAAGGAATATATGATTTTAGATGTGTATATTAGTTTCTTTGAAGTGATAAATAATTTTTGGTTTTTCTTTAGATTTTCTCTGCCAAATTATATTATTTTGGAATTGAGTACTTCATAGTCCTATATACCTCAGACATGTTGTACAGTTAATGTCAATTTGTTAAGTGTTTCTGGGCTATAGTATGTGATGACTCTCTACATCATACAGTTAAATGTGTGACTTTGCAGATTGCCACCAAATTAATCTTAATGTCACTATCTCTTTTGCTCAAAGTCATCTTTAGTTTTGCAGTCTTATGCCATTGATGGGTATTCATGCTACTCTTTTGGGTTTATCTATTCTTGCCACCTCATTCAGTTCTATTTTGTTGTACCTTAAAGTTCGAAACAATGTTCGCCAAATCGTATCGTATCGATATATCGAGCTCAGTTCGATATGGTATGTTGGTATTGAGTGATATGCTAGTATCTCTCTATATATATATATATATATATATATATATATATATATATATATATATATACCGATCGATAAGAAGTGAGAAAGAAAGAAATGCGAGTGAGAAAGACCGAGTGAGAAAGAGAGAAATGAGACTGAGAAAGAAAGAGAAAAAGCAAGAATGACCAAGTGTGTGAGTGGGTAGAAGAGGCATCCAAAATGGGGTTCATTAGCCCTAAAGTGAGCCAACGGTTAAATTTGGGTCAAATTTGACCATTGGCTGATGCCGTGGAAATTGGAGGTTACTGATTGGTACCAGTCAAAATTGAACCCTTCTCTTCTTCTGCCTTCCTCATGCCTTCTTGCTTCAATGAGATCTGTTAGTGGAAACTCAAGGTGGTGACATGATGTGCATTAACTTCGAAGCTGACAGGATAGTTTTAATTAGGTTATGTTCTGCATCAGCTCTAAACCATATTATGCCTGAAAGGTAGGATTGGGTTCAGTTTGCAGTGAAATGCTTCAAGAACCATGAAACCAATTTGGTTTGACCATTGAACTAACCACCTAGTTTGATACCAAAGATCTCCTTTTTAGGGCTTCTTAATGCAATATGAAATAAGATGTGAAGGGCCAAGTGCATGGTATATCTGGATAATTAGATCTGTTTTACTCACTTTCTTTTTTTTTCTTTAAATACTCTTGTCTCTAATTAGTATAATATTGTTGATGAAGCTTCTTGAGGTGATAATTTCAATTTTTTTTTTGTTTTCCTAACAATTTGCTTATTTCTCTGTGCAACTGACATCATATTTTTGTTTGTATTTGTTGCTGGTTCCTTCTTTGATATATATTAGGCACTTTAGTAATTCAAGGGCTGGAAGTCTGTAAGAGCCAATTGCTGCTGTCTTACTGAACGATGAGTTGCAACGTGTTAGAGCTTTAGTGATCAAGGCAGAGGAAGATGTGCTGTCAAGATTAGCTGATAAGGTTTGTAGAAGCTTATTGGATTTTCTTTCTTTTCAAGTTACTTAAATTGACTCGTGCTTTTATTGCTTTCCATAGATGCTAGCAGAAGTTGATGAATGACATCCTGAATTTTCTGCAAATGATAGTAAGGCTGGAGGTCATAGGTTTATGAAACTTTCCCACATCTCTCTTATTGAATTTGAGTAAAAATGTTGTGTTTTTGTATTATATTCTTGATCCTAGCATCATACTACAACGTATTTACGTATTTAAATGTATAAGATGTTGAATTTTTTGCATAATTGATTGACAGTTTTGCATAGGGATAAGTGTACCCATATATGTGTTGATATATTAAAATAAAAAAATAATATAATAAATCAAAATAATATATATCCTAGATTGTACAGTGTAGACTCAGTACTAGATATATCATCTACTTTATCTGATATATGTATCAATATAATATTGAACTGATATTATATTGATACATATCATATTGGATAATATCATAAACCTTGATATAGGTACATCTTAAATATATTTTACTTTATTTTTCGGTATTTTTTCCATAATTCTTATATAATGATCATAGGATTTCTTTTTCTAGAGATCTATGTAGCACATAGAACTATGTTGCTTATATTATTTCAGAGTCAAAGTTCTCATGGTCCATTCAAAATATGCTATTATGTATCATCTGTGTCATTAGTTCTCATTAGTGAAGAACATAAGTGTATTGATGACAAAGACAGTTAGACCTCGTTTCTTTATCACTGTTATTTCTTACTAGCATTTGTGATTATTTCATATCTGTACTCATAGGTTACGTGACACCATCGTGTAAAGATAAAATTATTCAAAAATAAATCATTCTATAGTTATTTTAGATATTTTTTAATATATAAAATGTTAGTCATCTCAGCATCTCACAACTATCTATATGGTACAAGATTAGATGGGTTTTTAGGGTAATATCTAAGGTCGATCACAATTTTATTCCATGATAGTGTCACGTGGATACTTATGATCATGACAAACTATCATGTGGATACTTAGACCCTTTATTATGTGATCGTTTAGAATTTACGATGTCTATCTTTATGTTTGGTATTGCACATCAATTGTTTTGCTAAAATATCTATATGTGGGATCCTGAGTTAAATACTTCTTTTAACACATCTTCTCTTTTGTAAATCCTTGAGAGGCTATGGGGAGGCAAACTCTTTATGAACTGACATATGATGGTGCCACATGATTCAAGTACATCCAACTAAGTATCTGACAAATCATATCAAAATGGGTAATCACACTTAAATACACTTAGTATGCAAAGATGAGGACCTAGAGGAATTGCTTAAAAGCAACCAATACATATGATCATTTGAGGTAAATGAGTATAGAGATATAGAAAAAGGAGTCACATAGAGGAATGGGCATATGAGATTAGCATTCAAAAGATTAACAACTTCATTTATAATTTTTTTATTTTTGAATTCAAATCGTTGTCTTTAAAACACTAATATTTTTTATTAAAAAATTACATCATCGTAGTAGGTCCAAAAGTGATGGAAAATCTTCTCCACCCAAAACTTAGGTTTATTATAAAGTATTAAATTACTCTGAAAATAAATATATGATAAGAACGTATCAACAATCACATATGTTGATAGGAGCATCCGAAAAATCTTAAAAATAATCCTTAATATTCATAAAATATATAAAAATCTTGATAATTTAATATAAAATATATTGATTTATTATAAAGCTCATGTATCAAAAAATTAATGATAATTTTTATGTAGTAAATAAAATTATGCATTAGTCAATGTAACATATACATAATAGTTAAATAAAAAATGTATACATCATGTCCAATGGTGTAATCTCCCAATAACAGATAGAGAGGCACACTTTATAGAATGAATTTTTCCTAATACCATATAATAAGAACTTATATCACACTCATAACATTGAAGTGAGAATACGTTCCTTCCAATAATGGATGGAGTAATTATCTAACCAATCTAACCATTACATTTAATGACTCACTAATCCCCAAAGGGAATCGCCCTATCTACCTTGGTAGTGATATACAAATAATCATGAACACTCATTTACATTTAATCATTCATGCATTCAAGAAATAGTATGATAAAATATTTTGAGGGATCATATTTGATATATTATAATCTACTAAAGTATATTCGTTGGTGGCTTCGTATTATAATAGGCCCATAGCTATTTTCATATATTATACTTCTAATCAAGGTTCATCGTCGATTAATTCGATGTAATAGTCGATAAAAGCACACATAGTGCATACCGCTTGGTATAATATAATATAATATAATATAATATATTGATAATATAATATAATATAAATATAATATATGTTAAAGAAAAAACAAAAAGGAGGTGATGTCGCCTCGTTCCTTCTCCCTGCGCAAGGAGATGAAACGAAAAAAACAAAAAGGAGGTGACTGATACGTGCTATACGGTACGAGGGATTACTGCTCAATAAGGCAATCCTTGCTTCTACTATTAACCACTAGTATAGTCACATACTATATAGTAACAAATAGTATAAGACATCAATTTTAAATGACATATTTAGATAAAATTTTTAATTTTATCAAATCATAAAAATATGAGACATCAATTTTTAATAGCCCTCAACCAGAAGCCTAATTATAATAGCTTAATTGACTTAAACCAAACTTAATTCAATTAAAACCAGCCTCAAATCCTTATAAAACTAGTTTGAAATCATCCTAGACCGGTCTAATTTAGATTTGATTGATTTTAATTATATTAAGTAGGATTGAACTAGTTAAGTTGGTTTAGGATCATCCTAAATTGGCTTGAATCGATAAAACTTGCCTAATTTAATCAATTAACAAACTCAAACCAATAAAGTGAGAGAAAATTGGATTATGTTACATGGCGCTAGCTTAAAGACCACGAGTCTTGGGTGGGTCATGTACCACATGCCTATCTTAAATATTAGGTAAGATTGAGGTATAATGGGTTGGACGAAGGGGCGGCAATGTATTTAATGCCAATCGTATAGTTGGGCGGGCCTAGCTTGGCTATATGGGTTGAATTAAGCCTTACCACTAAACTAGGCCACGCTTGGCTCGTGAGTTGGGTCGTGCTTGGCTATATGGGTTGGGTTATGCTTGACTATATTGGTTGGGTTGTGCTTGACGACATGAGCTGGATCGTGATTGGCCACATGAGCTGAGTCGTACTTGGTCACATAGATTGCGTTATGTCTCGCCATATTGTCACGGACAACAATGTAAACAAGGTGTTCGATGAAATGCTCATATTTGTCCGTGTCCTTCGATTTGTGTACATACCTTGTACAACAAGTAGCGGGCTTGCAGTAGGCTTAGCAGCCCTATTTTGGTTTGCTTTGTGGCCAATTTTGGCTTGTAAATATGAGTGTGTTTTGTAAGCACTTGTGGGGACTTCGGTCTGTAATAGACCATTATCCTTTGTGTGCAACCTCTCTGAATTTGTAATGCCTGTAGGTGTAATTTGTATTTGGTTTTATAAAGTGTTTGCTTGAGCAGTTGCTTGTGGATTCTATGGGAGTTACTTCTTCTGGCCCGTTTTTTTTTTTTTTGTAAGTCTAAGAGACTCTAGGAGATCTCGGGGAGGGTTGACCTTTGCGGACGGACCTGCATGGGTGCCGCACGGCTTAGGCAAAATTAGCTAAGCCCATGACAATATGGGTTACATCGTACTTGGCCACATGGATTAGATTGTATCTAGCCGCATGAGTTAGGTCATGCCTGACCACATGGGTTAGACCATACTTGATTACATAGGTTAGGTCGTGCTTAATCATATGGGCTAAGTTATACCTGGTCATATGGGCTAGGTTATGCTTGGTCACATCAACTAGACCGTATCTGACCATGTAGGTTGAGTTATGTTTGACCATATGGGTTGAACCATACTTGACCATATAGGCTAAGTTATGCATAACCATATGTGCTAGGTTATACCTAGCCACATGAGCTGGTCTGGTCAATCAACTTGACTCACATTAGACCCACAATATGACTTTTTTTATTAAATTAATTTAATATTTTTAATTATTAAAGAATAACTCAAATCCATGATTTAAATAATTTAGATTCATGGTCTAAAATTTAAAACTAATTAATTTATAAAAGTCACAATAATTCCTAAACATAGATATCTAATTAAATAATTAAAACTATTCTATTAATCCAAAAATAAAAATTTTAATAGTGAAATCAATCTTGAAACTTATTTATGCTTAAGAGACCATTATAAGTCAAATAATCATTATAACATCATAAATTAATTATTAGTATTTATTAATTATAAAATTTTAAAATTAAAATATTATTATGCATCATAAAATTTTAATAGTCCTAATATCAAAGATTTCAAAATATGAATAATAATTGGTTAGAAAAGATTAGAGGATCCTATCTCTCCTTTGGAATCCTCTCCTTATAAAATTATTTTCTCAATTCTTCTACTTCCGGCTAAGTGAGGAATGAAAGATTGAGAACCACCTATACATAAGAGAAGATAAACTCTCTCTGAAAAATAAATAATAATTTAATTTTTATTTCTATTTTGCCTTTACACACAAAGATAAAGTCATAATATTTTTTTATGGTTCACATGCAAAAATAAAATTTGAACTATTTAGTTTCTAAGTATCACATCACTCATTATGAAAAAAATTAATTAATAAATTAATTAATTGATAAAAGTTTTAACTTATAGGGGGCTCATAGTAGGTTTGGTAGCCTCATTTAGGTTGGTATTTGTGATCATTTCATATCCATATACATATGTTGTGGGTGATCATCGCTCAAAGATAAAATTACTTTAAAATAGGCCATATAAATAGTCATTTTGGGTGTTTTCCTAATATACAAAATAGTAAAAAATATTGGTCATCTCAGCATCCTGGGGCTACCTTAATGGCACAAGGCTGGATAAGCCTTAGGAGTAGTATTTAGCACTTATTCAATGTTTTATTTTGTAATAGTATTGTGGTCACTTGTGAAAACTTTTGACCACGACAGACTACTCTGACACTTTGTTGTATGATTATTAGAACTTGTGAAGTCTTTCTTTATCTTCTTTTCTAGAGATCCTTAAGATATTATGGGAGGCTTACTTTTTACAGGCAGATACACAAGGTTGTTGTTATATGAATTAGAGAAATTCAATTAAGTCCATATGTTTTAATCTTGTTTGTCTTATAAGCTGCTGATTGGAATAGATCACTGCCAAGGTAAAAAAAAGTACAGTTTAGCATGTGATGGAACCTCCTAACAGTTTGTATCAAGGTGCAACCACTTACAGTGCCATTTCATCTCTCTAGCTGGAATCGGAAACTGTATGGACCCAAGTCTTATCATCCTCTGCTACCTAAGCGGCATCTTAAGGACTTTTGTTCATATGGTTTAATCTTGTTTGCCTAAAAAGGATGTTGTTGATGCTACTGCTGTAATTCCATTCCAAAATATTACTTTTTTTCTAGAATTGTTTCCTTGATATCTAGAAAATTCTGGATTCATATCTGGTGCGGACCAGGTCTTTTTTTTCTTAATATCGAATATGTCAACATCCAGCATGTTTATAGCAGCCCTTTTTAGTTCTTATTGATCCAATCCACTTGAATGTTTTTCACGATTGATTATAGTTCAATACTCTTTTAATATGTAGAAAATTAGAAGGAATTTATTGGGGGAAGCATATTGAAGGAAATGATAGAGATGCATGTCTTGCATGCATGAAACCCAAGGGGTAAGTTTTAAGATAATCTAATAACATAAAAAATTGTCCAATTTTGTTTGAGAACTCACATGATTCCTGACATATTTTATGAAATTTCTATGATATTACGTTTCTGAAATGGAAAAAATTCATCCTGTACATGTAGACTTGATGATTATGGAAAATACTAATGTGCTGGTTATCACTGGTCCAAATACAGGGGCTAAAACCTTTAGCTTGAAGACAGTTAGTCTAGCATCATGATGGCCAAAACAGGTTTACACATCCAAATTAATATCTTGCCTATTGTTTTTGTTGTCAGCAGGCATTTTGCAGCAGTCATTGTGTTTGTCCAAATGAAATTTAATATCTTAGATAACCAACAACCAATGTATTTCAATTTATTTACAAAATGCTTAATTTGTCTCCATTCATTTCATCACGTGATCATGTTTTTCCCATGTGGTTTCATTTCATCAGATTCCGGGTTGCTTATAATTTTAGATTTACAAAGTTCTGTACATTGGATTAGATATTCTGCAGCTCCATCCATCTGTAGTTTTTCCAAGTTGAGGGAATTAATGTGGTTTGTTCGTTTGCTATTTAAGTTGAAATTGCATGAAGTAAAATTTTCTGTATCAATTCTGACTTAACTAGTCATTCCCCTCTTGTACTCTGTCCAACTTCTGTTAAATTCTGTTCAGCTCATACATAGCCACGCATGGAGAGCCCATATATAGCTGAACCCACAATGGTGGCAAAAGTTTAGTGGTTAATGGTGCTGTTTTCTTTCATGAAAATAGACATTTAAATTAAGTAGATCATCATAATCATGTCCTATTTTGTACAGTTCTTGATCATGCATTGCTGAAACTGATAATAGTGGAAATGAACAATCGAAATCGGTAGTTTTATCTTTATTATTTTTATAATTAAAGATGTTTAATTAGCATTGACTCTCTATGCATCTTAGAGAATTATCATTATGTGTACAATAAATAGAAATATTACTATCTATGCATATGGTTTGATAAAAAAATTGTTTAAAGGAAGATTAAGTCAGAAAAGGAAAGAATTGTCATTAAGTATGAGGTATGGACCATAATTAAGCAGGCTATGCTAATAGTCAGACTGTAATTATTATCTTGTTATTAAGTGTAATTAAAATATAATGTTATTTTTTCATCTCACAGTATCAGTGATATGCCTACATTAAATTAGAATTTTGTAATTTTAACTACTTTATATACTAAACAGTTCTATTAATTTCAATCTGCTATTCTAGCATCTGACATGTTCGTCTCAGAAATGTATAAATTCAGCTTCTGGGAGCAGAAATATTTTTTAATTTAATAAATTATCTTTATTGTTTGTTATATAATCATAAAATTATTCTTTATATATTGATTAATTATTATTTTCTTTGTATTATGAAGTAATATATATCCTTAAATTTATTTGATATTTTTTATTTGATTCAAAATAATTTTGTTTCAAGAAATCATATATCATTTTTTGTTTTTTTAAATTCAAACAGTGAACTTTTGTATATTGCAGGTCTCTATATGTTATGGTGTGAGAGTGGGTTAAAATTCCTTGGTCTAATATTATAGTATATAATCATGAAATTATTGAACAAAGGTTCTTTATATATTAGTTAATTATTTTATTTTTGTTATGAAACAATATATACTTAAATTATTTAAAATTTTCTATTTGATTCAAAATAATTTTGTTTAAAGAAATCATAGATCATTTTTTATTTTTTTAAATTCAAATAGTAAACTTTTGTATATTGTAGGTCTATATGTTATAGTATCGAAGCGGGTTAAAATTCCTTAGTCTTATGTTATAGTATATAATCATGAAATTATTAAACAAAGGTTCTTTATATATTGGTCAATTATTGTTTCATATTTGTTATGATGTAATATATATACATAAATTTATTTGACATTTATTATTTGATTCAAAATAATTTTGTTTCAAGAAATCATAGATCATTTTTTGTTTTTTAAATTCAAACAGTAAACTTTTGTGTATTGTAGGTCTATATGTTATACCTTCCGAGTGGGTTAAAATTTTTTGGTCTAATGTTACAATATATAATCATGAAATTATTGAATAAAGGTTCTTTATATATTGGTTAATTATTGTTTCTTTTTTTTTACGAAATAATATATATACTTAAATTTATTTGATTCAAAATAATTTTATTTCAAGAAATCACAGATCATTTTTTTAATTAAAACAGTAAACTTTTGTATATTGCAGGTCTATATTTTATAGCATCGAAACGGGTTAAAATTCCTTGGTCTGATGTTATAGTATATAATCATGAAATTATTGAACAAAGGTTGTTTATATAGTGTTTTCTTTTTGTTATGAAGCAATATATATACTTAAATTTCATTGACATTTTCTATTTGATTCAAAATAAGTTTGTTTTAAGAAATCACAGATCATTTTTTTTTTAATACAAACACTAAACTTTTGTGTCTTGCAGGTTTATATGTTATAACATCGGAGTGGGTTTAAATTCCTTGGTCTGATGTTATACTATATAATCATGAAATTATTGAACAAAGGTTCTTTATATATTGGTTAATTATTGTTTCCTTTTTGTTATGAAGCAATATATATACTTAAACTTATTTGACATAATTTCTTTATCTTTATTATTTCACAGAAGTTTTTTATTGAACAAAGGTTCTTTATTGAACTTATTTGATATAAGTTCTTTATATCTTTATTCCTTATTTGACATAAGCAATAATTTAAGTAATATACTTAAATTATTGAACAAAGGTTATTTATCTTTATTATTTTTATAACTAAAGATGTTTAATTAGCATAGACTCTGTATGTATCTTAGAGAATTATCATTATGTGTACAACAAATAGAGAGAAATATTACTCTCTATGCATGTGGTTTGACAAAAAAATGTTTAAAGGAAGAATTGTCATTACGTATGAGGTACGGACCATAATTAAGCATACTCCGCTAATAGTCAGACTCTAATTATTATCTTGTTATTAAGTGTAATTAAAATATAATGTTATTTTCATCTCACACTATCAGTGATATGCCTACATTAAATTAGAATTTTGTAATTTTAACTACTTTATATACTAAATAGTTCTATTACTTTCAATCTGCTAATCTGGCATCTGACATGTTCGTCTCTGAAATGCATAAATTCAACTTCTGGGAGCAGAAATATTTTTTAATTTAAGGAATTGTCTTCATTGTTTATTATATAATCATGAAATTATTGAACAAAGGTTCTTTATATATTGGTTAATTATTGTTTCCTTTGTGTTATGAAATAATATATATTCTTAAATTTATTTGACATTTTCTATTTGATTAAAATAATTTTATTTTAGGAAATCATATATCATTTTTTGTTTTTTTAAATTCAAACAGTAAACTTTTGTATATTGTAGGTCTTTATATGTTATGCCGTCCGAGTGGGTTAAAATTCCTTGATCTAATGTTATAATATATAATCATGAAATTATTGAATAAAGGTTCTTTATATATTGTTTAATTGTTTCCTTTTGTTATGAAGTAATATATATACTTAAATTTATTTAAAATTTTCTATTTGATTCAAAATAATTTTATTTCAAGAAATCATAGATCATTTTTTATTTTTTAAATTCAAATAGTAAACTTTTGTGTATTGTATGTCTATATGTTATAGTGTCGAAGCGGGTTAAAATTTCTTGGTCTGATGTTATAGTATATAATCATGAAATTATTGAATAAAGGTTCTTTATATATTGGTTAATTATTGTTTTCTTTTTGTTATCATGCAATATATATACATAAATTTATTTGACATTTATTATTTGATTCAAAATAATTTTGTTTCAAGAAATCACAGATCATTTTTTATTTTTTTAAATTCAAACAGTAAACTTTTGTGTATTGTAAGTCTATATGTTATATCGTCCGAATGAGTTAAAATTCCTTAATCCGATGTTACAATATGTAATCATGAAATTATTGAATAAAGGTTCTTTATATATTGGTTAATTATTGTTTCTTTTTTTTACGAAATAATATATATACTTAAATTTATTTGATTCAAAATAATTTTGTTTCAAGAAATCACAGATCATTTTTTAAAATTAAAATAGTAAACTTTTGTGTATTGTAAGTCTATATTTTTTAGCGTCGACGCGAGTTAAAATTTCTTGGTCTGATGTTATAGTTGTAAGATTATGTAGCCCTTTATTAATTGAATAAAATATATTATGGATTATTTGGATTCTGATAAAAGATATTAGTCAATATTAAATAAAGTCCATATTATATTGGGATATTTTAGGAGATGCCCTTGATTGAAGGAACTATCTTAATAACTTACCCTAGACCTATTATAAATCCAATGCACGGAAAGGCACATAATGACAAAAGGGGTGAATAGATCAAGAGATTATGGTTATCCTCTTGATATCCCAAAACCATCAATTAATGTGGTCCTGTGAAAAAATAGGAAGAGAGGAGATGGGGTCTAGATCTATTGTAGTTCCTCTTGTAGATCGATATTCGGCATTATTCAGATCCGACTGACGATGCTCTTGAAGATCTAATTGGATCTCAATCAGATGACATCTAAAGGCACGTATCGTAAATAGATATAGTATTATTTGATTTTAATCCTAGCATAATAGTTTTTTTTGCATAATAGTTTGCATGATTATAGTTTTTATGCCAAAAATTGATATCAGAGCCTAGGTTTTGAGATAAAAAATATTAGATCTATTATTTTTGTTTACGATGCATTGATCTAAATATCTTATTGATCTGTTTTCCTTTCTGTTAAAATTTAATCGTTTGCTTGTGAACGATTCTTGATGGTTGTTGTGTGTTAAAGACATAACAATCTTACCTCGTTTTTTTTTGCTGGATCTGCCTGCGGCAGCACCGAGTGTACGTATAGATCAACAACATCGACGACGCTGCCGAAGGCAAGTCGGTCGCGCAATTCATTCTTAATTTCCTTCCTTCTTAGTTTGGCCCATTCAAGATTCACTATAATACAAATAAAGATAAGTGAGATTCGAATGAGTTAACTAGTATGTGTGTTTAGGAAGAATTAAGATTAAAGCAGAAAAGTTCATATAATGTACTGATAACTACTCAAGGAGTTGGTAACAAGAAAAGAAAATCGAAGCATCATCCATCGAAGAAATTTGTCGGGTCTGGAAGTGTTAGACAAACTATTGAAAAGAAAGCTATTACAGTAAAGTACTTCTTTTATGGCAAGAAAGAACATGTAAAGAAGGATTGCATTAAAAGTAGGATTTGGTTCGGAAAAAAAGATATAAACTCAACCTTTGTATGTTTTGAATCAAACATTGCAGAAGTTCCTTCTAACACATGGTGGATTGATTCTAGGGCTTCAACTCATGTTACTAATAATATGCAGAGATTCCTTTCAATCCGAAAACCAAAAGAACATGAAATATTAATAATTATGAAAAATTATCTTAAAACAAAAGTGGTATCAATAGGGACTTATTGCTTACGCCTAGAGATGGGTCATCTGATGGATCTAAAAGACACATGTCTTGCTCCTACAATTTATAGAAATTTAATTTCTCTATCTAGAATTGATAAGTTAGGATATTGTATTTCTTTTGGTAATGGTAAACTCAGCATATTTTATGTACATAATTAATTTGAATCTTAAGTTTGTAAATACATTATTGACCCTACAATCAAGTATTGAAATGAAATGTAATTCCAATAATGAAAGATCTTCTATATTGTGACATAGACGTTTGGGGCATATCTTCAAGGAAAGAATTGAAAGATTAGTGAAGGATAATATTTTAAAAAATTTAGACTTCACTGATTTTGATGTTTGCATAGATTGCATTAAAGGAAAGTAAACTAAGCATACAAAGAAAAATGCCACAAGAATTAAAGAACTTCTTGAAATTATTCATACTGATATCTGTGAACCACTCCATATTCCTTGTTTTAGTGGAGAAAGGTATTTCATCACATTTATAGATGACCTGTCCAGATATGGCTATGTTTATCTAATAAATGAGAATTCTCAGACTGTTGACATTCTTGAAGTGTACATAAATGAGGTCGAGAGACAATTAGATAGAAAAGTTAAAATTGTCAGATCTGACAGAGGTGGTGAATTTTATGACAGATATGATGAATCCAGTCAGAATATTGGTCTTTTTTGCTAGATTCCTAGAACAACAGGGTATTTATACTCAGTATGCATTACTAGGTGTGCCACAGCAGAACAGTGTTGGTGAAAGGTGAAATCGTACTCTTATGGATATGGTTAGGAGCATGATGAGTTATTCCTCTATACCTAAGTCAATGTGGGTGATGCTCTTAGGACAACAATATATATCCTGAACAGGGTTACTAGTAAATCAGTTCCATCAACTCCATTTGAGTTATGGATTGGTAGAAAACCCAGTTTGAGACATTTACATATTTGGGGGTATTCTGTAGAGATAAGAGTATTCAATCCATATGAAAAGAAATTGGATCCAAGAACAATTTTTGGATATTTTATTGGTTACCTAGAAAGATTCAAGGGATACAGATTTTATTGCCCTAATCATAATATGAGGATAGTAGAATATGGTAATGCAAAATTCCTAGAAAATGGTAAAATCAGTGGGAGTCAAAAGTCTTGAAGGATTAATTTTGATATTGAGGAGATTCAGGCTTCTTCTCCTATATTATCCTCTATTCGAGAAATTGTTGTTCCTCAAATCAATAAGAGAATTGATGTGGTTGAACAACAAAATAACATTGATGAATTCTCACATTATGTTGATGTTGTCGCTGATAGTCTTGTAGAACAATCACAATTGACAAATTTGAGAAGATCTCAAAGAAAAAGAAAAAATGCCATTTCTGATGATTATGTGGTATATCTACAAGAATCAAATTTTGATATAAGAATGAAAAGAGGCTCCTTATCATTTTCACAAGTCATAGAAAGTAATGATTCTGAAAAATGATATAATGCAATGAAAGACAAGTTAAAATCAATAGACTAGAATGGTGTCTGAGAACTCGTTGAATTGCCCAATAATTGTAAAAGAGTAGGTTGTAAATGGGTCTTTAAGATAAACGTGATTCGGTGGACAATATCGAACGATATAAAGCCAAACTTGTGGCCAAAGGTTTTTCTCAGAAAGAGGGCATTGACTACCATGAGATATTCTCTCCAGTTTCTCGAAAGAACTCATTGATAATCATCATGACATTAATAGCTCATTATGATCTTGAGTTATAATAGATGGATGTGAAAATAATATTTCTGAATAGGGATCTAGATGAGGAAATCTATATGGAACAACCTGAAGGATTCATAGAAAAGGAAAAGGAAAGTTGGGCTTGCAAACTTAAGAAATCCATTTATGGCCTTAAACAAGCTTTCAGACAATGGTATATAAAGTTTTATGATACCATTACTTCCTTTGAATTTAAGGAAAATGCTGTTGATCAGTGTATATATCTGAAGGTTAGTGGGGGTAAGTTTATTATATTGGTCTTATATGTGGATAATATATTGTTTGCCAGTAGTGATCTTGGTTTGTTGCATGAAATCAAGATATTTCTCAACAAGAACTTTAAAATGGTTGATATGAATGAGGCATCCTATGTTATTGGCATTGAAATATTCAGGGACAGATCTCAAGGTTTTTTAGGATTGTTTCAGAAAGGTTATATTAATCGTATCTTGGAAAGGTTTAATATGCAGCTTTGTAAAGCCAATGATACACCTATTACTAGAGGTGAAAAATTCAGCCAAAACCAATGCCTGAAGAATGATGTAGAAATGGATCAAATGAAGAATATTCCTTATGGGTGCGCAATTGGAAGTTTATTATATGCTCAAACCTGTACAAGGCCAGATATCAGTTTTCCAGTGGCAATGCTTGGTAGATACCAGAGTAATCCAAGAATGGAATATTAGAAAGTTGCAAAGAAAGTAATAAGATATCTACAAGGGACAAAAGATTATATGCTCACATATAGGAAGTCAGATTAGCTTAAGTAACGGGATATTCAGATGCTGATTTTGTAAATTACCTCGATAGCAGGAAATCCACTTCAGGATTTGTGTTCATGCTGGCTGGTAGGGCAATTTCTTGAAAAAGTATAAAATAATCATTTATTACATCATCTACGATGAAAGCTAAATTTGTGGCATGCTTTGAGGTCACAAATCAAGCTTTATGGCTATAAAATTTTATCTCAGGACTTGGTGTGGTCGACTCAATTGCCAAGCCGCTGAAGATATTTTGTGATAATATTACAGCAGTTTTCTTCTCTAAGAATGACAAGTACTTTAGTGGTTCCAAGCATATTGAGATAAAGTACTTAATGGTTAGAGAAAGAGTTCGGAAACAACAAGTATCAATTGAAAATTTAAGCACCACTATGACGATTGTTATCCATTTATTAAAGCTTTGTAGTGTAAAATATTTAAAGAACATATTCTTAGAATGGGGCTTGTGAGCAAGCCATAAAGGATATGGTGATGCATGATTAAGTGGATGCTATTATTGACATTTCTTTTGCATAATTAAAGTTATTTGTTTCTGCTATCCTGTTTGTATTTATGTTTATGCATATTATGGTTGAATGCAAGAAACAGAATTGTCTTGACAAGACAAATTACATGGGTCATTATAGACTATATGAGGAAAGACTAACATTATTGTAGTACATAGAAGTAAGTGTGGCATTGATGATATACAACCGTTATGATAGTTGGACTGAATATAGTATTATTATGCTTATTTGACTTATTGACTTATTTTTAAAATCATGGTCATTTATAAAATACTTTTCAAAATTTTTAGAATCCAATTATATAAAATTATTTTTAAATAAATTTTGTTTTGTTTATTTTGATTTTGGATATCTTTTATATTTTATCAATTAACGGGCCAAGTGGGAGAATGTAAGATTATATGGCCCTTTATTAATTGAATAAGATATATTATGGATTATTTAGATTCTGATAAAAGATATTAGTCAATATTAAATAAAGTTTATATTATATTGAGATATTTTAGGGGATGCCTTGATGGAAGGAACTCTCATAATAACTTACCCTAGACCCTTTGCTCTCGCCTATAAATAGATAGGACCTACTATAAACCCAATGCACGGAAAGGCATAGAACGACAAAAGGGGTGAATAGATCAAGATATTATGGGTTATACTCTTGATCTCCCAAAATCATCAATTAAGGTAGTCCTGTGAAAGGATAGGAAGAGAGGAGAAGGGGTCTAGATCTACTATATTTCCTCTTGCAGATTGATATTCGACGTTATTCAAATCCGACTGGCGGTGCTTTTGAAGATCTAATTGAATCTCAATCAGATGGCATCTAAAGGTACGCATCTTAAACAGATCTAGTATTATTTGATTTCAATCCTGGCATAATAATTTTTTCCGCATAATAGTTTGCATGATTATAGTTTTTATGCCAACAATAGTATATAATCATGAAATTATTGAACAAAGGTTCTTTATATATTGTTTCCTTTTTGTTATGAAGCAATATATATACTTAAATTTATTTGATTCAAAATAAGTTTGTTTTAAGAAATCACATATCATTTTTTTTTTAAATACAAACACTAAACTTTTGTGTCTTGCGGGTTTATATATTATAACATCGGAGCGGGTTTAAATTTCTTGGCCTGATGTTATACTATATAATCATGAAATTATTGAACAAAGGTTCTTTATATATTGGTTAATTATTGTTTACTTTTTGTTATGAAGCAATATATATACTTAAACTTATTTGATATTTTCTATTTGATTCAAAATAATTTTGTTTCAAGAAAAGACATATCATTTTTTGTTTTTTTAAATTCAAACAGTAAACTTTTGTGTATTGTATGTTTAAATGTTATATCGTCCGAGCGGGTTAAAATTCTTTGGTATGATATTATAGTATATAATAATAAAATTATTAAACAAAGGTTCTTTATATATTAGTTAATTATTGTTTCGATTTTGTTATGAAGCAATATATATACTTAAATTATTTGACATTTTCTATTTGATTTAAAATAATTTTGTTTCAAAACATTAAAGTTCATTTTTATGTTTTTTTAAAATTCAAACTGTAATTTTTTGTGTATTACAGGTCTATATTTTATAGCGTCGGAACGGGTTAAAATTCCTTGGTTTGATGTTATAATATATAATCATGAAATTATTGAACATAGGTTCCTTATATATTGGTTAATTATTGTTTCCTTTTTTTTATGAAGCAATATATATACTTAAATTTATTTGATATTTTTTATTCAATTCAAAATAAGTTTGTTTTAAGAAATCACAGATCATTTTTTGTTTTTCTAAATACAAACAGTAAAGTTTTGTGTATTGCAGGTCTATATCTTATAGCATTAGAGCAGGTCTATATGTTATAGCATCGGAGCGGGTTTAAATTCCTTGGTCTAATATTATAGTATATAATCATGAAATTATTGAACAAAGGTTCTTTATATATTGGTTAATTATTGTTAGATCTTTGTTATGAAGCAATATATATACTTAAATTTATTTGACATTTTCTATTTGATTCAAAATAATTTTGTTTCAAGAAATCATAGATCATTTTTTGTGTTTCTAGATTCAAACAATAAACTTTTGTGTATTGCTATGTTATAGCATGGGTTAAAATTTTTTGGTCTTATATTGTAATATATAATCATGAAATTATTGAACAAAGGTTCTTTATATATTGGTTAATTTCTGTTTATTTTTTGTTATGAAACAATATATATACTTAAATTTATTTGATATTTTCTATTTGATTCAAAATAACTTTGTTTCGAGAAATCACATATGTTAAAATTGTTTGGTCTGATGAAATACATACCTTATGATATTGGAGATGAGCAATCTTTGACCCAATCATTGTAAACATTTTCTAACCATCTGAGTCAGATTGGTCGTAAGTTTATTGATTTTATTATCAACAATAATATATTAGGATTTTGAATAACAAAATATCTGATTAGGTAAGCTTTGGTTGTACTCAACTTGTTTGAAGTGAACGGTCTAAGATAGAAAATCATAAAACATCTTTTGTTTTGTAATCTTTAGTACCTCGAGACATCACAATGTAGTGCACTTACTTTTTTCGGTTTTCTTAACTGGTCAATTTTGAAGCTTTTGAACTTGGTCATCCTAGTGTATGGAATTTGTATTCTTGTATTAAGGCATAATAAGTTAATGGGTTTTTAATCCATCCATCCATACACAACGAAAACAGTTATCATGCAAATTTTGTTGCTGCTCTCTGCAAAATGATGGTTAGCCATGTAGACAGCTAGTTTTCCTTAATGTTTCCTTTCCTTTATTTTTTTATAGCAAATATAAGTTTGCAAAAAAGAAAAACTTTTCACTGAGAGTTACAAAACCAAATTCTATAAGGAATTCTAAAGTGAAACGTGTGGTTCAGTTATTTTCCATGAATCAAATTAAATGCTTTCACTATGCAAAGCATAGCACATGTCGGTGATAATGCAAATCAGCTGTAAGTGGTAGACTTGTATTCATGCAAATTTTGGTTTGCATGCAATTATCATTTGTTTATAGATACCACAAATTTAGGTACCTAAATTTTGGGGCTTTGTCCTAGGACTGTTCTTATTTATTTAATACCCCTCCGTTCTTCCAGACCACCTTCCAAATTATCAAGTTTTTATTCTTAGGTGTATACTTGAAATCTCTTATACCATATTTAAAATAATAATTATTGTTTTTGGGTTTAAACTTTAAAGTACACTATGTGTCAATGAGTACTTTAAAGTTTCATGCCGACATCCAGATGCTTGTTATGGGCCCTATCAGGACTGGAAACTGTTAGCAACCTATTCACTTTTATGACTACGTCCGGTTGCATGGTATACGAACCATCAACGCAAACTGTTGCATCAGTATGCTTCTGTACATTCAAATGTGATACCTGTCGTTACCTGTGTACACACGCTGTGATATTCCAATCATAAATATGTAAGATTAGTTAAACGGGTAGTCCACTATATTGATGAAAAAGAAAATAAGAAAATAAAAATATCTGGGGAAGAAATAGACATTTATGTAATAATAAAATGGGAGGGGCCTAGTTGGCAATACTTTGTCTCCCCTTAACAACCATGCCTCCTGCAGATTCTACTCGTGAGTGAGTGAGGAATAATACATAAATAGAATACTTCTGTGTAATAATATATTAGAAATAAAAATTATGATATAAAATAGTTTAATTTCATGTATATATTTTGATATAATAATAAACAAAATATCTGTGTCATCACAAATCTCTGTCAATGCAAATCATCTTCATTGTTGTAGCATCAAGTAAGTTAAACTCACCTTTGGACCTATTAGGAAGATGAGAGAAGAAGAAATTGATATGACACAGATTCATTGGAGTTGCCATGAGCAAAAGCAGAAAATATAGAAAGAAGTAATTAGGAGTTCCTCTCGTCATCTCTTCAAGTATTCTAATTCTTTTTTATTGACCAATAATTTTAATTAGAATCTAATTATATATTTAATATATTTTAATTAAAACTAAATAGAATCGCATAATTTAATAATTGATGATTGCATAATCATAAATTGAAACCGGGCGAACATTTTTTTGTCAATAAGTTTTGATCATTAGAATTGGATTTGATTAGAATAAACACATACAAAGCGAGCATCGTCTTATAGAAAAGAATGATGTATATATCTTTGATAAGAATATATCTTTACCCTAAGTTTCAATCTTACCTTTTCATTGATAAAGATGGAAGTGAGGATCAAATGACACATATTATTCATTGCTGTAACACATATTTATATAGAGTTTGAGGGAAGATTTTTCTCAACAGATGAACGAGATCTTCTTGTTCAGTTAGAGAAGTATGTTTAGCTAATATGCCCTTGCAAGATCGAGCTCCCATCAAGGACACCAATCTTGGATTGATGCAAGAAAAAGAGTTTGCGAGCCAGAGACTTTGTGAGGGAGTCGGCTAGTTGATCAGTTGTGTAGACATGAGAAACACAGATCTACTAACAGACGACTTAATCTCGCACAAAATGAAAGTCAATAGCAACATGCTTCATGCAGGAGTGAAAAACTGGATTGGCACAAAGGTAAGTAGCACCGATGTTATCACAATAAATAACAAGCGTAGAATCAGAGTGAATGTGAAGCTTCTTAAGCAAGTTGGTAATCCAATTAAGTTCGATAGCAGCAGTGGCAATAGCACGATATTCAGCTTCAGTAGTAGATTTGGCAACTGTCTTTTGTTTATTAGAACTCCAACTAATTAGATTAGCACAAAAAAAAAAATCCTGATGTAGAGGTTTGATCATCAATATTTTTGGCCTCATTATCATAAGTAAAATAACACAAAATATCATGATCAATTGACCCCTTAAAATAACACAAAATACGTTTGACAATCGTCTAGTGTAAAACAGATGAATAATGCATAAACTGTGATAATTTATTAACTGTAAAAGATACATCTGGACGAGTAAGAACGAGATATTGTACGAAGCTGACTACCTGCCGATACTGAGTAAGGTCTGTAGCAGGACTAACATCACATAACTTCAGTGATTCATTAGTAGATAGAGGAGTAGTAACCTCGTTGGCATCTTGCATATTCGTCTTCAATAGTAAATCTTGAATATAATTTCTCTATGAAAGAAATAGGCCAGAAGATGTAAACGTAGCCTCGACATCGAGAAAATAACTCAGGTTACCAAGATATTTAAGAGAGAATATATCAGCCAATTGCTTAATAAACGCCTGAACCTCCACAGAGTTATCACTGGTGATAATAATATCATCCATATAGACTAAAAGATAGATGGTACCCCCATGTTGACGGTGTAGAAATAGAGAAACATCAGACTTCGAGTTGATGAACCCAACTGAAGATAAGAATAGACCAAGTTCAGTATACCAGGCTCGTGGAGCCTGATGGAGTTCATAAAATTTCTTTTGGAGTTTACAGATATGTCGTGGACATTGGGGATGTATAAAGCTAGGAGGTTTCTATATGAAGACATCTTCAGTGAGAATCCCTTGCAAAAAGATATTGTTAACATCTAATTGGCATAAACACCAGCCTTTGAAAATTGTCAGACTTAGGATAATCCGGATTATAGTAGGTTTAACAACAAGACTAAATATCTTAGTGTAATCAACACCGGGTCCTTTAACCACAAGCTGTGCTTTATATCGAGCAATCGAACCATCGGGGTTCCGCTTAATTTGAATGACCCATTTACACCCGATGATGCTTTGTGTGGAGTGTGAAGGGGTAAGAGTCCATGTAGCATTATGAAGAAGAGCATCATACTCCTCACACATGGCTTTACGCCACTGTGAAGATTTTAGGGCCTGAGTAAGAGATATTAGTTCAATAGAGTCGAGGGAAGGTTTAGCACTAGCATGTAAGTCAAGAACTTGTCGTGGTTTAGAGACACCATTCTTGGAACGAGTTTACATTAGATATTGGGAGATCATAATAGTATTAGGGGGTAAAGGCTGAGGGTTATCACGTGTTGAATCAGGCGGAAGAATGATAGAAGTTCCCAGGCGAGGTGAAGATAAAGGTTGTGATTCTAGAGGCAATTACATAGGAAGAAGAGGAGCCGAAGGTGAGGAGAGAGGAAGCCGCAGAACATAAGTAACAAGAGAGTATGGATCCAATGGAGATGGGTGAGAGGATGAAGATGTGTTATAGGAATCCAATAAGATGACATAGTGCTTGTAATCCCAAAAGGGAAAGACAGACTCTACAAAAGTGACATGTCTGGAAACAAAGATTTTAGCAGTGTGAGTTATAACAATTGAAGGTATTATGTTCAAGAGAGTATCCAATAAAAATGCAGGGGCGAGATCGAGATTACAGTTTATGAGAATTATAGGATGTAATCATAGATAACATAGACAACCAAATACCTTTGATGTTTGTAGATTAGGATGTTTGTCAAAACAACTTTTCTAATGGTGATTGATATTATAGAATAGGAGTAGGCATTCAATTAATAAGGTAGACATCTGTTTTAAATGCTATGGACCAAAAAGTAGATGACATGGAAGCCTGATGAAGTAGTGTTAGGCTAGTTTCGACAACATGTCGATGTTTGCGTTTGGCAGAGCCAACCAGTTGAGGAGTATATGGAGGGGACTTGAGATGTTGAATGCCACAAACTGTCAAATAGGATGCAAGGGCTTGATATTCACCCCCACCATCAGAATAGATGATTTTAATAGAAGTCTGAAAGTAGTTCTCGACTAAGTTCTTAAAGTTGGAGAAGACAACAATGACATCAAACTTTTGACGGAGGGGATATAACCATGTATACTTTGTAAAATAGTCTACAAAAATAATATAGAATCTAAACTTGTCAAAGAAGACAACTAACGCAGAACCCCAAACATCAGTATAAACAACCTCAAATGGTTTAGAGCAGGAAATAGAAGATGTACCAAAAGATAATTGATGACTCTTATTGCTAAGACAGACATCACAATGAGTAATAACATTACTAAATTTAAAAACAAGAATAGAATAGCGTGAAAATAATTTTTGTTAAATAGAGGTCGAGGGATAACCAAAAAGTTGATGCCAAATGTCGACTAGAGCAGTAGCGGAAGAGTTAGAAGTAGGTCGAGTGAGATACAAGACTAACAGCCATTCGTAGATGTTATCTTTATTCGGGCCACGAACTAAGGATACCCCCATGCTCAAGTCCTTGACAACAAAAAAATCATGAAAGAATTCAATGGAAGTATGATTTTGTTGACAGAATTGAGAGACATAAATAAGATTTTCTTTAATGTGGGGTGCACATAAAACATAATCGAGTGTGAAAGAGGCGTCATATGAATTAAGCAATGTAGAACTAGTATGAGTGATTGGAATTCTTTTACCATCACTGATGACAATGTCTTCGTTTCCGCCATAGTTGTTGTGGATCGACAAGTTCTGGAGATCGAAAGTGATATGGTGGGAAGCACCAGAATTCACAATCCAATTGGATTGACTATTAAACAGAGTAGTCATGACATTTGCCTGAGGCAAGGTTGATAAAGCTGGAAGGCGAGTTCGAGACCAGCAAACTTTTGCAGAATGACCGAGTTTGTCACACAACTGGCAAATGATGGGTTGATAAAATACAGGAGGAGGACAACGTGGTTGGAAGGAAGCATTTCGATGATGGTTGAAGTTTGGAGGATGTAGAGGAGGAACAGACGGAATGGTGCCCATAGGAGGAACAGACGGTGTGGACGAGAACTTCTTCATCAATGAGGGAATGACCTATCAAAGCTAGGTCATCGATAATCACTTTAATATGTTGTAAGTAGTTGGCAATATTACTTCCCTCCTGTTTTAAGTTCATAAGGCTGGAGAGTAGGCCAAGCATGCGAGTCCTCGAGCGATTCACGAAGGTAGTTTATAACTTAGTCCAAGCTTCTACAGCAGTAGCACAAGAAGACACAAGCTGGGTGATGGATCATTGCTAATGGACAACTAAGCTTGAATTGCTTGGAGAATGAGCTGATCTTGACATAATCATAGCTTGTATGTGAAATTTGGTACTAGGTTAGGTTCTCCTAGAACATGGATCATTGCTAATGGACAACTAAGAGAACCATAAATATAACCCAATAAATCATAACCAAATAAAAGATTAGAGAACTAATCACGCCAGGACGCATAGTTGCCACTTTTGGATAATTTAAAGGGGATTAGAGAGGCAGCATTGATGGAAATAAGTCCTAAGGATGAAGAGGAAGTACTAGCAGGAAAAAGAGTAGGAATATCAGAGGTAGACGAGGAAGATATTTTAGACTCACTAAATGTGATATTCGAGAAATTAAGACAAAGCACAGAGTAGTAATCAAACTAAGAAAAATAACATAACTTGTGTCCAAGAAATAAGCGACAAAGAAAGCAAAGTTATGAGGTATGGATCAGAAAGAAAAACCTCAAACCACAGGGTTACCTCTGTTGGTTGGAGATGGGGGATTTTGGTTTTGCAAGGTTGTGAGAATACTGAGTGGTTGTCATCTTGGTGCCACACAAGGAGCAAATAGCGGTAGCAGGACAACAAAAGCCTGCAGTAACAAACTAACAAAGGCTAGCAGATATCGCTCCTAGGGCTGTAGAGTCCTGTTCTTGGATCTAGAAGGTTGGGTACAATAGGCCTGTTTTGCCAGAATCAGTCCTTAGAGTAATCTCAGATCTGTGTCACTATAGCAGTGCAGATCTAGGAGGTGGCAGATCTAGGAGGCAGCTAATAGATCTTAATAGTTTAGAAATTGCCTTATAGATCTGGGAGAGGGAGTGGGTCTCCTGATCGAGAAATTGATCATTCGGTCGAGAGGGGACCATCAGTAGCCATTGCCGTTAAAGAATCCAGTGCCAAGTGAGGAGAAGGAAGCTGACAGGGAAGAACTTTGGCTCACAGCAAGAGTGCCTCTCTCGCGGAAGAACTAGGACAATGGAGAGGGAGAGGATGTCAGCTCTATCATGCTGAATCTGAAGATGATAAGTCCTATGGCACTGGCTGAGATAGAGGGAGAAGGAAGCAGTGCAGAGGAAGGTACAGGCACCAATAGGAAGATAGAGGGAGAAGGAAGCAGGCTCAACAGAAAGCAGGCGTAGAGAGCTACGAGCAGCAGAGTGGGTGGACGTGCTGCATAAGGAGACCGGAGGAAGCAACGACCGATTTGAGGTTGTCACTGGGAAACTGATCAAATATGGTGATTCCCTTGATCTCACCACCGGCAGAGACTGGAAGCCATGGTGGTGAAGAGAAGTAACTGGAGAATGAGAGCGCTGACGATTGCTAATTTAAAGCTGATCTGTTGACGATTTACGATGTTAGTGTAGGCTATAGGCGACGTCCCCGGTGCTGGTGGGAAGTAGATGGAGTAACCACCTACATAAGCTAATCGCAGATGAGTTGCTGTGAAATTAGAGGATACAGGAAACGCTAATTCAAGTAGATCTATACACTGTAGCTTCGGTAAGGAGAGGCCGATGGCGCAAAGGTTGTGGTTGCTGGCGGAATAACAAAGAGGGAGAGAAGGATTGGTCACCAAAGGAAGAAAAGGAGAAGCCGACTGAGAACCACGACCTGCTGCTTCGGCAGAAGAAGGAGAGGATGGTTCACTGACCTGGAAACAACAGCGGTGGCTAGGGTCGATGAAAAGAAGTCTGCCATGAACCAGAACCTCTGCTGGTGCTGGTGGGGTGGGCGAGTTGTTGCTTGCTACAATTGCAGCGGTAAGGAAGAGAGCGTAAGAGTTAGTGCTGGTAGTAGAGAGTGGGAGCGGCGCCAGAAGCCGTGCAGAATGCCTTTGATGTCATCAGATTGCAGAAGTAGTGCCAGTGTTGGTGATCTAGATGATGGCAGCAACGAATGGGAGATGGAGCTTAGTCGCAAGCTATGTGGGCTCTGTCTCGGAGAGATCTGGGACCACAGTTGAGGAAGAAGACGAGATACTAGCTAGGGACATTCCCTACAGCAGAGATGGCTGCCAAGGTTATCTAAAGGCAGTGGCGGTGGTCCTTCTTTGCTTGGTCACTGGCGAGAGGGATGGGATGCTCAAGGTGAAAAGTGCTTTGCAAGCAGGTCTCGGTTCTTTCAGGTGGCGACTGCTTCGCCCCTTGATGCAGCCGATGGCCTTTAGGGCGAGAGATGAGAAGGAGCATGACGTTGGCGATGGAAGAGCAACGGGTATTTTGCTGCTGGAAAAGAAACTATTTTTGTCGAGAAATAGAGGCCATGCAGAAAAGGAGTCGACCAGCGGCTACGGCTTCTGCACGCGGCCGAACACGGTGGGGAATTACTGTCGTTTGACAGTGAGAATAAAGCTTGCTCTAGGTAAGCTGCTCTGATACCATAATAAAGATGAAAGTGAGAAACAAATGACACATATTATTCATTGCTGCAACACGTATTTATATAGAGTTTTGAGGAAAGATTTTTCTCAATAGATAAACGAGATCCTCATTTAGGCTAACATTTATTAGATAATCTCTTCCAAAAATTATAAAGAAAGGTGTACGTAGACAAGAAAAATTTTGTTCCCAAAAATACTAATGTTCTATATATATTCATGGAATCATAGATTACTTTATATGAGGGCCATATTTACCCAAAATCTTTCTGAAGAGGGGAACCTTAAGAATCATAATTCAAAATTTTCCGTCAAGGGACATTCAGAATAGTTGAAGCTGATGCTATGACATTCATGCATCTATATTTATGAACATATCTAAACTTTGGTGAGAAGGCAGGATGGCAGGTAGCCACGTATGCAAGAGTGTAGATATGTACGTTTTTATGCATCATCATCATCATGTTTCCATAACACGAAGAGTATGTAGGGATAGGATAACTTTTCTTTTTTCCTTTTTTTTTCTGTTTCTTCTTGAAAAACTTACTACACCTCTTCTTGAAAAACTTACTACACCTCTTCAAGAAATGAGAGGAAACAATCACTGCTGCTAGGTCAAGATCCAAATGTAAGTTGATTTTTCAAACATCCAATTGATGTTATGCTACGCTATAATGGAGTTTAATTAAGACAAAAAGGTAGTTCAAATCAATAATAAAGGGCAAAAGTATTTAAAAAGCTCTATGCATATCTACATCAGGAGAGTCGATCAAACCAGATTACAACAATAACATAGAATAAACTTTTTTTATTACTCTTAGCTTGACTTATTGTGATATTGCCCGAAAGAGACCACAACAAGATCCGTAAACTTCAATAAAATGGGATTCATGTGTGTAAAAATGCAGACCTAAGTGGATTAAATAATAGCATAGGAAGACTTGAAAAGGCCTAGCACAATGGAAAGAGAAAAATCTACAAGGATAAACTTAAACAAAACACTTCCACCATGATGACATAGTAAGATTACAAATGAAAGGAAACAAATTCTTGGGTTGGAAAAAGGATCCATAAATTAGCTCAGCTTAGGGGGGCTTATAGGAGAGCAGACAAGGGTTGGAACAAGGATCCATAAATTGTGTATGATATAAAATAGTATAGGAATCAGCATGATTCAGTTCTTGCTCAACACTTCTCCACAGAGAAAGACCAAACACTTGTATTATAGCAATCGGACTGAGTCAGTCCAATCCATTTAACATGACCATCCTTCAACGCGAACCAACGGAGAGCATATTGAGGATTAAAACTCATGAGTCAGTTTGATGCCATGCTAGAATGATCTGACTAATTTATCCTAAAAGCTTAAGTTGATGAGAAGACAGTCCAACTTATATTCAATCTCTAATCCGCTCCTAATATAATACTCATAAGAGAAACGGAGAGCATATTGAGGATTAAAACTCATGACTCAGTTTGATGCCATGCTAAAATGATCTGACTAATTTTTCCTAAAAGCTCAAGTAGATGAGAAAACAATCCAACTTATATTCAATCTCTAACACAAAATGAACTCTCCACTCCTAATATAATATGCAGGACTAAAACTCATGAGTCAGTTTGATGCCATGCTAAAACGATTAGTCAGGTGACCAATTTTTCCTAAAAGCTCAAGTTGACGAGACAACAATTCAACTTATGTTCAATCTCTAACACAAAATGAAGTCTTCACTTCTTATATAATGCTCATAAGAAAAACGAGCCTGAGTTTAGGGCTAATGTTGCATATTATTCACCCATAAAAAAAGCAGGGGGAGAGAGAAGGGTTAACGGGACTATTAGATGCTTCATATATAAATTACGATATGATATTTAAATTAGAGAATTTGAATCATTTAGGATCGGCCAATTACTGACCACTGCTGATGACTACAAATGAGGTCGCTCCGACGATTAGTCTAAAAATCACTGATTCATTGGAGATGACAAATGGTTTTGTCTCTATTACATAAATACACATTTGTTGGCATAAATGCCTGGAAAAAATGATAAAAATTAATAATTGAATTGTATTTATTGGAATAAATTTTTTGAATTAAGGAGAAACAAATTCAAGATAATATTTATGAAAAATCAATAAATAGTTAATCATCGAGTTTAAAATCACAAAGAGATACATAAGATTCACCACCCAAAGGATACCAAATAAGGATATAGAACTTAAAACAAAAGACTCACCACTTAAGGAAGTATCCAAGAGACAGAGTTTAAGAGAGAACTTACAAGAACTTCTGCCAGTACAATTAGATTATGAAAACTTCTTTCGAACCCTAAAGCATCAAATAAGCACTAGTATACCAAACAATCCTTCATGTATAGAGAATTATAAAATTAAGTACTTTATATTTGGTAACTAAACTCTTTAATGCATTCGTTGGTCATGAAGAAAAGCACATTGGAACAGTTTTAACTTTGTCTAACGAGAATGCTCATGAATTATCATATTTGATACTCTCATGTAACTTCTTTATCTGCTTAGCCCTATCATCATTATCTCTACTAAATTGCTTAGTTATAGAATAAGAGATTAAGTCTAAATGACCAGTAGGATTAGCACTATAAACAACCTCGAAAGGACTCTTACCAATACTATAATGCATGAAACGATTATAGAGAAACTTAATATGTGGAAAAATGAGATCCTATTGCCTAATGTTCTTACTAATATAACTTCTAAGTTTTCCAAGCTTATGTTCGTTACCTTTGTTTGCTCATTGGTTGATTTAGAGCTACTGAAATTCAAAGATGTCTTAGTTTCTTTTATAGAATTATCCAAAATTGACTAAGAAATTTTGAGTCTCGATTAGATACCATAGTTCTTGGAATGTCATCCAATCTCACAATTTCCTTATAGTACAAATCCGTAATATGAGATATATCATTTGATTTATTATAGAGAATAAAGTGAGATATTTTTGAGAATCTATCAACAACAACCATGATAGAATCTTTATTCATTTGAGTTCTTAGCAGTTCTAAGATGAAATTAAGACTCATATCCTCCCATGGAGCACTAGGCACTAAAAATAGAGTGTACAGACCTGAATTTTGGCTTCTTATTTTTGCCAAATGACACACTTGGTATTGCTTTATAAGTCTCTCCACATCTCTTAACATATTAGGCCAATAGAAATTTAATTGACAAGAGCTATTGTCTTATTCCTACCAAAATATCTTCCTAAAACACTATGATAAGCTTTAGCCAGAATTACTTATCTCAAATAAAACCATCAAAAATAGAAAATTACTAAAATAACCTGATTTGTAATTCTATTATATTGAACTGAAATCCTCATCATTCTTATATAGAGCTTTGAATGTCTCAAATCCAACCACTTTGACTTTCATGGCTAATAATAAAGAATGCTTTTTACTCAATGCATCAGCAACTATGTTTTGAACACTAGATTTGTGCTTAATTATAAAATTATAAGATTACAAGAACTCCACCTAAGTTGCATGCCTCTTGTTTAGCTTGTGTTGATGATTAATAAACTCTAATGCCTTATGATCATTAAGAAGAAATATAATAACATGCATCTAATGCAATAGCAACATCACCAAGCAGATATAGGATGACCTCGCTAATAGTAACTACAACTCTTACTCCATTGCTCATCTTGAGGTCCATCTTGCCTCTTGCCAATCTCTTAGGTCTTGCTATAACCTATAAATTACAGATATGATAAGCACTCCCGATATCTAATACCCATGTGTGATCATAAAAATATGATAAATGAAGACCAATCATGAATGTATCTAAAGCTTCTCCAAGCTTATATTTCACCTCCTTTGTATGGTACTCTTATAGTTTCTCTTCCAATGATTGTTTTTCCTAAAGTGGAAGCATTGGCCTTTGTCCTTTGTCAATTTTTTCTTGGCAACGTTTGCCTTACCCTGTTTGCCCTTGCCCTTGCCCTTCTTAAGAGACTTATTAACTTTCCTTTTCCTTTTGGTCTCACCAATATAAAGAACTGATTTCTCTTTCTTGATGATACTCTCTAGCTTGCTCAACATATTATGAAGCTTAGGGAGAGTCACCTTAAGTTTATTCATGTTAAAATTTATGATGAATTATGAAAAAGAGTTTAGGAGAGACTGAAGTATAAGATCCACACATAAGTTATCCTCTATAACCATTCCTAGACCTTTGAGTTTCCAAATCCACTAAATTATCCCCAGGATATGGTTTTGAATTGATCTCCCCTCTATCATCTCATATCTTTGAGTTCTTCCTATTCCTTGAAAAACTAGTGAAGATAGAGGATGAAATTGATATCTATGCTCTCATGTTGCCTCTGTAGCTTAAGAGTTATAGAGGGCAATATATAACACCTAGTTAGGGTAGAATCGTCTATGTATTTCATATAGCGAGTGATCTCATCCTCGCTTGCCCCTTTCTCTGGTGTGGGCATAATCGTGTCAAGGACATATGTAATTTTTTTCTATTTTAAAAATAATTCTTAGGTTACAAAGTCAATTCATGTAATTTGGACCAGTGAGTTGGCATCAAGTATGCCATATGGGGGTTTGCAAGCAACATATTTTTAACAAATAGCATAAATAACATGTAGATTTTGTGAAAAGTAAATAATTAAGACATAGATTTCTATCTTAATCTACTCTCACTATTTTTCTGATAAGTCACATGACACCCTCAACATGTGAAATGAAAGTCTCCGATAGACTTATAGTGGGGATCGAGATCCAATTAGTGTCTTAGTGTTGTAACATCAAGGGACTCGACCAATTACACTAAGCCTAAAAGGTATTCAATGCTTGCCGATCATAACTCATTATGATTCCCATCTTGTTTGGCCTCCCAACTATCATGGCCTCGAGGGGCTCGACCAACCATTATGTTCGGTTAAGTCATCACTATCATTACAAGATGAGTCTAACTTGATGATATACTCTCGAGTGACTTGACCAAGCATATCATGTTCTTAGATCACCGATGACATCTATATATCATAGGCAAGATCTCAAATTATGTGAACCTTGAGGGATTCACCAACTTAACCTACATTGGTATTAGAATTCTCCCTATAATGATGGAAGGCCATGATAGTCAATCTAATTGTCTCATGCTTATTGACTTAATATTATCATAGGAGGGGATTTTGATTTGATCTCTTAATATGATGTGTCACACACATATATATTTAATATATATCTACATCACATGCAAATATATATACATACATAGTAGGTGTATAAGCAATTACATATCACATATGCACAACCACACAGGATGATTATAAACCATAACCTAATGTGATCATATTGGGAAACCTTATCAGAGCATCATATGTATACTAGAAGAAATAAAACAAAGGGTCTCCCATGTTTTTCTTATCATTGTGCATTGATTGGTGCACGAAAAATCACAAAATAAAAAAATTTTGTGTAGCATGTGTTAGTTGTTTTACCTAGGCATCCTTGAAAACCCAAATCCATAGGTGATGAATGGAGGTTAGATAATCTCCTCTCTAGTAATATCCATATAGTGGATCAATACAGCGATGCTCCTCCAATCACAATACAAAAACTCGTATCTTTTTCACAGCTTCTTCACAACTTTTGTGCACTACCTTGCAGCAAACGTAGACGAATAATTCCTTTCTTCTTCACTATCCTCACACACTAGGGAGAGGGATGGTCGGCTAAGAAGAGAGGGGAGGGAGGAGAATAGGAGGGGCAGCCAATGGTGCAGCCTATCCCCTTTCATAACCGCCTCTTGCCTCCTATTTATAAAGAGCCTCTTTAAACCCTAATGGATCTTATCTTAGTAGGTATTAGATTTTTATCCAATTACCATCACCTCTTGGATTATTGGATCTCTATCCAATAATCTTAGTTTACCTTTAATTGGGAGCCTTATATAAGGAATCCATTAATGCTGGGTCTCATCTAATGAAACATGAGCTTTTTGAATAATTCATATCCAATCATCTACTCATATCCAATCCTCTGTTTCTAGGTCATGAGTTACACTTGTCAAAATTCTTTCTGACTCAGTGAATTGTTATCCCATGATAATTTACTTAACTCATTGACTATTATCGTACCACTATTGGGAAACCTCAACAGAGCATCACATGCACATCGAAAAATTAAAAATCTAGCTTCTCATGTCATATCAAGGTCTCTATCAGCTATTGGGAAACCTCCTATTTATAGAGGTCTCTATCGGCTTAACCCTAATAGATTCTACCCTATTGGGTACTAGATCTCTATCCAACTATCCAAGTCTCTTATATTAATAGATCTCTATCCAATAATCTCTTACTAGTTCTTATTTAATCTTATCTATAGGATCTAATAATACAGAAGCTTATTGGATATCCAATAAAATAGGAGCTTCATGGATAACATATATATGAACCTCTACTCATCACAACATCTACTATATGTATGTGACCCTTGAGGCCCAGTACCGAGCTAGCTGTGAGTTGCACCTATCAGGACTCCTTCTGACTTAGAACTCTTTCTAACTTAGTGATTATTATCTCATAACAGTTCATTAAACTCAACAACTTTAGACTTACTAGGCCACTACGTCATAATCCTCAAACAGTACAAAGGGATCTAACCTATTAGACTTGTTTATTCTTAGTTATTGTGTATCTATCATCTCTCATCTATCTAATATCCCAAAGACTATATATCGGATATGGTATATTATGCCTTATACGAAATTCATCCAAGTCTCGCTCTATTCGGATTATCTATGAGAACTCTTCTCTCAATTCGAATGACCCTAGGTAGAGATTTGCTTGAGCAAGAGCACACGAGATATTTCTGTCATGATACTAAGAGCGGATAATCTTCTATTGACACTCAATTACTTTTATAAGATTGACAGTCATTCTTAATAAATGACTATACCAAATCTGAAACTTCTAGATCTATAAGTCTAGTGTCAAAGAACGGAGCACCTGCATTATATCCCTAGTTGTCTATATTATATGGACGTGCGTATAACACACCGGTCTATCAGATTATTTCGATGTCCCTCTCAAATAATCTATAATCGGGATTATTTGAAATCTGTATTTAAACGTAAATTGATCTCATTATCGTGATCTTATCATGATTTAATTCTTATTGCATAGACTCAAGGACATCACAATATATACAATAGGTAATATAAAGTGAGAAAATATCAATAATAATAATATGGAAAAAGATTATGTAGTGTATCACATATGTCATCACTCATGTGATTGGCTTACAGGGCACTTGTAACTAGCACCTTCTACAAGGTAGAAGGAAATACTTTGAGAATCATTCTTATCTGGTCCTAATGTTTTTGCTTTTTGTACATGAGTGCTTCTTCTTAATTCATAAGATTGCTCTCCAACCTCTGTGAACTTGATTGATGTCCAATCAAAGGATTATTAGGTTGCTCACCTACTTCTTAACATGTCTCTAATGGTGACTTTTCATTAGTTAGAGGATGAACATTATTACTTGAAGTCAATAAGTGTTCAAAGAACTCCACATCTCATGATTCAATTATGACATTAAACTCCATATAAGCTTTGCTATTTGAGGCATAGCCTACAAATGCACATTTGATTCCTCTAGGTTCCAACTTTGTCTTTTCAGGATCATTATTCTTACAATATATAAGACACTCCTATACTTTAAAATAACCAATGTTACATTGTCTTCCCTTCCATAACTCATATAGAGAGATCTTGCTTTTTTTAGAAGAAATTCTAATTAAAATGACATGCAACCAATAAAGCTTCTTCCCACAAATTATAAGATAATTTAACATGCAACAACATAACATTTATCATCTCTAGATAAATTCTATTTTTTCTTTCTACTAGTCTATTTTATTTAGGTGTTCTAGGTGCTAAATATTTATGAATTATGCCATGTTTTTTATAAAACAAGTTAAATTGATTAGGAAAGCATTCTTTACTAAGAAACCTTATTAGAAGCATCACATGCGTAGTGAAAAAATAAAACAAAAAGGTCTCCCATGTTGGTCAAATTATTATAAAATGATTAGTGCGTGAAAAATCACAAAATTAAAAATTTTTACGCAGCATGTGTTAGATGTTTTATCTAGGGAGATTATATATCCCTATTGTGCGACACTCTTGCTTGTCCATTTGCAGAGGTCAGCCTCTCCGAAACCTCCTAGGGTCCCTTATGACCTATCAAAGAGAAAACATATTAGAGGAAGCACTTTCCACAGGATCCACAAGCAATAGCTTTAGCCAAAGCATATTACAAATATGGACTTTATAAGTTCTGAACGGTTGCACACAAAAGATAATGGTCTATTATAGACCGAAGTCCCCACAAGTGTTTACAAGACACTCATATTTACAAGCCAAAATCGACCATAAAGTAACCAAACTAGGGCTGCCAAGTTTACTGCAAACCCGCTATTTGTTATACAAGGTATGTACACAAACTAAAGGACACAGACAAACATGAGCATTTCATCAAACACATTGTTTATATTTTTATTCGTGACATTCTCCCCACTTATTCCTTCGATGTTCTCATCGAAGCCATTGTAGACACTACATCTCCTCGCCTTTTGCTGAATCTTCAATCTTCTGCTCTAGCTGCAACATGCCTCTTGGCTCTCAGCTGCTTTCTACTGCTGTTGTTGAGTAGAATCGATCTGCCATACTACTTCAGCTCGCCAGTGACTAACTCTAGTATGGGGTTGGCTGAGCTGTGCTGATCCTTATCGATTTATGCAGATCTTTTTAGTGAAGGAAAAAGTCCTTCCTTGTTATGCGCCAGAGTTGCAAGCGGTCTCATGTTGCTTAAACTAGATGGATACTTGTTGGAGCTTTAACGAGCATTGCCCTCGTAGATTTTAAATTTTTTGAGGTCCTTCACGATATTTGCTTATTGATCCTTCTTCCACTTTTAGCTGTCACTTCCAAGTAGATTCGCATCACTCCCGCTTTCGATTGACATTCAATTGGGAAATGAAGTGGATAATCTACTCTTAATAGTACTGATCACCAATGGTGAGGATTTGACAACTATTGTCTTATATAAGCTTTCTTCAAAGGGTTACTAAACTTGTGTAAAGATCATCTGCTAGATAAGTAAGAGAACTGGGATACTTGACTTCACACATTCTCTTAGGAGTTGAGAAGGCAAAGGTTGCTCGATTTTGCCTGCCACCTCGAGGTTGTACTTCATGTATTGAGCTAGTTACTAGCATTCGCCCGCTCTTTGCTTACACTTCTAAAGCACTTGAAGTATTTGCACTCCTCGCATTGAGTTAGCTACTGTAATTCGCCTTCCTATTGTCATTGAACTTCTGGAATATAAGAAGTTTTGCTCGAAAAGAGCAAAAAGTTTACCCCAACTTAGAGTTCCCCAACTTGGAGTAAGTCTTTGATAGTTCTGGTCGCCTCTGGGATTGTATCGTCTTCTCCATCATTTTTATCGCCTACTCCTCTAAGTAAAAAAGGTATAACACCGTGTACTGCCTACTTCTTTTCTTAGTCGAGCACTCTTGCATCAACCCGAAATCTCTCATTTTTTACTATCTTGATGAAAAGCTCATTGACACTAGTCTTATGAAGTTCCTTGGTCTCTGCACTTCTGCCCTGTCTTGGTAGTTGGAGTTTACTTCTGCATTCTCCACTTCCTCGGCCCCTTTCGTAACTAACACTCTCCCTCCATGAGAGCAAGGGATCGATGCCTCTATGGAAGTCCTGCCTCTGCGGTCCCCTAGCACTGCCAAGCCATAGCCCTACTATCCGTTACCTCGTATCTACATCCCTTTCTTGCCATCGGTAGATCCGCCTCTATGGCACTATGGCACTCCTCTAAGTCCATCTCTTTTCTAGTCGACGCTTTGTTTTTGGGTAACTGAGCCCCACTGGACTCATCGTCGCTTCCTCGCCCCTTTCGACCACTTGCTTCAACACCTCTATGTTTTCCAAGCAGTTCTTCTTGGTCGATAGATAGATAGATTGTAACTCCTATGCATGGCCTATATCATCTTGTTGTAGGGCTTGCACCGATTATGTTCTCCTTAGCTTCCTTGGTAATGACATTCGCTTACTCGGCCTTGTCCTCTTATTTGTCGGGCTCCCTTAAGCGAATATAAGCACTGAAGTAGTCCAACTCTCTAGTTGCTCTTATCATACCTCTGCATAATCAAGTCCCCTCCATGGGACTCTCTGGTACTTGTACTCAGAATTCTCTCTCGGTGGTACACAGCCCCCATATGTTGATAACCAAGGCTTTCATCCGATGTAAGATTTAATGCACACATATGAAAGACTCACCACTGCGGTACCATGACATTCACTCCTTGAATCCATAGCCCTTCTTTTCGTTGTATTGTTCATCAAAGTGGAGCTCTCAGTAGCTCTTGATCATACCTCTGCATAATCGCGTCCCTCACAGGACATCTCCACATGTGTTGTATTACCGTAAACTATTCTACCATGATTCGCTATACCATGTCGTCTCCTGGTGACATCTATATTACATTCAAATTCTTGTGTGATGAACTCCGACTATGATCTCTCCATGTGTGGCCTCTGCCAACACATCATAGGGCCTCTGCCATCTCCGATTTGGAGTAAATCTTTGATAGTTCTGGTCGCCTTTGGGATTGTACCATCATCTTCACCGCTTACTCCTCTGAATAGAAAAGGTATAACACTGCATACTACCTATTTTGTTCATTGGTCGAGCACTCCTACATCAACCCGAAGTCTCTCATTTTTTGCTATCTTGGTGAGAAGCCCGTTGACACTGGTCTTATGAAGTTCCTTGGCCTTTATCCTTTCATCTTGTCTTGGTACTTGGAGTTTGCCTCTGCATTCTCCACTTCCTCGGCCCCTTTCATGACCAACACTCACCCTCCATAAAAGCAAGGGATCGATGCCTCTACAGAAGTCCCACCTCTACAGTACCATGGTACTACCAAGCCCATGGTCCTACTATCCGTTGTCTCGCATCTGCGTCCATTTCTTGCCATCGGTAGATCCGCCTCTGTAACACTATGGCACTCCTCTGAGTCGATCTCCTTTCTAACTGACGCTTTATTTTTGGGTAGTTGAGCCCCACTGGACTCGTCGTAGTTTCCTCGCCCCTTTCGACCACCTGCTTCAACACCTTTATTGTAACACCCCTCATTTCCGAATTTTCGTATAAATTTCTGGTGATAATGTAAGCATTCATTTTAAATTGACAAAGGAAATAGAGTATGAATCAGAAGTACTTATTTGTAAGATTTGGGTAATCTGTTCAAAACAAAAAAAAAAAAAAAATCTGAGGACCTATATGTAAACCCTGAGGACCTAATCGTAAATGTACTAAATACAAGGACTAAACTGCAAAATATAAAAAATGACAAATTCCACCGTTTAAGCCTCTCTGCCTTCATTCTTAAGGAAGCAGAGAAGGCAGCTACGTGGGTGATCTGTTCAAGAAAAAAGAAAGAAAGAAAGAAAGAAAGAAAGAAGAAGAAGAAGAAGATTTGGGGCTTTAAGGGTTCTTGCTCAAATCTTTTCACTTAGGGTCAAAATTATCAAAGGCAAGTGTTCTATCCTAATTTTTTTGCCTTCTGATACTTTATCCTTGCTGTTTTGCCTTGTTTTCCAAAATTAATTGCTGAATTCAAGACCTGCAAAGCTGAAATCTCTCTTGTTGCTTATAAGATTTGAATCTGAAAAATTATCAAAGTCCTGACCCTTCTGCCTTGTTCCGGCTGTAGATTATTGTACTGATTTTGGATTTAGGTTAAACTTATTTTATATGAATCTAGACTGATATATCTTTCTTTTGACACTGATTTTGTAGATTTTGGACACCGAATACTTACCCAAACATCTGTTTCAAATGAGCCTATAGACGCTGTAAAACAGGGTTCAAGATTTCTGACCCGTCAATACTAAAATGCCTATAACTCCCTGTTGGAAATTCTGATTTGTACCAAACTGATTTTATTTGAAACTAGACTTGAAAATCTTTCTTTTGACATATAGTTTGAAAATTTTGGAATTCAATTGCCTACCCTATTATCTGTTGAATCCGACCCTATAAATTCTGCAAAACAGTGAGTGTGTTTTTGCCCTTGGGTTACCAAATCAAAAGTAACTCCATGTTGGGAACCCTGTTTCATACGAAATTTGTTCCATCAAAATATAGATTGATAAAGGGTTCGACCATAACTTTCTTATGGGTATTGGAGCATAATTGATATTCTGAAATATTTGTTTGCTGTGCCACTAGAAATCTGTCCGAAATCGAGCTTTGGTCGATTTCGATTTTGTTCTATTCCTTTGGATATTTGAATTGCCTAACTTTCTTATTGGAATTGAGCTAAATATGATTGCTTGGAATCCCTGTATATTCTTGTTTTCATTTCATTCCAAAACTGAATATATTTGTGAGAGATTTGTTCTTTGTTTCGAATTATCTCGAAAAGACACATGCACGTTTTGTTGTTCCGCGTGTGTTTCCGACATATGCTACTTATTGTTAAACCGCCTCTTGTACTGTGTGTGGATTGTCCGGACCTTTGCCGAAATGGTAAAGGGTATGTGCTTATTACCCGCTATGTGGGGTCCCGCAGGATATTCGGACCTTTGCGAAATGGTAAAGGGTATGTGCTTAGAGCTGCGATGCTCCGCCTTCCGACTTCACCTAGACGTGGGTGGATGGAGCTCCCACGTGGGAGACATTTGTCGTGGTCATTCAGAAATGGATGGATCACATTCGACCGAGATTCCACTACACCTTCTATATGTTTGATATGACATCCGAGTTTTGGTGAGTTGTTTCGCTCATGCTCGGATAAGAATAATATGATTGCGACGTCAAGGACGATGTTTGAGCTTCACGATATTTATTTTTGATATGCTCTGAAATGCTTCATTCATCGATGATTTTGCTTGAAATATTCCATATGCCGTTGATATGCTTCGTAACATTTCGTATGCCACGATAAGCTTCGATATGTTTCCTTTGATCGAGATGCTCCAATTACTCTATGCCCCATCCGGTGAACCAAATATGTAAGATTGAAAAGACAATTATGTTTCTTCTCTTAACAATTTTATGTCTAATTCGTATATTCGCCTTGTACTTTGCAACCGTATCCCTTTGGAAATTGTATTATTTTGATATAGATATGTTAGTCACTTGTCGAGCTCCTTATGCTCACCCCGCTTTGTTGATAAATTTTTCAGGATAGCGATCGCTTGCTTACTTTTTAAGATTGGGTTGAGGCGGTGGAAAGTTTAGAAGATTTTGGGATCTTTGTTAGCATATGTGTTTTTGTTGTATAAGCTACCCTGCATCTTATGAAATGTGACGATGAATCTAAACCTGTGGATTTTGTGTAAGATAAAGGATCCCTCATGTATAGGATTTTGGAATGTTAAGTTAAATGCATGTAATGATATGAATTTATGGTAATCGTTGTTTTGGTGATATAGACTTTCCCACTTATGAGTTTATGTGTGGTTATTATTTTGAAGAGTTGAGTTCAGATTATATGAATTATCGAGTGATGCGTGGTATGTTTATGAACGCAGGTGTTGAATTTGTAGACTATAGAGGTGAAAATTTGATCTGAATGTTTTCTTAGTGACCTCAAAATGTGTGTTTGGATCCTGGATTAGTTGTTGTGACAAAATTTTAAATATTGTCGATATTTTGGAGGGGCGTGACAGAGGTGGTATCAGAGCATGATTTGAGAATCACTAAGAATATTCTCTTTTTGAGGTTTATTGACTATCATTTAGAGATTGATCAAAGAAAATATTTTCCAGATTGTTTGAGAGAGCAAAAAGAATTGGAGTTCTTGAATCTTATCCGTGGAAGTATGACTTACAAGATGAATCTAAATTCACCGAGCTCTGTTTGCCACACATATGACTGATGATGAATCTAGAAAAGCAAGAAGGTTTGAAAGGGATTACAATAAGAAGCGAATGTCACTTTAAAATTACAAACGATGCTGATACGGTAGAAAGAGCTTTGAAAATTGAAAGAGACATGGAGGAAATTCAAGAAATCATTGGCAAGAACAAAAGGGACAAATTCGGCAAAAGGAGAGAAAATGAATATGAAGCTAGTAACAAGAGGTTCAAGACATCCGGATTTGAGAAAAGGAAACCATTGGGGAGGACTCAGTTATGTGCAAAATGTGGATTAAATCATGAAACAAGTCGGTGTTTTCGGGTGATTGGAGCATGTTTTGGTTGTGGAAAGCTAGATCATCAATTAAGAGATTGCCCGAAAAGGAAGAAAGAGCCATCGCCTCCTAGACCCTCACCCATGCTAGAGTGTACGCTATCACGAACAAGATTCTAAGGCTTCCAAATCAGTGGTGGAAGGTATTCTTTATGTTTCTAAAAGAAATGCAAAAGTTTTGTTTGATCCGGCTCCAACTTATCGCTTTGTTTCACAATACTTTGCTTGTCACTTGGATATTCTACCTAAACCCCGGATTATATGTTATATGTAACAACGTTGGAGATTCATTGGCAACAAATTTGGTCTACCCATCTTGTTTGATCTCTATTGGAGACCGCGAACTCCTTGCTGATTTGATTCTCCTAGAGATCCGTGGCTTTGATATTATACTTGGCATGGATTGGTTATCTTCTCATCATGCTAGTATTGATTGTTACAAAAATAATTACCTTCGCATACCGATCAGCCTATATTTATCTTTGAGGGCATTAGGCATGATTTGCCTCCTTGCTTGATATCGCACTTCAAGTTTATCGCCTTATGCGTAAAGGTTATTTTTGTTATATGGTGTGTGTAAAGGAGCATTCAGATCAGAAACCCACCTAGATGAAATTGTAGTGGTCAAAGAATTTCCGATGTATTCCCGGATGACTTGTCCGGTTTACCTCTAGATAGAGAGGGTGAATTTGCTATTGATCTAGTCCCCAAGACAACCCCAATATCTAAGCCTCCCTACGAATGGCACCACTCGAGCTAGAGGAGTTAAAGAAGCAAATACAAGAATTATTAGATAAGGGTTTCATACGACCCGTGTATCCCCATGGGGTGCTCCGATTATTAGTGAAGAAGAAGGATGGAACATTGAGGCTTTGTATTGATTATAGCAGTTGAATCGGTGACCATCAAAAATAAGTATCCCATACCTAGAATTGATGATTTGTTTGATCAATTGTGGTGCACAAATATTCTCTAAGATTGACCGAGGTCGTTACTATCGATTGAAGATCAAGGAGGAGGATATTTCAAAAATTTAACTCGATATGGTCATTATGAATTCTTGGTGATGCCTTTTGGTTTGACAAATGCCCTAGCTTTTATAGAACTAATGAATAGGATATTTCAACCACTCTTGGATATCGTGTAATTGTATTTATTGATGACATATTGGTGTATTCAAAGAGTAATCAGAGCATGAGGAACACTTGAGAGATGTGTTGTCCATACTAAGAGAAAAGAAGTTGTATGTGAAGTTCAGCAAATGTGAATTTTGGTTGAATGAAGTTGCTTTCTTAGGCCATGTGATTTCGTGGAAGGGTATATCTTGATCCAAGGAAAATAGAAGTCGTAGTTGAATGGGAAGTACCAACAAATGTAATGGTTAGAAGCTTCTTGGGCATGGCGTTATTACAGGAGATTTGTGGAGGATTCTCTCGAATTGCACAACCTCTCACCAAACTCACTAAAAAGAACATGAAATTTGTATGGGGTGATGATTGTGAGCAAAGTTTTCAAGAGTTAAAAAGAAGGTTGACTAGTGCCCTATTCTCACTATTCCAAGTGGTAGTGAGGGATTTGTAGTTTATCGATGCTTCAAGAAAAGGCCTAGGATGTGTTTTGATGCGGAAGGGAGAGTAATTGCTTATGCTTCTAGGCAACTTAAAGGTTATGAATTGAATTATCCGACTCATGATTTGGAGTTAGCAGAATTATTTTTGCTCTAAAGATTTGGAGACATTATTTGTATGGTCGCTTGAAATCTTCACCGATCACAAGAGTTTAAAATATATTTTCACCGTAAAGAGTTAAACATGAGGCGAAGATGGATAGAACTTCAAGGATTATGATTGTGCCATCCGTTATCACCGCAAAGCCAATGTTGTAGTGATGCACTTAGTAGGAAATCTACAAGTTTTATGGCTAGTCCGGTTGTGAAGCAATGGAAGTTATTAGAAGAAAATTTTGATTTGAAAGCTTTGAGGAAAGAGCAAGACTCGATGATATTGATGGCCTCCATTCAAGTGCAATCTGATCTTATTCAACAAATTAAGGAAGCACAATTACGAGATCCACATTTAATCTACTTGAGGAATGAAGTAGAAAAGGGATTGAAGCCACAATTTCAAGTTTCAAAGGATGGCCTATTGAGATTTGGGGAGAGTATGTGTACCAAATGAACCAGATATCAAGAATCAAATCCTAAAGGAAAGTCATACTTCAAAGTACACCATACATCCTGGGAGCACTAAGATGTATAGAGATCTTCAAAGTCATTATTGGTGGGAAGGCATGAAGAAGGAAATTGCAATGTATGTTTCAAAATGTTTGACTTGTCAGCAAATCAAAGTAGAACACCAAAGACCTGGAGGGTTGTTGCAACCTTTAGATATCCCTGAATGGAAATGGGAATGTATTACTATGGATTTTGTTTCAGGATTACCGAACCTCTAGGAAGCATGATGCTATTTGGGTTATCATTGATAGGTTAACAAAATCTGCACACTTCCTACCGATTAATATGACTTATTCGCTTGATAAACTTGCAGATTTATATGTCAATGAAATAGTAAGACTTCATGGTATTCCAAAGGAGATCATCTCTGATAGAGACTCCAGATTTCTCTCTAGATTCTGGAGAAGATTGCAGGAGTCGATGGGCACTAAAGTTAAGTTTAGTCGATATCATCCTCGATCGATGGTCAGAAAGAACAATTCAAACACTTGAGGATTTGCTTAGAGCCTATGTTATGGATTGGAATGGTGAATGGGATAAGGATATTTCACTTGTTGAGTTCACGTATAATAATAGTTATCATTCAAGTATTCAGATGGCTCCTTATGAAGCTTTATATGGGCGAAAGTGCATAACACCTATATGTTGGGAGGAAGTTGGTGATGAAAGTCGTTAGCACGGACAAGGTACAAGAAACTACCGAGAAAATTCAAGTTATAAGGAAAAGGTTAAAGATCGCCGTAGTCAAAAGAGTTATGCCGACAATAGAAGACGAGATATTGAGTTTGAAATCGGAGATTTTGTATTCTTAAAAGTCTCCCCTTCCAAAGGCATTATAAGGTTTGGGAAGAAAGGAAAATTAAGCCCAAGATTTATTGGACCTTTTGAGGTTCTTGAGAGGGTTGGTTCTGTCGTATACAGGATTGCCTTGCCACCAGCATTGTGCCATGTCCATGATATATTTCATGTCTCGATGATTAGAAAGTATATATATGACCCTTCTCACATCATTAAGTATGAGCTGGTGGAGATCGATAAAGATTTATCTTATGTGGAAGAGCCTATTCAGATTGTTGATAAGAAAGAAAAAGTCCTAAGGAATCGGGTCATCCCACTGGTTCAAGTAAATTGGAGACATCATTCTGGAGAGGAGACAACTTGGGAGCTAGAGGAGGAAATGAAAAAGGTGTATCCCAGTCTTTTCATCGATAGAGGTACGATAAATTTAGAGGACTAAATTTTTCTTTTAAGGGGGGGAGAGTGTAACACCCCTCATTTCCGAATTTTCATATAAATTTCGTGATAATGTAAGCATTCATTTTAAATTGACAAAGGAAATAGAGTATGAATCAGAAGTACTTATTTGTAAGATTTGGGTAATCTGTTCAAAACAAAAAAAAAAAAAAAAAATCTGAGGACCTATATGTAAACCCTGAGGACCTAATCGTAAATGTACTAAATACAAGGACTAAACTGCAAAATGTAAAAAATGACAAATTCCACCGTTTAAGCCTCTCTGCCTTCATTCTTAAGGAAGCAGAGAAGGCAGCTACGTGGGTGATCTGTTCAAGAAAAAAGAAAGAAAGAAAGAAAGAAAGAAGAAGAAGAAGAAGAAGAAGATTTGGGGCTTTAAGGGTTCTTGCTCAAATCTTTTCACTTAGGGTCAAAATTATCAAAGGCAAGTGTTCTATCCTAATTTTTTTGCCTTCTGATACTTTATCCTTGCTGTTTTGCCTTGTTTTCCAAAATTAATTGCTGAATTCAAGACCTGCAAAGCTGAAATCTCTTGTTGCTTATAAGATTTGAATCTGAAAAATTATCAAAGTCCTGACCCTTCTGCCTTGTTCCGGCTGTAGATTATTGTACTGATTTTGGATTTAGGTTAAACTTATTTTATATGAATCTAGACTGATATATCTTTCTTTTGACACTGATTTTGTAGATTTTGGACACCGAATACTTACCCAAACATCTGTTTCAAATGAGCCTATAGACGCTGTAAAACAGGGTTCAAGATTTCTGACCCGTCAATACTAAAATGCCTATAACTCCCTGTTGGAAATTCTGATTTGTACCAAACTGATTTTATTTGAAACTAGACTTGAAAATCTTTCTTTGACATATAGTTTGAAAATTTTGGAATTCAATTGCCTACCCTATTATCTGTTGAATCCGACCCTATAAATTCTGCAAAACAGTGAGTGTGTTTTTGCCCTTGGGTTACCAAATCAAAAGTAACTCCATGTTGGGAACCCTGTTTCATACGAAATTTGTTCCATCAAAATATAGATTGATAAAGGGTTCGACCATAACTTTCTTATGGGTATTGGAGCATAATTGATATTCTGAAATATTTGTTTGCTGTGCCACTAGAAATCTGTCCGAAATCGAGCTTGGTCGATTTCGATTTTGTTCTATTCCTTTGGATATTTGAATTCGTCTAACTTTCTTATTGGAATTGAGCTAAATATGATTGCTTGGAATCCCTGTATATTCTTGTTTTCATTTCATTCCAAAACTGAATATATTTGTGAGAGATTTGTTCTTTGTTTCGAATTATCTCGAAAAGACACATGCACGTTTTGTTGTTCCGCGTGTGTTTCCGACATATGCTACTTATTGTTAAACCGCCTCTTGTACTGGTGTGTGGGATTGTCCGGACCTTTGCGAAATGGTAAAGGGTATGTGCTTATTACCCGCTATGTGGGGTCCCGCCGGTAGGATATTCGGACCTTTGCGAAATGGTAAAGGGTATGTGCTTAGAGCTGCGATGCTCGCCTTCCGACTTCACCTAGACGTGGGTGGATGGAGCTCCCACGTGGGAGACATTTGTCGTGGTCATTCAGAAATGGATGGATCACATTCTGACGAGATTCCACTACACCTTCTATATGTTTGATATGACATCCGAGTTTTGGTGAGTTGTTTCGCTCATGCTCGGATAAGAATAATATGACGTCAAGGACGATGTTTGAGCTTCTGTACGATATTTATTTTTGATATGCTCTGAAATGCTTCATTCACTGATGATTTTGCTTCGAAATATTCCATATGCCGTTGATATGCTTCGTAACATTTCGTATGCCACTGATAAGCTTCGATATGTTTCCTTTGATACTGAGATGCTCCAATTACTCTATGCCCCATCTGTCAGGAACCAAATATGTAAGATTGAAAAGACAATTATGTTTCTTCTCTTAACAATTTTATGTCTACGAATTCGTATATTCTGCCTTGTACTTTGCAACTGTATCCCTTTGGAAATTGTATTATTTTGATATAGATATGTTAGTCACTTGCTGAGCTCCTTATGCTCACCCCGTTTGTTGATAAATTTTTCAGGATAGCGTATCGCTTGCTTACTTTTTAAGATTGGGTTGAGGCGGTGGAAAGTTTAGAAGATTTTGGGCAGATCTTTGTTAGCATATGTGTTTTTGTTGTATAAGCTACCCTGCATCTTATGAAATGTGACGATGAATCTAAACCTGTGGATTTTGTGTAAGATAAAGGATCCCTCATGTATAGGATTTTGGAATGTTAAGTTAAATGCATGTAATGATATGAATTTATGGTAATCGTTGTTTTGGTGACTGCATAGACTTTCCCACTTATGAGTTTATGTGTGGTTATTATTTTGAAGAGTTGAGTTCAGATTATATGAATTATCGAGTGATGCGTGGTATGTTTATGAACTGCACAGGGTGTTGAATTTGTAGACTATAGAGGTGAAAATTTGATCTGAATGTTTTCTTAGTGACCTCAAAATGTGTGTTTGGATCCTGGATTAGTTGTTGTGACAAAATTTTAAATATTGTCGATATTTTGGAGGGGCGTGACAGAGGTGGTATCAGAGCATGATTTGAGAATCACTAAGAATATTCTCTTTTTGAGGTTTATTGACTATCATTTAGAGATTGATCAAAGAAAATATTTTCCAGATTGTTTGAGAGAGCAAAAAGAATTGGAGTTCTTGAATCTTATCCAGGGAAGTATGACGGTTACACAGTATGAATCTAAATTCACTGAGCTCTCCAGGTTTGCCACACATATGACTGATGATGAATCTAGAAAAGCAAGAAGGTTTGAAAGGGGATTACGGCCAGCAATAAGAAGCCGAATGTCAGCTTTAAAATTACAAACGTATGCTGATACGGTAGAAAGAGCTTTGAAAATTGAAAGAGACATGGAGGAAATTCAAGAAATCATTGGCAAGAACAAAAGGGACAAATTTACTGGCAAAAGCAGGAGAGAAAATGAATATGAAGCTAGTAACAAGAGGTTCAAGACATCTGGATTTGAGAAAAGGAAACCATTGGGGAGGACTCAGTTATGTGCAAAATGTGGATTAAATCATGAAACAAGTCAGTGTTTTCGGGTGACTGGAGCATGTTTTGGTTGTGGAAAGCTAGATCATCAATTAAGAGATTGCCCACTGAAAAGGAAGAAAGAGCCACTGCCTCCTAGACCCTCAGCCCATGCTAGAGTGTACGCTATCACTGAACAAGATTCTAAGGCTTCCAAATCAGTGGTGGAAGGTATTCTTTATGTTTCTAAAAGAAATGCAAAAGTTTTGTTTGATCCCGGCTCCAACTTATCGTTTGTTTCACAATACTTTGCTTGTCACTTGGATATTCTACCTAAACCCCTGGATTATATGTTATATGTAACAACTGCTGTTGGAGATTCATTGGCAACAAACTTGGTCTACCCATCTTGTTTGATCTCTATTGGAGACCGAACTCCTTGCTGATTTGATTCTCCTAGAGATCCGTGGCTTTGATATTATACTTGGCATGGATTGGTTATCTTCTCATCATGCTAGTATTGATTGTTACAAAAATAATTACCTTCGCATACCGGATCAGCCTATATTTATCTTTGAGGGCATTAGGCATGATTTGCCTCCTTGCTTGATATCGCACTTCAAGTTTATCGCCTTATGCGAAAGGTTATTTTTGTTATATGGTGTGTGTAAAGGAGCATTCAGATCAGAAACCCACCTAGATGAAATTGTAGTGGTCAAAGAATTTCTGATGTATTCCCGGATGACTTGTCCGGTTTACCTCTAGATAGAGAGGGTGAATTTGCTATTGATCTAGTCCCCAAGACAACCCCAATATCTAAGCCTCCCTACGAATGGCACCACTCGAGCTAGAGGAGTTAAAGAAGCAAATACAAGAATTATTAGATAAGGGTTTCATACGACCGGTATCCCCATGGGGTGCTCCGATTATTAGTGAAGAAGAAGGATGGAACATTGAGGCTTTGTATTGATTATACAGTTGAATCGGTGACCATCAAAATAAGTATCCCATACCTAGAATTGATGATTTGTTTGATCAATTGCAGGTGCACAAATATTCTCTAAGATTGACTCGAGGTCGTTACTATCGATTGAAGATCAAGGAGGAGGATATTTCAAAACAAATTTAACTCGATATGGTCATTATGAATTCTTGGTGATGCCTTTTGGTTTGACAAATGCCCCGCTTTTATAGAACTAATGAATAGGATATTTCAACCACTCTTGGATATCCGTGTAATTGTATTTATTGATGACATATTGGTGTATTCAAAGAGTAATCGGAGCATGAGGAACACTTGAGAGATGTGTTGTCCATACTAAGAGAAAAGAAGTTGTATGTGAAGTTCAGCAAATGTGAATTTTGGTTGAATGAAGTTGCTTTCTTAGGCCATGTGATTTCGTGGAAGGGTATATGTTGATCCAAGGAAAATAGAAGTCGTAGTTGAATGGGAAGTACCAACAAATGTAATGTGGTTAGAAGCTTCTTGGGCATGGCGTTATTACAGGAGATTTGTGGAGGATTCTCTCGAATTGCACAACCTCTCACCAAACTCACTAAAAAGAACATGAAATTTGTATGGGGTGATGATTGTGAGCAAAGTTTTCAAGAGTTAAAAGAAGGTTGACTAGTGCCCTATTCTCACTATTCCAAGTGGTAGTGAGGGATTTGTAGTTTATCGATGCTTCAAGAAAAGGCCTAGGATGTGTTTTGATGCGTGAAGGAGAGTAATTGCTTATGCTTCTAGGCAACTTAAAGGTTATGAATTGAATTATCCGACTCATGATTTGGAGTTAGCAGCAATTATTTTTGCTCTAAAGATTTGGAGACATTATTTGTATGGTCGAGCTTGAAATCTTCACCGATCACAAGAGTTTAAAATATATTTTCACCGAAAGAGTTAAACATGAGGCGCAAGATGGATAGAACTTCAAGGATTATGATTGTGCCATCCGTTATCACCCGCAAAGCCAATGTTGTAGCCGATGCACTTAGTAGGAAATCTACAAGTTTTATGGCTAGTCCGTTGTGAAGCAATGGAAGTTATTAGAAGAAAATTTTGATTTGAAAGCTTTGAGGAAAGAGCAAGACTCGATGATATTGATGGCCTCCATTCAAGTGCAATCTGATCTTATTCAACAAATTAAGGAAGCACAATTACGAGATCCACATTTAATCTACTTGAGGAATGAAGTAGAAAAGGGATTGAAGCCACAATTTCAAGTTTCAAAGGATGGCCTATTGAGATTTGGGGAGAGAGTATGTGTACCAAATGAACCAGATATCAAGAATCAAATCCTAAAGGAAAGTCATACTTCAAAGTACACCATACATCCTGGGAGCACTAAGATGTATAGAGATCTTCAAAGTCATTATTGGTGGGAAGGCATGAAGAAGGAAATTGCAATGTATGTTTCAAAATGTTTGACTTGTCGAAATCAAAGTAGAACACCAAAGACCGGAGGGTTGTTGCAACCTTTAGATATCCCTGAATGGAAATGGGAATGTATTACTATGGATTTTGTTTCAGGATTACCCAACCTCTAGGAAGCATGATGCTATTTGGGTTATCATTGATAGGTTAACAAAATCTGCACACTTCCTACCGATTAATATGACTTATTCGCTTGATAAACTTGCAGATTTATATGTCAATGAAATAGTAAGACTTCATGGTATTCCAAAGGAGATCATCTCGATAGAGACTCATTTCTCTCTAGATTCCGGAGAAGATTGCAGGAGTCGATGGGCACTAAAGTTAAGTTTAGATATCATCCTCGATCGATGGTCACGAAAGAACAATTCAAACACTTGAGGATTTGCTTAGAGCCTATGTTATGGATTGGAATGGTGAATGGGATAAGGATATTTCACTTGTTGAGTTCACGATAATAATAGTTATCATTCAAGTATTCAGATGGCTCCTTATGAAGCTTTATATGGGCGAAAGTGCATAACACCTATATGTTGGGAGGAAGTTGGTGATGAAAGTCGTTAGCACCGGACAAGGTACAAGAAACTACCGAGAAAATTCAAGTTATAAGGAAAAGGTTAAAGATCGCCGTAGTCGTCAAAAGAGTTATGCCGACAATAGAAGACGAGATATTGAGTTTGAAATCGGAGATTTTGTATTCTTAAAAGTCTCCCCTTCCAAAGGCATTATAAGGTTTGGGAAGAAAGGAAAATTAAGCCCAAGATTTATTGGACCTTTTGAGGTTCTTGAGAGGGTTGGTTCTGTCGCATACAGGATTGCCTTGCCACCAGCATTGTGCCATGTCCATGATATATTTCATGTCTCGATGATTAGAAAGTATATATATGACCCTTCTCACATCATTAAGTATGAGCTGGAGATCGATAAAGATTTATCTTATGTGGAAGAGCCTATTCAGATTGTTGATAAGAAAGAAAAGTCCTAAGGAATCGGGTCATCCCAATCGGTTCAAGTAAATTGGAGACATCATTCTGGAGAGGAGACAACTTGGGAGCTAGAGGAGGAAATGAAAAAGGTGTATCCCAGTCTTTTCATCGATAGAGGTACGATAAATTTAGAGGACTAAATTTTTCTTTTAAGGGGGGGAGAGTGTAACACCCCTCATTTCCGAATTTTCGTATAAATTTCTGGTGATAATGTAAGCATTCATTTTAAATTGACAAAGGAAATAGAGTATGAATCAGAAGTACTTATTTGTAAGATTTGGGTAATCTGTTCAAAACAAAAAAAAAAAAAATCTGAGGACCTATATGTAAACCCTGAGGACCTAATCGTAAATGTACTAAATACAATGACTAAACTGCAAAATATAAAAATGACAAATTCCACTGTTTAAGCCTCTCTCTCGCCTTCATTCTTAAGGAAGCAGAGAAGGCAGCTACGGGTGATCTGTTCAAGAAAAAGAAAGAAAGAAAGAAAGAAGAAGAAGAAGAAGAAGAAGATTTGGGGCTTTAAGGGTTCTTGCTCAAATCTTTTCACTTAGGGTCAAAATTATCAAAGGCAAGTGTTCTATCCTAATTTTTTTGCCTTCTGATACTTTATCCTTGCTGTTTTGCCTTGTTTTCTAAAATTAATTGCTGAATTCAAGACCTGCAAAGCTGAAATCTCTCTTGTTGCTTATAAGATTTGAATCTGAAAAATTATCAAAGTCCTGACCCTTCTGCCTTGTTCCGGCTGAGTCATAAGGAGTTCTAACAGGGAGGACTCATGGCCAGCTCAGTGTTGGGCCTAAAGGATCACAAATATATTGTGGATATTTTAGTAAGTAAAGGATTATATATGAGTTATCTAATTAGCCTATGTTCTCATTGAATGAGACCAACATTAATGGATCACTATATAAGGTCCAATTAGAGGCTAACTAATATTATTGAATAGAGAACAAATAATCCAAGATTAGTGGGTAATGGAGATCCAATACCCACTAAGGCAGGATCCACGAAGGTTTCTTAGTGCCTTTCTATAAATAGGAGGCAGAGGCAGCACATTAGTGATACATTGCACCTTTGGCCACCCCCTCTTATTCTCCTCCCTCCCTATCTTCTATGCAAGAGTTATGAGATTTTGGGTGATTGGAGGAGCATCGTTGCAATAATCCATCATGTGGATACTGCTAGAGAGGAGCATATTTGACCTCCTTCATCCTCTTTATCTAGATCTAGATTTTCATGGATATATGATCTCTCTAGGTGATCAATCTCTCACGTATCGTGGTTTTTATTTTTATAGATTTTTCGCTCACCAATCTTTGCATGATAACTTGATACACGTGGAAAAACCTGTTTTGTTTTTTGTTTTTCTAATGTACATGTGATGCTCTAATTGTTTCCCAACATAATTAACCATCTAGTATTTAATAAGCAGATCAATCAGTGAACTCATTCTCTAATGAGCACCTGTACTGTACCCTTATTGTTCCCACACAAGTGGCTATGAGATCAAGCGCCTCCATTATATGAACAATATACTATGTCTATCTATATGGTTATCTCTATGTCTCTCTCGAGTAACCTATGATAGAGATTATTTAGGATTTATATTTAAAGATAAATCAATTTTATTTCCATGACCTCATCACGATTCGATTCATATTGCATAGAACCAATGACATCATAATATATATTCAACAGATAATATAGTATGAGAATATGTCAATAATAATAATGTAAAAAGAATGTGTAGTGTATCACACGTGCCGTCACTCACGTGATTGACCTATAGGGCACCTGTAACCAATAATCTCTCACTTGACCTAAAACTAATCACCTATATGTCTGATCCCTATCAGACCACTAAGATGCTCAAATATAGTATGAGCCAACGGTTTTGTCAGTGGATCTGTAATGTGGCGATTGGTGCTTCGATCTTTATAAACAGGAGGGTGTTGGTCTGAAAGCATATTTCATGTGGCAATTGGTGATTGGCTAATTTTATATTCCTCGCTAGCTTATAAGCTAGTGAATACTCTAATAAATACAAATGAGAAACTTATGTTAGATGATATAGTTTACAAAATAAATGGGAAACAATATAAAAGTTTAATTGGGAGGTTAATTGATCTTACATATTTAAGGTCAGATATTATGTTTACAATTAGTTTCTTGTCATATTCATATATAACCCTAGTAAGCATCACTTTAGAGTAGCTAAAAACAATTCTTAAATATATCAAGAGAACTCTTAATTATGACATCAATTAAGAGTATGTAAAATATTTTAAATTATATTTTTATACTATAGTGATTGGGCTAGTTGGATAGATGATTGGAAAAGTACTTCATGATTTGTGGTTAGCCTTAGCTTCTTGGTGATTTCATAGATAGCTTATTGGTGTTGCTATCTCAAGCTCTGGGGTGGAGTATGTTGTGGCTACAAGTACGACATGTCAAATAATTTGACTTTAAAATTCTAATAGATCTTTAAGAAAAAAAGATGAATTAACTAAAATCTACTAAAATAAGAAGTCTACTATTATAACAACGAAGAATCTTATTTTTTATAGGTGCACCAAACATAGTTCAACATCACTTCATTCGTGAACTAGTTGATAAAGGAGAAATTCAAATAGACAACCCCAACACTAAAGATCGACTTATTGACATCTTTACAAAGGCTTTAGGAAAAAAAATAATTTTTTAAAGACAAATTTAAGTTCTAACTATTTTGAATTAAGAAGGTGTGATAAGATTAATTTAAATAACTAAGATTAGATATAATAAAAAAATAAAAATTTAAATTAAGATAAATAAATGAGTGATTGGTTTTTTGGTGCATGGATCATTGTTCATAATGGGTGATTTCTTCCTTATTATAAAAAAAATATAATTTATCATTTTGTTACTATAAATATGTATTTTTGGATGAGTTGAAGGCAATGTAGATTGAAAATATTTTTATTTATTCTATTATTTTTTTCTATGTTCTAAAATTCTGTAGAAATTCATGGTAGCTATATGAGATTATTTTATTATTCTATTATTCTATTATCTTTTTTTTTTTATTTGGAGGTAGACATCACCTAGTTCTCGATAGTCTATGCTAGCTATATGAGTTAAAGCAGAGGAATGGAAGAGATTAGAAAGTCGGTGATGAACGACAAAAGGAATATATGAAAGTATTTATGGACATCAAGATGCTTCGCAGTTTCTCTCAGCAACAAAGGCAACTTAATGAGCTACCTTCTGCTACCTTTGGGATTATCATTTAAAAGCAGGGGTAACGATCTAATACTAACCTGGTTATTGAAGAACATGGAAGTGTAGTCTCATATACTCTTTCAAGGTGTACCAGAGACAATCGACATAGCATTCCCGTTAGAAGTTGAGACTCGCTTAAGATGTTTACTAATTTAGCAAAGAAAAATAAGAAAAAAATCAAAATATAATAAATCATTATTGAACACTTAATCAGCAGAAAAAAAACTCATATCATAACTATAATCATGATAATACATAAATCATGCATTTATGTAAAACATAAATATTATTTCATAATTACTAATATTTGCATGTAAATAACTGAATAAATATCCAAAAACCAATAATTAGATTTAACACATGTAATTAATAATTCATATGAGAAAACTATAAAGAAACAATAATTTATAATTTTTTATTTAAACTAATTAATTTTATTTAATTGGAGAAGCCCGTAAGTCCAATTAAATAAATTGATCAAAATAAAATATAATAAATAAATAATAAAAATATAATCATAATTAAATTTTATTAGATTATATATTGATCAATTTTATAATTGAAAAAATAAACCACAATTTCTCAATTTTATAATAGCAGAACTTTAGTTCTAAAAGAATAAAAAAAGAATTACAGTTTTTTTAAGAAAAAAATACAGAATTTTTTAAAAGGGTTATAGGATTAATAAATCATAAGGGTAAAACTATAAATAATCCTATTCAACCAAAGGGTAAAACTGTAATTTCAATAAATGGTAAAAATGTAATTTAAGCCTAATGGCAAAACTATAATTTTTCAGCAAAAATGTAATTTTTCATTCAATGACAAAATTATAATTTTTTAAGGAAAAACCCTAATCTTCCCTTTCGCCATCATCACACTATGCACCGCCAACGACGGCATGACTTGTGGTCGCTAGTGGTCTGCCAGCTACCGGCATGCGGCTAGCGCGAGGCCGTCATATGTCATGCGCTTCATCGGCTACCGCAGTTGGTGACATGTGAGGCCACCGCGACGGCCTCATCGCACGCGACTACCTACTACTGCCTGCCGACCGCGGCGATTTGGTCCTGTGCACACGCTGTTGCCGCAGTAGATCCGACCAAAAAATACGGTAAGATTGTTGCGTCTTTAACACAACAACCATCAAGAATCATTCGCAAGCAAACGATTAAATTTAACATAAAGGAAAAGAGATCAATAAGATATTCAGATCAATGCATCTTAAACAAAAATAATAGATCTAATATTTTTTTTATCTCAAAACCTAGACTCTGATACCAATTGTTGGCATAAAAACTATAATCAAGCAAACTATTATGCGAAAAAAACTATTATGCCAGGATTGAAATCAAATGATACTAGATTTATTTACGATGAGTACTTTTAGATGTCATCTGATTGAGATCCAACTAGATCTTCAAGAGCACCGCCCATCGAATCTGAATAACGCCTTGATATCGATCTGCAAGATGAACTAGAATAGATCTAGATCCCTTCTACTCTCTTCCTATCCTTTCATAGGACCACCTTAATTGATGGTTTTGGGAGATCAAGAGGATAACTGTAATCTCTTGATCTATTCACCTCTTTTGTCGTTCTGTGCCTTTCCGTGCATTGAGTTTATAGTAGGGCCTGTCTATTTATAGGTGAGAGTAGAGGGTCTAGGATAAGTTATTAGAAGAGTTCCTTCCATCAAGGGCATCCCCTAAAATATCCCAATATAATATAGACTTTATTTAATATTGGCTAATATCTTTTATCGGAATCTAAATAATCCATAGTATATCTTATTCAATTAATAAAGGACCACATAATCTTACATTATGATGATCGAAGATCCTTGATAAATGTGTGAATCATCATGTATGTATGTGAAATAACTACTTGTTAAGTTTCTTATTATTGAGCCTTATAAAGTCATTGCCTAGGAAATCATTATCACCTTGTTGAATCATCAATAATGTCATCGGAGATTTCTTTAGGTGTTAAGCATTAGTAAAGTGGAGTTTTAAGCCAACTACTTTAAGGTCAGATGAAGGTAAAAGTATCATTCTTGTTGGAAATAGGAAGAAGTAATAAAAATACCCAATTGATTCATTGATCCATCGTCAATTTATACAGGTAAAGATAGGAGGATTTCCCTTAACTAACCTACGTAATTTCCTCATTCAGTTGGAAAAATCATATCTAGATCCTAATTTAATCTTATTTAAATCATATTTTAATCCTATCTTCTATCATGCCCCCGCAAGATCGAGCTCCTGTAAGGACGTCGATCTTGAACTGATGCTGATCTTGAACCGATGACAATGAATCTAGTGAAAGGAGCAGACGATTCTACTGGAGCCAAATTCGATAATCCGATTAGATCGGACTATCATGCTCGCGCAAGATCAAGCTCTTGTGAAGGACGCAGATCTTGACCCGATGTCAAGGAGACCGTTGTGTTGTCAACCGCAGTGAAGGTCTGACGGTGGTTGACTTCGATGGAGGAGATGCTGCTACGATTAGGGCGATTGATAGATTTGAAGGGCAGCAAGAGAAGTACTGCGGTCGTAGATTTGTTGTCGTTTGACAGCGAGAAAGAACTTGCTGCTGATGGGGTAGGGAAGGTGTCACTGCTTGTTGGAGCTGATGCAATAGTGGTGGTGCACAGGGCAGATAGCCTCGTGCAGAAGAATGCCTCGGTAGAGGAATTGAGAAAGCCAACGGGGTCCAACAGAAGAAGAGAAAGCCGATGCACTAGAAGTCCAACGGAGGAAGAGAAAGTCGATGCACTAGAAGTCTCTAGCTTCGATGTCGACGAGAGACTGTCGTTTGACAGCAAGAAGAGATAGATCTAAGGAGAGGGCAGCAGTTGTGGCTGGTGAGGGCTGTGGTTGTGGCTGCAATTGTCAGAGTAGGGGGGGTCGATAGTGAGCAGAGTAATGTTGCAGTCCTTGTAGTGAAGGTGTGCTTCCCTTTCTTCCCTGACTTCAGGACCACAATGTTGCGGTCCCTTCTTTAGAGGTGTAGAGACGATGTAGAGAGGGATCTGCACCGAAGAGGAGAAGCAATCGAGTTGTTGCTGTGATGGTAGTAGCAGCGAGTGAACGGTGAGCCGATGGTAGGCAACAATGAGGTTGATAGTGTCGCCGATGCCAGTGATGGCAGCGGCAAGTGCCAGCGAGGTTGAGCGAGAGGGCTGCCAGACTAGCGACGTGGACGTCAATTATAGAGTGGGACCCGAATCTTCAGATCCTCGAATGAAAACGACACTGGCGATGGGTGTGATAGTGATACTCTATTTTTTTATCGGAAAACAGAGATCGTGGCTTTGTAGAAGAGGAGTCGACCGACAGTTGCGACTTCACAAAAAGGTAGTTGACGGGGTGGGGATTTGCTGTCGTTTGACAGCGAGAAGGAACTTATTGCGCCCTCTTTACAAAACACTGAGAGACGATGGGCAGTGGCCCTTATAGGTGCTCTTGGCAGAGAGAACAAAGGCTGCAGGAGGGACGATGCTGGTGAGCGGGTGTAGAAGTCATCGTCTACTACAGATAGGGTAGGGAAAGTATCGCTACTCGTTGGAGCTGAAGTAAATGATTTTGATGTTGACGAAAAGCTATCGTTTGATAGTAAAAAGAGATATAAACTGTCATTAGATAGTAGATAAAGATCTCTCTTATAGAGAGAGGGGCTCTGATACCATGTTAGAAATAGGAAGAAGTAATGAAATGTCCAATTGATTCATTGATCCATCGTCAATTTATACAGGTGAAGATAGGAGGATTTCCCTCAACTAACCTACATGATTTCCTCATTTAGTTGGGGAAATCATATCTAGATCCTAATTTAATCTTATTTAAATCATATCTTAATCTTATCTTCTATCAATTTCTAGGTATTTATCAAGAGTGGTTTGTTAGAACCCTTGCGGATTCTAAGCTTGGAGTTGATCTCTATAGGGGATCGGCTCTCCTGGAATGCTATTGGGGTTCTCTCCTCCAAGATATTCGACATAAGGCTGAAGAGAAGATTAATCTATTCATGATAAAAAGGTGCGGCTATAAATATTTATATAGAGCCTCTAAACTCTAACCAAGTCCTAGTTCTAAGTCTCTATCTCCTAATCAACTTATAATCTCTAGCCAACTTTTACCAAAGGTGTGGCCGGTTGCTATAGAGGACTCCTACTCAATTAAAACTTCTCCCTAACCCTAGCCAAACTCTTCAACTAAAGAGAGTGGCGACTAGCTTAGGGTCCTAACAAACCTGCCCTCTTCAAGTCAGTCTTGTCCTCAAGACTAAGGCTCCATGAACTCCAGCAATTTGTTTGTCAAGTCTTTGTAGGCCTCCCATGTGGCATCTTCAGTAGGTAGACTTGCCTATTGATGAAGTTCATCGATATATTGGTCCACACCGAGTTCAGTATGGGTATAGGTTGCAGCTTCCTCGAAATTGCCATTGTATCATCTTTATGTCATTAGTATGTGTCACATTGTGCTACAAATTCAACAATAGTATTCTTCATCCCTTTCCAATAAAAATTTTGTTTAATCCTCTTGTAAGTTCGAAGGAATCTAGAGTGCCCCACTACTGGTGTGGAGTGCATCTCTTGTAGGATGATTTTTATGCAAGGGGAATTCGGCACTAGTATTTTACATCCCTCCCTTATAGCAGAAGTCCTTTAAATCCCAACTGAAGTGCGCCATGGAGCCTAGTTCTTCTTCTAATTTTTTAATAGTTTCCTTTACTTCAGGATCCTCTCATCATTCTTTCCTGATATCTTTGAGGAAGTCACTAATTGGAAGAGAGATTGCTGAAATTTCAACTTGCTCGGGCAATCGGGATAACGCATCTGCAACCATATTCTCTTTCCCCCTTTTGTAAGTGATTTCATAATCATATCTGAGAAGTTTTGTTATCCATTTTTGCTCCTCAGGGGATCATATATTTTGCTCTAAAAAGAATTTAAGACTTATGGTCGGTCTTTATTTGAAAGCGTCAACCGATCAGGTAAGGTCTCTATTATGTCACCGTGTGCATAATCACGAGCATCTCCTTGTCGTAGATGGACATCTTCAGGTGGAAAGAAAATATTGCCTTACTAGTGTAGGCGAGGGGTCGAACTTCTTGTATGAGGATGGCACTGATCCCCACTCATGATGCATCTGCTTTAATGATAAAAGTCTTGTCGAAGTCAGGTAGTGCTAGCATGGGCATAGATGTCATTGGTGCCTTAAGAGCATCGAAGGCAACAGATGCTTTATCTGACCATTGGAAGACATCTTTTTTCAGCAAGGATGTTAGGGGGCACTGATATTCCATAATCCTTGACAAACTTGCAGTAGTAGCCCGTTAGTCCTAGAAATCCACATAGCACTTTTATGTTCTTAGGTCTCGGCCAGTTTTGCATTGCCTCAATTTTTGAATGGTTCATCGCTATACCTTCCTCCGAGATGATGTATCCTAGATACTCCATCTTCTACTGAAGAAAGCTACAGTTTGATTGTTTGACAAAAATAGGATGCTCTCGAAGAATCGTCAAAATAAATTATAAGTGACAGAGGTGATTTTAAGCAAAGGGATGTAAATAAGGATGTTGTCGAAGAAAACCAACACAAACTTACGAAGATAACTCTGAAAAATATCATTTATGAGGCTCTAAAAGGTGGATGGAGCATTGGTGAGCTGAAGGACATTACCAAAAATTCATAGTGGCCATTGTGCATCCAAAAGGCGGTCTTCAGTATGTCTTCTTCGCGCATCAAAATTTGATGATATTCGGACCGTAAATCTAGCTTCGTGAAGACTTGTGCTTCCTTTAATTCATTAAGTAATTCATCCATTATGGGAATAAGGTACTTTTCCTATTATGCTATTGAGGGCTCAATAGTCTATGCACATTCACCACGTTCCGTCCTTCTTGCGTACATGGAGCACCGACGAAGAACAGGGGCTGTAACTTGGCCAAATGATCCCTATTTCAAGCATTTTTTATACAATCTTCTCTATTTCGACCTTTTGAAGTGAGGATAGTGATAAGGCCGAGTATTTACTGGTGGTTTGCCCTATAAGATCAGAATCTGGTGATCATGCAGTTGGGTAAGAGATAGACTGCGCAGTTTGATGAAGACATCTGAAATTTCAGCAAGCAATTGGAGAAGGTCCAGGTCTTCAATTTTCATTGGCTCCCTCATATGTTGTTATAAAAGTTGCATTAGAAAGCCGCTGTATACTTTTTGCAAAACTTTCTTCATACGCTGCATTGAAACCATTATCATGTTGCTCCTACGTTTCCCACGTAGGGTCACCTATTTCCCTTTATTGAAGAATTTCATAATTAACTTCAAAAAATTTCAGGAAAGATCACCTAATGTAGTCAGGGCTCGATAGTCTATGCACATTCGTCACGTTTCATCCTTCTTGTGTACATGGAGCATCGACGAAGAATAGGACTGCAACTTGGCCCAAAGATCCCTGTTTCAAGCATTTCCTATATAATCTTCTCTATTTCAGCCTTCTGAAGGTGAGGATAATGATATAACTGAGTATTTGCTAGTGGTTTGCCCAATAGGATCAAAATTCAATGATTGTACAGTCGAGTAGGAGGTAAACTGCATAGTTCGGCGAAGATATCTGAAAATTTAGCAAGTAATTGGAGAAGGTTCGGGTCTTCAATTTTTGTCGACTCCCTTATATGTTGCTGCTAAAGTTGCATTAGAAAGACACTATGCACTTTTTACAAAACTTTCTCTATGCATTCCGTTGAAATCATTGTTATGTCGCTCCCATGTTTCTCGCATAGGGTCACTTGTTTCCCCTTACTGAAGAATTTCATAATTAACTTTAAAAAAATTCAAGAAACATTACCTAGTGTAGTCAACCATTCAATATCGAGCACCACTTCATAATCATCGAGTGGGAGGAGGAAGAAGTCAACAATGATTTTCTGGTCTTATAGCATCAACTTTACGCGTGGGTATCTTCGATCACACTTCAAAATTCGATTGTCGGCGACCTTGACATTACCCCTACTGCAATCTTCCATATGAAGTACCATTCGGGTAGCAACCTTATTGTTCATAAAATTATTAGTGGTTCTGGTATTAATGAGGATGATGATTGGCTGTTGTTTGAGGAATCCTACAACTTTCATTGTCTGCGAGTTTACATAGCAAGCAAGAGTATGTACCATACAATCGGTCAGCTGTGGATCTTCCTTTGTGTCCTCCTCCTCATGCTTGAGGTCCTCCTCTACATGATCTGAATCATTGATGGGTTCAATTAGAAGAAGTCATCCCCTCTTGCAGCGATGGATGCGGCTCCACGGTTCATCCCAATGCCAACATAGGCCCTTTACTGATTTGTCGCAAAATTCTTCTCTTGTCAATTTCTTCGGCTGAGAGGGATGACTGGAAGCAGATGGTGCTGGAGGTTTTGTATATTGTTGGTTGTGATGTGGTTCTCATCCTCTGAATATCTTGGTTGAGTCACTCTTCTTGGATTCGAGCGAAGGAGATTATGGCCATTAAGGTATAGAGCTGCTGCGCCTTTACTTCTCCTCTTATCTTCGGCCTTAGTCCTTTGATAAATATCCCTAATAATTACTTCTCAAACCAATCATATGCTTAGTTAGATAATCTCTTAAACTTGGTATGGTATTCTTGGATTGTGAGGTTTGTCAAATCTTCACTAGTTGACCGCCGATGTTCTCCTATTCGGACAGTTCAAAGTGGATCAGTAGCCCACTCTTGAATTGGCTCCACGTCAGGATACCTTGGGTATACTCAAGTCAATTGTACTAATGTATTACATCCCCCTTGAGGTGGATGGTAGCGATGTCCACCATGAAAGCCTCTGGTGTTTGATAATAGCGGAAGTAGCGTTCTGCACGCGAAAGTCATCCTATCAGATCTCCCTCTTCCCATCGAGAGAAGTCCACACTCATGCATGGTAGTGTTGAATCCATGGCTTATTCCTTCTCAGAAGGCCTCTCTTTGTTATATGAACCTTCACCTTGCTGCGATTTCATCAGACTTAGAGATCGACGAATTCTGAATTCTACAAATAAGATGAGCAGTTTATCCTCCATGTGTGATTCAAACGCCTCCAATTTGACATCAATCAGATCCTCTGATGCCATAGCATACGTGTCCAGGTCTGAAATGTTACAATCTTTCTTTTGTTGATGGGTCAAGGGCATAGGTGGGTGGAGGGATAGGTGGTTGCGGAAGATAAAGATTAGTGGTTGAGGATTACGAAGGCAGTAGACCGTTATTTGGGCTATGGTTTTTGCTGTTGTTTAGGCTGGCTATAAATTTTAGAAATAAGCTATGATAGCTGCATCTTAAGGCTAGAGGGGTGCCCTAAAGATGTGTGGTTGGTAGCAGCAAGTTCAGTAGGATCTGGTGGGTTACGTGGAAAAGATGACAAAACGTATAGCGGCAAAATTTTACTTCAAAATTTTCAATAGTTTGGACGTAAAGTTTTCAGTAGTTCATATGAGGGTTTAGACTAGAACTCAATGGAAATCCTCTAGTATGAAAAAGCTAATGTTGACGTAAAATTCATAGGAGAATATGACAGCAATAAATTCGGCAAGATCAAAGAGTTCAAGAAAGTGTTGTGACAAATTTTTACATCTAATGTTCAGTAGTTTGGACGCAAAAGTTTTAGAGGTTTGTATCAAGAATTTTTATGCAGAAACCAAAGGAAATCTGTTGATGAGAAATGCCAAAGCCATCATAAAAATACACAAAGATATGACAATAAAATTGTGGCAGCAAGATCAAAGATAAGACAGTAGTATGCAGCTGAAATTTATAGTGTAACTTCCGTCGTAAAGATGATAACTTTGCTATGACAAGTTTGTGCAGTGCAATAGAGTAACATTTTTTTGGGCTTTGGATTTATGATAACTAAATTACAATAACAGTAAGATAGATTAGCAGAACCTGATGTAATTCTTATAGAGACTGTAAGGGTGATCTGTAGTAGTGGTGATGATAGTGGAGTTGGTGACGATCTTAGCAATTATGAGAATTGCTTGGGCAGCTAGATGAGGATGATGGGCAACTATTGAAGGGCAGTGAAGCACCAAAGAATGCTGATCTAATACCAAGTGTTAGAACCCTTACAGATTCTAAGCTTGGGGTTGATTATTGTAGGGGATCGATCCTCTTGAAATGCTATAGGGGTTCCCTCCTTCTAGGTATTCGACATAAGGCTGAAGAGAAGATTGATCTATTCAAGATAAAAAGGTGTAGCTACAATTGTTTATATAGGGTCTTAAAACCCTAACCAACTCCTACTTCTAAGTCTCCATCTCCTAACCAACTCCTAATCTCTAGCTGACTTTTACCAAAAGTGTGGCTGGTTTCTATAAAGGACTTCTACTCAATTAAAACTTCTCCCTAGCCCTAGCCGACCTCTTCAACTAAAAGGAGTGGTGGTTAGCTTATGGTTTACATAATTCAAGACTCCTGCAACTTAATAAATTCAGAATCCGACTATGCTAGGATCCTAACATGGTTAAGAAAACTTGACACATGAGTTTATTAGAGGTGCCATGTTTTAGATATTTTGCGAGTCATAATTATTTTGCCTTGTATTTTGTATTCTATTTATCATAAAAGATTATATCAAAGATATAATATTGTATCAAAAATATATCTAGTAAAGTACCTTTGATGATTAAATTAGTATATATGTATAAGCATCTAAGTTTTCATTTAATAAGTTTCAAGCATTAAAACTATGGCCAGGGAAGGATCAAACCAAGCTCATGCAACCCTAGAGGAAGACCCGAGGAATCCATAGCATCCAAACATGGCAACTTAATGCTCTCCTTACAAAGCCTACAATGCCCTGCCCTACAAGAAGACTCAAGAAATCCACATATGACAATTTAATGCTCTCCCTGCAAATCCTACAATGCCTTGCTCTATAGGAAGACCTAGGAAATCCACACATGGCAACTTAATGCTCTCCCTACAAATCCTACAATTCACTGCCCTATATGAAGACCCCATAATCCCACAACCCTAACCTTAGAGAGACTCCTCCCCTAAGTCAAATTCCCTTTTCACCCCTCTAACCTAGCTGACTTGCCCAATAAGGGGGCGGCAGCTAGGAGGCTGCAGCTCCTCTTATGGTCCCTTCTCAGACCCTAATCGACCAGCCTAATAAGCTGGGCAATGATTAGGAAGCCCTAAGGCTCCAAGACTCCTTCCCCAAAACCCTAACCAACCTGCTTTATATAATAGTATGTAACTAGGTGGGTGTTTATTACAATCTCTTATAGTGTTTATTACAATCTGCTAGGGTCCTATCAGACCCGCCGCCCTCTTCAAATTACCTTGTCCTCAAGGCTGAGGCTCTATGATCTTTGGTCCGAGTCTGTAGCTTGTCATGAGATACATAATGCTCCTATAGTAGTGATTGGATGGTGATGTGTCTCGATCCTATGATCCCTAGTTTTGCAAGGTCCAAAGTAGTAGAGGGACCACTTCCTTGAGGCTCGAATTTTCTGCTGGTAGGACTGGAGATTAAGGGAAACTTGATCTTCTACAGTAAGCTTTCTTTAGCTTCGACGCTTGTCGAGGGGATGTTTCTTTCTTGCTTGGGTCATCATGTTATCATGGACAATAATATAAATAAGGTATTCGATGAAATACTCATGTTTGCCTGTGTCCTTCGATTTATGTACATATCTTGTACAGCAAGAAGTGGGCTTGCAGTAGGCTTAGCAGTCATAGTTTGATTTGCTTTATAGCCAAGTTTGGCTTATAAATACGAGTGTGTTTTGTAAGCACTTGTGAGGACTTCGGTCTGATATGGACCATTATCCTTTGTGTGCAACCTCTCTGAGTTTGTAATGTCCATAGGTGTAATTTATATCTAGCTTTATAAAGTTTTTTCTTGAGCAGTTGCTTGTGGATCCCGTGGGAATTGCTTCTTCTGGCCTATTTTCTCTTTTATAAGTCTAAGGGACTCTAGGAGATCTCGGGGAGGGCTGAATTACCTCCATATTGGGACTCCGTGGGTGTGCTTATACTAATTTTACCATTAAGCGGCTTCTTTTCCTAAGTAGATGGCAGCAATGTCAACCATAGAAGCCGATGGGGTCTTGTGATAATGGAAATATCGCTCTGCGCCTGAAATCCATTCCGTCGGCTCTCCGCCTTCCCATCAAGGGAAGTCCATCCTTATGCATAGATAAGATGAGTCACGTCGCTTGTTCCTATTTTTTTAGTGGGTTCTCTATGCGATCTGAACTCTCACTCTACTGTAATCTCGTTGGACTCGATGATCGGCCCAATCTGAATTCTGTGAAGAGAGTGCATAGTGTGCCTTCTATATGCGTCTTGAAGGCCTCCAACTTGGCACCGATTAGATCTACCGATGCCATGATGTAGGGATCACCAATCTATCGAATAAACTGATTAGAGATAGTGGCTATAATCTTGAGGTTGACGACAGTAGTGATAGCAAGAGGATGAGAAAGGGCGGCTGCGATCTTGAGATTAATGACAGTAGCGGCAATATGGTGATGAGAGGGGGTGGCTGCGATGATACTGCAAGATTATCGAGGCTACGGTGAACAGAAAGGAGCAGTGCTGTAGGTTCCCAGTGGTTGCTGTGTTGTTGGAGGATGACAACTGAGGGAATCTGGATCTGGAAGCAACGACGACGATGGAGGAAGAAGAGGGCAGGAACAACATCAGTTGTAGCTACGGTGCGACTAGGTGGGCTGCAAGTGGAGATGGTGGTTGTCTGCAGGTGACTGTGGTAGAGGCACTTGTGGAAGGCAGCAGTGGTGTGGCCGGTATCAGAATAGCATGGAAAGAATAGCGATAGTAGGATCGTGCAGCTGCGACAGAAGAGGGTGGCGGCAGCATAGGCTACTAGCAGCTGATGGGGGCAAAAAGCAGAGATGGCAACGATGGGTAGTAGGCATTGGAGTGAGAGATCGATGCTGGCAACTTGTGCAGCGAGGGATCACTATTAATAGCATTATGCAACAAGAGATTGTTGTTGGCCACACTAGGTTGTTGTTGGTAGTGTTGTGTAGTGAGAGATCGCTACTAACCACGTTGTGCAATGAGGGATCATTGCTGGCCACGAACAAATCGCTGCTGGCCATAGGAGATCGCTGCTCACCGTGAGAGATCTCTGCTGGTCGTGAGAGATCGCTGCTAGTAGCATTGTGCAATGAGAGATCACTATTGGCCACGACCAAATTGTTGCTAGCTGCGAATAAGGCAAATGGCAACAAGGGATCGCTGCTAGTAGCATTGTGTAGTAGTGATGCTTGCTGCGGTTGAAGGGATAAAGGGAGATGGTGGTTGAAAGGATTTATGGACCGAAGGTTAAAGGTTGTGGTTTGGGTTTAGTAGGATACTATTTGAAGTGCGGTTTTTGTTGTTGTTTATATTATGGAGGCTTTGACGGTAGCAGCTTAAGGTTGGAGAGCTAGTTTAGAACTGTTGTTGATATCATCAACAAGTTTGACAAGGATTGGTTAGGTATGTAGTGAATAGATGCTAAATTGTGGAAGCAGAATTTTTCGTCAAAGAGACAATAGTTTCTCGATGAAAGTTCTAGCAATAAACTGATGCTTTGTATAGAGAATTGACAGCAAGAATTCGATGCTGATTACAGCAAGAATGACGAAAATATAGCAGGAAATCTCGGTAGTAATGCAGTAAGAACAACAACGAATGTTTCGGTAGCAAAATTCTCGTTAAAAATTCATCAATTTTATGACGAAAAGTTGCAGCAATATATAAAAGTTTTCAGAGATAATCCAACGAAGGATCTGATGTAGATGAAAGCCGAGATGATGTAAAAAGTATGTAAAAGTTTTTGTTAGAAAAGATGGTAATCAGCATATATGCAGTTGAAAACTTTTATAGCACACTTTCGTTCATAAAGATAACAACTTTACGATGATGAGTATTTTGCAATGAGGGAATAGATGAGAATTCTTTTTTGTTTTTCGGATATTAAATTACAGCAACAGTAAGGTTTTTACGATAGAGACAATACAATATCCTGATGCAATTTGGAGTAGCAGTAACAGATGATAGATTTGTGGCAAGAGGTGATAACGGTGGAGTTGGCGATGAAGATAGCAATTGTGAGAATTGCTTGGATAATGGCGGGCAACAAAGCACCAAGATCGCTGCTCTGATATCAAATGATAGAACCCCACTAGATTATATCACAATTTGATCACTTAAAAGGGATCAACTCCTTTGGAATGCTATAAGGGTTTCTCCCTCCTAGATAGTCGATCACTAGGCTGAACTAAAAAAGATCTTTGCTTGAATAAAAGTGTTGCTAGCTAATTGCTTGATATAAAACTCTAAACCCTAATCTTAGAGAGACTCCTCCTTTTAAGTTAAATTTTCTTTTCACCTCTTTACCTTAGCTGGCTTGCCCAATAAAAAGACAACGACTACAAGACTTCAACTCCTTTTATGCTCCCTCGCTGCTCTCCCTGCAAATCCTACAATGCCCTACCCTACTATCACGGGCTTAGCTGATTTTGCCTAAGCCGTGCGGCACCCATGCGTGTCCGTCCGCAAAGGTCAGCCCTCCCGAGATCTCCTAAAATCCCAGACTTACAAAAGAGAAAACGGGCGGAAGAAGCAACTCCCACGGGATCCACAAGCGCTCAAGAAAAACACTTTATAAAGCCAAAATACAAATTACACCCATGGACATTACAAACTCGTAGAGGTTGCACACAAAGGATAATGGTCCACTACAGATCGATGTCCCCCAAGTGCTTATAAGACACACTTGTATTTACAAGCCAAACTTGGCCATAAAGCAAATCAAACTAGGGCTTCCAAGCCTACTACAAGCCCGCTTCTTGTTGTACAAGATATGTACATAAACCGAAGGACACGGACTAACACAAGCATTTCATCGAACACCTTGTTTACATTGTTGTCCGTGACATTCTCCCCCACTTATTCCTTCGACGTCCTCGTCGAAGCCACTGTAGACGCTACATCTCCTCGCATTCTGCTGAATCTTTAATCTTCGCTTTGCAACACGCCTTTGGCTCCTAGCCGCTCGCCGCTATTGTTGAGTAGTCGAACTCAATCCGCCATGCTTCAACTCACCAATGATCAACTGGTGTGGGGTTGGCGGAGTTGTCGATCCTTGTTGGTTCTCGCGGATCCCTCGATGAAGGAAAAGACCGCTTACGATGTGCGATCGCGATACTCATATTGCTTGAACCGGGTAGATGCTTGTTGGAGCTTTAACGAGCATCGCCTCACTTTGAAGTTTTAAGGTCCTTTCTCCATAATATTTGCCCATTGAACCTTCTTCCGCTGTTAGTTGTCACTTCCAATTATGTTCGCATCACTCCCTCTTAGTCAATTGGGAAATGAAGTGGAAAAACTACTCTCAATAGTAGTGATCACCAACGGTGAGGATTTGACAACCATTGTCTTCCTTAAGCTTTCTTTGAAGGGTCATCGAACTTGTGCGAGCTCCCTGGATAAGTAAGAGAACGGGATATTCGACTTCACCCATTCTCTTCATAGTTGAGAAGGTAAGGTGGCTTCTCTCACCTCCTCGAGTTAAGAGAACTTTCGGTTTCGCCCATTCTCTCGAGTTGAGAAGGCAAAGGTTACTCAATTTCGCCTAGCAAAGGTTACTTGATTTCGCCTCCTCGAGTTTGTACTTCATGCTTTGAGTGGTTACTAACATTCGCTCTTTGCTCACACTTCAAGCACTTGAAGTGGTTGCACTCCTTGCGTTGGGTTAGCTCGTGATTCGCCTTCCCGCTATTGAACTCGAATGCAAGAAGTTTTGCCCGAAAAGAGCAAAAAGTTTACTCCAACTTGGAGTCCCCCAACTTGGAGTAAGTCTTTGATAGATATGGTCGCCTTTGGGATTGTACCGTCTTCTCCATCACCTTTGCCGCCTACTCCTCTTGAGTAGAAAGGTATAGTACCATGTACTGCCTACTTCGTTCCTTGGTCGAGCACTCCTGCATCAACCCGAAGTCCCTTAATTTCGGCTATCTGGATGAGAAGCACATCGACATCGGTCTTATGAAGTTTCTTGGCCTCCGCCTCGTCTTGGTACTTGGAGTTTGCCTGCACTCTCCACCTCCTTGGCCCCTTTACGACCAATGTTGTCCCTTCATGAGAGCAAGGGATCGATGACTTCACGGAAGTCCGTGTCTGTACCATGGCGCCAAGCCCATAGCACTACTATCCGCTACCTTGCATCTTCATCCCTTCCTTCGCGATCGGTAGATCTGCCTGAGGTGGAGCTCCTCAGTCCACCTCCTCTCTAACCGACGCTTTTCTTTTGGGTAGCCGAGCCCCGTTGGGCTCGTCGCTCTCGCCTTTCGACCACCGCCGACACCACCGTGTCCTCCTAGCAGTTCTCCTTGGTCGATGGAGAGAGGCAACTCTCATGCATGGCCTCCGCCATCTTGTTGCAGGCTCGTCTGGGTCTCTCCTTAGCTTCCTTGGTAGCAACGTTCCTCGGCCTTGTCCTCCGACTTGCGGCTCCCTTAAGCGAATGTGAGCCAGCGATCCAACTCTCCAACTGCTCCGGTTAATCAAGTCCCCTCCATGGGACTCACTGGTACTTGCAATCTGACTACTCCCTCGGTGGTACACAGCCCCCATATGCTGACGACCAAGGCTTTCATCTGATGCAAGCTTCGATGCATAGACACGGAAGACCCGCCTCTACGATACTATGACGTTCACTCCTTGAATCCACAGCCCTTCTTGCCGTTGCATTGTTCACCGAAGTGGAGCTCCCAACAGCTCCTGATCATTCACATGATCATGTCCCCCTCCATGGGACTCACTGGTACGTGCACTTGGACTTCTTCCTCGTGGTATACTCCCATCGATGACTAAGGCTTTCATCCAATGCAAGCTTTGATGCACACACGCCTCTGCGGTACTCACTCCTTGAATCCATAGCCCTTCTTCTTGTTGTGTCATACACCAAAGTGGAGCTCCCAATAACTCCCGATCATACCTCAAGATGATTTTGTCCCTCACGGGACAAGATTGCATTGCATTGCCACGAACTATTCCACCACGATCCCGCACCATGTCGCCTCCGGTGACATCTCCATTCATCTGATTCTCGTGTGATGAACTCGGACTACGACTTCTCTGTGGCCTCGCCAACACATCGTAGGGCCTCCGCCATCTCCGACTTTTAGTTCGCTCCTTGGCAATTCCCTTCGTCCCCTCACTCTGGGTTACTCCGAGACATAGCTCTAGGACGTCGCCTAGTAGCTCCCAAGTCCCCGACTTCGCTAGAGTGGGTGCACCATTGTTTGGATCCTGGGCCTCTATCCCCTACCAGCACAATCTCTGCTATGCACCTCTTGTTCCTGACAACTTGAATGGCAACACTACGGCATATTCTTCAAGAGTACCCGCCTCTGTGTCCTCTTGCCCCGTGCTAAGGTCTCCTGATCCCAACTTTGCCTCCGCAAGTTGAATCACCTTAGTTACTCTGTCAAATGCATCTCTGAGGTAGCTTGCATGTGCCTCGAAGCTCCCTTCATCTTTGGCACCATGCAAAATAAGTCTCCCATCGAATGAAGAACCCATGGAACGACATGATCCCACTCTTGCCTCTACAAGAGTTCATGCCCTTGACCTCTGCCTAAGGAAAGCTCGTGCCTCCGCTCCATGTTCCATCTTCTATGTCGACTCCTTCATACGACTTGGATACTTCACCGAGTTCCACCCAAGTCACTCGCTCCTCGATTTGCCGAGTTGATAGTGGCCCTCACGTCCACCATTTTACGGTCACCCTCTGTTGAGTTCGATTACGCCTCGACTCTAAGTGTGCCTTCATATGATGTTGCCTTGATTGCTCCCCACTTGATCTCGAAATGCATCCCCAATGCATTACCTCCTTCGAGATCATGCGACAACTCTTCGCCGCTCACTCGGTCTTGAGCTTTATGAAGATATAACCCCGAGAAACTCTTCCTCAATATGCTTCACGCATGATTCTCCCACTAGAGAACTAGGACTTATCCCTCCCGGATATCTTCCCCGAGCAACTTTTCTCTTTACATACTTCCCACGGAAGTTTGAGACCATCATCCCTTTGGACTACTCCGCTTCAACTCAAGCTTTGTTCTGCCCTCACAAATGTACTTGCTAGATTGTGACCCTTCTCCAATACAGTCTCCACTACACCCTTTAAGGTCTAGCAACATGCAGAACTTGTTGCACATTTCAGCCACCTACGGATATATCCTTTCCATGTTGAAGAGAAAGTTCTGATGCTCCATGGCGTCGAGTTCTAATCGCGCCTTGGGATGGCCACGAACACTGTCATCCGTGTACAAGCCCTTGCATGAGTTCCGAATCCTTCGAGTTAGCAATTCCCTCACCGTGAGCTTTACATAACTCCTTCTCGTTACACAACACATCCCACCTTGCACGGCCTCATCTTTCACTAAGCACCGCTTTTGCCTTAAGCACCGCCAAGTTTAGTTGCCAACGCCGAGCTATAGCTCAAACTCAACCATCCCAATCTTTGTGTGCTACGCATTCTTCTTCGCTTGTTTGTCCTCGTGGTGCCACTCACAAGGGGTTGGCTATTCCTTGAATGCCAAACCAAGATGCCCGCTCCTCCGAGCGACTCCTTTCCCTACATCTCAATGTCCGCTTCTAAGCGGTTGACGCGCCTCCACACCTAGCTAGGTCCCCACATTTGTATGGCAAGTGTTTCGTGTGCTTGTCCCGCCTCGATACCACATTGTCACGGCTTAGCTGATTTTTTGCCTGCGGCACCCATGCGTGTCCGTCAAAGGTCGCCCTCCCGAGATCTCCTAAAATCCCGGACTTACAAAAGAGAAAACGGGCAAGAAGCAACTCCCACGGGATCCACAAGCAATCGCTCAAGAAAAACACTTTATAAAGCCAAAATACAAATTACACCCATGGACATTACAAACTCAGAGAGGTTACACACAAAGGATAATGGTCCACTACAGACCGATGTCCCCACAAGTGCTTATAAGACACACTTGTATTTACAAACTTGGCCATAAAGCAAATCAAACTAGGCTTCCAAGCCATCGAAGCCCGCTTGTACAAGATATGTACATAAACCGAAGGACACGGACTAACACAAGTATTTCATCGAACACCTTGTTTACATTGTTGTCCGTGACACTACGGAAAGAGTCGAGAAATTTAATGCTCTCCCTGCAAATCGTACAATTCCCTGCCCTACATGAAAGCCCTAATAATTCCACACATGGCAATTTAATGCTCTTCCTGCAAATCCTACAATTCCCTGCCACAAGGCCCCAGAATTCCACAACATCCACACATGGCAACTTAATGCTCTCCCCTACAAATCCTACAATGTCATGCAAGATATAGAAACCGCCCAATTTGCAACACACATCTGAATTGTTCTTCACTATACAAGTTGGCAAGATCTGAACGTACAGTACATAATTATCATGCCTATCAACACATCATGTGATGTTCATTTTGTAACACAAATTACAGTTGATACAAACCCTCCCAACTCTGTACTGCAAAATGTCATCTTCTCATCACCAATGCTGTTCATCCACCACAAGCTACCAAACTGTAATAGATGTTGCCGGTGAATGCTGTCAAACTTCACATCACAGATGGAAGTAATATACAACACCACTAATACTAAACTACACACATCGAGGTGTTTGTCTGAGCCTCTCATGCATCACCGATATAGAGCTGTTGCAGGAGAGGACAGCAATTTGTGTGCCTACTGTCACACAACAAGGTCAGCTCAAGATCAAAATGAACTAGAATTTGATCTAGCAAAAACCACTGTCACCTTCAGGGAAATTGATATATGTATCCTCATGCACAAATACCGAGGTGAGCTGAGTCCCTAGAGGAATATTTAGAATGACCCAGTGAGATGCCTTGAATTTGTTGTGGATTTGAAACTTGGATATTCTTAGGTAATGTTGATGAAACATAATAAACAATCGCAAGGGCAACACTTGCAAGGGATAACACTGCTGCACCTCCTGTAAATACGCCCGACTCTACGACATTGTAGTATTTGCCAAAGGACACATCGTTTAGGGCAGCACCACTCCAGCAACAGAACAAGGGCTATAATAAAAGTCACCCTGCATGATTCATGATATAAGCAATGATGAGTTCCTGGACTTTAGTATTGAAAAAAAAAAAAGCAATCCCTAAGTCAATTGATAGCATAAGAATGAACAAGTTTGACAACTTAATATGTCTCATCCTAAGAAGACAGTCTCCATATGAAGTTAAGAATAGTTTTGTGGATCTGAAAAATTTTGTTGTATTAGTTCAACATATGTGATTCGTCCTCATTCATCTGACCCAACCAGAAAAAATATGGATTAAATCTCATGGGATGGGCCGTGCATGATTGTTCGAAACCTTTGGAGCGACCAGCAATTTTTCAATTCTTTCTTCAAGAGCAAACCAATTAGAATACTTGTATGCTTATCTAAGGGTTTAATAAGGGACCATAAAATCTTTAAAACATTGCTGCCGACCATATCTCTTTTTTTCTGCATCTTCCTGCGAGAACAAACAATCAGTCTCGTTCCATTGCTTGATACGTATCTCCCAAAACCTCTTTAGCCTCTAATCCTAGTTGTTGGCATCATGTCTGACGACCATAAGCCAATGTTCCCTCAACATGTGAATTGATAAGTATGAGCTTCCATCTTTCTTTGATGCAATTTTTCTTGATCCATTCAATACAGTTATAGAAAAATAAAAAAAAAACTTGTTGGTTCTTCATTTAATTAATGATTTTAGAGCTCAATGATGAGAAAGGGTTCAATTGGTGAACCTAAATAATTCTCACCGTTGTTTTTGTTCTCAGAAAGTAAGGAGGTTGTTATATTAGTTCCCAAAACTACTGTTTAGATTGACTTGAGAAGTAATATAAAATAATTGATCAAGACATCAAACACAATTAATGCCTGCGGGGTAAGGATTGTCAAGTTTGAACTATTAATATAATGTGGAGGAGGTAAAGTTTATCACAGGGCACAGTTATGGTTCACAATAGAGATATTTCATGTGCCTGCAAGAAATATAGAGAAAAATGTCATATTCTTGAATAACCATAAGGATGAAGTGGTAATCCTTGCAGTTGCTTATAAGAAAATTTGAACTAAAGAATCTTTGGAAAAGGGATCCTTAATATCTCATCAGGCCCCAAGTTCTCCAAAAAGCACGACAACGTTTCATCTTGTAAAATGGCAAAAGATGGACCAAAACAAAAAGTGCATAACAAGAAGCCTGTATATAGTTCTATGTCCAAATTCTATTGCAATAATAAAGTGGTGGCTCAATAAGATTGTCATATAGGTAAATACACCCATGTAACATGAAGTATTTAAGTTACCAAGAAGCAACGAAGGCGATCATCCCGATGGATTTGGATATTTCTTGCAACATATACACCCAGCTACGGTGCTTATGATGGCCTGAGCTATCATAAGAGCCACTACAGCTAATAAGACCCAGAGCTAATGATGGGCTCCTTGGATATGTGCATTGACCTAGTGTTGTTGTTTGCACATCAGAAGCCTGCAAGTAGAGATTGAAGGTAGAGACACCATCCACAAACCAAGATTGCAACAGTCCTATGGCTTGTTGAAGGTGTTCTAGACCAAGTGCAAGCTTGACCTGACACACTTCCTTAAGGCCAATTAAAAGATCCAATCTTTAAACACTACAAACCCTAATGTGATAGAGAATACACACACACACACACACACACACACACACACACACATATATATATATATATATATAATCCCTGCAGCTGGTTCTAAGATGATGACTTCATTACAGGACGAATGGTAGGTGAATCAAGAGAAATCAACAGGAGCAATCAATAATAATTCTAGTCCACCTTTACCAAAGAAAGAAAGACAACCAGGAACTCAAAAGATCAGACCTTTACCACAGGAAACAGTAAAGACGGCTCCTAATCAACGAGATCCCGTCTTTAAAACCACCCTAATGCGATAGGTGATGGCTTTCTAGTGGAGTGGCAGAGCAACCGATTCTACATGGTAGGTCAGGTGAAGAAAACCCAAAGCCCTCATCGGTCTGCAAGGACAACACAAGAAATGTCGAGGAGTAGCCAGCATGAGTTCGAGGAACAAAGGATAAGGATATCATCGAGCTCAAAGAAGAAGAATGCCAAAGAAGGGAGTGCTTCAAGATGACAAACCCTGATCTTTGTGGCCTTAGCCGCGAAGCCGAGCACAGCAGAGAGAAAGCCAAGGAAGCTCACGGCTGCACAGATCATCATCACATTCTTCTCCTACCGCCGAAAACAAACCCCTACCGCCGACGCTCCGAGCAACTTTGCGGGAGTGAAGACTGGTGTTCGCTTCAATGGCGGTCTCAATGGTCGAGCGTCATATGACGACATCAAAGAAAGACACATCGAAAGATCTTATTTAAAAAATAAAAATAAATAAAAATAGTAAATAAAAGATATTATTTAAAAATAAAAATATTATAATATAAACTATCTTTAGCTTAGTGATAATAAAAATATTATTATATAAATATACTGAATGATAAATCGAAATGAGGGAGTCAATAATAAATCCTATAGTATTTCCATTAATAAAATCTATTTTATTTTTTATAAGTATTATAATTATAATATAATTTTTAAAAATATAAAAATCATATTATAAAAGATAATTTATAATTAGTCAGATCTTAATTTACCATTTTATAACATTTAAAATAATTTTAAACTAATTATTAAAGAACATATAAGTTAGATTATATATTAATACTAATATTTTTATAATGTATAAATTTAAAATAATAATCGATTTAAGGGTTTCGACTAAATAAAAACCAAATAAAAAAAGAAAAAAATGTGCCAGTTAACCTTTTAAAGATCCTTCTATCATTTATGAAAAATTAACTGCTCTGCATAAAGAACACAAAAATTGATTAATTAGACTTTTTAAAAATATTTTTTTAAAAAAAATAGGATTCTTTGAATAGAATAAGATAAGGCATTTAATTTTAACCTTTACAAATTATTTTTTTATCTTTTTTTAATATATACATAAGCCCTCAATAATTTTATTTGATATCATCATAAAAGTTTAAATTGATCCAACCAAAATTAAACCAGCTAAATCCATGATAACTAATAATCAAGCCGGCCATGATTCACATTTGTGTTGAAAAACATATAAATCAGCAAGCTCGTGTCTTCCCTGTCTTCAAAGAATGCAGAGACAGAAAGTATCAAATAGGAAGAACAAAGAGATGTCACCTTCATCAAGTGGCACTTGAGATGTAGACATAAAGCAATAAATAAATAAAAAAAAATATATTTTGAGTTTTTCCTCTCCTAAAGCATTTGAAAGGTAATCAGAATTTCAACTTAGCCAAGCCAGATTATTCTTATCGCAGAGTTTAAGCTGATTAGCATCCAGAGGGGTGATCAAGAAGCCAACATACTTAAAAAAGAGAGTTTGGATTCAAACAAAATAAGAAAAAAATTGTAAGAACACAGTTTAACTAAAATTGTTCTTGATGCTTTCAACATGTGTCTGAGACAAATTCCTAGTACAGTCAGCAGCAAAACCACAATGCTTGAAGTTGCAGCCAAAAAACACAGGCATTGGCAGAGGTTATAAATGAAGACAAAACCGAGAATCCAATTCCGGTGACTTAAGACCTCATCAAAATTTTGGCTGTTAAAAATCATTTTACTGCTGTCATCAGAATATTTTCATTGCAAAATTTTCTACCATCTACCACTTATCTCAGTTACCATCAGAAATGATCTTTCTTTGCTCTTCTTCCCAAATCAGTTGTGCATACCATTTCAAGCTGGAGTTGAACAGAGATCATGCCATGATCTCAGAACTAGCACTTACAGGAATCTCTATGCATGTTATAAACACAACAATCCACCTCACTCAGAGAGTATGCCATGAATTCAAACTTGAGTTCAACAGAGAGTCGATGAAGTTATACATTTGAGAACCAAAAAATTGTTACATTCCTGTAGTTGATATGGAAGAAAAGGAAGGCAAAAGACTCTTAAGAGTTGAAAATAGGGAAACAGAATTGTAAGCTACATTATTTGGAGGTAGCAAATGAGAATCTAATGAAAGATGGAAAAAGAAAATCTTATTTGTTGGAATCAGAATGATCACTTCCTTCTTCTAAGAAAGAATACCTTGCCTAATTAACTACATAAAGCATAGTTCCTTTGGAGCAAGCAAGTCTATTCGATAAAACTATCAAAATTCTGACCAACATGATCAAAACCAATACTATACTTGACACAGATTTTTAAGAGACTATACGCAAATAAATGTCAGATGGCATACTGAAGGATAAAAAAACAAAAGCAATGTTTGCATTACAACTCATCATGCCTTTCACAATACACATTATATACAAATATGGATGTAGAAAGAAGCCCAAAAGTCACAGCAGAGGTATACAGGATTTTTCTACCAGGACTGTTGGACTAAAAAAATCAGACTCTAGGAAGACGACTATAAAAAGCCTCCTTTTCAAAGATCAGCTAAGTTTCTAGGTTATATACACTCATTACTATCACGGATCTGCTAGTTTTAAGGGGAAGAAACTTAACAAAAATGTCATAATTTTGTCTGACAAAGATTGAAAATCATGAATAAGAAGATATAAAGAAGCACATACTAGTATTCACTGGTCCAATAGTTGCTTGCTTGTAAAGCCCATAGAGGATCAATTTGTTCTAGTTAGTAGGATTTTCAGGTAAAGTTTTAGCTTTTGCAGTATATTCTTCAAAATCTTCCTGCAAAAGATTAGATATCATCATAAAGTTAAATTCTCGCAAATAAAGAAACATATTGACTCAGGATGTACTATGAGCCTCATAGTACATCCTTCACGTGAAACATACCTTCATGTGAAGAGGAGAAGAAGAGGAGAAACATACCTTCACGTGAAGTTCCCTGCGTCATCCGTCGCCTGCGGGCCGCCCGCGAGATTCATTGTCCGTAGGTGAAGAATTACCGACAAGCGAAGAATCGCCAGCAGGCGGCCTTGCGCTGGGAGACGGAACGCCCGCGGGATTCATCGCTCGCGGACGAAGAATCGCGGCAGGCGATTCCTTCTTCCCGCACGGGGAGAAAGCTCCGAGAATTTTTTTTCTATTTAATATATTATATTATATTATATTATATTATATTATATTATATATCGACGAGTATATACTGTATGTACCGCCCAATATTGGGTCCCATACCATACTAAGATAATCTCAATATGTCAGTACGGACTGGTATGTCAAACCTTACTATGAGGCACAATAACCAATAGCATCAAGACAGATTCTTAGAAGCAAACTCTTATAAACATAAATCACAACCAAGGATGCAGATAAAGATACAATCTTAATACTTATAGAGAAAAAAATGATTGATGGAACAGTCTCAATGATATAAATAAGAAAAAATGATCATTGATAACAATAACAAAAAAAAAAAAACCATCTTACAATTCAACTTTTTGGAAGAAATAGGGAGCAGAAAACCATGTCTTTTTTTTTTTTTTGTCTTCTGAGACACATTTTTTCCAAACTTAAGTGTGCAATAGAGTATTATTTAGGAAAAGTTGTTTCTACTCATGTGTGCACACATGCACACATAACATGAACATCAACTGAGGGAAATAGATAGCAGTTCTAGCAATTATATTTATCATTTTAGGGCCACTAATTCCAGGCATTATGGTTTTTCTTGCTCATTATACCAATTATTCTCGAACATTTGAAGAGTTTACACCTCGCTGTATCTGAAAAAAATTAAGATACCAACTTTTATATATGTTTTTCATAGGTATAACATAAATGAAATCATGTCTCTATTTTTCATTGGATATAAAATTGAATGATGATGAAGGATGCCCTTGCAAGGATGCTTCAACTATAATTATGATCCCAAAGAAATATCAATTGATGAAAAGGATCTACATTCCAGTTTCTCTTATGCATACAAATATGCAACTTGGAATTGGACAATTGAATGTTACCAGAGTTCTTTTATAGTACATCAGAAATTGTATTACTTACAAGAACCAAAACTAGATTAGGAGCCCATGAGACCTATCAACAAGTACACAAGTAGAAGAACTAATAATAGACACATGAAACATTCTCAAATAGATTTTTGAAGCAGGTTCAAAATAAGCTCTCCATGTTAAAGGTGATGTATATCTTTGAGGGTGAGGCATAGAGTTATACAGATTCATACAAGTTTGTTTTCAAGGCCTCTAGAGTGTTGGAATATCATCTTTGAAGCTCACTAGATTTTTAACTGTGCCTTTTGATCCATCATGTGCACAGATTTTCGAAACATGCATCTCTATTGTATTATACGATTTTAAACAGACAAATGCTTCCTATGGCCATTGTGAAATCAATCTCGTTCACCATAAGGAACACTGAAACTCCATCCTTTATGATATGGCTTCTTCAAGCTTTTGCAAGGATATATAATTTACCATCTAAAAGGATCAACTCTACTTAGAAGAAATTGTCAAAGCAACCCCGACCTAATTTGAAAAAACAAATCATTTCCATTCACAAATACAAATCAAAGACTACTACTCACCCAGAATTAAAAACAAAAGTCCCTGAAGCTTCAAATTTCACATAGCAATAATTTTAGCTACACTTTCCAAAATGTGATAGTCTTTAAGAGTGAGATCTATAGTTATGGTTAACAAAATACTCAAAATCAGACGTATCTTGACCCATCAAAAGTCAAGTGGATAATTTCTGATACAATTATGCATCATGTCATACAATGATTTCAAAAGGCGCTCAGGCGCTCGTGCGAGGCGAGGTCCGAGCACCTCGTTCAAACTATAGGCGGTGCTTCAAACAGGCACCGCCTGGGTGCTCACCTGAGCCTAGGCGTCGAGCGCCCGGGTTAACCCAGGCGACCAAACTAGGCTTTTAGCTCTAGTTCGGTTGATTCGCATTAGTTGGTTCAATTGAACCAACTAACGCAACGATATATGTTTCCTCAACCCTAATAACACTCGCGTAAATCGCGATTTCATCGATAACATTTCTCTGTTGACAATAATAATGATTATGATGAGTGGCTTTGATGTAAGACTTTATTGTTTTGAATTTTGAGACTTTTGTTAATGTGACATTGTGATTTTGTAGTTTGTACTTTAGATTTTCTTAATTTAATATCATATTTCTATTTAAATAATTATATTTTATATTTTTTTATATTTTAATATCTCACTTCGTTCCGGCGAGCGCCTAGCATCTCAGGCGTTTTAGTATTTTGGTACCTTTTACGCACCTACCGCTTTTTAAATCACTGATGTCATATAATCAATGTTGCTTACCTATCCTTACACCACTATGTTTTTGCCTTCATTATGAGGCTTTGGCCATGGAAGACCAACAATATCGACCAAGAAAATAAAAGGGGTGAGACACAAAGATTCTTTGTAGTCTCAAGAAGCTAATCACTGTACAAATCGATCAGGCACTAACCATTCAATCAACCCTCACCAAATAATCAAGGAAGCCTCTGATCTTAACAGAGAAAGGGGCTTCATGCATGCATGCTCTCCAAATCCATGAAACTAGATGGATGACAGCATATGGCTCCAAACAACAGGATGAAAGATTCAAATCCAAGAATGACTAGCCAAAGAACAGCAGATGTTCTAAGCAAAATCAGATCTTTTAGACTAACATACACGCACAGTCAGAGCTCTAAGATTTGGTCACAAAATATTCCCCAAAAAAAAATCCAAAAAATTAGCAAAATAGAACACAACAACGGGAAATTTATGCAATCTGAACTGATTGTGACGCTATGAAGATACTTCAGCTTCAGTGATTTAGAATGTATCTTGCAAATGTATATGCCAAAGGCACATCAATTCTTGCAACCTTGTAGTGTATCCTAGAACTCTTTATTCAATGTAATGGAAGAAGCATGTGTGAGATCCATAGCCATGGCTTGAGTGCTAATCTTGGTCAGAGTCGATCTCTCCATGCTTCTTTCTATTTGAGATATATGGCAGTCATGTCAACAGAAAGGAGTGTGAGAAGCTTTACACCTACCAAGAAGAGTGTGAGAAGCTTTACAAAGAGCAGATCCATAACAGTCATCTAAAAATTTCCAAGCACCAAGAAGAGTGAGAAGCTTGACAAAGAAGAGATCCATAGTAGTCATATCAACATTTCCAAGTACCAAGAAAGAATGTTAGAAACTTTACAAAGAGACAGTAGGTTAGCAGAAACAGAAAGGGCATAGGCTGCTTCTAAAGGCTGGTTGGTATTGAATGTAATGTTTCATTTTCCTCCTAAGCCCTTTGGGCACGTACAAATATGATACTAAGCCAAGGTTGAGTCACCTAGAAGGGGGTTCTGAGACCTTATTGCTGTTTGAGACCTTATTGCTGTTTAAAACAGGATTGGGGAAGATGGCTGGCAGAGCTCCATTGTTGTCCTGGGAAGGCGCTGACCCCCAGTTCAGATCGGCATCCGGTGGCTCCACCATATGGACGGCACCATCACTCATCCCCAGCACGATCTGATTGGGCTCGGATGTGTGAACAGCAATCACCATTGGATAGGCAGCAGCACTAGGGGGGCTGGACATGGAAGCCAAAAGAGATAAAGCATCCATCAGATTGAACATAGCCAATTTTGAACTTTTTGTTGGGAAAGAAATTTAAGGAAATTGCAGAATAGAAGTGACTTAAACTATAATGATTTTGAGCTTTTACAGCATGAAACTGACACTAAATGTTTACTGGTATAAATATGACTGCCTAAGATTCCTCATAACTCTATGATATGAGCAAGACATGGTACTATGAGCAAGAATAAAAGAAAAAAAATAACAGACGCATATAAAGTTGTTCTTTAAGGTTGAATAATAAGTTACTACATGAAACCCCTTCCAGTCCAATACAGTATTAAACAACTGAGCATGATAAATTCCATTCAAAGAACCGAGATTCGAGTAAAATGATTAAGTCGCAATTTACAAACAGTGTTTAGACTGGATACTGTTAGGCTTAGGGAGATCTTAACCTGAGATTAAGTTTATTAGGTATTCAACAGAGTTGGAGCCACAGACTTGACCCATTTGTTATTTGATTATATCCAAGGGTGACAATCTTGACCAAATGATAAATACAGGCCAATTGACATCACCCAAATTCGACTTATCAGGCCCCACTGACTTTTCCACCGGCAAAAATAAACATGGATTAAGTGCAAGGGAGCCTGAAAACATGTAGGCAGAGGGTGCAATCCGGCAACGGAACCTCAGGCTGTCCGCTTCAAAAACTCCAATAGAACCATCACAAAATGCAGAATATACCAGCACACCATTGCAAGAGTGTATTGCACTTGATATTGGTGCTGGGAGAGCATCTCTAGGAGATGTGCCTGATCATTGTGAAACTGAACTTTGGTATCCCCAACTAACGGGGATGCATGGCCAGCAGGCACTTGGATAAATCGTGACTTCTTCTTCCATCCATCTATGCTCCAAACACAAAGCTGCAATTTCATCTCATTAGAAGATAACCTTGACAAGATACTGGAGCTAAACAATTAGCATTTCATCAAAGAACGAAGACATCTAATTGGAACTAAAACAACATTGGAACATTATAATTCTCAATATTATAAGTCTGGTTTTGATAATTGGGCTAGGTCCACCATATGCTTGATTCAGAATATGCTAATTAATCAGTAATACTTTTATCTGCACACCTGAACATCAACTCCAGAAGATACAAGAACATTTGGTGACTGGGGAAATGCAAGACCAGTAATCTTTTTCTAGTGACCCTTCAGCTTCGTTTTGACCTGCAAGCAAGGAAGACACAAAATAAGGACAAACAGCCTGAAGACATTTTAAAAAATATGATAAACAACTGAAACAAAACAGTGATTATTATTAAGAAGCCTTTGAATTAGTTTTGCCTTATAAATCCATTACCAAAAAAGTAATCACTCTGCACATAAAATAGCCCTTACCACTAAAGTCGCATATATCCATCATCCAAAAGCTATCAAATCTAATCATATAATGCCAAACCCCTTTATAGCCTTCATATTGCAAGTATTCTAGGGACTAGGAGATACTAGAGGAAAACAAAGCAAAGTACTAGCTAAAAAGAGAAAAGACTAAAATGGAAGGATTTGAAATATCATATCAAAATGGACTTTCGACGGGCGATAGATACACAAAATCTAATCAACCTTCTCTTTTGTAGCTTCCCTCTTCGCGAGACGTTGAGACTTGTTCGCTGCTCACTTTTAATCTAATCAATCTTCTCTTTTGTAGGTCCTTCGGGACTGGTACGAGGCTGCATGTAGGCTGACCCATTTTGGACGAATAATGAATGGGCATTTCATGACTTAGGCAATCCCAACTAAGTCCGAGACATTGACGCAAGGACGTTTCACGGCTTAGGCAATTCTTGCTAAGTCCACAACTTTGCCACAAGGGTGCCACACGACTTAGGCAAATTCAGCTAAATCCGTGACAGTGCGAGGGAATCGAGAAAGAGCAGCACACGGGGAACAGGTTTGTCCCTCTTCTTCTTCTCCTGCTTTTTCTTTGTCCCTCATTCGACCGTCGACGATCAATTTCGGTGCTACCGGGCGGTCGACGTACCGGTCAACTAGCGGACCGGTACGTATTGCCCGGTATGGGGCCTTACACTAGGTAAGACAGACCTTGGTTCGAGATGACCAAGAAAGCCCAATGAACCTAGAAGCTCCATTCCATGAACTGACCTACCGCTAAGGTATAGGCAGTCTGGGAAACTGAATACAGGACAGATAAGAAACAAACTGATGATGAAGGCAAATTGTACAGCAAGAAAAGATATCACAGACAACTTAACATTAGTAACTTGCAATCCTAATAATAATTGTTTTAGCAAGTCAAACTTATACGCAACATACGTAAAGCATGATCAATGAAATGAAAATCCTTAACTGCAATACTGCATTAGAGACACAACTTGAGTGTGAAGGAAATAGAAGACTACAAAGACTCAAACACAATAATCCTCCATTCTTATGATAAGATGCAAGAATTCCGATGAGAGAAAAATGATCAAACCTGAAGCTATTGGGAAGGAAGCGGCCCTCAATTCTTAATAAGCCTCAGAATAGTGGCGACAATATTTTTGCACAGATATAAAAGTGTTTACAGGGGAATAGAAAAAAAACATCATTATGCCTTTTCTAGTGTCTTTTTGTCTCAGTTCAAGTTTATGCCCATAGTTTTCACCCATTACTTGATCTCTTAATTACAATTAATTAGTATCTTACAAGAGTTAAAAAAGAAATAAAAGGGTAAGGGTGACTATGCTTAATTTTGTTTCTTAATTGTAATTATTTGCATCTTATAAGGGTTAAAAAAGAGAATTAAAACATTCAGTAATCATGCTCGGAAAAATGTCGTAGATGCACCAAGAAAGCAAAGGATAGAAAAGGGCAACTTGAAAGTATACAGTCTGAGTTGTCATTAGGGTTTCTTCTAAAGATAACTGCATTGCAAAGGCTTTGTCACAATCGACAGTAGGAAGAGATAATAAATCAGTCGACCTTAGCATAAAATGTCCATGATAAGTTGTAAAGCGGACCCCTGAGATAAAAAATGGGACTTCTCAGAAAATCATCACTTGTTTACAGAAGAAATTGCATAAAGAAAGTATTGAAAATAGAGGTGTTCTATCAAACGACCTTTCCCACATCTTATGCGCATTACAGCTTCCCAGGCAGTCTCCCTTGTGAGATTCCTGGCCAACTCATAACAAAGTTTCTCCTGGTGAACAGCATTCTGGAAAGATGGATAATGATATACCTGGCCACCAGTATACTTGGCCAGAGATCCTGTAGAAACAAGAAGAACAAATAAATAAAAATGAAATGATAAAATTCTACATAACCATTGGGCAACCAATATTGAGTGTTATCACCTAAAGAAGCAATATCTGAATACTTTTCACTGAAAGCATAAATGTCCACCACTATATGATTCTTTGTAAACTCAGCAGCCATCTGCTTATAAAATGGATCTTCAGGTAATCTTATGGTATGCTCTTTATCAGTCCCATACATTCAAAGATTATCTCCACGAAGTTTTAAGCAGTCCACACCAAGACAAGGCAATGTACTCTGAAATATCAGCAACTTCCCTCCAAGTTGACTCTAGTGATTTAAAAAGCATCAGACGCCAAAAGGCGCTAGGGTCTCAAAACGCCTGAGGCGCTAGGCGCTCACCCGAGGAAAACGAGATGCTAAAATAAAAAATATATAATATATTTAATAAATATATAAAAATATATAAAAATATTAAAAATATTAAAAATATTAAAAAAATAATGCTTTAAATAATTAATAAATATATAAAAGTATACTCTTCGCCCGAGCGAAGTGTATCTCAGAGATAGCAATAGGTGTCCTAGATATCAAAGAGATGCGAGTAGTAGCGAGGTGTCGCAGCGTAGCAATGTGAAGCGATGGTAGTAGGTGTCGCGATACCGCGATATTGTTGCAATAGGTGTGTCACAGTATACTGCTGCAGTAGTAGCTGCAATAGGTGTGGCTCTCTATAGGGATAGAGAGAGAGAGGGGAGTACAACGAGAGAGAGAGAGAGAGGGGAGGAAGAGGGACCACGGGTCCACGGTTCTGGAGCTGGAAGGAAGAGTCACGTCGTCGCCACCGCCGTTTCGGCTGGTGTGCCTACTTCATCCGCCCAAAGACACACACCACCTCTCAGTCTCACTCTTCATTCACTCGTTCACACCACGCCCCTCTTGGTTCCTCGCTTGGCTAGCTTCTAAAGTGTTCGAGCTACAGAGAGAGAGGAGCCATCATCGTCGCCTCTCGTGGTCGTTGCAGCAGTGCTGCTCCTGCTCATCGCACCACCCGTCTCACCGCTTTCGAACGAAGGTCAATTTCCCCCTCCTCTTCCTCCTGTTCCTCCTCCTTGCCTAAACCCAACGTTCCACGACAGGAACAACGCTATTGTCGCATGGTATAACCCGAGCGCTTGCTCAAAGCACCCGGCGCCTGGGCTCAGGCGAGCGCCTAGGCATCGCCTCTTTGAAGCGCGCCGCCTGGAGATCAAGCGAGGCGCTCAGGCCTCGCCTCGCCTCGCCTGAGCGCTTAGGCGAGCGCCCGAGCGCCTATTTAAATCACTGGTTGACTCTATCAGAAAGGGTAAAACATAAGCTAGTAAATGAAACATTAAACATAACCCTTACTGGGAAGACAAAAATTAATACTTTGACTCGATGAACATCTTACCATAACCATGAATGCTACTTTAAGAAAAGGACCAAAGGCAGATTCCACATTGGAAGTGCCCTGGAACAATAATGGGCAAGCTATCTAGAAATGCATCCGCTACATGCCTAGAATCAGACAAGTTGACGAGAAGATCATCAGGCAAGGGCAGAAATACATCGTCGAGATCGGCTACAACCAACATTTGAGGCTGTGTCAGAGAAGACTGGCCAAAGAAAAAAAGTTAATCAATAACAAGTCTAATCATCCTAAGCAATTATCTTTTAAGGAAAATATAGGCATCCAAAAATAAATAGCACCAGGAGCACATGTTCTTTTGTAACAACTAGCTATGACACAACTTTCAAATTTAACATCACTTGCCTTCAGGTTGTGGAAATGCAATGTGCTGTCAAAAGTAATAAAACCAATTTGTGTCTGAGGAAAACCAGGTAAATCACCAAGACACGACTTGATGGTCTTTGCAACAATCTGCAAAACATTTGGTAAATGTTAAACATAAAGTACATTATCATAAATCTGAACTTGAAAAGAATTCAGGAAATGAGGACAATCTTACAAATTGGACATTACCTCAAGCAAACCAGAACAAACAGCAGATACTGATACATCAATAAGGAAAAAATATAGAGGTGGCATTGGCGGTCGAACCATATTCTACACTACCCTTGGACAGCTCAGGTCTTTGGTCTAAATCACATCTTCTGCCAGTGGCATCCAAAGCACAATAATACTCTCCAGGCACTGAACGATGAAAATATTCATAAACAAAGGATTATTCCATAAGCAACGACTTGGGTGCACAAGAAAGATGACGTGTTTTCTTAAAACCAAACTATAAGGAAGATGTTTTAAATCCCACCCCAAAAACCTAGCATATACATGCTCGTGACTCCTAGTTATAGTGTAATTTTGATAACAGAAAATTAAATTTAATTAGATAATATCCTATGTATAAGAGACCTAAAGATGAGACATCATTAAACATCAACTAGGAAAAACATCTACATGATAAAAATTCTTTATAGGTTACGAAAACACAAAATTCATGAAACTTGAAGCATAAATATTTGACAAGTATTGGCTAGCTAGCTCATAGCAGTCTCAATTGATTAGCCAATCACAATAAACTATCCAGATGATTGGATTATATCACCAAGCTTATGCCAAATCTAGTCTGAAACTTGGCATGTGTGCCTGTCTGAATCATCAAGCTATGCTTTACAATTTTTCGTAAACAAAGAAAAGTGACCACATTGAAAGATTTTACAGTCAATTTTTACTAATATGTTATGTCGAATGATTGATAAGCCAATATTTACAGAAATAGTCATCAAACAGAGCATCTCCTACCCATGTCCTTGCAGGAAGATCTAAGCTAGTTCAGTGCTTCTTGATGTACTACTACATCTGTAGAATTAGTTTATGTTGGTATCACCAACCCCTCTTTCAAATATCATGAGACTGTTAGGACCCTAGCTAAGTCAGGTCCATCTATTCAGATTGAGTCATGTTAGCCAGAGTCAATTATGAGTCGGGTGAATCTCATCAAGTCACCTATGAGTGGATTGAGTGATTTTTATCTTCAGTTGGGATTGAGTCAGTTATTATTTTCAGTTAGGAGTTTATCAAGTCAGTTAAGAGTCAAAGATTAGTGGGGCTCTTGGTAGAGCCCTATAAATAAGGTCGTAAACTCTTTCATGAAAATCAATCAATGAATAAGTATTAGTTTTAGCCACAGGTAAAACCGTAGGAGGCAGATCCCCTCGAAGTGATCTAGGAGGCCCGATCCCCTCGAAGAGATCGATTATCCCCCTTTCCACCTTCTTCCTCCATGATAGAACCCTAAGGTTCTATCAATTGGTATCAAAGCAGCAATCCTCAGCGTTCCTACTGTGATTCCGCGGCTACTCCTTTTGTCATCATCGTCGTCGCCGCCATCGTTGTCAACGTCGTCGTCGCCGCCATCATCGTCATATCTGCCACCTTGCTGTAAAAAAAGAAAACGAAATAGAGAAGAAAAAAAAGAAGCGGCAGCCACCCCTCCTTTCTCCTCATCTTCCAAAAAAAAAAAGGAGAGAAAGAAAAAGAAAGGGAGAAAGAAAAGAGAGAGAGGGAAGAAGAAGAAGAAGAAGAAGGGCCCCCGCACCTTCCCCTTTCTTCCTCCCCACCTACCTGCTGCCAGCCCTCTTCATCCCCCCTTCTCAGCCGCTGGCCACCATCTCCTCTCCTCATCAACCATCGGCAGCCCAACCCCTGCCACTGTCGCCACCAGCCAGCCCGCTGCCTTGCTCTCCTCAATCACTACCGCTAGCCACCTCATCCACCGGCCGCTGCCTTGCTCTCCCTTCTCTCGCTGCCTGCACCAGTCGCGCCCGTCGCTCCCCATCGATTGGCCGCCGCCTGCCACTCTTCCCCGCTGCCGCTACTTCCTCGACTCCATCCGAGATCCGCGGCCGCAGCCCTCGGCTGTGGCCTTGTCGCCGCTGCCACTAGCTGATTGTGTCCGCTGTTGTCAACCACTACAGCGCCATCAGCCGCCCCAAACGTCGACGCCGCTGCCTCCTCTGCCGCAGCGTTGCCGCGCACAGCAACGTTGCTGCTGCTGCCTCCCAACCACGCCCTCCCCTGCGCAGCCCTTGCCCAACATCACGTCTCCAGCCTTCTTCTACCGCCTGCCACCACTGCCAACCGCCGGCGACCGTTGCTGCCCTCTTCCTTCCTCCTCTGCCAGCCGCAGCCTTCACAGCCCCTTTTGCCTTGCTGACCCTACCTGCCTGCAGATCCAGCGCTGCTGTTGCTGCTCCCTCCAGCGCTGCCCAGCCACCCCTGCCATCCTTGCTGCCGCATCTTCCTCCCCCGCTGCTCCCTTGCTTCCTGCTGCCCCTGCTTGTCGTTGCTGCCTTCATCCTCACTAATCGCAGTTGCAACCAAAGCCCTCGCCAGCCACAGTCGCTACCCTCCTTCAGCCTTCTCTACTTCCTGCTGCCCCTACTTGTTGTCGCTACTGCCTTCCTCCTCAATCGCAGCCTCATCTACCACGTAGTCGCATCACCGTCCCCTACCGCAGCCCTCATCGCTGCTAATCGTCTTTGTCCCCCACTTACCGATGCTGATAATCTTGTTGCGGTCAAGTCTTACTATATCTACGATATATGTCATTGACTCGACAATAGAAAAAAAGGAATGAACATCACTGATCTACAATCCTACATGATGACTACGGATGATGCACTAGATACAAGATTTAAAGCATTCAAGACTCGTATGGAAAACAGATTTCAAGAGCTCCTCCGCGAAATTAGAAGAAGCCGATCAGACAATCTCAACAAAACTCAACATGATGAAAGTTCCAAAGGGAGTGATCTGAAAAGTATGATCATGGACAGAACACAGGATACATACGCATGAGGGTGGAGTTTCCCAGATGGGAAGATAGAAACCCGATTGGCTGGATTTCACATGCTGAAATTTTTTTTCATTTTCATAGGACTCCAAAGGAATCTAAGGTGGAGATCGCCTCCATTCAACTTGAAGGACACGCAATCCAATGGTATGATTTGTACGAGACCTATCACGGAGTCCCTTTATGGGGATAATTCAAGAGAAAGCTCCTGATTCGTTTCGGACCATCGAAGTACAAGAACATTAATAGACAGTTCACTAAAAGTCATCAGACTTCTATAATATAGGAGTACCAGAGTAGATTTAAACACCTGTCGAACCAAACCTGAGATTGGTCCGAGATACAATTGGTGAGAAAATTTATTAAGGGACTTAATTCTGAGATTCGATGCAAAGTTAAAGCTCGTCATCCCCGGACCATGATAACAGCCATATTATTTGCCAGCATACATGAAAGAAAAATCAATATGGACACTCAAGCTTTAATAAATAGAAAAAATTAATAAATGCGGACTTAAAAGTGGTTAACATAGAAGAGTCATTTTTGATGGTCGAGCCAACTAAAGATGAATCAAAAATTGACTATATGGAGTTCGATACTGAAGGCTGTGACAAACTTCTGACAATTGAACCAGCTAAGGAGGAATCGAAAATTGACGATGTGGAGTCTGATTATGAAGGTTGTGCCAAATTCAAAGAAAAGATTGTTAATGGGAGAATCCTAATTTGTGAAAACAGATGTTGAAAGGTAAAACAAATACTTATCAAATTCTTTGTGATGCCCCAGGAAAACTTCGAAGTGATGATCCTCAAAATAAGACATAGTATTATGCATATTTACCTTATGGTGTGACTGACCTGCTAATTCACATTGCATTGCATATAAATGAGATAATAAGTATGATTAATGAAAATTAATCAAGAACACAAAATTTAGAACAATTTAACCACATCTAGATTCTCTATGCATGCTGCTAATTAACCAAATTCTCAAGGAACCCGCTACCAATAATACATCAAGTCAAAGGATCATCAACTTTAAATCCAATTGCAATGGTTTTTCGAATCAACAATAAACTGCATGATTACATCTCCTCGGAAGGATCTTCAACTTTGGCTGGTCACGTCTTCAAGGCCCATTTTACCTTATGTAGTCTCTCTTAGAGGATGTTCTAAATATAAGATTGTTGGGCCATTGTTAAGTGTAAAGCAAGCTACACCATCGTACAGCAAAGCATAAATTAAAGATGGCCAAGTTTCCAAGATGTTGCTATCTCTCATTACATATTAGCATGCTTAGTAAGACTTAACTATATCAAGACATGCCTCCTATTTTATAACATCTCATAATATATGATATTTCATGGACGTGTATCAGCAAAATTGGAGAAATGCGCGACCTTGGTAAAATATCCAAGAATATTGAAACTTTAGATCTCAAGTTGATGTGGCTAGGAAGAAACATTATTGCTCTAGTGGTTTCTTTTTTTTTTTTGGCAACACAAAAGAAAATCATATAATACTTTTCATGTCCCTAGCTGCCTTGACTATCCTGTTTTAACTCTATAGCCAGTTGTGTGTGTATTAATCTTTCCCCTCTTGTTGAAAGTGGATCAAAAACATCTATAACTTTCACTTGTGAGAATTTCTCAATCATCTGTTCCAACTATAGACTCACTTCTATTATTGGTAAACTTAAGTTAGTTGTAGTTTATATGTTTGATTATAATTCTACTTGGTACAGAAACCCTAAGTTTCTATAGCTTTATCTCCATCGTCCAAGTTTAGAATTAATCATAACCAGACTCTCATCAATTAGAAATATCCCAACACAAAAGAGCACCAAAGGAACTTTTCTTGAATATATCTAGTAAGTTATCCTAAACACTACTGATAACAACTCCATTACGCATATCGCTTATCACCTTAGTATAACTACCATTGGTAAATATGCATAATACTATGTCTTATTTTGAGGATCATCACTTCGAAGTTTTCCTGGGGCATCACAAAGAATTTGATAAGTATTTGTTTTACCTTTCAACATCTGTTTTCACAAATTAGGATTCTCCCATTAACAATCTTTTCTTTGAATTTGGCACAACCTTCATAATCAGACTCCACATCGTCAATTTTCGATTCCTCCTTAGCTGGTTCAATTGTCAGAAGTTTGTCACAGCCTTCAGTATCGAACTCCATATAGTCAATTTTTGATTCATCTTTAGTTGGCTCGACCATCAAAAATGACTCTTCTATGTTAACCACTTTTAAGTCCGCATTTATTAATTTTTTCTATTTATTAAAGCTTGAGTGTCCATATTGATTTTTCTTTCATGTATGCTGGCAAATAATATGGCTGTTATCATGGTCCGGGGATGACGAGCTTTAACTTTGCATCGAATCTCAGAATTAAGTCCCTTAATAAATTTTCTCACCAATTGTATCTCGGACCAATCTCAGGTTTGGTTCGACAGGTGTTTAAATATACTCTGGTACTCCTATATTATAGAAGTCTGATGACTTTTAGTGAACTGTCTATTAATGTTCTTGTACTTCGATGGTCCGAAACGAATCAGGAGCTTTCTCTTGAATTATCCCCATAAAGGGACTCCGTGATAGGTCTCGTACAAATCATACCATTGGATTGCGTGTCCTTCAAGTTGAATGGAGGCGATCTCCACCTTAGATTCCTTTGGAGTCCTATGAAAATGAAAAAAAATTTCAGCATGTGAAATCCAGCCAATCGGGTTTCTATCTTCCCATCTGGGAAACTCCACCCTCATGCGTATGTATCCTGTATTCTGTCCATGATCATACTTTTCAGATCACTCCCTTTGGAACTTTCATCATGTTGAACTTTTCAGATCATACCTATCCGAACATACCTTTTTTTGTTTGAGTCATAAACCAAAACAGTGAAAGCACCCCATAGTTCAGTTGAGTAGAAAAATAGCAACCAAATATGTAAAATAGAGAAACTGCATCAGTGACTTAATTCACACGATACAATTAATAAACAAAGGATAGCACAATTAGGTCAATGACCAAAAGGGCAGTCAGCATAGTTGATGATCTCTTGAAAGCTAGAGAAGTTGAATCATAAAAAAAAAAAAAACTCAAACATACAGAAGCAAAATCAAATATTTAGCATTTTTCTTGCTGAAATTAACAAAACAGATCCACATAAATTATTTGTAATAACAAACTAATTACTGACCACCAATCTGAAACATGGATCCGAATTCTCCCAATCAAAATCAAGACCAGATCCACACACAGACCAACATGCAAAAGTCAACAGACAACAAAATTGTTCAGATGTAGGTCCAAAAACCCCAGATTTCCAGATAACATCAACAGAAACCCAAACAAAACCCCTCAAAACCACCTCCGGACTCACGATCTGAGGCAGATGCCAATAGTACACCCCAAGCAGGGTAAAAAACGAGAAATCTATTAGGGTCTTCTACGCGAAGAATTTAACAAGCACGTACAGTAGCAATTCAAGAAAAGAAGCCACTATCGATCCCATATAAATAGCGAAAAAAAATTCCCAGATTCTATTAAAAATCATCGTAATGCTTCGAGATATAAGTCCTGTAACTATATTTATAGGTCGGAAAATTTCAGATCTAGTAGTCAATTATCAAAAGTGGTACCCAACCCTACGAGAACAATTAAGCATCGATAGAGGATCATCCGATCTCGATGTGACAAGAGGAATATTCTATGTATTCTTGTTCAGTCAAATCCCTAGTCAAGGTTATTCAGATTAAGAGAGAAAGAGTAGAGATAATAATTCACTAAGCCACAAGGAGTTCTGACTCACAATCAGCTTGATATTGGGCCCAAAGGGTAACACATATTTGATAGGTGTTGCAATGAGTAAAGGTTCAAATATGAGATATATGTTGGATACCCTATCTTATTAGATATCTAATAAGCCCATGAATTATTGGATCCTATAGATGAGATCAAATAAGAGCTAATAAAATATTATTGGATAGAGACCCACTAATCTAAGAGGATTAGATTGTTGGATAGAGATCCAATACCTAATAGGGTAGGATCTATTAGGGTTAAGTTGACAAGGGGCCTCTATAGATAGAAGGGAATCAAAGGCCCATAGGCCAGGGTGTTTTTAGCTGCCACCTTCTATTCACCTCTACCGCTCTTCTCCTCAGCCAATAGCCCCTAGTTAGGGTATGTGGACAACAAGAAAGGATGACCCCTTCTTGATTGCGTGGTACACGCGATGAGGAGATTGGTGCAGCGATTTGAGGAGTGTGTTCACAACCCCTGTTGTGTAGATTATTACTAGAAGGAAGACGATCGACCTCCTTTATCCTCTTCTACAAATCTGTAGAAGTTTAGGGATATACGATCTATCTAGGTAATACACATGTCTTAATATGCGTGGTTTTTCAATTTTGTAATTTTTTACACATCAATCTTCGCACGATGATGAAACTTTTTTTTTCAGTAGGATATTCTGGGATTTTGTTTTCTGTTCTTCCATTGAGCATGTGATGTGGGCTAGATTTTCCAACAGGTGCAGATAAAACATACTTATTACTAAAAATTCTTACTATTTTGCACTGATATTATTGTTAGCTAAACATCAATTCATGTTATTTTTATGTTGTGAACTATGTTGCTCTTACGGTTGCATAATACTAACAGATGACTTCCGGGATTAGGGGGAAAAATGAATACTTTTTGCTGCTTATTTATCAAGATATAGCTACAAAATATTTTTTTTTCACCATTAATTTTGCCTTTAGAAACAAAATATACTGCATGTCCAATATTGATTGTAATAACAAGAACTTCTATTGCTCAAACTCTTCTGCAAGAATTTTTATTTTTAAGTGAAAAGTTCTTTTATTATTTAAAGGTTAATTTTATGTAATTTGTAGATATTTTAATCACCAAGATCTTATACTTATTTGACAGGGATCTAAATGCTCATTCACTTATATACTTCAGAGGAAAAAAACCCCATTTTCTTAATAGGTAAAAGTCAAAACTTTTTCTTTTTTTTAATTAGGGAAGAGTGTAAATATATGCCCACAAGTTTTACTAAAGACATTTTTTTCCTAATTAGCTTCTGAATTATAGCAAATTTAATTGAAAAATAATGTTTATCAATAAATCTGCATGAAAAAATGAGATCACAAAAATAAACTGCATGCTTCTATTTCTTTGGTGAAATGGAGATCACTTACTATGGTTTTTGTTATGATTTCTCCACTCAATAATTTCGCAGCCTTACTGCCCCATGCTGTTGCTTTCTTATTGATAAATGCTGCTTGGATCTATCTAGTCGACCTATTTGTCTGCTGGTATCACTGCTCAATCTTGAAGTATTTGCTGTCTTTAAACACAATTGAAGTATGTGTTGTGAAGCTGTAATCACAATTTCAAGCTTTAAAGTGTTTTAGAATATTTATTTAGAAAAACTTTCATAAAATTATATTTCATTGTGATTAGAGGTGATAGTCAAAGAACGTAAATAATAAGTTTCATGGATGTCAAATTTACCTTTCTCCGAGATCATTCTGCATCAATCCAGTTTGCTGCATGAAAGAATCTGATTACTTTAATCAACACTTGTGCTACTCATATCATATATTTTAGAATCATTAGGGTCTTCAAAACAAAAATTAATATTTTTTAGATAGGATTTTAGTGTCATTTATTAAAAACCCTAGTTGCCATGAGTCCCTAGCCACTAGGACTCTTTGGCTAGCTCGGAAACCTTGGTTGCCAAGGGAGTACCTGGCTACTAGAACTCCTTGCTGATGGGGAGTCCTAGACCAAGGGATTCTCCTCTCAGAATGGCTATGCTCGACCAAAGGGAGCTCTCAGCTAGGGAGCTCTTGGCCAAAATAGGAGGTTTTCGACCAGATGACTGCAAGCAGCCTTTCGGCCAAGATGACTGTCAGCCATGGCATTGCAAACATCCCTTGGCCATGGAGGATCTCAGGTAGATAGCTGCAAGTAGCTGTCTTGACTAGCTACATTTGATGCCGCAACCCTTTGCGGGCAGATTCGTGCACCACAATCTTTTACAACTGAATTATGGGTAGCAAACCCTGCTGCCCTTTTGTAATTCCTTATCAAATCTGATGTCAGCAAGTCTTCGAATGTCTGACCAGTTCATACGCCAGAAACTACACTATTCTAATATAAAATCAACGAGAAACACAATTAGTTTACGTACATGCATAATTTATAATCAATCATCGTAGGATGAACCTAGCTCTAATACTACTATTAGGAAATCTTAGAAATCATCTCATCCATAGTGGAAGAATAAAAATAAAATTGATTTTCAAAAATAATCATATCAGATCGTTGTACGATGACTAGGAGTGAAAAACTTGTGAAATAAAAAAACTGCCTAAGATTCATGAGATGCTCTCACCTAGGGGAGATCGTATATTCTAAATATTATAGATCCAAGTCACATGGAAGAAGAGGCTCTCGCGAATGCCTCTCTAGCAGTGATCTACATAGTGGATGAAGTGGTGACACATCTTCTCTCACAGCAAGATCTTTCGTTGCTTTTGTACATCATAAGGCTACAACAATTTCAAGAAGAGGTAGACCTTTCTTCTTGTCTACACGTCTCAAATAGGGCTGACGATATGAGAGGAAAGGGAGGGAGGAGAATAGGAGGTGGGTGGCCAAAAGAGTCTTGCCTATGACCTTTTAGCCCCTCTCTTATTTATAGAGAGCCCTCTCAACTTAACCCTAATGGATCATGTCATATTAGGTATTAGACCTCCATATAATTGCCTTAGTATATTGGACACCGGATCTCCATTCAATTATCTCTAGCTTATTAAAATTTGAATCTCTATCTAAATATCCACTCTAACCCCATGTTGGGTTTCATCCAATGGATCCAATAATGTAGAGGTTTATTAGATATCATATATTCAATCATCTATTTGTCGCATCATCAGTCATATATGTGTGACGTTTTAGACCCAATACTGAGCTAATCGTGAGTCACATTTGTCAGAACTCTTTCCGATTCAATGAATTATTATCTCATAATAATTCACTCAATTTGTTGACTATGAATGTACTAGACCACTACACTATAGTCCCCAGATGGTCAATGAAGATCTAATCTATTGGGCCTATCTATCCTAAGTTACTGTATATCTATAGTCTCTCAGCCATCTAACACCTTAGAGACTATATATCGGGCATAATATTGTCAGATCTATATGGAATCCATCTGAGTCTCACTCTAATTGGATTCTCGTAGAGAACTTCTTTCTCAATCTGAATGACCCTGGCCAGGGATTTATCTAAGTAAGAACACATAAGATATTTCTCTCATGATATTGAGAGTGGATGATCCTCTATTGATACTCAATTACCTTCGTAAGGTTAGCTATCATTCCCAATAATCAGTTATACTAGATCTAAAATTTTTAGACCTATAAGTCCGGTATTAAAGAATATAATACTCAAACAAGGCATCCTTGGTGTCTCAAGTGTAAGGACTAGAAACACAACTAAGACTACACAATCGTTGTCTAACAGTTAGGTATCCAATATTCCGCAAGGAGATCAATCAATGAACTCATTCTACAATGAGCACCTGCACTATATTCTTAGTGTCACTGCACAAGCAGCTATCAGACTGGCTACCTCCATCAGATGAATAAGCATATAGCACACTGATCTATTCGATTATCTTGATGCCTCTCTCAAATAACTTATGATCGAGATTATTTAGAGTCTATATTTAAAGGTGAATTGATCTCATTATCATGATCTTATAATAATCCAATTACCATTATACAGATCCAAGAATTTTACAATATATTTTTCATATAATACAAAATGAGAAAATACCATCATATTAGTAACAAAAAATAATATATAGTGTATCACACGTGTCATCACTCATGTGATTGGCTTGCATGACACCTATAGTTAGTAAAGTCCACCATTATGGATTTTGCCTCCAACATCATTGTAGGAGTAGGATTCCACTGTTGTAAATTTTGCCTCGACCATCATTGAGGGAGTAGGAGTCCGCCTTTGCAGATTTTACTTCAACCATCATAGCAAGAGCAGGAATCCGCCAATGCTGATTTTGCCTTGACCACCATTACGGGAGTAGGAGTCCACCATTATGAATTTTTCCTTAACCGCCAATGCGGGAGTAGGAGTCCGTTATAGCAAAATTTGCCTTGACCATCATTGCAGGAGTAGGAGTTCACTGGTTTAGATTTTTCCTCAATAATGTTTCTAGAGTAAGAGTCTATTGTTATGGATTTTGCCTCGATCGCTATTGTGAAAGTAGGAGTTCACTATAGTAGATTTTGCCTTGACTGCTATTGCGGGAGTAGGAGTTCGCCATTACAGATTTTGCCTTGACTGTCATTGTGGGAGTAGGTGTTTGCCATTGCAGATTTCACCTCGATAGCCATTGTGGGAATTTTATTTCTTTTTTTATTTTTGACCTCTTCCTTTCACTTCGGGAGGTTTTTCTTCTTCGACTTGTGACCTCCCTACTTTAGGAGGGTTTTTCTTCTTTGATTTGTAATCTCTCCCTTCAGCCTCAAGAGGGTTTTTCTTCTTTGATTGTGACCTCTCCCTTCCACTTCAAGAGGGTTTTTCTTCTCTGATTTGTGACCTTCCTCTTTCGCTTTAGGAGATAAGTGGCAAGCTCTTCTTCTATTGCTTCTACGAGAGGGCATCAGTTTTGGGGCCCGCCATAGTGGGCTCGGCTTGACCACTGTAATGGGAATGTGGATCTATTATAGCAATTTGGTTCGACCGCTATAGTGGGAGTGTGCATCACCGTGGCTGCTTGGTTCGATCGCAATAGTGGGAGTGTCGATCTACTACAGCGGCTTGGTTTGATTGCCATTGTGAGAGTGTGGATCCGCTATAGCAGCTTTGTTTGACCACCATAACGGGAGTGTGGATCCATCATAATGGCTTGGTTCGACTGCCATAGTGGGTGTGGATCCATCATAGCAGCTTGGTTCGATTATCGTAGCAGGGCTTGGAGCTTTTTCTCATGACAAATCTAGTTGCTTGTCTACCAACCACAGGAGTGGTGTATCGAGTCTTGTATTGACATGGTGTCATTTACATGTTGCTGGCTTTGATTACGACGAGATCTTTTCCCGCTTAGGGCTTGGCACACCCTGGATTCTACATTGCTTTTATGATTTTGACAGCTTTGATCTATTGAGGTTTGGGCTCCAATAATCTCAATGAGCCTTTAATTGAGCCACATCTAGTGATCCATCAATGTTGGGTCTCATCACGTGAGAACAGGGGCTAATTGGATAACTCATATCTAATCCTCTACTTATTGAAACATCCACAATATGTGTGTGATCCTCTAGGCCCAACCCTGAGCTAGTCGTGAGTCCTACCTATCAAAACTTCTTCTAACTCAATAATTGTTATCTCATAACAATTCATTTAACTCATCAAGTATGGACGTACTAGGCCACTGCGCCATAATCCTTAGACGGTACATGAGATTTTATCCATTGGACCTATCTATCCTTAGTTACCATGTATCTATAGTTCTTTATCCAACTAATATCCCAGAGACTGTATATTGGGCATGGTGCTATCAGGCATCATATGGAATCCATATGGGTTTCGCTCTAATTGGATTCTCTCAGAGAACTCCTTCTCTCTTAATTCGAACGACTCCGGCCAAGGATGTCTGGGCGATAATATATGGGATATTACTCTCGCGATACCAAGAGTGGATGATTCTCTATTGATGCTTAATTACCTTTGTAAGGTTGGCTACCAATCCCAATAACCGACTGTACTAGATCTGAAACTTTTCAAACTTGTAAGTTCGACGTCAAAGAAAATAGTATTCGAACAAGGCATCATTGGTGTCTCAAGTCTAAGGACCAGACACACAACTAGGACTACAAAATTATTGTCTAACGATAGACATAATTAATCATCTAACATTCCATAAGTGAATCAATTAGTGAACTCGTTCTCCAATGAGCACTTTACTATACCTTTAGTGTCCCCACACAAGTAGCTACGAGACTAGCCGCCTACATCATATGGATATGTATACAGTACACTGGTCTATCTGGTTATCTTGATATCCCTCTCAAGTAACTTGTGATTAGGATTATTTATGATATATATTTAAAGGTGAAACGGTCTCATTATCATGATCTCATCACGATATGATTTCCATTACTCAGAACTAAAGATATCACAATATATATATATTCAATAGATAATAAAATTTAAAAATATACTATTAATAATCATAAGCAAAAAAATGGTGCGGTGTGTCACATGTGCCATCATGTGATGGGGCCTATTGAGATTGAGAAGGGCTTTATATTGATATGGATACCTAATTACTTTACAGTGCTTTATGGCTAAGTACCCTAGAATAAGTGTCAATGAGGATCCTTTCGCTTAGTGGCCCGAAGATCTTAACGTCCCTAGGGAAGCATAGGCCCCTTTTGATGACAATCTCGACTCATCCTCATCTTCTGATTGAATGCTTATGTTGACGGTCTCTATTTTTATTTTTTATCCTTTTTGAAGGGTATTAGTCTGGGTCCATTGGATGTGAGCCCTCGATTGTAAGTGCCACACTAGTGCAAGCCTCTCTATTTTAGTGAAAATTTCTTTCTCCATGTGCCATTCTATTATGGGTCTTTGGTGAAGGTGGTGCTTTAAGGACATAATCCTCTTTTGTCGATGTGTTGTGCCCAAGGTAAAGTCTTGCCTTCCATGGCCTCGACGCAATGAGTTCCCTCTTGGGTGTGGCCTCATCGAGGATTCTTTTTAGGGAGTTGGAAGAGCGGCCTCATGTGGGAAGATTGCCCGAGCTACCTTAAGGAGTGGCTGGGCACTTAGTTATGGTACCTCAGATTGGGGGTATCTCCTCTCGGGGTGATCCCGAGGTTTACGCTGAGGTAGAGGCCTATTCCTATTAAATCTTAAATTTTGATGATAAAATCAATTGATGAGTTATTGATCTAACAAGTATGTTAGAGTTGATTGATGCATAATTAACTACGACAAAGAGAAATTATAATCAGAGGTTTGAACAAAGTCAAGTCAAGGCATTAGGCCAGAGTGAAGATGATGTAGTTGGGAACTCGCCTGGAGTGCATCGAGAGCTCACCGAGGGTATCGAAAGCTTGTTAGGATGGCGCAAGGGAGTTCGCCAGAAAAAGATTGAGACTCGTCAGAAGATTATCGGGAGTAGCTGAAATGCTTGCTGGGAGTTGGGAAGGTCTAGATTGGATTTATTGGCTATGATAATTGTAATTAATTAAAGTCATAGTTAGCATCATTAAGGTTAAGACCTACTATAGAGAGTGGATTAAGCTCAGGTCGAGCTCAATTGGTTGACTTGGAAAGTGGTCAACAAAAGGTACAAGTCAAAATTGAAAAAGTGAAGGGAATCACTTTTTTGGATTTTCTAGCGGTTGTACCATTGGTAGGCGGCGGTCATACTGCCCAAGTGATGGTTAGACCGCCCAGGCTGGTGCCCAGGCTGGTGGTTGTACCACCACCGCCCAAGTTTCAGAAAACTGCTGATGGTTGGATCGCTCAGTCCGGTGGTTGTACCGCCCGTACCCTATTTTCAGGGTGGCTTTCGATGATTGTACCATCGACGCCGGTAGTTATACCGCTAGCATCGACAGTTATACCGCCAGTGCCTGCAGTTGTAAGCATCGATAGTTGTACACCCCGTACCCAGATTGATAGTGAACGCCGATGGGCCTCGGGGAAGAGGACTTGGGAGTGGACGTGGGCTAGGTTAAGATTAAACCACTATAAATGTGAGTGTGCTTTAATTACTTTCATTTTAATTTTGATTATTTTTAAACACTTGAAAGTTAGATACGAAGTTTTAATCTCTCAAATTATTTAAATTAATTTCTAATCGGTTTTATTTAAATATCAAAAGAAGCTTTCATTGTTCACTCTTTACATTTCAAAAGCAAGGTTTTTGATTTGAATCAAGCACTATTTCGGTTGCACTAATTCACCCCCTCCCAGTGCCAATTGATCCTAATAATTAGTATTGGAGCCACGTGCTACTCATTGGACTAAAAATCCAAGTGAGTAAATAACTTCTTTTGGCATGAATGAGAGATATTCTATTGCACGTCCGCCCATGTTCAATGGGATGGATTATACTTATTAGAAAATTAGAATAAGAATTTTTTTGATTTTAGGGACTTTGATTTATGACACATTGTAGAGAATGGTTTTGAGAAATCTTCTAGACCAATGAACGAATGAAATGATTTAGAAAAGAAGAATTTTTCTTTGAATGCAAAGGCTATGAATGCCTTATATTATACTCTTGACAAAAATGAATTTGATCAGATTTCCTCTTATGATTTGGCTTTTGAGATTTGACATATATTAAAATTGACACATAAAAGCACACTTAATTTAAATGAATCATTAAATAAAATATCTTACAAAAATAAACAAGAAGAATAATTTCCTAAGAATAGAACGAATTTGACATTGAGGACCCAAGAATATGACTACTTGAGTGAAATTTTGAGTGATGAGAACTTTGAACCTTTAACAAATGAACCGAATAAATTAATAAACATGAACCATAAAAATGATTTTAAGATGGATAAAACTTCTTGTTATAAACGTAAGAGGCCGAGGCGCTCCAAAGATGAAGAGCACAGTCAAGAAGAAGTGGAGAATCTCGTGCTTATGGCCATAAACAATGAGGTAAGTGAGTCCAAAGATGAGTCTTTTGTCGAATTATTAAATATATTTCATGAATTATTTGATAAATTTATAAAAATTAGTAAATCTTATAAGTTGCTTAAAAATAAATATGATTCGTTAGTTAGTAGATTTGATCAAATGCATGATACATTATCATCATATAATCTTTGCTCTAAATGTGAAATGCTAGATGATGTTAAAGAGAAAAATATTATACTTAAACAAATATTAAAAAAATTAAAATAGGAAATAAATCCCTTAATATGATCATTGCTAATAAGAGTCATGTTAATAGGAGATAAGGAATAAGCTGTATGGGCAAAACCCAACAAAAACCAACTATCTTTGTTAAAGGACCCCTCTAAACTTGTCACCAAAAATAAAATATAATTTTTGTGATGGATTATGACATAAAGACTACAAATATCCATTTAAAAATTATAGTCATTACAAATTAGTTTGGGTTCCTAAGGGAACAACAAACAACCAAAAACCATTAGACAAGATAGATAAAGTTCTTCATATAGGACCCAATGTAAAATGGATACCTAAATTAAAACCATTTTTCTTGTAGGTTTGTCACCAAACTAAGGCTAGGAGCAAAGTGAAATTGTATCTTGATAGATGCTCAAGCTATTTAACTTGAGATCTAACTCACTAATCAACCTTTTTAGTCAAAATGTCAAAAATAATGAAAATTATTTGAATCAAGATGTTTGAAGTTTAATGATCTATTATAATAACTCTTTTTATTAAAAATAATTCATAATTATAGTTAATCTTGATAATGCATAGCTAGAACATACTACTATGAAAATGAACTAGAACTAAAGAACTATAGTTATTGAAAAATATGTTTATATTAAAATTTATCAAAATAAGATTTTGATAATGATTAAGTGTTAGGTTCAAAATCATTAGCTTAAATATTTGTTGATTTAAATGCAAAAGCTTGTTAAATGACTTAATGATGATGGTGTTTTCAACTAAGTTAGCTTATAAATATCATTATTAAATGATTAATCTAAATGGTTAATAGTTATAAATTGGAATGAAAGTGTATTGTTAAATGATATATTATTCTTGAATTTGAGTATAGAAGAAAATAAAAAAAGGAGAGAGAAAAATCATGTTTCACTGTCTAGAATTTTTAAAAATTAAAAATATATTTAATAAGAATGAAATGAGCATGATAACTCATTTCACTAAGTCTAAAAATCATTGGAATTAAAATAAATCGAAGCTCTTATTTGAAATATTTCATTGTAATGATGTTGATGAAACTTAATTTTTTACTTTAAATGACATTGCATAAAGTCTTCTTGAAATAAATTTCGTAAGTTAAAATAATTAAAAAGGATGATACTTCTTTTTTTAAATATTTTAAATCTATAAATCCTTCAACAAGAGATAAAATGATATTGTTGTTGTTGAATCTCTTACAAAATGAATTAAATAACTTTAACTTTTTTTTAAAACTAATCTATGTTACTTTTATTAAAAATTTTCAAAAATTGATTTTTGATTTTGGATATGTTTTCAAAAGGATTGATGAATCTATCTAATTTTATTGATATTTCAATTTTGATGATTTGATAACTTAAATCATGATCTTAACATCTTGAGAAATTAAAACTTAAAATCCTTATATAAATCAATTACCTTCAAAGAAAATTATATAAATGAATCATAATTTATCTCTTCGGAACTATAATTTAAAAATCTTTCTATGAACCATATTCTTCACAAATTGAAGTTTCATATATATAAATCAAGATATTCTATCTTTTCTTCTTTACAATTTATTCATAATCTTGATATTTATAATTTCAGACAAATGAATACTCTTCTTATTTAATCTATTAAGTTTTCTAAAGATTTGAATCTTATGTAAGAAGAGATTTATCAAAATAAATAATGTCATTTAGTATTCATGATTTGATAATAATATCTTTCATGACATGATTATTTATGACTTTATTCTTAGTAACACTTATCACCAAAATTAATATTTCTTAAATTTGTGATAAATTAAAAATTATATGAGATTTGTTTTATCATAAATATTTTCTTGATTTCTTGACTTAATTTATCCTGTATGGGAATCATGTTTAATTTCTATGATTTTCACTTGTTAATAAAAAGGAGATTTATAATCTTAATAATTATAATTGAGATTTTTATCAAGATCATTCTTTTATTTAATTAAAAGATTTATCTAAATGAATTGGGTGTCTTAAGATTTATCTTGGATGAATCAATATTATTTAATCCCATAAGACTCATTTTTATTATTTATAAAAAAGGGAGAAATTTATTAAAAGAAATCAATACTATCATATTGATAAAATTATCAATATGATTAGAAGCAAATTGGATTTGATAACATTGAATGAGAAACAATTTGCTTTCAAGAAAATTTTAAATTTAAATTTTCAAAAAATATACAAAATGTATAATTCACGATTTGAGCTTAATGTATTATCATATTTTCTTTTGGATTTTTTGACCTATACAAATTGAGTTTCTTATCAAAATTTACTAGATTAAGATATATTTTTATGATGTTTTTTTTCAAATCTCCTTTCTTGTTTCTACCTTCTTGTTTATAAAAAAGGAAGAAAATTTACATTAAGATGATGATTTATTCATTTATGGATTTATTTACTACGTTTGCTTGAAATTTATATAAGATAATTTTAAATGCATGAGTACATCTTAAAATTTTGAATCTTCTGGATTTCTTAGATCTTTGAGCTCATCTTTAAAATAATTATTTTAAAATTTACATCTATAAGATTGAGGTTGAGAGCTATGAATGTTAAACCATGAGAATGCTTGAATTACTTGATTTACTACTCTTGTTTGAAATGAAATAAATTAAATTGAATGGAAAGTTCTTAACTTTTAGATTTCAAAATTTACAAGATTAAGTTATATTTTTGTGATATAATGTTTTTCACTCATCTCCCTTGTTTCATCTTTATTATTCAAAGAAAGCGAAGAGAAATTTTTATAAGAAAATTATGGTTTTATCCTATTTTATTAGGGGGGAGCAATGCAAAATTTATTTTATAAAAATATAAAAATATTGATATGTGATAAGTTTATGCATTATGAAATTACTTGCTTATTATTTCACCTCTTTTTGATGATGACAAAGGGGGAGAAACAGTAAATTGATGACACAAAAATGATACAAAAATGTCAAAGGGGAAGAAATTAGAAATTTTTTCATGAAAAATTATTGACACATGTTTCGAAATCATTTGCTCTAATATTTTATATTTTTGTTGATGACAAAAGGGGAGAAATGACAAATTGATGACATATGAAGAAAAATAGAAAAATAGATATTTCTCCTATTTTTGTTGATAAACAAAGGGGGAGAAATAATTGATAACTTAAAGAATAGAATTTCAACTTAATGTATAATTGCTACATAATATTGAAATTGATGTTATATCATAATGATTTGAAAGAAGAAAATTGTGGTTGAAATTCTTAGAACATTCTTGAAAATTTAATTAATGTTATATCATGATTAGTTGAAATAAATATCATGCATCATGTATGATTTGATGATTTTGAAATTCATGGTATATCATTTTAAGATTCGAATGGATATTATGATACCTGAATTCAAGAGTGTGTGGTTCTCTTGAATTTAGGTTATTTTTATTTAAATTATAACATGGATTTGTTGGGAAACCTTAGTGGGTGCATCACATGCTCAGCGAAAATTAGAATAAAAGCCAGTTTCCTACGCAGATCAAATCATCGTGCAAAATATTGGGATCACGAGAAAAATATAAAAACCGATAAAATCGCAATGTATGAGAGATTAATTTTACCTAGGGAGATCGTATATCCCTGTATTTCCAAATCTAGATGGAGAGAATGAAGGAGGTCAAGCATCCTCCTCTCTAGCGGTATCCACATGATAGATCTCCGTAGTGAAACTACTCTAATCTGATCTCGTAACTCTTACACAACGCAGAGGGAGGGAGGAGAATAGGAGGTGGTAGCTAAAGCTGCAGCCTATCAACCATGAGTCTCCCCTTCTATTTATAGAGAACCAACAAAAACCCTAGGGTTCCTGCCTTAATGAGTATTGGATCTCTATCCAATTATCTACTAATCTTGCATTATTGGATCTTTATCCAATAATCTTCTTAGGCCTCTAATTGGGTCTTAATCAAAGAGTCTATCAACATAGAGTCTTATCTAATGAGAATAAGAGCTAATTGAATCTCTATCCAATCCTTTATTCGCTGAAGCATCCACCATATGTGTATGACCCTCTAGGCCCGATACCGAGTTGGTCGTGAATCACTCCCGTCAGAACTCCTTCGGATATAGTGAATTATTATCCTCATAATAATTCACTCGACTCATCAACTATGGACGTACTAGGCCACTGTGCAATAGTCTTCAAACGGTACAGAGGAGATCAAATCTATCAGACCTGTCTGTCCATAGTTACCGTGTATCTATAATCCCTCATCTAATTAATATCCTAGAGACTTTATATTGAATATGATACTGTCAGGCCACATACAAAATCTGTCATAGTCTCGCTCTAATCAGATTCTCTCGGAGAACTCTTTCTCTCTCAATCCGAATGACCCTGGCCAAGGATTTGTCTGAGTAAGCACATATGAGATATTTCTCTCATGATATCGAGAGTGGATGATCCTCTGATGACACTCAATTGCCTTTGTAAGGTTGGCTACCAATCCCGATAACCAATTGTACCAAATTTGAAACTTTCCAAACCTGTAAGTCTGGCGTCAAAGAAAGTACTTATATAAGGCATCCTTGGTATCTCAAGTCTAAGGACTAGATACACAACTGGGACTATGGAATTACTGTCTGACATTAGGTATCATTAACCATACAACATTTTATAAACGAATCAATCAGTGAACTCATTCTCCAATGAGCACCTGTATAATATCCTTAGTATCTCTACACAAGTGGCTATGAGACCAGTCGCCTCCATCATATGGACGGGTATATAGTACACCAATCTGTCTGGTTATCTCAATGTCCCTCTCGAGTAACTTATGATCGGAATTATTTAGGATCTATGTTTAAAGGTAAAATGATCTCATTATCATGATCTCATCACGATTCGATTCCTATTGCACAGAACCAAGGACATCACAATATATATGCAATAAATAATATAATGTGAGAATATATCAATATTAATCATAAGCAAAAAGATTACGTAGTGTATCACACGTGCCATCACTCATATGATTGGCTTGCAGGGCACCTGTAACTAGTAGGATTTAGGGGAAGTAAGGTTTAACTCCCGTCATCAATTGATTATCATTATAAAAAAAGGAGAGATTATTTAATCTTATATTTAATGATTAAATTAATTGATAGGTTATTAATCTAACAAGTGTGTTAGAGTTGACTGATGCAGAGTTAACTATGATAGAAAGATAATTACAATCAAAAGTTTAGCCAAAGTCAAGTCTAGGCATCCGGTCGAAGTGAGGATGATGCGGTTGGGAACTCACCTAGAGTGTGTCAGGAGCTCACCGAAGGTATCAGGAGCTTGTCAGGATGGTGCAAGTGAGTTCGCCAGAAGAAGACCAAGACTCGTCGGACGATTGTCAGGGATAGTCAGAATGCTTGCCAAGAGTTGGGAAGGTCTTGATTGGATTTATTGGCCATGATAATTATAATTATTTAAAGTCATAGTTAGCATCGTTAAGATTAAGTCATACTTGAGTTAGATATGGAAGGGATCTAAATTAGCTCAAGTGAGGTAAATTGGGCCCACCATAGAGAGTGGATTGAGCTCGAGTCGAGCTTAATTGGTTGACCTGGGAAGTAGTCAATAAAAGGTATAAGTCAGAATTAGAAAAGTGATGGGAATCACTTTTTTAGGTTTTTCGACGGTTGTACCACCGGTGGGCGGCGATCGCACTGCTCAGGTGGCGGTTAGACTGCTCAAGCCGATGGTTGTACCACCATCGCCCAATTTTTTGGGTATCTACCGATGGTTGGACTACCTAGGCCAATGATTGTACTGCCCGTACCTTATTTTCAGGGTGGCTTTGGACAGTTGTACCATCGACACCATAGTTATACTACTCGTACTTGGATTTTTTGGATACATTTGAATTTTAACTCCAAATCCTGAAGAGAATTAGAGCATATAAATATTCCAAATTTTCTTGCATTTCAACAATAATTTTGGGCCAGAAATTCTATGAAAAATTATGTGTGAAAATTATAAGAAAAAGAAAAGGGGTAAGGGAGAGAGAAAAGTCTTATAAAACTTATAGTTCTCCTTGTAAGGTTATGAGGTTCATCTCCTAAGCCTGATAAAAGGAGAGAAGAAGCTATAAGGGTTTGATCTTCACCCAAAGAAGGTTGATAGTGGACGCCAGTAGGCCTCAGGGAAGAGGACTCGGGAGTGGACATAGGCCAGGTTGAGGTCGAACCATTATAATTGTGAGTGTGCCTTAATTACTTTCATTTTACTTTTGATTACTCTTAAACGCTTGATAGTTAGATATGAAGTTTCGATCTCTCAACTTTTTTAATTCAGTTTTTAATCGATTTTATTGAAATATCAAAAGAAGCTTTCGTTGTTCACTCTTTACTTTTCAAAAGCAAGGTTTTTTAATCAAGCACTATTTCACTATTTCACTTGCACTAATTCACCATCCCCTCCCCCCCTTTCTCTTAGTGTTAATTGATCCTAACACTTCATACTAAAAAGAGATGGGGGGAAGGTGTCCTTATTTGAAGGAGTCGAGTGTTGGACGAGGCGCCTCCTTACTGGATTGTTTTTTGGGAGGAGTTGTAGATGGACGTTCTCACGATATTCAACCCTCCTTCTAAAGCCAATCTGATAAGTCACATTTTGTTCTAAGTCAAAATGTTGTTGCTTTTGTGCCATTGACTAGGGAGCCAACATGATCTAATTCGATCATGAAGGCGAAGATCCATCCGACCCAAGTAGAGAGTTGAGATGGCAAACAGACTCCCGATGTGTTGTTGGCTCATAGTGATGGTCCTACAATCGTCCCGAGGCACAACTTATCTACTGAAGGGAGCTCGGGGTCGTCCCGAGATGTGCCTTGACCAAGCTTATGAGTGTTTAGCCTCACCCTGAGGTACTCCTTTGACACACCAAAATCCTATCCAAGCGGTCAGCGGCGGTGGGGTTTCTCGCCCTAACCCCTTCGATGCTCAAGTTAGTAATATGAGGTCCACAAATATAGGTTTAAATAGTTCAAAAAGAGCGAGTCCTCTCCTTATTTCCCTGTTTATAATGTGTTTTTATACTTTGAAGAAGGGAAAGAAGGTTTGTAATTATCTTCCTCGTCATAATGAATGAGAAGGAAGCTTATGTTTCTCTACTTTGAAACTTTGCACATATAGGCAGATGATGATAATAACCCTAGGGTTCTATCATAGATGAAGAGGAAGATAGATAGATGATTACTTCGAGGGGATCATATTCCTTGATCACTTCGAGGGGATTAACCTTCTAGGGTTTAAGAAATGACTGAAATATTATTTTCTTGCTGAAGAAAAGAAGCAATTACATCCCTATTTCTAGAGTTCCACCCTAGAGTCCATCAGGACTCTGACTCTTAATTAAAATAATAAATTTTAAATAAACTCATATCTAACTCCTACTGGACTAGCAAACTCAAAGAGACAAGACTTAAAAAAATAAAAAAAATTAATGGGTTCCTAACAATTTCTCTCTCCTTCAAATTAGTCTTGTCCTCAAGGTTAAGAAGCATCAAACTCTGAGAACTTCCCTTTTAGCACTTTAGTTATAAAATATCTGCAACGTATCACAACCCATTGATAAAGTAAGTAGGGTCTCCATTTCGCGATAGTGTAAGCAAAGGGTTAACCTTCTGACGTATTAGTCATTACAATCTTTTAAAGAACCCTCTCAATCCAATGGCTAGTGGCGGTTACGACCTTACTTCCACGTCTTCCCTTGATGATCACTTGCTTTTCACTAATAAAAAGCTTCATAATTAGTTTAGAAAAATTTCATGAGACATCACCGAGGGTTGATAGTCATTTAATTCCAAGTACCACTTCAAAGTCTTCCAAGGGTATAAAAAAAAATCCACTAATAATTCTTGATCCTGTATAATCAGTTTTATCTTCGAACACTTGCTATCATAAGTTAGAATTTGTCCATCAGTGACCTTTACTTCAAATTTGTTACAGCCTTTAATATGGTAAGCTAATTGGTCAGTAACCTTACTATCCATAAAATTATTAGTGCTACCAATATCAATTAAAATAATAAAGTGCTAATGTTTCATATTCCTTCAATTTTTATAGTTTATGGGTTAGAGTAACGGGCTTATGCATGCACTATAAGTGTGATAAGTCCAACATATTCATTAGAATCCATACATTTATAATCAGAGTCTGTATTATAAGCTTCTGATTCCTCCTCAATTGGTTTAATCATTAGAAGCTGCTCTTGTTTGCATCGGTGCTCCTTACTCTACTTTTCATCACAATGCCAATACAAACCTTTCATTGATCTTTCCTTGAGTTATCTTGGGGTAGTCTTCGAGTGTTAGGGTTTTGGTTGGGAATAGATGGGGTGGGCAGTTTGCTACTCATCTGTTTGTTGTCACTTCTATTTCGGTGATACTCCATGCTGATTTTTTCCCCCATGTACACGTATAAATGACATTGCAGCTGTTATAATGTGGGGTTGGTGAGCCTTAACTTCACATCTGACATCTGGATTAAATCCTTCGATAAATGTTCCCACTAGTTGTTGTTCGAACTAGACTCTAAGATCAAACACCGACCCTTACTTATAAACGTGTGTTCTCCTATTCATTTCTTGATTAGATAGTCATTCAAATCAGCTTTGATATTCTAGCACTATAGAAGTTTGATATATTTTGGCAAGCTACCCATCAATATTCTCGTACTCTGATGGTCTAAAACGAACAAGAAGTCCTCTCTTGAATTGCTTACACAAGGAACCTTGTGATAAGCTTCATATTAATTGTACCATTGGATTGCAACTCCCTCTAGTTGGATTGAAGCTATTTCCACCTTAGATTTTTTTGGAGTCCTATGAAAGCGAAATTTTTTTTCTGCCTTAGAGATCTAACTGTCGGATCCCCATCTTCCCATCTTGAAAATTCTACCTTCATGCGTGCGTAATTAGTGACTTGTTCTTGGTGCCTCTTTCTTGTGTTTCTAAATCGATTCAACGTGAGACTTGAATGTTTATCTTACTGAAACTTGCTAAAGTTTTCCAATATACTCCCTTAGAAATTATTATGTTTCTTATAATCGGTTCTCGATTCTAGTTTCTAAGGCTTTTAGTTGGGCTTTCATTGAGTTATCGATAGCCATTGCATATGATTGTAGATTTATGATACCCAATTCCTATTTTTGGTGTCAGGTCAAGGGCATCAGCACTACCCTATTCAGTGTGGCTACCAAGGAAGCGGGCGCTTGTTGCAATGAGAGATCACTGACGGTGGAATTGGTTAGCGACGTGGTGGATGCTAGGCTGTGGTGGTTGCTATTAATGACGGCGATGATTAGATGCAAGAGACGACAGAGGAGAGATGGCAGCAAAGGAGGAAGGAGAGCACTGGAACAGAGGAAGAAGGGTGAGGAAACACCAAGGGCTATGATATTGTAGTAGGAGGCAATGGCGGCGACGAGATTATAAGGTAATAGTAGAGGTCGAAACACTAACAATTAAAAGGCACTGATGCTTGTTGCACACCCAAAAGGGACATCTCTTCGTCTTCCTCTCACGCTTGATGGTCGATGGTGAAAGAGGAGGCATTGGCTACAGGCAACAGAGGGATGGGTGATGGTGGTTGCAAATAAGGAAGCAATAGCTGGCGACGTCGCCTCCAACGGAGGTGCGACTAAGAGTGATCGCAGAGGAAGCAGACGCTTGTGGCATCAAGATATCATTGACGATGAAAGTGGTTGGTGATTCGATGGGTGCTAGTCTATGGTGGCTACTATTAATGACGATGATGATTAGATGCAAGCGACGACAAAGGAGGAAGCAACGTTAGAACAGAGGAGGGAGATGGCAGCAAAGAAGGAAACAGAGCATTGGAATATAAGAAGAAGGATGAGGAAGCGCTGAGGGTTGCAATTAGGAACAGAGAAGGAAGAAGGCACGATGTAGCGGGAGGCATGCCACACGATTGGGAGGCAACAATAGAAGTGCAAATGCTGATAATTGGAAGACACCGACGCATCGACACTTGCTGTGCACCTAAACAAGACACCCCTATTGAATCTTAAATTTTGATAATGAAATCAATTGATGGGTTATTGATCTAACAAGATTATTAGAATTGATTGATGTAATATTAATTATGATAGAATGATTATTATAATCAAGATTGGCCAAGGTCAAGTCCATGCATCGAGTTGATGCGGTTGGGAACTCGTCGAGTGCATCGAGCTCATCGAGGGTATCGAGTTTTTGCCAGATGGCACAAGAGAGTTCACTAGAAGAAGATCGAGACTCGTCGAAGATTGGGGGGGGGGTAAAAAGCTTGGGAGTTGGAATGGTCTTATAATGGATGTTTGGCAATTAAGATTGTTTTTAATTAATTTATAATTAGTATCGTGTAGGAGACTAAACTATATGACAAGAGCAATGGAGTTAACCAGATGATGGGCTAAGATCAAGCTTGAGCATCGGTCGTCGTAGTTAGGATGTAGTGATCTCACCAAGTTCGCTAGGAGATTCGGAAGGGATCGGAAAAGCTCACGAGAATACCAGAGAGAAGAAGAAGAGAAGACCGAGAGAAACCACAAGAATGGAGGTCTTGATTATCATGAATGGTCATTAAGTATTGTCATCATTGAGTCATAGTTAGGGTTTGAGTCCAAATTGAGTTGGATTTAGAATGAATCCAAATCAACTCAATAAGGCAATCGGGTCTACTATTGGGGTTTGATTGAGCTCAGGTTGAGCTCAATTGGTTAACCAAAGGGTTGGTCAATATCAAGTTCAAGCCAAAATTCAAAAAGTGGAGGGAACTACTTTTACGAAAATTCCAGCGGGTAAACCACCGGTGAGCGGTAGGTGTACCACCGCCGCTTGAGATTTCGTGCTACTAACGGTGGCTGCCTACCTAGGCTGGGCAATTGAACCGCCCATACCTAGGAACACTGGTATTGGGTGGTTGACCATGAAGGGTCGAAACCGCCGCACCCTAGTGTTCGGGTTTGAGCTGAGTCGGTAAACGAATCAATACTGATTTTTCCTGGTATATTTGATTTTTGGCTCTAATTTTAAAAACCATTTGGGGTCTATAAATATCACAAGTTTTTTTATTCAAAATAATAATTTTGGAGATTACATTCTAAGAAAATATTATATGAAAATTGTAAGAACAAAAAAGGAGTAAGGGAGTGATCAAAGAGTGTAATCTTGTCTCCCTTGTAAGCAAAGTGTAAGGGTTTGGTCTTCACCCAAAGAAGATCAGTAGTGGACGCCGGTGTGCCTCAAGAAGGACTCGAGAGTAGACAGGCCGTTGGTGCCGAACCACTATAAAAATTGTGAGTTCATCTTTTGCTTTCCTTGTTAATACTTCTAATCTTGTTTACTCTTTGAAAGCAAACATTTCACTTATGATATTTTTTATCATTCGAATTTCTTTGATCTTTCTTAAATAATTAGTAAATAAATAACTTAGCACTCGTCTTATCATTTACTTGCTTTATTTAAACAACAAGCTTTAGGTATTTCTATTGTGCTTAAATCGAAACATTTTTATTTAAAACAAAAATTTACACTTGCACTAATTCAACCCCCCCCCCCCCTCTTAGTGTCAATTGATCCTAATAATTGGTATAGGAGCCTCGATTTTTCTTATTTGATTTAACACCCAAGAGAAATGGCTCTTATTGGCTTTCAAGATAGCTTTTCCATCGTTCGTCCTCCAATATTCAATGGGATAAAGTTTACTTATTGAAAAACTCGGATGAGAGTTTTCTTGCTTTCTTTAGATCTTGATTTATGGAGTATTGTTGAAAACGGATTTGAAAAGTCTTCTATTCCAATGAATAATTAGAATGATTTGGAGAAGAAGACTTTCTCTTTAAACGCAAAGGCTATGAATGTCTTGCTTTATGCTCTTGATAAAAATGAATTTGATTGGGTTTTTTGTTTTGATTCAATTTTTGATATATGACATGTTTTAGAAATAATATATGAAAGCACACTTAATATAAATGAATCATTAAATGAAAATACTTTTAAAAATGAACAAGAAGAATACCTTCTGAAGAACCAGAAGGAATATGAATCGAGAAGAACACATGACTCCTCGAGTGAAATCTCGAGTGATAAGGATCTTGAATTTTTGACAAATGAACCAAAAAAATTAACGAACTTAAACCTTAAAAATAATGTAAAGATGGACAAAACCTCTTGCTATGAACGCAAGCTATGGAGCTCCAAAGATCAAATGCTCAACCAAGAAGTGGAGAACCTTGCTCTTATGGCCATCGACAATAAGGTTAGTGTTTCATTAAGCAATTCTTTTTCAGAATTATTAAATATGCTTCATAATTTATTTGATGGATTAAAAAAAATTAGTAAATCTTTTAAGTTACTTAAACATGAATATGATTTGTTAGTTGATAAAGTTGATGAAATGCATGAGTTATTAGCATCACACAATCCTAGTTCTAAATGTGAAATGCTAGACAATATTAAAGAAGAAAATATCATGCTTAAGGCAATATTAGAAAATTTTGAAATTGATAATAAATCCTTGAATATGATCTTTGCCAATAAGGGTTATATTAATAAAAGAATGGAATAGGCTTTGTGGGCAATGCCCAACAAAATCCAACTATATTTGTTAAAGGACCAACCTTAAATATGACACTAAGAATTAAGTATAATTTTTATGGAAGATTGGGACATATGGCTTACAAATTTTCATTCAAAAACTATAGTCCTCACAAGTTAGTTTGGGTTCCTAAAGGAACCATAAACAATCTTATGCTATTAGAAAAAATGCAAAGAACATATCATGAAGGACCCAATGTTAAATGGGTAGGTACCTAAATCAAAACTTTCCATAATATAAAGTTGTTTTGTAACAAGGCTAGGAGCAATAAAAATATTTTGAAAGTAGATGCTCAAATCACGTTACTTGAGATCTAACACTCCTTCAAGCTTACTAGCCTAAGTAGTAATAACAAAATTATTGAAATTAAAATTATTGACAATGAATCTTTTAATGGTTCATTATTATATAATTAATATTAATGATGCATAATTAAAGTATAAAAGTATAAAAATAAATTATAACCAAAGAATTTGAGTTATTGAAGAACATATTTTGAGTGAATGCTAAAATCATTTACTTGTTTAAATATAAAGAATATTGTTAAATGGTTCAAATATTGACAAAGTCTATGAAATAATTGATTTAAATGATTATGATTGAATGATTATGTTGAATGATAAAATTTTAGCATAGAACAATATAGAAAAGGGAGAGAAAAATCATGCTTCATTGTCTAGTATTTTTGTAAATTAAAAATATATTTAATGAGAATGAAATAAGCATGGTAACTCACTACGCTAAGTCCAAAAATCATTGAAATTGAAATAAATCAAAGTTTTTATTTGAAAACATTTTATTGCAATGATGTTAATGAAATTATGTTTTTGACTTTAAATGATATTGAATTCTTGAAATAAATTTCAAAAGAAGGATAATTATTTTTGAAATAATTTTTATTCTATTAATCCTTTAACAAGAGACAAAATAATACTATTATTGTTGAATCTCTTAAATACAAAAATGGAGTAGAGAATTTTAGCTATTGAAAAATAATCGATGATGCTTTCATTGAATTTTTTGAAAAGTGATTTTTGATGATGATTTTAGATAAGTTTTCAAATAATTTTATTTTAAAAAGATATTAATGAATCGATTATGTTATTTTTATGACTCTCTTCAATTATAAAATTGATTTTGATGATTTGATAATTTAAACTTGAATAAATTTTTATCATGATTTTGGAAAGTTTAGAAAATAAAACTTGAAAATATTCTATTTTATCATCTAAGAAGAGATTTATTAAATTAAATCATATCTTTAATATTCATGAATGTCTTTTGATATCAATATTTATCTTGACATGATTTATTTTAAAACTCATGAATGACATAATTTATCACCAAAATTAGTATTTATTAAATTTGTGATAAGTTGAAAATTGAAAGAGATTTGTATTATCATGAATATTCTCTTAATTTATTGACTTGATTTATCTTTAGGCTTGTTATCTGGGAACTTGTTCGGAAATACCGTAATGAAAGGAACATAGGGGTTTGTCGCTAGGTATTTGACCAAATAGGATTGTCTAGTTCCTATAGAACCTATCACTAAAATACTCCTAGAAGAGGATAGAGCTAAGCGGAGCGAAAAGGGTTTTCCATGAGATGGGAAATGAAAACTATTAGCCCCACACGAGGTTTGTGAATAATTAATTGTCTGATAATGAGCAAGGAATATCCATCTTTCTGCTAAACAGGATCCATTGAACTCATAATTCATTATATATATTGTGAAAATCACGTTATTAATTTCTATAATTTTCTCTTTTAAATAAAAATATGATTTATAATCTTAACAATATTAATTGAAATTATTATCAAAATCATTCTTCTTTATTAAAAAGATGTATCTTTGATGAATGGAGATTGTCCCCTAAGACTCATTTTATTATTCACAAAAAAAGGAAAAAGAAACTAATTAAACGAAATCATGTCTTTTGATATTCAAAATTTTGATTTTATATTTAATGACATCATCTCCTTATACTTTTTGGCGCAATTTGAATATGAATACTAAGAATAAATTATGCCATCATATTTTTTTCTTGACAATAACAAAAAAAGATAGAGATAAGATTATTAATATTATTAGAAGTAAATTGGATATGATAACCTTGAATGAGAAACAATTTACTTGGAAGAAAATTTAGAATTTTCTAAATACATATAAAATACTTGATTTATAATTTGAGCTTAATCTACTATCATGACTTCTTATGAAATTCTTGATGTTTTTTTATCAAAATTTATAATAGATGATTTTTTGTTATACTTGAAATTATATGAGATGATTTTAAATGCATGAGTAGCTCTTAAACTTTTGAATCTCATTGAATATCTTGAAGTTTTGAGCTTAATTTCAAAATTCACATCTATAAAATTTACATCTGTAAAATTAAGTATTTTTGTCATATGATATTTTTCATTTCTCTACCTTGATTCTACTTTCTTGCTTATATATATAGAGAAAAAAAATCATTAGTATTTTAAGAGACTAATAAGTCTATTAATTATATTTTGAATCTCTTGAAATTGATTTTGATGATTTTAAAATTGAATGAGTGATTTATCTATATCGTGGTTTTGATTTCTTGGAATTATAACTTGAAATCTTTTATGAATCAAAATATTTTGTTATGTATTTTTATATTATTTAAAAAAATATTTTTATATAAATCATGAAGTTGACAACTTAAGATTTCTTATGGATAAATCAAGAGATTTTATTTGTTTCTCCAATAACTTGTCTCTTAATATCCATAATTTATTTTCATAAATTGAATATCTCATCAACATGTTAATTTTTCTTGATATATTTCATGTGATAATTGGTATATTTCTTGATTTATTTTTTGAAAAATAATGTAATGAGAAAAGTTTTAAACTATTCTACCATCCATTCTTTTTGACAATGATAAAGGGGGAGCAAAACTTGTTAGTTTATAAAATTACTAGCTTGAACAATACAAAAGAAATAAATATTTGCTAGCTTGCGCTTCTCAAAAGAGAAAATGAATTCACTAGCTTGCATGTTCTAAAGTAATAAAAAAATTTATTAAATTACTAAGCTTTCATATATCAAAAACTTGCTAATTGTACTTCTCCTTTTGTTGATGACAAAGAGGGAGAACGTATAATGATGTGAAATCATATATGATGATCATGCATGTAATGATAATTTTGAAAATCTATATAAAGATAATGATTTATTATTGTTCGAATTTATTTGTTATATTTTCTTGAAATTTACATGAGAAAAATTTGTTGAGCTCATATTCGAAATTTTATATATACAATATTGAGGTTAAGACATAGAAATATTAAATCATGAAAATATATAAATTGCTAATATATATTTGATAAAGTAAAGCCTTTTTATGATAATATTTTTTAAAAAAATTTCTCTATGATATTATCTTATTGTTTTAAAAAAAAAATTTGCGTGAAGATGTGCCACATTTGAAATTTACAAGAGATAATTTTTGATATCAAGAGATGAATTTTGCTATATTTCAAATATATAAGTAATCTTTAAATCCCTTGAACTTTTGAGCTCATCTTAGTATTGATTTTAAAATTTATTAAGAGCTCTTCTCTATGATGAAATGATTCAACAACACCTCATTTATTTCTCTCCTTATTAAAGGGGAAGAAAATTTTATAATGCATATACTAAGGGGGAGTAATGTCATCCTGTACTTTGAAATTATTAACTATATTTCATCTTTTTGTCGATGACGAAGGGGGAGATATATATATTAATAACACATGATGAATACATTGATAACACATGATCTTGTTGGAATACATGAGTATCTTAGATAAGGATATGAATTGAACATCTTGGATATAGATGCTTAATTCCTTTTTACTTATGAGTTGATAACTTGATGTAAATTTATGTTGAAATTTGCATAGAATGTTGATTGCTTAAATTTAATAATGTGTGCTTCTCTTAAATTTAAGTGGCATGGATTTAAAGAGAGTTAGGATTAACTCCTGTCATCAATTGATTGTCATCATCAAAAAAGGGGAGGTTATTGAATCTCGGATTTTGATGATAAAATTAATTGATAGGTTATTGCTCTAACAAGATTATTAAAGTTGATTGATGTAAGATTAATTATGATAAAATAATTATTACAATCAAGATTTGCTAAGGTTAAGTCCATGCATCGAGTTGATACGGTTGGGAACTCGCCAAGAGTGTGTCAAGAGCTCGCTGAGGGTATTGGGAGTTTGCTAGGATGGCGCAAGGGAGTTCGCTAGAAGAAGACCGAGACTTGCCGGAAGATTGTCGGGGGTAGCCGAAAATTTATCGGGAGTTGGGATGATCTTGTAATAGATGTTTAGCAATTATGATTGTATTTAATTAAGTTATAATTAGAATCATGCAGGACTAACTATGATAGGGCCAATGGAGTTACAACCAGATGATGGACTAAGATCAAGCTTGAGCATCAAGTCGGGGTTCAGACGATGTAGTGGGATCTCGCCGAAGTTCACTAGGAGATTCGCAGAAGGGATCGGGAAGCTTGCTGGGAACACGCTCGGAGATTGTTGGAAGAAGACCAGAAGACTCGTTGCAAGAATGTCGGAGGCTGTCAGATTGGTGGGGGTTAGGTCACGATTATCTTAATTGGTTCTTAAGTATTATAATCATTGAATCATAATTAGGGTTTGAGTCCAAATTGAGTTGGATTTGGAAGGAATCCAAATCAACTCAATAAGACAATTGGGTCCACTATCGAAGTTTGATTTAGCTCAGGTTAGCTAAATTGGTTGACCAAATGGTTGGTTAACATCAGGTTCAAGCCGAAATTTAAAAAGTAGAGAGAACCACTTTTACGAAAATTCCGACGGGTAAACCACCGATGAGTGACGAGTGTACCGCCGCCGCTCGGGTTTTCAGGCTGTTGATGATTGTTGACCCGCCCAATGCTGACGAGTAAACCGCCCGTACCTTGGTGTTCAGGCGACTGAGCCGCTCAGATCAATGGGTAAACCGCTTGTACCGAATTTTTTTGAGTATGTTTAATTTTTGGCTCCAATTTCTGAAATCATTTAGGTCTATAAATACCTAAAATTTTCTTACATTCAAAATAATAATTTTAAAAATTATATTCCAAAAAAATATTGTGTGAGAATTATAAAAATAAAAAAATAAAAAAGTGATAAAATAATATAATATTACACTTCACTTACGACATTTTTTATCTTTTAGATTTCCTTACTCTTTCTTAAGTAATTAATAAATAAATAACTTAGCAATCTTAGTATCAACCACTTCCTAATTAATAACCTCTCCATTAAAACACACACACACACACACACACACACATATATATATATATATATATAAACCCCCATAAGCATAACATAATTATGCAGATTGTCATAAATACCACACTAATTTAATATAAATATCCCATGTAATCAATGTATCTATAAGTTAACCTTCGTCTAATTTTGATATATATTTATATACATACATATTTTTTCGAAAACTTGACATATTTACTATATTGGAGTCCTATTCGTGTTGTCACTTTTCACCACCTTCTTTGCACAACACGCGGTGATTGATAACAGACCGAATCAATTGGATAAGCAAGACTTGAAGTTCCTAAGGGGGCAGAGTTGTTTTCTAGGTGTTATCTATAGGACAAAACACAAAATAAATTAATAAATAACGGCATCTTAATTTTCAACGAACCTTTATCTGTTGACGATAAAATCTTGAAGTTAAATATTTATCAGAAAATATTTAATCTGTGAAAGCATACACGTATCATGAGGATGAGTAAAAGATATTTTTTTTATTAAACGTCACAAATTTTGATGATCTTGTCGTATGATAATACCCTAAAATTAGAAAAAATATAAGTGTTTTCAAACATCAGCCTTCCTACAGTCATCATTTTATGATAATACCCTAAATTTAGAAATATATATAAAAAATGACAGGTCCGAGAAGTGTAAACAAGAGGTAGAACATGTACAAAGAATTCACTCAGCCAATCATTGGGAGCACTGTTTCGTTGTGGAAAGAAAACTAATGCAGAAACAACTTTCCTGATCATGATTCACAGTTTGACCCAGAACCAAAACAAAAAAAGAAAGGGGGGGGGGGGGGGGGGAAGGAACAGACTCTGGAATAGAAAGCAACCTTAAACCTAGAACTGTTAGTATCGCATGTCAGAATTTTACAAGATAGATCTCACAATTAAACTTTCAAAATCAAATGAGATACTTTCGAAAGGCAAAGTTGAAGGAAAGAATCCCCCAGAATCAAAAGATAGAGAGAATCAGATGATGTCAGGCCACTGCCTTTAATCATATGATCGTCACAGGGATTCATAAAACATAAAAAACATCAGGAATAATTGGTGCAGATCACTCCTCAGTTCGGGTCTGCATGAATTTTCTGCATTGTACTTGAGCTCAGAAGAAAAATTATAGTTCTGATCATCCTTGGAGAACAGATACTCATAATTGAACCATGTAGTTTCTGCAACGATCCAGAACCAGAAAAAGAACCATTTTATGGATAGAATTCCAATCACCCAAGTAGTCATTCTCGAGTCACCCAACCTGACCTCCAGTTGGGGTATTAATCTTTGAAGTTAACATGCTGAGGCTGAGCAATCCTTTCATCTCTAACTTGTATTCGTGCATGAAAAGGTTGAGCACAAGTTTCATTATAAAACCGCCAGTTTCTTCAAGCTCCCTCCAAACCAATAGCCTCCTCCATTGTTTCTTAATAGGTTTCGGCCAAGGCCACTACAGATTTTTAACCATCAACACCTTACTTTAGGAATCTCCAAATGACCCTATCTATTCCTACGTTGTTTGTTGCCCTTGTCAAATGCACGACTCGACACCGTGCAAATACGATCAGCTTGTTTTATATCCCTTTACTGAAGACAAAGTAAGCAGTCGTCATCTGAGAAGCTATGGGGAATGATAATGTTTACGATAAAGCTGGTCAATCAGTGCCCAAGCAAGGAAAAGGTAAAGTATAGGGAGTGGGACGATAAACCTACAGAAGATGTATTCTAGAATAAGGATCATTAGAGTAGTTTAAGTTAAGCAAGGGTCCACTCGTAATTTCATCCTTATCTGGCCTTGCTCCTATCCACGGAAAACAGTCAAACGATAATTCATTACTTACACCCAGAAGCTAGTTCTGGCCCTGACAAGATAACAGCTAAGAATAAGGAAGTGTTTACTTACTGATGAAACTCGCCAAGTCAACAAGAACAATAACTGGATCTATCGGCATTGACATCGAGACTATATTCTCTGTTTTTATAAACAACTCAATCCAAATAAATCCAAGGTTGGGTTGAGAATTCAAGCTATACATGGAATGGTAGATCCATTCACAAGGCTAAACCTAAACATACTTTCCGTTCTCCCTAATATGTCATTCATCAGCTGAACGATGAAGGTAATCCACAATAGATATGGAGAAGCCTCATGATTGATTGAACCGGAACAGATCAAATCACATTACTACACAAGTCAATTAAAAAACCAATGAAAATATTCACTAGACACTGTCACGGGCTTAGCTGATTTTGCCTAAGCTGTGCGGCACCCATGCGTGTCCGTCCGCAAAGGTCAACCCTCCCCGAGATCTCCTAAAATCTCACAGACTTACAAAAAGAGAAAACGGGCCAGAAGAAATAATTTCCACGGGATCCACAAGCAACTGCTCAAGAAAAACACTTTATAAACCCAAAATACAAATTACACCCATGGACATTACAAACTCAGAGAGATTGCACACAAAGGATAATGGTCCACTGCAGACCGAAGTCCCCACAAGTGCTTATAAGACACACTTGTATTTACAAGCCAAACTTGGCTATAAAGCAAATCAAACTAGGGTTGCCAAGCCTACTGCAAGCCCGCTTCTTGTTGTACAAGATATGTACCTGAACCGAAAGACACGGACTAACACAAGCATTTCATTGAACACCTTGTTTACATTGTTGTCTGTGACATTCTCCCCCACTTATTCCTTCGACGTCCTCGTCGCCACAAACCGCATCTCCTCGCATTCTTGAATCTTTAATCTTTTGGGCAACATGCCCCTTTGGCTCCTAACCGCCTCCGTCATTGTTGTTGAGTAGTCGAACTCTAATCCATGTCGCTTCAACTCACCAATGACCGAATCGGTGTGGGGTTGGTGAGTTGTGCTGATTTTTGTTGGTTCTCGCGGATCCCTCGATGAAGGAAAAGACCTGCCTTATTATGTGCCAGTATCGCAGTATACTCATATTGCTTGAACTGGGTAGATGCTTGTTGGAGCTTTAACGAGCATCGCCTCACAGACTTTGAAGTTTTTAAGGTCATTTCTCCATAATGTTTGCCAATTGAATCTTCTTCCGCTGTTAGTTGTCACTTCCAAGTATGTTCGCATCACTCCCTCTTAGTTGGGAAATGAAGTGGAAAAACTACTCTCAATAGTACTGATCACCAACGGTGAGGATTTGACAACCATTGTCTTCTATAAGCTTTCTTTGAAGGGTCACTGAACTGGTGCAGAGCTCCCTTGCTTGGATAAGTAAGAGAACTAGGATACTTGACTTCACCCATTTTCTTCATAGTTGAGAAGGTAAGGTGGCTTCTCACCTCCTCGAGTTAAGAGAACTGGGGTACTCGGTTTCGCCCATTCTCTCGAGTTGAGAAGGCAAAGATTACTCAATTTCGCCTGGCAAAGGTTACTTGATTTCGCCTCCTCGAGTTTGTACTTCATGCATTGGTGGTTACTAACATTCGCTCTTTGCTCACTCAAGCACTTGAAGTGGTTGCACTCCTTGCGTTGGGTTAGCTCGTGATTCACCTTCCCACGCCATTGAACTTCGAATGCAAGAAGTTTTGCCCGAAAAGAGCAAAAGTTTACTTGGCGCTCACCTCCTCGAGTTAAGAGAACTGGGTACTCGGTTTGCCCATTCTCTCGAGTTGAGAAGGCAAAGGTTACTTGATTTCGCTGGCAAAGGTTACTCGATTCGCCTCCTCGAGTTTGTACTTCATGCATTGGTGGTTACTAACATTCCGCTCTTTGCTCACACTTCAAGCACTTGAAGTGGTTGCACTCCTTGCGTTGGGTTAGCTCGTGATTCACCTTCCCATTGCCATTGAACTTCTGGAATGCAAGAAGTTTTGCCCGAAAAGAGCAAAAAGTTTACTCCAACTTGGAGTCCCCCAACTTGGAGTAAGTCTTTGATAGGTCTGGTCGCCTTTGGGATTGTACCGTCTTCTCCATCACCTTTGCCGCCTACTCCTCTTGAGTAGAAAGGTACAGTACCATGTACTGCCTACTTCGTTCCTTGGTCGAGCACACCTGCATCAACCCGAAGTCCCTTAATTTCAACTATCTGGATGAGAAGCCCATCGATATCGGTCTTATGAAGTTTCTTGGCCTCTGCCCTTCTGCCTCATCTTGATACTTGGAGTTTGCCTATAAATTCTCCACCTCCTTGGCCCCTTTTACGACCAATCGTCCCTTCATGAGAGCAAGGGATCGATGACTTCACGGAAGTTCCGCATCTGCGGTACCATGGCGCCAAGCCCATAGCACTACTATCCGCTACCTTGCATCTTCATCCCTTCCTTCGCGATCGGTAGATCTGCCTCTGTGGCACTGTGGAGCTCCTCCGAGTCCACCTCCTCTCTAACCGACGCTTTTCTTTTAGGTAGCTGAGCCCCGTTGGACTCGTCGTCGCTTCCTCGCCCCTTTTGACCACCTGCTTCGACACCACTATGTCCTCCTAGCAGTTCTCCTTGGTCGATGGAGAGACAGACTGCAACTCTCATGTATGGCCTCCGCCATCTTGTTGTAGGGCTCGCGCCGATTCTCTTCTCCTTAGCTTCCTTGGTAGCAACGTTCGCTTACTTGGCCTTGTCCTCTGACTTGTCGGGCTCCCTTAAGCGAATGTGAGCACTGAAGCAGTCCAACTCTCCAACTGCTCCAGTTAATCAAGTCCCCTCCATGGGACTCACTGGTACTTGCAATCGACTACTCTCTCGGTGGTACACATTACGTATCGACCAAAGCTTTCATCTGATGCAAGCTTCGATGCATACACACGGAAGACCCGCCTCTACGATACTATGATGTTCACTCCTTGAATCCACAGCCCTTCTTGCCGTTGCATTATTCACCGAAGTGGAGCTCCCAACAGCTCCTGATCATTTACATGATCATGTCCCCCTCCATGGGACTCACTGGTACGTGCACTTGGACTTCTTCCTCGATGGTATCTGCTCCCATATCGATGACTAAGGCTTTCATCCAATGCAAGCTTTGATGCACACACGAAGACTCGCCTGCTCGACATTCACTCCTTGAATCCATAGCCCTTCTTCTTGTTGTGTCGTACACCAAAGTGGAGCTCCCAAGAACTCCCGATCATACCTCAGATTTTTGTCCCTCACGGACAAGATTGCTTGTATTGCATTGCCACGAACTATTCCACCACGATCCGCCGCACCATGTCGCCTCCCGGTGACATCTCCATTCATCTGATTCTCGTGTGATGAACTCGACTACGACTTCTCCACGTGTGGCCTCGCCAACACATCGTAGGGCCTCCGCCATCTCCGATTTTTAGTTCGCTCCTTGGCAATTCTCCTTCGTCCCCCACTCTTGGGTTACACTGACGAAGCATAGCTCTAGGACAGGTCCCTAATAGCTCAAGTCCCCGACTGCTAGAGTTGGTGCACCATTGTGCGGATCTTGGGCCTCTATCCCTACCAAAGACAATCTTGTTATGCACCTCTTGTTCCTGATAACTTGAACGGCAACACTATGGCATATTCTTCAAGAGTACCCGCCTTTGTGTCCTTTTGCCCGTACTAAGGTCTCATGATCCTAACTTTGCCTCCGCAAGTTGAATCACCTTAGTTACTCCATCAAATGCATCTCTGAGGTAACTTGCATGTGCCTTGAAGCTCCCTTCATCTTTGGCACCATGCAAAATAAGTCTGTCCCATCGGAATGGAGAACCCATGGAACGACATGATCCCACTCTTGCCTCTCCAAGGAAAGCTCCGTGCCTCCGCTCCATGTTTCATCTTCTATGTCGACTCACTTCATGCGGCTTGGATACTTCACCGAGTTCCACCCAAATCGCTCTGCTCCTCGATTTGCATTGAGTTGACAGTGGCCCTCACATCCATCATTCCACGGGTCAGCCCTCTGTTGAGTTTGATTTCTGCCTCAACTCTAAGTGTGCCTTCATATGATGTTGCCTTGGATTACTCCCTCACTTGATCTCGAAATGCATCCACCAATGCATTACCTCCTTTGAGATCATGCGACAACCCTTCGTCGCTCACTCGGTCAGATTGAGCTTTGTGGAGATATAGCCTTGAGGAACTCTTCCTCAATATGTGCAGTCCGTTGCACATGATTCTCCCACTAGAGAACTAGGACTTATCCCTCCTGAATATTTGTCATGCTAAAGCAACTTTTCTCTTTACATACTTCCCACTGGAAGTTTCGAAGACCATCATCCCCTTTGGACTACTCCGTCTTGCTGAACTCTAGCTTTGTTCTGCCCCCACAAATGTACTTGCTAAATTGCGACCCTTCTCCAATACAGTCTCCACTACACCCTTCAAGGTCTAGCAACATGCGGAACTTGTTGCACATTTCAGCCGCCTACGGACATATTATTTCCATGTCGAAGAGAAAGTTATGATGCTTCATGGTGCCGAGTTCTAATCGCACCTTGGGATGGCCACGAACACTCTGTCATCCGTGTACAAGCCCTTGCATGAGTTTCGAATCCTTCGAGTTAGCAATTCCCCTCACCTCTGTGAGCTTTGCACAACTCTTTCGGTCGTTACACAACACCTCCCACCTTGCAGTCATCTTTCACCAAGCACCGCTTTGCCTTAAGCGTCAAGTTTGGTTGCCAACGCCGAGCTATAGTTCAAACTCAACCATCCCAATCTTTGTACGATTCTTCTTGCTTGTCCTCGTGGTGCCTCTCGCGCAAAGGGTTGACTATTCCTTGAATGCCAAACTGGGATGTCCGCTCCTCGAGCGACTCCTTTCCCTACATCTTAATGTCCGCTTCCCCCACAGTTCTGTCGGTCGTCCTCCACACCTAGCTAGGTCTCCCATTTGTATGACAAGTGTTTCGTGTGATTGTCCCGCTCGATACCACATTGTCACGGGCTTATGATTTTGCCTAAACCGACACCCATGCGTGTCCGTGCAGGTCAACCCTCCCGAGATCTCCTAAAATCCCACGGACTTACAAAAAGCGGGCGGAAGAAGCAATTTCCACGAGATCCACAAGCAACTGCCCAAGAAAAACACTTTTTATAAAACCAAAATACAAATTACACCCATGGGCATTACAAACTCAAAGAGGTTGCACACAAAGAATAATGGTCCACTACATACCGAAGTCCCCACAAGTGCTTATAAGACACACTTGTATTTACAAGCCAAACTTGGCCATAAAGCAAATCAAACTAGGGTTGTCAAGCCTACTGAAAGCCCGCTTCTTGTTGTACAAGATATGTACCTGAATCGAACACCTTGTTTACTTTATTGTCTATGACATTCTCCCCCACTTATTCTTTCGACGTTCTCGTCGAACCCACTGTAGATGCTGCATCTCCTCGCATTTTTAACCATCAACAGATTTTTAACCATCAACACCTTACTTTAAGAATCTCCAAATGACCCTATCTATTCCTACGTTGTTTGTTGCCCTTGTCAAATGCGACACCGTGCTAATACGATCAGCTTGTTTTATATCCCTTTACTATCGGCATTCACATCGAAACTATCTTCTCTGTTTTTATAGACAACTCAATCCAAATAAATCCAAGGTTGGGTTGAGAATTCGAGCTATACATTGAATGGTAGATCCATTCACAAGGCTAAACCTAAACATACTTTCCGTTCTCCCTAATATGCCATTCATCAGCTGAACGATGAAGGTAATCCACAATAGATATGGAGAAGCCTCATGATTGATTGAACCGGAACAGATCAAATCACATTACTACACAAGTCAATTAAAAAACCAATGAAAATATTCACTAGACACGGCAGTATGGTAAGATGATCGAAGAAACATGGAAGAAAAGAATAGTCATCTGCATTTAAATAAAGAGAAGTCGGTAATGCACGAAAAGAACATAGACGATTGGTCTCCTCAGTTCAGGTCTCCATGAATTTTCCGCAGCGTATTTACCCTCGGAAGAACGAAAGTTTTCGATTCTGATCATCAGAGGAGACCATATAAAACCGAATTGGTGAACGAACCAACTATTTAAAAAAGAGAGAAAAAAAAAACCTCGAAAAGAGAATATAAAACCACGAGGGCTCGATTAAACATCTAAGAAAAATCAACAAAAACACAAGTTTTAGTGATTGACGAAATATAAGAACTGAATCCAAGGAGCCGAGGGTGTTGGAGTTGCATTGCATACGCCGCTCAATCCAATTCCACCGCTGAGCTGCGGGGCGAGTGCTCAGCTCCTCGGTGAAACAACGGCATTTATAGGCGTGGAAGAGCGATGCCCTAATTCGGCAATAAGCGGCGGGTTTGCCAAAGATAGTTTAGAAGGGCTTAAAAGCCCTCGACGTTTAGGCTGGGCCACGAGATGCACCATCACGGCGTTTGTGCGTCAAAATCTGTGCCGAACTTGATTTGGTTAAAGGTTCTTCTTTCCCAGGAGATGAACCAGCTTTATCGATTTGACTTATTAATATCAAAATATTATAGTAATAATATAATTCCTTAATTGGATTATTGATAGTATCATAGCATAGTCGAATCTTAGTCAATTAAGTCATGATGTAATAAAACCCTGAAGCATGTATAAAACCCTAACTAGTCGTCGTGCACCTTGTGTATGGGAGTCGACTAGGACTAGGAGAAAAGTTTTACTAGAAATAGGAGTCTCTCTAGGGTTAGGATTTTGGAGTCCTATAAAAGCATGTATATGTCCACCACTTTTCTCAAGCAATAGATCTATTTTCTCTTTAGCATGTGGTCGAATACCAGATGGAGGAACCCCTATGGAGTTCCAAGGAGGGTCAATCCCCTACAGAGATCAATCCAGCATTAGAATCATTTGGGGTTCTATTTTCTAGTATCAGAGCAGCGTTCTTAGTGTCTTGTTGTTCTTCCACCCTTGTCGCTGCTAGCATCATCCCCACCATCATCAATTGTAGTTGATCCTACATCTGTCACTACCACTGCCAACTTTGTTATCATCACCCACTACAGCCGACCCTAGAGGTGTTGCTATTGTATATTCGCAGTCGGATCTAGTATTGCTCCACACCTATTGCAATCCTTAGTGCTGCTGCATCTATCCTTACCTACATCATAAAATTGCTACATCTATCTTTGTTGCAAACTTGTTGCGTCATCTTTTATCTTCATCATAAAATTTTTGCATCAATCTTTTGTCTTTGTCATAATTTTGTTGCATTTGTCGCATCTGATATTGTTGTCATCTTGCTGCCAGACTTGCTATAATATTGCTATCACTGTCCTCATCTATCTTGCTGTTATCTTCTTCAATTTATTATTATCGTGATCATCAAAATACTAATTTTCACCATAAAACTATTATCTTTTTGACAAAAAAATATGTTGCCATACTTTTCGATGCTTCCTGCTACATCCATAACTGATCTCTGCCAAACTTGTTGCTATCATCAACATCAACTCTAAGGTACCCTTTTAGCCTTAAGTCGTTGCCATCACAGCCCCCTTACATTCTCTACAGTCGGCCCAAACAGTAGCACAAATCGTAGCCTCAAACAACAGCCTACTGTAGTCTTTTATCCTAGATCTTTGCCTCATCCTACAGACAACCCATCCACTAATCTATGCCCTTAACTAAAATCCTATGACATGGAATCAAAAGATTTGATCGACATAAAACTAATAGCTTTCAAGGCACGTATGGAAGAGAAACTACGTGTGCACCCTCTTTGTGGAGTTCAGATTGGGCCGATCAGAAAGCTCGAGGAGATCTCAGCACGGTGAGAGTTCAAATCATAAGAACAACCCCACGGAGAAAGGAGAACAAGCGACAGATTACTCATGCCCATGTACGAGGGTGGACTTTCTTAAGAAGATAGAGACCCGATCGGGTGGATTTTGCGCACAGAATGATATTTTCACTACCACAAGACTCCGGATACATCTATGATGGAAATTACTGTAATACATGTTGAAGGAGATACGATACAGTGGTACGACTGGTTCGAACACACTCATAGAGTCCCCATATGGAGGTAATTTAAAAGTGAGCTGCTAAACCGCTTCGGACCATCAGAATACAAGAATATCAACGACTAACTTGCAAAGATCCGCTAGACCTCCACTATCCAAGATTACCAGACTAGGTTTGAATGTCTTTCAAATCAAACTAGAGATTAGTCTAAAAAGCAATTGTTATGGACATTCATCGAAGGGTTGAAGTTAGATATTAAAGGAGAAGTTAAAGCGCAGTAACCCTACACGCTGATGGTGACCATCTCCTTCACCCGATTTTAAGAGGAGCGACTGAACAATGATGCTCGGAGGACTAAGATCACCACTCGACCAGCAGCCCTAAGCCTTAGGCCCCCCTACTGCCAATCGATCCTCTCAACTAAAAAAGTTGACTCGAGAAGAACTTCGTGAAAGATCTATAAAGGGATTATGTTAGCATTGCGATGAGCCATGGAGCCGTGAACACCATTACAAAAAGCGGAGACTTTTGATGATCAGACCAATTGAAGAACTAGAACTTGAAGATGCTAATCTCGAGGAGGATACAGAGGAGGAACCACAGTCAGTCGTTTGCATAGTACATGCTTTAGCCAAGTACGCCAACCTGTAGATCATAAAGATTGATGGGTTCCTCAAGCATCAGCCCATCACCATCCTCATCGACACAGTGAGCACTAATCACTTTATAGATAGCAAGGTGGTTGCCCGATTGATGCTCCGACTTGAAGATTATAGCAGGTTTGACATAAAAATTACAAATTATCATAGACTTAGTTGAATTTGCCTAACCCGTGCGGTATCCTAGCGACACTCTCGAAGACTTAGCTGAAATTGCCTAAGTCGTGGAGCAACCTTGAATACTGTTCCGAACTTAGCTGGGATTGCCTAAGTTATGAAACATCCAAAGCATTATTTGTCCGTAAAGGGTCAGCCCACTTGCAACATCGTGCGGTCTCATAGGACCTACAAAGAAGAAGTTGATTAGCTTAAAGGCGAGTAACGGACAAGTCCCGACATCTCGCAAAGTGGGAAGCTATACAAGTAATTCGTCAAACACCTTGAGTGTAGCAAAGAAAAGAGAGAGAGAGTGTGAAATAGAACTTTAGAGAGTTGTAAGAATGGTTGCAAGTCCATAAATGATAGTTCCCAAGGTATCAGATACAAGACAAGTTTAGTTGTTGATAAAAGCCTATGCTTGATATATACCGAAAATCCCATCCAGCCCAATGCCACCGGGGGGTTCTAAGGTGCTGAAATGGCTAACATTTCACACTGCTCAGAGTGATCACCGCAACACATCAAAAAGACCCCAAAACGGGATTGTTTTGGGCTATTTTGGCTCCATGCAGTGAGCGATCATTCTACAACTTTCTATATTATTTTCGCTCATATTTCTTAGATAAAAACACATAAATTCAAGGTAAAATAAACTATCAAACATCTGTACAAACAAAAAAAAGCTATGAATGGTTCGTTGAGCGAAGATGTTACAGTTGAGTGATAATTATTCGTGACATTCTCCCCCACTTAAACTGTCAACGCCCTCATCGACACTTGTTGGTAGGCTTTGATGCAGGCTTCTTCATTTCGTAGGGCTTCTTCTGGCTCCTAACTGGCTTCTATTCGAGGAAGCTTTTGCCACTTCACCAAGTACTTGATTTAATGCTCTCCATTGGGTAACTTTGTCTTATGATCTGCCTAAATAGTTTCAACTCGCTTCTCGTAAGAGGCTCTGGTGGGGGGTAGTTGAGTTGGAACATTTCGAGAATCATCTTGCGGATCTGAGTAGTAGGGTTTCAAGTTGCTCGCATGGAAGATGTTATGAATTATGAACCATATTAGTAGTTGCAACTTGTATGAGACATTGTCTACCCTACTAATGGTTGGAAAAGGTCCTTCATACTTGCGTACCAATCCTTTGTGCACTGCCTAAAAAACTGGAGTGATGTTGGTTAGAGCTTCACCAACACCACATCACCTACTTTAAACTCTTGTGGTCACCTTCCCAAGTCTGTATACTTATTTATCTTTTTGGCCGCCTTCTCCAAGTAAGCCCACGTAATATCTACATTGCGATGTCATTCCTTTGCAAAGTGATATGCTGATGGGCTACTCCCTGTATAATCAATAACCAAGGTATGAGGAGTTGATGGTTGTTGTCCCGTAATAATCTTGAAGGGGCTCTTGTTGGATGCAGAGCTTCGATGCAAGTTGTAGGATAATTAGGCTATGTCCAACAGCTTCACCTAATCTTGTTGGTTGGCACTCACGTAGTGCTAAAGATATTGCTCAAAAAGCGAGTTGATTCTTTCTATTTGGTCATCCGCTTGGGGGTGAAGGCTTGTAGAGAAGTATAATTTAGATCCCCAAAACTTGAACAACTCGGTCCAGAATCGCCCCAAGAATCGAGAATCTCGATCACTAATGATGTTGTGTGGGACTCTCCAATACTTCACTACATTCTTCATCATCAACTTAGTCGCCTCCTCCACTGAGCAATGTAGGGGTGCAGCAATGAACGTTGCATACTTCGAAAACTGATCAACTACCATGAGTATCAATCTAAGTCCCCATATTGTGGGCAAGCTTGATATGAAGTCCAACGAAATGCTTTCCCATGGCCTTTCTAGTACGGGCAGCAGCTCCAAAAGTCCCATTGGCTTCTGCTGCTCTACCTTATCCTATTGATAAGTAAGGCACGTTCGAACATATTCCTTCATATCTATCCCCATCTTCGGCCAATAGAAGGCCCTCTCCACAAGAGCATTGTTCGATGGGTACCCGGATGTCTAGCCCAAAGGGAATCGTGATACTCTTTCAAGAGTTCATACCTCAAGTTATCCATTAACGGAACATAAACTCTATTCCCTTTGGTGTAGATGAGTCCCTCCTGGACCCAAAATCGTCATGTTTTACCCTCTTTGATGAGTTGCATAAGGGTTACTGCCTGAGGATCATGGTATAGTTCATCCCTGATCTTGGAAAGGAAGTTGAAGTGCAATTGACTTGCTTGGCCTCCACCCTCTAACTATACAACATTTACTAGTTTCACTTTCTAGCTCAATGCATCGGTCATGACATTTGCTTTTCCGGGCTTATACTCTAGTACCATATCGAACTTAGCCAAGAAGTCTTGTCATCGTGCTTGCTTTGGGGAGAGTTTCTTTTAAGTTTGGAAGTAACTCAATGTGACATTGTCTGTCCTCGGCATGAATGATGTTCCCAGAAGGTAGTATCGCCACACTCGTAGATAGTGGATCATTGCTGTTATCTCCTTCTCATGCACAAGATATCGTCACTCGGTCTCATTGAGCTTGTGACTCTTATAGGCCACTGGAGGACCCTCTTGCATAAGAACTCCCCCAATAGCAAAGTCAGAAGGATATGTATGGACTTCAAAAGAATTTCTATAGTCTGGTAATCTGAGTACAGGTTCCTCCAACATAGCAGTCTTTAGGTCTTGAAATGCCGCCTCACATTTGTCCGACCATCTCCAAGACTATTCCTTCTTTAGCAACTCCGTCAATGGAGCTGCACACTTCGAATATATAGCTATGAAGCACCGATAATAGTTAACGAACCCAAGGAAGGATCTCAACTCTAGCACCTTCTTTGGAGTTCGCCAATCCGCCACAGCTTGCACGTTAGACTTGTCCATTTGGATGGAACTATTGCCGATACGATGCCCCAAGAACCAAATTTTCGTTTGGGTAAAGTAGCACTTTTCCCTCTTCATTAACAAGGTGTTCTCCCTGAGAACTTTGAAAATTGTTCGGAGGTGCTTAACATGCTCCTCAAGTGTTTAGCTATAGATGATGATATCGTCTAAGTAGACGACCACAAACTTGTCCGGATACTCCTGAAATAGTTGGTTCATTAGAGTGTAGAATATGGCTGGAATATTAGTTAAGCCGAAAGGCATCACCAAGAACTTAAATGCTCCATATCTAGTCACACAGGTAGTCTTGGCCTCATCACCTTCTGTAATGTGCACCTACCAATACCCCGACCGAAGGTCGAGTTTGGAGAAGTACTTGGTCTTGCCCATTTGATGGAATAAGTCTACGATGAGCGAGATGGGATACTTGTTCTTCACTGTCATCTTGTTGAGAGCTCGATAATCAATGCATAATCAAAGGCTCTTATCTTGTTTCTTCTGGAAGAGGACTGAAGCTCCGAAATGTGTTTTTGAACTACGGATGAGACCACCGCTTAACAGTTCATCCGATTGCTTCCTCAGTTTTGCCAACTCTAGAGGGGCCATGCGGTATGATGGTCTCGCTAGAGGCTTAACTCCTGGCTTCAGCTTAATCCGATAGTCCATGCCTCTGCGTGGTGGTAGAGTTCTCGGTAACTCCGTTGGCATCACATCTGAGAACTCCTTCAGGATATTTTCTACAATAGCATGTTTTTGAATGACCTCCCCGTCAAGTGTCTCTAGCTTTATAGTACCTACAAAGGTTGATTCACTTTTTTGTACCCCTTTCTTCAATTGTAAAGATGAGATTTGTTGTGAGTCCTTGGTTCCTCCTCGAGAAACTGGAACCACGCAGGGATCGTCGCCTCCCATTAGACATAGGAAGTTCAGGAACAACATTGGCACCAACTTCACCGCATGCATGAACTCCATTCCGAGAATTACTTGGAAGTCATCCAATGGCACTACCATCAAGTTTGTGCACCCGCTCTATATTTCAATCTTGACGGGGACCCCCTTTACTCGTTTGGAGATCCGCTTGGTCTCCGAGTTCACAGCCTTCATACGACTTGGACTCTTCTCCAAGATCAATCCCAGTCACTTAGCTTCTTGATCAGCAATAAAATTGTGGGTCATGCCCGTGTAGTTTGTGCACCCGCTCTATATTTCGATCTTGACGGGGACCCCCTTTACTCGTTTGGAGATCCGCTTGGCCTCCGAGTTCACAGCCTTCATACGACTTGGACTCTTCTCCAAGATCAATCCCAGTCACTTAGCTTCTTGATCAGCAATAAAATTGTGGGTCATGCCCGTGTCCACCATTGCATGGGTTGTACTGCCATTAAGCTTGATGTCCACATACATCAACTTGCTGCTTCTTACCTTCGGTGGCTTTGCCTTTGTGTTCTTCCCCACTTGATCCGCAACACATTCAACAAATGCATTGCTCCCATCCTGGGTCCTTGCGACACCTCACTATCACTACTGGATTCAGAACTGCTCGAACTAAGGGTAACAGCTTTGCCCTTCTTTGACTTGCGGGGCTGTATCGATGCAGTTAAAGCATTGAGTGCCCATTTTTGTGGGTACTCCCTCACCATGTACGATCTTTCACATAAGAAGCATCCACCAGACTTTGGGACTTTACCTTTTAAGCTCGATCCCTTGTAAAAATTCTTCTTCTTTTGTTTGCCCCCAGACTCCCTTCGCTCAAGAGTATTTAGCTGGGCGATTTCTCGAAGATTATTTCTTCTTTCTTAAATCCTTTGAAGAAACAAAGTCAGTTAGCCTTTCTGCGATTGCAATTGCCCCAACTACATTGGTGACATTCCTCTGATGTAGTTCTTATTGTGCCCATGACTTCAAGCTATCAAGGAAGCTGAATAGCTTGTCTTTTTTAGATATGTCCCGTATATCTAGCATCAGTGCTAAAAATTATTTCACATAGTCTCGGATTATTATACTTTGGTCGAGTTGTCTCAGTTTCCTTCTTACGATAAACTCTGTGTTCTCGGGCAATAACTAAGTTCTCAACTCTCGCTTTAAGTCTCCCCATATATCTACTCGACATGGGCCTTGCTGGATCTCTTCCCAATAGGTTCGCCACTAAAGTTTTGCATCCCCATTCAGATACATTGTTGCTATAGCAACTTTGGTCTCTTCAGAATCGAGTCTTATAGCATGAAAATATTGTTTTATGTCGAACAAGAAATTTTCAAGCTCTTTGGCATCCCTAGCAACCCCGTAGCAATGCGGCTCTGGTGCCCTAAAGTTTTGTGGTGATGCAGCAGGGGCATTATTCCCTCCCACATCAAGAGTCCTTATTAACACCATCACCTTAGTTGTGAGTTCTGCTACAACTTTGTGTTGATGTTGTACGAAATCTTTGGTGTCCTCTGTCAGTTGATCGATCAGGGATTCAACTTTCTCGATCTAAGATTCAGCTTCTTCTTGTGAGCTCTCTATCCCAAGGAGCCTTCGTTGGCCTTGGTAGAGTTTCTCCTCCAAGCTCGCTTCAAGAACATCAAGGCAGGTTTTTGTCATTGTAAGTCTCTCCTTGTGGCTCTTTTTCCCGGTTTGTCACGGGCTTAGCTGATTTTGCCTAAGCCGTGCGGCACCCATGCATGTCTGTCCGCAAAGGTCAGCCCTCCCCGAGATCTCCTAAAATCCCACAGACTTACAAAAAGAGAAAACGGGCAAGAAGAAGCAATTTCCACGGGATCCACAAGCAACTGCTCATATTGCTTAAACTGGGTAGATGCTTGTTGGAGTTTTGACGAGCATCGCCTCACAGACTTTGAAGTTTTTTTAAGATCCTTTCTCCATAATATTTGCCCATTGAACCTTCTTCCGCTGTTAGTTGTCACTTCCAAGTATATTCGCATCACTCCCTCTTAGTCAATTGGGAAATGAAGTGGAAAAACTACTCTCAATAGTACTGATCACCAACGGTGAGGATTTGACAACCATTATCTTCCATAAGCATTCTTTGAAGGGTCACTGAACTTGTGCAGAGCTCCCCTGCTTGGATAAGTAAGAGAACTGGGATACTTAACTTCACCCATTCTCTTCCTAGTTGAGAAGGTAAGGTGGCTTCTCTCACCTCCTTGAGTTAAGAGAACTGGGGTACTCGGTTTCGCCCATTCTCTCGAGTTGAGAAGGTAAATGTTACTCAATTTCGCCTGGCAAAGGTTACTTGATTTCGCCTGCCTCCTCGAGTTTGTACTTCATGCATTGAGCTGGTTACTAACATTCGCCTGCTCTTTGCTCACACTTCTGAAGCACTTGAAGTGGTTGCACTCCTTGTGTTGGGTTAGCTACTGTGATTCGCCTTCCCACTGCTATTGAACTTCTGGAATGCAAGAAGTTTTGCCCGAAAAGAGCAAAAAGTTTACTCCAACTTGGAGTCCCCCAACTTGGAGTAAGTCTTTGATAGATCTGGTCGCCTTTGGGGTTGTACCGTGTTCTCCATCACCTTTGTCGCCTACTCCTCTTAAGTAGAAAGGTACAGTACCATGTACTGCCTACTTCGTTCCTTGGTCGAGCACTCCTGCATCAACCCGAAGTCCCTTAATTTCGGCTATCTGGATGAGAAGCACATCGACATCGGTCTTATGAAGTTTCTTGGCCTCTGCCCTTCTGCCTCGTGTTGGTACTTGGAGTTTGCCTCTGCACTCTCCACCTCCTTGGCCCCTTTTACGACCAATGCTGTCCCTTCATGAGAGCAAGGGATCGATGACTTCACGGAAGTTCCGCATCTACGGTACCATGGCGCTGCCAAGCCCATAGCACTACTATCTGTTACCTTGCATCTTCATCCCTTCCTTCGCGATCGGTAGATCTGCCTCTATGGCACTGTGGAGCTCCTCCGAGTCCACCTCCTCTCTAACCGACGTTTTTTTTTTTGATAGCTGAGCCCCGTTGGACTCGTCGTCGCTTCCTCGCCCCTTTCGACCACTTGCTTCAACACCACTATGTCCTCCTAGCAGTTCTCCTTGGTCGATGGAGAGACAGACTGCAACTCTCATGCATGGCCTCCGCCATCTTGTTGCAGGGCTCGCGCCGATTCTATTCTCCTTAGCTTCCTTGGTAGCAACGTTCACTCGGCCTTGTCCTCGGACTTGCCGGGCTCCCTTAGCGAATGTGAGCACAGCGATCTAACTCTCCAAGCTCCGCTTAATCAAGTCCCCTCCATGGGACTCACGGTACTGCAATCGACTACTCTCGGTGGTACCCCCATCTGTGACCAAGGCTTTCATCTGATGCAAGCTTCGATGCATACACACGGAAGACCCGCCTCTGCGGTACTATGGCATTCACTCCTTGAATCCACAGCCCTTCTTTTCGTTGCCTTGTTCACCGAAGTGGAGCTCCCAACAGCTCCTGATCATTTACATGATCATGTCCCCCTCCATGGGACTCACTTGTACGTGCACTTGGACTTCTTCCTCGGTGGTATACAGCTCCCATATACTGATGACTAAGGCTTTCATCCAATGCAAGCTTTGATGCACACACGAAGATCCGCCTCTGCGGTACTACGAGATTCACTCCTTGAATCCATAGCCCTTCTTCTTGTTGTGTCCTACACCAAAGTGGAGCTCCCAGTAACTCCTGATCATACCTCCGCATGATTTTGTCCCTCACAGGATAAAATTGTTTGTATTGCATTGCCACGAACTATTCCACCACGATCCGCTGCACCATGTCGCCTCCTGGTGACATCTCCATTACATACAGATTCTCGTGTGATGAACTCGGACTACGACTTCTCCACGTGTGGCCTCTGCCAACACATCGTAGGGCCTCTGCCATCTCCGACTTTTACTTCGCTCCCTTGGCAATTCCCCTTCGTCCCCCCCCCACTCCCGGGTTACTCCTGGACGAAGCATAGCTCTAGGATAGTCCATCGCCTAGTAGCTCCTGAAGTCCCCTGACTTCGCTAGAGTTGGTGCACTATTGTCTGGATCTTGGGCCTCTATCCCCTACCAGTACAATCTTGCTATGCACCTCTTGTTCCTGACAACTTGAACGACAACACTGTGGCATATTCTTCAAGAGTACCCGCCTCTGCGTCCTCTTGCCCCGTACTAAGGTTTCATGATCCTAACTTTGCCTCCGCAAGTTGAATCACCTTAGTTACTCCATCAAATGCATCTCTGAAGTAGCTTGCATGTGCCTTGAAGCTCCCTTCATCTTTGGCACCATGCAAAATAAGTCTGTCCCATCAGAATGAAGAACCCATGGAACGACATGATCCCACTCTTGCCTCTACAAGAGTTCATGCCCTTGACCTCTATCTAAGGAAAGCTCTGTGCCTCCGCTCCATGTTCCATCTTCTATGTTGACTCCCTTCATGCGGCTTGGATACTTCACCGAGTTCCACCCAAGTCGCTCTGCTCCTCGATTTGCACTGAGTTGATAGTGGCCCTCACGTCCACCATTCCACGGGTCAGCCCTCTGTTGAGTTCGATTTCTACCTCAACTCTAAGTGTGCCTTCATATGATGTTGCCTTGGATTGCTCCCCCACTTGATCTCGAAATGCATCCACCAATGCATTACCTCCTTCGAGATCATGCGACAACTCTTCGTCGCTCACTCGGTCCGTTGAGCTTTATGGAGATATAACCTTGAGAAACTCTTCCTCAATATGTGCAGTCCGTTACACATGATTCTCCCACTAGAGAACTAGGACTTATCCCTCTTAGATATCTGTCCTGCTAGAGCAACTTTTCTCTTTACATACTTCCCACTGGAAGTTTCGGAGACCATCATCCCCTTTGGACTACTCCGTCTTACTGAACTTGTGCTTTGTTCTACCCCCACAAATGTACTTGCTAGATTGTGACCCTTCTCCAATGCAGTCTCCACTGCACCCTTCAAGGTCTAGTAACATGCTGAATTTGTTGCATATTTCAGCCACCTACGGACATATCCTTTCCATGTTGAAGAGAAAGTTCTGATGCTCCATGGCGCTGAGTTCTAATCGCGCCTTGGGATGGCCACGAACACTCCGTCATCCGTGTACAAGCCCATGCATGAGTTCCGAATCCTTCGAGTTAGCAATTCCCCTCACCTCTGTGAGCTTTGCACAACTCTTTCGGTCGTTACACAACACCTCCCACCTTGCACGGTCTCATCTTTCACCAAGCGCCCTGCTTTGCCTTAAGCACCGTCAAGTTTGGTTGCCAACGTCGAGCTATAGCTCAAACTCAACCATCCCAATCTTTGTATGCTACGCATTCTTCTTCGCTTGCTTGTCCTCGTGGTGCCTCTCGCGCAAAGGGGTTGGCTATTCCTTGAATGCTAAACCAGGATGCTCGCTCCTCTGAGCGACTCCTTTCCCTACATCTCAATGTCCGTTTCCCCCAAACGGTTCCGCATGCTGGCTGTCCTCCACACAGCCTAGCTAGGTCCCCCACATTTATATGGCAAGTGTTTTTGCGTGTGCTTTTCCCGCTCTGATACCACATTATCACGGGCTTAGCTGATTTTGCCTAAGCCGTGCGGCACCCATGCATGTCTGTCCGCAAAGGTCAGCCCTCCCCGAGATCTCCTAAAATCCCACAGACTTACAAAAAGAGAAAACGGGCTAGAAGAAGCAATTTTCACGGGATCCACAAGCAACTGCTCAAGAAAAACACTTTATAAAGCCAAAATATAAATTACACCCATGGACATTACAAACTCAGAGAGGTTGCACACAAAGGATAATGGTCCACTACAGACCGATGTCCCCACAAGTGCTTATAAGACACACTTGTATTTACAAGCCAAACTTGGCCATAAAGCAAATCAAACTAGGGCTTCCAAGCCTACTGCAAGCCCGCTTCTTGTTGTAAAAAATATGTACCTAAACCGAAGGACACGGACTAACACAAGCATTTCATCGAACACCTTGTTTACATTGTTGTCCGTGACAGGTTGGAGCTCTAGATGGCGCCTCCTCCACTTGTGGAGAATACCCAACTTCATGCTCGTCTTGTTTATTGCCACGCTCCTCATAAGTGGCTCCAACAGTTTGCAAGCGAGTTTACACTTATAGCCCACCTGTGGCTGCTTGGAGTAAGGGTCTAGCTTGCCCCATCATGCTCGATTCACCATGATATTTCACCATGGTGAGATTTTGAATCTTCTTCACTGTTTATTTGAATTGCTTGCCTGCTTTAATACCACATTGTCATGGACTTAGCTGAATTTGCCTAAGCCGTGCGGCACCCTAGCGGCACTCTCGAAGACTTAGCTGAAATTGCCTAAGTCGTGGAGCAACATTGTCCACTGTTCCAAACTTAGCTAGGATTGCCTAAGTCATGAAACGCCCAAAGCATTATATGTCCTCAAAGGGTCAGCCTACTTGCAATCTCGTGCGGTCCCGTAGGACCTGCGAAGAAGAAGTTGAGTAGCTTAAAGATGAGCGACGGACAAGTCCCGATGTCTCGCAAAGTGGGAAGCTATATAAAGCAATTCATCAAACACCTTAAGTGTAGTAGAAAAAAGAGAGAAAGAGAGTGAAACATGACCCTAGAGGGTTATAAGAACGATTGCAAGTCCATAAACGATGGTTCGTCAAAACCCCATCTTGCCCGGTGCCACCCAGGGGGTTCCAAGATGCTGAAATGGCTGACATTTTATACTGCTCAAAGTGGTCGCTGCAGCACATGAAAAAGACCAAAAAATGAGGCTGTTTTGTGCTGTTTTGGCTCCACACAGTGAGCGATTGTTCTACAGTCTTCTACACTATTTTCACTCACATTTCTTAGGTAAAAACATATAAATTTATGGCAAAACAAGCTGTCAAACATCTGTACAAACAAGAAAAAGCCATGAACGGTTCGTTAAGTGAAGATGTTGTGGTTGAGCGATAACTATTCATGACAAGATGGTCGAATCCTCAATTGCAACCGAAAGTTCTCATGGGTGAAAGTAGTTTTGCAGGGCCAAGAGATCACTATTGACTTTTTCCTCCTACCACTTGATGATCATAAAGCAGTGCTCTACATCGAATGATTGTCCATGTTAGATGATGTTTCCTGTAATTTTTTTAAACTAATCATGAAAATTTTCAGTTAAGGGAAACAAGTGATCCTATGAGGAAAATGCAGATACAAATTATCGACGATTTCTATGCAACGTATGGAGAGGGTGTTACATAAATCGCACATCGGCTTCTTAATATAACTTCAAGGACTCAAGATGAAGAAACCGATGGTGAATGAAGATCCAAACCTTCCTTCATTGCTTGTTGAATTTTCAGACGTCTTCGCCGAACTAAAAAGTCTACCACCTACCCGGCTGCATGACCACTGCATATCGATTGTATTGGGAAACCACTAATAAATGTTCGGCCATATCGATATCCTTACCTTCAGAAGGTTGAGATTAAGAAGATTATCTAAGAGATGCTAGAGACAGAGATTATTTGACTGAGTGTTAGCCTCTACTCTTCATTGGTGCTCTTCGTACGGATGAAAGATGGAATATCGTGATGTGCATGGACTATCGAGCCCTCAACAATATTACTATCAAAGACAAGTATCCTATCCTAGTGGTGGACGAATTGCTTGATGAGTTTAGGGGAGCACAAATCTTTACAAAACTAGATAAGTTATCTGGGTACCATCAAATTTGGGTGCACGAAGAGAACATACCGAATACTACCTTCTAGACACATAACGACCACTATGAATTTCTAGTAATTCCCTTTGGCCTCACCAACGTGTTGGAAAACCTCAACGGGTGCATCACATGCGTAGTGAAAATCAAAACAAAAACTTATTTCCCACGTAGGTCAAATCGTCGTACAAAATATTGGGGTCATGAGAAAAACATAAAAATAAAAAAATCATGATGTGTGAGAGGTTGATTTTACCTAGAGAGATCGTATATCCCTATATTCCAGATCCGAATGGAGAAGATGAAGGAGGTCAAGCATCCTCCTATCTAGTGGTATCCACACGATGGATTTCTCTAGCGAAACTCTTTCAATCTAATATTACAACTCTTACGCAGAGGGAGGGAGGAGAATAAGAGGTGGTGGCTAAAGCTACAGCCTATCAACCATGAGTCTCCCCTTTTATTTACAGAAAGCCACCAAAAACCCTAGGGCTCCTGCCTTAGTAGGTATTGGATCTCCATCCAATAACCCACTAACCTTGCATTATTGGATCTCTATCCAATAATTTCGTTAGGCCTCTAATTGAACCTTAAGCAAGGAGCCAATCAGCATAGGGTCTCATCTAATTGGATCTCCATCTAATCCTCTATTCGTTGAAGCATCCACCATATGTGTGTGACTCTCTATGCCCGATACCGAACTGGCCATGAGTCGCTCCCATCAGAACTCCTTTTGATATAGTGAATTATTATCCACATAATAATTCACTCAACTCATCGACTATGGACGTACTAGGCCACTACGCCATAGTCTTCAGACGGTACAATGGGGATCAAATCCATCGAACCTGTCTGTCCACAGTTACCATGTATCTATAATCCCTCATCAATTAAATATCCCAGAAATTATATATTGGACATAGAACTGTCATGCCACATATAGAATCCGTCATAGTCTCACTCTAATCAGATTCTCTCGGAGAACTCTTTCTCTCTCAATCTGAATGACCCTAGCCAGAGATTTATCTGAACAAGCACATATGAGATATTTCTCTCATGATATCGAGAGTGGATGATTCTCTATTGACACTCAAATGCCTTCATAAGGTTGGCTACTAATCCCGATAACTAGTTGTACCAGATTTGGAACTTTCCAAACCTGTAAGTCTGGCGTCAAAGAAAGGAGTGCTCATATAAGACATCCTTGGTTTTTCAAGTCTAAGGACTAGATACACAACTGAGACTATAGAATCGTTGTTTGACATTAGGTATCATTAACCATACAGTATTCTATAAGCAGATCAATCAATGAACTCATTCTCCAATGAGCACCTGTATTATATCCTTAGTGTTTCCACACAAGTGACTATGAGACCAACCGCCTCCATCATATGGACGGGTATATAGTACACCGGTCTGTCCGGTTATCTCGATGTCCCTCTCGAGTAACCTATGACCGGAATTATTTAGGATCTGTATTTAAAGGTGAATTGATCTCATCACAATCCAATTCTCATTGCACAAAACCAAGGACATCACAGTATATATGCTACATATAATATAATGTGAGAATATGCTAATATTAATTATAAGCAAAAAGATCATAAAGCGTGTCACACGTACCATCACTCACATGATTGGCTTGCAAGGCACCTGTAACCAGCAAAACTAGATAAGCTATCTGGGTACCATCAAATTTGGGTGCACAAAGAAAACATACAAAATACCACCTTCTAGACACATAACGACCACTATGAATTTCTGGTAATTTTCTTTGGCCTCACCAATCCTCCCTCCACTTTTTAGAGCTTGATGAATGATATTTTTTGGGTTTACCTTTGTAAGTTTATGCTGGTCTTCTTCAACGACATTCTTATTTACAACCCTTTGCTTGAAAGCCACCTCTCTCACTTATGACTTATTTTGTCGATTCTCCTAGAACATATTTTTTTGTTAAATAATCAAAGTGCAGCTTTTTACAAAGCAAGATATAGTACCTCAAGCACATAATCTTGAAGGAAGGAGTGGTGGTAGACCCTTCAAAGATCGAGGTGATATAAAGCTGGCTGATGCCCAAAAACATTAAGGCACTACGAGGATTTCTCAGGCTAACTGGCTATTACCATAAGTTTTTTAAAGATTATGGAAAGATTAATACCCTCCTCACATCTTTACTGAAGAAGGATGCCTTCCAGTGGTCGGATGAAGCAACTGTAGCCTTCAACGCCCTCAAGGTTATGATGATATCTACACTCATGCTTACACTACTCGATTTTGACAAAATGTTTGTAATTGAAGCAGACACATCAGGAGCAGGAATTGGTGCCATACTCATGCAAGATGGCCGACCCCTTGCCTATACCAACAGGGCTCTATCTCCTTAATACCTGAAGCTATCGATCTATGATAAAGAGATGCTGATAATTGTGCATGCTCTGACAAAATAGAGACCTTATTTAATCCGTTAATGCTTTCAGATAAAAACTGACCATAAGAGCCTCAAGTATTTCCTAGAGCGAAAGATTTCATCTCCCGAATAACAAAAATGGTTAACAAAACTCTTTGGATACGACTATGAAATTACTAATAAAAAGGGGAAGGAAAATATGGTTGACGATGCACTCTCCTGACTACTCGAACATGCTGAAATTTTAGCCATCTCTCTTCCGATCAGTGACCTCTTGAAGATATCATGAAAGAGTGATAAGATGGTCCAGAGATCTAGGAGATTATCAAGAAATTGAACGAAGAACCAGGCTCTGTAGTACATTATAGTTGGGATTCGAAGGACCTAAGATACAAGGGTCATATAGTGTTTGTGCCTAACTCTCCCTACCTAAACACCATTCTATAGGAGATGCACACTTCACTAGTGGCTGGGCGTTCTGGATTTCTTCGGACCTATAAAAGGATTCAAAAAAAATTTCTATTGGAAGGGAATGAAGAACACCATTGCTGAATTTGTAGCGCGGTGTGACATATGTCAGTGACACAAAGGTGAAACAGTGGCGAACTTCGGGAAATTACAGCTGCTACCTATTCCAAACTCGATGTGGACTAATATATCTATGGACTTCATCGAAGGACTACCCCAATCACAAGGGAAAGGTACTATCCTTGTTGTGGTCGATCATCTCACTAAATACTCCCACTTTTGCACTGTCCGAAATCCTTATGCCACTGCCAGCATTGTCCGAGTCATTGTTGATAATATTGTTAATTATATGGGATGCCTAGATCTATTGTAAGTTATCATGACAGGGTCTTCACTAGTAAATTCGGGGCATAACTCTTTCAATTGTAGTGCATAATTAAAGATAAGCATAGCTTACCATCTATAGACCAATGGTCATACTAAAGTGGTAAACAGGTGCTTGGAGTCTTATCTCATATGTTTCACCAGCAATCGGCCAAGAGAGTGGATAAAGTGGCTTCCTTGGGCCAAGTGGTGGTATAACACGACTTATCATTCTTTGATAAAATATACTCCTTTTGAAACTATGTATGGCCGGCCATCCCCAATAATTTCTAAATATATAACCGACACATCTAAAGTAGATTAGATAGATCGATAGCTGATTAACAAGGACAAAACCTTATAATTACTGAAGGATAACTTCTCAGCCGCCTAAGTAAGGATGAAGCATCAAGTTGACATGCATAGGAGGGAAAGGAAGTTCTTTGTTGGAGATTGGGTCTTCCTTTGACTCCAGCCCTACAAGCAGACGTCAATCAACACATGGACATCCATGAAGCTATCTCCTCACCTTTACAGACCTTATTAGATTATGGAGAACATTGGAGCTGTGGCATATAGACTGGACCTGCTTGTACATTTCGAGATCTACCCTGTCTTCTACATGTCCTACTTAAAACTCAAGTTTGGAGAGAACAGATCAGCCCAAGGCCACCTGCCAGACACCATTACTGATGGAGAGATCCAGGTCCAGCTGAATGCACTACTAGATCGTAGGATCGTAATGCGTCACTGACACCCTTCTACTGAAGTGCTAGTGTAATGGACTAATTTACCTATCGAAGATGCCACATGTGAATCCTATGAAGACTTAAGAACCAAGTTTTCAGAGTTCATGGAGCCTCAGCCTTGAGGACAAGACTGATATGAAGAGGATGGATCAAAAAAGACCATAGCAGGGTCAGATCCTAGTCAATCGATTCGTGATGTAATAAAACTCTGAAGCATATATAAAACCCTAACTAGTCATTGCTTACCTTGCTTATGAGGTTATATCTTTCCAAAGAATTCTAACATTGGATTGATCTCTGTCGGGGATAAGCGCCTCCTCTCATAACCCTAGCTGCATCCTCTCCTAACCCTAGTCGACTCCCATAAGCAAAGTGGGCAACGACTAATTAGGGTTTTATTACATCATGACTCGATTGACTAAGACCCAATCTTGCTAGGGTCTTATCAATTACATGATAATGTGAGAATCATTACTAACAAATAATACATTAGCTTTCCTCTCGTTGTTATTATTATTATTATTATGTAAACTTATATTTAATGGAGTGAGCTTTACTCTTGTTGTTTTTATTATTATTATGTCATCAAACTTATATTTAATCGAGTGTATTTTGACGGTTTAGGTGCAGATTATACTGTTTATAGAATAAATAAATTAAAATATTCTAATTAGTAAATACTTCAATTTATACTTAAAATTGATGAGACAGATACTGAAAATTCTAAAGGCACATCATATTGTAAATGATAATAGTCACCAAAAAAGTGTAAAATGATAACAAAAAAAGCATATAATCTATGTATAATTAGATAATTATTTGATTATGAAAAGTGATTTAAGGATTTCCCCTATCTCTTCTTATTTAAAACTTCAATAAAAACTATTTCTAACCGTTGCCATGTACAGGCATTCTTGTGATATTTGTTAAGCATCCTGTAGATTCAATATTGGTGACTTTGGAACCGTGAAGATGTTTCTTAACCGTTTTGCTTTCCGATCCATACAGAACAGTTGACTTAATAATACTTTTTAATATATTTATTTAATTATTTCCATTTCCATTGCCATAATTTATTTATATGAATTCTATCCTTTTACAAATTTTGGGTTCCATTTAAATAATTGAGTTTAAAATATCTAACATTTTTATATGTGAGAACTTCATGTTCCATCCACTTTTAATTATATTTGCGATCTTTTTCTTAATATTGTATAAACTATGTTGTGCATAATATGTTATGTTAATAGATAAGATTAGATAAGATTTAGATGATATAAGATGAGAGTTTAATTTAGATAAGATTTAGATGTTGTTAATCGGTTGAAGAATTTCTATCTTCAAAGTGTATAAATTAATGATGAATTATGATAATAAAGTAAGATTTCTTCCTCCCTTCTTGTTTTATCATGGTATTAGAGCTTCAATAGGGTCACCACCCGTCAACTCCTCTACTGCGAAGCCGCAGCCACCGATCGATCATTCATTAAGCACCGATAGGGGTTATGTACGACAGAAATAATCCCCCTCTATCTATTGCCTGTCGAACCATCGGTACAAGTCTCTCGTTATTAGCCGTCGTGGCTCTTCTCAACCCTAGAAGATGCAGTGCCCATCGCAACTTTCCATATCGAGACCTCTCTTTAAGCTAGAGGTCTCGATAGCACTTGAGCAGAGGCTATGTTTTATAGAGTTTCCGAAGAAACTGTAACGCTCGCATCGCTCCACCATCTTCGTCGGCGCCTCATCCGAGGAGAACAATGGGTTCGCCATAGAAGACACTGGCCACAACCAGGCCTCTCCTTCAACTGCGACCCTCGGTGCTCCTTCCCAACCGAGATCGATCCTTCCCCTGCTTCCCAACCATGGCAATATATCTTCCTGGCCGCTCGCTGTCACTGCTATCGATTCTGTTGTTGCTGACCACATCCACAGCCACCGGTCGACTCCTCCTGCGAAGTTCTATTTCCTGACAAAAATAGAGCAATAATAGTTTCTTTCAACTGCAATCGATCCACTACTGCAACCCACCCACACTACCTTCTTCTTCATCGCACACAGTAGTGTGTGCCTGGTGATACCCATCGGGAAGTCATCGCCAGAGCTCACCCCATCTTCACCCGTAATTGGTTGCAGCACCTTCTGGCCTCACAACTGCCAAGCTCTATTTTGGCTTCATGGGCACCAAAGCTTTTGGCTTCCCTTGCTCTTTGTCGCTGCTCCTGTGAGTTTAGCTTACGGCTTCAAAGGAGCATCAAAAGATTTCAACAGTGCTTCATCCTAAGATCGATATATTACTATGTCTTCATCATCTTCATCTGATGCGCATATTACTTTTGCTGCTCCATGCCTCATCTCCATCAACACCATAAATCTAATCCCTTTCAAGTTATCTAAAAGCGAAAATTATGCGTCTTGGTGTGTCCAGTTTTCTAATCTTCTACTCGGGTATGATTTGTTTGGCTATGTCGCCTATGCTCTAGTGCATCTAGTTCGGTACCAAATCCGGAGTATAAATTATGGTTCCACCAGGATCATTTCATCCTTCAAGCAATACAGCTGCTGAAGTATGGAGTAAGTTACAAACAACTTTGGTAAGTCATTCCCGTACACGTAAACTTAGTCTGCTATCTAATCTCATGAACACAAAACAAGAAGGTACTATTATTGCTGATTATCTTCAACATATAAAAATAATCATCAATGATTTAGCTTTAATAGACCATTACCTCGGTGATGAAAAAATTATTATTTACACTCTTAATGGTCTTAGAGCTAAGTATAAAGAAATTATAGTAGTAATATGGGCACGTGATTCACCACTGTCATTTGAAGAACTCTATGATAAGTTGATTGACTATAAGACATATTTAAAGCGCGAGAATAAGGTACCAGGACCACCTATCACTACTCAAGTCAATCATAAGTCAAAAAGGAAGATAAATCAGTATTATAAGTCTGTCACTAAGGGTTTGAGTCAACACCACCCTGGTGTCCAGATCTCACAACTCAATAAATAATAGTTTGCCAACTATGTGATAAGGTTGCTCACTCTTTCAAAGTCTATCGCTCTCACCCTCGACTTTCGGCCTCCTAACTTACCCCAGGCACATCTCATGACTACTGATCAAAATCATTGGATTATAGACTATGGTGCCTCCCATCATATCACCTCAGATATTTAGAATTTGTCCATGCATAACAATTATAATGGTAACGATGACATCATCATCAGTGATGGTAAGCGTCTCCCTGTTACTCATACTGGTTCCACAACTTTACACTCAATGATGTTTTGTATGCTTCTCATATTAAGCAAAATCTTATCTCTATCTTTCAGTTCTATAAATAAAATAATACCTCCATTGAATTCTTTCCTGACTCCTTTCTTGTCAAAGATCAAAGCATAGGGGCATCGTTACTTAGGGACAGAGTAAAGATAATATCTACTAGTGGCTATCGGTCGTCCAACCCACTGCCTACTCCTCTGTTGTTGTTCTAATGGATGTGTTGCATTATTGTCTTAGTCATCCCTCTTCCTCAATTCAGCAAAAGTTAGTCTCTCGTTATTCTTTTCCTACTACTATAACTAGTTGTATTTTAATCACTGTGATGCTCATTCTAGTAATAAAAGTCATCGACTTTTCTTTTAAATTTCTTCTATTTCTTGCATAAAACCCTTTGAAATTCTTTATACTGACGTTTGGGGTCCTGCTCCAGTCGCTTCCTTTGACAAGTATAGATTTTATGTCATATTTGTAGATTATTTTACTAAGTATACCTAGTTCTATCCTCTTCATCATAAGTCTGAAGTTTCAGCAATCTTTCTTAACTTTAGAAAGATGGTGCATAACATTTTTTAGTCTATAATTAAAACGATTTATTTTGATAGTGGGGGTGAATATCAAGCACTCGCATCATGTCTCTTAATATGTGGTATTCAATATCTCAAGTCTCTTCCTTACAGTCCCCAATTAGTTGGCTCGGCCAAACGAAAATATCGGCATATAGTTGAAACTGGTCTCACACTTCTCCATCATGCCTCTATGTCGTCTACTTTTTGGTTTACGACCTTTCAGACGACAGTCTATCTCATTAATCACATACTTACCCCAGTCTTCCACCATCAGTTGTTATTTGAAAAATTATTTTATAAATCCTTAAATCTTCAAAAACTTAGAGTTTTTGGTTATTCAGTTATTTATGGCTACATCCTTATGCATCACATAAACTTAACCCAAGGTCTAAGCCTTGTGTCTTCATTGGATATCTCTTGAATACAATGCTTACCAATGCTATGACCCTCAGACTCACAAAGTCTTTGTGTCCCGCTATGTTGTCTTTGTGGAATCATCCAAAGAGTCTCTACCATAATCACCCACTCCGGATATACACTTTGATATCCCCCTGGTTCAGCATCTTCCTTTTTCACAAGTATTACCTACTGCTAACATCCGATCTTTGGAAACCCAGTCATTGTCTTTACCATCCTCTCAACCCAATAGCACTAATATTTCTCAATCTGACCCACCTTGTGCCATGACTTCCCCGTCACCCATCCCACAACCATAGACTCAACTCCTAGACATCCAATGACAATATGCTCTAAAAGTGGTATTTTTAAACCATGACAGGTTCTTGATCTACATACTACTATAACTTCCTCCCTTGAGACCAATGAACTCACTACAGTCACTCAAGCTCAAAAATCCTTTCACTAGTGTAAAGTCATGTGTGAAGAATATAATGCCCTTCTTCATAACTCTACTTGGACATTAGTCTCATTTCATCCTACACAAAATATCATCGGGTGTAAGTGGATTTTTTGAATAAGAGGAACCCAGATGGGTCCATTGACAGGTATAAAGCATGCTTAGTGGATAAAGGTTTTCACCAATATCCTGGTGTTGACTTTACAGAGACATTTAGTTCTGTTGTTAAACCAACAACAATCCAACTTATTTTAAGTTTGGATATCTCAAAAGGCTGGCATCTATAGCAATTTGGTGTGGAAAAACCTCCTAGTTTCTTCATCCTCAATATCTAAAGCATGCTTGTAAACTCCAAAAAGTAATATATAGACTTCATTAGGCTCCACGAGCCTGGTACACAAAACTTGGGACGTTTTTTTATGTCAGTTGGCTTCATCAATTTTAAGTCTGATACCTCTCTATTTATCCGTCAATAATCTGGAAGTACAATATATCTTCTAGTCTATGTTGATGATATTATTGTAAGGGGTAACAATTCTATGAAGATTACAATGTTCCTCGAACAATTGGCCAATAAATTTTCTCTCAAATATGTCGGTATCTTGAATTATTTTATGGGTGTAGAAGCAACATATACTTCTTCGAGACTTTTTCTCTCACAACGAAAGTATATTTAGGACTTACTATTGAAGACGAATATGTAGGAGGCAAAAGCTGTTTTAACTCCTCTCTTAACTAGTGAATCACTCAAGTTAAATAATGGAAGCCCTACTACAGATTTTACTCAATATCGATAATTACTTGGATCTTTACAATACTTAGTTCTCACTTGACTAGATATCTCATTTACAGTTAACAAGTTATCACAATTCATGCATCGATTGACTATCACGCATTGGTCAGCGATTAAGCGGGTCTTACGATATCTTAATGGGACTCTCAACTATAGCATATTTCTTCGCAAACACTCCCCACTTCAACTTTATGCTTTTGCTGATGATGATTGGGCTATAAACTTTGATGATAGAACATCCACATCATGGTACATAGTCTTCCATGGAGCCAATCCAATCAGTTAGAGTTCTAAGAAACAAAAGATGCTGAATATCGTTCCATTGCTCGATCGACAACTGAAGCTGAATATCATTCCATTGCTACTGCTGCTGTAGAACTTAATTGGATCATGAATCTGCTCAAGGAACTTGACATCTGCTCCACTACTACTCCCAATATATACTGTGATAATATTAGAACTACCTATTTATGTGTCAATCCAGTATTTCACTCTCGTATGAAGTATATAGCCATTGACTTTCATTTCGTACGAGATCAAGTTGTTAACCAGAAACTACGTGTTTCTCATGTTCGTATGGTAGATCAACTGGCAGACTCACTCACGAAGCTGTTTACTCGTAAATTATTTTCATTGCATAGATCCAAGATCGACGACGTCCTTAACAGGAGCTCGCTCTTGCGGGGGCATGTTAACAGATGAGATTTAGATGATATAAGATGAGAGTTTAGTTTAGATAAGATTTAGATGTTGTTAATATGTTAAGGAATTACTATCTTAAAAGTGTATAAATTCATGATAAATCATGAGAATAAAGAAAGCTTTCTTCATTTTTTATCATAATCGAACCTAAGTTTCACTTATTCTAAAACATTAAAATTTTAAATTTCAAGCTATCGTCAACTATTATACTCATGTTAATTGGTCTTGCCCTAACTTGAGGTACTCTCAAAGGATTGTTGGTCCGAATAATCCTGTGATGCATAGTACCCATTTCCTCCCATCTTCGGGTAGACCAAACATCCAAATAAACTCAATCCACTATGATCCTTTCATGAGTCGTCCAACATGAATCCGATTTGGGACCCAGTTCTATACATATATCAACATATAAAAACACTTTTCAAATCTGAGTAAAAGGTACCCAAACTTGGTTTAAGTGGATCGAGTAACCTCATTACCAAAAAGAAAAAAAACAAAAAGGCCAACCTGCTGCCACATTCCTATTTGAGAGGAATTGTCGGCTGGTACAAAACTAAATCTTGTGCATGTTTTTTCTGTTGTTCTACTCCAGCATTCAATTCAAATCATCTGAAACAATAGATGCATTAACTTTCCTAAATGTAGCCACTCCGAGAGACCTAGAACATGATGTTTCTGCCTCGTTATCTTAATAGACAGTGTCTCGACCTGGCACCAAAAAAAAAAAAAAAAAACGGTCAGTTCATGTATGATGTTCAAATGTAAATATGTAAATTTGCAAGACGTGAATCGGTTTAATCATTCGCAGGACATGGATGAAAAAGGAATACTGCAATGACATTCATAAATTCACAACACATCTATTTTTTAAACCATATTTATGAATGTAATTAATTCACTTTAACAAACTATATCAAAGAACAGGAAATAAATCCGAAATAAACTAGATGGACTAGTAGACATCGGATTTTGAAACATTTTTATCGTAACAACATAGACTCGTAGAGTATCAGTAAGTCCACAAAGTCAATAACACGATAGACATGTTTTCCACTGTCATGGAAGGAAATATTCCCTCTAATTGCATACATTACATAAAAATAAAACCTAGTACTACCATATACAAGAATAATAACAACAATAAGAGTGTAACAATAAGAGTTGCACATCTGCCATGCTAGTCGTTCCCTACTACTATAGCGACATACAGGAAGAATTACCACAAAGAATAAAAACCTTGAAATATTCAATGACATATACTGCCGGGCCACGTCGCCTAGATTTTATGGCATGGTTTCAATTGAAGACTCTGCCTGAGGCACCATATTGCGTTGGATCTATTTGTTATTTGTTTCTAAAGTATAAAATATATTTTTTTATTTAATTTATGATTGTTAGATTATAAGATATTATTTAATTAAATAAGATATATTATATATTTGATTGAATTTTAATTATAATTATTGATTAAAAAAATAAAGTCATAAAATTATATTTAGAAGAAACCCTTTTAATTACTATCATACATCTTCTACTCTTATCTATAAAATAACAGAATTTTTCTACATAAAATATTAGAAATTAAGATTATAGATTTATTCTCAATCTCTCAATCCTTATATTATTTTCATTATCAGTACTATAAATGATATAAAGAGAGAATAAGACGAGTCTAGTTTTATATCTAGATCGGTGTTATTATAACTTTTGGATCAGATGATGGTATGCTTGTAAATTTATTAAAAATTTTCTAAATAACATCGAAAAAGTATACAATCTTGATCTTGACATATCGTTATTTGATTTTGATTCTGGTATTAAAAATTTTCATATAACAATAGCATAACCATAATTTTATGTTTACAATTAATATCAAAAACAAGTTTTGAAATCAAATACTACATATCATAAAAATGTATCAGATCTATTAGATATATTTGAGTACAAGATTTGTTCTTACATTACATTTGTTTAATTGATCTATCTCTGTTGTATGACTTAAAACATCTTGAATTTCTCCCAAGCTACTCACTTACTTGCTGGTGATGCAAGTTATGTCGATCCATGAAAGATGGAAATGGAGAGGAAGGGTATTACTCGATTTTAGTAGACATAGATCTAAGTATAAAAATTATAATCATGCTTTTGTTAGAATTGAAATCAAATAATTATTCATCAAGATTAACATTATGCACCTTTTAATGTAATTCAAAATTTGTATTTGATCTACAAGATATTATTGTTTGAACTAAAGAAAATAGCAATATTAATATGCAAGGAGAACTTGACTTATCTTCTCCTCTCCTCCTATCTTTCACAGAAACACTATAAATTATGGAATAGAGACTAAGGGGAGATGAGATAAGATCTATAATATCTATATATATATATATATATATATATATATATATATATATATATATATATATATATATATATATATATATATATATATATATATATATATTATAAAGTACCATTACATATTAAATCTCTAGAAAGTTTTGTCTATTTATAGATGAGAAAAGAGGATCCAAGACAAGTAATTAAGAGAGTCTTTCCTATTAAGCTAATCTCTTAATGAATCTTATTATAATTGAACTTTATTTCTATTGATGGATAACCGTAATCAAAATCTAATTAAGTCTATAATATATTTTACCCAATTAAATAGGAATATATAATCTAACATTCTTTCATTTAGCTATAAGACAAAAGAATTCAAAATAAAAAACTAAAAGTTTATTTAAAAATAATTTTACTTAATTGGATTTTGAAACTTTGAAAACATATTTTACATATGTGCATAAATATTATAAAATAATCTAATAAATTTAATAAATATAATAATACTAAATTAAGTCTAACTACTTATGCGATTAATAGTGGTCATATGTTATCAATATCATACTTCATAATATGTATCAGAATACTACAATACAATCCAAAATAATCTTTGTAATTTATCTTATTAAGCCAGTTTTGCTATCATATTTAACCAGATAACAAAAATAAATAATTTTAATTATATAAGTAAAAAATATCAATTATGATGTCCACTTAAATATACATCGTATTGGGAAAAACTATTGAATACAGAATAATACTTTTCCCTCTTTGTGTATCAAAATGAGTTTCTTACCAAAATTACCAACTTATTATTAAAATCAAATATTAACCAAAACAAGATAAACAACATAATAATAGGTCAATCATAAAGTGAGACACTATATTTTTAACGTGAAAACCGAATACGAAAAAAATCATGGGACTATAGTCCACCTAAACTTCCATTATCACCAAATAGGATAATATGTTTATAATAAAACTTCTCTAGAATAACTAGAGGATCATAGTAACATCAAGAACATATATCTTGGTTCAACCCTGGCATAGCATCATCAACATAGATGGATCTCACAATAAAAAAATATCAAAATACATTAAGTGGGTATATCATAAAACTATCATAAAGAGGATAAATCATAGATCAGTACCGTTAGAATTGTAAAGCCTGTTATAAGGATTCTCCTTATAAAATTTCAGTCAAAACTGACGAAGTTTTGTCATTCAATCCTCTTGCCAAAGCTTTCTCTCTATCTCTTTTCTCTCTTTTTTCTTACTATGTGGTTATTGTTCATATTACTGTGACTTTTGCACTGTGCTCCGCCTGCCTTGAACAGATTAGGTTTTCAACATTTTTTTTCTCAATAAATCAGATTTGGGCTAAATATCCACATATCCAGTCTAAGCCCACATATGGGTTGTACCCAATAATTCTCGGCCTCCAACACATATGGTGGGGTGTACTAAGCCTGCTTTTTGTTTATATGCTTCAAGCTTCTCTTTAGGCAAAGACTTCGTCAACATATATGATCCATTCTTATTAGTATACATCTTTTCTAAGTATAATTCTTTCATCTCAAGCACATCACGAATCCAATGATATCTTATATCAATGTGCTTGGATTTAGAATGACATGTTGAATTCTTGGAGAGGTGAATGACACTTTGACTATCATAGTAAACAATGTATCTTTTATTTTTCAAACTCAATTACTGTAGAAATCTTTTCATCCATAAAGATTTTTTACATACTTTAGTAATTACTATATATTATACTTCTATAGTTGATAGAGCAACATAATTCTGTAACTTAGACTGCCAAGAGACTGCTGCCCCTGCAGAAGTCATCAAAAATCCTGAAATGAATTTCTTGGAATCAGTATCACCTATCATGTCTACATCTGTGTAACCCTCTAGCACAAGTTTACCAATGCCAAAACATAAACACAATCTGATAGTACATCTTAGATATCTTAATATCTATTTTACTACTGTCCAATGTTCCTTACCAGGATTAGAGAGAAATCGACTGACAACTCTAACTGCATGAGCTATATATGGCATTGTGCAAACCATAGCATACATCAAACTACCTACTGGAAATGAGTAAGACATTTTAGATATTTCTTCTTTTTCTTTCTCACTTGTGAGATATTGTTTTGAACTTAACTTAAAATAACCTACTCATGGAGAACAAACTGCTTTAGCCTTATTCATATTGAATCTTTCAAGAACCATTTCAATATAAGCCTCTTGAGATAACCAAATCTTTTTATTTTTTCTATCACAAAGAATCTTCATGCCAAGAATTTGTCTTGTCGATCCTAGGTTTTTCATAGCAAAAGACTTACTTAATTTCCTCTTAAGCTTCTCAATTTTACTAGCATCATGACAAACAATTATCATATATCAACATATAGTAAGAGAATAATGAAATCATCATCTGAAAAAACTTTTTTTTTAACACACAATGGTCAAGTGTGATTTTATTATACCCTTAACTCATCATAAAGGAATCAAACTTCTTGTATCATTGTCTAAGTACCTGTTTGAGTCCATATAAGCTTTTCTTAAGCTTATACACTCGATTTTCTTTTCCTTTGACTTTGAAACCTTCTGGTTGCTCCAAATAAATTTTTTCTTCTAAGTCACCATGTAAAAATATAGTTTTCACATCAAGTTTCTCAACTTGTAAATTCAAGCAGGCAGTCAAACCAAGAACAACTCAGATAGATAATATTTTTACCACATGAGAAAATATTTCTTCAAAGTCAATACCCTTTTTCTTACTGAATCCTTTTATAACTAATCATGACTTATATCTTTGTGGTGAGCTATTATTTTTAGTCTTAAATTTATAAACTCATTTATTCTTGAGAGCTTTTTTTCCTATAGGTAACGTTACCAAGTCATAGGTGTGGTTCTCAAGTAAGGATCTTATCTCTTATTGCATGGCTTTAACCCACTCATTCTTATACTCATGTAGAATAGCTTCTTAGTAAGTTTCTGGCTCTCCCCCGTCAGTAAGCATAACATAATTATGTGGAGGATATTTTGCATATTAATTTCGCCCTTTTGTAGATTTTCTCAATGGAATCTTATCTTGTGATGAAGGTACTTGCTCAGTTTGTTGAGTTGGTTCAACTTCATCAACTGTAGGAGTATTATCATTAACATTCTCACCACCATCTTCTTATCCATCTCCTCCTTGATCATCATGAACTGTAGGTAGAGGAACTAGGCCCAAAACTCCAAGAAATATAAATAGAGGTATTTTGTTTCTCAACATTATCACCATCTTCAAACAATTAGTCTTCAAGAAACATGACATCTCTGCTTCTAATAATCTTCTTGTCCATTGGATCATATAATCTGTATCCAAACTCTTCATGACCATATCCCAAGAAAATGCATGCTTTTGTCTTATTATCAAGCTTGGATCTCTCATCTTTAGGAATATAAATAATTAATTTACACTCAAAGACTCTCAAGGGATCATAAGATACATATTTCCCTTTCTATATTCTCTCTGGAACATCACCATTCAGAGGAACTGATGGAAAAAGGTTTATTAGATCAATTGTAGTTCTCATAGCCTCCCCTAAAATGAGTTAGGTAACTTGGCATGAGAAAGCATGTACCTAATCTTTTTTTCAATGGTTTTATTCATCCTTTTTGCCACACCATTTTGTTGAGGAGTTTTAGGAACTATCTTTTCAAGCCTAATACCATGAAACCTGTAATAATTCTCAAAAGGACTCTTGGACTCACCACCATTATCTGCTCTAACACACTTTAGTTTTCTTCATGTTTCTCTTTCAATACTGGCATGAAGCTCTTTGAAAGCATCGAGTACCTGGTCTTTATATTTCAAAGTAAAAGCCTAAACTTTTCTAGAATGGTCATCAATAAAATTAACAAAATAAAGTGCACTCCTTTCGATAGACATTAGTATGAATCAAGTCAATAACATTTACTCTTCTAGATGATGGATAAGTATTAAATGCAATTCTATATATTATTTTAACTAAGCAATGATCACGAGATTTAAGATACGTACCTAGTAAGAACTGCTTTCTAGCATGAGTTTGAAGTCCTTTCTCGCTGATATGACCAAGCCTTTTATGCCAAAGATCTATACCTCTATCCTTTTTTATTGTATTAATCTCTCCTTTGTGTAGCTTAGCCTCCATGACATAAAAAGAGTTATGCTTCTTTCCTCTCCCCACAATAAGAGAACTTTTAGTGAGTTTTCATTTGCTTTTACTAAAATAGTATATAAATCCATTATCATCAAGTTTCCATGTAGATATCAAGTTAAGATGAATATCTGGAACATGTCTTATATCTTTGAATATTAATTTGCTCTCAATACTGGTCTCCAAGCAAATATCTCCAATACCTATAATCTTAGATGTACCACTGTTTCCCATTTTGACATTGCCAAAATCACCAGCAGTGTAAGATATGAAGAAATTACCATGAGAAGTAATATGAAAAGAAGCACCAGAATCAATTACCCAGTTACTATCCTGAGCTGCAAGACTAACACATCCATCATCACAAATAATAACAATATCACATTAGCATCAACTGAATAGTCTCTTTCTCATTTTTCTTTCTTTCATTTTATTCTCACTTCCAAAACTTATACTCTTTCTTCATATGACGGTTTATTATAGTGGAAATACTTGATATCTCTTCTAGACTTGAATCTTCCTCTATAACCATGTGGATTCCTGCTATGACTTCTTCCACGTCTTTCTTGTTTTTCAATAGCAAGTGCACCAAAAGAATATTCTCTTTGTTCCTTCCTTCTGGTATCTTCATTCAACAAACTTTCTTTAACCATATCTATAGTTAGAGTCCCCTCTGGCATGGAGTTAGAAATTATCATAATATATGTTTCCCAACTTTCTGGTAAAGAGCTGAGGAGTAGCAATCCTTGCATCTCATCATCTATATTTATTTTCTTAGTAACCAGCTTATTTGTAAGACTCTAAAATAGGCTTATATGCTTAATAATATTATCATCATCTTTATACTTTAAATTGACAAACCTTCTAAGGAGAGATTTTGTTTCCACTATCTTCTTTGTAAAGAGATTTTCTAGTCTCTGCCAAACAACATCAGCTCTGGTTTCATCAGAAATATGCTCATGCAAATTTATATCCATCCATCTTCTAATATAGGCAATAACTTTTCTATATTGTACTTCCCATTCTTCATCATCCATAGTAGAAGGTTTTACTTTAACTTTGATGGGCTTATACAGATCTTTGCAATAGAGCAAATCTTCCATTATCTACCTCTAAGTGAAATAATTTGATGATTTTAATTTAATCATACCATTTGACTCTTCCATTTCAATCGCATAAGAAAAACTGCACCAAATAACCTTTGCTCTGATACCACCTGTTGGAAAAAACTATTGAATGGAAAATAATACTTTTTCCTCTTTGTGTATCAAAATGGGTTTCTCACTAAGATTACTAATTTGTTACTAAAAGCAAACATTAATCATAACAAGATAAACAGTAGAATAATAGATCAACCACAAAGTGAGACACTGGATTTTTAACGTGAAAAACCCAATGCGGGAAAAATCACGAGACCGTAGTCCACCCAAACTTTCACTATCACTAAATAGGATAATAGGTTTACAATAAAACTTCTCTAGAATAATTAGAGGATCATAATAACATCAAGAACATATATATTGGTTTAACACTAGCATAGCATCATCAACATAGATGGATCTCACAATAGAAAAATACTAAAACACATTAAGTGGGTATATCAGAAAACCATCATAGAGAGGATAAATCATAGATCAGGACTATTAGGATTGTAAAGCTTGTTACAAGAATTTTCATATAAAATTTGAATCAAAACTAATGAAGTTTTATCATTCGATCCTCTTGCAAAAGTTTTTTTCTCTCTCTTTTCTTTCTCTCTTTTTCTTACTATATAATTACTATTTATGTTATTGCCACTTTTTCATCGTGTGCCGCTTGCCTTGCACATATTAGGTTTTTAATATTTTTCTTTTTTTAAAATAAATTAGATTTGGGCTAAATGCCCAAATATCTGATCCAAGCCCACCTATAGGCTGGACCCAACACATCATTATATCTTTTATATATTGCTCACCAATCTAATTATAAGATTATGTTCTTTCAAACACTTTAAGCTATAAGATATTAGTAAATGGATCAATAATTAATATAAAACTCAAGTTCGTAATTGAAATTAATTGTTTATAGACTCTTTTTTTAACCATCAAGTAATTTATACCATGATATAAAGAACTATTAGAGATTTATCATTCTTATAGAAGAAAACTGTTATGATATGTTACAAAGTATCTTCAACGACTTAACAATTGAGTTTAACTATACTAAGTTTTAAGATAAAATTTCATAGTTATAATGATTGTTTAGTGACAATAAAGCATTCTACAGAATTAGCTTCTATTATTGATAATATAATAATACTTTGTGTTATATTTTTTCTTTCTAAATTATCCCTCCAACTAACATAAATATAAATAATAAAGTGAACTTTTTATTGTCGATGTAATTTACAAAATCAACATTGAAAATATGATCATTTTAAAATGATTTAATTTCATATATATAAGCATATAATCTTTCGTTCATTTCAAATATCTTATTTTATTCTTTTATATTTTAGTATTTTATTCTTAGGTAACTCTAATATCTTCGGTATTTTAATTATAAAAATAATATCTAATTTGTATAAACATGAGTATATAATAGACTTACAATTACGCATGTATAAGAAATATATTTTTCTTATTTATTCTTTTATTTGGTTCTTTTCCAAGTTAATTTAGAAAACACTATATTTTACACTTTTGTTAATTGCTAAAGAAAATTGCATATTAAATCTATCAAAGACTTGATTAATAAATCTATTTTAACTCAATCTTAATAATTATTAAGATGTATCCATAAATATCTCTATGTTAATAAGATAAGTTATCTCAATTATATCAATTATCATAAGATTCTTGATGAGAAATATCTTGATTTTATGCAACAAACCTAGATCACTACTAATAAGTAAAATATCATTCACTTACTAGATCAATATTATTATTTTTAAATCTAAACAAGCAAAATATCATCCACCACAACCTCACCCTCCTTAACCGATACACATCCCCTGCTGATCTACTACAACGATCAATGCTACATTCAACAGACACTAGCAGCAAATTCTTCCCACGTATCACTACACCATCACCCTTCTGACCACTAGTATCACAATAGCAAACACCAAGTAGGATGATGTTGATATCCTTAATATAATATCATAAATAGGAATTGAACATTACTAATCTACAATCTTATACGATAGCTATTGATAGTTCACTGGAAGCAAGATTTGAAGCCCTCAAAGCTCGAATGGAGAGATTGCAAGAATTCTTTAGCGAATTCAAAAGAAGTATATTAGATAGCCCTAACCAATCTCAACATGGTAAAAGTTCCAACCTCAAAGAGAGTCGATCTAAAAAAATATGATTAAAGGTAAGACATAGGATACCCATGCATGAGGGTCATGTTCCCCAGATGGGAAGATGGAGATCCGACCATATGGGTCTCATAGGCTGAAAAGTTCTTCCACTTTCGTAAAACTCCAGAAGAATCCAAAGTGGAAGTAGCTTCAAATCAACTTGATGGTGATGTGATCAGGTGGTATGATTTGTATGAGACCTATCACGGAGTCCCTATGTGGTGACAATTCAAGAGAGAGTTCCCAATTTGCTTCGGACCATCGGAATACAAGAACCTTAATGGACAGCTCACCAAAATCCATTAAATTTTCATAGTACAAGAGTACCAAAGCATATTTGAGTGCTTATCAAATGAAACTCGAGATTGGCCCGAGAAATAATTAGTGAGAATATTTATCGAGAGACTTAATCCTGAGATTCAATATAAAGTTAAAGCTCACCACCCTTGCACCATGATGGCTATTATATCATTCGCTCATGTGCATGAAGAAAAAATCAATATGAACACTTGCTGAAATAGAAGTTTCGACAAATAGGTAATCAACAAGCCGCCCACCCCATCTATTCCTAGCCAAAACTCAGACATCCAAAAGTTGACCTAAGAAGAACCCAAGGAAAGATCAAGAAAGTATTTATGCTCATGTTATAATGAAAATCGATGCACACAAGGGCGTCTTCTAATGATTGAGCCAATTAAGGAGGAATCGAAACTAACAATGTGGAGTCTGATTATGAAGGTTGTAACAAACTTTCAACGAATTAGCCAATTAAGAAGGAATCAGAGACTGACGATATGAGATTCGCTCATAAAGGTGGATTCTAGTGAAGATATTGGACCTATCACACATATAGTGCATGCATTAGTCGGCTACTCTAATCCACAAAACCATAAAAATTGAAATACCAACCTATTACTATTCTAATTAATAATAATAATAACACTAATAATTTTATAGATAGAAAGCTTACTAACCGATTGGCCTATCATCACATTGAAGAATGTGACAAATTTGAGGTCAAGATTATTGATGGACGAATCCTAACTTATAATAAAAGGTGTTCAAATATAAAGCTGATTATACAGGGCAAACAACTATTTGTGGATTTTATTTTGATGCCCTAGGAAGATTTCAAAGTAGTGATCCTCAAAGAAAGATATGGTACTATCACTATCGGATGAAAATGGTTCTTTAGAAGACTACAATGATTACTATAGCAGAAAATCGTCCCATCGCTTATACCAAGTAGAGATCCTACTTGATTGATCAAAGGGTTGTGATGTGTGGCAAATATTGAAGTGCTCCTGGAATTTGATGTTGCTCAACCTTGAGGACAAGGTTGATTTAAAGAGGATGGGTCTGATAGAACCTAACAGTGTTAGGTCCTCATTTGTTAAGTCATGTTCTTTATTGAGTCATGTTGGTCAGTCTAATCAAGTCAATTAAGAGTCATAGTATGAGTTAGAATCTATTTGATTAGGAGTCATAGTAGGAGTTGAGGTCTATTTAATTAAGAATCCTATTAGGAGTCTATTTTGGGAGTTCAAGTCCAATTAGAAATTGGTTAAGAGTCTTTATAAATAAGGGTGTAACTTTTTTATTTTAGACAATCAATGAAGAAAATATGTTTTAGCAAATAGACCAAAATTCTAGAATGATCGATCCCCTATAGAGATCAAGGAGGGTTAGTCCCTTGTAGAGATCAAGGAGACTCGATCCCTTCGAAGTGATTATTTATTTTTGTTCAATAGAAACCTATAAATTTTTATCAATTAGTATTAGAGAAATAATAGAATCCTAAGAATTAATATCAGAGAGGTATAGGGATTAAATCGTATCCTTCTAGTCAAAGATTCATCGCTGGCTAAAATAAAGTCCTCCTTGTATAGGTGCAAAAGAAAGAAAGAAAAACTATTTGACTGGGGATTGCCTTAACTGTCTTCACATTGCGTTTAAGGCAATACAAACCTGCGAAAAAGTTGATTCTGTCCTAATTGGTCGGTTGGGTATGAAAGTTGAGATTAAAGATCAGGAGCAGCTCATTCTAGTAGGCTGGCTGTAGTTCATCGCCGATATAAGCTCCGCATCGATAAAGTAGAAAGTTAGTGGTAAATCTAGAAAGAAGCTCCTGCTTCTGGAACTCTCCCTTCTTCACCGATTAAAAAAGACTAGTTTCTTGAGCGGCGGGTAGATTTGTTCCCCTACTCCCAGTATTTGTTAGTTTTAGTAAGTTCAATTACTGATTTGAGTATCAACTTTTTTTCATAATAAGTATCAAGTCTTGTTTCGGGTAAGTAAAGAGAAGTGGAATTACTTACTTCCTCTTTTTTTCATAATAAGTATCAAGGCTTTGCTCCACCTATTATCGCTAGCTCAGAAGCTCATTTTTCTCTCTTTTCTACTCCTGAGTTTGAGTCTCTTGTTGGTCTAGTGGATCTTGGTCTTGCTCTAAATTGCTACTTTATGAATCTCTATATCGCATGGTAAACGACCACACGAACGATCATACGAGGTAAGTCTTCTCAACCACTATATTGATTGAAGATAGGATCTAGATATGATTTCTTCAACTCAATGAGAAAATCACGTAAATTAGTTGAGAAAAATCCTCATATCTTCACCTGTATAAATTGATGATGAATCAATGAACTCAATGGGCATTTTTATTACTACATCCAATTTTCAACATGGTATCTGAGTCTCTTTCTCTATAAGAGAGATTATCCTTCTTTTATTCACTATCCAATAACAGTTTCTATCTTTTCTTGCTATCAAATGACAGCCTCTTGCTAACGATGAATCGACGACACTATCTGTGGTCAGTACTGATTCCCTCCTCTATCAGTGGTAGCCCTCTGAGGTCCCACGACAAGGCAACCATCTATCACCGTTTGTCTACAATGATCCTTCTTCTCCATCGGCTTCCTCTTTCCCCGTTAGACTTCATCGACTTTCTTATTTCTCTGCCGAGGCATCATTCTACATGAGATCGTCTTCCTCATGCACCACCACTATCGTTGGTGCCCATTGTTACCCTTTTGTGAAGTCTGCAGCATAACTACCGCCGTTGCAATCTCTTCTTGCGAGGACTCCTCTCCCTTGTCCTCTTCTCTCGGTAAAGAGAAGAATATCCTCTGCCACTTGTCGGCTCTATCACTGTTATCTTTTCCCTTATTGCCTTGTGGCTCCAACGCAACCCATGTCATTGTCGTAGCAATCGTTACTATCGCAGCAACTGTTGCTCCTCTCCGACGCCCAGCCCCACTTTCTCCCCTGTCGCCTACCACATCGCTGCTATTAGTAGCAGCAGCAGCCCTTGGCCGTGCACAACAACAGCCACCTCTGTTGCACTAGCTACTTTCCCCCCACCCCGCAACCGCCACTATCGAAGTTGCATCCTCCCCTGCCCTTGCTACAGCCCTTGTTGTTGCAACAGTAACTACTGCCCCTCTCCGTCGGCCACCTCTGTTGCACCTACCACCGGCTAGCTCTTCTTCTCCTCCTACCGTAGAAATCACCCCAAAATGTCAATGCAATTGTTGCTCGCAACGTTGTTGCTGCTTTGCTCTCCCTCCTAACAGCGAACTAGCTGTCGCCATCTCTTGCTGCTTCCTTGCCGCTGCCACACTTGCTCCTGTCGTCGGCCACTCATCTTCATCCCCTCTGCCCTATTGCTATGCAGTCTCTCCCCGTCGGCCATCTGACATTGTCTTCCTCAACCTCTGCCCGATGGCCCTGCCGCCTCTGCTTTGCCGCTACGCAGCCTCTCCTTGTCACTGCCCAATCGTGCTCTACTCTACCCTGCTACCACTACTTCCCCATCGTGTGACCGAAGGTTGCAACCAACCGCAGCACTCGCTGCCATCACAGGCCATGCTCATAGTTGGTCATGCCAGTCGTCCTCGATCCCACCACTGTGCGCAGCAGTGAAAGGATCGCTACCACCTGCTGCATCGCACCGTGCCTTGTTGTTGCTACCATCTCCCCCTTCCTCCTCTGCTTCAATCTTTCAGCAACCAGCACAACTTCCCATGCTGCTACCCCACCCTTCATAGCCGGCCTTTATCACCCTTCATAGTCGGCCTTTCTCCCCTGCCGTAGTCGCCTCCAGCTACGCCCTTTACCGCTGCCCTCTTCGCAATCATCGCTTCCGCTCATCCTTTGTGGAAGCAGAACCCTGATTACTACCAGCCACCTTCCACAGTAATCGTCAAAAAAAAAGGAGAGAGAAGAAGACGAAGGGCATCAATGCCACATCTTTCTCTCCTTGCTTTCAGTCCTTACTGTTGTCATCTACTCATTAGGTAAGATCCTTCTATCTGTTGTCACTGCTTGGCAGCACTGATGCCTTCTTCTTCGACAATCGACCCCAACTATATCAGTTATCCACTCTATTATCTAATGACAGCTTATGCTCCATCCTTTCTGCTACGTGTGCCTCGTGTTAGACCTCATCTCAGCCATGCATGCACCCTCCTTCTCAACCAGGCTTACATGGTTGTCAAAGTCAACTGTCCTCAGACCTTTACTGTAGTTGACAACATAGCGGTCTCTTCTCAGCCAGGCCTTACATAGCCGTCGAAGTCAACTGCTGTCAAACTTTCACCATGGTTGACAACATAGTGGTCTCCTTCCTTCAGGTTTATTGGCATCTGTTCAAGATCTGCGTCCTTCACAGGAGCTTGATCTTATGGGGGCATGATAGTCCGATGATAGATCGGATTTTTAAACTTGGCTCCAATAGAATCGTCTGCTCTTTCTCAACCAGCTGATATCACTGTCAAAGTCAATCACCATCAGATCTTTACCATGGTTGACAACACAACGACTTTCTTCTCATCTATACTAACATCGTCGTCAAAGTTAGTCATCGTCAGATCTTCATTGCGGTTGACAATACAACGGCTTCCTTCCTTCAGATTCATTGTCAATGGTTCAAGATCAGCGTCCTTAGTTCAAGATCGGCATCCTTACAGGAGCTCGATCTTATCGGGGCATGATAGAATATAGGATTTTCCCAACTGAATGAGGAAATCACATACATTAGTTGAGGTAAATCCTCTTATCTTCACCTGTATAAATTGATGATGAATCAATAAACTCAGTGGACATTTTCATTGCTTCTTCCTATTTTCAATATATACATATCATACTGAAGTAGAGTATCCACTGATAAAAGATATGATTTAGTTAGGATTTAGATATGATTTCCCCAACTGAATGAGGAAATCTCGTATGTTAGTTGAGGGAAATCCTCCTTTTCATTATATATAAATAAACGATGAATCAATTGGGCATTTTCATTACTTCTTCTTATTTTCAACATGGTATCAGAGCCCCTCTCTCTATAAGAGAGATTACCTTTCTTTTTTTTATTCACTGTCAAACGACAGCTTCTATTATCATTTGTTCGTGGACAACTCCGCTCTGAAACCACAGATACCCAGGGGTCATCCACCGCCATCCTCTCGGACATCCTTTGCTTCCTTTGCTCTGAAGGTAACTCTCTCCTCATCGGTGCAGATCTATCTCTTCTTACTGTCAAACGACAGTCTCTCGTCGATGTTGAAGCTGGAGATTTCTAGTGCATCGGCTTTCTCTTCCTCCATTGGACCTTGTTGGCTTTCTCAATTTCTCTACCGAGATATTCTTCTGCACGAGGTCATCTTCCTTGTGCACCACCACTGTCGCATCAGCTCCAACAAGCAGCGGCACCTTGCCTACCCCATCTGCAGTAGATGATGGCTTCTACACCTGCTCGCCGGCGCCATCCCTCATGCAGCCTCTGTTGCTCTGTTCTCTTTGCTGAGAGTACCTGTATGGGCCGTCGCTTATCATCTCTCAGTGCTCTACAGAGAGGGCACAACAAGTTCTTTCTCGTTGTCAAACGACAGTAAATCTACGATCGTAGCGCTTCTCTCGTTGCCACCACTGCTACCACGCAGCCACGTTCCCCGTCCTTTGCTACAACCTTTGCTCTTTGCCGCTGACATCACCGTCAAAGTCAACTATCGTCAACGTCAACCACCGGTCTTCACCGTTGACAACACAGCCTTCCTTCCTTGCCATTGACATTGATTCAAGATCGACATCCTTAGTTCAAGATCGGTGTCCTTACAGGAGCTCGATCTTGCGGGGGCATGATAAAAGATAAGATTTAGTCAGGATTTAGATATGATTTCCCCAACTGAATGAGGAAATCTCGTATGTTAGTTGAGGGAAATCCTTCTTCTCATTATGTATAAATAAATGATGAATCAATGAATCAATTGGGCATTTTCATTACTTCTTCTTATTTCCAACATGGTATCAGAGCCCCTCTCTCTATAAAAGAGATTACCTTTCTTTTTTTTTTATTCACTGTCAAACGTCAGCTTCTATCATCATTTGTTCGTGGACAACTCCGTTGTGAAACCACAGACACCCAGGGGTCATCCACCGCCATCCTCTTGGACATCCTTTGCTTCCTTTGCTCCGAAGGTAACTCTCTCCTCATCGGTGCAGATCTATCTCTTCTAACTGTCAAACGGTAGTCTCTCGTCGATGTCGAAGCTGGAGATTTCTAGTGCATCGGCTTTCTCTTCCTCCGTTGGACCTTGTTGACTTTCTCAATTCCTCTACCGAGGCATTCTTCTGCACGAGGTCATCTTCTTTGTGCACCACCACTATCGCATCAGCTCCAACAAGCAGCGACACCTTGCCTACCCTATCTGCAGTAGACGATGGCTTCTACACCGCCGGCGCCATCCCTCCTGCACCTCTGTTGCTCTTTCCGAGAGTACCAGACGGGTCATCGCTTATCGTCTCTCAATGCTCTGAGAGGGCACAACAAGTTTTTTTCTTGTCAAACGACGTAAATCTACGATCGTAGCGCTTCTCTCGCCACCACTCGCCACGCAGCGTCAGTCCTTTGCTACAACCCTTGCTCGACATCACCGTCAAAGTCAACTATCGTCAACGCCAACCTGGTCTTAAACCGGTGACAATACAGACTTCATTCCTTCGCCATTGACATTGATTCAAGATCGACATCCTTAGTTCAAGATCGGTGTTTTTACAGGAGCTCGATCTTGCGGGGGCATGATAAAAGATATGATTTAGTTAGGATTTAGATATGATTTCCCCAACTGAATGAGGAAATCTCGTATGTTAGTTGAGGGAAATCCTCCTTTCTATTATGTATAAATAAACGATGAATCAATAAATCAATTGGGCATTTTCATTACTTTTTATTATTTTAACAAGCAAACCAAGCAAGGGCGCAACAAGCAAACCAAGCAAGGGCGCAACAAGAGGGAATAATTTAGAACGGGAGGATTGTTGACTTAACTTACACTGTTGATTCAGATGCAGCTCTACCTTATTTTGAGTTTAAGGCTTGAACGCCATCTCGAAGAACTTTCATTAAGGACGTTTGTTGTGCTCCTGGACGATAGAAAAAGAAGGGATGTTGTGTCAGCGGTAAGTGGTTCATTCTGCAAGCCGAGAATAAGCTGTTCTCGTGTTTATGGTAATAGAAGATACAGTAGGAAGGTAGCCAGTGGAATCGTATATAGAAGTCGAAGCCGAATCTACTCTTTAAGAATGCCCATTACGCGCTTAAGTCTAAAGTGAGGGGACTACTTACTTAATGCAAAGAACAATACCGATCTCGCATTGCTAGTTCAACTTCAACTACCTCTTCTCTTTCTTGCTTTAGCTAGTTTATAAAATTCTTAATCTTACCTGTTGTATCTATACTTTATAGTATTTGCATCTTTTACTTGCACTAAAGGAGCCGAGAACTCTCCTTGATGAACAAACTGGTTAGAGCAGAACCCAGTCGTAATAGGTAGAGCAAAGCCTCCCATCCTTATTTATATGCAAAGGATAGATATTCTTTTGTTTGACTTTCCTCGTATCAAGAAGGAGACAGAGGTGTTGCAGTTCAATTATCAACAGCAGATGTTTCCTCAAGTGGAGTGTCAATTGTCTATGAGAGATTGAATCAGTTCTTATATTGTCAACGAGATCAGAAGAATCAGCAGTGCTTTCATTTACTCAAGAAGAATTAAGAGTCTAATGCAGACGAAGGAGCAGAGGTGGGAACTCAGAATTGATTCTACTGTATCGAGCGCAGAAGCAGCGGATCAAATTGTCAAAAAATAAAAAATAAAAAACAGGGACTTGATACTTAAACCTCGAAAGCATTAGCTTGAATGCCAGTACTTGATTATGATCCGTAGGCTATCCGAACTCCACTTTCAGACCCAAACTCAAATAACCTAACTTGCATAACCAGGACATTCAGGTTCCTACTCCGGATACAGTATTTATACGCTCTCAACTCTAAGAATACTGGCTATTAGTCATAAGCAGGGTAAAGTGCTATCAAACATTTCTCTTCTCCACTTAGTCTTGCCTGCCCGAGAAGGTGCGTACTTGTCGGCTGTGAGAGTGACTTTTTCACTAATAGAAAGAGTACCATTAATCTTGGTGTTATGATGTGTACATTCTCACATTCTCTCTTTTGTTCCTCAATTCTTTTGTGCACTTACTTGTTGATTTTGCTTGTTCCGAGTCAACTACGACTTCTTCTCATTGCAGCCCTACTCTACTATATAAGAATAGTAACCTTTCTAAACCTCTATTGCGATCAAGCATCAAGTTTAGAAGCAGTTAAAAGATCGAAAACTGGATATGAGGCAGGAGCAGTAGCAGGATCGGGTAAAGAATCTAGTACTGCCGGTTAAGAATCTACCTCGCGGGTGTAAGAGTTCCAACGCAAGTAGTCTTTTTAGGTAACTCACTCGTATTACTTCGTGCTAGAGAGAGAAAATCAGTAATTGTTTCCTGTTAAAATCAGTTACTTTTGAACCTGATGCGGTTTGAGTTTTGAGGTCTGCAAAAGAAAAAGAATGAACTCCTCATTCTATGCCGACAACATTAAACACCCCAACAGAGGATGTTGTAGAGATTGATAAGGAAAGGAATAACTGGTCGTCGACGGACAAGAATAAAAGCGCCCTCTGAGGGGGTTATTATGGGGATGGGCACTCTCATAATACTGATAAGGAAAAGCTCTGACATCGAGAAGGCACTGGAGATACTCTCATCTATAAGGTTAACTTAGCCATCAGAAGGGTCTCGTTGGGAGGTCTTCCCCCAACGAAGGTCTTTTCTTGCAGGTACCCGACCACGGAATAAGGGAAGAGCCCCCGGACGGCTAGAACACCTCCGAGCCCAATGGACGCCTCGCATCTTCCTCGAGCTCCAAATCCTGCTGAGCTGTTTATGCACGTGCAGGCCGGACCACATCGTGCTGGCTCCTCGGACACGGCGGATCACCCGACAACATTTTGGTGCTAGGAGCGCCTAATGCCGTGAGAACGCTCAGCACCCAGTAACGTCGGGGACGACGCCCCTCTCGCGACGCAACTGACCTCGAGGGGAGCTCCACAACCCCCGCTTCCACTCCCTTTATTCGGAGACAGGAACCTACATTTTCACACCCCAAGGTGGTACTGGCGCCTATTCAATATCCCCGGGTTGACGCCACCCCCACTTAATCTCGGGGTCTTGGCAGTAACCCTAGAAGCCTTCCAGGGACTTGCCAACTGGGTCTAGGCCATAGTGGGTCCAGGCAATCATACCCCACATTCCGCAGCTCACCCAACAACCGAGCCCACAACCCCAAGCGGCTCTACTAGCCCTGACAGGGGCAACGCCACTGATAGAAGGTCGACCCCTGGTGATGCAACCCGTCGACAATCTACCCTAGCTTTCGCAAGAGTCTAATCGCACCCCCTCGGGCAATGCAGTCAGGCACCTGACATCCACACTTAGTGCATCGGCCCGTAGCTCACTAAACCCTGATGCACTCTCTTCGAACTCCATTGACTCCTTGAGGACACAACTGCATCTGATGAACCAGAGAATTAACAATGTCTACAAGACCATTAGAATAAAGGATGAGCATGGCGAGAGCCCCCTTTATGGCTCCCTCTTTATCCAAGAAATCTAAGATACACCCATCCTACAACACTTCCGCCTCCCGATGCTAGAGGCATATGATGGTAGCTCCGACCCAATGAAGCTCATAGCGCGTATATGGCACTGTATGGCATGTTAAATGCCATAATGTGTTGGGCTTTCCTGACGACTCTGTGCAGGATCGCTCGAGGGTGGTATAGTTGACTACCGCTCGCCTCCATCCACTCCTTCGATCAACTCGCGAGAGAGTTCGAGAACAACTTCCTCGCCCAATGACTATGTCGGAAATGCTGTAAAGGGCCAACCAATATGTCACTACCGAGACACTAGTGGCAAAGAAGTGCGAAGATCAGAAGCACCCGTGGGTTGAGTCCTCTCGGGGCCCACCTCTTGGGCTCTCAAGGAAGATGATGGAGAGAGCCGAGCAGGTCATTCCCTGGCTCCCCAGCATTCTGCTCAACTCCACTCAAACTGAGATCTTCTTCTAGATCTGAGAGAAAAGACTCCTCAAACCCCCCAACCCAATGAGGACTCGAGCCGAGGAATGAGACCGCGGACGCTATTGTCGTTTTCACCACGACTACGGACATGACACCGAGGAGTGCTATGATTTGAAGAACCAGATTAAAGACCTCATACATCGTGACCACCTCGAATGATATATAAGAAAGCCATGTGAGTCGTCCCTCAACCCGAAAAGCCCCATAGAGACAAGTAGACGTCATAATAGGCGGCCTAACTGCGAAGGGTGATAGCTCCTCGGCAAGGAAAGATTATGCCCGCACAAAAGTCTAGAAGAGACCCTAAGCACATGGTGACCTTGAGATCACCTTCGAATCTGAGAGTGGATACCCAAACCACGACGACGCCCTGGCAATCACAACCCGTATTGCAAACGCTTGCGTCAAGCCTACCATAATAGATACAGGGAGCTCTATTGACATATTATACCTTAACGCCTTTCAAAAGCTCGACATGACTAACCAGGATCTCATCCTCATGACTTTAACTTTGACAGGGTTTACCGGGGATGCGATAACTCCAGTGGGCATCGCAACCCTCCTTGTGAATTTCGGTGATGAGCCAAGAACCAAGATCTCATGGTTCCTTTTATGATGGTCGAGCTCCCCTCGGCATACAACATGATCATCGGGCGACCAACTCTCAACAAGCTAAGAGTGGTCGTCTCTACATACCACCGTAGCATGAAGTTCCCGACCAGGGCGAGGCCGGGGGAGGTCAGGAGAGACCCACGGGAGTCAAGGCGATGCTACCTAGCTGCAACAACCCTCCCCAAAAGAGGCAAGGAGACTCCGGTCCCCGCCCCTCGAGAACCTTGCGAGCCAAACACTCGACTCGAGCCCACTGAACTGATACTGGAAGTACCATTGGAAAAAGACTATCTGAAGAGGACTTTGGGTTGGGTCAGCTCTACCCGAGGACCAATGCATCCAACTCATAGACTTCCTCGGGTGCCATGCGGATGTCTTTGCTTGGTCACTAAGTGGCATGCCATGCATACACCTGGAAATCGACTAGCACCGATTGAGCACCGCCCTAGGGGCTTGCTCGGTGCAGCAAAGACCAAGAAAGTTCTCCCTCGACCCACAGAAGGCCATCAAAGAAGAAGTTGATCGGCTACTAGAGGTTGGGTTCATAGCAGAAGTTAGATATCCGACTTAGTTATCTAATATAGTCCTTGTGAAAAAAGATAATAGAAAGTGGCGTATGTGTGTTGATTACACCTATCTTAATCGGGCATGCCTAAAGGATTGCTACCCACTGTCGAGGATTGATTAGCTAGTAGACTCCATCTCCGAATATGAACTTTTTTCTTTTATGGATGCATTCTCGGGGTACAACCAAATCCCAAGTAATGTCATTTGGACTAAAGAACGCTGGAGCCACCTATTAGAGGATGGTCAATCGATTATTTAAAGATTAGTTAGGTAGGAATATGGAGGTCGATGTAGATGACATAATCGTCAAAAGCATTCAAGCACAGACGCACCACACAGATCTCACTGAGACATTCTAAACCCTTAGAAAGTTCGGAATGAAGCTCAACCCTGCCAAAAATATCTTTAGCGTGACATCAGGATAATTCCTCGGCTTTATCATTTACCAACGAGGGATAGATGTGAACCCGAAAAAGATAAGAGCCATCACCGACATGAAGCCACCCAGACTGTTAAGGAGGTTCAGTGCCTTGTCGAGAGGTTGGCAGCGATTGGGCAGTTCATATCTCGGGCTGGCGATCGAAGTTACCCCATTCTATGGGTATTGGGACAAAATAAAAGCTTCGGCTAGGGCCCCGAGTGTAGTCAAGCCTTCGAGGAGCTAAAGGCCCACCTTGCGACCTTACCTCGAATGTCTTCGGTCAACCCGAGCGACCAACTCGAGCTATACCTCATCACTTCAGAGCGAGTCGTTAGCTTGGTCCTGATCAAGCTCGACGGGAATAACCAACAGCCTGTCTACTACTCCAACCATGTCCTACAGGGTGCCGACGAGAACAACTAATAAAAGCTCGCCCTCACCTTGCTCCTCATGGCCAGGAAGTTGTGATCGTACTTCAAGGCCCACACTATCAAGGTAATCATCGATCAACCGCTACATCAAATTTTCTCTAAATTCAATGTTGCAGGGCGGATGCTCAGGTGGTCAGTAGAGCTCAACAAGTTCAACCTAGAGTACACTTAGAGAAGGGCGATTAAAGCTCAAGCTATCACTGACTTTGCCTCATAGCTAATCGCCCCCGAGCCCATCCAAAAGGAGCCTACTTGGACCCTCCATGTTGATGGATTGATAAATGCCTCTAGGGGAGGGGCTGGGAGAATCTTACGAGATCCCTCTGGACAGGTTTGGGAGCATACTGTGTGCTTAGAGTTCTCAACTACCAACAACAAAGTGGAATACGAGGCATTGCTACTCAGATTGTGATTGGCAACTGAGTTGCAAGTAGAGCACCTAAAGGTGTTCACGGACTTCTAGCTAGTCACCGACCAAGTTGACGGGAGTTTTGAGGCTCGAGAATCGAACATGGCTCACTATCTCACTAAGGCCCGCCGGTTGATAGGTACGACCAAGTACTTTAAAATATCCCAGATCCCATGCCTCGAGAACTCCAGGGCCGACACTCTAGCCAGGTCAACCTCCGCCGACACTATCGGTGGGTTGTCAGCTATCCCCAACCTCCGTCAACCGATGGTTGCTACTATCGAAGTGGTAACAACGTCGCTCATCCCGACTAGAGGGAGGAAATTCTACACTGCAAGAGGGATGCAACTCTCCTGACGGACAAAGTCGCCACCCATCGAGTCAAAAGAACTCAAGCATGAGATGACATCATCAATGGGTGCCTCTATAGAAGAGCTTTTAGCTAACCCCTACTATGGTGCTTATCAGAATCCAAGGCCGATATGGTGCTCGCCGAGATCCACGAGGGGATATGTGGCAAACATATCGGAGGGTGCACCCTAGCTTTCAAAATCCTTCGCCTCAAGTACTACTAGCTGACCATGTGGGCAGATGCAAAAACTTATGTCCAGAAGTGTGTCGAATGCCAGAAACATGCCCACATTCCTCACCAACCTGCTTTGTCGCTCTCTCCGACCCACTATGCTTAGCCTTTTATGCAATGGGGGATGGACCTTCTCGGCCCATTCCAACAAGTCGCAGGACAATGCTAGTTCTTAATCGTCAGGGTAGACTATTTTACTAAATCGGTCGAAGCCAAGCCTTTAGCCTCGACCATCGAGAAGCGGATGGAGGGCTTCATATGGAGGAACATCATAATGAGGTTCGACATCCCAAAGATTATAGTTATAAATAATGGGACACGGTTCAACAACCCCAAGTTTAAGGCTTTCTGTCAAAACTACCGGATTCAACTAAAGTTCAATTTGATGGCCCACTCCCAGGCCAATGGATTGGCCAAGGTAACAAACAAAAGCATACTCGAAGGACTAAGTAGGAGAGTAGCGGGAGCTCAAACAACCTAGGTCGAGGAGCTCCCAAGTGTCTTATGGGCTCTATAAACAATGCTGAAGACCCCCACCGAGGGAGTGGCACTGAGGCTATTCTACCACTTGAAGTGGTCTTCCTAACCTTGAGAATCGAGAACTTCACCCCTGAAGCATCAGAAAAATGCCTCAGAGAGAACCTCGATCTGTTTAAAGAGCGTAGACCTAAGGCACACTTAAAAACCCTGCACTACTAGAGGGCAGTGGCCTGACTCTATAATCAGAGGATTCGACCCCGATCAATCGACATAGGAGACCTAGTCCTTAGGAAGGCTGAGGTCAGTGACCCTGAGCACTCCCGTGGAAACCTCGTCCCAAGATGGGAGGGTCCATATTGCATCACCCAAGTCATTCGAGACGGGACTTCACCCAAGTCGTTGGAGATGGGACTTGCACTCTGGCGACAATAAAGGGGAAGACACTCCCTCAGACTTGGCACGTGTCAAATTTAAAAAAGTTTTACATCTAGAATGACAGAATAAAGACTTAATGTCTGAGGCAGTTCAGATAAAGCAAAACATTCAAAAAGAAGGCAATTTCATTCAATGAGGAAAAGTTTAAAAAGCTGATCTAACGACAAATATTAAATAGGGCTCCAGCGCCCAACGTACAAAGTAAAAGTTACTACAAGGTAAGCTACTTCTCCGAGGGGTGTTGTCTTCAAAGGGATGGTTGAGGTCCATCTCTACGTTGGCATCATTGGGCCACTCGGCGAATGGGTTCTGCTCGATCGATATTTCCGGATGCTTCCCCCAGAGTTGTTCGAGCGCCACCTGATACCTGAATTCGTAGCTAACCCTCTCCATCTTCTCGAGGCCCGACTCTGACCCTCGAGATGCCTTATAGGCAGCCGCCACCCTCGGCCCCTCGATCTTTAGCTCGGCCTCAAGAAGTATTATCGCCTCGGTTAAGGATAGTACATCCCTCTCGAGGCGGGATCGATCATTCCGAACCCCATCCAAGCTGGAGCGTAGAACCGTGACTTCCTGCTCCAGATCTCTTTGCTAGCTCTTGAGGGACTCCAGCTTCGCCCTCAGCTTATTGGCATCCTCCTTCAGCTCCTTCACATGAAACTCGGTGGCCGCGACCAAGTCCTGACTGGCCCCATGCTTGAGTTATTTGTTGGTGGTCCAAAGCGCCAAGATCCTCTCATGCTGGCTCTGAACCAGTCGACCCACATCATGGACCCAATCAATGAGGGTACTAATGAAGTGAAACCCCTACAAAGAAAAGGGAATGAAGCTTAGGAGAGAAGAAGATGAATGGGAAAAAAGAAAATGGTTGCTTGCCCAGATGGCCAACCTATTGGCCTTGTTCATGAGCTTCTTGGAGGAGCATTCATACACTTATTTTTCCAAGACGGGGTGTAGAGCCCCCTGCAGATACCCCCTAACCAACGGACACTCAGTCCACACCTGGCTCAACCCAAAGATGGTCGACCACCTCGATACCAGAGGATCTTCACCCTCGGTGGACTTCAACCGCATAATGATGTTGGCAAAATACTTCTCTGCCCCTGCATGGTCCTCTACCTTGCATAGCTCGCAGAGGGTATACCCTCGTTCTGGGGCCTTCTTGGTTTCCACCTGCTCCTTCCCCTTTTCAACGTGGACCTAGTGGTGCTCCTCAAGGTGGCCGCGAGCTATTCAAAAGTCCCCCTCTTGTTGTGCTTCCTCAGACTCGACCCCTCGTCGATACTCGTGCACTTCTCAACTATGGAGCCAATAGCTACCATAGAGGCGGATGCATCAGTCATTGATGGAACCGCCAATCCGCTACCCATCCCGCCATCGGACTTCATCTTCCCGAGGTTGAACATTTCTACATGACAAGGTACAATCAGAAAAACACACAACATGATGAACAAATAGGAAAAACATAACCCGGGGGGTCGGGCTGAGGCCCACCTCGGCCCACTATACCTTGTTCATATCTTTCACCCCCTAGAAGCAGGAAGGATCTCCTAGGGATCTTGACCAGTTTGATCAGTCGAAAGCACCGAGACCGAGTTGTTCACCATCCGAGAGGTCCACTTAATCGGGAAGCTCCAGCCCCGATGGTAAGAAATAAAGAAAAAGTGTGACTTCCAACCCTTGTTGCTGGAGGTGCACCACCCACTCGAAATCTAGTACGAGTGGTTAAGTAATAGGTGACTTATCGGTGTATGCCTCTAGGGGTGGAGCTTGGGGACTATTAGGGCAATGCTTCTTGTCTAGCTTCCTTACTTTCTTTGGGTTAAGCAAGGTGTGGTCCCTTCATCGTCCATCTAGAAGGGAAAGCTACTGACCTACCCTCGACTTAAGTGAAAATAAGACATGAACAAATCTCGGGTTACCAATATGCCAGACCCATAGTATTTCCATAGGAAAGCCACCAAATAGCGCCATGAATTGAGAGGCATGCCTCAATCACAGGGTGTAGCGAGAACCTTAGGCCCGCCTCAAGGGCATTAGTCGATAAATTGAAATCACTCGGAAAGACGTCGTAAGAACACTCCCTAGGGCGCATTGAGTTCATACTCTTGAGGAATAAAGTAGTTCTTCCTCATCTCTGTCAACTGACGGGTCATCACGACCGAATCTACATTAAAAAAGGACTGCATCGCCACTGAGGTATACGCGGCTCTAGGGTTGACCAGAGCTGCACCCCCAAATGACAAGACAACGATGGTCGACCCAGAGTCCCTAGAGGGATGATCTAAAATCCTAGGCCTATGAGTCGAAATTGCGACCGAACGAGACTCAGAACGAGAGGAGGCGAAAGACATCTGACCTGCTCGAGAAACCATCGGGGGAGAAAAAAAAAGGGGGGTTAAAAGTAGTGGGCAACAACACAGGCGGCAGCGGAGACGACGAAGACAATCAACAGCCGCAGAGAGAGTAGCAAGAGACTGCAAAGAAATTGGAGGGATTAATACCCCGCCCTAGCACCGATGGGTGCTTCATCTACCCAAAGAGTAGGACAACTCATTGTGATGCTTCGTGCTCCGCACCCGATGAGATACTACGCAGGCCATGCGTCACCTCCCCAGCGGTCTGATAGGCAAACGAATCGACATTAATCCCAAGAAAAATCTCCTCGCCAGAAAATAGGTTGCGTAATGCCCTCGACTACCTGAGCATCACCAAGCGAGCTCTCAGCCTCGCCCAAGAGCTTTCAGTCCTGAGCATCTCCAAGCAAGCTCCCAGCCTCGCCCAAGGGCTTTTAGTCCCTAGCATCTCCAATCGAGCTCTCAACCTCACCTAAGGGCTTTCAATCCCGAACATCTCCAAGCAAGCTCCCAGCCTCGCCCAAGGGCTTTCAGTCCCGAGTATCTTTAAGCGAGCTCTCAACCTCACACAAGGGCTTTCAGTCTTGAGTATCTCCAAATGAGCTCTTACCCTTGCCCATGGGCTTTCAGTCTCAAGCATCTCCAAGCGAGCTCTTAGCCTTGCCTAAGAGCTTTCAGTCTTGAGTATCTTTAGTGAGCTCTCAGCCTCGCCCAAGGGCTTTTAGTCCCGAGCATCTCCAAACGAGCTCTCAGCCTCTCCCAAGAGCTTTCAGTCTCGAGCATCTCCAAGTGAGCTCTCAGCCTCGCCAAGGACTTTCAGTCTCAAGCGAGCTCTTAGCCTTGCCCAATGGCTTTCAGTCCTGAATATCTATCTCTAAGCGAACTTTTTGCTTCCCCGAAGGCTTCCCATGTGAAGCCTGATAGCTGCCTGATAACCACGCTAACGCCAAACCGATCGATAGCTGAAGTGGCATAACCCCAAGCAAACATTCATATCACTCCCTTATTATAACTCTGTACCCGAAGGACGTTTTCCCGCACCTTTGCAAAAGCTCAGGGAAGCATCCTCCTGAGGGGGAGAGAATGATAGGGATAATAATGGCCCCCTACCCAAACCAGATGATGTGGCCTAGACTAACCCGACATGGAGCAAGACCAATTGGTTAGGTATGCGATCTATCATCTGACACACACAAGCGACGCATCACAATGAGGGGATGAGTCTAATGTACAACATCATCTGGCGTCGGGTAATCACCATCAAATCTCAAATAATATGAAGAGATCGTACGAATAACATGGTAGAAATGACATGCCACACGATGCCCATAACATGAACAACCGTTGGTGGTGCCGGCAGCATTAAACACCCCAGTAGAGGGTGCTGCAGAGACTGATAGGAAAGTGACAACTGGCCGCCGATGGACAGGTATAAAAGCACCCCTAGGGGGCTCTCAGGGGGATGGGTACTCTCACAATACTGATAAGGAAAAGTTTCGACGCCGAGAAGGCGCTAGAGATACTTCCATCTGCAAGACTAACTTAACCATCAGAGGGGTCTCATGGGAGATCCTCCCCCGACCAAGGTTTTTTCTTGTAGGTACTCGACCACAGAACGAGGGAGGAGTCCCCAGACCACTAGAACACCTCTGAGCCCAGTGAATGCCTTACATCTTCCTCGAGCTCCAAATCTTACTGAGTTGTTCCTACACGTGCAGGCAAGATCACATCGTGCTGACTCCTCAGACACGACGGATCACCCAACAATAGAAAGTAACCGCTCTAATCAAAGAAAATGAAACATAATTCCATAAGATAATAGAAAGTAACAGAACAAGGCGACAACCCCATATTCTCAACATGACATGACAAAACCGACCTAATAAAAAAGAATCTAAATAAAAGAAGAATGAAACAGGAGATCTAGATCGAACACTTACCAACATAGATCTACGGTCTCTTAGCGCCCCTTGAATAGGCCACAAACATAGATCCTCTTACCAAATACATAGATTTTGTCTTGCAATAGGCTACCCCACTTTTTACGATACATAAGAGTATTAAATTCTTAAAGAGTACATTATTCTTAACGTCGTTTCTTGTTCGTTTCGCTAACGTAAGCTATACATTATACATTACTTATTCCATAACCAAACCTTGAACTCGGCTTGACTTGACCTTTGTTGTCATTTCATGGAGTGGAGTAATTTACATTCCCTTTGTTGTCATTTCGTGGAGTTATTAGCTTTCTGCACCAATTGCTTTGCTTGTTCCTGCAATCAGCTTAAAGAATAGAATATCGGTGGCAGATCGTTTCTTCTATGAGTGCTCAGTAAACGCAAAGACTTATTATCCCCGTTACATAACTCTAGATATCGTCACTTAACTCTCAATAATAAAATTGATAAATTTTAAATTTTGATAATAAAATTAATTGATCAATTTATGATGTAACAATGTATTGAAAAAAGTAATGTAGGATTAACTATAATCGTGGAAAGATAAAAATAATTAAAGAAGAATCGAATGTTAGACTACAGTGAAAGATCGGGCATCGGGCTAAAAGAATCATGGGATATACCAAAGGTTCAAATGATGTGATGAAAGTTCACCGTGAGTTCACTATAAGATCACCAAGAGTTTGCTGGAAGTTCACTGAAAGTTCAAATGAACAATTGATGTGCTGGACAACTGGAATTGTTTGCATTGTAATTGTTTTAGCCTTAAATTATCGTAGGTAGGGTTTTAATCTGAGTTAGTTTTGAGAGAAATCCTACTAACTTAATTAATGACCCACTGGACCTTGATTAAACTTTAATTAAGGTTGATTTGAGCCTATTATGAGGCTCATTTCGTTGACTTGAGAGGACGTACAAAAATATAAATTTCAGCTCCAAGAATTCAAAATTTTGAGTTTTGGCTCCAAGAATTCAATATTTTGAATTTTGACTCTAAGAATTCAAAATTTTGACTTTCGACTCCAAGAGTTCAAAATTTTTGAATTTTGGCTCCAAGAATTCAAAATTTTTGAATTTTGGCTCCAAGAATTCAAAATTTTGAATTTTGATTCCAAAATTTGAAATCATTTTGAGTGTATAACTAACCCACACATTTTTTCTTACAAGAGTACAAAAAGAGCAAGATTTAAGATCAAAATACTTGTGATTTTAAGTGTAAAAGTGATGTTATAATCTGTTGCAAGTTCTTCTCCTAAAAAGTCTAGGTTTTATTCTAAGGGAGGTGTGAATCTTGTAAAAGTTCTCTCCTAAACCTGTTAAAAGGAGAAAGAGTTATAAAAAGGGGTAGTTAATCTTTGCCTATTGAAGGAAGATCGTTAGTGGACGCCGATGACCTCGACAGAGGAGGAATTAGGAGTGGGGTAGGTCAAGACGATCGAACCAATATAAAATTGGCATGCCTTCTCTTCTTTGCTATTTAATTACTTTGTAAATTATTTTACTTGCTTATTACAGTCCTACGAATGTTTTCAAATTTAAATGCATTTCCAATACAAGCTTATCAGACGAATCTTCAAATTGATGAAAGTCTTTTAAAAGTACTAATTCACCCCCCTCTCAGTGCCAACATGATCCTAACAATTGGTATTTGATATGGTATATTCTGGCCTGTCAAACATATACTTCCACGGCACCTTCTAAAAGCTAAGTAGACATGACAGACTTAGCTTAGATTAAGGTCTCAAGAAGAAGCGCTGCCTTAGACCACCACTCGAGGAGCTAGGCCCAGGCCACACCCCTGTCTTCATTGCAAGGTTTCCTTCCATACATCCCATACATAGTATGAGGACCTACTTCAACCCAGACAATGACCCATGGAAGAATCATGCCTACTGCAGATACATAATAAAAGCAACTAGCACAATAGACTGAATTAGCAGACAGGTCGGGGTTTCAACCATTGACTAGTGTACGACGTCGACCTATCACCCACGCATATTAACCCACTTCGTATGACTTTTGCCTCTCTAAGTATTATAAAAGATACCTAGGTAAATAAGCAAAATAACTTTCTTCAACACCAAGCATACTATGATGAAACCTTCTCACTCGTAGCAATGTTGAAATCCATCAGAATTTTGTTGGTTATTGCAAGACACTATAATTATGAAATCTGATGGATGGACATGAAAATCGTGTTCCTCAACAACAACCTTGAGGATGAGATATATATGATATAACCTGAAGGACTCATATCCAAGGCAAGTTCAGAGAAGGTGTGCAGGTTGCTTAGGTCTATTTATGGACTAAAGCAGATTTCTTAAAGTTGGAATGTAAGATTTGATGAGATTCAAATCTTACGACTTTGTTAAGAATGAAGATGAGCCTAGTGTATTCAGGAAGGTAAGTAGGAGCACTATCACCTTCTTGGTATTATATGTAGATGACATCATGATTAATGGGAATGATGTAGGAATGCTCTTCATAATTCATGCTTGGTTATCTAGACACTTCTCCATGAAAAACTTAGGGGAAGTATCTTATATTTGGGGATTCAGATTTATATAAATAGATCTAAGAAGATACTTGGCTTGTCTTATTCTATGTACATAGACACCATTGTTGAAAGATTTGACATGAAAAAATCTAAGAGATATCTAATACTGATGAGATATGAAATATCACTTTCTAGGAGTATGTCCCTAGGGACTCCTGACGAAAGGGCAAACATGGATAGGATATCTTATGCCTCTACGATAGAGTCTATCATATATGTTATGCTATGTACCAAGTCTGATATAATGTATGCTCTGAGCGTCATGAGCAAATCTAAGTTTGGAACACTAGAAACCAGTAAAGTGTATCCTTAAGTACTTAAGAAAGACTAACGATCTTTTATTAGCATACTAGGGCAGTAGTCTCAAGACTAAGGACTAAGAATAGTAAGTCAAACTCAGGATATGTATTCACCTTAAATAGAGAAGTAATGAGCTAGAAGAGTTCCAAGCAAGGTACTACTACTAACTCACCAAAGAGCCAGAGTATATTGTTGTGGCAGAAGCAGCAAAGGAGGGAATCTGGATAAAGAAGTTTATCTTAGATCTAGGAATCGTGCCAAGCAACGAGGAGCCAATTCCTTTATATTACAACAACTAGGCAATTGCTTAAGTGAAAAAACTTAGGTTTCATTAAAAGCATACTCTAAGGAGGTTCTACTTGATCAGAGACATCATAGTCCAGGTGATGTAGTTGTGGAAAGAGTTTCATCTTATATTATATTTGAACGACGCTAAAGACTTGATGAAGATTAGGTATATAAGTGATTAGTTTTAGGTCAAATGGGAGATTACTAGTCATAGTTACCCTATAAGCCAATCACATGAATGATATTACATGTGATATATACTATGTATTCTTTTTAGTTATTAATATTATGATATTTTCTGAGTTTATATTATTGTTAGATTAATGTATTGTGATATTCTCGGATTTGTACAATAAGAATTAGATCATGATGAGATTATGATAATAAAATCGATCTGCCTTTAAATACATATCTCAAATAATCTCGATCATAGGTTACTCAAGATGGTCATCGAGATAACCAGACAAACTAGTGTGATATATTTCCATCTATATAATTGAGGCAACTGATCTCATAGCTACTTGTGCAAGGTCACTAAGAATATAGTGCAGGTGCTCATTGGAGAATGAGCTTACTAATTGATCCACTTATGAAATGTTGGATAGTTAATGATACTTGATCAACAGAAAGTGATCTCATAATCCTAGTTGTATCTCTAGTCCTTAGACGTGAGATACCAAGGATGCCTTATTTGAGTACTTCATTCTTTAATACCAAGCTTATGGGTCTAAAAGTTTCATATCTAGTACAGCTAGTTAATGAGAATGATAATTAACCTTACAAATGTAATTGAGTATCAATAAAAGATCATCTATTTTCGGGATTGTGAGAAAAATATCTCATATATTCTCATTCATGTAATTTTTTGGTCAGAGTTATTCAGATTGAGAAAGAAATAGTTCTACAGAAAAATTTGATTAGAGTGAGACTCGGATGATTTCATATGAGGTCTGATAGTATCATGTCGATATACGATATCTAAGGTATTAGATGGATGAGGGACTATAGATATGAGGGCAAACAAGTCTAATGAATTAGATCCCCCTATACTATCTAGAAACTATAGCGTAGTGACCTAGTATGTCCATAGTTGATGAGTTGAGTAAATTGTTATGAAATAACAATTCACTGAGTTAAAAAGAGTCCTGAGTTAGAAGGAGTTCTAACAGATGCAACTCACGGCTAGCTCAGTATTAGGCCTAGAGTGTCGCACACATATAGTAGATATTACAACGAGTAGAGGTTGAGATATAAGATATCTGACGAGGCCCTATCTTCTTGGATACTTAGTAAGCTCCTATTTTATTGGATCATTTAGGTGAGAGCCAATAAGAGCAAATATTGATTAGTGAATAGAGATCCAATAATCTAAAAGATTAGTAATAAAAGCTAGTGGCCTCGAAGAAAGAAGAATTAGGAGTGGACATATGTTGAAAAAATTGAACCACTACAAATCTCTTTACATTCATTCTCTTGCTTGTGTTTTGATTACTTATTATCATTCACCTTACTCGCGAACCTTACTCACACTTTATATTTGGTTAGTCGTGTTTTGGATACAAGTTTTTGGATTGAGCTTTAATGTCATTTAAAATTTTTTGTACTAATTTACCTCCCTCCCCTCTTAATGCTATTAAAATCCTAACAATTGGTATTAGAGCAAGGTTCTCTCAATTAGATTAACACCCAAGAGAGATCTAATGACTTTTTTCGATAATTAAGAATATCACTCTATCACTCATCCACCTATGTTCAATGAGCTGAACTATACCTATTGGAAAACACGAGTAAGGATTTTTTTTCTCTTCTTATAGATTTTGATTTATGAAATATTATTATTTTTTAATTTTAACAATCTTATAAACCAATGGATGAATATAATGATTTTGAAAAAAAAATATTTTTTTCTAAATGCTAAAGCTGTTGAATCTTGAATTTTGATAATGAAATCAATTAATGGATTATTGATTTAACAGGATTGTTAGAGTTGATTGATGTAGGATTAATTACGATAGAAGGATTATTACAATCAGGGTTAGCCAAGGTTAAGTCCATGCATCGAGTCGATGGGTTTGGGAACTCACCAGGAGTGTGTCGGAAGCTCGTCGAGGGTATCGAGAGTTTGCCAGGATGGTGCAAGGGAGTTCACCAAAAGAAGACCAAAACTCACCGGAAGATTATCGGGGGTAGCTGAAAAGCTTGTCGGGAGTCGGGATGGTCTTGTAATGGATATTTTGGCAACTATAATTGTATTTAATTAAGTCATAATTAGCATTATACAGGTCTAACTATGGCAGGATCAATGAAGTTATAATCAGATGATGGGCCAAGATAAAGCCTAGGCATCGGGCCGAGTTTAGACGATACAATGGGATCTCAGCGGAAGTTCACTAGGAGATTCGCCGAAGGAATCAGGAAGATCACTGGGAATGCGAAGGGAGATCGTCGAAAAGAAGACCGGAGGACTTGCTGCAAGATTACCGGAGGTTGTCGAAGTGTATAGGAGTTAGGTCTTAATTAGGTTTAATTGGTCATTAAGTATTATAATCATTGAGTCGTAGTTAAGGTTAGAGTCCTAATTGAGTTGGATTTGGAAGGAATCCAGATCAACTCAATGAGGCAACCGGATCCACTACTGGGTTTGGTTGAGCTAAATCAGTTGACCAAAGAGCTTGTCAATGTAAAAGTCAATCTAGAATTCGAAAAGTGGAGGGAACCAATTCTACGGAAAATCCAATGGGTAAATCGTCGGTGAGCGACAGTTGGACCGCCCGTACCACAGAATTCAGGCAATGGGCAGCAGCTTTCGACGGTAAACCGCCCAGGTGGCGGGTAAACCACCCGTACCCAGATTTTTCGGATATGGTTATATTTTGGCTCCAGTTTTGAAGTTAATTTGGGGCCTATAAATACCTCAAGTTTTCTTATATTCAGTACAATACTTTTGAGAGATTATATTATGAGAAAATATTATGTAAGAATTATAAGAAAAAGAAAAAGGGTAAGGGAGAGAGCTTAGAGTTGTAAATCTAGTCTCCCTTGTAAGATCAAGTGTAAGGGTTTGATCTTCACCCAAAGAAGATTGGTAGTGGATACCGGTGTGCCTCAAGAAGGAGGACTCGAAAATGGACGTAGGTCATTGGCGTCGAACTACTATAAAATTGTAAGTGTTTCATACTTGCATTGCTTGAATGTTGTTGAATTGATACTTCCAACCTAACTATACTCCTTGAAAGCAAGATGATAAGTGTTTTTCCTCAAACGTGATTATCTTTCTGGCTTCTTACTTTAATCACTCATTTATTTTATTAAAAATAAAAAACTTTGGATTTCCTATTCTATCTTATTCGAAAAGCTTTTGCTTTAGAAAGAAAAATCTTAGCTTGGCCTAATTCAGCCCCCCCCCCCCACTCTTAGTGCCAATTGATCCTAACAAAAGCTATGAATATTTTATTTATATCATAGATAAAAATAAATTTAATCAAGTTTCTATTTGCGACATCACATATGAGATATGGCATATCTTTTATGTCATATATGAAAGAACCAATAGAGTAAAGAAATCTAGAATTAATCTTCTTATTGATAGTTATTAATTATTCAAAATGAAGCCAAGCGAATCTATTAGTGACATATGTATATTATCAATGGATTAACAACTCTTGATAAAAACTATATTAATCTTGAATCGATAAGTAATATTTTAACGTCTCTTCTTAAAAGCTAGAATCCAAAAGTAACGGTAATCTAAGAAGCTAAAGACTTGAACAATCTTCCTCTTTAAGAATTCATAGGATCTTTAATGAACTATAAAATGACATATAAATCGCATGATGAAGAAGATGAAAACCTTTCAAGGAAAAGAAAAGATATTGCTTCAAATCTAAAGATGAATACTCAAGCAGAAGCTTAAATGATGATGAAAAAGAAATGATACTTCTTAAAAAAGATTTAAAAAGTTCATGAGGAAAAAATAAAACAAATCTAATAAGACATGAAGATAAAAATAGAAGTGAGCCCAAGAAAGACGCAATCACATTCCATAGTGCCAAAAATCAAGAAACTTCAAAAATAAGTATCCATAATTTAAAAAGAAGAAAACACTTAAAGCAATATAGTATTAATCAAGTGAGTTGAAAGTGAAAGAGTAAATCAATAAAAAAGTAATAAATTATGCTGTAATGGCTCTAGACAATGAGGCAATTGATTCTCCCAAAACTTTCATAAAATATTACTTGAAACATTTCATGATTTATATGATGAACTCGAAAAGATCAATAAGAAATATAATTTACTAAAATGAGATTATACATTACTTACTAATGAATTTAACATATTAAAAATTATATATAACAAATATATATCAACAATATTATACTCTTTGTTCTAAGTGTAAAGATCTAAAATCATTCAATCCTGAACTTAAAAAAGATTCATTTTAAAAATCACATATTTTGAAAAATAAAAAATGATCTAATTGTCATAAATGATAAACTATAATATTACTTAGAAGAATCAATTGATAGTAATAATATAATAGAATCTATTAAAAAGAAAAAATATTTCTACCATAAATCTTAGAAAATTTTAAAATTAAAAATAAGTCACTTGATATAATTATTGTTAAGCAAGATTGTATATTTAGAAAAGAATGTATTAGTTTCACAAATAGTAGTATATATCAAAAGCCAACTAAATTTACAGAAGAATCCACATTATATATTGCTCCTTAAGTTAAATGCAACTTTTATGTAAAGTTTGATCACTATGCTTACACATGCTCTCTTAAGAAATATACTTATCATAAACTAGTTTGGCTTCCTAAGAAAATTATAAATGATTTAAAATAAGAAGGCAAGAAATATAAATATAATCACGAATAATCCAAAGTTAAATAAATACATAAAACCGATCTGTCTTAAATCTCTAAACAAGAGATAGGAGCAAAAGGTGATATCTTGATAGTGGATGTTTAAGGCATATAATCAGAGATTCTACAAATCTCTCAAAGCTCACTAGTCAAGATGGAGGATAGGTTATCTTCCAAGACAATAATAAAAAAGATATTAGCATTGAAAATATTAGTAATAAATCAAATCCCTTGATTAAAGATGTGCTTCTAACAATAAGTTTTAAATACAACTTAATATGTATTAACCAACTTTATGATAAGAGCTATAATATTAAATTTAAATCTTATGCTTACATTATAGAAATACTAAATAAAAATAAATCTATGATACTCTTAACAATATGTTTATGCTATTGATCTTCATGGTTTTTATGATGTAACTTGTTTTTTTTAATTTTGAAAATAATGCATAACTTTAGTCTAGGATGCTATGACATGTTAGTATAAAATTAATTTCATAAATTAGAATAAAAAATTACAAAAGGAATGCCTAAAATTAAATTTGTTAAAGATAAAATTTGTGATGCAAACCAATTACGAAAACATATATGGAGTAACTTTAAACTAAAAAAATCAAGTACCTCTAGACTATTACAACTAATTCACATGGAATTACTTGGACCTATAGATATCACAAGTCTAAGAGGTAGCTAATATGTACAGTGGATATACTTGGACATACTTTTTAGCACATAAAAATGGTTGTTTTAAATATTTTATTAAATTTTATAAATAAGTTCCAAAAAAAAATTATGATTTCTTCTATTCATAGTGATTATAGTGGTAAATTTAAAAATTATATTTTTTTTATGAAATCATGATTTGAATGGATATGATCATAATTTCTCTTTTATAAGAAATTCATAATGGAGTTGTTAAAATAAAAAATTAGAGCCTACTAGCAAATACCATGCCTAATGAACATAATCTATCCAAACACTTTTGGGTCGAAGTCGTTAATATGATATGCTATCTCATAAATAAGGTTCTTATAAGACATCATCTATCTAAAACTCTTTATCAATTATAGGTAATAAATGACATAATATATTATATTTTAAAGTTTTTGATTATAAATGTTTTATTTTAAATGATAAAATTTTTTTCTTAGATATTTCTTTATCTCTAAAGGTTATCAAGTTTTCAATAATAAATTCTCAGTCATTAAAGAATCTATTCATATTATTTCTGATGAATCTCTTAATAACAATTATTTTGATGATAATTTTAAATTTGATAAATTAAATTTGAGTAAGGATAACACTCACTATGGCTAAACTTGAATGCAAGTATTTCCAGAAAAACCTTATCCAAGGAATGAAAATATATAGATGCACATCCCAAAGAGCTAATTATTGAAGATATATTAAAATATATTTATACTTATTCTTCATTAAAAATTTAAATACATTGATGATTCTTAAAGATGACTCATGGATCTCAACAACAAATGAAGAGCTAAATCAATTTGACAGAAACAAAGTTTGGACACTTGTTCCTAAACTTAGTGATCATTTTATAATTAATACTAATTAGGTCTCTAGGAATAAGAAAGATGAACAATGTGTTGTGAGTTAAAACAAGACTAAATTAGTGGCCAAAAATTTCAACCAAGAAGAAAGTATAGACTATGCATAAATATTTGTTCCTATGGCTACACTTGAAGCCACCTGGATATTTTTTACTAAAAATATTTTTCTTAATGATCTTATTTTTTAAAAAGTTTATCTTAAGTAATCACCTAGATTTGAAAATGATCTTTTATGAAATCACATTTATAAATATCTAAGGCTATGAAGCAAAACCTTGTGTTTTAGTATGAGAGACTTAGCTTCTTTCTTATACAAAATTATTTATTAAATATTATTTAAAAAGGTTAGGTCGATACTATATTATTTATTAAATATTTTAATAATAATTTTTATTATTTAAATTTATGTTTATGATATTATTTTTTCTACTAATAAATATTTTTATGGATTACTTGCTATGAGTATGAGCTAATAATTTGAATAAGTTCAATGGGCGAATTGATATATTTTTTTCAAGATTACATATTAAGCAACTAAATAATGATATTTTTATTAGTCAAACTAAGTATGCTCTTAATCTATTAAAATAATTTTATATGGATAATGCTAAGGCTATCAACACACGAGAATCTCTACTAAACTAGACTTGGATAATAAAGAAGAATGGGTTGGTCAAAAAATATATAGAGGCATGATATGTAGTTTACTATACTTTACTACAACTAGACTTGATATAATATTTAATATTGAGCTTTAAGTAAGATTTTAGTCTAATCCTAAATAATATTATTATAAAATAGTAAAAAAATTTAAATACTTAAAAAGAATGCTTAATATGATATTATGATATCCTGAATTAAAAATTTTTGATATGATTGCTTATACTAATGCTGACTTTGTAAGATATAAAATTGATATAAAAAGTTCTTTTGAAATTTGTCAGTTCCTAAGTGATACACTTGTTTCTTGGTCAATCAAAAAATAATATTTTATCGCATTATCTATGGCTAAAGCTGAATATATTGCGGCTAGTCTTGTGCTTAGGTAATTTAGATAAAAAAATACTTTAGAATATTATGAACTTTATTTAAAAAATATTCCTATAAAGTGTGATAATAATAACATATTTTATTTGTCAAAAAATTATATTCAATATTCTTAAACTAAGCACATTGATGTTAGACATTATTTCTTTATACATCATATAAGCAATCATTATATACTTTTAGATTTCATTGACACAAAACATTAACTAGTAAGCATTTTTACTAAACCACTTATTAATGAATAATTTTATTTTATTAGAAGGGAATTAGGCATGTTAAACTTGAATGAATGAATTTTGATATCATTTTGTGAAAGCCTAAAAAACTAGGTGCTTGACGGTAGCAATGTTGGACTAGCGGTACTATCGCTAGTGTTCTCTATCTAGTGGTGGTAGCACTACCTTGGTAGTACCACCATCAGCAACCCGACCCAAGCCTTTTTTTTAAACTAGGGCTGGTGGTAGAACTACCCTGAGCCCTTCTACAAATTCCTCACCTTTCCCTTTTTGACCTCTCGTTCCTCTAATCCTCTTCTTCTTCCCTCTAAACCTCTCCCACAACCCTCTTTCACCATCTTCCTCCTCAAATTCTCTCCTCCTCTAAAACCCCCTCTAATCTCTTCTCAAGATCTTTTCTTCCTTTTCACTCACCTAAAACCTAAGACTCTCATCTGTCCTCTCTCTACAAGACTGAGGATCAAGTTAAGAACTAAATTAATCTTCTTGGTGATTAAAAAAGAGACTTAACTTGGCAAAAGACTATATTACAAGGGTAACCTCTAAATCCTCCTCTTTTTCTTAATTTATAGTTTGCTTTTGTTCTTATTTTTGTAATGCGTATTATAGTCTTCGTAACACCTAGATGATCCTCAAGAGATAAAAGGAAAAAGGAGAATAATCGAAACATATGACATTATCATATTTGATTCGTATGAGCATACCCTAAGATTTTCAGATTTGAATTTGAGAATGTCCATGAAAGAAAGTATTTAAATCTAGAAGATTTGAGCGAACTCATTGGTTTACTAACTTAATATCCTTAATATTCTTCAAATTGGTAAACCTATCACCATAGACTAGTTAGAATGTTTTACAATAATTTGCATAAAGATGAAAATGATAGGACGTTTACTTATCTTTTTGGTATCATATACCTATCAGATATCATAATTTCTTATATCTTAGGCATTATTAAAAAAGAAAAGTTTTTTTTTAGGATAATGAGATATTAAGTCCACTGGGTCACCTAAGACACTAGCACTAATTTTGAAAATCCTAACTTATCGATTGTGCGAAAGAGTTATGAGTATCTTTTATCATTTAACACAAAATTATTTCATCATATCTTAATTAATATTTTGATTCCTAAATAATATCATTTCAATAAAGTTAATACTATAAAAATAGGCATCATGCATTGGATTATGACAAGACGTGATTATTACTTTAGTTACCTCATATTTTAATCACTGACTTTGACTATCGAATGACTAAGTATTAAGCATGAAAGTCGGACATTGCATTGATAAATCATAGTGTTGAAAATTGGATATTGAGCTAAAGAATTAGTTAATGTACTGGAGATCATACTTTATGCTATAGGTTTGGACATTGTGCTAGAAGGATTAGATATTGCGCTAGAAGATTTGATGTTATGGAAAAGTTGATATAATAATAGAATGGACAATATATCAAAAAAAAGGGTGATGTGGTAAAGGCTTAGAAGAAGTGTCAAAAGATCGGACAATATGTCAGAAGAGTGTACAACATATCGAAAGTTGTGTAAATATGCTAGATATATGATTGATTTATCAAAGTCTTAATCGATGTTATTTTAGATTAATTTGAGTTGGTAATAAGTCAAAATAATGATAGCTTGACTTAAAGTTGAGTTGAATTAGGCCTATTAAAAGGCCAATTTGATGGTCTAAAATAGGCTTAAGCAATAGTACTACTAGATCAATACGATAGTATTGCTTGAGTCAACTAATAAGTACTATTTGTGCTTGTTGGGTGGTACCGCCTATGATGGGGTGACGGTAGTACTACTCAAAATTTAAATTTTATGACTAAAGTATATGTTGGTTATAGGTACTATGTAAGCCAATCATGTGAGTGATGGCATGTGTGAGACGTGATTTTTTTGCTTATTATAATTATTAGCATATTCTCATTTTATGTTGCTTGTTGCATATATTATGATATCATTGGATCTATGTAATGCTAATCAGATCATGATGAGATCACAATAATGAGACCGATTAATTTTTAAATACAAATACTAAATAATCTCAATCATTGGTTACTTGAGAGGGACATCGAGATAACTAGATAAATCAACGTATTGTATACTCGTTCATATAATGGAGGTAACTAGTCTCATAACCGCTCGTGTGGAGATACTAAGGGTATAATACATGTGCTCATTGGAGAATGAGTGAATGATATATAATGTCATATAACGATTCTATACTCCTAATTATATGTCTGGCCCTTAGACTTGAGATGCCAAAAATGCATTGTTTGAGTACTCATTTTTTTGACGTCGAACTTATATGTCTAAAAGTTTCAGATCTTATACAATTGATTTTCGAGATTGGTAACCATCCTTAATAAGGTAACTGAGTATCAATAGATGATCATCTACTCTCGATATCAAGAGAGGAATATTTCGTATGTTCTTACTTAGGTAAATCCCTAGCTATGGTTATTCAGATTGAGAGAAAATGACTTCTCTGGGAGAATCAGATTAGAGCAAGATTCAGACAGATTCCATATAGAGCATGACAGTACCATACTCAATATACGATCTTTGATATATTAGATGGAGGAAAGACTATAGATATAAGATAATTAAGGACATATATATCCAATGGATTAAATACTCTGATACTATCTAGGGACTATGACAAGTGGCCTAGTATATCCATAGTCAATAAATTTAGTGAACTATTATTAAATAATAATTCACTAAGTCAAAAAGAGTTTTGACAGGTGCAACTCACGACTAACTCAATATTGGGCATAGAGGGTCACATATATGTAGTGGATGTTGCGACAAGTAAAGGTTCAAATATAAGATATTCACGAAGTTCTTATTTTATTGGATATCCAATAAGCCCATATATTATTGGATCCTATGGATGATCTAATAAGAGCCAATAAAAAATTATCAGATAGAGATTAACTAATCTAAGAGGCTTGGTTGGTTGGATAGAGATCTAATACCCAATATGATAGGATCCATTACGGTTAAATTGATAGGGACCTTTATAAATATAAGGGGGCTAAAGGGTTTATAGGTTAGAGCTTCTGGTGGCTACACGGCTACTCCTCTATTCTCCTTAGCATCCTCTCCTCCTTCAGCAATAGATATTGGAGAGGAAGATCCCACAACGATTTGAAGAGCATCGTCACCGTGTCTACTGTGTAGATATTGCTGGAGAGGAGTACATTTGACCTCCTTCATCTATGCTTATGGATCTAATTCTTTAGGGATATATGATCTTTTAAGTAAAACATCTAACCTATATTACATAATTTTTGATTTTGTAAATTTTTACATACCAATCATTGCATAACGATTTGACCAATGCGAGAGATATTTTTGTTTTATTCTTCCATTGTATATGGGATGCTTTGATAAGATTTTTCAACAATATCATTAAAGTTTAGAATTGAAGTATAAAAAATTAGAATTACAGTAACTCTCAATATCAACTGTAGTACCACTTATATCCTAAAATTATAAAGGTTTAAATTTTTTTAGCTTCATACTTGAAGTATTTTGGGATTTATAAATATTTTACTCATCGATAGTAATGTAATTTTCTCTTTCGACATTGATTGAATCTCTCTCCTGTTAAGTTTAAGACGAGGAATTGTTTTTTAATAGACTGAGTGAGATTCTATCATGCAAATACATATGTAAAAAGGAGAGAGAGAGAAATAAATATTTTATTAAGATGATGCTGAAAATTATCGTAGGAAGCTGCCTCGACGGTTTGAATATACTCTTTCACAAATCTTTTCTTTTTTTTCCTCATAGATAAGATTTCATGGCTTTAATAGAATAACTCTAAAAATTTTATAAGGCAAACGTATCACGAACAAGAAAGAAAATGATAGATAATGTTTTTCTCTATTATCTCTACAAACATCCGCTCTCAATCATAAAAAAAGACCTCACTAAATAATATCTTGATGTCGTTGGAATAGTATCACAATTAAATATAACTTTTGATATGCGATGCCCTCAAATCAAAATAAAATAAAATATTCTAACTATTGGATGGATAAGAAACAAATTTTACAAAAAAAAAAATTGTGGTCGAGATATAAATCTTGGTGTGGTTTATAAAGTTCTTAACGAAAGATTGAATAAATACTATTTTTTTTTAAAATTCAAGCATAGTTTCAATGGGTGATAATAAATATTAAAAAATAATAAAAAATGCATGAGCTTTATTTGAGTATAATATTATCTTATACAAAGCCAATGATAGTAAAAGATAAATATAAATGCTTTCAGAGAAAAAGGACAACATCACACTTGCAATTGATGTATCCTCAAATGTTGTTGGACTATCTTGTGCTAAACCAGAACACCCAAAACAATTCAATTTTAACGAATTTGATCGGACTAAAATTGAGTTATGTCCAACCAATCAGTTGATGTAGATTTATAGCTAGACTGATTCAGATCAGTCAAGGTCAAATTGATTGTGATAAATGGCTAGGACGAACTCGTCTGCACTTGACCAGATCAATAAATACTTGCTTCATTTCGATCGGATGCAAGTTGAAATAACCACAAGATATATTTCTATCAGACAAGTTCTCACACCAAGTTATCCGATACTAATTATCTTTTGGGTCCAATCTACAGTAGTCGAGTCAAACTCGGGCCCACATCAAATGAAATATATACGGGTCCACTCAAATCAATTTTGACCAAAGTTTGCTGACGGAGATTGGATTCAGCCAAACAGTACTACTTTTAATGGGTTTGGACCCAATAACCGAAACATGATAGGCTTGTTGAGGGTATTATTGGAAAAAGGGCCTTAAATAATAAATAATAATAATTTATTATTATTATCAGATCCGAAAATAACAATGATATTTATCCTCGAAATCTTAAGCGAGTTTCCATTTCAGGTTCTTCCATTTGTCCGAATACCTCCTCCTCCCTTCTCATTCTCTCTCCTCTCGCCTTGCGTCCTCTTTTTCTTTGGCTTGTCTTATCATGGTGGAAGCAAGAGGCATCATCGATCGAGGTCACCCAGAGCTTTGAATCACGATCTTGGATTTGCAGTTGGGAGGGGGGAACGGGTTGATGAGCGATTCGAAGGCGATGGATCTGGAGAAGACGGACTTCTCATCTGTGGGGAAGGGGACGGCGGCGGCCCCTGCTTGCTCGATTTGCCTCGAGCTGGTTTCGGATAAGGGGAGGAGATCCACCGCTAAGCTCCAATGCGGGCATGAGTTCCATCTAGGTAACCAATTCTTTTCCTCTTTCCTACATGGCGATCTTTCTTTGCTGATCCTGTATCTGTTCTAGCCGTTTCTTCTCCGCTGGTCGCAGTTCCAGCTTTTAAAATCGGCTCTTTTTTTTTTGTTTTGTTTCGATTTATCTTGCTCCGCCTGGATATGTGGCTGCTGAATGTTGTTTGCGGACTTCCCAATTTGTTGCTGTCATGTTTGGGTCGGAAATACAGTTTGATGGATGTTGAGGATTATGCCCTAGGTTAAAGATTCTTCCTTTGTGAAAAATTGACATCGTTTTGGAGCTAATCTGGGTTTAATAGTCTTTATAGGTTGAGTTGCTTATGATTATCTGGCAATAATGCGATCCATATTTTTGGTTGAATGTAACTCTAAGCTAGCTGAATGGTTGCGGTTCTTGATAACAGATAGCAATCATTATCTACCTTTCTATACAGGGCCCAATTTCTGTCGCCGGAACAAGAGATCCAAAACTCAAAGACTTAGAAGAAAAAGTGCTTTCACTTCATATGGATTCTTCTCCCGTAGTAGAACTTGAGATTAAATGACCTGTACCATCTAGAATAATGTGGGAGTAAAGGTGCAAAACCTTTTCCTAGCAAAAATTAACTTTGATGTTGATTATACAAAGTGGTTTATGTTATCTTTGACCCATGGATTCTATTGGTAAGAGCTTTCTTTTGCATGAAAGCCGTTATTTTTTTCACAGTCTGATGGAGATAAAAAGAACTGTTATAATTAGAAGGTTGGCTCCATCTTGTTATGCAGCAATAAATATAAGTATCGGAACTTATGAAGGCAAAATTTGATCATGAAATATTCCTGTTGTGTGTCATAAAATGTGGTACTAATTATCTATGGTTATGATAATTTGATTGATTATATTTGCAGCCAGCTACATTATGGACCTGTAGTATTGGCAAAAGATGTTTGGCAAAATACTATGGCACTTCATGAATGAGTGCTAATAAATATTATTTTAACTGGGTGATAATTTATTTCCTTGGAGAAGTTATTTCTTTCGACTCACAAAATAACAAAATTTTCTTATGTAACACTGACTCTTACCCCTTGAACTTATTTATTGTAATTTATCAATATGTGGTCAATAGATACAAGTGTGGCAACCAAGGTTTTGAATACTGCACCCATATCGATGTATCAATCAGTTATTGGTACAATATATACCGAGCTATGTCGAGCGTATCAACACATGGTACGCTAAGGTACCGAGCATACTAGTCCTCCATCGGATCGGTATGTACCGCCCATACCAAGCGGTATGATACGGTATTGCAAACCCTGGTGGCAACAATGTTTTTCTATCACTCATTTGTGAGTAAATAACAGTTGTTATATCATTTAGTTTGAAAGAATGGAAATTGAGAATGTAGCTGAGTAGAGAGCTGAAAGGGCAGTATATGATTGTCGAAAAAAGTAACTGACTGTTTCCGTGTCTCAGTATTTGGACAAGTAGAACCATGAGGTTGAAGATGGCTAAATTCGATGTATACATTGATCGTGCATCTCATAAAGGCAGAACAACCAACTTATATTTGGGAAGAATTGCAATGATACTGAATTATGTTTCCTGCTTCATGGAGATTGCAGAATATATTTTACCTTCTGTTTGCCAACCTCAAGGGCAAGGATTGCATTTATTCGGAATGGTACAATTGATTGGTATTTATGTGTCTGGCATAAAACAAGATGTCTCCCACCCCTTTTTGGGCAGTCTCAGTCCGATACAGTGCTTATCGCCTGATAAACCCCAGAAGGAGCTCTATAGATTTTGACCCTTGGGGGGGACAACCCTTGGAACGTTGTAGGGGTTCCTCCCTCCTAGACTCGGCACAAGGTTGAAATAAAATTGATAATTGCTTGATAACAAGAGGTGGAGGCTACATGCTTATATAGGGCTCCAAACCCTAGCCCTAGGGGGTGCTTGCCTAACTAAAAGTACCCTTTTACCCCTTCTATAGCCTACCTACCTTAGAGGGAACAGATGGCGGCCAGGTTGGCTTTATAGCCGACCTAAGCAGGGGGAAACCCTAGTCAACCAGCCCAGTAAAGGGGGAGGCGGCTACTAAACCTAAGGCCCCAATCTAAACCCTAACCACACTTCTTTATAGGATAGAAGTGGCTAGGTGGGGTTTTATTACAATCTCATAGGGTTTTATTTGACTACTTCTAGGGTGATTAAGACTCAACCCTGCTGGAGTCCTATTAAATCCACTCTCTTAAAATCAGCCTTGTTCTCAAGGCTGAGGTTTTATGAACTCAGGGAACTGGGTCTTAAGCTCTTCATTAGGTTGGGTGTCAGTTGGAAGAATTTGGGTTGAGTCGTCATCTTTAAATTTTCATTTAAGGTGGGATACTTGGAGGATCAACTGTAATCTTGATCTGGTGCACGGATCTGATCTCTAGGTTAGGGCCCCAATGCGATCCCCAATTTTGCAAGGCCCAAAGAAATAGGGAGACCACTTTCTTGAGGCTTGAATTTCGTGCTGGTGGAGCTGGAGATGAAGGGGGACTTGATCTTTCTCAGGAAACTTTCTTCTGCTCCGGTGTTTGTCAAGGGGAAGCTTCTTCCTTGCATGGGCTGCCACGTGGTTACTCTGCAATAGTAGTCGTGCCTTCTTTTGGAGTGAGGGCTATCCTCTGATAAAATCTCTAGTGGTGTGAACCTGATTTGAGTCTAAGGTGGGTAGGAGTGATGATTTTTCGGGGCCCATTTTCACTTCTTCGTGCTGTTGATCATCTTGCATGAGGATGGTGCTGACCCCCACTCTGGATGTGTTTGCTCCAATAATAAACATCTGACCACTATTTGGTGTGGACGACATCGTGGTCGTGAGGGCTATAGTTCCACTCGGCCAAGGTGGTGCATCTTTGTTTATAATGAGAGGGATGATGTTCATGCTTCGTTGAGTCCTGCGAATGATCCTTCCCTTTTCTGATTTCGCCACTGGAGGGGCTCAATTTTCTCGCGGTCTTGGGCCATAGATCGGAGGTCATCATCAAGGTAGTCTTTAAGCATCATGGTCCGATCCTAGGGAAAGTCGTGGAAGTCACCTGAGATCAGCAACCATGGTGAGTTCGACGGGATGTAACACTTTAGAAGTAGCTCATCTCCGGGGAAAAGGATGTAGGGATGTGTCGTAGCGGGAAATAAGCATGGTCGAACAATCCGTGTCTCTATCTTCTCTTGGACGACCCTTTTATCTTCGACCTTTTGAGGTTGTAGGAAGCAATCTGGCCGAACAACAACTGGTAGAAGTTTCACTGCTCAAAGATAGGGGCCTGACCGAGGAGGTAATCGGCTCGGTTTGGTGGAGACGCCCAAAATTTCAGCAAGCTGTGGGAGAGGGTTGTTATCTTTAATCTCATGAAACCCTTGAATTTGAATTGGGAAACCACTGAAATTTTCTTTTGGTACCCCCTCAAAGTGTTGTGTTGTGGTTGTAGTCGCTGGGCTCCCTTTTAGAATCATCTGCTTTCCTTTTTTGAAAAATTTCATGGTTAGCTTTGAAAAATTTCAAAAAACATCTCCAATCGTGGACAACCAATCAAATACCAAGCACTATATCAAAACCATCAAGAGGGAGGAGGTAAAAATCAGCAACTACGTTTTGCTCCTGTAGGATCAGTTTTACCCGCGAGCACTTCTGGTTGCACTTCAGAATTTGGTCGTTAGCTACCTTGACTTCGAATCCGTTGTAATCTTCTTTTTGGAGCATTAAGTGGGCAACAACCTTACTGCTCATGAAGTTGTGTGTGTTCCCAGCGTCGATGAGGATGATGACGGACTGTTGCCTGAGAAACCCTTCAATCTTCAATTTTTGTAGGTTAGTGTAGCCGGCTAAGGTAGGGATCGTGCGGGTAGCCAGTTGTGGTGTATCCTTCTCCTTGAGCTCGAGAGTCGTATCTTCAAGTTTGGGTTCTTTTGTGGGCGCAATCATCAGCGGTGTCTCCTTTTTACATTTGTGTTCTAGGCTGCACAGTTTATCACAATACCCACATAGGCCCTTTGTCGATCCGTCATGAAGGTCTTCTCTTGTTAATTTCTGTGGCTGAGGGGATTGGCTGACAGTAGGAGGAGGTGAAAGCTTTGGTGCCGCTGGGAGCAACTCTAGTCTTCCGAGCTTTATAGTTCAATCGTTCCTCTTGATGTCGCGCAAAGGAGATGACTGCCTTAAGTGTGTACGGCTGTCGCGCTTTAACTTCTTCCTGAATCTCCGGCTTGAAGCCCTCAATAAAAGTCCTCAATGTCTGTTTTTCAAACCAATCATAAGTCTGATTAGATAACCTTTCAAACCTGGTTTGGTACTCTTGGATGGTGGAGGTTTGATGGATAATCGCTAGTTCTTCGTCAAGGTTCTTGTAATTGATTGGTGCTGAAGGTTTATATGCTTTTAGTTGGGATGTGGCCCTCATGCTCTGTGCATCTTGATTGAGGTGCCTTTCTTGGAGTTGTACAAAGGAGATCGATGTCGTCGAGGTGTAGGGCTGTCGTGTCTTATCCTCGCTTCTTATTTCTGATGGGTTCTTTTTGTAATCAGAATTTGCTCCATGTTGTGATCTTCTTGGGCTTGGTGATCGGCTCAATCTAAACTCCTCGAAGAGAGCGCGTAATTTAGCATCTATACGCGTCTCGGAAGCCTCCAATTTGGCTTCGAATAAGCCCACCGATGTCATGACGTAAGGATCTCCAACTAGATCTATGATGTTAACGCAGAGGACGACAGCAGATTGATGGATCTGCGGCTTGGTGGGCGACGGTGGATGGAGGCGACGTCAAAAGCAATTTTGGGAATTGCTTAGAAGATGGAGGCGTGGATGATGGTTACAGGGGCAGCAAGATCGCTGCTCTGATATCAGATGATAGAACCCCAGAAGGAGCTCTATAGATTTTGACCCTTGAGGGGGATCAATTCTTGGAACACTGTAGGGGTTCCTCCCTCCTAGACTCGGCACAAGGTTGAAATAAAATTGATAATTGCTTGATAAAAAGAGGTGGAGGCTACATGCTTATATAGGGCTCCAAACCCTAGTCCTACGGGGTGCTTGCCTAACTAAAATTACCCTTTTACCCCTTCTATAGCCTACCTGCCTTAGAGGGAACAGGTGGTGGCTAGGTTGGCTCTATAGTCGACCTAAGCAGGGTGAAACCCTAGCCGACCAGCTCAGTAAAGGGGGAGGTGGCTACTAAACCCTAAGGCCCCAATCTAAACCCTAACCACACTTCTTTATAGGATAGAAGTGGCTAGGTGGGGTTTTATTACAATCTCATAGGATTTTATTTGACTACTTCTAGGGTGATTAGGACTCAACCCTACTGGAGTCCTATCAGAAACCTATTAAATTGGGCTTATCACCCAATTCTTTTTTATTGTTTTATTTAGAGTTACTTGACCAGTACCTCGTCGAGTTATATGATCTGAATCTCAGGTGGCATGTGTAACATATTGCTTGTCGATCCATTCATCACCCTCAAATTGTGTAGCCAGGACCATCGATTCCCTGGCATTATCGCCATCATTGGTTAAGGCACTGTTGCCCACGTTGCTGCCATGTCACTTGATTGAGTGGGTTGTTAAATGCGATTGAAAAGGTGTTTTGTCGCTCGACTCGATTCTTTCCAACGGTGCGACTGTTGCTACTAACTTTGCCTTTGCCTTTGCCTTTGCACGCTGGGTGGAGACTGTGACAATTGGGTGTCTCTAGTTTCTTGAGTAGTTTGACTCGATATTGTCCGACTCCTTTCACCACATTTTGATCGTCGGGGATCTTCCTCTTAATCCTCTTAAATTTGATATACTCCAAGCTTTGTTGAGTTTATGAGAGTGAAAAATGTAAGAATGAGAGAGAGATGTGAATGAGAATGAGTTTGAGAGAGTTTTAAGAGATTGAAAGAGTGATGTGAGCTGAAAGAAGATGTCTGCGTAACAGTTGGATTTCGATTATTATTGCTCGGTACAGACCCCGTATCGCCCTATACAGGGCCAAGTTATGGTACTACCAGGTAGAGGGTGGTCCTCGTACTAATCCCTTATCGGACCGGTACGTGCCGCTTATACTGAGTGGTATGGGTCGGTATGACGAACCCTACTCAAACATTTATCACATGATGATAGATAAGGTTAAAATATGATTTTAGATGTTTATATTGTGATCGGATTGTGGGTATTGAAATTAGAATAACAATATAATGTCAATTCTTTTAATCAAGGTTTGCAATACCGTACCATACCGCTCGGTATGCTCGGTACGTACCGGTCCTATAGAGGACCGATATGCTTGGTACAACTCAATACCTGAATATACCATGTGTTGGTACACTCGATACAGCTTGGTACATACCGTACCGATAGCTGATCGATATGCTGTCACGGTATGAGATTGCGAACCTGTCTTTTAATATGAGTTCTTATTGTACTATTTGAAAATGCCTTCTTTTGTGGTAAATAAATCAGAATAATGATTAACTACTTGTTATTTACTATAGTCTAAGATTTTGAGAACTGGCCAAACCAGTACAGACCGACTGATATTTACAAGTCTGACCATATAGGTACATGTACAAATCATTTTTTACTCTATTAAATGATACTGGAAAACATCTAATATAATGGTACCATACTGTTACCTAAACCGTTACTAGACTGGAATTTAAAACTTTGTTATGGTCTACAAGCATATGTTGACAATCTAAATAATGTCAAGTTTTGTTATATTGAGTAATAAATACCTTAACTCATGTTTGACAACTGTATCCATTTCTCATCATGTTCATCAAGATTTGACATGTTGGCATATTAAAATCATGTCATTTCACCGTCTGGATGCTTTATCTTCTCAAAATTGCTTATTTATTTGGAAAAAAAAAACTACTTGTAGCACTTTCTCTAGGATAGTGCTGATAGTACTTGTATGATTTGAAGAGTATCTTAGAGTATGAAAAAAGGGAAGACTTTTTTCCATGAGAATATGAAATATTGTAATGTTGAGGTAATGACAGTGCAACACTTTTTTTTGTTAGGTCCCATGCAATGCTGATTGAGGATTGTCAATGGGATGGGACAAAGTTATAATTTGTCAGCCATGATTTTGTCCTAATTATGTATAAGCAAACCCATTCCCTCCCTATACCTTGACAGTTCCAAACCCCATGCTCAATCCTTAGCCCATTGAGGAACAGACACACCAGCCATACCCTGTTTGGCTTGCTCAACATGGTAATCTGGTAGAGAGAGAGTGAGAGAGAGCAAGGCAAGGAGGGAGTCTGAGAGAGAAAGAAGTGTCACTTGTAGATAGAGGGTGGGAGATCAGGAGGGAGAATGATGAAAAAGAGAGGATAGAGGAAGGGTGACATCACTTGTATATAAATTGGGCGAAAGAAAGATCTGTGCCACCCTCTTTTACATATTATGTGGCTTGTGTGTATTTTTAGTTTGTTTAAGACACATTATTCAAAACTATAATTGCGTTTAGTAAGCATCGTGTGCACCATCCTAGCAAAAGTGCACACAAAATTTTGGGAATAGAGATCAGACACAAAATTTTGGGAATAGGAGTCCTACTTGGTAATTGGGTGTAAGGTGGGTGAGCCAGGGAGGCAAGGGATCATAAGAGAACTTGGTGCTTCCTGCTATTTCAATCCTGAATTAAATATCCCAACTACTACTGTAACAAACATTACTTGCATATTTGAGCAAGATAATGTCAATTCAGCAAAAAACTGATGTTTTTAGTCATACAACCTATTTTAAGAATGAGGTGCGATAATGTTGCTCTACCATGATTAAGATGTCAAGGGTTTGAGTCAAGGTTCACTGTACCATAGCATACCACTCGATGTGGATGGTACATATCGGTTCGATAAGATACCGGTATGAGCGGTGCATTTTGGTACATTGGTATGCCCCACCATATTATATGTTGGTATATCAGTACAGTTTGGTACGCATTGTACCCACAACCGGTCAGTACACTGGTACGGTAAGGCGAACTTTGCTAACAAATTCCCTTTGGTTGGAGCTCTATGTTCTATCTGTCCTTTATTGACTAGGTTTACAAACACAAGAGATATGAAGGAAAATCTGGATCTTACTGTTAAATCCAACTATAACATTTCCATATGATTAACTGAAATTAGCTAGTTTGGGAAGTATATAAATTTCTAGTACATATTGAAAGCGAACCCACAATCTACTAATCACAAGAAATGTAAAATCAGGTAAGATCATTTTTTAGTTTTTATAATGAATATATGTTATTACATGGAGAATTTGCCCATCATATAAGCTTGGACTGATTGTGACCTTCTTATGACATTCTTAGCGGTAAAAGAACAGAAATATTAAAAGAGTTGACTGGTTGAGATGAAAAAAATGTGGTGTTAATGTTGCACAATTTTTAGCTCAAATTTTGATATTATTATCGTTTAATGCAAGAAGTAGTATGTCATAATTTATTCTGAGATTAGCACAAGAATTACATGACGGACCATGGAACTTTGTTTTTTTGTTTGTAAATAGCAGTGTTCCAATGCATGGATAAATGATGGTTAACTCAATGTCAACATCATAAAATCCCTATGTCCTAAGTTGAAATTTGTTCAGAGGTGTTTGTAACTTTGTATGATCTAATCTAATTTCAGTTGTTTTTGGTTGATATGCATTGTAATACATAAATGAAATAATCAGTTATGCTTTACCACTTCTAACTTCCTATGCTAAAGCTTTAAAACAATAACTCTTATGTAGTTATTTTTCCGATTGTTGGGTTATTTAATTATTATCTTATATCTATTACTTAATCAGATTGCATCGGGTCAGCCTTTAATGCAAAAGGAGCAATGCAATGTCCAAATTGTCGGAAAGTTGAGAAAGGTCGGTGGCTTTATGCAAATGGCAACCATTCATCTGCTGATTTTGATATTGATGGCTGGGTGACTGAGGACATATATGATCTTGGTTACTCTGAGCTGGTATGTTTTATATGGATTAACAATCTTCTTGAGAAGGTTATTCATTGCGTTTTCTTAGACTGTTTCATGCATGGAGGAAGATTAATTCCCTTATTATAAACTAATGTTAAAGGATTTGGTTCTTGTGTTAATACTTGTATCAAGGAATAAATCTACAGATATTACATCCATGACTGGTTTGCTAATAGCATCTTTAAGTTGCATAGTGATGAATCCTAGCACATTTATGTACACTTCTTGTTTGGTTCATGTTTCTTATAGTTGAAAAGCTGATGGATGAGCTACTTAACATTCCTGTTCTTTTCTCTGTCTATATTAATCCTTTGTGATAAGACAAACGAATGTTTTCCTTATGAAAATTGTTTTTAAAGGTTGCGACCCTTTAGTTTTATCCCTTTTTTGTGAATGTCGGGTCTGCTTCGATGATAGTGGTCATCATCATGGACAATACCAAGGTTTTCCTTACCGAGCGGTAAGGCCCCGTACCGCCCGGTATGTACCGGTCCGGCCGTTGATCGACGCGGATCACCGCTATCGGGCGGTACTACCAAAAGGCAACCGTCGGCGGTCGATTTCGGCCATCGATGGTCGATTGAGGAGAAATCGAGAAGGGAAGAAGAAGAGGAAAAGAAGAAAGAAAAAGAAGCGAAAGAGAAAAGGTACCTCAAGTCGTCCTCGCTGCCGTCGCCGCCGCCGCCACGCTGTCGCCGCCGCCGCCGCCCGCCGCCGCCGCCCATGCGCCGCCACCGCGGATCGCCTGTGCACCGCCATCATCGCCGGGCATAGGTATCTCGAGGCCCTCGCTGCGCCGCCGCCGCCCTCACCGCCCGCCGTGCCGCCACCGCGGATCGCCCATGAGCCGCCGCCGCCATCGCCGCTGGTCGCTCATGGGCGATTCTTCTCCCCGTGCGGGGAGAAAAGATCGAGACGATGTCGTCCCGTTTTCTTGTCTTTTCATAATATATTAATATATTAGTATTATATTATATAATATTATAATATAATATATTATTAATATATTATAATATACTGGTGGTATGCACTATGTGTACCGCCCAGTATTGGCATCGTACTGGTACTAACAAAATGTTGGTACACCGGTATGGATCGATACGTGAATCCTTGGACAATACCATATTATTGCTTAGTTGTAAGGTATAGAAATTCCATTCTTACTTTTCTTCTTGAAAAATGATCTTTGTCAATGTATATGATAAACGTAATTGGCAGGAGCTTTATGCATTAAGCTTGCTCTTTTCTTGAAGTGTATGATAAAACATTAAAGCTATATCAAGCTAGTGAAATTTTAAGGTCCTTGATGAACAATTATGACCTTGATTCTCAGAGGCTACCCATGAAGTGGGCCTCATTCCAAATCAATAATGACCTGAACGCCTGGTTTTGGTTGGTCTGTTTCTATATATTTGGTGTTTTGAATAAAAGGTGAGTTGCAAGTGAACTAGAAAATTTAGTAGAATCTGGAAGAACTAGCACACAATATTGATAAATATGTGAACCAACAGAAATATGTCTAAGTGACTATATATTGACTACATATACCTGTACCTCCCTAAAAAATTCTTCTTTGCTTACTTCTAAGCATGGGTTCAAAGACCAGTTTTATATTGGTTTCAACAACTTCCAGACCAATATTGTATTGAGATGTTGAGTGGCAGAGATTAAATATTACTTGGAGCAGTATGTATCAATTCTGTTTACTAGCTCAACAATTTATTGGTACATGGAATAGGCAAAACTGGATGGCGCAGGCACATACTGGTCTTAACGCTCATTAATCCACTACTGAGTCTACCTTCTTGTATTGGTCTTGTACCACACCCATATGGGGTGGTAAGTCTATTGCTTGAACATAATTGCTTACTGCTCATTCAAAATAATCCAAATGGTCTTTGGCTGAAAGTATCTATTTCAAGCTTCCAAATTGGCCTCCTTTCTTGTTCTTTCATTCTCTTCTCCAATCAAGCTTCTGATCTCAAGTGAGAAAAGAACTTATAAGTTTAAAGTTAGATTTCTTGAATGTGTTAAAAATTATCGTTTGCATGCATTACCTCTTTCTTCATACCTATTTTATTACTTATCATGCATCAATTCATGATGAAGAACACGAGTGTTAATTGAGGTCGAATCTATGGGACCAAGGATTAAATCTTATTTCAATACCAATATTGATCCTTGGATGTTCTAGTATGGTACAGGTATGCACCCGTACTTTATCAGTATGAGTCGGTACCAACAGTTATGGGTTAAACTGGTTGGTTTTCATCGGATTGATTTTGAGCCAATTCTTAATTGGTAAGAACTGTATGTTTGCTAAATGTCAAATGTGAATGACAGCATGATTTGACCATCTACTGCATACCATATAAGACGAAAACATCATTCGTGGATTACTACATGATACATGTATTACCTATATGATCGAAAATGACATATCTTATAAGTAGCCTACTATGACCAAAAGATTGTCATGATTCAATAGAATACCAAGTCCTCATTGTCAATTGTGGATTAATATTATAATTTTGAAGAACTCATGCATGTAACATCTCCCATGGCTTTTTATATAGATTTATTGTACTACTAGTGAAGCCTGCTTTTTTGAAGGCTGCCTCATTATTTGTGACCACTTGCTTTATATACTATGGTCCAATCTCCTCCACGATGAGTCCATTAAGCACTCTTGGTAGTGTGCATCATGAATTTGATCAAAAGCATCAACATACTTATGAAATATTATTCTATTGCATTAAACTAGATACTTGATGATGCTCATCCCATTGGACTCGGATAAGCTGTCTCATGTCAGTATACCACTGTAGAGATCCATTGCTTCTTAAATGACAATATAATCTCTTATACCATGCTTGCGCATCTAGATAACTATTATGTATCTCTCTTGTGGTGGAAGGCTATATACTAGGACCCACCTTCCAGATGGTGGATCATATACTATGATAGTAAGGGCCTTGCGTTGCATTTGCTATGACTCCACGAAAGTCTTATCATTTTTGCAATTGCTTTTTTAATATCGCTTTTCTTCTGCTTCATGTGGGCATAGTCATTGTGTGTCTTTTTCACACTTTGTAGTTGAAATCAAGGTTTTCCTTACCGAGCGATAAGGCCCCGTATACTGGTCCGGCAGCTGACCGGTACGCGGACCGGCCGCTACCGGGCTGTCGGCAATTGATTTCGGCGATCGATTGACGGAGAAATCGATCGTCGGCAGTTGATTGAAGAAGAAAAAGGGAAAAGAAGAAGAGGAAAAGAAGAAAGAAGAAGTACCTAGTCAGCCCTCGCTTCGCAATCGTGAGCCGCCGTCTGGGTCGCCCCGCCGGGTCGCCCACGACGTCGCCGCCTCGCAGCCCGCAGCGCTATCGCCCCGTGGGAGATGAAACGCCTCGTGCTAGAGAGAGACCGAGGTGACGTTGCCTCGCCGCCCATTTATTTCTTTTAAAATAATTTTTAATATTTTTAATATAATATAATATAATATAATATAATATAATATAATATAATATTTAATAATACTGGGTGGTACGCACTGTCCATATCGTCATGATACTGGTATTGTACCGGTACCGACAAAATGTTGGTATGCCAGTACGGACCGGTAAGTAAAACGTTGGTTGAAATGCCTTGGGATTCAGATCAAAAACATCAGGAGCTAGTATCCTGTTGAAATAACTGAAACTTCTGTATCCTGATTGCCTAATACTGCTTTTCCTGCCAACACAGGAGGGTTACTTAGTTGTCTCATGTTGGCATTCCTGCCAAAGGCTCGTGCACTGGTAAGAGTGGTTTGCCTCACTGTGAAAGAGCAATGAACCGAATCAGCTCACTACCACTATCGCTGCCACTGCCATGCTCATACTATGACTCGGTTGATATCTCATCACCTTGTGCATTGCCATGCTGGATCAGAACTTAGTTGCTGTGGGACTATTTACCTACGAAAGATTATCAATTGATAATCTGATCCACAAATCATGAGGTTCATCTTTTGGGTGGTAGTGATGGATAAAAATGTTGATGACAAAAAAATATTGCCTAGACAAAGGATATTTATGTAAAAATTTAAAAAAATTAAATTGGTTTTTATATTATAAATTGACGGGGGTTAGAATTATCAACTATTAGATCTCCACGGTCTAAATCATTAATTTTGAAAGCTTAATAATTTGAGCTAAATCTTCTAGTTTAGAAAATAGAGGGGAAGTAAGTTAGGACCACTAAACTGTGTGAATCACAGATAGTAATGGATGAGATGAGGGCTAAATAATGATAGCATATGGCAATGCTACATTGAAAATGGATGCAAGTGATCTTCAATTATTGTAACTACGGATAGGGACACTGTAATTTTTGTTCTATTAAAACAATAGAATTATTTTTAAACCTCCTTAGAAAGCAAAAACTTGGTTAAAGCAGGATTTGGCTGGAAACTGACAGAAACAAGGCTCACTGATTCCAATTGAACAAGTGAGGCTTGAGCTACAAAGAAAATACATAGAAGATGGCACCAGTAGTGCAAGGGTATGGATCTCTCACAAGGATCACTTACAAACATTCCATTTCTCAAAAAAATAAATGATAGACCCTTATGGACTAGGCATGACCAGACTGTACTTCATTTCACCTAGGCATCCTGTATGACTTAAATCAGAAACAAAATTGACTGACATAACCACTCTGTTGGCTTGTCCTGCTGATCATATTTCTGTTGATAGGTTATCTAATACTTTCACGACGTAGTTGAAAACCATCTTAATAAGGTTTGGGCTTTTCCCCAAAATAACACTTCTAAGACTAATAGCAAGTGATCTATTGATGCTCCAAAGATGAATTTACTCAAAAGTCACAAATACTAAGAACATAGCCTGAACTTCCGACACAGTTGAATCAGCACTATTACCATTGAGTTCCAACCTAAATATATAGGTCTATTGGCTTCACTGAATAACTGGCTGGAGAAATTGTAATAGATTATCTCAAGAAACTGTAGTTTCCAGCAAAGACCACCGTATCGTGCTGACTGATGGTATTGGTGCATGGGCGATCGGTACATACTGATCGGTACCAGCATACTGAATGTTGGTATGCCGGTACATATTGAATTTCAGAAAAAAAAACTGAGAAATGGCTAGAACTTCACAAAAATATCTTTTGCTAGTTAATGGTAATTTTATTGCATTTAATTAATTGTATATCAAGCATAGATAAATGCATAAGGCTGTGGTTAACCCCAGATGCCCCCAATTTGCCCCTAAATATAAGACAATAGACCTAATTGGGACTAATGCAACATAATGACCTTAATCATGTTTAATCTTTGTAAATATGCATTAATACACCTCTAATTATATGAAATGATAAATAAAACATAGAAAGAAGCTAGCTACTTCAAATTGGAGAGAAATTTCACTAGATATCGAGTTTGAATTCCTCTTTTATCCAAATCAATAGGTTGACTGCCACTAATCGTAGTCACAAGCGAGAGTGTGAGAAAGTGAGTGAAATTGGGGGGGAGGGGGCAGGAGGGGATTTAAAGCCCCAAAAGAGGTCCCATTGGTCAATTTGACCGTTGGGAGTGGTTTGGGTGAGTTTTGACGATATCGACTGATACATCACTGGCACCTGCCAATTCTTGGCCATTTTCCTGTGTGCTGCCCGAAACGGGCTGGTCCGCGTACCGGTTAGTTGGTGGACTAGTACATACTGTCTGTTTCGTATCGTTTTGGGCGGTATGTCAAACATTGGTTTCCAGTCATCATAGTGAACTATCAATTATTACTTCTATTAGGCTATTCCATTGTAGTGGCAAATCAATTTTTACATTTATGAAGTTTCTCCACTTAAAAAATTTAGTGGAACAAGCCTCAATTAAGTTTTAAACACTATGTTACTGATTTTATATATTTAATCAAAGTGGGTATCATTATGGGGTTTAAGCATTTGATTTTATCAGGTTATTCTAATTATTGATGACCTTGAATCACTAGTGGAGTTCAAATTAAAAATTTAGCAGTACTTATTTATTACCTCCTGAGTTTGTTTAGCACCTAGCTATTTAGGCCCGAGCAAACTACTTTGTGATGAAATTTTGAACTTAGAGGATTAGTGCTATGTGGGATGCAAGGATATATCCTACAATGAGTTTTCCTTTATTTCTGACCCAAATATTGGTAAAGTTTTTATATGATTTTCATTCATTTACGGCTCAAATCTAGGCTGAAGCTTGCATGTTTTGGTTTTTTTCATTTTTCAAGTAGATGAAAATGGAGTGATTGCTGGAAGGAAAATGACAATGCTGTCTATTCCCAAGCTAGCTTTTTACTTGTAATGTTATGTATATCTCAATCTTTTAAACTTTTTGCTTGTTCACCATCCCACATTTTTAAGATGTTGGTAACATTGTATTAATGTTTTCTTGCAGCCCTTTGGATTTCAATGGTTGCCTTTCCGCGGATTTACTCAACTGGCATCATTATTTGAGTAAGCTGTTTACAACTTTAACTAAGTATCATTTTGAATACTATATATTTTAGTGAAGGTTTAAATGTGATTTGTTTTATTTTATGACATATGTTTGCTGCAATTTTCTTTTATGGTTGACTTCAATATTTATTTTGTATGTTACAGTGTAGTAATAGCTAATATCTTAATCTCAACAACTCTATAACCTTCAGTTTAGCACCTTTGCAAGATGTTCTAAGCACTTTATATGGGAATGACACCAAATGTGAGTTATTGTTCATTGCTCGCTGGCATCCTTGATGCTCCAATTGTTGATTCTTTCTTATTGAATTTGTGTCAGTCATTCAATGAGATCGAAGGCTAATATCTATTATATGTGGTACCATGTTGATTATTGAATATAGTTGATTGATATTTGTTAGTCATATTCACTGATGCCAGTTACATTGTAAATCTTTACATATGTCATGGTGGTCTTGTCTTACCTGTGGAGTTTCTTAATGCATACTCTTGTTGTTCATTCCTTCATTTACTCGATTCATGTGCATATCATATGCATGTCATCAAGATTTTGGCATTGTTAAATGACTCCTACCATTTTCCCCATGTATCTTCATGAGTCAGACATAGGTCAATCACTGGAGTTCAGTTTAGATCATAAATTAACTGATAGGATGACTCTAGGAGTTCATTCTTTTGTCTCTGGCTTTTTGTAAAGGTAAAATCAAATAATAAGATTCCATAGCAGTAAATGTTACTTTATTCGTTATGTTCCACCATCTAATAGTCTCCTTGTTGAGTTGGTCATGAAGTCATGCATTTAAAACAATTTATGTGTTCTTATCAGTGCAATAGGTTTATATGGTTTTAACTTCTGAGTCTCAATTTTGGTTGGCAACAAAATTGTCAAAAATGACTTGGCTATGATAGGCAGTAACTTTTAAGACTGATACAGAAGAAAATGCGTACAAAAATCAAGTGCAACATTTTTATAATTTGTAGCAAGGCTTTTAAGTTTGTACCATACTAATGTATCGAGCTTTGCTCGACATAGTATGGTACGGGGTACCGAGCGATACATCAAGGTGTACTAAGCGGTATGCCTAGAAAAAAAAAATATAAAAGTTAATTTTAGTCTCGTCGTCATCGCCTCGTCTTTCTTTTCCTCGTCCTTCTCCTCATTGCCTCGGCTGCATTCAACGTCAAGGAGTTGGGGAGAAGAAAGATGACATCAGAAGGTTTTCTGTGCATTGACAGTGGACGAAGGAGATTGTTTTGCCATGAACTTAGCTGAAATAGCCTAAGTCGTGCGACAACCTTACGTGACTTAGCTGAAATTATTTAAGTCATGAAGCACCCTTGCTCTAATGTCTCAGACGTAGCTGAGATTGTCTAAAGTCATGAAACGCCATTGTGTTATCCATTTGCAACGAGTCAGCCTAGTTGCAACCTTGTGCAGGTCCCGAAGAACCTGTAAAAGAGCAAGTTGATTAGTTTGAAAGCGAGCGGCGGACAAGTCCCGACGTCTCGCGAAGAGGGAAGCTTCACAAGCAATCAACAAACACATTGAGTGCAAGAGAGAAAAAAGAGGAAGGAGTGAACTAGGACTTTGGAAGGTAGAACGAACAGTCGCAAGTTCACAAACGATCGATCACCGGGTGCCGAGCGTAAAGACAAGTTCAACTTGTGAAGAATGTTTAATGCCCGATAATATACCAAAGCCCCATCCACCCCTGTGCCACTTGTGGGGTTCCAGGGGTCTGAGATGGCTGACACTCGTCGTCGCACCACGATCTGCATAAATCAGGCCGCGGCATGCGTAAACGTAGTTGTTTTGGGTAGTTTTGGCCCGACATGGTGAGCGGTCGCACTGCAACATTGCAAACTGTTTTCGCTTACATTTCTTAGGCAAAACCACATAAAACTAAGGCAAAACAGGCTACCAAACATTTGTAAGTATGCAAAAGCGACAAACGGTTTGTTGAGCGAAGATGTTACGGTGCGCGATGACCGTTCATGACATTCTCCCCCACTTAAACTGTCGACATCCTCATCGACGCTTGTTCATGAAGATGTTACTTTTCTTCATGACTAAGGAATACATTAAAGGGGTTAGCTAACAGATGTAAAGCACTTAATCTCATAGTTCCTTATGCATGAAGGATTGTTTCATGTACTAGTACTGATTTTGTTGTTTTAAGGATAGAAAGGAGTTTAGAATATGATGGTATTGGCAGAAGCTCTTTTAGTTCTCTCTTAAACTCTGTATCGCTTGGATGCTTCCTTGAGTGGTGAGTCTTTTGTTAAAGTTCTGTATCCTTGTTTAATATCCTTAGGGTGGTGAACTATTTGTATCCCTTTGTGATTTTAAACTTGGTGGTGAACTATTTATCGATTTTATGTAAGTTTTATCTTAAGTTTGTTTCTTTTAAATCCAAAAGACTTATTCCAGTAAATACAACTCGACTATCGATTGCTTTTTTTTCGAATCCATTCCTCTTTCTCCCTTCCCTGGTATCAATGTCCTTGTGAGCATTGCCACCCTGGACATGAGTTCTGCCATGACTTCATATAGATGTTACATGGAGTCTTTGGTGTCTTTCGTCAGTCGATCGACTAGGGACTCAACCTTGTAGGTCCGAGATTCAGCTTCTTCTTGCGATGTCTCTATCTCGAGGAGCCTTCGTTGGCCTTGGTAGAGTTCCTCCAAACTCACTTCAAGAACATCAAGGCGGGTCTCCATCGTTGTAAGTCTCTCCTTGTGGTTTCTTTTCCTGGTTGGTGCTCTAGATTGTGCCTATTTTGCTTGCGGAGAATACCTAACTTCTTACTAGTCTTGTTCGTTGCCACGTTCCTTATGAGCGGCTCCAACAACTTGAGAACAGGTTTGCACTTGCAGCCCACCTGCGACTGCTTTAGGCAATGGTCCAGCTTGCCCCATCTTGCTCGATTTGTCACGATGCTTCCCAATGGCGAGATTACAAAACTTCTTCGCTGTTTGCTCAAATTGTTTGCCCGCTCTGACACCACAATGTAACTCTTAGTTAAAATTGCCTAAGTCGTGCGACACCCTTGTGGCAAAGTCACGGACTTAGCTGGAATTGCCTAAGTCATAAAGCACCCTTACGCCAATGTCTCAGACTTAGCTGAGATTGCCTAAGTTATGAAACGCTTGTGCGTTATCCATTCGTAATGGGTCAACCTAGTTGCAACCTCGTGCAGGTCCCGAAGGACCTGTAAAAGAGCAAGTTGGTTAGTTTGAAAGCGAGAGGCGGACAAGTCCCCACGTCTTGCGAAGAGAGAAGCTTTACAAGCAAACATCTTGAGTGTAAGAGAGAAAAGAGAGGAAGGAGAGACCTAGGACTTTAGAAGGTAGAATGAACAGTCATAAGTCCACAAACGACTGATCACCGGGTGCTAGCCCGAAGACAAGTTCTACTTGTGAAGAATGTTCAATGCCCGACAATATACCGAAGCCCCATCCACTCCTGTGCCACCTGGGGGGTTCTAGGGGTCTGAGATGGCTGACACTCTATGCTGCACCATGGTCTGCAGAAATCAGGCCGTGGCACGTGAAAACGTAGCTGTTTTAGGTAGTTTTGGCCCGACACGGTTAGCGATCGCACTTCAGCGTTACAAACTGTTTTCGCATACATTTCTCAAGCAAAACCACAAAACTAGCGTAAAATAGGCTACCGAACATCTATACAAGCATGCAAAAGCAACGAATGGTTCGTTGAGTGAAGATGTTGTGGGTGCGCGATGATCGTTCGTGACAGTTCGGAGATGAAGAAGGTCGGGGTCTTTGTTGCCTTCCTCGCGGCCGCCTCTTCCGTTGCTCTCGCCTCCTTCTCCTCCAATCCTTGCGCCTCCAGCTCCTCCAAAGAGGTACGATTCTCCTCACCACCACTACCTGGATTGGGATCGTCGAGGGAAGGCAGTGTCGGTCGGGATCGCGAAAGGGCATGGAAGACAGGTCTGCACCAAGGTTTGACGGGCTCAGGTTCATCGAGACGTTGGTGATGACGCATCAGTGACTTCGTGGTCCTCTTTCTCGTTGCTTCTCCCTCTTCTTCGAATGCTCTCTTCTTCCTCGCCTTGCCTCACCGCAGCCAGATACTTGATATTGCCCGGTAACGGGCAGTCCACATGTCGGTCAACTGGCAAACTGGTACATATTGCCAAGTATTAAAAACCCGGATTTGTAGGTACTTATTAAGCATGTGATAAACCATATTAAGCATTTATACATCAAAAATAAGTTTGGTTTTTCCTAAAAAAATATCAAAGAACATAACTATAACCCTTTATTTAATACAACAACAATAACAACCAAGCCACAAGTTCCAAAACCACTGATTTAATAACATAGATAAAAAAAAGGAAGATGCTATTGTTTCAATCTACTTAAAAATCTTTATGAGAGACGGTCTCTACAGATGTGTGTGTGAAAGGAAAAGATTCTCAAGGAGTTTAATAATGTGATTAGTTACATGAATCGTGCAGCATTGAATAAAGTAGTGAAATAGCAGGTATGGCAACTGGGCATGTTATTTGTGAAAGAGTTATATGAGTAATACATTTAGAAGCTTTAGAGATAAGTATGTGAAAGGAAAAAATTCTCAAGAAGATTGCTAAAGTGATTAGTTATGTGAATAGTGCCGGTATTAATAATGTTGGTGAAATAGCTAGTCTGACTATTTCTGGAGAAATGATACACTAAAAGTTAATGAATGATGTTTCGCCCTAACTGCTACGAAACGTATAGTATGTACCATTCCAGGCGTGAACCGCTACGTGGACCACACTCGCTCTTGTATGCCCATATAAAAAGGATAACAATGGGTCATGTGATAACTCTAATATTCTCGCGCATGCCACACAACATTAGTGCGCAACACCTGCGCCATGCACATCACCACACATGCTCGTCATGTATAGCTGCCTACGCTGTACACCTCCATCACGCACTACTGCCTACGGGTACACCGCTTCTCCTCCTTCAGCTTCCTCCCTTTTGCTTCCTCTTCCTCCCTTTTGCTTCCTCTTCCTCTACTGTCTCCTTTTCTTCTTCATCTTCACCATGCCTTCCTCTTCTTTTTCTTCATCTCCGAAACATGGGTACGTACTTGTATGTGTTGATATATGGTACACCGGTATTGACCAATATGTATCGGTACCGAAACAGCTCTAGTACTCGAAACGATGACCTCGTTAGAAATTATACGAGGTAAAACAGTTAATAATATCTTGTGAATTAGTAGGTAGGACAAGTGGGTTGCTAGTGTTGGGAAAAACTATTGAATGCGGAATAATACTTTTCCCTCTTTGTGTATCAAAATTGGTTTCTCACCAAAATTATAAAATTGTTACTAAAAACAAATATTAACCAGAACAAGATATACAACAAAGTAATAAATCAACCACAAAGTGAGACACCAGATTTTTAACGTAGAAAACCCAATGCGAGAAAAATCACGAGATCGTAGTTCACTTAAACCTCCACTATCACCAGTAATGATAATATGTTCACAATAAAGTCTCTTCAAAATAACTAGAGGATCACAATAGCATCAAGAACATAGATCTTGGTTCATTAATGGCATGCCATCATCAACATAGATGGATCTCACAAAAGGAAAACATCGAAACTCACTAAGTGGATATATCAAAAAACCATCACAGAGAGGGTAAACCATAGATCAGTACCATTAGGATTGTAGAGCTTGTTGCAAGGATTCTCCACATAAAATTTGGGTCAAAACTAACGAAATTTTACCGTCAAAAACTTTCTTTCTTTCTCTTCTTTTTCTCTCTTTTCTTTACTGTGCAGTTACTGTTTATGTCCACAAAACTGCACCGCCTCACCTATGCAGATTAGGTTTTCTTCTTTTTTTATCCTTTTTTCTTTTTTAATGATAAATCAAATTTGGGCTAAATGCCCAAATATCCAGTCCAAGCCCACCTATGGGCTGGACCCAACACCCAATTTGTAGAGGATACAATAAGAATAACTAAGGGCTAATTAGGTCTTCCCGATTTCACTTGTAATAGATGAACCTGCTAGCAACCAATATGAAGTCTTTTGACTTGCTTTGTTTGACAATGATATTTACTTTGTTGAGACGAGTTGGACAAGCTCTAAGCAGTGATGAAGTTTTAATAGTAGGGTTTGAGACTAAATCTATTAGGGCCAAATAATAGGTATGATGACTTTTGTACAAGAACACATGGCAATGATACAGAGTTGAAATATATAACTGAAGTGAAATTTCTGGCACTTTTAACCTGCTGAAGAGAGATTGAAAATGGTCATATTTGTAAATAAAGAGTGTAGTTAAAATGGAAATGTGTGTTCTGGGTGTTTGTGTGACCATGGTTTCAAATACCAGTAGCACTAACCAGTATTTGCAAGTGCAGGCTGGCTGGAGCTTATTGCAAAGAGGAAAATTTTTGTATTGTTCACCTCATGTTGCTCTATGTAAAAGTAGATGCTTGAGAATATTTAAGGGAATCAAAGTTTAGGGAGGTGATATCTCAATCAAGGTTTGCAATTTCGAACTGGGTGGTACATACCGGTTTGTCAGGTTGCCGGTACACGGACCGCCTACTACCGGGTGGTTCCGCCAAAAATCGACCGTCGGCGGTCGATTTCGGCCGTCGATAGCCGATTGAGGGAGAAATCGACCGCCAACGGTCGATTGAGCGAGAAAAAGGGAAGAAGAAGAAGAAGAGGAAAAGAAGAAAAAAAGAAAAGAGGAGAAGAAGGAAGTATACCTAGTGCCCGCATGCCATCCTCGCCTTGCTCGTCCATGGTCGCGGCGCTTTTTCTCCCAGGAGAAAGATCGAGGCGACGTCGCCTTTTCTCTTTTTTATATTTTAATATATTAATATTATATTATATAATATTATATTATAAAAAATTTATATTATATTTTAATATCGGCGGTATGCATGCATATCGTATATACCGATCGAGATGAACTCGGTACATCGGTACGAATCGATAAGTCAAACCTTGATCTCAATAATAGTTAATCTAGCATTTTTGTATACAACTACAGACGTATTATAGTTTGGAGGACAATAGATACTTTAGGCTAGGTGTGGCAAAGTGTGTCATGCATTTCACTGTTTGAAGCAAGGTTTGCAATTTCGACACCACTGCCGGTACTTCGGTTCGTCAGTTCTGCAGATCACCGCCGAGCGGTTCCGCCAAAAATCGACCGTCGGCGGTTGATTGAGGAAGAAAAAGGGAAGAAGAAGAGGAAAAGAAGAAAAAAAGAAGAGGAGAAGAAAAAATACCTTACTCGCACGTCGTCCTCACTCGTGCGCCATCGTCGCTCACGAGTCGCCCGCGTCTGCGGCCGCTTTTTCTCCCGTGCGAGGAGACGGAGAGTCTCCCCGCACAGGGAGAAAGATTGAGGCGACGTCGCCCCTTTTTTTAATATTTTAATATTATATTATATAATATTATATTATAAAAATTATATTATATTTTAATACCGGATGGTATGCACTGTGCATACTGCCCGGTACTAGTACCGTACTAGTACCGACAATATGTTGGTACACTGGTACGGATCGATAAGTTAAACCTTGGTTTGAAGGACATAGGAACAGAATAAAAAAATAGTTTAATGACATTATGTTCGAGAATCACATATTATAAGGGGTACACACAAATTGGTTTGATTGGTTTTAAAGAAAATTTCAAGCTGAATCTAACATGTTCAATTTACATTTCTGGAATCAACACAAACCATGTATTGGAAAAAGATTGAATTACATTAGTTTGGGGTATATTAAAGCAATTTTAATTATGGGTATGTTTGCTGCAGTTTATGCAAGAATGTTGTATTACTTGCATAATATGTACTGTAAAGACGTCAACTTTTGAATATAGTGGTGCATATAGTGTCATCTTAGTTACCTAGAACAATATCATCAGCAACTTCATGTGATGATGATGGTTGATGACTAGCACCTCATATGATCTTTAGTACCCTTCTTCATTACTATAGGTCCCTTAGTGCCTTTTAAGTTGTTATGCTTTTTGTTATTATCTGTTGTCTATCTAACTTTTGAGTTCTTCGGGTTTGTCATAATTCATATAGGTTTTTGCAAATTTGTGAAGCATAAATGATGCTATGGAACTGCATCTAATATTACTTGAATTTATTAAAAGTTGTCATTGCCTCGTTATAGTAACTGTTCAAGAAATGCTTTGTACTTCCATGGTGCATAGGTGATACTGATTTTTGGTTGATCCATTTGTATGGCATTTCACTACTTTGTGTTATATTTATTTTATAAGCTCACCAAGGTTTACTTAAATAATTGAATTGGCTATCTGATACACTAAAAAGATGGTCTAATTTGGAAATAGACATCCTCATGATCTTAGTGTCACTTGCTTTGTTTTTGCCTCCATACTCATAGTTTGCTAGAGTGTTTATTAAGAATATGAAAGATGATCTAACTTGCTCAGTTTTTCACTTTCTGGAGTTGTCTTGTTATTTGACAAGTTGAGGATAAATTTACTTGAGTCTATGTTTCTTTTCTGTTATGATGTTAGCAATTGGTGCCTATTTAATGTCAATATTTAGTGATTTTGAAACTAAACTCCCCTTAATGCAACTCTTTTTATGTTCTCCCTAGACAAATTTTTGTCTGCATTTTCCTTCATACCAGTGTTTCACTACATATTTACATCCTCCTCTTTTTTGGTCTTTACCAATCCTTCTAAGCTTCATGCTACATTTCTTCAACAGCACACAAGTGTTGAGATTTGCTTCTTACTTCTCTGGTCATTCACAACTTGCCACTGATTTTCATTCTTAGGTTTTTTTCATTTCATGGTTCACTTTCCGAACCTGCATTATTAGAACTAACCATCATTTTTCAATTCTTTGCATCTTTAGCAGACCCAAACTTTTACCACTTTTATTTCAGACCATTTTTTCCTGATCCAATTTTGACCAGAAAAATATGAGAATAACAGCCTAAACATTCAGCTAAATATCTGTGCAGTATTTTCTTGATCCATCACGCTAGGTCAGATAGCTTCCCTGCGCATGGCCAGGTATGAAATTTTGGCTTAGTTATGCCTTAAGGATTAGAACAAGTCACCCGTATAAAAATTAACATTTCCACCTTTTTCTGGATATTTCCAAAACTAGTTGAACTTTCATAAGTTGTTGCTTAGACGCATGAGCTTTAACGTTTGCCAGTAAGGTAGACATTCCTACTGTATGTGAACATATTTATTCTTTACATGTGGTATTTGGTAGAAAATAGTTTTTTCCTAAGATTTTGACAAAAAAAAGTGAAGATGCATGCCTGATGAGAATCAAGTCCTCTTCTCAGTGTAATAGTTCACCTGACCAAATGGAGCAGGAAAAGGATTATTTTTTTTCATGTTCCATTCTATTTTGTTTCTCCATTAAACCTATTTCTAATTTCTCATGATGGAAATATTATTAAATAAGAAAAAAATTCAGGAGACAAAAAAAAAAAAAAACTCTACTTGGTTAGTATTTAGCTAAGATAATTTAACACAAATAATGCATGATTGCTTGTTAGGCCTTCAACTATGAATCTGAATAATTTGGACAGCCGATGGCTGGTGGTGTAACACCCAAATTGAAATTAAACGTACTCTCAGTTTCTTGATTGCTAACATAAAATGTGATTGTATTTAAGGTTTGAAATTGGCCAGTTACAAAGTATTGATGCATAGGATGTATACATCGGATCGCTGAAAATCATACTGGTATATAAGATATTAAAATTGTAGATTGTTCTTTACATGCATATTGTATAGGGTGATTAATGATTCAAGAAAAAGGATGGTGATTAGTAACCAGATTTTATCAGAACTAAAGTTAGGAATGCTCAGAAAACTTTTCTGAAATGTACATCAAGATACATCCCTCAAATGAAAATCAATGCTTGAATCACTTTAAGCCAAGGTTCACCATTTCATTCTGACCAGCAGTGCCAGTCTTGGCCCAGACTGGTATGGATTAGTCAGTACCGGCATATAGTATGTTGGTACACTGGTATGTGCTGGTTTTGGGAAAATGACCAGTAAATAGCCGAAAAATGCATGAAAAATATAAAACCTTTTTATCCTATTTTAATGCAATTTGAATTCAATTTCAATCAGAGAAAAGTGCAAATGAGTCATAAATGGCCAGATGAGATAGCAAATTTATCTTTTTTAGATCGTTGGGGAGCAACTACCTGTACTTTAGGCCTAAAATTGTAATACTAGACCTATTAGACCTAAAAGAAAAAAACACTAATCAACCTCATTATTCATAATAAGACACTAATAAGGATCTAATTATATCAAAAGATAATTAAAATGCTGAAAGAGCATAAATACCTTTAATTGAAGAGAGCTTCAATCAAATGATGCATTTAAATCCCTTCGCTTGAAGCTTTTGAAGTTCCAATGAACTATAATCACTGATTATGATGCTTAATTGAGAAAAAGAGTGAGAAAGTGAGTGAGAAAGAGAGGAAGAAAGAATGTGAGGGGGAATGAAAGAGGGGAGGGAGGGCTTTAAAGAGGGGAAACAACCTAAACAAGGGGTTCAATGTTCAAGTTGACCGTTGACCCATATGATTTTGACCCAAGTGAACTGGTACAATTGGAATCCAATGGACCAATATAGTGATTGAGTTTCGATCGTATCGCCCAGTATAGGGGCATATCGAGTGGTACACCTCTTGTGTACCTCCCAAAATTGGTTGGTCCCCATAGCGATCATCGGATGGACTGGTATGTACCGTCGATTTCATACATACAACTAAGCTTGCTTTAAGCATACAGTCTTGATTTAAGCTATACTCAAACTGTGGTTAGATTATGGACTACTCCGTTCACTCTGCTTTGCATATCTCATCCTTCCTATATCAGCATATAGAAATTCATCTCGATGATTTTTTGGTTGTCCAGTTCTCAGCAGTTTTGTCGCACTGGGACCTTGTTATCATTGGGCTCACATCTGATCAAATCAAGCCGTTTATGTTGGTCCTTATCATGATCATGACAAACTTCTTAGATTCTCCTTGTTGAAATGGATGTTAAATCTGGTAATGCAGCTCCTTGTTTGTTGGTTGCTTTAGTTGTCTTTTTGCCAAACAAATGATCATCCAGTTGTATTCAATATTCATAGACTGCTCAATCTGGTTGCCTGTGATTTCACTTGGAGGATCTATAACTTTCATGGATTTCTTCTATTTCATGTTCAGTTTATCAGCACTGTGATCCTTGTCGTAATCTTTATCAATTTGAGTTGGCAAACAAGGGAAGCTTCAGACCCTTCTGTTTTCATCTTGTCTGTCTTTCATCTTCTTCAGGCAAATTAAATTTCTGGAGCTGTTGAGCTTTGTTATGGAAAGAAAACACATCCAAGGCTAATTAGAGAAGCAAAAAGGTTATAATTTCAATATTTAACAGGGAAAAATTGTTCACTTTGAAGAATGAAGAGAAAAATAGCAAAAGGGCAGGGAACATAGGAAACAAACAGGGTAATGCAGAACACAATGAAAAACAGGAGTCATAAAGGCAAACCATTTCATTCAGCATATTGATATATGTCATCATCGTTTGGCGTAATAACTGAGAGCCTAGTTTCTTGGCTGGTTGAAACCATTTCAACAAGCTCGCATTTTTTATTAACAATTTTTTCAGCTGACTACATCAGCATATTGATATATGTCATCATCTTACCCCTAAATAGGCTAGGACTCTAAATACAGATCTTATTTTATTTTTCTATACTCAGGTAATATAGTTATCTTCCAGCAAACTTTACTAGTATTTGAACTAATAACAACTAAATACTTATAGAAAGAGTGCATAAAAAGAAATGATTCTTGAACTCGAAGAGTAAAGAAACTTATTTCAGTTCAGACCAGGACTCATTACTAAATTTAATCTATTCCACCAGTAAGGTATCTACCTGTTATTTATCTTCGTTAAGAAATTTCAATATGGTAAATAGTGGTCTTTTTTGTCTTTAGGATTAGTCCAGCTCAGAGTGGTAGTAGCATGAATGGATAACCAAAATCAAGACCTATAATTTTTAGCCATAGATACGGTTGATTCTGGATCAACTAAACTTCAAGCTTCTTGGAAAGTTTTCAGGTCCAGAATTTTCTATTTTAACAAGTTTTCGTGGTGACAGTTTATGATTGCTCAAGTTTTCCTATTGGTTATAATAGAAAATAATGTTGTATTCTTGTTTTGTCATAATTTTTGCCTGATATAGATTATGAATAGTGTTTGAACTAAAGATTTGTTCTTCCTGCAGGGAAGCAGAATCAGTCCCGAGTTTTTGTAAGTAATATACCTTCATCATCAGCTTTTAATCATAATTCTATAATTATTATTTCCTCTAACCCTTTCTCCCTTTTCATTGAAGATCATGAGTTCATGGGTAACTCCATGTTCCAAGACCATACAAATTCTTCAACTAGCACACATATATGCCCATACTTGGCCCTACATGGCTTTCCTAATGCTATGCGTGCTGCACCATTGAGTTCTGCCGATTCTGTTCCTGATAGTGGTCTATTTCATCAGCATCCTGTTAGCTTGGGGGGCCAATCATCTTCTGATATGATGAACTCCCACAGTTTTCCTGCTACCGAGCCACCACAAACCCATAGTTGGCAGCAACAGCACTCTCTTTCTTTTCCTTTCTCAGGAAATGCAGATCAGTCTGCATCTCAATATGGTGTTAGGATGTCGAGAAATGACACTGGCAACCAGCATAGACTGGGATCTTTTGTGCATCCCCATCCTCTCATGCATGGGTAGGTGCCCTTTCTTCATTTGAATTGTATAATGTAGGGTCTTTATTTCTGGAGATGCTATAATTGGATGTCTTGATGGTGCTTCATCACTGTCCTTAACAATTGTAGGTCTGTCGCACACAGTGGAAGCAATTTTGTCGGATCAGTAGGCCCACCAATGACAGGAGAGGTTAGGGGTCACAATAGCGGTCTTGGCAGTCACATGTATCAGCCATCCTTATTTTCCTCATCACTCCGCAGCTCCCCTTTTACACCCATTAGGAGGATGAGACCAAGGGGAGTAACCCTTGTTTCCTCAGTTGGAGCTCCTTCCTCAGCCGAAATAGGGGGGTTCTATGGCTTCTCAGTCTCTGGATCTGTAAACAGAAATCAAGAAGGTGATAACCTAGGTAGACATGTTGATCGATTTTATGGATGGGGTAGAGATGGCATCAGCCCACTGCCATGGATTCCTGTCGAGGGTGAATCACATTGGTGGGGCCCTTTCAACCCCAGTGAGAGCCCTCTTCCAGGAGGTTTTACTCAACGTGCCACACCAGAGAGGGCCACACACAACTGTCCAGAAAACAGTTACCAGCAAATGCCACCTCCAGGGTTGCCGCCATACATGTGAGACATGCCACCAACGCACAACAGGCTTCAAGATATCCTGTCTTTTGGTTTTGCACATCCCCCCATATTGCACAAAACTCTGTTTTGAACATGGGAACTGTGCTCATGGCAGTTCTCCGGTGGGACATGGTGGTGCTGCTAAGGTTTGCTCTTGCATTGCCCTTTACCACGAACTGGGCTGTTCATTTTGCTGGTTTTGCTCTTGAATGACATATATAAGTGCCAAAACAATGCTGGAAACAAGATCTAAGGTGTTGCGTGACTTTTATTTAACATAAATCCGGCCTTTAAGTCTGGTGCTGAATCCAGCTGAAATACTTCTTCCATCATGTAATGCAAGTTGTGGTTATAAAGAATTCTGTGGGAAGGGTTTTCTGCTCCTCTTTTGTTCTCTGCCAATCGAAAATTTTGATGAGCTTATCGGCCGTCTGTACCGATCGAGGTAGGTGTTATGTCTGTCTATGTTGGTTCAAAGTTGGTTTTCGTTTTTGTGTGTTTATGGTTGAGAAGAACCTCAAGACAAACTGGAACTCATCAAGACAAGTTGGTCTCTGGTCATGCTTCTGCTGAGTTTGGGTTACTGCCATCTTTCCATTAGGCTGTGGCACGTAATAAACAACTTTGAGCTGAATCATTTGAGTTCAAGGCTGTAAATTGCTTGTACGCTTTACGTTATTACATATATGTATTTTGTTATATTTTCGTGGATCGATTTCTTGATCTGGTACAAGATTAGAAATCCTGTAAAGAATCTATGGTTGACTGCCGGAATCAGATCTGAAAAATATCAGAATTGGTTCGATCTCATGATCGGAAATAAAACAAAGAGTATAGCATGATTTCTTTAGAAATATTTTAGTCTCGCCTTTTTCCCGTAGAATGGTTTCGATGTAACGCCTCTATTCTTCAAAATGACAAGAGTATCCTCGATTATTATTATTATTATTATTATTATTATTATTATTATTATTTGAATCCTCAACCTCATTTAAGAATCCATTTATTCAATTGAACTGGTTCAATCAACCTACAATTCAGATCGGTCCAAAATAAATAATATTTAAAAAATCAAATTATATATATACTTAATAAATGAAATATAAACATAATTATATAAAATTATTGAATGATTTTTTCTAATAGAGACTCATGTTTTCTCCTTTTCTTTTCCCCATATAGCGCCTCCATGTTGTCCTCTTTCCTCATAGCATCGTCATCTTTATAATTGGACAAAAATGCCCTCAATCATTTTATATCTTTTTCCTCATTTCTATTTCATTTTTAATCCATTCAATTGAACCAATACTTTCAACTGAATAAAATTAATATAAATAATATCTAAACTATTAAATAAATTAATATATATCAACCAGAAATAAAAAATAATTATAAAATTGTTCTTGAAATTACGAACAAATTGAAATCACAAAAACGAACCAATTATGAAAATATAAAATAAAAATCATAATATTGAATAAAATAAAATAAAAAATATAATAATATTATTAAAATATTTTATATAACTAAAAAGACTTAAATTTCTTAAATTTTATTGAAGCCTTGGAATTGCCTAACAAAGAACTAGACAATCATTTTCAATTTTTAATTCTTTAAATAAGTATTTTTTACTCATTTCAATCATGAAAAGGTTGAATTTGTGTTTTTTAATTTCTAAAAATTAATTTTGGCAAAAAGCCATTTGAATCTTATCAAAGAAAGCTTTCTAAACTTTGGAAAAAAAATATTTTGAACCCTGAGTTTTTGGATGCTATTCAAAAAGTGCAACCCATTTAAAAATAGCAGAAACTCAAGTCTATATTTATCCAAAACTACTAAAATTTTCATGAAATATTAGACATGTCGAGTGCCCTAAATGACCACTCTTTCCATTTTTAGACCATTAAAACATATATTTTCAGTTAATTCAACAATGAAATCTGAAATTTTCTTATTTTTTTATTTTTGATAAATTTAATCTGAAATTATAATGCCTTTTGGCCAACATTTACATGAAATCTTGAAAATGTCTATGGAGCCCTAAATGACTATTTTCCTATTTTTATATCTTCAAAAATCTGACTTTTCAGTTAAGTTAGCCCTTAAAAAGATTAATTTTTTTTTATTTTTGGCTAATTTAAGGTGATTCTAGAATCAGTTCAGTTCAAAATAACTTGCAAATTATCAGAGTTAATTTTATGAAGTTTTAGGAAAGAAAATTTTAGAGCTGAGTTGCACTATTTTTCTATGGGTTTACACCATTTTTGAGGTGCTACTCAAAAATAGTATAACCACATTTAAGATGGTGTAACTTAGATATATCTTCATCCAAAAAATCAGAAAAATTATGAAATCTTGAAAATATCTATTGAAGTCTATTTTTAATTGATTCAATCTTAAAACCTGAAAATTTATATTTCTTTTTCATTTTTGGCCAATATAAGATGAAATTATAAATTTTTTTTGGCCAAAATTAAAATCATGAAGCCATGACAATATTTAAATGACTGGTGTTTCTATTTTTGGACCTTTAAAAGTCTTATTTTGGGTTAATTTGTCCTTTAAAAAGTTGATTTTTTATTTTTGACCAAATTAAGATGATTCAGTTTCAATTTAGGAAAAAATCACTTGAATATTCTCATAGATGATTTTATGAAATTTAAAAAATACAAAATTTTTTAACCTGAGTTTCACTGTTTTTACATGAGGCTACACCACTGTTTAGGTTAGATGGTGAGAGCCTATTAATTTGTGCTTGTGCTATGGATGGAGGAAGTGAGTTGGTGAGAATAACTAACTATCTAAAAATTCTTTAAAGGAATCCAGTTACTAGGACTAAAGCTAAGGGTTGCCAATTTTATTTTATTTTATTTATTTTTTGATCATCATGGAATGCATTGAAGTATTATGAATATCTTTCCCATGTGTTATGTTGGGGAGAAATTTGATCATAATGGTTTATACTTTTTTAATGTTTGATTTCATGTTAAATCCTAGCCAAGTTTCTGCAATTTTGTGTATCGGTAGTATACCATTTTATTGATCGACAGTATTTCCTTGTAAATTTTTAAGAATTTAAAAACTTACGAGTCAATTTACTATGGTCGGAGATGGCGTTTACCGCATAGTCCTTTGGCTTTGCTTTCTTCTTTCTGTTAATAGAATAATAGAAAGAAGAAAGCAAAACCAAAGGATTAGGCGGTAAGCCATAGTACAATGAGGGAAGACCTACCAGTTTCTCGGCACTACGAGAAAAGCCATAATATTATTAAATGTCTCCTTTCGTCATGTTTGCAGCGAGGAAGTTTCGCATACAAATAATAAAGTTATTTTACAGAAGTGAAGATATTATTTTATTACTTCATACATATAATTATTTATATACTAAGAAGAAAGATGGAATGATTGAATGTTCAGAATTTTTCTCAATAGAACCATTTAGTTACAATAACTCTTAATAGTTTTACCATCAGTTACAATAACTTTATCCTTTAACATGCCTCCGCAAGATCGAGCTCCTGCAAAGGACACCGATCTTGGACCGATGAACTGAAAATAATATTTGGGAGAGTGGCTTTGTGAGGGAGTCCGCCAATTGATCTGCCGTGTAAACATGAAAAACTCATAATTGATGATTCATCACTTGATCTCGTACAAGGTGAAAATCGATTGTTATATGTTTCATACGAGAGTATAACACTGGATTGACATATAAGTAGGTAGCTTCGACATTATCACAGTATATTATAGGAGTAACAGAAGAGCGGAAGCCAAGTTTTGTGAATAGATTCATTATCCAATTAAGTCCAACAGTTGTAGTTGCAATAGAGCGATACTCAGCCTCAGTGGTTGACCGAGCAATTGTATTTTGTTTCTTGGAACTCCAACTAATTAGATTGGCTCCTAAAAAAATAATATACCTAGATGTTGACGTTTTATCATCAAAGTTCTCAGCCTAGCAGTGTAAACATAAGCATGAAGCTAAAGTGGAGAGTTTTTATAGAGAAAGATGTCATAATCAGAAGTACCTTTAAGATATCGTAATACGTATTTAACAGCTAACCAATGCATCATAGATGGTCGATGCATGAATTGTGACAGTTTGTTAATGGCAAATAAGATATCTGGGCGGGTGAGAACTAAATATTATAAGGAACCAATTACTTGCCGATATTGTGTAGAATATGTAGTAGGACTGTCATCATTTAACCGAAGCGATTCACTAGTGGAGAGATGAGTCAAAACAACATTAACATCCTTCATGTTTGTCTTTACTAATAAGTCATGAGTATATTTTTTTGTTGAGAGAGGAAGAGTCCAGAAGATATAGACATTGCTTCCATACCCAAAAAATAATGCAAGGGACCGAGATCCTTGAGAGAAAATCTGGCGGCCAACTTGTTAATGAACATTGTGACCTCCATAGAGTTATTGCCTGTCACAATAATATCATCAACATATATCAGAAGATATATTGTATTGCTAGTTTATTGACGGAGAAATAAGGAGATATCAGACTTAGAGTTAGAGAAGCCGACCGACGTAAAAAATGAGCCAAGTTCTTTGTACCAGGCCCACGGAGCTTGCCGAAGATCATAAATAGCCTTGTGGAGTTTGCATACATGTTTCAGATACTGAGGATGAAAAAAAAAAGGAGGTTGCTCCATAAAGACATTATCATTTAATGTTCCTTGTAAGAATGCATTGTTCACATCAACTTGTCGCAGGTGCCATCCTTTTGAAATGGCTAAACTCAGAATCAGTCGGATTATTGTGGACTTAACAATAGGACTGAAAGTCTTTGTAAAATCAACACCAGGACGTTGATGGAAGCCTTTGGCCACTAAGCAGGCTTTGTACCTAGTAATGGACCCATCAAGGTTCCGCTTAACTCGAAATACCCACTTACACCGGATGATATTTTGTGCGGGATGAAACGAAACAAGGGTCCAAGTAGAGTTATGAAGTAGGGCGTCATAATCATCAGACATAGCCTGACGCCAATAGGGGGATTTTTGGGCATGAGTGACTGTGGTAGGTTCACAGGTCTCAATAGAGGGAGTCATAACCGTGTTGAGATCGAGAACCTGACGTAGTTTGAAAATACCACTCTTGGAGGGTGTTGTCATAGGATGTCTAAGCAGTTTAGGAGAAGATGGTGGAATGAGTGTGGGTGAAGTAGCAGGTGAGTTGGACTGTGGAACACTAGTGGTAGTAGGCTGGGGTGAGGGAAGTGGTTGAGTGTCCGACGATTGGATGTCAGTGATAGCAGAAGAGGGAAAAAAAAAAGAGGGAGCAAAATGTTGTATTGGAGAAGTGTTCCACGCATGAGTTGGAGCAGGCGATTCTTATGGAGATTCATTGGAGAATGGCATGTGCCACTAATGCAAATTCACCGAAGTGGGTGATATAGCAGTAGGTTTGTATTGTTGAAATGGAAAGGAAGACTCCACAAAGATAACATGACGAGACATAAAGATCTTGTGAGTTAAAGGATCATAGCATCCGTAAGCATTATGATCAAGAGAGTAACCAATAAAGGCACAAGGTTGTGACCATGGGGCCAGTTTATTTGATGCATAAGGACGCAGCCAAGGATAGCAGACACAACCAAAAACTCTAAGTTTTTGGAGATTTGGGGATTAATGAAATAGTTTTTCAAATGGTGATTGATTATGGAGGACAAGAGTAGGCACGTGATTTATCAGATAGATTGTAGTCTGAAAAGCTGTAGACCAGAAAGTAGTTGGCATGGAAGCATGATGGAGAAGTGTGAGACCGGTTTCAACTATATGTCGATATTTGTGTTTGGCTGAGCCAACTAGCTAAGGAGTGTACAGAGGAGACTTGAGATGTTAAATACCACAGACTAACAAGTGTGATGTTAGTGTTTGGTATTCACCCCCACCGTCAGAATAAATTATTTTGATAGAAGATTGAAAGATATTTTCTACCTTTTTTTGAAAGTAAGGAAGATTGTGGGGACTTCAGACTTATGTTAAAGAGGAAAAAAACCAAGTATATTGGGTAAAATAGTCAGTGAAGATAATATAGAATCTATATTTGTCAAAAGAAATACTTGGTGTAGGACCCCAAACATCAGTATATAGAACTTCAAATGGTTGTATACAAGAAATAGAAGAATGTGCAAATGACAGTCGATGATTTTTATTACTAAGACATGTATTACAAGAAGTAATAATAGGGCTAGCTTTAAACAATGGAAGAGAATAACGAGATAGAAATATTTGTAGAGTTGAGGAAGAAGGGTGACCAAGACGATGATGCCACACATCCTTGGAAGCAACAACAGAAGAATAGGCAATAGGCTGAGAGGTGGATGACCACTAGTAGATGTTATCTTTACTCTGGCCTTGAACTAATGATGTCCCCGTGTTCAGATCATTGACAAGAAAGTAGTCGGGAAAGAATTCAACAGAGGTATTATTTTGTTTACAGAATTGAGAGACAGAGATAAGATTTCGTTTGATATGAGGAGCGCACAACACATCACCGAGTGTAAAGTTAAGATAATGCGAATTAAGCATTGTGAAACTAGTATGAGTAATAGAAAGTCGCTTACCATCACCAATGATGATGTCATCAGTACCACCATAGTTATTGGAAAATGACAAGTTCTGGAGATCTGAGGTGATGTGATGAGAGGTGCTAGAGTCCATAACCTAGGAGTGTTGATCAGAAGTTGGAGCAGCAGTAAGATGTGCCTAGGTCATGGTAGCTAGAGGGCGAGGACGAGATCGACGGACCTTGGCGGAGTGACCAACCTTATCACATAGTTGGAAAACGATTCGATGGTGAGGCATAGGAGCAGGACGCCAAGGTTGTTGATAATTATTATCGCTACCTTGAGGTATGGGAGCAGGACGCCAGGGCTGGTGGTGATGGATGCTGCTACCACGCGGCATGGGAGCAGGACGCCAAGATGGTTGGGTACTATAGTTGCCACTTGGATTGTGATAAGACGATGCCTGCTTTGGACACTTATTGTCAGACTTATAGTACTGATTGCTCTTCCGTTTAAATTTTTGACTTACTTGGGCAGTAATAGGTTGTTCTGTTGCCCTATCTTCACACTTCAGATAAGTCTCGTAGTTAGTCAACTTATCGTACAACTCTTCAAATGATAATAGAGAGTTACGTGCCCGGATTGCGCTTGCTAATTCTTTGTACTCAGCTCCAAGACCATTGAGGGTGTGGACGATAACTTCATCATCACTGAGATAATGTCCTATTAAGACTAAGTCATTGATGATCACCTTGATATTTTAGAGGTAACCAACAATTGTACTTCCCTATTGTTTTGTGTTCATAAGTCTGGAGAGAAGGCCGAGCATGCAAGTGCACGAGCGATTTGCCAAGGTAGTTTATAGCTTGCACCATGCTTCGACAGCAGTAGCACATGAAAATATAAGTGGTGCAATAGAATTAGCAACTGAGGCTTAAATCGCTTGAAGAATAAGACGGTCTTGTCATAGCCACAGTTTATGCTCTAGATTCGGTGGTTGACTTGTTGTCCTCGGGATATCAATAATTACTGGTGGACAACTGAAAGATCCATCAACATAACCTAACAAATCATATCCAAAGAGGAGATTAGTGAATTGAGCACGCCATGATGCATAGTTCCCTCTAGATAATTTGAAAGGGATGATGATGACAGCATTGATGGAGATCCGTTTCGTACTCTGAGAGGTACTGGTGCTTCTTGTAATGACATCGACAGAAGCAGGAGAAATAGTCAATAAAGACATTGTAGAAGAACTTTTGGATCTGAAACTGACTGCATGGATGGCTGATGAAATTGATCACTACAGTAGAGAGTAGGAATTGTTGTTACTGTGTTTAGGATCGATGAAGCCTGTTCTCTTCCTTTTTTTCTTGTTAATCTAGTTCTACCGACTTGTGTCTCACTGCTGTAACAGAACTGGTGGATCCCACTATGCAGTTGTCACGGGAGGCTTCCTAGAGAAGGAGCCTCTGAAAAGGAAGAGTCAGCGGCTGAAGGGATCGGATGGCGCGGCTGGCTCGCAGCGACAGGAGCAGAGGTGCTGCTACGGTTGGAAAGCAACGAGAGACGGCACTGCAGGCTCGCGGCGGCAGGAGCAAGTGCGATAGCGATAGCAACAACAGGTAACCGCTTGACTACGACAAAAGTGGCCGACGGAAAGGAGTAGCAGTTGCTGCAAATTTGGTGGAAGAAGGTCCCCACGTTGGCTTGTGGGTTCAATGCCACCGTGAACGAGGGAGGGGCCGACATGTGACTGATGAGGGCTGGCCAACTGCAGGGAGCAAGTGTCCGAGGGAGTGAGCAGCCCTTTAAGGTTCTATTTCCGACGTTTCCAATATGTGAAATTATTAGATTTATGATTTTGGATTTTCTCTAATCTTCTTTCTTTTCCACGTCTTTGAAGGAAAGATGATGGTGGTGACAAATCTATATTCATGTTCATTGCCCTTCCCCAAGTGGAGAAGAAGGCTTTGCTTCACAAGCTTCAACGACTAACTTGAATAGACACTGTATTGTGCCGCAAAGTAGTAGTACATCACAGGCGGATGGTAGATGTTTAGCAATCTGTAGATTTAAATGAGAAAATTTTAAAGTTGTTACTGGCTACAAAATTTTGGTTTCATAATTGCTTATGCCACAGGTAGTAGTATACTCCTGGAGGTATTGCAACTCTATACAAGTTGGATAAATGCTTGGTAAGATTTCTATCGCTGTATTGTTACCACTTTCCACGAGTGCTAGTTAAGGTTTTATATTATTCGATCTACTTGCTGCTAAATGTCACTTGGAAGGCGCAGCTTGTTCGTGGATAAATCATCTTGAAAAATACTTCGACCATTGAATAATTCAAGAATGATTCCCGGTTTCTTATTGATCTCCAGTCCTATCCTCGTTCTTCAGCTACGGTTTCCTTTTGAAATTCCATATGCAACGTATTCTTTGAACCAACCATGAATGTTTTTGTTTTACCACTTATAAAAATATTTATTGAGAGGTAAAAAATGACATGACAGACATGATATTATCACATGATCATACATGGCCGACAAGCCAACCAGGGTTGTGACAGTGACACATAGTCGGTAGATCAAGAGATACATTAGAACCACATGATATGTTGTTGACCTTTCGACATTATGAAATCCATGATTAGCACATGAGGCCCATAGAATGCGCCCATGCCTTATACCAAGTTGGTCAACATGAGTATTAGGCGAGACATTATAATTCAACCCAAAAACATCACATGTTTTCTTCCAACCACTAATGATCATAGGCATAATAGTCTTCAAAATCTCGCCCATGAAAGGGACACTCAAGTGCACCCCTAACAATTTACAATTCTCATTATGTTGCCTGACTAGTTCGACCAGTCCAAATCTTGAACTTACCTAACCATCAGAAGGACATTTGTCGGGAATGCCCTTGACTTAGTCTTGTAAGAATGACATTATGTGAATATTGGCCTGGATAGAGACTTGAAAAGGACATTAGTTTGATCTAAATCATCATTCTAGTTCGAACAACCAAAATATATATTAATAGATTGAAACTAGAAGGAGGGTATTCTAGGATGTCTCAAAAAAATTTTGTATGACCTTCTAGGTTGAATCATGAAGAGTCCAATGAGCCCAGTGACTATAACGTGCTGAATTGACAAGGAGATCAAAGCGCAACTATGTCGAACGCTCTATTAGTGAACCCACCAATCTCAATCCTCCCAAGGTCAATTCAGCCTTGTTTTTTGATTAGAATCACTCCTCCCACTTTTTAGTTACTAATCCCTTACTCTTTTATTGATTAATCTAGAATTACTCCTCCCTTATTCTCTATTACCACCACTCGCCCAGCCTCCAACTTTATCGGTCCAAACCATACCTATACTTATTGAAAACTTCCACAACCTAACTCTGCAAGTTTAAATCTTGACAGGGATATTCCAACCATGACACCTTATTTTCTACCATTAGTCCAATTGACACAACAAGGACCACACCCAACTCTACTCACTCTCATTTTCTAGCTCCACTTCCACCACCAGCTCCAACCCTTAGCCTAATGGTAGAATTGCACCCTCCTATGGTCGATCTATGCTAAATGAATAACTCTCCCCTAAATCTCCTCCCTCATGGTCCACTCGATAATCTTTCCCAAGAGATAGGACCAAAAGAGTCAGTCACCCAGTCGACCGAACTTCCTCCTAATGTATGAATTTGGCTCTTCAAGATAGATCAGTGGCTAGAGGACATTAAAAATGAGATATGGCAAGGGAAGCAACTCGAAACTAATCCATACCTAAAGTCTTGCTTTGTCAAGAGCATTATGGAGGTGCTGATCTTGAAGGGATTCCAAATGCCAACATTAGAACTATATGAAGGGAGTTTGAGCCCACCAAACATCTAGCTACATTCACCTTCCAAATGACCCTGTTTGGAATGATAGATTCTCTTATATGTTGTACTTTTCTAATGACTCTCAAAGGGGTAGTGAGGGAATTATTCTCTAACCTACCTCTATAATCAATCTCTTCCTTCGGGCAACTTGCTATGAAGTTCAAGCTTAAATTTATTAGCTACAAGTTTCCAAGGAAGCCTAAACCTCCCTCTTGACCATATGATAGCTAGACAAAAATCTATGATAAGTTATACTAGATGACTCGATGATAAAGTCAGGCTGATGGTTAATCTGAGTTTATCTATCCTAATTAATACTTACATCTGTGGCCTTCAACCATCAAAGTTTTTCTACTTAATCATTATATGACCTCATGCCACATTTTCTAAATTTCTACAAGAGGCCAATCGGTATATAGTTGTAGAGTTTGTGATCATTGAAAAATGGAACTTAGAGCCAAAAAAGGTGACAAAGAAATAAATGGGTTCGGTATCAAACAACTCAGAGCAATCACGTAATGATAGGCTAAGGGGAGACTAACCTCCTCTCATCGGGAGTTCACTCCACTAGTCACCTCCCACACTAAGGTATTCTTGCAAATAAGGGAGAAGGTTCTACTTTATGCTACTCATCCTTTACAAGCTCCTGCTACCAAATAGAGTCACACTATATTTTGTAGCATCCAGTAAGACCATGGGCATGATATAGAGGATTGCTATGACTTGAAATAGTAGATAAAATAGCTAACTAAAAAAGGGCACCTTAATCGCTGCCTCCATATGGTCCAAGAAACATCTATGAGATAGTGAGGGCCCATTGAGTGACAAGTAAAAAAAAGACACGTCAGTCACTGCCTCCACATGGTCCAAGAAACATCTATGAGATAGTGAGGGCCCATTGAGTGACAAGTAGATGTGATTATCGAGGGTCTCATGTTAGGAGGTAGCACCACATCCTCCCACAAGAATTATGTAAGAGAGCCTCAAACCAAGATACTTCATGTTTAAAGAAGAGGAGATAGCACTTCTAGACTTGATCATGATGATGCATTAATCATCTCACTCAGAATTGTATTACTAAACAAGATCATAATAGATATGAAGAGTGTTAGGATCTTTATAGCATTTAGGAGATAGCACTTATAGCTTGGTGGTGGTACCACCATAATTTTTATATTTTAGATAGTGCTATCATTGGCCTAAGTGGTATTACCACTGACTCAGGCAATACCGTACCTTAGCTTGGTGGTACCACCACCAAGCTAGCTTTCAGTCATGTGTTTGGTATTCTACTTAACCTAATTTTGGCCCAAATTCAAGGCTAAAGGTTGTTGCTAGCTTGGGCTTTAATTCAGCTTAAAAATGATGCTATTTTATTTGGCATAACATCAAAGCTTTTGGCATGTTTAATCTTACAACCCTTCATCTGAACCTTCGACTTATCATCTTATCCCTGACATATTGTCTACTCCTGTAACATATCATTTTTTCCATGATGTTCAATCTTCTAATATAATATACATTCATTTTGTCATGTTGTTCAAACTGTTTAATATCGGATTTTGATGATGAGATCAATTGATGAAGTTATGATTTAATCTGTGTTCAAGAAAAGTGATGCAGGACTATATTTGATCATGAAAAGACAAAACAATTGAAGTAGTAAAATCATATGTTAGGCTGAAGTTAGAGATCATGTATTGGGTCGTAAAAATAGGACATTGCATTAAGATTGGATGTTGTGGAAGTCAACAGGCCAATGGATCGAGCAATACGCTAAAGAAGAGCATGATACACCAAGGGTTTGGATGTGTTAAATCTCAGATTTTGATAATGAAATCAATTGATGAAATTATGATCTAACCCTTGTGTTGAAGAAAGTGATGCAGGACTAACTATGATCATGAAAAGGCAAAAGCAATTAAAGAAGAATCGAATGTTGGGCCAGAGTCAAAGTTCAAGCATCGAACTAGAAGAATCAAGGGCATGCCAAAGCTTTGGACGATGTGGCGGGAGCTCATTGGGAGTTAACTAGAAGTTTGCAGGGAATTCACTAATAGATTGTCAGGAGCTTGCTAGGAGTTCATCAAAAGTTTACCAGGAGTTCATCGACAGGTTGTTAGGAGCTCGTCGAGAGTTCACCAAAAGTTTATCGGGAGTTCACCGGAAGTTTGTCAGATGGTTGTCGGGGGCTCGCTGGGAGTTCGTTGGAAGGTAGTCGAGAGTTTACCGGAAATTCGTCGAAGCCGAAAGTTTAATTGACGTGCTGGACAATAAAGATTACTTGCTTATAATTATTTTAGTCTTAATTATCATAGTTAGTGATTAAGGGCTGATTTGAGCTCATTTTGTTGACCTGGATAAAGGTACAACCAGGTCAAAATAAGATACAACTCTGACATCACTTTATTAGAGATCATGTAAATAAATTATTTTCTCCTCCTTTGTAAATAAAATAGAAAAAGAAGATGGGGGGTGTCAAAGATCCAAAAATTTAGTATAAAAAATAAAATATTAAGTAAGGGGGGATACATTGAAAAATATTCATCAAGGATAAAAAAATCCATGAATCAAAATAATTTTTGAGAGAGGACAAAAAATGAATCTCATCTGAAAAATAGCTTAAAATCCCATTTTCTCTTTTTTAAATATTAATTTTAAAAATTTTTCTTTTTTAAATATCAATTTTAAAGAGAATCATTTTGAAAGAGAGCTCAAAAAGTCAAGAAATCCGAGTAGACTATAAGAGTTACTCATGCATTTAAAATTATCTCATGTAAATTTCAAGCAAAGGTTCAAGATATTCAAAAAATAGCAAATCAAGCATTTGGATAGTTTAACATTCCTAACTCTCTTCTAATAAAGTCAAATTATTCTTCATTTAATGGCTTGGTGAAAATATCAGCTAATTGATACTTAGTATCAATAGTTTCTAAGATATATCATGATTATTTATATGATCTCTAATAAAGTGATGTCTAATGTCAATATGTTTAGTTTTTGAGTATTGAATTAGATTTTTAGTTAAACATATTGCACTAGTGTTATCACATTTGATAGGCATATTTTTTAAATAAATTTGATAATCTTCTAAGTTGTTTTTCATTCAAATGACTTGTGCACAACATGCATCAACTATTATATACTCAGCTTCGACCGTAGATAATGTAACCAAATTTTATTTCTTGGAAGACCAAGAAATAAGAGCATATCATAAGAATTGACATATGTCGGTTGTACTCTTTCTATTTATTCTACAACCTCCAAAATTGGCATCCGCATAGGTAAGTAAATCAAAGTTTTTAGACTTAGGATACCATAATCCTAAAGTTGAAGTTCCTTTTAAATATCTAAATGTTTATTTAACTACCTTAAAATAGGAATATTTAGGATTAGATTGAAACCTTGCACACAATCCAATAATAAACATTATGTCCAGTAGTAGTTAAATACAGTAAACTATATATCATTCCTTTATATATTTTTTGATCAAAATTTTCACATTCATTATTCAAGTCTAATTTCGTAGAAGTGCTAATGAATATGTTTATGACCTTAGCATTATCCATAGCAAAACGTTTTAACAAATCTAAGGTATAATTGGTTTGACTAATAAAAATACAATCATTTAATTATTTTATTTGTAATCCTAAGGAAAAAGTTAATCCACCTATTAGGCTCATTTTAAATTCCTAGCTCATACTCTTGGCAGAAAATTCATATAAGGATCCATTTTTAGAACAAAAAATAATATCATCCATATACATTTGAATAACAAGAAAATTATTTTTAAAATTCTTAAAGAATAATATGGTATTAACCTTGCATTTCAAAAAATTGTTTGAAATAAAAAAATTGCTAAGTCTTTCATACCAAGCCATAGGGGCTTATTTCAACCCATAAAGAGCCTTAGATAATTTGAAATTATGATTCAAAAAAGACTATTTTCAAAATCGGGGGGTTGTTCAACATAAACGTTTTCAGAAATAAAACCATTAAGAAAAGTACTTTTGACATCCATTTTAAATAACTTTAAATTCTTGAAAGAGGCAAAGACAAGAACCATACTTATGGCTTCAAGTCTAGCCATAGTAGCGAAGGTTTATTTATAATTGATCTCTTTTTCTTGGTTAGAACCTTTGATCAGTAATCTAGTCTTGTTTCTAACCACGATATCATTTTTATCTTACTTGTTTTTGAAGACCCATTTAACATAAATCACTAAACGATCACTAGGTCTAGGAACAAGCTCCTATAACTCATTTCTCTCAAATTGGTTTAACTATTCATGCATTGCAATAACTCAAGAGTTATCTCTTAGGGCTTTATTAATGCATTTTGGTTCAATTTGAGATATAAATGCAACGTTAGCATAAAATTTTTGAAAAGAAGAATGAGTTTGAACACCTTTTGATGTATCTTCTATTATATGCTCTTTAGGATGAGCATTTATATACTTCCATTCCTTGGGTAAGGATTTAGAAGTATATTCATCCAAGTTGTTTTTAGAAGGATTTTTATTCAAATTTAAAGTGCCAAAATTAAAATCATCATCAAAATTAATTTTCTTAAACTTGAAAATCTCATTAAAAACGATATCAATAGATTCTTCAATGACTAATATGCTTTTATTAAAAACATCATAAGCTTTTGAAGTACAAGAATAGCTAAGAAAAATGTATTCATCGGATTTTGCATCAAAATTTTCTAAGGCATCTTTTTCTTTTAAAATGAAGCATTTACAATCAAAAATCTTGAAATATGAAATATTGGGTTTTTTACCATTCCATAATTCATAAAGAGTTTTAGAGAGTAATAGTCTTACAAAAACCATATTCATAACATAGTATGTTGTGTTAACGGCTTTGGTAAAAAAATATTTAGGTAGGCTATGTTCGTTTAACATGATCCTAACCATTTCTTGTAAGCTTCTAGTTTTTTCTTTCTACTACTTCATTTTGTTGTGACTTTCTAGGAGTAGAGAAATTATGGTTATATCCATTTGACTCATAAAAAGTTTTAAAATTATTATTTTGAAACTCACCACCATGATCACTACGTATTGATAAAATCATAAAACCTTTTTTGTTTTAAACAAGTTTGTAAAATTTTGAAAAATATTTAAAAGAATCACTTTTGTGTATTAAGAAGTAAGTCCAAGTATGTCTACTATAATCATCTACAATGAGGAATGCGTATTTGCTACCTCCTAAGCTTATACAATCTATATGGATCAATTATAATGGCCTAAATGTGCTTATTTGATTATTTTGACTTAAAACTACTTTTTATTTGCTTTACTATTTGACAAACATCGCAAATGTTATCTTTGATGAACTTAATGCTAGGTAATCCTCTTACTAAATTTTTAGTTGAGATTTGATTTAGTAGTTTCATGCTAACATGACCTAGTGTCCTATGCCAAATCCAAGCATCATTATTCAAAACCGAAAAACACATTTCATCATAAAAAATTTTAATGTCAATAGTATACACATTATTATTTCTTAAGACAATCAAAGATTTATTTTTGTGTGGTATTTCAATTATACAAGTATTAGATTTAAATTTAATAATGTATCCTTTATCACACAATTGACTAATGCTTAGTAGATTATGTTTCAAACCATCAACTAATAGCACATCTTCAATCAAAAGGTTTGATTTGTTACTTATAGTTCATTTCCCAATGAATTTTCCTTTGTTGTTGTCTCCGAAGGTGACAAATCCTTCATCTAGGCTAGTAAGCTTAGAAAAATAAGTTAGATCTCCAGTCATGTGCCTTGGGTATCACTATCAAGGTACAATTTTGTACTCCTAGCCTTTGTTTGAAGACAAACCTACAAGAAAGGTGATTTTGATATAGGTACTCATTTGACTTTAGGTCCCTCATGAAAAGCTCTACCTAATTTAACTAAGGGTATTGTATTGTTTATGGTTCCTTTAGGAACCTAAATTAATTTATGTAGACTATATTTTCTAAATGAACACTTATAAGTAAAATGTCCTAGTCTACCATAAAAATTATATTTAAGTTTAAGTGAAAAATTTAATATAGATCCTCTAACAAAGATAATCAACTTTTAGTGAGTGTTGCCCACAAGCCAATACCACTTTCCTATGAACATGACCCTTATTTACAAGGATCATGTTTAGAGATTTATTCCTTATTTTAATTTTTGCTAAAATTTGTTGTAGTATGGCATTTTTCTTTCTAAGTTATTCTAGTGTTTCACATTTAGTGCAAGAATTATGTGATGATAATGCTTCATATATTTTTTCAAGTTTACTAGCTAGTGATGCATGTTCCTTCTTAAGTAATTTATAGGTTTTGCTAATCTTTCTAAATTCATAAAGAAGTTCATGAAATGCATTCAATAATTCATCAAACATAAATGAAACATCGAAAGATTTACTTACCTCATTATGGATGGCCATGAGCGCGTAGTTGACAACTTCTTCTTTAGTGTTTTCTTCATCTGATGAGCTTGAATCATCCCATATTGTTGAGAAGGTCTTCTTCTTGTTTGGCACATTTTTCTTCAATTGTGGGCATTCACTTTTGAAATGCCTTAGCTTATTGCATTCAAAATATATTATATTATCCTTTTTTGGTTTATTTTTATTTTAATAATTTTTATTCTTTTTTATGAATTTTTTTGAGTTTTCAGTGCAAGATCATTGTCCTCGTCACTCGAGATTTCACTCGATGAGTCATCTATTGTTCTCAATGCCAAATTCTTTCTATTCTTTGGAAGGTGTTCTTCAAGTTCATCATGAGCTTTATAGCTTATTTCATAAGTCATCAGACATCTAATAAGTTCTTCAAGTGAAAAATTATTTAAGTCTTTTACTTCCTGAATTTCCATTACTTTAAGATCCCAACTTTTTGGAAGGGATCTTAATATCTTGTTAACAAGTTCAAAGTTAGAAAAACCTTTACCAAGCACTTTTATACCATTGATGACATTCGTAAAATGGGTGTATATATCTGCAATAGTCTCACTTGGTTTCATACGTAACAACTCATAACTATATACTAAAAGATTAATTTTAAACTCTTTAACTTGACTAGTGCCTTCATGTGTAATTTTGGGTGTGTGCCAAATCTCGTGTGCAGTTTAGTATAACAAAATTTAATTAAACTCATTTTTATCAAACACACAAAATAAAGCATTCATCGCTTTAGCATTCAAAGAGAAATTCTTCTTTTCTAAATCATTCCATTCATTTATTGGTTTGAAAGATTTTTTAAAATTATTTTTAATAATATGCTATAAATCGAAATCCATAGAAATAAAAAAGATACGCATTATAGTTTTTCAATAAGTGTAATACATCCCATTAAACATGGGAAGACGTGTGATAGAATATCTCTCGTTAATGTTAAACAAAGTCATTTACTCACTTGGGTGTTAATCTAATTATGTATAACATCGCTTTGATGCCAATTGTTATAATCAAGTTGGCACTAAGAGAGGTGGGGCGGAGGGCGGTTGGGGGTTGGGGTGGTGGGGGTGGGGGGAGGTAAATTAGTGCAAAGGGTTAATTAAAGGATGATTTGAAAAACTTGCTCTAGAAAAACAATTCAGAAGCGATTCAGTTGAAATCAAATACGTAAGCGATTCAAACTTAAGACCAAAAAATTTTGATTTAGCTAATAAATACTGAAATGAAACAAGAAGAGAAGACTCATAATTTATAGTGGTTCGATAAAAACTTGGCCTACGCCTATTTGTCAGAGTCCTCCTTTGTTGAGGCCCACCAGTGTCCACTAATGATCTTCCACGGGTGAAGATCAAACCCCCTGTACTTCTCTCCTTTCCATAGGTTCAGGAGAGGAACTTTATAAAATTTTCTCTCTTCTCTTAGACTTATTTTATACTTTAAAGCACTCAAGAGAATCTCTCAAATTTTACACAACTTTTAACCAATATACAACCACTTCTCTTGCACTTATCAATTTCTTGCACTCCAATGTAAGAATACTTGAGATATTTGTAGACCTCAATTGGCTTTAAAAAAAATGGAGCCAAAATCCAACCAATCTTATAAATCTCAGGTACGGGCGGTACTACCACTAGCACCAATAATACTACAATTGAAAATACCCCAAAAATAGGAATGGCGATAATACTACCGCCTCCTAAGTAGTACTATCACTGCTTGGGTGGTACTTATTGAATCTTAGATTTTAATGATGAAATCAATTGATGGGTTTTATGATCTAACTTGTGTGTTAAAGAAAATGATACAGGATTAACTACGATAGTAAAGGGCAGTACAATCAGATGTTCGGCCAGAGTCAAGTTCGAGCATCGGGTCGAGGTTCGGAAGATGTTGCTGGGAGCTCGCTGAGAGTTCACTGGAGGTCAACCGAGGTTCAAATGATGTTGTTGGGAGCTTGCCGAGAACTCACCAGAAGTTTGCCAAGATGTTCATCGGGAGTTCGCCGACAGGTTGTTGGGAACTTGTCGGGATTTCGCTGGAAGAATGTTGGAAGTTCATTAAGAGTTCACTGAAGGAAATGGGGAGCTTACTGAGAGTTCATCGGAAAGATGCTGACAGTTCGCCAAAGAGATGACCTGACAACGAAGATTATATGTTGTGTGTCGTAGTGAGCATCATGATAAGAGTTAGTTTTACTAACTTAATTAAGAGGTCATTAGGCCTTAATTGGGACTGATTTGGACTTATTATAAAAGTCAATTCAGTAATCCAAGGTCAGATGAGACACGGTCTTTGAAGATATGATCTCCAAGATGACACAGTCTTCAAAGATATGTTAGGCGGTTGAATCGCTCAGACATAGTCTGATAAACAATGTCAAGTGGCTAAACCGCCTAGAACTCAATCTTCGAGACTAGCACATCGGGATCACTTAGAATTTAAATTTTGTCTCCACTTTTGAAGCCATTTGAGGCCTATAAATACCCACCCGTTCTTGCTGAAAGTATGCAAGCAATTAAGATAAAAAAACCTTATGAAAATACTATTGTAATTGAGAGCTTCTCCTCATTTTCATCTTGTGTAGAATTTTTGTTTAAGGGAGAGATTAGAGACTTGTAAAGGTTATCTCCTAAACTTGTAAAAGAAGAATAGAATTATAAGAGGGTAGTCAATCTTCACCCATTGAAGGAAGATCAATAATGGAAGTCGGTGACCTTAACGGAGGAAGAATCAGGAGTGGAATAGGTCACAAGACCGGACCACTTTAAAATCAGTTTACTTCCTTTACTTTGCTCTTTATCTTCATTGCTTTCTTATTTAACTATCTATTATCTTTGCTTACACTCTTATAAATATCTCTATGCTTAAACGCTTCTCTATGCTTACACGCATCTTTATGCTTAAACGCATTTTCGATATGGTTTTTATTGATCAAGTATTTAAATCGACGTAATTTTTTTATAAGCACTAATTCACACCCACCTCTTAGTGCTGTTTTGATCCTAACAATTGGTATCAGAACCACATTTCTCTCTATTTGGCTTAAAATCCAAGAGAGATGGATTTTGTTGGCAATCAAGAGGGACTTTCTATTACTCGTCCTCCCATATTCAATGGGATGGATTAAACATATTGAAAAATTAAAATAAGAATTTTTTTACTTTCTATGGATTTTGAATTATGGCATATTATTGAAAGTGGTTTTGAAAAGTCTTCAAAACCTATGAATGAATAGAATAATTCAAAAAAGAAGACTTTCTCTTTGAATGCTAAAGCGATGAACATTTTATTTTGTGCTCTTGAAAAAAATAAATTTAATCTGGTTTCTATTTACGAAACTGCACATGAGATTTGGCACACACCCGGAGTTACACACGAAGGCACTAGTCGAGTTAAAGAGTCAAAAATTAATCTTTTGGTGCATAACTATGAGTTGTTTCCCGTGAAACCAAGTAAGACCATAGGAGACATGTACACCCGCTTTATGGATGTTATCAATAGTCTAAAACCGCTTTGTCATGGGCTTAGCTAATTTTGCCTAAGTCGTGCGGCACCTATGCGTATCCGTCCACAAAGGTCAGCCTTCCCCGGATCTCCTAGGGTCCCTTAGACTTACAAAAGAGAAAACAGGTCAGAAGAAGTAATTCCAACGGGATCCACAAGCAACTGCTCAAGCAAACAATTTATAAAACCAATACAAATTACACCTATGGACATTACAAAATCGGAAAGGTTGCACATAAAGGATAATGGTCCATTACAAACCGAAGTCCCCACAAGTACTTACAAGACACACTTGTATTTACAAGACAAAATTGACCACAAAGCAAACCAAACTAAGGCTGCTAAGCCTACTGCAAGCTCGTTACTTGCTGTACAAGTTATGTACATAAACCGAAGGACACGAACAAACATGAGCATTTCATCAAACACCTTGTTTACATTGTTGTCTATTACATTCTCTCCTACTTATTCCTTTGATGTCCTCGTTGAAGCCACTGTAGACACCGCATCTCCTTGCATTTTGCTGAATTTTTAATCTTTTGCTTTGGCTACAATATGCCCCTTTGGCTCCCAGTCGCTCTCCATCGCTGTTGTTGAGTAGTCGAACTCTGATCCGCCATGCTGCTTCAACTCACTAATGACTGAATCTGGTGTGGGATTAGCTGATTTGTGTTGATCCTTGTTGGTTCTCGTGGATCCTTCTGATGAAGGAAAAAACCTGCCTTATTATGTGCCAATATCGCAATATACTCATGTTGCTTGAATTGGGTGGATGCTTGTTGGAACTTTAATGAGCATCGCCTCACAAACTTTAAGGTTTTTGAGGTCCTTCCTCCATAATATTTGCCCATTGATCCTTCTTCCATGTTTAATTGTCACTTCCAAGTAGGTTCGCATCACTCCTGCTTTCAATTGGAAGTCAATTGGGAAATGAAGTAGACAATCCACTCTCAGTAGTACTAATCACCAATGGTGAAGATTTGATAACTATTGTCTTCCATAAGCTTTCTTTGAAAGGTCGCTAGACTTATGTAGAGCTCCTCTACTGGATAAGTAAGAGAACTAGAATACTTGACTTTACCAATTCTCTTTGTAGTTGAGAAGGCAAGGTTACCCGATTTCGCTTGCCTCCTCGAGTTTGTACTTCATACCTAGAGCTGGTTACTAACATTCGCCCACTCTTTGCTCATACTTCTGAGGCATTTAAAGTGTTTGCACTCCTTGCTTAAGTTAGCTACTGTGATTCGCCTTCCCACTGTCATTGAACTTCTAGAATGCTAGAAGTTTTATCCGAAAAGAGCAAAAAGTTTACCCCAGTTTAGAGTCCCCAAAATTGGAGTAAGTCTTTGATAGTTCTGGTCATATCTGGGATTGTACCGTCTTCTCCATCACCTCTATCGCTTACTTCTTTGAGTAGAAAAGGTATAGTACCGCATACTGCCTACTTTATTTCTTGGTCGAGCACTCTTGTATCAACCCGAAGTCCCTCACTTTCGGCTATCTTGATGAGAAGCCTATCAACACTAGTCTTATAAAGTTCCTTGGCCTCTGTCCTTTTGCTCTATCTTGGTACTTAGAGTTTGCCTCTGCATTCTCCACCTCATTGGCCCCTTTTATGACTAATACTCTTCCTCCATGAGAGCAAGGGATCGATGACTCCACGGAAGTCCCACATCTATGGTACCATAGTGCTGCCAAGTCTATGACCCTATTATCCATTGCCTTGCATCTGCATCCCTTCCTTCATGATCGGTAGATCCACCTTTGCAACACTGTGGCGCTCCTTTGAGTCCATCTCCTTTCTAACCAACACTTTACTTTTTTTTGGGTAGTTGAGACCTACTAGACTCGTCGTCGCTTCCTCGCCCCTTTCGACCACTTGCTTCAACACCACTGTGTCCTCTTAGCAGTTCTCCTTGGTTGATGAAAAGACAGACTACAACTCTTATACATGGTCTCTGCCATCTTGTTGCAGGGCTCGAGCTAATTCTGTTCTCCTTAGCTTCCTTGGTAGCAACGTTCGCTTACTCAACCTTGTCCTCTGACTTGCCGGGCTCCCTTAAGCGAATGTGAGCACTGAAGCAGTCTAACTCTCCTGTCGCTCTGATCATACCTTTGTATGATCAAGTCCCCTCCATAGGACTCACTAGTACTTACAATCTGACTTCTCCCTCAGTGGTATCACAGCCCCCATATGCTGATAACCAAGATTTTCATCTCACAGCCCCCATATACGGAAGACCCGCCTCTGCGGTACCATGGTATTCACTCCTTGAATCTACAGCCCTTCTTGTTGTTGTATTGTTTACCGAAGTAGAGCTCCCAACAACTCTTGATGATTCACATGATCATGTCTCCCTCCATGGGACTCACTGGTACTTGCACTTAGACTTCTTCTTCGGTGGTATATAGCCCCCATATATTGATGACTAAGGCTTTTATCTAATGCAAGCTTCGATGCATACACAAAGACCCACCTCTGCGGTACCACAACATTCACTCCTTGAATCCATAGCCCTTCTTCTTATTATGTCATAAATCAAAGTAGAGCTCCTAGCAACTCCTGATCATACCTTCGCATGATTGTGTCCCTCATGGGACACGACCGCATGTATTGTATTGCCATGAACTATTCCACCATGATCCACTGCACGATGTCGCCTCCTGGTGACATCTTCATTATATACAGATTCTCGTGTGATGAATTCGGACTATGACTTCTCCATGTGTTGCCTCTACCAACATCTCGTAGGGCCTCCGCCATCTTCGATTTTTGGTTCACTCCCTTGGCAATTCACCTTCGTCCACCCACTCTTGGGTCACACCTGGACGAAGTATAGCTCTAGGACAGTCTGTCGCCTAGTAGGTCCTAAAATCCCCTTACTTCGCTAGAATTGCGACCCCATTGTTTGGATCTCGAGCCTCTATCCCCTACCAGCACAATCTCCGCTATGTATATTTGTTCCTAACAACTAGAATGGCAACACTATAGTATATTCTTCAAGAGTACCCGTCTCTACGTCCTCTTGCCCTATGCTAAGGTATTATGATCCCAACTTCATGTTCGCAAGTTGAATCACCTTAGTTACTCCGTCAAATGCATCTCTGAGGCAACTTGCATATGCCTCGAAGCTCCCTTTGGTTTTGGCACCATGCAAGTTAAGTCCGCTCCATCAAAATAAAGAACCCATGGAACACTATAATCCCACTCTTACCTCTACAAGAATTCATGCCTTTGACTTCTGTCCAAGGAAAGCTTTGTGCCTTCGCTCCATGTTCCATCTTCTATGTCGGCTCCCTTCATGCGGCTTGGATACTTCACCAAGTTCTACCTAAGTCGCTCTGCTCCTCGATTTGCATTGAGTTGATAATGGCCCTCGCATCCACCATTCCACGGGTCAGTTATCCATTGAGTTCAATTTCCACATCGACTCTAAGTGTGCCTTCATATAATGTTGCCTTGGATTGCTCCCCCACTTGATCTTGAAATGCATCCACTAATGCGTTACCTCATTCGAGATCATGCGATGACTCCTCATCACTCGCTCGGTCCATTGAGCTTTGTGGAGATATTGCCTCGAAGAACTCTTCCTCAATATATACGGTCCGTTGCACATGATTCTCCCTCTGGAGAACTAGGACTTATCTCTCTTAGATATCTATCATGTTGGAGTAACTTTCCTCTTTGCATTCTTCCCACTAGAAGTTTCGGAGACCACCATCCCCTTTGGACTATTCCGTCTTGTTGAACAACTTATGCCTTGTTCTGCCCCCGCAAATGTATTTACTAGATTATGACCCTTCGCCAATACAGTCCCCACTGTACCATTTAAGGTTTAGCAACATGCTGAACTTGTTATAAATTTTGATCGCCTACGGACGTATACTTTCCATATTAAAGAGAAATTTCTGATGCTCCATGGCATCGAGTTCCAATCGCGCCTTGGGATGGGCATGAACACTCTATCGTCCATGTATAAGCCCTTGTATGAGTATCGAATCCTTCGAGTTGGCAATTCTCCTCACCTCTGTAAACTTTGCACAACTCTTATGGTCATTAAGCAACATATCCTACTTTACACAGTCTCATCCTTCGCCAAACGCTCCGCTTTGCCTTGAGCACTGTCAAGTTTGGTTGCCAACATCGAGCCATAGCTCGAACTCAGCCATCCCAATTTTTGTGCGCTACGTATTTTTCTTTACTTGCTGGTCCTCATAGTGCCTCTCGTACAAAGTGTTAGCAATTCCTCTGAATGCCAAACCTGGATGCCTGCTCCTCTGAGCGACTCCTTTCTCTACATCTGAATGTCCATTTCTCCAAACGGTTGTGCGTGCTGGCAGTCCTCCACCCAACACAACTAGGTCCCCTACGTTTGTATGACCAATGTTTCTGTGTGTGCTTATCCTGCTCTGATACCATAATGTCACGGGCTTAGCTGATTTTGCCTAAGCCGTGCGGCACCCATGCGTGTCTGTCTGCAAAGGTCAGCCTTCCCCAAAATCTCCTAGGGTCCCTTAGACTTACAAAAGAGAAAACAGGCCAAAAGAAGTAATTCCAATAGGATCCACAAGCAATTACTTAAGCAAACACTTTATAAAGCCAATACAAATTATACCTATGGATATTATAAAATAAAAAAGATTGCACACAAAGGATAATGGTTCATTACAAATCGAAGTCCCCACAAGTGCTTACAAGACACACTCATATTTATAAGCCAAAATCAGCCACAAAGCAAACCAAACTAAGACTATTAAGCCTATTGTAAGCCCGTTACTTGTTGTACAAGGTATCTACACAAACCAAAGGACATGGATAAACATGAGCATTTCATCGAACATCTTGTTTACATTATTGTCTGTCATAGCTTGGTAAAAGTTTTTCTAATTTTGAACTTGTTAACAAAATATATAGATCCCTTCCTAAAAGTTGGGATCCTAAAGTAACAGCAATACAAGAAGCAAAGGATCTAAATAATTTTCTACTTGAAGAACTAATCGGGTCTTTGATGACTTATGAAATGACATATATAGCACATAATGAACTCAAGAACAACCTTCCAAAGAATAGGAAAGACATAACACTTAGAACCAAGGAAGACCACTTGGGAGAAAACTCAAGTGACGATGATGATTATGAGGACTTTGCACTTCTTATAAGAAAATTTATGAAATTCTTAAAAATAACTAAGAGAAAATAAGATGCTAAGAACAAAAGTGAACTAAAAAAGGACTCAATAACATGTTACGAATGTAAGAAGCTAGGATACTTTAAAAATGAATGTTCTTAAGTGAAGAAGAAGCAACCAAAGAAGAAGAAGGTGCTCAAAGCTGCTTGGGATGACTCAAGTTCATTCGAAGACGAGGAGTCAACCAACAAGGAAGAAGTTACAAATTATGCTTTAATGACATTTGGCAACAAGGCAAGTAACATAAACAATACTTCTTTATCTTATGATGAATTATTTAATGCATTTAATGACTTGTATGATGATCTTAAATTAGCTAGTAAAAAGTATAAATTGTTAAGGAAAGATCATGCTTCATTAATTAGTGAGTTTGAAAATTTAAAAAGGGAGTATGATGAACATAGGATAGCTCCTTGCACTAAGTGTGAAGAATTAGATATACTAAAGAAAGAAAATGTTTCATTATAAGAGACATCAGAAAAATTTAAAATAGGTCACAAATCCTTAAACATGATCCTTGCTAATAAGGGTCATATTCATAGAAAAGAAGGAATTGGCTTTGTGAGTAACACTCAACAAAAGCCAACCATCTTCGTTAAAGGACCTACATTGTATATTTCACCTAGAAATAAATATAATTTTTATGGAAGAATTGGACACTATGCTTATAAATGTTTAATTAAAAAACATAGTCCATAAAAATTAATTTGGGTTCCAAAAGGAACCATAGACAACTCAATGCCATTAGTGAAATTAGGTAGAATTTTTTATTAGGAACCCAAAGGCAAATGGGTACCTAAACCAAAACCCTCTTTCTTATAGGTATGCCTCCAAACAAAGGCTAGAAGTACTAAATGATACCTTGATAGTAGATATTCAAGGCATATGATCAGAGATCCAACTCATTTCTTCAAGTTTACTAGTCTAAACGAAGGATTTTCCCCTTCGGAGACAACAAGGAAAAAATCATTGGGAAAAGAACCTAGGTAACAAATCAAACCTTTTAATTGAAGATGTATTATTAGTTAATAGTTTGAAATATAATCTACAAAGCATTAGCCAATTGCATAAAGGATACATTATCAAATTTGAATCTAATACTTGTATAATTGAAATATCACATAAAAATAGTTCTATGATTGTCTTAAGAAGCAATAATGTGTATACTATTGGCATTGATGATTTTTGTAATGAAATGTGTTTATCGGTCTTAAATGATGATGCATGGATTTGGCACAGGAGATTAGGACATGCTAGCATGAAACTATTAAACCAAATCTCAATTAAAAATCTAGTAAGAGGAATGCCTAGCATCAATTCATTAAAGATAAAGTTTGTGATGTATGTCAACTAGGAAAACAAATAAAGAGTAGTTTCAAATCAAAAAATCAAATAAGCACCTCTAGACCACTTCAATTAATCCATATGGATTTATTTGAACCAATTGTACTACAAGCTTAGGAGGTAGTAAATATGCGTTTGTTATTATAAACGATTATATTAGATATACTTGGACCTATTTCTTGGCACACAAAAGTGATTCTTTTAAATGTTTTTCAAAATTTTACAAACTTGTTCAAAATGAAAAGGGCTTTATGATTTCATTTATACATAGTGATCATGGTAGTAAGTTTTAAAATTATGACTTTTAAAATTTTTGTGACTCAAATGGATATAATCATATTTTCTCTACTCCTAGAAATCCATAACAAAATGGAGTAGTGGTAAGAAAAAATAGGAGCTTACAAGAAATGGTAAACAAATATAGTCTATCCAAATATTTTTTGATCAAAGCCTTTAACACGACATGCTATGTTATGAATAGGGTTCTCGTAAGACCATTACTCTCCAAAATATCTTATGAGTTATGGAATAATAAAAAAACCCAGTACTTCATATTTCAAAGTATTTGGTTGTAAATATTTTATTTTGAATGAAAAAGATGCCTTAATAAAGTTTATAAAATTCGATGAAGGCATATTTCTTAGTTATTCCTCAATTTCAAAAGCTTATCATGTCTTTAATAAAAGAACTCTAGTAATTGAGGAATCCATCCATATTGTTTTTAATGAGGTTCCTAAATTGAAGAAAATTAATTTTGATGATGATTTGGATTTTGATACTTTAAATTTGCATGATAAATCTCCTCTCCAAAATAATTTGGATACATCTACTTCGAAGGAATCCTTACCTAAGGAATGAAAGTATGTAGATGCTCAACTTTAAAGAGTTAATAATAAGAGATACATCAAAAGGTATTCAAACTCATTCATCATTTAAGAATTTTTGTGCTAACGCCATATTTTTATCTCAAATTGAACCAAAATGCATTGAGGAACCCCTAAAAGATTATTCTTAGGTTATTTTATGCATGAAGAGTTAAACCAATTTGAGAGAAATGAGGTGTAGGAGGTTGTTCCTAGACCTAATGACTATTTAGTGATTAGTACTAAATGGGTCTTTAGAAACAAGCAAGATGAAAATAGTATTATGATTAGAAACAAGGATAGATTAGTGGCCAAGAGTTTCAACTAAGAAGAATGGATTGATTATAAAGAGATATTCGCTCCTGTGGCTAAACTTGAAGCCATAAGGATGCTCCTTGTCTCTTTTAAGAACTGTCAGTTATTTTAAATGAATGTCAAAAGTGCTTTTCTTAACAATTTCATTTCCGAAGAAGTTTATGTTGAACAACCCCCCGGTTTTAAAAATGATCTTTTTCCAAATCATGTTTTTAAACTATCTAAGGCTCTTTATGGATTGAAACAAGCCTCTAGGGCTTGGTATGAAATACTTAGCTCTTTCCTTATTTCGAATAATTTTTTGAAAGGAAAGGTTGATACCATATTATTTTTAAGCATTTTAAAATAATTTTATAGTTATTTAAATTTATGTTGATGATATTATTTTTGGTTCAACAAATGAATCCTTATGTGAATCTTTTGCTAAGAGTATGAGCCAAGAATTTGAAATGAGTCTAATGGGTGAATTAATATTTTTCTTAGGATTATAAATAAAATAATTAAATGATGGTATCCTCATAAGTCAAACTAAGCATACATTAAATTTGTTAGAACGTTTTAGTATGGACAATGCTAAGGCCATAAACACATCCATGAGCACTTCTATAAAATTAGACTTGGATAATGAAGGTAAAAATTTTGATCAAAAAAGATATAGAGAGATAATATGTAGTTTATTGTATTTAACTACTACTAGACCAGACATAATGTTTAGTATTGGATTATGTGCAAGATTTCAATTCAATCCTAAATATTCTCATTTTAAAGTAGTTAAATGAATATTTGGATATTTAAAAGGAACTTCCAATTTAGGTTTATGGTATCCTAAGTCAAAAAACTTTGATTTGCTTGCCTATACAGATGTCGATTTTGGAGGTTATAGAATAGATAGAAAGAGTACAATCGAAACATGCTAATTCTTGGGACATGCTCTTGTTTATTGATTTTTCAAGAAACAAAATTCGGTTGCATTATCTATAGTCGAAGCAGAGTACATAGCAACTGGTGCATACTGTGCACAAGTTATTTAGATGAAAAACACCTTAGAAGATTATGAAATTTACTTAAAAAATATTTCTATCAAATGAGAAAATATTAGTGCAATATGTTTAACTAAAAATCCTATTCAACACTCAAGAACTAAACATATGACATTAGACATCACTTTATTAGAGATCATATAAATAATCATGATATATCTTTGGAATTTATTGATACTAACCATCAATTAGTTGATATATTCACCAAGCCATTAACTAAAAAATAATTTGACTTTATTAGACTAGAGTTAGGAATGTTAAGCAATCCAAATGCATGATTTACTATTTTTAAGATTTATTGAGTTTTTACTTCAAATTTACATAAAATGATTTTAAATACATGACTAGCTCTTATAGTCTTCTTGGATTTCTCAGCTTTTTGAGATCTCTCTCTTTCAAAATAATTCTTGGATTCATGAATATGTATCTCCCCTCTTAATAATTTATTTTATTTTGAGATATATGATTTTTGGATCTTTGACACCCCCTCCCCTTCTTCTTCTTCTATTTTATTTATAAAGGGTAAGAAAGTAATTTGATATGAAATGGATTAAACTATATTTTAATTTTTCTTCTTAGTTTGCTAAGAGGGAGAAATGGACTAGATTTTGTAATGAATATTTATGATAAATGTGTTGACATATGTATTGAACACTCAGTATTCAAATTTGTGGTGAATATTTCTCTTTTTTGATAACAAAGGGGGAGAAACAATATGATTGATGACATATGATAAATGTTGTATTTGAAATTTTATCATATAATGAATATTTATTTCGAACAATTATTGAATATTTCTCTTTTTTGATGGAAAAAGAGGGAGAAATATTATATTGATGATAAATGATTAATGGTATGTCTGAATATTTTTTATAAATATTTAAAAATAATAAATATTAAAATGATGGATATTTGTGATAAATGTTCAAATATGAATTATACATTTCTCCTTTTTGTTAATGACAAAGGAGGAGAAATGACATAATTGATGACATAAGAGAGATATTTTGAGATCTTTGAAATAGTTAAAATTTTTATAATGACATGGTTATATTGAGAATATAATGATTGAAATTTTTATGTGATACCAAGAAAATGAATCTCTAAAAATTTTATCATATATGGTTAAATGAGAAAAATTGTCAAAATGTTTGAATCTAAAAGTGATGGTGCTTTTGAATTCAAGTTTGTTGTATTTATCCTATGTCATATACATAGGGGGAGTTACAGTTAACTTTCATCATCAATTTGTTATCATCATCAAAAAGGGAAAGATTATTAAATCTCAGATTTTAATGATAAAATTAATTGATGGGTTTTATTATCTAACTTGTGTGTTAAAGGAAACGATGCAGGATTAACTGTAACAGTAAAGGGCAGTACAATCAGATGTTACGCCGGAGTCAAGTTCGAGCATCGGGCAAAGGTTTAGACGACACAATGGGAGCTTGCCAAGAGTTCACTGGAGGTCGGCCAAGGTTTGAACGATGTTGTCGGGAGCTCACCGAGAACTCACCAGAAGTTAACTGGGAAGTTCGTCAGGAGCTTGCCGGGAGTTCATCGGAAGAATGTTGGAAGTTTATTAGAAGTTCACCGAAGGAAATCAGGAGCTCGCCTAGGGTTCATCGGAACGATGTTGGGAGTTTTCTAAAGAGACAATTAGAGAACGAAGATTGTACGTTGAGTGTCGTAGTGAGCATCATGATAAGAGTTAGTTTTACTAACTCAATTAAGAGACCATTAGGCTTTAATTGGGACTGATTTGGACTTATTATAAAAGTCATTAAGTAAACTCTCGGCAAGCTCCCACTGCATCATCCGAACCTCGGCCCGATGCCCGAACTTAACTTTAGCCCAATATCTAATTCTAATGTCTTTTCACCATCATTGTTAATCATGCATCACTTTATATAATACATAAGTTAGATTATAAAACCCATCAATTGATTTCATCATCAAAATTTGATATTCAGCACAAGTACATAGACATTATCATCAAAAGGTTTGGTATGGAAAATTCCAAGAGAGGCCTCATACCAATGAGACATGAAATATCACTTTTAAGAAGTATGTCAGACTCATAAAGAAAGGGCAGACATAGATAGGATACTCTATGCCTCAATAATAGAGTCTATCATGTATGTTATGCTATATACTAGGCCTGATATAACATATGCTCTGAGTGTCACGAGCAAATATTAGGTGGATCCATATTTGAAACTGTTGGTTATAGGTGTCCTGCAAGCTAATCACGTGAGTTATGGCATGTGTGATACACTGTTTGATCTTTTTGCTTATGATTAATATTGACATATTCTCACATTATATTATCTATAGCATATATATTATGATGTCCTTAATACTATGCAATAAGAATCGGATCGTGATAAGATCATGATAATGAGATCAATTCCCCTTTAAACATAGATCCTAAATAATCTCGATCATAGATTACTCGAGAGGGACATCGAGATAATTGGACAGATCGATATACTATATACCTATCCATATGATGGAGGCGGCTGGTCTCATAGCTATTTATATGGAGACACTAAGGATATAGTATAGGTGCTCATTGGAGAATGAGTTTACTGATTGATCTGCTTATGGAATGTTGTATGGTTGATGATACCTAATGTCAAACAATGATTCTATAGTCCTAGTTGTGTATCTGGTCCTTTGACTTGAGACACCAAGGATGCCTTGTATGAGTACTCCTTTCTTTGATGCCAGACTTACAGGTTTGGAAAGTTCCAAATCTAGTCCAACTAGTTATCGGGATTGGTAGCCAACCTTACGAAGGCAATTGAGTGTCAATAGATAATCATCCACTCTCGGTATCATGAGAGGAATATCCCATGTATGCTTGCTCAAACAAATCCCTAACTAAGATCAGTTGGATTGAGAGAGAAAGAGTTCTCCGGTAGAATCCGACTAGAGTAAGATAAACTAATTCTGTATGTGACCTGACAATACCATATCCAATATACGATCTCTAGGATATTAGTTGATGAGGGATTATAGATACATGACAACTGTGGATAGACAGGTCCGATGGATTCGATCCCCACTGTACCGTCTAGGGACTATGGTGTAGTGGCCTAGTACATCCATTGTCAATGAGTCGAGTGAATTATTATAGAGATAATAATTTATTATATCAAAAGGAGTTCTGATGGGAGTGACTCACGGCCAGCTCGGTATCGGGCCTAGAGGGTCACACACATATAGTGGATGCTTCAACGAATAGAGGATTGGATGGAGATCCAATTAGCCTTTATTCTCATTAGATGAGACCTTATACTGATGGGCTCCTTAGTTAAGGCCCAATTAGAGGCCTGAGAAAATTATTGGATAAAGATCTAACAATACAAGGTTAGTGGGTAATTAGATGAATATCCAATACCCACTAAGGCAGGAGCCCTAGGTTTTTGTGGCTCTCTATAAATAGGAGGGGAGACTCATGGTTGATGGGCTACAGCTTTAGCCATCGCCTCCAATTCTCTTCCTTCCCTCTATGCAAGAGTTGTAAGATTAGATTGGAGGAGTTTCGTTATAGAGATTCATCGTATGGATACCACTAGAGAGGAGGATGCTTGACCTCCTTCATCCTCTCCATCCAGATCTGGAAATACTAGGATATACGATCTCCCTAGGTAAAATCAATCTCTCATGCATCGTGATTTTTTGATTTTTATGTTTTTCTCGTGACCCCAATCTTTTATACGATAATTTGATCTGTGTGGAAAATTGATTTTTTGTTTTGATCTTTGCTACGCATGTGATGCTCCCGCTGAGGTTTCCCAACAGTGGTATCAGAGCCAAGTTTTTGCATGAAAGATTAGTTTTAAACTACGTATGATAATATTGAATCGTATAGAATCATTCCACAAGTTCTTGCTACGTTTTTGCAGCAAATGCAGCGAGGAAAGGGGGTAGTCGACCATGGCTAGGCCATCTGCAGGGGTGGCTAGCCTCGGCCAGGCCCCCTACAAGGGCGATCGGCCATGGCCTGGCCACATGCAAGAGGGCGACCGGTTGTGGCCAAGGCCCCCTGCAAAGGGGCAACTGACTGCGACCAAGGCCCCCTACAAGGGGGCAAATGGATGCTGCCAGGGCCAGCCTGCAAGCAACCGCTTGGCGATGGCACGCCCACCACATAGCCGGCGCAAGGGTGACCAATAGTGCACCAGAGCAAGCCAGCCAGCCCAAGGGCGTCCATGACTAGGGTTGCCCCAGGGCGCGGTCAGAGGCCTGTCGGGGAAGCGGCACTATGTAGGGGCGGCCGCAATGACGTAAAGGGGTAAGAAGGGTTAGGACAATTCTTTTATGAAAAAGATGATCCTACCCCTCTGAATTTAGAAAATATCGAGGAATGTCCTCATGTATAGAATTCCCAAAATACCCTTAACAATATTAGAAATTCCAAGGACTATCCTCTCTCATCCAAAATTATGAAAAATACCCTTGACAATTCTAAAAATTTTGAGCATGTCTTAATTTCTAAAAAAATAATTAATTAAATAGTTTAATTAATTATTATATATCTAGTAATCCTACATATGATGTGATGTACATGTGATGTATGATGTGAATGGATGATCATGAGCCATGTGTTGTGATGTGTATAATTGTGATTATTATTATTATTATTATTATTATTATTATTATTATTATTATTATTATTATTATTATTATTGAGGCCTACGAGTCTCCATTTTTCTCGTTTATTATTAGGCCTGCGTGCTTGTGATTATCTGTAATTACAGAGAGAGGCACGACGGGAGCGTGGAGGTGACAATGAGATCCATAATGTCGTGGCGGGAGATTATGATGCATAGTGATGCGACAAGGATTCGATAGAACTGATGATGATGAGATCAACAATCACAGGGCATAAAGATGTGTCGATGCATACATAGATCCTATTGTGAGTGATTAGGCCCATTGACTCGGGCTTAATCATATTATGTGATGGCTCATGATCATCCGGAGTGGCTTGCATATGTGATGTGTTATACACCTACTAGATATTTATATTTATATTTGCATGTGATATAGATATATATTAAATATATATGTGTGACATGATATAATAGGTGATCGATACAAAACAAAAAAAAACCTCTCTTATATTAATATTAAGTCGGTAAGCGTGAGGTAATAAGATTGACCCACGTGGCCTTCCATCATTATAGGAAGAAATTGAATCACGACATAGGTTGAGTTGGTTGAGTCACTCGAGGCTCACCTATCTATGTGATTGAGTTTTTGCCTATGACATATAGATATCATCGGTGACCTGAGGACATGGTATGACTTGGTCGAGTAGTTAAGAGTATATCCATCGAATCAGATTCATCTTGTAATGATGGTGATGACTTAACTAAACATCATGGTTGGTCGAGCAGTTAAGACCATGATGATTTAGAGGTCGAACATGACGGGAATCACAAGGAGTTATGATTGGCAAGAGTTGCCTACAGTTTGGGCTTAGTGTAATTGGTCGAGTCCCTCGATGTTGTACTAAGATATCGATTGGATCCCAATCCCCACTAGGAATCTACCGGAGACTTCCGTCTCACATGTCGAGGGTGTCGCGTGATTCGCTAGGAAAATAGTAACAGTATATTAAGATAGAAGTCCATATCTTAGTATTTTCTATAAAGTTTACATGTTATTTATTTATGCTATATCTTGTTTATCGCTTACAAAACTCCTATGTGGCATACTTGATGCCAACAGCCTCATTGGTCCAAAGGCTCCATAATTTGAGAATTATTCTCATGAAAGAAAAAATCATATATGTCCTTAACACGATTGTTCCCATGTCGGAGGAAAGGACAAGCGATGATGAGATCACTCTCTTTGTGAAGTATAAAGATAGTCCTAAAGGATAACCTGTATGTTGATCTTATACTTTAGTCCCTACCAGATTCATATTCACAGTTCATTATTAACTTTAATATGAACAAGTTTGAGGTGACTCTATCTGAGCTCCTCAATATGTTAAGGGAAGTTGAGAGCACCATCAAGAAGGAGATGCCAGTTCTCTATATTGGTGAGACCAAAAAGAAAATGAAGGCTAGTAAGACCCTGAAGGAGGGCAAGGGCAAACAAAGGAAGATCAGGTAAGGCAAAGGTTGCTAAGAAAAACCCAGCAAAGGACAAAGGACGGTGATTCCACTACGGCCAAGATGGGCATTGGAATAGAAACTGTAAAGACTACCTTACAGATAAGGCGAATAAGCTTGGAGAAGCTTTAGCTATATTCATGATCAGTCTCCACTTGTCAGATTTTTATGATAACACATAGGTATTGGATACTGAAAGTGCTTATCATATCTGCAAGTTGTTGTAGGTTCTAGTAAGACTTAGGAGATTAGCTAGATGCGAGATTGACCTCAAGATGGGCAATGGAGCAAAAGTTGTTGTAGTTGCTATTGGAGAGGTCACCCTACATCTGCCTAGTGGAGCTATTATTGCATTTGATGTATGATATTTTGTTCCTTCTATTATTAAAAATATTATTTCCATCTCTTGTTTGATAATTAGTGGATATAAATTAGTTTTTGAGAATAATAATTATATAATAATTATGGAAGATGAGATCATCACTAGAGGAATATTGATAAATGGCTTACATGTGTTAGACACTTTTCCACACATCATGAATATAAATGTCTAAGAGGAAACAAGATGAGGTGAATAATGCATACCTATGACATTGTAGGCTAGGTTATATACATGAGGAAAGGATTCAAAAGTTACTGAACGATGGGTACTTAAATCCATTTGACTACGAGTCATATGCAACTTGCGAACCTTGCCTTCGTGGGAAGATGACCAACTCTCCTTCTAGCGAAATTGGAGAGAGAGCCATTAAGTTATTGGAACTCATACATAGTGACACATGTGGTCCCATGTCGACTCAAGCTATAGGTGGTTACTCATACTTCATTACATTTACTAATAATTTCTCTAGGTATGGACACATGCTTGATGAAGTACAAATCTAAGGCATTTAAGAAATTCATGAAATATAAGAATGAAGTCGAGAATCAGATTAAAAAGAGTATTAAGACTCTTCGATCAGATCGAGGAGGAGAGTGCTTGAGTATGGAGTTTACCCATTTCCTCAGGGACAATAGGATTCTATCCCAGTGGACACCTCCTTATACACCTCAACTCAATGGTGTATCAGAAAAGAGGAATCATACGCTGCTAGACATAGTGTGGTCCATGATGAGTTTCGCTGACCTACTTGTCTCGTTCTTGGGATACACCATAGAGATCACAACTTACCTCCTGAATAGAGTTCTATCAAAGTTGGTAGTGTCTACACCATATGAGATATAAAAAGGAAAGAAGCCAAATCTTAAGGTGCTTAATATTTAGGGCTGTCTTGCCCACATTAGAAGACACAACCCCAACAAGTTAAAATCAAGGACAGAATGGTGCACGTTCATAGGATACTCTAAGGAGACTTTGGGGTATTATTTCTATCATCCCTAGGACCGAAAAGTCTTTGTTGCCAATAGAGCTGTGGTTCTTGAGAAAAAACACATTCTTGGTGGAAACAGTGGGAGCAAGATAGAATTGAGCGAGGTTAGAGAACCTAGCTCAAGCACCATTCCAAAACCCGAGTCTGTTTAGGTATCTAACACATAAATTCCAACTTTGAATAGGTCTAGTAGAGCATCTCATCCTCATGAAAGATATGTGAGACATATCAATGGAGAGGACTCTCGGGATGTTGATCCTCAAACCTACGAGGAGGCTATTATGAATATAAACTTCGGGAAGTGGCAAGAAACCATAAATTCTGAGATGGATTCTCTAACAAGGTTTGAAAATTTATGGATGAACTTGAGGGTATTGTACCCATCAGTTGCAAGTGGATCTTCAAAAAATAAAATTGGAGAAGATGAAAAGGTGAAGACCTATAAAGCAAGACTAGTAGCTAAGGAATATTGTCAAAGACAATGAGTTGACTTGATGAGATGATCATATCTTATGACCTTATTAAGAATGAAGATAAGCCTTGCATGTATAGGAAGGTAAGTGGGAATGCTATCACCTTCTTGGCATTATATGTGGATGACATCCTAATCATTGGGAATGATATAAGAATGCTCTCCATAGTAAAGACTTGGCTATCCAGAAATTTCTCTATGAAAGACTTAGGGGAAGCATCCTATATTTTGGGGATCTCGGATCTATAGAGATAGATCTAAGATGATGCTTGGCTTATCCCAATCTAGGTATATATACTCTATTGTCAAAAGGTTTGGCATGAAAAATTCCAAGAGATGACTCAAACCGATGAGACATGGAATATCACTTTCTATGAGTATGTCCCTAAAGACTCCTGAAGAAAGGGTAGACATGGATAAGATACCTTAGGCCTCAGTGATAGGGCCTATCATGTATGCTATGCTATGTACCAGGCCTGATATAGTACATGCTTTGAGTTTCACGAGCAGGTATCTGCAGATCCAGGTTTAGAACACTGGAAGACAGTAAAGTGTATCCTTAAGTACTTGAGAAGGACTAAGGATCTTTTACTGGTATATGGAGGAGACAACCTCTAGGCTAAGGGCTACATAGACTCGACTTTCCAGTTTGACATTAATGACAACAAGTCAAACTCAGCATATATATTCACCTTGAATAGAGGAGCAGTAATTTGGAAGAGTTCCAAGCAAGATACTACTGCTGACTCGGCCATAGAGGCGGAATATATTATTGTAGCATAAGCAACAAAAGACAAAAGAAGGGGTATAGATGAAAAAGTTCATTAGGGATTTGAGAGTTATACCAAGCAGCGTGGAGCTGATTCCTATATACTACGACAACGATAGGACGATAGCTTTAGCAAGGGAACACATGTCTCATCAAAATTGTTCTGAGGAGGTTTCACCTAATTAGAACGATCATGACTCGAAAAGATATAGCAATGGAAAGAGTTCCATCTAAAGATAATATTGTAGATCCACTAACGAAGTCGTTGGCTTAGATTGTATTTGAGTGTCACTGGGTTTTGATGGGGATCAAACACATAGGTGATTGACTTTAGGTCAAGTGGAAGATTACTAGTTACAGGTGCCCTACAAGCCAATCACATGAGTGATGGCACGTGTGACATGTTATGCAATCTTTTTGCTTATGATTAATATTGACATATTCTCATATTATATTATCTGTGCAATGAGAATCAAATCGTGATGAGATTATGATAATGAAATCAATTCACCTTTAAACATAGATCCTAAATAATCTAGATCATAGGTTACTCGAGAGAGACATCGAGATAATCAGACAGACCGGTGTACTATATACTCGTTCATATGATGGAGGCAGCTGATCTCATAGCCACTTGTGTGGAGACACTAAGGATATAGTTCAAGTGCTTATTGGAGAATGAGTTCACTGATTGATTCGCTTATGGAATGTTGTATAATTGATGATACATAATGTCAGATAGCGATTCTATAGTCCTAGTTGTATATCTAGTCATTTGACTTGAGACACCAAGGATGCCTTGTATGAGTACTCCTTTCTTTGACACCAGACTTACAGGTTTGGAAAGTTCCAGATCTGGTATAGTTGGTTATCAGGATTGGTAGCCAACCTTATGAAGGCAATTGAGTATCAATAGAGGATCATCCACTCTCGGTATCATGAGAGAAATATCTCATTTATGCTTGCTTAAACAAATCTCTAACTAAGGTCATTCAGATTAAGAGAGAAAGAGTTCTCCAGTAGAATCTGATTAGAGCAAGACAAACTGATTCCGTATATTAACCTGATAGTGCCATATCCAATATACGGTCTCTGAGATATTAGTTGGATGATGGATTATAGATACACGGTAACTATGGACAGACAGGTATGATGGATTCGATCCCTCCTATACCATCTGGGGACAATGGCGTAGTAGCCTAGTATATAATCGATGAGTCGAGTGAATTATTATGGAGATAATAATTCATTATATCAAAAGGAGTTTTGATGGGAGTGACTTATGGCCAGCTCGGTAGCAGGCCTAAAGGATCACACACATATGATGGATGCTTCAGCGAATAGAGGATTGGATAGAGATCCAATTAAACCCTATTCTCATTAAATGATACCCTATGCAAATGGGCTCCTTAGTTGAGGCTCAATTAAAGGTCTAAGGAGATTATCGTATAGAGGTCCAATAATACAAGGTTAGTGGGTAATTGGATGAAGATCCAATACCTACTAAGACAAGAGCCCTAGGTTTTTGGTAGCTCTCTATAAATAGGAGGGGAGACTCATAGTTGATAGGCTGCAACTTTAGCCACTGCCTTCTATTCTCCTCCCTCCCTTTGTGTCATAAGAGTTGCGAGATCAGATTGGAGAGTTTCGCTGCAGAGATCCATTATGTGGATAGCGCTAGAGAGGAGGATGCTTGACTTCCTTCATCTTCTCCATCTGGATCCAGAAGTATAGAGATATACGATCTATTTAGGTAAAATCAATCTCTCATGCATCACGATTTTTTTATTGTTGTATTTTTCTTGCGACCCTAATCTTTTGCACAATGATTTGATCTACGTGGAAAATTAGTTTTTTATTTTGATTTTCACTGTGCATGTGATGCTCCTACTGCGGTTTCCCAATAGGAATACTAGAAGAAAGTAAAATGTATCCTTAAGTACTTGAGAAGGACTAAGGATCTTTTACTGGTATATAGAGGAGGTAGCCTCTAGGTTGAGGACTACATAGACTCGAGTTTTCAGTCTGACATCGATAATAGTAAGTTAAACTCAGGATATGTCTTCACTTTGAATGGAAGAGTAATAAGCTAGAAGAGTTCTAAGTAAGATATTACTATTGACACGACCATAAAGGCAGAGTACATTATTGTAGCAGAAGCAGCAAAGGAAGTGGTATGGATGAAGAAGTTTATCATGGATTTGGGATCATACCGAGTAGTGTAGAGTTGATTCCCATATTTTATGATAATTATAGGGCGATCGCTTAAGCAAAGAAACCTAGGTCCCATTAGAAGTCTTAGCATATTCTGAGGAGGTTCCACCTGATAAAAGAGATCATAGTCTGAAAAAATGTAACAAGGAAAAGAGTTTCATTCAAAGATAACATTGCAGATCCATTGACAAAACTGTTGGCTCGGACTATCTTTGAGCATCATAGGGGTCTGATGGGGATCAGATGCATAGGTGATTGACTTTAGGTCAAGTGGGAGATTGCTTGTTACATGTGCCCTATAAGCCAAATCATATGAATGATGACACGTGTGAAGTCTTTTTGCATTATTATTATTAGCATATTCTTACATTATATTATTTGTTACATATATATTGTGATATTCTTGGTTCTGTACAATGAGAATTAGATCGTGATGAGATTATGATAATGAGACTAATTCACCTTTAAACACAAACCTTAAATAATCTTGGTCATAGGTTACTCAAGAGTAACATCAAGATAACTAAACAGACCAATGTACTACATACCTATTCATATGATAGAGGTGGCTAGTCTCACAACCACTTGTGTGGGGACACTAAGGGTATAATATAGGTGCTCATTGGAGAATACTGATTGATCCGCTTACGGAATGCTGGATGGTTAATTATACCTAATGTTATATAAAGATTTTGTAGTTCTTGTTGTGTATATGGTCCTTAGACTTGAAACACCAATGATGCCTTGTTTGCGTGCTCTTTTATTTAGCGTTGGACTTACATGTCTAAAAAGTTTCAGATCTGGTACAACTGGTTATCAGGATTTGTAGCTAACCTTACAAATGCAATTGAGTGTTAGAGGATCATCCACTATCGGTATCATGAGAGGAATATCCCGTGTGTTACTGCTCAGATAAATCCTTGGCCGAGGTCGTTTGGATTGAGAGATGAGTTCTCCAAGAGAATCCGATTAGAGTGAACTTGGACAGATTCTATATGTGGCCTAACAACACCATACCCAATATATGATATTTGAGATATTAGATGGATAAGGGACCATAGATATACGATAACTGAGGACAGACAGGTCCAATGTATTAGATCCCCTGTATCATTTGGGGACTATGACATAGTGGCCTACTACATCCATAGTCAATGAGTCAAGTAAATTATTATGAGATCATAATTCACTGAGTCAGAAGGAGTTATGATAGGTAGGACTAACGGCTAGCTTAATGTTGGGCCTAGAGGGTCACTAATATATAGTGGATGTTTCAACGAGTAGATTATTGAATATGAGTTATCCAATTAGCCCATGTTCTTATTAGATGAGACCCAACATTGATGGATCTCTTGTATGAGATATAAGTATGGGCTAATTAAGATTATTGGATAGATATCCAATAATCCTAGGACTGAGGATAATTGAATGAAGATCCAATACCCACTAAGACAGGATCTATTAGGGTTTTTGGTGGCTCTCTATAAATAGGAGGCAAGGGTGGGACAATAGTGGGAGGTTGCACTTTTGGCTGCCTCCTTATATTCTCCTCCCTCACTCATATTCTCAGACAACTAGCCCTTACCTACTGCAAGAGGATAGCGAAGAAGATATGTGATCTTGTTCCATGAGTGCTAGAGGAAAGTGCATAAGAGTTACGGGTTTTTGGGCTATGATTAGAGGAGCATTGCTACAACGATCCATCATATAGATACTGCTAGAGAGGAGGATGTTTGACCTTCTTTAGCCTCTCTATTTGGATCTGAAATTTCAGGGATATACGATCTCTCTAGGTAATCAATCTCTCACGCTTCGTAGTTTTCGGTTTTACGGATTTTTCGCACACCAATCTTTGCATGACAACTTGATGCATATGGAAAACTAGTTTTATTTTATTTCTTCTACTGTGCATGAGATGCTCTAATGATTTCCCAACATCATCTCCTTCTTATGCATTAGATATCGCCACTCGGTCTCTTTGAGCTTATAACACTCGTAGGCCACTAGGTGATCTTCTTGCATAAATACTTCTTTAATAGCAAAGTTTGAAGCATTTGTATGGATTTCAAAGGGCTTCCCACAGTTTGATAATTTATGTACTAGTTCTTCCAACATAGCAGCTTTTAGGTCTTGGAATGTTGCTTCCTATTTGTCCGACCATCTCCAAGACTATGCCTTCTTTAGCAATTCTATTAGTAGAGCTGCGCGCTTCAAATACCCAGCTTTGAAGCCTCGGTAATAATTGATAAAACCAAGGAAGGATATCAACTCTAGTACCTTCTTTGGTGTTCACCATTCTACCATAGCTTACACCTTATATTTGTCCATTCGAATGGAACCACCACCTATTCGACGCCCTAAGAACAAAATCTCCATCTAAGCAAACTAGTATTTCTCCTTCTTCATAAATAAATTATTCTCCCTGAGAACTCTAAAAATTATTTGAAGGTACTTACATACTATTTAAATGTTTGGTTATAGATGACAATATCGTCCAAGTAGACAACCATAAACTTGTCAAAATACTCCTTGAACAGATGGTTCTTGAGAGTGAAGAATATGACCAGAGAATTGGTTAAGTTGAATGGCATCACCAGGAATCGATTGCTTGATACCTAGTCACACAGGTGGTCTTCACTACATCACCTTTCGCAATATGCATTTGTTAGTACCTCGACTGAATGTCAAGTTTGGAGAATACTTTGCCTTACCCAGTTTATCAAACAAATCCGTGATGAGTGAGATGAGATACTTGTTCTTCACCGTCACTTTGTTGATGGCCTGATAGTCGACGCATAATCAAAGGTTCCCACCTTATTTCTTTTAGAAGAGGACTGAAGCTTTGAATGGTGCTTTTGAACTGCGGATGAGACCATCGCTTATAATTTATCTAATTGCTTGCTAAGCTCTACCAACTCTAGAGAGGCCATGTAGTATGGTGGTCTCGATGGAAACTTCACTCCCGACTCTAGCTCAATATGATGATCCACATCTCTGCATGATGGTAGAGTTTTTGACAATTCAAGTGGCATGACATTTATGAACTCCTTTAGAATATTTGCCACCATAGCAGGTGCATGAATGGCCTATCTGTCAAGTGCCTCTAGCATTATAGCAGCCTTAAAGGTTGATTTTCCCTTTTGTACCATTTTTTTCAATTGTAATATAGATATTTATTATGGATCCTTAGTTTCTCCTCAAGAAATTGGAACCACATAGGGGTCGCCACCTCCAATTAGGCATAAAGAGTTTAAGAATGATATTGGCACCAACTTTACCGTGTGCATAAGTAACATTCCGGGAATCGCTTGGAATGTTGACTCTTCAATAAGCGCATAGCTCCCATTTGGGGTCCTTGTGACTCCTCATTGTCACTGCTATATTTTGAACTACTCGAACTAAGGGTGATAACCATGCCCTTATTTGATTTGTGAGGTAGATTGATGTAGTTAAGGCATTGAGTGTTTGTTTTTGTGGGCACTCCTATGCCATGTGCAGCCCTCCTCAGAAGAAGCATCAAGTTTTGGGGCCTTGCCTTTTGAGCTTGGCCCTATATGGAAGTTCTTTTTTCCTTTGTTCACCCCCGAACTCTTTTATTCTGGAATATTTAAGTGGGCCCTTTATGTAGTTAACTTCCTCAAGTTTTCTGAAGAAATAAAGTCAGTGAGCCTTTCTACTACTGCAATTGCCCTGACCACGTTGGTGATATTCCTTTGATGTAGTTCTTGTTGTGCCTATGGCTTCACACCATCGAGGAAGTTAAATAGTTTATCCTTCAAGAACATGTCCTAGATATCTAGCATTAGTATAGAAAATTGCTTCATATAGACCTAAATAGAAGTACTTTAACGAAATTATCTCAACTTCCTTCTTGCAACAAACTCTATGTTCTCAGGTAGGAATTGAGTTTTCAACTCTCGCTTCAAGTCCTCCTATGTGTCCACTTGACACAGGCCTTACTGGATCTCTTCCCAATGGGTTCACCACTAAAGTTTTGTACCTATATCCAAATATATGGTTGCTATCAAAACTTTAGTTTCCTTAGAGTCAAGTCTCGTAGTACGAAAATATCTCTCTATGTCAAACAGAAATTTTTTGAGCTCCTTGGCATACTTGGTAGCTTGGGCGCCCTCAAGTTTTATGGTGGCACAATACGGGTGTTACTCCCTCCCGCATTAAGATTCATTGTGAGCAATGTCACCCTGGATATGAGTTCCACCATAACTTCGTGTAGATATTGCATGGAGTCTTTAGTATCTTTCATCAATCGATCCACTAGAGATTTAACCTTATCGATCCAAGATTTAGCTTCTTCTCTCTACCCCGAGGAACCTTTATTAGCCTTAGTAAAGTTCCTCCAAACTTGCTTCAAAAATATTAAGGTGGGTTTCCACTATTGTAAGTCTCACCTTGTGGCTTATTTTCCCGATTGGCATTCCTAATTATGCCTCCTCCACTCATGGAGAATACATAACTTCTCGCTCATCAAGTTCTCTGTCACGATCCTCATGTGTGACTGCAATAGCTTAAGAGTGAGTTTGCACTTGCAGCTTATTTGTGGTTGCTCAGGGCAAAGTTCTGGCTTGCCCCATTTTGCTCGATTCACTATGATGCTTCATCATGATGATATTATTTTCTTTGTCATTCACTCGAATTACTTGCCCACTCTGATACCTCAATGTTATAGATTTAGCTAAAATTGATTATTGTGTGACACCCTTACTATAAAGTCACAGACTTAGTTGGAATTGCTTAAGTCATGAAGCACTCTTGCGCCAATGTCTTGAACTTAGCTGGGATTGCCTAAGTCATGAAACACCGTTGCATTATTCATCTATAATAGGTTGGCCTAATTGCATCCTCGTATAGGTCCCGAAGGACTATAAAAGAAAAGGTTGATTAGTTTGAAAGCGAGCGACGGACAAGTCTCGACGTCTCATGAAGGGGGAAGCTTTATAAGCAATTCAACAAATATCTTGAGTGCAATAGAGGAAAGAGAGGAAGGAGAGAATAAGGACTTTAGAAGGTATAACGAACAGTCGCAAGTCAACAAACGATGGTTCATCGGGTGCTAGGCGCTTCGTTTGACTTTTTGGTGCATCATCCTCTCTTGCAGCGTATTGCCTAATTGGCATATTGACATCCACAACATCAGATCTCCTTGGTGTAATGTTTGATCCTTTTGGCCCGATGCCTAAACTCATAGCACGAAGCCTACTGCTGACTAATCTTTTAAGTTGTTTTACTTCGATCAACAATTGATTCTTCCTATTTTATTCAATTTGCCTCTCCTTGATTGAAGCTAGCACTGTGTCACTCAAATGCTAATTAGATCAAAACTTCATCAATAGATTTTATCATCAAAATCCAAGATTCAAAAATCTCCCCCTTTTAATGATGATAACTAATTGATGATAGAGTTTAAACTAAACTCGCCCTGTCAATATGTCATATTGAGAGAAACTTTGAATTTATAAAATCATTATTATTTCATGCATAATTTCAAATCGTCATACATAATTTCATCATGCCATGCATGATCATCATCATACCTTCTCTCCCTTTATCATCAATAAAAAGAAGAACTGCAACTAGGAAGTTCTTAAAACATACAAGCTAGTAAGCAAGCTTCACTTCAATTTGCAAGATATCAAATTGGCAAGTTTTACTTCTCTTTGAAGTATGAAAGCTAGCAAGTTTTCTTTTGTTTTGAGACTTGCAAGCTAGCAAGTTTTTGAGAATGTGAATTTAAGCAAAAAATTTTGCTTCTTAAGATAGCAACTTTTGCCTCAAGCTAGCACTTCTCTTTAAATGTATAAACATTTTTGGTTCTCTTGACATGTGCCAGCTAGCAAGTTTTCTCTCTTTGAAATGTACAAGTTAGCAATTTTGCTTTTTCTTTTCGATGCACAAGCTACCAAGACTTTCTCTCCTTTTGTCATTGTCAAAAGGAATGAAAGAATACAATGGTACAAAATCTCTTTTTACATCAATTTTCAAATCATGACAAATATTAATAACATGCAAGATATCAAGAAATATTAATTTAATAATAGGGTATACAATTCATAAATACAAGAGATTCATAAATAAATCATGACATGAAAGATATTAATATCAAATCATAAATATCAAAAAACATGATTCAATTTGATGAATCTCCTCTTAGATAATAAAAAGAAATCTTAGGAGATCAAATATTAAATGATCTTGATTCATATAAGAGAAATCTCAAGAAAAATCATGATTTATTTAGATAATTATATTTACTAAAATGAAAGAATCATGGTGAACGATCTTGATTTATATAAAAATCTCAACTTATAATTAGCAAGATATCATATCATGATTTGGATAATAACTCGTTTAAATTCAAATCATCAAACCAACAAAATCACTTTTATAGTTCAAGAGATTCATAATAGTATACATAGATTCATCACTTTATCTCTTATTGAAACCTTGATAGAATAGAGACATTTGTAAGGAAAATATATTTTACTTTTGTGTTTTAATTTATGTGATTTATTTCATACAAGCATGCCTTTATCTTTTATGTTAAATCTATGTATTGTTATTTAAAACCAAAAAACATGCTTTATCACAAAAATTTTAAACATTTAGGCATAAAACATCTTTAATCAAAAGATTTATTTAAATAAAAATTCATCAACTTTCAATGATATATATATATATATATATATATATTAAAAAAATTTACATTTCTTACTAACTGTTTTCATCAAATAATTTATGGAAAGCATCAAGTAATTCATTGTAAGGTAAAAAAGATTTGTTTGACTTACTTACCTCGTTGTTGTGAGTCTTATCTTCACTTGTTTGCACCTCATCTTCAAATGCACTTGATTCGTCCGAGGTCACCTTAAGCATGTTCTTCTTCTTTTGTAACCTCTTCTTTAATTTGAGATATTCAGTTTTAAAGTGCCTCGGCCAATTGCATTAGTTCATTTTTATTCTTACTTTCATGTTTTATGAACTTTTTAAAACTTTTTATTAAGAGTTCAAGGTCATCCTCATCACTTAAGCTTTCGCTCAAGTGGTCTTCCTTTGTACAAAGTGCCAAGTGTTAGGACCGAGTTAGCACTAAGAGGCGATGTCAGCCTAGCCGTCAAGATCTTCATCACTGTTGATAACACAATGGCTTCCTTCTCGGCTAGGCTGACATCGCCGTCAAAGTCAACCATCGTCAGATCTTCACTGCATTGACAACACAACGGCTTCCTCCTCAGCTAGGTTGACATCACTATCGAAGTCAACCGTTATCATATCTACACCGTGGTTGACAACACAATGACTTTCTTCATTCAGATTCATTATCATCGGTCCAAAATCAGCGTCCTTAGTTCAAGATCGACGTCCTTACATGAGTTCAATCTTGCGTTGTTATGATAGAAGATAGGATTTAGATATGATTTCTCCAACTGAATGAGGAAATCACGTACGTTAGTTGAGAAAAATCCTCCTATCTTCACCTGTATAAATTGATGATGAATCAATGAACTCAATCGATATTTTATTACTTCTTCCTATTTCAATAAGTCTAACTCTTTAGACGTAGTGAAATGAGTTATCATGCTCATTTCAAAAAAAAAATATTTTACTTTATTTCAACTCTGAATTCAATAATGATCTAACATTCAATCATGCAACATATTTAAAATTAATATACAACCCATCTAATATAACATTTACATCAATCATTAAACATACAAAGCCAATAATTTTCATTTAAGCAATCAATCTTATCTATAGTCAGCATACAACCCATTTATTATTTCAATCATTACACTCAAAACAACCATTTAATATACATGTCAATAATATTCAAAAGATCATGTTTATTTAGATAGATATTTCCTTCGGTCAAAATCATAAAGAATCGTAAAAAAACTTAGACTCATATAAAAAGGGTTTGTTTTGATAAATATTTTTTAGAGTCAAGAAGGTTGTTTTATATAAAATATCTCATAAATCGTAGAAATCAATATATCATCTAAAAAATTATATAAAAACACATCAAAGATCATCATCAAAATTATTTTTCAAGAAATTTTAATAGATGCAATATAGATAGTTTCCAACTAGAATATAGCTAAGATTTTAAGTTTTAATTTTTATACTAATATGCCCTAGTTTTCCATACAAAATCCTTTTATTATCAAAAAGCAATCAAGATTATTTATATAACCATGAATAATCAAAAGATTTGTTGTCAATAATTTTTCTTGTTATTGTTGTTTAGGCTAGTGAGCTTAAAAGGAGTGTTAGATCTCAAGTCATGTGCCTTGAGCATCCTTTATCAAAATAATATTTTATACTCCTAGCTTTGGTTTAGAGATAAACCTACGATAAAAGAGGTTTTGGTTTAGGTACCTATTTGACTTTGGTTCCATCATGAAAAGCTCTATCTAATTTAACTAAAGACATTTAGTTGTTTATGGTTTCTTTAGGAACCAAATCAACTTACGTAGACTATACTTTCTAAATTGACATCTATCGACAAAGTGTCTATGTCTAACACAAAAATTATATTTTTTTTGGGTGCAGAATGTAATATGGGTCCTTTAATAAAGATAGTTGGCTTTTGATGAGTATTATCCACAAAGTGAATACATTTTTTCCTGTGAATATGACCCTTATTGGTAAGGATCATATTTAGATATTTATTACCTATTTTAAACTTTTTTAAATTTTGTTGTAGTATAACATTTTCTATTTTAATTACCTCTAATGATTTATATCTAGAGCAAAAAATGCATGATGTTGGTGCTTCATGCATGTTTTTAATTTTACTAGCAAGTAATGTTTGTTCTTTCTTAAGTAATTTATAACTTTTGCTAAGCTTCTTAAATTCATCAAATAGTTCATGAAATATATTTAACAATTCATTAAAAGTAAATGAGACCTCGGAAGAAACACTTACCTTATCATTGATAGCCATTAGCATGAGACTCTCCACTTCTTCATTATTGTCTTCTTTATCTTCGAAGTGCCTCAGCTTTATATTTTTTATTTAAGAAGTGGTGTCCATTTTAAGTTCATCTTTATATTTTTTATTTATTTTCATTAATTTATTTGGATCTTTAGTCATAAGTTCAAATTCATAGTCCTAATCACTCGAGGTTTTACTCAAGGAGTCATCCATTGTTCTTAGTGCCAAGTTCTTTATGTTCTTTAGAAGGTGTTTACTTTAGTTCTCAAGGCAATGTCCTTCCTATTATTTGGAAAGTATTTTTCAAGTTTATAATTGCAAGTTATTTAATTTGTCTTTGATTCCTTTAATTTAGTTGTATTTTCATGTGTGATTTCTAAAGTATATCATATATCAAATGTCGAATCACAAGTAGAAGCTCGATTAAACTCGTTTTTATCTAAGGCACAAAATAAAACATTCATAGGTTTGACATTTAATAAAAACATATGTCTTTCAAGATCATTTCAATCATTTATAAGATTGGATGACTTCTGAAATCCATTTTTGACGATGTTCCATAAATCAAAATCTAACAAAACAAAAAAGATACGCATTCTAGTTTTCCAAAAGGTATAGTCCGTCTCATTGAACATAGGAGGACATTTGATGCATTGACCCTCATTAATACAAAAAGAAAATCATTAACTCTTTTATATGTTAATTCAATTGAGTATAACTGGCTCTAATACTAAATGTTAGGACCAAGTTGGCACTAGGGGGGGGGGGGGGGCGGGGGGGACAGGTGGTGAATTAGTGCAAGTGCAAGGTATACTCGGTTTGAAAAATGTGATTAAAGTAAAAATTGAAACTAAAAGCATTTTTCATTAATACCAATTCAGAGAGCGATTAAACTTAAGAACGAATGAAGAATCTCAATTTAGCTATGGAATGCTAAAATAAAAAGCAAGTAAAGAAGGCTCATAATGTTTATAATGGTTCAGTTAAAAGCTTAACCTACATCCACTTCCTGAGTCCTCCTTTATCGAAGCCCGCTGGTATCCACTAATAATCTTCTTCCACAAGTGAGAATCTTCTTCGTCGAAGCCTACCGGTACCCTTACACTTTTTTCCTTTTCCTAGACTCTAGAGAAAAACCTTTATCTTCTCTTAGCCCTCCCTTAAACAAAAACTACACTTGAAGAGAAGAGGGAGAGCTCTCAAGAAATTACAATAGCGTTTTCACAAGTTTTCACTCTTTATTCTTGCATCCTCAAGTAAGAACAGGTGGGGTATCTATAGGCCCCAAATGGTTTCAAGAATGGAGCCAAAATTCTCGAAGACTATGTCTTCTAGGAGACTGTATTTTCTTGGAGACTATATCTTTAAAGATCGTGCCTTACCTAACATTGGGCTACTGAAATGACCTTTCTAATTAGTCCTAATTAAGGTATAATGACCTCTTAATTGAGTTAGTAAAATAAACTTTTATTATGATGCTAACTACGATACTTAACAAATAATCTTCATTATCCGACCATCGATTGATCTCTCGGCGAACTCTCAGTAAACTCTTGGCATCCTTTTGGTGAACCCCCGGTGAGCTTCCAATTTCTTTCGGCGAACTCCCGATAAAATCCCAAAATACTTTTGGCAAACTCCCGACGAACTTCTCAGCAAACCTCTGGTGAGCTTTCAGTGAGCTCCCAACAGCATCATTCGAACCTCAGTTGACCTCCGGCAAACTCTCAATGAGCTCACACTACTTCATCCAAACCTCAGCTTGATACTCAAAATTGATTCCGACTCAACATCTAATTGTAATTCCTTTTTACCATCGTAGTTAATCTTGCATCACTTTCTCTAATACACTAGTTAGATCATAAAATCCATCAATTGATTTCATTATCAAAATCTAAGACTCAACACTAAGTCCTTCCTGTTCTTTGGAAGGTATATCCGTCATGTGTCAAATTAGTCATTTCATATGTCATTAATGAACTAATGAGTTCTTCCGGTGGAAAATTATTTAAATCCTTTGCCTCTTATATTGCAGTTACTTTTAGATCCCAATTCTTTGGAAGGGATCTAAGAATCTTATTTTTAAGTTCAAGATTACCACGATGGAGAAAAGGTATTACAGATCAGACATGGACCCAGGATCAAGCTTAGGCATTGAGCCAAGAATTGGACGATGTGGTGGGAGCTCGTTGGGAGTTCGTTAGGAGATTCACCAAAGGGATCGGAAAGCTCACTAGGAATATGTCGGGAGATTATCCGAGGAAGATCGTGAGACTCACCACTGGAGATTCCGGAGGTTGCCAAAATGCAGGAGTCAGGTCATTAAGCTTGGTGGGTCATGTTTGATTGTAATCTTTAAGTCATAGGTTAAGTGTAAGTTTGATTTGAGTGTGATTTGAAAATCAGCTAATCTAAATGAATAATTAAATAAAAATATTTTTAAAAATGAATTTAAAGAACATATTTTAAAGAATAAGAAGGAATTTAAACTAAGAACATATGACTCCTTAAGTGAACCTTAAAAATGATCTAAAGATGGACAAAATCTCTTGCTATGAACGCAAGAAGCTGAGGAGCTTTAAAGATGAAGAACACAATCAAAAAAAAAAATGAAAGATCTCACGCTTATGGCCAACCTCGATGAGGTAAGTAACCCACCCGAAAACTCTTTTACTTTTAATGAGTTATTACTTTCTTTTCATGAGCTTTATGATGAATTTAGAAAGATTAGCAAATCCTATAAATTACTTAAGGTATATCATGCATCATTAGTTAGTAAACTTAATAAAATACATGAAGTAGCACCATCACACAATACGTGCACCAAACATGAAACCTTACATGATACTTTACCATTACACAATGCTTGTTCTAAATATTATATGCTAGATAGTGTTAAAGAAGAAAACATCATACTAAAACAAACCTTAAAGAAATTTGAAATAGGGAATAAATCCCTTAATCTGATTCTTGCTAATAAAGGTCATATTAATAAAAGAAATGGAATAGGTTTTGTGGGCAATACCCAACAAAGGCCAACTACTTTTGTTAAAGAACCAACCTTAAATCTACTATGAAAAGTTAAATATAATTTTTTGGGAAGATTAGGACATATGGCTTACAAATGTATATTTAAAAATTATAGTCCTCACAAATTAATTTGGGTTCCTAAAGGAACCATAAACAACCTTATGCCATTAGAGAAAATGGGAAGAACATATCTTGAATAACCTAAACTCCAATGGGTACCTAAATCAAAACCTTCCATAATATAAAATTACCTCATAACAAGGCTAAGAGCATTAAGTTATGTTTTGAAAGTAGATACTCAAGGTACATGACTTGAGATCTAAGACTTTCAAAGCTCACTAGTATAAATAAGAATAAGAAAATTATTGACAATGAATCTTTTGATGGTTTCTCATTATATAATTAATATTAATGATGCATAGCTAAAGTATACAAGTATAAAAATGATCTAGAATCGAAGAACCTTAGTTTTTGAAAAATATATTTATTGAAACTTAGAAAAATGAGATTTTTAATTGAATGCTAATATCAAAATTATTGGCTTGAATATTTAGAAAGATTTATTATTGAATAACTTAAATGCTATGGTTATTAAATGATTTATTTAAATGGTTGAATAGTTATCTGTTAAGATTTAATGTGTGTTGTTAAATGATAGATTACTTTTGAATTTGAATATAAAATAAATAAATATTTAAAAATAAGTTTGTCAGCTCCTTGCACTATGTGTAAAGTGTTAAATTATTTTAAAAGTTAAAATTGAAATAGGTTGAATTTTGATTGAAGATGTTTTATGAAATCATGTTGGATGAATTAATAATGGATTGTGACCATACTTAATGAGTTTATATTTTGAAGTTATACATGATGATCTTTGTGATTTATAGCTTATTAATATTTACCATAATGAAAGCTTTTTTTCAATTTTAAATGAAAATGCATGTTTTTATTTGATTTAAAAGACAAAGACATTGTATGAAATAAAGAGAGAATATATTTTTCTTGAAAATTTATCTATCTTATAAATTTTTCAAAAAAAGAATAATAAATCAATTATGTTAATTTTTTTTTATGAATCTCTTGAACTATGAAAGTGATTTTGATTATTTGAACTTAAATAAGTTTCTATCATGATCTTGACAAGTTAAAAAAATTATAATTTAAAATCCTTATATAAATTTCATTCAAAGAAAGTGATATAAATGAATCATAATTTGTCTCTTCAGATCTATAACTTGAAAATCTTCTTATGAACCATATTCTTGAAAACTTGAAGTTTCATATATATAAATCAAGATCTTCTACTTTTTCTTCCTTAAAATTAACTTATGATATTGATATATATAATTTGATATCTTTATGAATGAATACTCTTCTTTGATCTCTTAAGATTCTATTTTATCATCTAAGAAGGGATTTATTGAATTAAATCATGTCTTTAATTTTCATTAATATTTTTTGATATTAATATCTTTCTTGACATGACTTATTTCATAATCCATGAATATAATAAGTTAAAAATTAAATGAAATATGCATGAGTTGATAATTTTATTTGGAAATACATAAGATATCTTTAGATTTAAATTTTAATTTTTAATGGCATGATATCTCTTATACTTTTGGGTATAAATTGAATATGGATGAAATGAAATTATGTCATCATATTTCATGACAATGACCAAAAAGGAAAAATAAAATTACCAATATGATTAGAAGAAAATTAGATATAATAACATTGAATGAGGAACAAGTACTTAGAAGAAAATTAGAACTTTCTAAATACATGCAAAATATTATATTTACAATTTGAGCTAAATCTACTATTATGTTTTCTTTTGGAATTCTTGATGATTATTATCAAAATCTACATGAGATATGATTTGCTTGATTTGCCACCTTGTTTTAAATTTACATAAGATTAACTAAATTGTATGGGTAGCTTTTGATTTTTTTCTTGGATTTTGAAATTCACATATATAAAATTTACATCTATAAAATTGAGTATTTTTGTGATATGATGTTTTTTTGTTCTCTACCTTACTTCTTGTTCACACAAAAAGGAGAAAGGAAATAACTAGCATTTCAAGAGACTAATAAGTCTATTGATTTCATTTTAAATCTCTTGAAAGTGTTTTTTGATGATTTTGAAATTAAATGAGTTCTTTACCTATATCATAATTTTGATTCATCGGAATTATAACTTGAAATCTTTTATGAATCAAAATCTTGACAACTTGAGATTTCTTATACATGAATCAAGAGATTTTATTTATTTCTCATATGATTTATCTCTTGATATTCAAAATTTATCTTCACGAATTGTATATCTCATCACCATATTAATTTTTCTTGATAAATTTCATGTGATGATTTAAAAATGATATAATAGGAAAAGTTTTATACTATTGTAACCATCCATTCTTTTTGACAATGACAAAGGGGGAGCAAAACTTGCTGGCTTACTTATTTCAAAAAATAAGCAAGAAGTGCTATCTTGTAAATCTCAAGAGAAGCAAAAAATTTGCTTAACCTCACACTCAACAAAAAAAAAAAAAAACATGCTAAGAGAAGTAACACTTGTCAACTTGTTAGTTTGTCTGATTGCTAGCATGAACATTGCAAAGGAAGGAAAAATTTGCTAGCTTGTACTTCTTAAAAGAAAAGAAAGAACTCACTAGCTTGCATCTTCTAAAGTGACGAAAAATTTACTAAATTGCTAAGCTTTCATATATAAAAAGCTAGCTAATTGCACTTCTCCTTTTTGTTGATAACAAAAGGGAAGAAGATACGATGATGAGAAATCATGTATGATGATAATGCATGTTGATTTTTGAAAATATACATAATAATTTAAAATAATAATCATGATTTTACTATAATGATATGGTGGTGTGATTAAAATAGTTTCAACTTGGACTTTTGAGCTCATCTTAATATTCTTTTTGAAATTTATTAAGAGGTCTTCTAAATGATGTGTTGCAAAAACTCTATGTATCTTAAAATTATATTTCACCTTTTTGTTGATGACAAAGGGGGAGAAATATACATTAATGACACATGACATTGAGAAATATACATTGATGACATGTGATACTAATCATATACTTAGATATCTTTGATATGGATGCATAATCTTTTTGAAACTCATGATTCGATGACTTGATGCAAATTTGTGTTGAAATTTGATTGGAATGTTGATTGCTTAAAATTACTTAAAATTTAAGAGTATGTGATTCTCTTAAATTTAAAGGCATGAATTTAGGAGGAGTTAGGATTAACTTATGTCATCAATTGATTATCATCATCAAAAAGGGGAAAGATTATTAAATCTCAAATTTTGATGATGAAATCAATTGATGAGTTATTGATTTAATATGTATTGTTAGAGTTGATTGATGTAGGATTAACTATGACAGAGACAAGATTATAATTAGAAGTTTGGCCAGAGTAAGTCCAGGCACCGAGTCAAGGTTCGGACGATGCGGTTGGGAACTCGCCAAGAGTGAGTTGGGAGCTCGCCAAGGGTATCGAGAGCTTACCAGGATGGCATAAGGGAGTTCGTCAGAAGAAGACCGAGACATATTGAATGATTATCGGGGAAAGGCTTGCCAGGAGTTGGGAAAGTATTGATGTGGACTTATGACTATGATTGATTGTAACTAATTAAGTTATACTTACCATCATGTAGGTTTAACCATAATGGAGAAAAGGTGTTATAGATCAGACATAGACCCGGGATTAAGCTTAGGCATCAGGCCAAGGATTAGACGATGCAGTGGGAATTCGCTAGGAGTTCACTAGGAGATTTGTCAAAGGGATCGTGAAGCTAGCTAGGAACACATCAGGAGATCACCAGAGGAAGATCGTGAGACTCGCCGCTAGAGATTCTGGAGGTTGTCGGAATGTAGGAGTGAGGTCATTAAGCTTGGTGGTCATGTTTGATTGTAATCTTTAAGTCATAGGTTAAGTATAAGTCTGATTTAAATGTGATTTAAAAATCAACTCAAAGAGGCAATCGGGTCCTATTAGGGTTTGATTGAGCTCAAGTTGAGCTCAATTAGTTGACCATAGGATTGGTCAACTGATGGTTCAAGCTAGAATTCGAAAAGTAGAGGGAACCACTTTTTCGAAGATTTTGATGGGTAAACCACTATCGCCCAGGTTTTCAAGTGGCTAACGGCGGTTGAACCGCCCAGGGCTAGCGGGTAAACCATCGTACCCAAGGTTTCAGTGGCTAAGCCGCCTAAGTCAGTGGGTAAACCACTTGTACCCGGATTTTTTGGGTACGTTTAAATTTTGGCTCTAAAATTCTAAAGCCATTTGGGGCTATAAATACCTCAAGTTTTCTTGCATTCTACATAATAATTTTTGGGGATTATATTTTAAGAAAAATTTATGAGAATTGTAAGAAAAAGAAAATGGGTAAGGGAGTTATCTAAAAGTTGTAATCTTGTCTCCCTTGTAAGTGTTGCAAGGGTTTGATATTCACCCAAAGGAGATCAATAGTGGATGTTGGCGTGCCTCAAGAAGGAGGACTCGAAAGTGGACGTAGGCCAGTTAGTGCTGAACCACTATAATTGTAAGTGTTCTTACTTTTTTGATTTATTGCCTACAATTGTTAGGCTCTTAATTGATTTCAACAAAATACCAATAGACACTTCTGATTTTTATTTACGTTTTAAAAGAAAGGCTTCGAAATCAAGTACTTCACTTATGATATTACCTATATCCTTATTCGGATTTGGTTGTTCTTTTTGAGTCGTCTATAAGCAACAAGCTTAGCACTTCTGTATAAGATTCACTTGCTTAACTTCAATGAAAAGCTTCGAATTTTCTATCTTGCTTCAAGCAAAAAGTTTTTTATTTAAAACATTAATTTACTTTTGCACTAATTCACCCTCATGCCCACCCATTCCGGACCCCCGCCCCCCCCGCCCCCCCCTTTTCCTCCGCCTCCTCTTCTCCTTCTTAGTGCCAATTGATCCTAATATAACCCTCTTGATTACCGACAAAAGCCATTTAGTCTCTTTTAGATGTTAAATCAAATGAGAAAAACTTAGCTTTGATACCAACTGTTAGGATCGAATCATTACTAAGAGGGGGGGAAGGTGCATGAATTAGTACTTTTGTAAAAACATCATTTTGTAAAACTTTGTTCGATGAAAATCAATATCAAAAGTAAGCTTAAATTAGAGTAAGTATAAAATGAAGTGAGAAGCTAAGTAAGCATCAAAAGTAAACAACAAAGAAGAGAAGGCACACCAATTTTATAGTGGCTTGGTCCATATGACCTACTCCACTCCCATTTCCTCTTCACTCGAGGCCATCGACTTCCACTAGTGACTTTTTTCAATGGACGAAGATCAACCATCTTGCAACTCTTTTCTCCTTTTCATAGGTTCAAGAAAGATTATTTACAACTCTTTACAAGTATTCCATCAAACTCTCTCTTAGAACTACCTCGAAGCTTTTGGAGAAGGAAATTCAACTCTCTAACAAGGTTTTCTCATAAGTTTTTTTTATCTGAATTCTTGCTCTTTTCTTGTTATTTCAAGAAAAAATACCTGAGGTATTTATAGACCCAAAATTATTTAAAATCTTGGAGCCAAAATTCAAATCCCTAAGATTTTTTTGGGATACTAGCGGTACCACCACCGGCATCAGGCAGTACCACCATCGAACAGAGCTCGAGATTCTAGGCTCGGGTGGTACCATCGCTCGAAATAGATGGTACTACTGCCAGTAGCTAGTGGTAACACTACCCATGAATCTCGAAAAAGTACTTTTCAATAATTTTCATACCCTAAGTTATACCATCTCTTGACCTGGCTATACCTCTTTTCAGGTTAACGAAATGAGCCTCTTAATAGGCTCAAATCAGTCTTAATTAAGGTTTGATCAAGGCCCAATGGGCCCTTAATTGAGTTAGTATGGTTATACCCAAAACTAACTCAATTAATACCTAAACTACTTTAATCAACATAAATTATTACAAAGCATGAATCATATATTGTCCAACATGTCGTTGGTTCATTTGGGACTTCGTTTGACCCTTCGATGCTTCGTTTGACCCTTTGATGCATTGTCCTCTCTTGTGGCGTATTGCTCAATCGGCATGTTGACTTCTGTGACATCCGATATCCTTGGTGCAATATCTAATCCTTCAGGGTCGATGCTCGAACTCATGGCACAAATCCTTCTGCTGACCAATCTTCTAATATGTTCCACTCCGACCCAATAATTAATTCTTTATGCTTTAATCAATTTGTCTCTCTTTGATCGAAGCCAGTCCTGCATCATGCAGATTCGAGATTCAATAGAAATCAGGTTGTTGGGATTGCTACCTTAGTAGTTCGAACCTTGAACTAACTTGATAGTTGGAGGGACATTGTTGAGAGTGCCCTGACTTTGTCTAGGAGCATCGACATTATGTGAATATTGGCTTGGAGAAAGACTTAGAAAGGACCTTGGTTAGATCCAAATCATTATTATAGCATGGACAACTAAAATCTGCACTAAGATTTATAGTGTTAAACATCATGATCTTTTCATATAGGGTTATTAAGATGAGGTATTACACTAATATGAGTTGGTACTCTAATTTCTAAATGAGAAATAATTTGTAGATGGTTAATTTGGGAGTCCTTTGATTTGGTTTCTTCTTTCGCAGGTTGAAAATCTCGGATCCAACAAATTTGACCATTCATCAACCGCAACCAATTGTTGCCTTGGCCATGGGATTATTGGTTTGGTATTCGCTGCTTCTCGACTTTTTCTCCCTCGGATATAGATTAATTAGTTTTGGTATTTTTATGAGAGAATCCTACCTCAGGCTTCTGTTAGATCCTACTAAAAGAAATGACAAATGCTTAACTTTCAAATAACATGAATTTATACATAAAAATATATTACAAAATATGATAATTATATGATTTAAAATATTCATTCAAATCATTTGAAGGAGATCATGTTTAGATAATGATCCTTATGATTTGAGAGAATCATGATAATATATTATCATAATTTATATAATTAAGAGGATCATGATAATCTTATAATGATTTATTTTTCTCAAAATCATCCCTCCTATTTTGCCTCCACATAATGGTGTTCTTATCGAAGATATTGATCTTTGACCCGAAAATTGTTGGCGAGACAAAGACTTAGTAAGAAGATATGCAAGTAGTTTAGAAAATGATATATAAGAGATATGGAACTCATTATTTTGAACCTTATCACAAACAAAGTGAAAATCGATCATTATAGACTTCATTCAAAAGTGAAATACATGATTAGCATATATATATATATATATATATATATATATATATATATATATATATATATATATAAAACTTCGATTTTACAAATTATATAACTCTAGGATTAGAGAATGTGATAAATAGTTCTTGTATTTATGATTGAATCCAACAAGGTTCAATAATTATAGAAGCAACAATTCAATATTCAGCTTCGTAAAAGATCTACAGCAACAGAGTATTATTTTTTGAAACTCTAAGATATTAGATTATGACTAAGAATTATGATATAATCACTATTAAATGTCTTGTCATCCTCATTACTTTCCCAATCAACATCTAAAACTACATTAAATGACAAAGAAGATTCCTTTTAAAGAAATAATTCATTATTAATAATGCCCTTTAAATACTTTAGAAGACATTTAACAATTATCCAATAGTTGAAAATGGACTTATGGTTGACAATAGAAAGCTCAATAATGAACTTTTATGATTGTCTTATGAAAAGAAAAAATATTTATTTAATTTAAAAACTTGATTTTTGAATTTAGTAAGCATCAAACAAATTGGTGTGAGTTTAATTATATGTTTATGATGTATTAGATAAGAAGAATTTAAAATATAAGTACTAAAATCAAACTTTGCTATGAATATTCTCAATACATAAGACTTCTTAAGAAGTAGTGATAGGACCCTAACAGGGTCGAGTCCATCAGTTCCAAATTAATTCAAGCTGAGTTATATTGGTTTATTTAGTCAGATCAGTTATAGGTCCAGTGAGCCTAATCTAGTCAGTTATGAGTTAGTTATTATCTTCAGTTAGGGTGGAGTCAATTATTATTTTCACTTTGGAGTTTTATTTAGTTTCTATCAGTTAGTTAAGAGTCCAAGTTTAGTGGGACTCTTAGTCTAAGCCTAGAGGGACTCTTGGCAGAGCCCAATAAATAATAGTGTAAACTCTTTTATAAATCAATGAAAAAGTCTTAGTTTTAGCCAAAAGGCAAAACTCTAGGAGACAGATCCCCTCGAAGTGATCATTTATCCCTCATTTTTTCATCTCCATCTATGACAGAATTCTACAGGGTTCTATCAATTAGTATCAAAGCAGCGTTCCTACGCACTTCCACTGTCGTTCATCATCCACACTGCCATTGTTGTTGCTCTCTTGCTGCTATCATCTTCTTTTGTTGCAGCCACCATCTTCATCTCTCGTTGCCACAACCACCTTACTGTAGCTATCATCAACAATCATCAAAGAGAGAGAGAGAGAGAGAGAGAAGAAAAAGAAATGGTAGTTGTTCCCCATCCTACCGCTACCATCAATCGGCCTTTTGTTGTTGTCCCCTGCCACACCCAATGTCCAACGTCATTGTTGCCTTCCTCCTCCCCCGTCCTCTACTAAGCATAATCCTCGCTCGCCTAACCGTTGCCCCTTCTTCTTTCCCTACTACAGCAGTCGCCCGCTCTAAACCTCTCCTCTAGTTCCTGTGACTTTTCCACCCACTACTATCACTACCCTCTTGCAACACCGCTATCATCCCTCTACCACTGAGGTCCCCTCGCCGGACCCTCTTCCTCACCTATTGCCTTCAGCCCGTATAACCTATCCACCATCTTCCTCTCCTCATCTACTGACAGCATCATTGTTGTTGCCAGCCCTCACCACTGCCATCCATCACCAACTATCGTTGCCACCCACCGCTGCTTCCCATTACTACCTCCTATGCCTTCTCCCCTATCCCACTATAGTTGCGCCTTCCTCCCTTTGACTGTAGTGCACAGTCTGCTTGCCATAGCTACCCTCTTCATCCCCTCCCTTGTCACAGTTGCTACCCACTACTGCAGCCGCTTCTAGCCATGCCCTCTATTGCTTCCAGTCTGGGTGAATCCTAATTTATGATAACAGGTGTTCAAAGGTAAAGTTGATTATACAAGACAAATAACTACTTGTCGATTTCTTTTTTATGCCCTAAGAAGATTTTGAAGTGGCGATCCTCAAAGGAAGATATAATACCATCACTAGCCATTAGATAAAAATGGGTCCTTAGAAGACTACAATGACTAATGCACCAAAAGATCGACCTATTGTGTACACTAAATGGAGACCCTATTTCATTGTTCAAAGGGTTATGATGTGTGACAAATTTCCTGGACCGAAGTGCTTTCAAAGTTTGATGTTGCTCGGCCTTAAGGACAAGGTTGATTTGAAGAAGGCGGGTTTGATAGAACCCTAATAGGGTCGGGTTGATTCCAAGTTAATTCAAGTTGAGTCATGATCAGAGATAGTTATAGGTCAAGTGAGCCTAGTTAAGTTAATTATGAGTTGTTTAGAGTTAGTTAATATCTTCAGTTAGGGTGGAGTCGATTATTAGTTTGGAGTTTTATTTGGTTTCTATTAGTTAGTTAAGAGTCCAAGTTTAGTGGGACTCTAAGTCTAAGCTTAGAGGGACTATTGGCAGAGCCCTATAAATAATGGTATAAATTCTTTTATGAATCAATAAAGAAGTTTTAGCTTTAGCTTAAAGGCAAAACCCTAGGAAAAAGATCCCTCAAAGTGATCTAGGATGCCTGATCCCCTCGAAGTGATCGTTTATCTCCCCCTTTTTCATCTCCATCTATAAGAGAATCCTACGAGAATTCTATCAGGTAGTTCAATGGACAAGGTAGCTTATGGTTGTTCAAGCACCATTAAGGACCTGAGCTAGAGGAAGCAAATGGAACAAGAATTAGTGGGTTTTGAGTGGATATTATTGGATTGATATATGAGGTTGATGATTTAGAATGATTATTTAAGGTGGCTCATGAGTTTGGAGAACCTAATTAACAAAGTTATTAAAACTTAGTTTATGTAAGAGAGAGTTAAGTGATTTATAAATAAAAAAGATTTCATAAAATTAACATGACAAAAAATAAAAATTCTTTTGGTTGATAGATCAAACAATTTAAAGATATTTTGATTACTTAAATATCTAAGAAAAACATAATATTGCCCAGGCTTCCAATTTGTTATGGGTGTAAAGAGTTTAACCATGCATAGCATAAACACCAAAAAAAAACATAAATTTACTATAGAGGTGGATCTAAATACTTTTTAAATGATGAAATCATGTTGATAACTGAAGAAGGCATATAATTGATAAGATAAGTTACTAAGATAAATACATAAGACTAAAATTAAAGAGTTAACAAACCATGAGTAAGGAGTGCTAGACCAGGTTAGACGATGTGTTGATGATGACATTCCAAAGTCTTATTATGTTCAGGGTTATATAGATAGGTGAGAAAATGATAGGACCCTAACAGGGCTGGGTCCTCATTTATTGAGTCATATTCTTTATTAAGTTATTTGGTTAGTCCAATCAAATCAATTAGGAGTCCTAGTATGAGTTGGAGTCTATTTTAGGAGTCCAAGTTTAATTAGAAGTTAGTTAAGAGTCTATATAAATAATGGTGAAACTATTTTGTTTTGGACAATCAAGGAAGAAAATATGTTTTAGCCTATTAGCTAAAACCCTAAGAGGGTCGATGCTATATAGAGATCAAGGAGGGTCGATCTCTTATAGAGATCAAGGAGATCGATTCCCTTGAAATGATTGTTTATCCCCCTTTTTCAATCTCCAGCCATGATAAAACCCTAGGGGTTCCTATCATCTGGTATCAGAGAAGCATTAGAACTAACCCTAGGTATTCCTATAAATTGGTATTAGAGCAACAATAGAACCCTAAGGGTTCTTATTAATTGGTATCATAGTAGTGATCCTCGATGTTCTCGCTGTGATTCCACTATCGATCTACACCGTCGTCATCGCCCTTGCCATCGTCATCGCCACTATTGAATCTACAACCTTACTATAGTTCTCACCATCTTCGCTGTAGTTATCATCAGCCAAAAAAAAAGTAAAGAAGAAAAGAAAAGGAGAGAGAGAGAGAGATTGAAGCCCGCAGCCATGTCATCCTGCTCGAGCAAGAAAGAAGCCAACCCATTGCCACCCACCGTTATTCTTCCCCTCCTCTTCATCTCAAGTGCCACCACCACCCTACTGCCGCTGCGGTTGTTAGGATCAATTGGCACTAAGAGGGGGTGGGTGGGTGGTGTGAATTAGTGCAAGTGTAAATTTTTTATTTTATAAAAACGTTTCGGTTAAGCACAATAGGAAGATCCAAAGCTTATTGTTCAAATAAAGCAAGTGAATGATAAGAAGATTGCTAAGTTACTTACTTACTAATTACTTACGAAAGAGCAAGGAAATCCAAAAGATAAGAAACATCGCAAGTGAAATATTTACTTTCAAAGAGTAAACAAGATCGGAAGCATTAAATAAGGAAAGCACAATATGAACTTATAATTTTTATAATGGTTCGGCACCAATGGCCTACATCCACTCCCGAGTCCTCCTTCTTGAGGTACACTAGTATCTACCACTGATCTTCTTTGGGTAAAGACTAAACCCTTATACTTTACTTACAAGGGAGGCAAGATTACACTCTTTGATCACTCCCTTATCACTTTTCTTTTTCTTATAATTCTTACACTTATAATATAATCCCTAAAATTATTGTGTAGAATGGAAGAAAACTTAGGCTATTTATAGGCCCCAAATTGGCTTCAAAATCAGAGTCAAAATCCAATCGTATTTGAAAAATCTAGGTACGGGCGTTCACCCGCTGGCCTGGGCGGGTCAACCGCCGAAAGTACCCAGATTCCTGGGTACGGGCGGTTCAACCACCCAGCCTAGGCAGGTCAGCCACCTGAAAGCCTAGGCAGTGGTGGTACACCTACTGTTCACTAGCAGTTTACCCACAAAAATTTTCGCAAAAGTGGTTCCCTCCACTTTTTGAATTCCGGATTAAACATGATGTTGACCAACCCTCTATCAATAAATTGAGCTTAACATGAGCTCAATCAAACCCCAATAGTAGACCTGATTGTCTTATTGAGTTGATTTGGATTTTATCCAAATCTAACTCAATTAGGACTCACTTCTAACTATGACTCAATGATTACAATACTTAAAGACCACAAGCTTAAACTAAGACTCAACTTCCGCCAATCCGGTAACCTCCGACATTCTTGCGGCAAATCATCTGGTCTTCTTATGGTGATCTCCCGGCGTGCTCCTAGTGAGCTTCCCGATCCCTTCGGCAAATCTCCTAGCGAGATCCCACTACATCGTCCAAACCTGGCATGATGCCTAAGCTTGATCTTGGCCCATTATCTGGTTATAACTTCATTGCTCCTGTCATAGTTAGACCTACACGATGCTAATTATAAATTAATTAAATATAATCATAATTGTCAAACATCTATTACAAGACTATCCTAACTCCCGATAAGCTTTTCGCTACCGCCGACAATCTTCCAATGAATCTCAGTCTTCTTTTGGTGAACTCCCTTGCGTTATCCTAACAAACTCTCGATTCCCTCGGCAAGCTCCCGACGCACTCCTAGCAAGTTCCCAACTGCATCGACCCAATACATGGACTTGACCTTGGCCAATCCTTAATGTAATAATCATTTATCATAATTAATTATGCATCAATCAATTTCTAACAATTCATATTAGATCAATAACTCATCAATTGATTTTATCATCAAAATCCGAGATTCAATAGCTGCTACCACCAAATTTATTGCCTACAGCTATAGCCAAGATGCCAGCATCTACCTCCCTAGTTGCGTGAACGTTACTGCCCTTCTTCCCTCACTCATCGCCCCTGTCATCTCCCACATCAGCTATAGCCACCACTTGTCGGACCCCCTACTTGTGCCTCCTCTTCATCTCTTCTTCCTTTACCAATGGCAGTTGCTGCTAGTGCTACTGCCCAACCGCATTGCCAATGCCCTCTCCCCTGCCACTTGTCATTGCTGCAACTCCCATGCACCACCAATAGAGATGATGTTGCGCCCCATCCTGCTTTCATCACCGTAGTTTTCTGGTCGTTGCCCCTATCTCGCTGTTGCTTCCTGTTGCCCTTACCTTTCTTCCAAGCCCTTATCTTCCGCCTGCAACCCACATAATCATGCCCTCTACAGCCATTGTGGGTCGCTCCTCATGCCGACGTTGCTACCTCCTCTGCTTCCTATTGCCTCCTCTGCTTCCCACTACTTCCCACCCCCATCAGCTGCCTACAGCCCATGCTGTCATTATCCTCTCCTACCGTAGCCCTTGTTGCTACCGCCCGCTCCTTCTTCCTCCTCTATTGCTGCTCCAACCACACCCTACTTCCTCTTTTGTCGTTGTTGTCGCCGCCCCCATCTAATTCCTGCAACCCAACCCAGCAGTGCCCTCCTCTGCCGCAGCATTGTCACATATAGCAGCATTGTCGCTGCTGCCTCCTACTATAATGCATAGCCCTCTTGCCGCAGCTCCAGCCAATGCCTGCTGCTCCCTCATTGCTCCCAGCCACGCCCTCCTCTACATAGCCCATACCTAGCATTGTCATCTCCAGCCTTCTATCACCTACAACCATGCCGCCAGTCACTCCCTCCACTACTATCGCTCCCTCCTCGGCCGCTGCTTCCTTGCTTTCAATTGCCCTCTTCTTCCTCTAGCCATCATTGTTGGTTGTCAATGTCACCTCTTGCTGCCACATAGTCATCGGTCATTGTTGTTTTCGCCAACTATTGACCATGGGCCCCCGTCAACACCATGGCACTCGCCAAACCATGCCGCTGCCCTCTTATTTCTCCCCTACTTTCGCTCGGCAGGGTTTATATCCCGCTGTCCCCATCCACGTCTTCCCGCTATAGCACTGTCATCGTCGCTACCTCTCGCTCTGCCCACTTCCTTTCCTTCCTTGCTGCCGCCACTATTTCCTGGCTAGCAGATCACCCCCTAGGCGACCTTGGCAACGCTTCTCCCAACCACACCACCAACGCTTCCTCTTTGCTACAGGCATTGACAGCAACCATCATAGCCATCTTCTTCCTTCGTCAGCTCCATCTACACTGTCTTGCTGCAGCCTAGCAACCATCGCTATCACTGCCTTCCCCTTTCCTTTATCCTCCATAGCCTCACCAAATCGTCAATCGATGCACACCCCTTGCTGATATGTTGTAGTGATCAACACTGCCTTCCTATAGATCGTAACAATGAATTATACCCACATCTACTGCCCTTAAGCCTTGGTAGTAGCCACCGCATCCTCGACGACCTCATCCTTGTAGCAACACTACACCACTGCCCTTTTGACCACCGGTGTCATAGCAGGAAACACTAAGTAGGAGGTACTGATATCCTTAACCCAATATTAGAAATAGGAATTAAATATATTGATCTATAATCTTATGCGATGACTACTAATAATTCAATGGAAGCAAGATTTGAAGCCTTCGAAGCCCGAATGTAAGAAAGATTGTAAGAACTCTTCAGTGAATTCAAAAGAAGTCTATTAGATAATCCTAACAAATCTCAACATGGTAAAAGTTTCAACCCCAAAAGGAGTCGATCTGAAAAATATGATCAAGGGAAAGACATAAGATATCCACCCATGAGGGTGGAGTTCCCCAGATGGGAAGATGGAGATCCGATCAGTTGGGTCTCATGAGCTTAAAAGTATTTTCACGTCCACAGAAATCCAAAAAAATCTAAGGTGGAGGTAGCTTCAAATCAACTTGATGATGATGCGATCCGGTGGTATGATTTATATGAGACCTATTACAAAGTCCCTTTGTAGGGACGATTCAAGAGAGAGCTTACCACAATCCTCCAAACTTCTAAAGTACAGGAGTCCCAAAGTAGATGTGAGTGTCTGTGAAACCAAACCTAAGATTGGTCGAGATTAAGTGCAAAGTTAAAGCTCACCACCCCCGCACCATGATGGTTGTCATATCATTTGCACATGTGCATGAAGAAAAAATCAATATGGACACTCGTCAAAATAGAAGCTTCAACAGACAGGTAATCAACAAGCCACCCACCCCATCTATTCTGAGCCAAAACCTAGACATCTAAAAGCCAACCCAAGAAGAACTTAAGGAAATATTAACAAAGGATTTGTGTTTGTATTATGATGAAAACTGATGCACACAAGGGCAACTTCTAATGATTAAGCCAAATAAGGAGGAATCAAAAACTGACAATATGGAGTTGGGTCATAAAGGTTGTAACAAACTTCTGATGATTGAGTCAATTAAGAAGGAATCAGAGACTAACGATGTGGGATTCGACCTGAAGGTATGGATTCTAATAAAGATATTGGACCTATCACACATACAGTGCATTCATTAGTCGGTTACTCTAACCCGCAACCTATGAAAATTGAAAGAATTTTAAAGCATTAGCCTGTTATTATTTTAATCAATATTGATAACACTAATAATTTTATGGACATAAAGCTTTTTGACCAATTGACCTATCATATTAAAGGTTATGACAAATTTGAGGTTAAAGTTACTGATGGACGAATCCTAACTTGTGATAATAAGTGTTCAAAGATAAAGTTAATCATATAGGGCAAAGAATTACTTATTTATTTCCTTTTGATACCTCTAAAAGACTTCAAAGTAGTGATCCTCAAAAGAAGATATAAAACTGCTATTAGCCATTAGATAGGGAAGATTCATTAGAAGACTATAATGATTCCTACACCAGAAAATCGGCCTATTGCTTATAATAAGTGGAGATCCTACTTAATTGATCAAAGAGTTATGATGCACAATAAATATTGAAGTGCTCTCAGAATTTGATGTTGCTCATCCTTGAGGACAAGGTTGATTTGAAGAGGATGGGTCTGATAGGACCCTAACAAGATTGGGTCATCATTTACTGAGTTATGTTCTTTATTGAGTCATGTTGGTCATTCCAATCAAGTCAATTAAGAGTCCTAGTAGGAGTTGGAGTTTATTTAATCAAGAGACATATTAAGAGTCTATTTAGGACTCCATGTTCAATTCGGAGTTGGTTAATATTTTCTATAGAGATCAAGGAGGGTCGATCCCCTATAGAGATCAAGGAGACCGATCCCATCGAAGTGATCATTTATTTCTCCTTTTTCATCTCCATCAAAGATAAAACCCTAGGGGTTCCTATCATCTGGTATCAAAGCAGCGACAGAACCCTAAGGATTTATATCAAAAAACGAGTGATTTTATTATTTTCAAGAAGGTTACAAAGCTTTGAAAATTATTCACCATTATCAATATAAAAAAAATAATAGACCATTCAAAGAACTTTTCATAAATTTATAATATTAAACTTATAAAAATATGATGAATACTTTAGATTTTTGCTTTATTGAAACTAATGACATATGCATTTGAAATAATTCACAAAAATAAGATACTAGTTAACTCATCATGAGATTATAATAGTAAATAAAGAGGATAAAAGTTAAATCTCAGATTTTGATGATAAAATTAATTGATGAGTTTTATGATTTAACTTGTGTTAGAGAAAATGATGCAGGATTGACTACGATGGTGAAAAGGTAATACAATCTGATATTGGGTCGAAGTTCAGGCATTGGGTCGAGGTTCGAACGATGTAGTGGAGCTCGCCGAGAGTTCGCTAGGAGTTCGTCAAAGGTGATCAGAAGCTTTCTAGGAGCACGACGGGATTTCACCGGAAAATGATCGAGAGACTTACCGGGAGTTCGCTGGAGGATGTCAGGAAATTCGCTGGGAATTCAAAAGATTAATTGACATGTTAGACAAGAACAATTGTAATTGTGTAGTATGTCGTAGTTAGCATCATAATTGAGTCCTAATTGAGTTAGATTTCAAGAAATCTAAATTAACTCAATGAGAGGCAATTGGATCTACTTTGGGTTAGACTTAAGCTCATTGTTAAGCTCATTTCGTTGTCCTAGAAAGGGGTCAACAGGAGGTATACCTTAGGTATATAACAGTACGAGAAAGTACTATTCCCGGGCTGCCCGATGGTAGCACCATCGGTGGGTGGTGATAGTAGCACCCAGGCAATGGTGGTATTGCCCGCCCAAGTTTTCGAGCGATTGTCGACAATCGCCCATACCCTATTTTTCTAAAAATGGTTAAATTTTGGCTCTATTTTTTGAAGCCAATTAGGGTCTATAAATATCCTAAGTATTATTGCATTAGAGAGTAAGAAAGTGTAAGAGAAGTGGTCGTAATCTTAGTTAAAATTCTATAAAATTGGAGAGCTTCCCTTGAGTGCTTCAAAGTATAAAGCGAGTCTAAGAGAAGAGAAAAAAAAATTATAAATATTCCTCTCTTGAACTTGTGAAAAGGAAAAAAGTGTAGGAGTTTTTTATCTTTACCCATAGAAGAAAATTATTAGTGGATACCAGCAGACCTCGATGAAGGAGAACTCGGAAAGTAGATGTAGGTCAAACTTTTGGCTAAACCACTATAAATTTGTGAGCCATCTTTTACTTGCTTTTTATTTTAGCATTTTGTAACTAAATCAAGATTCTTCATTCAGTCTTATGTTTAATTGCTCACTTACTTGCTTTTAACGAATTCCAAGAAACACTTTCATTTTCTTCTTTACTTCAAGTAAATTTTTTGAAATGACTTTATTTGGCATTAAAGAGAGACACTCTATCATATATTCTCCATGTTCAATGACACAGATTACACATATTGGAAAACTAAACCATGTATCTTTTCAATTTTGATAGATTTTGAACTATAAAATATTATTAAAAATGATTTTAAGAAGTTATCCAATCCAATGAATGATTGGAATGATGATGAGAAAATGATGTTTTCATTAAATGCCAAAGTTATGAATGTTTTATTTTGTGCTTTAGATAAAAACGAGTTTAATCATATTTCTACTTCTGATTCAGCTTATGATATTTAGCATACTTTAAAAGTCATACACGAAGGCAAAATTAGGGTAAATGAATTAAAAATAAATCTTCTTATTCATAACTATGAATTGTTTAAAATGAGACAAAGTGAGACTATTTGTGACATGTATACTCGTTTTATGGATGTCATTAATAGTTTAAAATCATTTAGTAATGTTTATTCTAATCTTGAACTTGATAATAAAATTTTGATATCTTTACCTAAAAGTTAAGATCCGAAAGTAACTGCTATACAAGAGGTCAAAGACTTGAATAACTTGCCTCTTGAAGAAATAATTGGGTCTTTGATGACTTCATGAGCTACAAAGCTCATGATGAACTTAAAGAACACCTTTTAAGGAACAAGAAGGATATTACCTTGAGAACCAAATATGAATACCTTCTAAAGAATATGAAGGACTTGGCACTGAGAACAGCAAATGACTCATTGAGCGATGAGGACTATGATCTTGCACTACTAATAAGAAAACCTAAAAAAATCATAAAAAAATAAAAATTATAAAAATAAAAATAAATAAAAAAAGAATAATATAATACATTTTGAATGTAAGAAGCTAGGGCATTTGAAAAGTGAATGCCCATAGCTGAAGAAAAAGGTGTCAAACAAGAAGAAGGCCTTCTAAGTAATATGGGATGATTCAAGATGAGGAAGACAACACCAATGTAGAAGTAGCTAACTACGCGCTCATGGCCATTCATAATGAGGTAAGTAAATTTTCGAAGGCTCCTTTACTTTTGATGAATTATTAAATATATTTTATGAACTAGTTGATGAATTTAAGAAGTCTAACAAAATTTATAAATTACTTAAGAAAGAACATACATTACTTGCTAGTAAATTTAAAAACATGCATGAAGCATCAATATCATACAATTCTTGCACTAAATGTGAAACACTAGAGAAAATTAGAAAGAAAAATGTCATATTTCAATAAACTTTAGAAAAAAATTAAAATAAAAAATAAATCTTTAAATATAATCTTTGCTAATAAGGGTCATGTCCATAGAAAAGAATGTATTGGCTTTGTGAGTAACACTCGACAAAAGCTAACTATCTTTGTCTCAAATGTCTTTTTTGTGATAGACTAGGGCATTTAGCCCATAAGTATTCGAAAGTATAGTCTATATAAGTTGATTTGGGTTCATAAAGGAACTATAAACAATACAATATCCTTAGTTAAATTAGGTATAGCTTTTCATGAGGGACCCAAAGTCAAATAAGTATTTAAATCAAAACCACATTTCTTGTAGGTTTGTCTCTAAACAAAGGCTTGGAGCACAAAATGGTACCTTGATAGTGGATGCTTAAAACATATGACTGGAGATTCAACTTATTTTTCTAAGCTTACTAACCTAAATGAAGGAGTTGCCACATTCGGAGACAATAATAAGCAAAAAAAATCATTGGGAAATGAACAATATTTTACAAATTAAACCTTTTGATTCAAGATATACTATGAGTTGATGGTTTAAAATATAATCTACTAAGCATTAGTCAGTTGTGTGATAAAAGATATATTGTTAAATTTGAATCTAATACTTGTATAATTGAAATATCATACGAAAATAAATCTATGATTGCCTTAAGAAATAAAAATATATATAATATTAATATTGAAATTGTTTGTGATGAAATATGCTTTTTGGCTTTGAATGATGATGCTTGAGTTTGGCATAGGAGACTGAGTCATGCTAGTATGATACTATTAGATTAAATCTCAACTAAAGTTTTAGTAAGAGGATTAACTAGCATTAAGTTTAACAAAAATAAAGTTTGTGATGCTTGCCAAATAGGAAAGAAAATAAAAAGTAGTTTTAAGTCAAAAAAATCAAATAAGCACATCTAGGCTACTACAATTAATCTATATGGATTTATTTAGATCAATTGATAATACAAGCTCAAGAGATAGTAAATACGTATTTGTTCATTATAAATGATTATAGTAGATACACTTGGATTTACTTCTTGACACACAAAAGTGATTATTTTAAATATTTTTCAAAATTTTGCAAGCTTGTTCAAAACGAAAAAGTTTTATGATTTCATCTATACATAGTGATCATGGTGGTGTGTTTCAAAATTATGATTTTTAAACTTTTTTGAGTCAAATGGGCACAACCATAATTTATCTACTCCTAGAAATCCATAACGAACAACCAAAATGGAGTAGTGGAAAGAAAATATAGGATTTTACAAGAAATTACTAGAACCATATTAAACGAACATAGCCTACCTAAATATTTTTGGGTCGAAGTCGTTAACACTACATGCTATGTTATGAATAGGTTCTTGTAAGACCATTATTATCAAAAACTCCTTATGAATTGTGGAATAGTAAAAAAAATCCAATATTTCATATTTTAAGATTTTTGGTTGTAAATGATTCATTTTAAATGAAAAGGATGTCTCAGGATAATTTGATACAAAATCTGATGAAGATATTTTTCTTTGTTATTCTTCTACTTCAAAAACTTATCGTATTTTTAATAAAAGAACATTAGTTATTGAAGAATCTATTTATGTCATTTTTAATAAGATTTTTAAATTTAAGAAAATTAATTTTTATAATGATTTTAATTTTAGCACTTTAAATTTGAATGTATATTTGTAAAAGCAACTTGGATGAATCTACTTTTAAATCCTTACTCAAGGAATAAATGCCCCATCTTAAGGAGCTTATATTATGAGATACATCAAAAGATATTCAAACTCGTTCTTCTTTTAAATTTTTATACTAACACCATATTTCTATGTTAAATTAAACCAAAATGCATTAATGAAGTCCTAAGAGATGATTCTTAGGCTATTGCAATGCATGAATAATTAAACAAATTTGAGAGAAATGAGATGTAGGAGCTTGTTGCTAGACCTAGTGACCGTTTAGTGATTGGTACTAAATGGGTCTCTAGAATTAAGCAAGATGAAAAATGGTATTGTGGTTAGAAATAAGGTTAGAATAGTCGGTTTCAACTAAGAAGGAAACAATTATGAAGAAACATTTACTCTTGTAGCTAAACTTAAAGCTATAAAGATGCTCCTTGCCTTTGATTCTTTTAAGAATTTTAAATTATTTCAAATGGATATCAAAAGTACTTTTCTTAATGATTTTATTTATGAAAAAGTTTATGTTAACCAACCTATCGGTTTTAAAAAATATTATTTTTCAAATCATGCTTTTAAATTATTCAAAGCTCTTTATGATTTGAAACAAGCCTCTAAAGCTTGGTATGAAAGACTTAGCTCTTTCCTTATTTCAAATAATTTTTTGAAAGACAACATTGATACTAGATTATTTATTAAGTATTTTAAAATAATTTTTTTAATATTTAAATTTATGTGGATGATATTATTTTTGATATTACTATTGAATCCTTATGTGAATCTTTTGTTAAGAATATGAGCCAAGAGTTATGCGTAATGGGTGAACTAATTTTTTTTCGTAGGGTTACAAATAAAATAATTAAATGATAGTATCTTTATAAGTCAAACTAAATATACTTTAGATTTATTAAAATATGGATAATGCCAAGGCTATAAACACACCTATGAGTAATTCTACGAAGTTAGACTTGGATAATCAAAATAAAAATTTTGATAAAAAATCATATAGAAAAATAGTTAGTTTATTATATTTAACTGCTGCTAGACTAGACATAATATTTAGTGTTAGATTATATGCAAGGTTTCAATCCAATCTTATACATTCCCATTTTAAGGTAATTAAATGAATATTTAGATATTTAAAAAGAATTTCTAATTTAAGATTAGGTATCCTAAGTCCAAAAACTTTGATTTACTTACATATGAGGATGTTGATTTTGGAGGTTGTAGAATAGATAGAAATAGTACAACTGGAACATGCCAATTCTTAGGACATGCTCTTGTTTCTTAGTCTTCCAAGAAACAAAATTTAGTTGCATTATCTATAGTCGAAGCTGAGTATATAGCATCTAGTGCATGTTGTGCACAAGTCATTTGAATGAAAAAAACACCCGAAAAGATTACAGAATTCACTTAAAAGATATTTCTATTAAATATGATAATACTAGTGCAATACGTTTAGCTAAAAATCTCATTCAACGCTAAAAAACTAAACATATTGACATTAAGCATCACTTTATTAGAGATAATATAAATAATCATAATATATCTTTAGAATTTATTGATATAAAGTATCAATTAGCTGATATCTTTAGAATTTATTATAAGAGAGTTAGGAACATTAAACTATCCAATTTCATGATTTACTATTTTTCAGATTTCTTGAGACTTTTCTTGAAATTTACATGAGATTATTTTAAATGCAATGAGAAGCTCTTATATTTTTTAGATTTTCTTGACTTTTTGAGCTTACCTTTAATATTTTGATTCTTGGATTTATAAATATGTATCCCCCCCTCTTAATATTTGATTTTTTTGAGATATTTCATTTTTGGATCTTTGACACCACCCACCCAGAAAGCAATTTGATGAGAAATAGATTAAACTTTATTCTTCTTCTTAGTTTACTAAGGATAAGTAATGAACAAACTTCCTCTCTTTATGTGCTAAATGTTGTGTCAAATGTTTAAAAAATATTCAAATATATTTGAGCATCACTCCTCTTTGTTGATAACAAAGGGTGAAAATTAAATTGTCAAATGATATGATTGATACCAAATGGTATGTTTGATCTTTGAAATAAATATTGTAATGTTTAAAATTTTATATTATACCAAGAAGATAAATGCTTTGAAAATTTTATCATGTATGGTTAAATTATAAAAAATTTAATATTATCAAAATGCTTGAATTTAAAAGTGATGAGTTCTTTTGAATTCAAGTTCATTCTACTTATATTATGACATATATATATGGGGAGTTAAGGTTAACTCCCGTCATCATCAAAAAGGGAGAGATTATTGATTCTTAGATTTTGATGATGAAATCAATTGATGGGTTTTATGATCTAACTTATATATTAGAGTAAGTGATGCAAGATTAACTATGATGATAAAAAGGCAATATAATATAATATTAGGCAGAAGTCAAGTTCCAGTATTGGGACGAGATTCGAATAATGCAGTGAGAGCTCGTCACGAGTTCACCATTAGATTACTGAAGGTGATCGGAAGCTTGCTAAGAGTATACCGGGAATTCGCCAGAAGATGATCGAGAGACTCGTTGGGAGTTCGCTAGAGGATGTCGAGAAGTTTACCGGGAGTTTAGAAGATCAATTAACATGTTAGTCAAGAACGATTGTAATTGTGTAATGTGTTAAGTTAGCATCATAAATGAGTTCTAATTGAGTTATATTTGGAGAAATCTAAATTAACTTAATGGGAGGCAAACGGGTCCACTTTGGGTTAGACTTGAGCTTATGATTGAACTCATTTCGTTGACTTGGAAAGCGGTCAACATAAGGTACATCTCGGGTATAGAATAGTATGGTAAAGTATTGCTCCTGGGCTACCCTATGGTAATACAACTGATGAGCGATGGTGGTACCGCCCATGTGATGATAGTACCATTTCCGCCTAAGTTTTCGGGGCACTACCTGCGGTGGTACTGTCGGTGCCAATGGTAGTACTGCTTATACCCTATATTTTTTGAAAAAGATTAAATTTTAGCTCCATTTTTTAAAGTTAATTGGGATTTATAAATATCCCAAGTATTTGTGTATTGGAGAAAAAGAAAGTGATAAGAAAGTACAAGAAAAATGATCGTAATCTTGGTTAAAATTTTACAAAATTTGAGAGCTTTACTTGAGTGCTTAAAAGTATAAAGTGAGTATAAGGGAAGAGAGGAAAAAAATTATAAAGGTTGCTCTCTTGAACTTATGAAAAAGGATAAAATTATAAGGGATTTTGATCTTCACCCGTAGATGAAGATCATTAGTGGACACCGATAGGTCTCAACGAAGGAGGACTCGGAAAGTGGATATAGGTCAAAATTTTGGCTAAGCCACTATAAATTTATGAGCCTTCTTTTACTTGCTTTTTATTTTAGCATTCTGTAGCTAAATCGAGATTCTTCATTCGGTCTTAAGTTTAATCATTCACTTACTTGCTTTCAACGAATTCCAAGAAATAATTCTAATTTCTTCTTTACTTCAAGCAAAATTTTCTAAACGAATCCTTTCTACTTATACTAATTCACCCCGTCCCAGTGCCAACTTGATCATAACAATAAGAACTCAATGAAAAATTTATTAAAAGAACATAGCTTAGAGATAAATATTATGTTCTTCTTCACATCAAGAATATAGAGAACATCATAGAGTAAAAAGAATTTAGAAGAAGAGAGACAATTTGTAGAACGATATGAGTTATTTTGAGATATTTATTGTCACCTATCATCATATCAGTTAAATCATCATAAACTATTCAACTTAGATATGACATAATTAGAAGCTCCCAAATCAACAAGATAGTTTGATAAAAGTTGGAAAGAATTGAGAACAAAGTGAGTATACGATGGTGGTAATGAAACCTGAGCAGGTGGTGGTAAGATATAATATGTAGAATAAGGTGAATATAAAAACTAAAAATCCATGAAATAGCAACTTGCATAGAATAAGGTGAGTATTAGGAGAATGACCTTTATGTCATATATTCGATGGGTGGGTTTGCTGTTTGAATTATTTCCGGATACTTTTATTGTGGTGTTGCTGCATGTTGCCTCTAGGATTATGGATATTTGCGTTGTTGATTGTGGCCCTTACCTTTATAATCATAATTAGCTATATGAACAAAAATTAGCGATCATAGTAGTACCATTAGAAGGTGGTGACACTCACTTAAGATAAGCCTTACAACCAAAGAGCTTATAATGATATATTTTTGAAGATATAGGACAATTATGAGCATGAATCACTATTATGATCTCGTTATCATCTAAACCAAGACTATTTAATATATAAAAAATAATAATATCCTCATCATTAAGAGGTATATCAATCATCATTGTAAATACATTTGCTTGAGTTTTGATAGCCTTGATTATGTTTCCTCATAAAACTTAAAGAATGTTTTTAGAAGTTGCTTGAGAGACCATGAGATATTGATATAAGTTGTTAAGAGTTTGACTACATTTCACACGAGGATTTGGTGGAGACAATATCAGGAATAATTTGAGAAGAGAAACAGAGACAATGATAACAATCTTAAAAAGATTATCTTAATGGATCTAAAAAGTATACTTAGAATTAATATTATTCTCCCTAACCATTTTTTTACGAAAAGTAAGTGATAGTACCATCAACATAATCCATAAGGCTATAACTGAATAGAAAAGAATAAAATTGAACATGTCAAGAGATATAGTTTAGGGACATGAGTTTGATAGGAGAGCTTGGGTGTTAATAAGACAAGAAAATTTTCAGAAAAGATGGGTGATTAGTTGAGGAATAACTATCAATCATACCAAAACAATAGAGAAGAAAACATATAAAGTAGCTCCGAAGTGATGTTTGCTATAGTATAAAGCTCTTGATGAAAATTTTTTTGGATAAGGATATACTTATGACCTGAAAACAATATAGAAAATTTATAAATTGTATACTTAAATTTTTTAAGGACTGAAATTAGTAAAAGTACCTTTCTGATGGCTTAAAAATATAGAAAATTGATTGGGATGCTTTGGAAAACTGTGTTCCCACTGCTGGTTGACTGACTGTAACTCCGACTAATGAATTTTCGTCTCAAACTCATATGACGATATTACCATTTTAGTATAGTTATACCCATCTTTTCATATTTTTTTTCTGTTTACGATTTCGTCCGGTTGGGATTAATCATCAATAATAGCTTAAGATGATCCCCACGCCGTATTTTTAAATGGTCAGAATCATCAATCGTTTGGTATTGCCACGCGTCCCGCCGTAGATGCCACGTATCCTACCGCGATAGGAATGTCAAGTCGGCCCCACCCGGCGAATGATGATGCCCCTCCGCGGCTAGTAGACGACGCGCGACGAGACGGGCGGGGGGGGCTATGCTCCCACGAGGAGGAGGTTGGGTGGGGGCCGCGCACGGTCCCGAGACCGGCTTTCCTCGGTGGTTGCCACCACTCGCCTCAAGAGCTGACTAACGCCCGAGACAGGTTAGGACAAACGTGATTGGGGTGTGTGATTGCAATTTTGCCGGTCGAAGCGTGCGTGCGTGCGTGCGTGTGCGACTGCGACTTCGAATTCCGAATGAACTCCGAGAGGGAGACCCTGTGGGCAGGGTAGGGGTTGTACATTAACCAAAGACTTCCGGCTTCCATTTTATCGATTAACACAAAACGGATGTGTGCCCCCCCTAATAACTGGTGGAAGCTACTGGGCCCGCGCCACCTATGTCTACCACCTACGAGGCATGTGGCTGGGGTGTCTCTTCCTCAAGTAAAGAAAAGCAATTTGGCTATAAATTATAGTCCTCTGGGGTAACCCTCGTCCCGTCCTTGTCCTTAATATCGATCCGAACGATCAATCAGAGGTCCCGTGGGAGATTTTTGGAGACCTCCTTGCCTTCTCTCCATCATCTCTTCGTTCTCCTTTGGCCTGCGGATGGAAGCCACGGGAGCCGCCATCTTCCGTACCCGATCGGTCATCCCCGCTGCTGCCGGCAGGGACGCGAGGGTCCCCTTTGCGGCCGCCAGGCGTCCCCGGAGGGCGTCGGTGTCACTGGTTGTGGCGGCCCTGGAGAACGGCGCCAGTGCGTCGGACAGCGTCTCCAAGAAGAGCGTAAGCAGTGGAGGCGGAGGCAGGGTGCCCAACTCCAACTACGTCGTGCCGTTCGATCTGACCCCCTCCTTCTGTCGCCCCCTCAAGGAGATCCTCCGGGATCTCAACAAGAAAGTACCCGACAACATCATCAACGCCGACGACACCTCCATCCCCTGGTATCTCTCGTCTCTTTCTTGTCCTCGCTTCCCTGATCCTTTGCCACCGACATGATCCATCCGTAACGTTTCTGTCCGTCGATTTCCCTTTTTCATTGACTATAGCATAGATTTCAGATGTTGTTCGACCTGGATCACCGATTGCTTGACGTTGACTTGGGGCGGCAGCCTAATTTTATGGTCAACTATGGGAATCCTCGCCTCTCTATCAGGATCAGAATGGGGTTGGTCATGGCTTGCGTTACGTGTTGCCTTTTCTTGTTGCTTGTGTGCGTTAGTTTAGTTGCTGTTTTTAACTTTGAATCGTGTTAGCGTTATGAATCATTTGGTTAGCTTGTTGGTGTTACTTTTGGCCACCCAACATGGTAGGTTTAGGCATCTTAAGTTCGACAACGTTCTGTTTCCTTTTAGCATCCTCAATTAAGTAGGAACAATGTCAATCCTTCTCTTATAATTACTTGAGAGTTTTGTGTCAATTTATTCTCCCCCCCCCCCCTCCTGTGCTAATCATGACCCTTATAATTACTTGAGAGTTTTGTCTTCTTGTACCTGATCTCTGCCCACTTGATTGCTTATTGTCCCATGTACTTTTCGTCTAAAACTAAATTTCCTTTCCCTTTGTGTTTTTTGAATGACATTTTTTTCTTCCCTCTCACAAGTACCATAAATCTGATCATATCTTGACTTTTTGCCCTCTAGTTGCTTTTAAGATCTCAGGACTACATCTTCTGTCATGAATATTGCAAAGTGGAATGGTAATACTTCTTTGTTGCCTCTTACCATTTGCCACATGGTAAACAGCAAGGTCAATCATCAGCAAATATTACCATTTTTTTTTTATAGACTCTGGTTAATTACAAACAGATAGTTGAAAATAAAATTATCCACTTGTATTTTGGTCTGCCTATTTATTCATGTCACTGATGCTGATGAAATTGGAAACCCAAGGATAAGACGTTCTTTTATTAGACTTTTTCCTTTACCAATTTTTTTTTTCTTATTAATGTTAGGTATCAAGACCCTGTAAGAACTGAAACTCGTTTTATCATATGTTCCTACACAGTCTTGACCTACAAAATCCGTATTGAAGTTCTGGATTTGAAGAGATGTCATTAGCATAATTAGATTACCTATCATATTTTTCTTGAGTGCTTTGTTCTCGATATGAGTTATCCTTTTCCTTCCCAGGATAACCAATAGACATATAGCTAGCCAAAGACATGATCCATTTGAGTTTGCACCTTAAGCATGGATGATTTTCCGCAACAGTTGTCTTTCTATGTGCTATATGCTGAGTGCAATATACTTTAAGAGGCAAGAAGAGTCGTGTCGCATTATTCATGGGAACTTATCATCTAGTATTGTGGTTTTTATGATGGTGAAGGGGAATAAATTTCAGATTTAGTTAGTTTTTTGTTCATTGGACAGAAATCTTATGATGCACAAGCATATGTGTCTTAATATACTTTAAGTCTTCAAGAGTTTTGAGATTGAGTCATATTACTGTCGTTTCATTATCTTTGGATTAATATGTCATATATATTTTAGTTTCTATCTCTTTAGCATCCTAATATGAGTCATTATATTTTGAGATTTCTTGTAGTGTAGATTGGATTGAATGATCTTGAAGCAAGCTGGAATTTTTTTAAAAATCTAAGTATCTCTTTATTTTGGATTGGAGTTTTATAGGTTTACTACTTGTTGAAAGTCTTGTTATCGTATGAATCTCATTGGTGAAAATAGAGACCAACCTTCTTAATGATGAGAAATATATGAGAAATATCTGTGAAGCTTTGAGATAATTGGAAGAATGTATTTATTTTTTGCTGGATCATGTGCCACTGTGGTATATGTGAGGCATGATTTTTGTATGACAAGAACCCTGGATGTGATTTCTACGTACCAGTGTGAATCCAACAGTATTTGTCCATTACCATTTTTTACATTTTATATTTTTTTTCTTCTTGTTTGATTGTTTTTTATTTTAATTTCCTGAGATTCATATTATCTCATTGGTAGTTGTATCCAAATATTACACATTTTCAATGTGATACAGAGCTTGAAGTTCTGTAGATGTGAATCATATGAGAGCTCGTTGTGTATTTTACTGGAATAGTTGATGAAATTTTGGAAAAATACATAAGATAGCAAGTTGTAAGAACTTTAAACTAGTGTAGTCAATGGGTCTAAAAGGCGCCAAGGTGTCAAAAAGCTGGAGTGGAGCCTAAGCAATGAGGCGCTTGCAAATATTAAAATTTAAAAATATATAAATAGGAAGAAATATGGTCACTAGAATAAAAATGAGAAAATATATGAGTACTATAGCATTTTACATTCCAAATATCACTACCAAAATATCAAATTGCATTCATTTAAATAGTACATTATGTAAATCTAACAATAAAATGACAAAACAAAAGAAGATTAACGTAAAAATACAATAATTTCCCTCAAGAAGGTCAATGATCATCAAAGTCAATGATCATCAAATTCGTAGACTATATTAAGAAAAAAAATTAACTATTATCAACAATGATTAACATTACATGATTATAAGAGAGAGAAAGAAACAGAGAAGCTGAGGAAGAAGGAGAAGAGGGGAGTGTGCTACCAATTGTAGGTTGGAAGGGTAGCAAGTAGCTATTAGGACGGAGGAGGGAGGGCAAGAAGCATAGAGAAGGAGAAGAGGGTGTAGCTATCAGGTAGGAGAAGAGGAAGAGGAGGGAGAATGGGACTGTTGGGGTCGTTGAAGGAGTTAGAGGAGGATAGAGGAGGGGGGGAAGAGTTTCAGGGTTGGCTAGGATGGCGAATGAAGACAAGGTGAGGACAACGACATATAGTGTGAGGGATAGAGGATGAGGGAGTTGCCAAGGATAAGGTGAGGGGCGATAGAAGAAGAAGATAAGGTGAGGACATTGCAGAAAAGGATTTGTGGGAGAGAGCTGTTGTCGGGGAAGGGAAAAAGAGATAGAGAGTTTTCGTGAGAAGAAGACAATGCTAGAGGTTTGCCTACACACTGAAGTGGCTCGTTGGTCATCAGAGGCCATCTTTGCATGTGCCACACTATCATTCTAATTAGGTTTAGGTTTTCCAAGGGAAATGTGATTTTTTTAGCCATGCACCTAACCCATCCTGCACTTGGGCTTAGGCTCGTGCTTGATTCATGCGCAGTTTATAGCTCCCACCATAACCTAAACCTAGGCGCTTGGGCCTCGCCTCGCCCGGGTGCTTAGACAAGCGCCCAGTTACTTCACAGCTTCAAGCAATAACTTTTTCTATCTGAATTATAGGAGACATATGTTCTCTTTGAAAGACACCTTCCAAAATTGTTCCACATCAACCAGTGATATTGCTGACCAAGGAGCTTAATTTTATGCAGCAGTTTCATACTAGTCTCTGTTTAGATCATATGTTGATACAGTATTATCTGTTTAGATCATATGTAACAGTATTATCTGGTTAGTACTGACAGAGGCAAAAACGACTTTAAAAGAGGACAGCAACAGAAAGGGGGATGAAATAAACAAACACTTTATTTTTCTCTGCTGATGCCTCCTCATTCTCCTTTTAATTCTACTTTTTAGCCTGTGAACATGGATACTCCTATTCTTCTTTACTGCTGCTCTGGATTTTAACCAGGGTGTGTCATGATTTTTTTGTAAAATTTGTCGGGACTTTAAGGTCTTGATCAAAAACAAATTAAGGTTGAACCTGTAGCCATCTTTAATGAGATGCCACCTACCCAAACTTTGCAGTATATCACCTAGTCCATATCAAGTGTTGATTATGACTAAACCTATCAAGTGTTGATTATGACTAAACCTAAGTACCAATCACTTGTTATGTTAATGGCATATCTTGACTACAAGGTTCAGATCAGAAGTAAAATGTAACAAGTCATTTATCAGCGATGACAATTTAATAGCTTATTAAGTGCTTATGTATCTATTTTTGTTCAATTGATAGGCAAACAATTGATTGGTTCATGAATCAAAAGGGATGACTTTGAACAATTAATTAATGATGCACAGCGACTATGATCTATACGAGTGCTAAAGGCAGTAATTTGTCCAATGGAAAGACATTAATTAAAATGTTATTCTTTGTGCAAACTAATATTTGTCTCTTTAAAATTTTAAGAGTTATGCAAGATCAATTAGGCTTAGAGGCTTGTGAAGTCTCCAAATAAGTTCTTATAGGCCCAAATTTTAAGTGGAAGATATGACACTTTGAATCTTTCAAAACTATGAATATCAATTTCGTTAATCACCTGATTAACAATGCAATATTCATGATTCCATTACTCAGTTCGATTAATAAAGTTAAGACTGTTTTAAAACTCCTACAGAATTCATTTCATGTTGATTGTATGTCTCCTTTAATACTTTTTGTTTCACTTACATTCATGTTTAAAGCTGTTCCAGTTTACTATCGCCTCTTGGGTTAACTGGTACTTAGATCTGGCATGTTAACCAGGTTAATACTGTCGATGCTTGTTTTTGTAGGTATCATGCTAATAGAATGCTGAGCTTCTACGCCCCAGGTGATCTATTTTTTTTTTTAGTCAATATAAGATTGATTTCAATAGTCTTTTTAACTTTCTCCTATGCCACATACAAAATTGGTGCATTTTAAGGTGGTTCCTTATATTTTTATGGTGGATTTTGTATTGCACGGAAGGCTGATTGTGAGTGGAGTGTTATAATTTACATTCATGGCATAATTGTCTCGTTGAAGTTTCCAGGAGTATTTTTTAATGAACTTTTATCAGTTAGATTGGTCTAGCAGAAGCTTAAGCAATACAATGTCCTTTGTTAGTTGTATTGTGATCAAAGTGATGTTAAGTATTGTCTAGTTTCTATTGTACAAAAATTCCTACATCTGTTTTCGTCATTGGTAAATAATTTTTACGCATTATATTAGGAAGCTTAGGAGAAAAATCCCATTGTATAATACAACAACAACAACAATAACAAAGTGGTAAAGTCCCAACTATCAGGGGAAATCTTATTATGTGATTTTTGATTATTTATACCTTCTTACTGTTTGCCTTATCTGCAAACTGGTGCTGAAAGATATTTTGTTAAATATTACTCTCTATTCAGAAAAACCAATTATTGGATATTGAGATTGTCCTTTTCTTTTATGGCCAATCCTGCATAATTATATATTCATAGTCAACTATTTTATAGATAAGGTGATCTAGATTTTCATTTGATTATAGTGGATAAACATCTTCGAAAATCTAATCTTTGACTTCCGATTTCTTGTTACTTTTGCATAACAAGGCTGGTGTGGAGAAGTACGAGATGTTATATTCTCGGACAATGGGAATGTGACAGTGGTATACCGTGTTACAATACGAGGATTGGATGGAGAGGTATTTATTTACCTGTGCAACAGCTCTCATTTCATGGCCTTTTGCAAATTTTTCTTAGATTGATTATAGCATGTCGACCTTGAAATTTCAGCTTCTTGTGCCATTTAATGCAGGTTTGATTAGAAAATGGAATGCTTGAACTTGACATATGAGCTTCTTGTTTATATATAGGGTGAATTATCAATCCACTAAATCTTTCTGGAAAAAGTTAAATAGTTCCCCTTTCTGACTGTTTCGAAGGCAAAGTTGAGACATTTATATTCCTACATGTCTTCTTTCCTTTTATTGTCAATCCACTAAATCTTGATTCATTTTGTGCCACCAGCCAAATGAAACTGACTGAAAATGGAAGAAATGCAAATGCCTAAACCTTTGTGTGCTAATATTATGCAAACACATAAGAAAAGACAATTGCACAAAAAACATCCCTCTTTTAATTCGAAGAACTTTTTTTTTCCTGAACCCGAAGTACCATTAGTGATTTGTGACTTTGCATACAATGTTTTAAAGATGTTGTGTTCCACATTACCATGATACAAAATGCACTGTTAAAGACATTGAAAGATTGACTTTCAATGTTCTGGGCATGGTATATTATATTCCTTCAAATATTTCATGCCAGGTCATAATATGGGCAATATACAATTTGGTTTGAACAGAGAGAGCCATGAACATGGAACAAAATGGAAGAAATGTAAATGCCTAAACCTATGTGTGCTAATAATATGCAAACACATAAGACAATTGCACAAAAAACGCCCCTTTTTTTAATTCAAAATCTTTTTTTTTTTTTTCCCTGAACCAAAAGTACCATTAATGATTTGTGACTTAGCATACAATGTTTTAATTACGTTGTGTTCCACATTACCATGATACAAACATGGTATGCATAAATACACTCTGTTAAAGACATTGTAAGATTGACTTTCAATGTTCTGAACATGGTATTTCATGCCAGGTCATAATATAGGCAATATACAATTTGGTTTGAACAGAAAGAGAGAATGAAGATGGAACAAACTGTCTAAGGTTATGAAGATGGAAATCCTGAAAAGTTGAGGATTTTTTTTGGAGTTCATTGAGTTTTATGTTATATTTAGAAAACACTATAACGTCACTTGATTGGTCTGTTAGGAAAGTGAAAATGTATGGGCCGAAGATTTTTTACATTTATATAGTGGTGGCCCGCAAGCCATAGAAAACAAGTACCTGAATCAGAAAACATTCCAATTCTGTATTGTCCTATGTTCATTTACATGTGATTTAATCTGTTTTACCATTTGCTTTTCTGCTAAAGCCACAAATTTATGTGCACATTTGACAATATTCGAACTGGTGGAGCAGTAAATTTTGGAAATGAGTGAGCTTGCTGCACTGTTTAACTCATAAATTTTATATGATGAACTTTATAGTTACACTGGCCAAAGAATAATACTTGTTTGCGGTGTGCAGAAAAAGTCACCATGCACTTTGCCGTATCAAAGAATTAAGACACCTTGCACTTTGTCCTTTTAGATAAAAGAGAGTGGGGGAAGCATGACCCTGTGATGCAAACCATCAGGTCCTAATGTCTCGTACTTTGTGCTGTTGCAGGCACACCGGGAGTCTACTGGAACAGTCTCTTTAACCGATGGGCAGTTTAAGGACCCGATCGCAGCAGCTGAGGAACTAGCCTTCTGCAAAGCCTGTGCTCGGTTCGGTTTTGGCTTGCATCTTTACCACGAGAATGAGGCACTGTAGAATAATAATATTTGCATCTTCACCAATGCAAGCTAGGAACTCTAGGATGATGGTACTACGGATGGAACTGGTTTTTCCAGATAAAATTGATGCAGCCTTGTCGTATGTATGGATGGGTTGAGCCAAGGTTTGGATGTTGTATCAAGTTCTTGAACTGAAATAGAAGATATTTTTGTTCTGATGTAGATTTCAAGAGATTATTGCCTTTTCTTTTTTTTTTTTTGTTCCTGGAAAAACAAAATCTATATTACTTCGAAACTGATACAAGGGAAATTAAGCTTTTCGAAACGACGACCCCCTCCAAATATGAGAAGACTTAATTAAAAGATGTTGTATTAATCAAATCAGCACTCAAATTTCTCTCTCTTTTGAAAATATGACAAAAGAATCCAGGATATATCCTGCCTGGTCGGTCTTAAGAGATTTTGCTCGTCTTAACTCCCACAAACTTCTTAAAGAAATGATCACCGATCCAGCTTTAATTTATGGCTCGGGCAATTCAAATTGTTTCAGGATCAAAAATTCTTACTCAAATTATGCATACTCGTTTAGATCAGGATATAAACTTCTGTTTTCAGGTCTCGTTGTACGCAAGTAGTCCACTTTTCGTGATGCATTTGAACCCTACATGCGGTGTCTTGTACCGTAAAACACCAGTGTTAATTTAGATGTTAAAACTCATCAACTCTGTGGATCCTCTTACTCCCCATCCCATCCTCATATGTCGCAAAGATGCATGCGAGTGTAAAACAAGTTATTGCAGTAGCATTTATTCCTTCTCAAACCCGGATTAAACGTCGGCTTGATCGAGTCTTGAGTTATTGATTCAGTTGGCTTGGTCAAAATTTGGACCACAAGTTTAGTAGCAAAATATTCTAACAAGTTATAATACTTATTATATATTTATATAATGAGTTATACACGAAAGAGTAAAACATTGTGGAAGATGAATAGGATACGGATCAATGATATTTTCAAAAGAGTAAGCTGATACTTCAGACAAAAAAAAAAAGGGGGGGGGGGGGAAACATATTCTCCGGAGCGAGTTTTTCGAAAGAGACGTTCTGAAAATGATATTTTTCTAGGTAAAAGAATTATCCTATAATTTTCTTTTCAAAGAGATTTTTAACTTTTGTCACAAAAATATATATATATATATATATATATATGTATATATATAGTATTGACCAGTAAATAAAAACCCTTTCACCGTGTTGTTATTATAATTTGCTTTTACTATATATTATAAAAAAATATTTCTATAATATTTTATTCATATTTGTTATATCTATGAGAGTGCGTGGTTTCGCATATTCTCTGCTGTGGCCAATCATCACGCTCACCGACCCCTTCCTTCATCACCTTAAAACGTCACCGTTAGCGGCGTTCGGTCCGATTTAGAGAGAGAGAGAGAGTGTGTGTGTCACAATGTGGAGAAGAATTCTCTTGAGATTGCCGAAGCTCGCTCCCATCTCCACTCTGCCCCATCGATTCCTCCAACCACACTTCCTCCATCCCCCATCGTCTCTCCCCGTTCCCAAATTCTCCTCCTCCGTCTCTTCCCGAAGCACTCCCCTTGTTTGTCAAGATGACATGGATGATTGCGTTGTACAAGATGACCACGACGGCTTGCTTGGAGCGGCACCGGCGACCGAGGAGTTGGACGCCAAACTGCTCCAAGACGTCGAGCACGTCATCAGCTGCCTCCGCGATTTCGGTGCCGACAACGCGGCCGCCAGAATGAGGCTGGAGCACTGCGGCGTGCAAGCCTCGCCGGAGCTGGCGGCCGCTGTCCTGTCCCGCCTCCGTAACGACTGGGGCGCCGCCTTCACCTTCTTCCTGTGGGCCGGGAAACAGCCGGGGTACGCCCCTTCCGTCCGGGAGTACCACTCCATGATCTGCATCCTCGGGAAGATGCGGCGGTTCGACACCGCCTGGTCCCTCGTCCACGAGATGAGGCGGAGGAGCGGCCCGTCCCTCGTCACGCCTAAGACGATCCTGATCCTGATCAGGAGGTATTGCGCCGTCCACGACGTGGGGCGGGCGATCACCGCCTTCCACTCGCTCAAACGGTACGGGTTTTCACCGGGGATCGACGACTTCCACGGCCTTCTCAGCGCCCTCTGCCGGTACAAGAACGTGGGGGACGCCGAGCACCTGCTTCTGTGCAACGAGAAGGAGTTCCCGTTTGAGACGAAGAGCTTCAACATTGTTCTCAACGGGTGGTGCAACATCATGGTCCGAATTGGGGAGGCCAAGAGATTCTGGAAGGACATGGCGACAAGGGGAATCCAGAAGGACGTCGTGTCATATGGGAGTATGATCTCCTGCTACTCCAAAGCCGGTAATCTTAATGACGTTCTGAAGCTGTTCAATCAGATGAACGGCATGGGCATGGAGGCAGATAGGAAGGTGTACAATGCGGTCATTTATGCTCTGGCTAAAGGAAAGTGCGGGGAGGAGGCCAAGCGTCTTGTGGCGACGATGGAGGATAAGGGTGTCGCTCCTAATGCGGCCACCTTCAATTCGCTGATAAGGCCACTTTGCAAGAATCGTCGGGTTGACGATGCACGGAAGCTGTTTGATGAAATGCTGAACAGAGGGCTGTCACCTCGTGTGAGGACTTACCATGCCTTCCTCGGTGCAGCAAAGACTGTGGAAGACGTGCTCGAGCTGTTGCGTAGGATGAAGGAAACAGGATGCGTCCCGGCAATCGAAACATACGTTATGCTGATTAGGAAATTGGGTAGGTGGAGGCAGCACGAGAGCGTATTCAGGCTGTGGAATGAGATGCCAGAGAAGGGGTTGACTCCCGACAGAAGTGCCTATGTTGCGTTGATACACGGCCTGTTTTTGAATGGCAAGTTGGGGGAGGCTTCCACGTATTATGAGGAAATGAAGGCAAAAGGCTTTCTTCCGGAGCCGACGACCGAGGAGATGATCCAAGCATGGGTTTCTGGTAAGAAGGATTCCGCGAGTCGATCGATGATGACGGTAGAGTTGGAAGGGCAAGCAAAGTGCTCTTAGGAGGAGGACCTCAGAGGAAGCAAAGCACAAACGTGTGTCGAAAACATCACTTTATTTCTCTCTCTATGATAGCTGACGCCGCCGCCACACGCATATTTGGTCTCTCTCGGCTGCAGGTAGGTCCTGTCCATCGGGGTTTTAAAATTAAAAGGGTACTCCTCCTACATAACTAATTTTCCCACACCCTCTGCACATTATTTATGAGCTTCCATTTTGCAAGTTGTTTCCTTCAACGCAAATTTATGCAACTCTTGCTAGTGGTTTTTTGTGCATATGGTACGGTACACACACCGTTGTTACTATCTATCATAACCAACATCTTTTTGTCCATTCCAAAATAATTATATGTTTGGATTAGTTTTTTTCTGCTACCTCTTTTTAGAAGATGATTGGTATGAGCGGCCAGGAATTTAGACTTTTACCAAGCGTTGGAACTTATTCTTCCATGCTTCACCGGGAAGTTTTGATATCTTGGTCTTGAATTGTTTGGGTCATATGTTCCTTGAAGAAGCAGATCAAGGTTTGATGTGTCTATCAAAATCTCATATCCAAACAACAACAACACCACCAACACCAACAATCTGTTCTCATTTCTTAAAAGAAGAATATCTTTAAGTTCAAAAGATATTCTTATTTCCACTGTACTAACCAAACTAGAATCCAACAAGTGGGCGACAAAGACCGAATAAGAGAATGAAAATAGAGAGAAAGACCAAATAAAAGAAAGAAAAGTACTCATCCAGCTTAACTTTTCGTCTACTGTTTTTAACAGGAGAATTTAATTGCTATAAGTTAACGGCTTGAGAAGCAGTTTAATAATATATATATATATATATATATATATTTGTTGCACATGCCAAAAAAAAATAAATAATCACGTTTGATCATTTTAGAAAAATCATTGTGCCGAAATGTACCCAACAAATTGTGAGAAAGCAGTAAGTCTAACGTTCACAAACACCTGCAGCTAAATTGAATAGATATCTCTCAAGCTCACCGCACTGCTTGTGTGATTCATCTCTCCTCTGACCTGTTTGATCAGTTCTGACGCTTGATCACCTCTGGTCCAAATTTTTCTCACTCATGCCTCGGATTCCCTAGTGTGTTACCTGGCACGTATCACAGGAAATTGCAAATATGATTTTATTGTTGATTATATCGGAAATATCAGCATAAGGACGGTTCATTGTTCTCCTGATGCTTTATGTGTTCCTGTAGCACATATTCCCACCGTGTCAAACATAATTAAAAGTACCTTTTATAATCGAGAAACTTACTTCTTGCAGCCTTGTAATTTTCTACTGTGGCTTCACCTTCTTGTTTTTTCTCTTCCCTGCTTTCTTTTTCGTCTGTGCTATCCGTGGACCACGTTTGAACACAGCTAGAACTTCAATGCTGCAGTAGTGTTTCATGAAGGTATGCATCCATAAGGTGCCAATATAAATGTGGAATAGGCAAAAAAACACGATTCCAAGTTATGTAGAAGTCAACGATTTCAAGCGGTTTGAATATTGAAACAGTCAGTAGACAATGTATTAAGAATTTAGCATGAGACTCTTTAATTTGTCACACATCACTACCTCTGAGTACCAGGGAAGAAGTTGAAAGCATGAGCTTTTTCCATATACCATACCTTGGATGACAGCAAGTTCCTGCTATCCTGTTGAAATGTTGTTCTAGTAAAATATCAGAAAATAATACCACTCTTCTTAATGGAAATAAGAAAGAAAAAAAAAATTAAACACAGCATGCTTCAATGAAAAAATAAATCAGAGGTATCTCCACCATCAAGGCAGCAGCAATGTGAAACAACTGTACCTCCTTAAAACTTTCCCATCCACAACTTATGTAGATAAGAGTGCTAGGCCACTTTTGGCTGTTATCCCAAGTTGTTTTGCCTTCCACGTGAACAGAAGCTTCCCTTGCACGCAGAATCCATGGCCTTTTTTCATCCTTCATCTTTATGATTGAACTGTTTGTAAAGCAAATTTGTTTGGAGAACTTGGGACAAACAACTGAAGGCTCCATATTGCATGCTTGAAGGCTACTCAAAAAACATGGTAAAGAAATTAACATTTCAAAGGATGAAATCCAAGGTCAGATGTGTACCTGTCAGGTGCTTGGCTAATCTTGCGTTCGGACAATGCAAAATTCCTTAATGCATCAATTAGGGATGGATGCAACCCTTTCCTAGGAGGATCTACAATCACGACGTCTGAACCCTCAAGCCAGTGAAGAGGTTCCTGCAAGCATAACGATCTTCAAATATTAAACAGTTTCCAAATGCTGGTAAAATCATGTCATAGTACATTAGAAGGTTTAAGATTGAACTGCATACAAGAGACGCATCTGTGTTATGCCAACTAATAGTGCTGTCTATGGTTTTCGGTAAACGGCTAATTGACTTCTCAAAAGAAAGTTCTGACTCTTTGTTGATCTCAACACATTTCACAGACCTGTGAAAAAAGAAATTGTTATTATCACCATATCTTACAGTTGTATGATTTCCAAGTAGATTCAAAATTAGAGTCAGCACCAACCTGCATTTCCTACTAGCAGCTAGAGATAATCCAATGATACCAGACCCCGCATACAAATCAACAACAGATGATCCGTAAGAAACATGCTTCTGCAACTTCCTTAGCAAGGAATTAAAAGCCTGTAACTTTGAGTCCGTCAGAGGGAACATCAGCTTAAAAAAAAAAAAAAACATTGCAAAATTCAGCATCATTAAAGTTTCCATATCCATTTTTAATTAATAGAAGAAAAAAGTTTCATTAAAAAACAATGGGAAAATACATTTGATGACAAATCTTAGCATATCTGTCAAACATCATTCCATTTGGTATAGTGGAAGCAATTGTTCCTAGAAAAATTTTCCCAAATTGCAATATAAAGTCATTATTTCATATAGGGTGTCTTGTATCCCCACATCTATCGTCCCAATGCCATCAATGTTTATCTCAAAGTTACCATCTCAACTCATCTCCATCAGTCCAAGCCTCATCCAATTTGTATCCTTAAATGCACTAGCTTGTTCAACTATTGATCAAAGTTTTAACTTTGAACAACAAATATATCTTCTTATCATGTCTGCTAGGACCTTGTTCACTGACTTGACATTTTAGACAAAAATCTTGCTAACCTATCATCCATATTGTAGTTTTGCCTTTTCTTTTAAAACAAAACAATGTGACAATGACACAAATTGACAAAGAAATTAGCCTGTACACCATACCAGTCTGACTGGTTGCTGAAACTGGTATTTGACATACTTTTCAAAATTTTTACATAATAACATAATTTCTGCTCAACCATGGGAAACAATAAAAATTATTTAACCTATAACAAGATGATATTCACAATCGGCAAATCAAGAGAATCTGTAATTCAGATGTGCATAAAAAACAACTTCCTTCTACATGCACTTAATCTATGTCACATCATCAACTTAAATGTACCTCTCAAAGTTATCAATCACATGATTTACCAAGATGATTAAGAACAGGTTAACCCATAAATCTTCTTCCATTACATAGACTAGAATCTCCATTTCTTAACCCAACTATTATAAGTCCTGATTGCTCTCAGAGACAATAATTAACTGTATTCAATATATTTTCCATATTGAATGCTAAGGATTTTCCATGCAGGTCTTTACAAGGATGCAGTGATGATGAAATACAAATGCCCACTGCCAACTTATATCTCCACTTAATAACATGATATGGGGTTTAACATGTCACAATAAGCATCTGGCTCCTAACATTCTGTGAAAATGATTTCTGTTGATTGGTCCACAATCAGTTAGAAAAATTTACTATCTAGATTGATAAAGAAAAACTTGACATTATTGCAAACTAATCCACCCATTACAATGCCAAATCACAAAGTGTGCTCATTACACTGGTATTAAATCTGCCATTATCCCAACGGCATATGCAAGCATGTGTAGATGCCCACAAAAGATGCAGTAATGCCAAAAGCGCCCACTAAAAATGGAATCAACAATTACTAAATTTTTCATTCAGCCACACATTTGAGCACAGTATACGCTGGTTCTATGGAGTCCAAAAATATATACCTTTTACACTACCTGTGTATTTGCTTGGCCAAAGCTTGATGGATCCAAACATATATCAATTCCTCCAATATGCTCCCAGAATTCTCTTTGTCCCAAAAGATGTCTCCACCTGTTCCCAAAGATTACCTGTATATACAATCAACACTTAAATAGGAAAACGATAACAAATTACTATTTTAAGGCTATGTGCACTGTAAATTCACAACAAAAGCTAGTAATGCTTGTACCGAACAAATTATGTGCCAAACTTTCATGTAGTAAATGATGGATCCAAACTGATACATTACCATGTGAAAAAAGTGAAGTCTGAGATATAATGTCTCTCAATTTTGACCCAATTTAATGTGAATTATAACTACTTTGGGCCAAAATCACTTGAAATATTATTAAAGAGGGTTTTCTAACGTTTTGTAGAATTTTTTCTTTTCAGAGACTTGTTTTTGACATCACTAAAAAAAATAAAACTCACCTTCCACTTTTCTAAAATATTATTAATTTTTTCGCCTTAAATGACTTTTTTTATTTTTTAAAATCTTTAAATTGTTCTTTTAATCATTTCAACCATTAAAAGGTTGAATTGGTGTCATTTCATAATTTTACCTAATGTAAGATGAATTTACAACCACTTTGGATCCAAAACCACTTGAATATTATTAAAAAATTCTAAAGTTGAAAAAAAAATATATTGAGACCGAGGTACACCATTTTCAAATGGGACTTCACTTGTTTTTTCAGTCTATATTCAAAAACAGTTTAACCTCATTTCAAAATAGTGTAACTCAACTCTCACTTTTTTTTAATTCCTAAATTTTCAGTAGACCTCGGAAACTTCTTACCAAGACCTAAATGATCCTTTTCTTTTCCAATTTTTTGAGCCTTTCAAATTATAATTTTTGTTCATTTCAATCCTTAAAAGGTTAAATTATTATTTCTTAATTTCATAAATTTAAGGTGAATTTATAACCACTTTGAAGCAAAATCCACACAAATATTATCAATGAGGATTTTCTAAAATTTTGAAGACTTATGTTGTATTATTTCTTAATGTGGTTATACTATTTTTGGATCAATATTAAAAAAATGTTGATTTAGTATAACTTAACTCTTCATCATTTCAAACGTACCTAAATTTTTTGAAAACTTGAAAACAACTTAGAAAGAGCTAAATGACCATTTTTTTCATTATTCAGCCATTAAAATGAGTTTTTTACTAATTTCAATCTTAAAAGATTGAATTTGTGTATTTTTATTTTGCCCAATTTAAGATGAATTTACAACCACTTTGGGTCAAAAACCACTTGAATATTATCAAAAATATTGGGGTTATACTGTTTTTATCTCTATTTTAAACTAGTATAACCTCATTCTCTAAACCAAGGATCGTCATTTCGCTTTTGCTTGACGCAGGCGATGTCGATCAATAGGTCATACCAGAGTGGTACACGAACCACCCTATACCGAATGGTACATTATATTATATTATATTATATAAAATACTATTATATTATATCAAATATTATATTATATTATATATATATATATAAATATATTAAAAAATAAGAAAACAAATGCGGGGATGAGGTGCTGCCTCGTTCTTACATTGGAAGACAAGGCGACGCCTCATTCACCCGCTTGAAGACGAGGCATCCTTCGTTGGGACGAGACGCTACCTCGTTCTTCTGCCGGAAGGCGAGGAGGCGCCTCATCTTCCAGCGCAAGGACGAGGTGCTACCTCGTCTTCCTTCATTGGGATGAGGCACTGCCTCGTTCTTCTGGTAGAAGGCGAGGCAATGCCTCATCTTCCAGTGCTGGGACGAGCTGCTACCTCATTTTTGTATTTTTTTAATATATATTATATTATATTATATTATATTATATTATAAAAATATTAAATTATATTATAATGTATCGGGCGGTATGCACTATACGTCCAATCCAGTACCGGGTACCATACCATACTGAGAAAATCTCGATACGTCGATACGGACCGATACGGTGAACCTTACTCTAAACAACATAATTCACCTCCTATTGTTTCCAACAATACATTGGGTCAAAAATTTATTAATATTATAAAAGAATATTTTCTAAAGTTATGAATAAAAACTATCTTTTTGGAGTTACAATATTTTTAAACATTATTTTACTTACTTATAACCTAATTTAAAAATAGTATAACTCATCTTTCACTTTTTAAAAAAATAATAATAATTTCCAATAGAATCTTGAAAATGATTTGCAAATTCCTAAATGACCACTTTTTATCTTTGAGCATTCAGTCTTTAAATGACAAAAATTCAGTAAAAGTACCTATTTCAAAGACCTAAAATTGAATAAAAATCAAAGACTCAGGGAATCCTAAGGAGACATTACTAGAAAAAAGGTTTACTGTACCGTGACATACCTCCCATTATAGGCGGTACATACTAGTTTGATATGAGATTGGTACGAGCAGTACATGCCAATTTGTCGATACGTCCCACGATGCCATGTGTTAGTATGTTGGTACAATTCAATACATAAATATATTGACAATTGATCAATCTATTATTATAGACCGGCAAGGTGAACCATGACCATTAACACAAAAAAAAACTTGAATTTTTTATTTAACCAGAAATATTTCCTTATGAAAGCTAAATGGTAAAAAAAGATCCATGTTGTCACGGACTTAGCTGAATTTGTCTAAGCCATGACGCACCTAGTGGCAAACTTGAAGACTTAGCTGGAATTGCCTAAGTCACGAAGCAACATTTGCCTAATGTTCCGAACCTAGCTAAAATTGCCTAAGTCATGAAAACGCCAAAGCGTATTTGCCCACAAAGGGTCAGCCCACTTGCAACCTCATGCGGGTTCCGAAGGACCTGCAAAAAGAGAAGTTGATTAGTTTTGAAGACGAGCGACGGACAAGTCCCGACATCTCGCAAAGAGGGCAGCTTTTACAAGCAATTCGTCGAACACCTTATGTGCAACAGAGAAAGGAGAGAGAGCGAAACAGACTTTAGAGGGTCAGAGGAACGGTCGCAAGTCCACAAACGACGGTTCCCAAGGTATCGGACGCAAGACGAGTTCAACAGTTGATGAATGCTCACACCCGATACTATCCCAAAGCCCGATCCAACCCTGTGCCACCCAAGGGTTTCCAGAGGGCTGAGATGGCTGACGTTTTGTACCGCTCAGCAAGGTCGTCGCAGCACGTGAAAACAACCCAAAACTGGGTAGTGTTGGCCTATTTTGGCTCCGCGGAGCGAGCGATTATTCTGCATCCTTACAGACTGTTTCTGCTCGCATTTCTGAGACAAAATCACACAAAACCAAGGTAAAACATGCTGCCAAACATTTGTACAAGCAAACAAAAACGATGAACGGTTCGCTGAGCGAAGAGTTGTGGTTGAGCAACGACCATTTGTGACATTCTCCCCCACTTAAACTGTCGACGCCCTCGTCAACGCTTATTGGTAGGCTTTGACACGGACTTCATATCGTAGGGCGTCTTCTAACTCCTAACTGGCTTTTGTTTAGGGAAGCTTTTGCCACTTCACCAAGTACTCAGTTCGCTCTGCTCTGTTGGGTAGCTTAGTCTTGCGATCCGCCAGAATAGTATCAACTCGCTTCTCGTATGAGCCTCTGATTGGAGGTAGTCGAATTGAAATATTTCGCGAAGCATCTTGCAGATCTGAATGGTAGGCTTTTAAGTTGTTTGCATGGACGACATTGTAAATTTTGAGCCATGTTGACAGTTACAACTTGTAAGAGACGTTGCCTACCCTACTGATAATTGGGAAAGGACCTTCATACTTGCGCACCAATCCTTTGTGCCTAAAGAACTGGAGTGATGCTGGTTGGAGCTTCACCAACACCAAGTCACCAACTTTAATTTCCTGTGGTCACCTTCCTAAGTTTGCCCACTTCTTCATCTTTTTGGTCGCTTTCTCCAAGTAGGCCCGAGCAATATCTGCATTTTGATGTCATTCCTTTACAAAGTGATATGTTGACGGACTACTCCCCGTATAACCAATAGCCAATGTATGAGGAGTCGACGGTTGTTGTCCCGTGATAATCTCGAAGGGGCTCTTGTTGGATGCAGAGCTCCGCTGCAAGTTGTAGGAGAATTGGGCTATGTCCAACAGCTTTACCCAATCTCGTTGTTTGGCACTCACGTAATGCCAGAGATATTGCTCCAAGAGTGAGTTAACTCTTTCAGTCTGGGCCATCCATTTGGGGGTGAAGACTTATGGAGAAGTATAACTTGGATCATAGCAATTTAAAGAGTTGAGTCCAAAATCGTCCCAACAACCGCGAATATCGATCACTGATGATGTTGTGTGGGACTCCACAATACTTCACAACATGCTTCATCATCAACTTGGTCGCCTCCTCTACTGAACAGTGTAGTAGTGTAGCAATGAATATTATATATTTTGAAAATCGATTGACCACCATGAGTATCGATCCGAGTCCTTCTACTGTCGGTAAGCTTGATATGAAGTCCAAAGAGATACTCTCCCATGGCCTTTCAGGTATGAGCAGCGGCTCCAAAAGTCCCACTGGCTTTCGCTGCTCTACCTTATCTTATTGGCAAGTAAGGCATGTTCGAACATAATCCTCCACATCAGTCTCCATCTTCGGCCAATAGAAGGCCCTCTCCACGAGAGCCATTGTTCGGTGGATGACAGGATGTCCAGCCCAAAAGGAATCATAACACTTTTTCAAGAGTTCACGCCTTAAATTGTCCGCTCGCGGACATAAACTCTGTTCCCTTTAGTATAGATAAGTCCCTCGTGAACCCAAAATTGTTGTGCCTTGCCTTCTTTGATGAGCTGCATCGGTTACCGCCGAGGATCACCGTACCCATCATCGATCCCGAAAGAAAGTTGGAGTGTAACTGGCTTGCTTGGCCTCCGCCATCCAACTGTATAGCATTTACAAATTCAACTTTCTGGTTCAAAGCATCGGCCACGACATTTTCCTTTCCGAGCTTGGACTCCATTACCCTGTCGAACTCGGCCAAGAAGTCCTGCCATCGTACTTGTTTCGGGGAGAGTTTCTTCTGAGTCTGGAAATAACTCAATGCACTGGATATCGCCGCTCGGTCTCGTTAAGCTTGTGACTCTCATAGGCCACTAGATGACCCTCTTGCATAAGTATTCCCCTAATAGCGAAGTCAGAAGCATCTGTATGGACTTCAAAAGACTTCCCATAGTCTGGTAATCTGAGTACTAGTTCCTCCAATACATCAGTCTTTAGGTTTTGGAATGTCACTTCACATTTGTCTGACCTTCTCCAAGACTGCTCCTTCTTGAGCAACTCCATCAGTGGAGCTGCACGCTTCGAATATCCAGCAATGAAGTGTCGATAATAGTTGACGAACCCAAGGAAGGATCTCAACTCTGGCACCTTCTTTGGTGTTCACCATTCTGCCACAGCTTGCACCTTCGATTTATCCATCCGGATAGAAATATCGTTGATTCGATGCCCCAAGAATAGAATTTCGCCTGAGCAAAGTAACACTCCTCCCTCTTTACAAACAAAGTGTTCTCCCTGAGAACTTTGAAGATTGTCCAAAGGTACTCAACATGCTGCTCAAGTGTTCGGCTATAGACGACTATATCGTCCAGGTAGACGACCACAAACTTACCCAAGTATTCCTTAAATAGTTGGTTTATTAGAGTACAAAATGTGGCTGGAGCATTGATTAAGCCGAAAGGCATTACCAAGAACTCAAATGCTCCATACCTGGTCACACAGGTAGTCTTCACCTCGTCACATTCTGCAATACGCACCTGCTAGTACCCCGACCGAAGTTCGAGTTTAGAGTACTTAGCCTTGCCCAGTTGATCGAACAAATCAACGATAAGCGGGATAGGGTATTTGTTCTTCATTGTCACTTTGTTCTTGGCTCGATAATCGACATATAATTGAAGGATCTCATCTTGTTTCTTCTGGAAGAGGACTGGAGCTTCGAGCGGTGCCTTTGAACTACGGATGAGACCACCGCTCAGTAGTTTGTCTAACTGCTTTCTGAGTTTTGCCAACTCTGGAGGGTCCATACAGTATGGTGGCCTCGCTGGAGGCTTAACTCCTGGCTCCAGCTCTATATGATGATCCACGCCTTTGCGTGGTGGTAGAGTTTTCGGTAACTCAATCGGCATCACATCTGAAAACTCCTTTAGGATGTTCGCCACTGCAACAGGTTCTTGAATGGCCTCCCCGTCAAGTGTTTCTAGCTTTATGGCTGCTATAAAAGTAGATTCACCTTTTCGTACCCCCTTCTTCAACTGTAATGCTGATATTTGTTGTGGATCCTAGGTTCCTCCTTGAGAAACTGGAACCATGCTACGTGCAGGGGTCGTCGCCTCCCATTAGACATAGGGAGTTCAAAAACAGCATAGGCACCAACTTTGCTGTGTGCATGAATTCCATTCCAAGAATTACTTGGAAGTCATCCAAGGGCACCGCCATCATGTTTGTGCTTTCGCTCCATGTTCCGATCTTGATAGGGATCCCCTTTGCTAGTGCGGAGATCCGCTTGGCCTCTAAGTTTACAACTTTCATACGATTTGGATTCTTCTCCAAGATTAGTCCAAGTCGCTTAGCTTCTCTATCAGCAATAAAGTTATGGGTAGTGCCCGTGTCCACCATTGCCCGGGTTGTTCGGCCATTTAACTTGATGTCCACATACATCAACTCGCTGCTCACTATCTTTGATGGCTTTGCTTTTGTGTTCTCCCCTACTTGACCCTGTAATGCATTCAACAAGTGCATTGCTCCCATTCGGGTTCCTTGCGACTCCTCATCGTCGCTGCTGGATTCCAAACTGCTCAAACTAAGGGCGATGACTTTGCCCTTGTCCGACTTGTGGGGGTATATAGATGTCGTTAAAGCATTGAGTGTCTACTTCTGTGGGCACTCCCTCACCATGTGCGGTCCTCTACACAAGAAGCATCCGCTAGATTTCGGGGCTTTGCCTTTTGAGCTTGGTCCCCTATGGAAACTTTTTTTCTTTTGTTCGCCCCTAGACTCCTTCGTTCGGGAGTATTTTGTTGGGCGATTTCCCGAGGATTGTTTCTTCTTTTCCAAGTCCTTCGAAGAAACAAAATCAGTTAGCCTTTCTGCAACTGCAATTGCCCCGACCACGTCGGTGACATTCTTCTAATGCAGTTCTTGTTGCGCCCATGGCTTTAAGCCATCGAGAAAGCTGAATAGTTTGTCCTTCTCGGACATATCTTGTATATCCAGTATCAATGTCGAAAATTGCTTCACATAGCCTCGAATGGATGCACTTTGGCGGAGTTGTCTCTGTTTCCTTCTTGCGACGAACTCTGTGTTCTCGGGCAAAAACTGAGTTCTCAACTCTCACTTCAAGTCTTCCCATATATCCACTCGGCATCGGCCTTACTGGATCTCTTCCCGACGGGTTCGCCACCAAAGTTTTGTATCTCCATTCAAGTATATGGTTGCTATAGAAACTTTGGTTTCCTCTGAATCGGGTCTCGTAGCATGAAAATATTGTTCCATGTCGAATAGGAAATTCTCGAGCTCTTTGGCATCTCTAGCGCCTCCGCAGCAATGCAGCTCTGGTGCCCTAAAGCTTTGTGGCGGTGCAGCGCGGGTATTGTTCCCTCCCACATTAAGAGTTCTAGTGAGCAACGTCACTTTGGCCATGAGTTTCGCCACAACTTTATGTAGATATCATACAGAGTCTTTGGTGTCCTCTGTCGTCGGTCGACCAACCCTATCGATCCGAGATTCAGCTTCATCTTGCGAGCACTCTACCCCAGTGATCCTTCCTTGGCCTTAGTAGAGTTCCTCCAAGCTCGCTTCAAGAACATCGAAGCGGGTTTCCACCGTTCTCTCTCTTTGTGGCTCCTTTTCCTAGTTGGTGTACCAAATTGCGCCTCCTCCGCACGCAGAGAGTACCCAACTTCATGCTCTTGTTGTCAGAAGGCCCTCACGGCGCCCAGCAGCAAGGAGTTTGCACTTGCACCCACATCGGGCAAAGGTCCAGCTTGCCCCATCTTGCTCGATTCACCATGGTGCTTCATCAAGGCAAGATTATGAATCCTCTTCGCTTACTTGTTCGAATTGCTTGCCTGCTATAATACCACAATGTCACGGACTTAACTGAATTTGCCTAAGCCGTGCGGCACCCTAGCGAAAAACTTGAAGACTTAACTGGAATTGCCTAAGTCACAAAGTAACTTTGCCCAATGTTCCGGACATAGCTAAAATTGCCTAAGTCATGAAAATGCCGAAGCGTATTTGCCAGCAAAGGGTCAACCCACTTGCAACCTCGTGTGGGTCCCGAAGGACCTGCAAAAAGAGAAGTTGGTTAGTTTTGAAGATGAGCGACGGATAAGTCCCGACGTCTCGCAAAGAGGGCAACTTTCACAAGAAATTCATCGAACACCTTATGTGCAACAGAGAAAGGAGAGGAAGAGAGTGAAACAGGATTTTAGAGGGTTGTAGGAACGGTCGCAAGTCCACAAACGACGGTCCCCAAGGTATCGGACGCAAGACGAGTTCAACATTCGATGAATGCTCACACCCGATACTATCCCGAAGCCCCATCCAGTCCTGTGCCACCCAAGGGGTTCCAGAGGGCTGAAATGACTGACGTTTTGCACCGCTCGGCCAAGTTGCTGCAGCACGCAAAAACGGCCCAAAACTAGGTAGTTTTGGCCTGTTTTGGCTCGCACAACGAGCGATCGTTCTGCAGCCTTATAGACTATTTCTGCTCGCATTTCTGAGGCAAAATAACACAATACCAAGGCAAAACATGTTGTCAAACATCTGTACAAGCAAACAAAAGCGACGATTCGCTGAGCGAAGAGTTGCGATTGAGCGATGACCATTCATGACAATGTGGACCCTTGGTTGAGATAATACTCTAGCTAGTTGGTATTATCTATCATGGAAATCAACCATATGTCATACTTAACATTATATATTTAAGATGCACTTTGTTGTCATATCAAATCCTCAATCTAAAGGTAACATATTAAGGTATCTTATAACATAGAAATCTCCTATTTGTATATGGTTCTAGGCTTTATCATGGATTGGTTATTCAATTGATTCAGCTTAAAGATTAGTGGTGCTGATAATAGTTTTCAAACTGCTGCTTGGATTATTGCAGTCCTTCAGGATTATACTAGCCGGTGCAGCAAGCAGTACACTGACCATACTTTCCCAAGGCTTTAAGGTAAAAGCCTGCTCGGACTATGGCATTCTAAGCTTTATAATAAGGTAGTCCTGGACCAAAGGCTTTGAACCGATATCAGATCATAACAAGTAAAATTTAGCCCTCCAGGGCTTGATACATTCAACCTTGGTTCGGGTCTCAATGAATTTTTCTTCTTGGCGACAATGAAAAAGATAAAATGAGGAAGAGAAAAAGAGAGAGAAGAGGAAGATCCTCATTCCACACCATTGTTTTCTGTCTCCAACATATCCAATCTCCATTATTAAGAAAAGAAAGGAAGATAATTTATCTACCTGAAAGTTCCCTTTTTTAATAGTTCCTATTGTGATGGATATTGACATAATCTATATCAAACAAGTAATCAGAAAATACTCAAAGATGAGCAGAGAGCCATCTCTAGAAACAGTTAATAGAATACAGATAACCTAAAATTAAAACATTAAGAATAGAGCACGTGTCCCATTCACATACATTGCTGTTTGATGTCTGAAAGTTAGCCCATATCGAGTGAATTAAATGGTTGCTACTTCTTGCTCCACCATTCCTCCACAAAAACTGTAAAGCATAATACAAGAAATCTTAAAGAGAGAAATATATATAGGAAAACCTTTTAGGAATCGAGATGCAATTAAATAAAGAACTTACATTACACAAAGCATTCAACTTTTCGTGATTCTCCGAGTGTTCATTTCTTGAGTTCCAAACAAGTGAAATCTGTACTTTTCCTGGAAAAAAAAGAAACGAGACTTAAATCTCATATTCTGACAATAAACCATAGAGAAAGTATGCTGCTAAGATTCACTAACCATTTTGATATCTTTCTGGAACTGGCAGAGATGTATTATATGTTGTTACAGCCATCTGAAATTCCAGGATTGCGGTGCATAAACAATTACTCTTAAACAACACAAATGACAAAATTGATCATGCAAAAACACCATCAGATGGCATTAAAATAATTAATTAAATCATGTAAGAATCTATGATGCAAGTATTTCCCTGGAACTTATTTATATAAAATGCACTATTAAAAGAGGTAGATGCAAACTGTATAAAATGATATCAGGACCTCTGGTCCCAAAAATAAAGATAGGGAGCTGAATAGCAGCAATGAAACTGTATCTCGGTACTGTCTTATATTAATAGAACCATCTGTCTTATATTAACAGTAACACCCATTTTATCCCATTGGATTCTTCCCCTATGGCAGATGCACCAAGCTCCAAGTATCATTTTTTTGAAGAGAGTTCATCTCCTCCAATAATTGTCTCTCTCCACTCTGGAATTAATAGAGCATCCTGTATATTTTTTAGAACTTCTAAACCAAATAAGTGAATTATGAAAGCTTTATATGATAAGACACATTTAGATATAGGATGCATCGTACAAGATTTAATTCCTTTTATAATAGAAATATAATTTTAGTGATTTTAGAAATAGATGAAAATATAGTTAAAATGAATGGACAAAAGGTCCCTTTAAATAAAAATCGTAGATATCTTGGATCAATTATTTAACAAGATAGAGAGATTGATGAAATTATTATTCATAGAGTAATGACAAGATGGTTAAAATGACAGGCGGTCATGAGTCTTGTGTGATCATTGAATACCTTTGATATTAAAAGAAAAATTTTATAAGACAATTGTAAGACCAACAATGCTTTCTAGATCTGAGTGTTGGGCAATTAAGAAGAAACATATATAATAAGTTTGTTGTTGAGATAAGAATGTTGAGATAGATGTGTGGAGTTACTAGGAAAGATAGGAAAGAAATATTTTTATTCATGAACAACTAGATATCGCTTCGATAAAGGATAAGAGAAAATCATTTAAACAAGACATGGTTTGAGCATGTGCTGAGGAGACTTTCTAATGTGATAGTCAGAAGAGGTGAAATAATTAATGTTAATGGTATGAGAAAAGGATAAGGAAGACCTAAAAAGACTTTAATAGAAATTATAAATAAAGATTTAAGTACTTTGAACCAAGGATTGACATATCGTCTGCAGTTTTTGTTTGTTTTAGACGCAGACAAATACGGTGGTAGCACGGATCGCCAAGTATATTAAATATATTATAATTTTTTTTATAATATAATATTATATATAATATTAAAATATATTTAAAAAATAAAAAGGAGCAACGTCGCCTCGAACTCTCTCCCTCGTGGGGAGACATTTCAGATCCCCGTGGGAGAAAAACCAGCACGACTAGGGCGACATGGCAATGACGCTCAGAAGACGGCGCAAGGTATCTCCTCCTCTTCTTCTTCTTTTCCTCTTCTTCTTCTTTTCTTTTCTTCCTCAATGCGAAAATCAACCATCGATGGCGGAAATCGATCACCGACTACCGATCTTAAGCATCGCCGATAGCGGCCCAGATCGTCACCGTCATGTACAAGCGACGGGTTTTACCGTTCGGTAAGGAAAACGTTGCTTTGAACTTAATTAAGCATATGGCTTTTTACGGATCTCAATAACGGTAAAAGATTCATGTAGCCAATCCTACCCAAATAGTCGAGACGTACGACTTTATTGTTGTTATTGCAGAGGTAAACCTAACATGCACTTGTATAATCATCAATACATGTTATAAACCACTTGGTTCCAAACAGATTTGTCATTTTAGAAGGTCCCCAAATGTCACTATGTATAAGACTAAATAGTTTAGATTCTTTGTAAGGCCGAGAAGCAAACATAGTGTGATGGTGTTTAGCAAATGAACAAATTTCAAATTGAAATAGAGAACTATTATTTATGGTTTGCAGTATCGACCTGTATCGCTCAGTATGTACCGGTCCGATATATGATCGGTACGCGAACCGCCCTCTATCGAGCAAGACCATAACCTGACCCCATATCAGGCGATACAAGGTCTGTACCAAGTAGTAACAATCGATATCTGACCGTTACAGGTTGGTAACGGTTGGATTTCGACCATTACCGATCAAGAGGCATTTTCAGCCCTTGAACCATAGGGAAGGGTTTTTAACACTTTCCTTCACCTTTTTTCAACTCATATCACTCTCCCAAACTCTTCAACTCTCTCAAACTCATTCTCACTCACATCTAACAATTCAAATCATTTCTTTGTAGATAATTCAATATTAACGAAAAAATGATTCAGAACATACCAAAAAGCTACTCCTCAAAGTCTGAAAAAGATATGTGTCATTATTCTTTCCTAATTTAGATTATTTTCACTAAAATTATACTAAATTTATATTTATTTTCAACTTAAAAATCCTAATCTAATTTTTTCTATTTTTAAGTATTTTTGGGGCTATTTTTTATTTTTTGGATGTACCATCGGTACATCTCGGTATGTATCATGCCAACCATTGGTCGGCACCGATACGGACCGAAATTGCAAACCTTGCTATTATTGTTTATGTGCAATGTAGGTAAATGCTTTTGCAAATAAGGAAAGCTTAGGTGGCTGTCTATAATGCCACAACATTATTTCACTACTAGTAGAGGGAGTATTACTATTTATTATCAATTGAGCTTGTCTATTCCAAATAGCATCCTCTTCAAGATAATAAAGTTTATCACTCTCTCAAGCACCACCAATTGACCTCCCCGAATACAGGTCCTGAAATTGAAATTTACAACAAGAAGGAAACAATTTAACAACACAATGCAAATCTTTTGTGAGTTTGCTAATAGACAAGTTACATGACAAGTTGGGAATATGAAGCATAGAATTTAGTACAAAGAAAACTGAAATTGCAATTGTCTTTTCTTGTCATATAAGAAAGTGATCCATCAGCAACTTTTATTTTAGAGTTTCCAGGACAAGGCATATAAGAGGAAAACAAGTGTGAAAGGCTAGTTATATGGTCTGTTGCACCTGAATCTATGATCCAAGGAGCCTTAACACCAAAAGAAGCAGGCAAAGCTATAAAACAATTATCTTTCTTAGCCAAAGAGCAAGATGATGAAGGAGAAGGATTAGGATTTTGGGACTGGTTCAGAAACTTAAACAGTTGCTCAATTTGTTTCTTACTGAACAAAGGCGTTTGGGCTCCTTTAGTGGTGGTGACAGATTGATGGTCTACTTGAAAACCTTGGCAATTAGCCTTATCTGAAACTTGATTGTTCTTCTACTTTGCTGGTTTTCCATGTATCTTTCAGCAAGTTTCTCTTGTCTGCCTTAATTTATTGCAAAAAATCACACCATGATTATATTGCATAGCATTAGTAGAAGAATTAATTTCATCTATCGTAATAAATGCAGAATCTTTTGCAACCATGGTAGCAGCACATGACCACTCAAAATCATAAAAAATATCAAGCTCTTGCCAAAGTGTCTTCAAGGTATTAAAGAATTTTGTAACCTAGTATAGTAGTATTCCCTTATTAAAACTCTTTGATCTTGTCTGTAATCTCATATACTTGGGCTGAATTCCCCATATATGAATATGTCTTGACCACAACATCCCATAACTCCTTTTCTATTGGTAAAAATATATATCTTTGACCAATTTCTGGTTCTATAGAGTTTATCAACCATGATATGATCATGGAATTTTTAAAATCCCACGATCAGATCTTGAGATCATCCTCTGCATACGCCGTTGTTAATCAAATCATACTGTCGATCTTTTTTCTCCCTTGAATATACAACTTTACGGATGGATTGTCACCTAAAGTTTTGTTTATTGAGTTCATGCGTCGTAATCAGCAAGGATTGATTGTCACCTAAGTTGTTTGTTGGAGATGGAAGCACTGGTTTCATCTTCTCTCCTCTGGACATAGTAACACAGATTCGTCACAGGTAAATTAGGAAGAAGAAATAGTTGGCGTTGATCCGAAGAGTGGCAGAATAGAGGAAAATTTTTCAACAATTAAGGTTGAAGGAAAGAAGAAAAATGATTTCTATAGAAACTGGGCTCTGATGTTATGAACACGAGATTATAATTTTTCTCATTCATACTTCTTTCTGTATACAAAGGAAGACATATAAGCTGATTTCAAACTATACAACTAAGGAAATTGATTTTGTACAATATTCCATTCTAATCTATTTTCTATAATATGGGCTGATTTGATGCTGATTAAGTGGCCCAAAATAAGGGATAGATTCTCTTAATTATGGAATTATAGAATCCCTTAATTATGGGATTTTCTACACCTACTCCTAGCTATTAATCAATTAATAAAACATCTTCAATAGATCCAGCAATGAGTGAGGTATTGGCATGAAGTTTTAACATGATGAGAACAAGATGCAACAAGTTCAAATGCTTTAGTTTGGACAATTGACAATCAATAGCAACAAAAAGAAAATGTGCAACAAGATCTATGGATCCATTGTATAAGTTTTGATCAATTTCTTCACCAGATCTTAAAATGTGCAATTGTCCATGTAAAACAAATATGGAGCTCCTTGTAACAAAATTCATCTGAATCACCTGTATCTGCATTCTTCACCAGCATGTGAGGATGAAAAGTCAACAACACAGTGATCATGCAAGACAGTTTACCTTGGTGACAAGGTAAATTTGAGTGGAGAACTGTTATGATGCAGAATAGAATCAATCTGAACTCCGGAACTATTTGATCACCATTGCTTCAAAAACTGGAACCTATGAGCGCTAGGATATGTTTGATCAGCATTAGATGAAAAAGGGCAGCAGCTGGCTTATTTTGGTTAAAGTTTTAGATGGAAACTGGGATTTGATGACCAGCAATCCTCTCTCAAGATGGAAAGCATAGAACATTAAGGTAATATAGCAAGTTCTAAACTACAGCTATATTGTAGTGCTGGTATTGTTGTGGTACTATAGCAATACAACAGCACGCGACTAATTAATTACATTTAGCATTCTTTATGTAATAAATGGAAAATTCATAGACTAATACAGAGTCATGGTTAGGTAATATAGTGGATGTATATCTTCAAGAGTACCTCAAGAGAATTTTTATTATGAACTCTTGGGTAGTCAATTTTCCTGATAGAAATGGATTTTATCATGATAGGACCATCATTGGCATCACATAAGACTGTTGAAGCTTAACAAACTATTACAAAGAAACAAGAAAAGAATAAGGAATTAAAAAATTAAACTAAATATTTCTCTCATGCTTCAGCAAGCAATTTGTACTCCATAGCACTTGTGTTCACTTTGAAACTCTTCTGATGGGGTAAAAGTTGGCAGCCAAATAACTACTAAGAAAAAGTATATTTGAGCACTTATTTCTTCCACATCAAAAATTCATCGTATTGTAGAGATCTAAGTGACACACAGATCCTGGCTATGTAAAGGGATGATGGTAGAATCAATTATATCCTAATCCCGCATCTGAATGTCTGGTGCTCTTTATCAATTCTATTGTTCCCTATGATCACATCCTCAAGATTGTCTATACACACAATTTTCCTTCGCCAGCTGAGGATTAGGATTTGATGATTGCATCACCAAATCAATTGTTCCAAGTGTCCAAGAATGATTTTCTCTGCTGCAATCAAAGATCTACTAATTTATACAAGGTTTCATTCAACCACACGCATCAACTGGCATATTATGTCATATAAAACCAAGTAATCAATGTGCAGTTTTAGAATGAAAGTTGCACGGACCCCCTTATGGTGATTAGAATCTATGATGTACACAAAGTGTCATAAAAAAAAAATCAGTAACAAAAAGAGCATTACTTTTATAACTGATTTTGTATCAGTAAACAAAATATTTTAACATTAAAATTTAGCTAATGAAGCTGAAAATATAAAGAGGCATATTAAAGCTCAACAAGATTAAAGAGATCTAAAACATCTTAACAAATGACAAGTTATAGAAATCAGAAAGTAAAACTAACCTGTACATATCGCAGATCACCGGTACCTAACCCTTCATCATATAATTCCACTTTCAACTTAGAAATGCCTATTATAGTAAAAGATATAGCAATAGCACCAAGGTTTAAGATGTCAAAAAACCGAAACGAAAAGCAAAAACTAGTAAATCTTTGAACAGAGAAAAGGTTCCTGCCTTGTTTTAAGAGGTCAACTGCAGCATTAATATTTGGATGATGTGCTGGGAACAACAAAAAACCAACATAAGTTGAGACAGAGGAGCTGCAAGTATTGAAGCCTATAAAATGATATGCAAAAGTAAAGTTGACAATCTCGTACTGTACCAGCATATCGATCAGCAGTTGGTATGGTACGTACCGAGCTGTACCGAGCATACCGGCATATGTACACTAAGGTATAGAGTTGTACTGAGCAAAGTTCGTCAGACGGTCCGCACCACTCGCACCAAGTTTATCTCGGTATGGTACCTGGTACACAAGATGCACAATGCATACGGCTCAAGATATTATAATATAATATAATTTTTTATAATATAATTTTTTTATAATATAATATAATATAATATATATTAAAAAAACAAAAAGGGGGCGTTGTTCCTTCTCCCCGCGCGAGGAGAAGGAATCACCAGCGAGCAACGAATCACACGGGCGATTCTTCGCCCATGTGTCACGAACGGTCGTCGCTCAACCGCAACTCTTCGCTCAGCGAACCGCTCGTCGCTTTTGTTTGCTTGTACAGATGTTTGGCGTGTTTTGTCTTGTTTTTATGTGATTTTGCCTCAGAAATGCAAGCAGAAATAGTCTGTTAGGCTGCAGAACGATTGCTTGATGTGCGGAGTCAAAACAGGTCAAAACTGCCTAGTTTTGGGCCGTTTTCGCGTGTTGCGCGACGTGCCGAGAAGCAAACGTCACCATCTCACCCTGAACCCACCGTGGCATGGATGGGGCTTCGGATAGTAGTCGGGTGAGCATTTAAAAGAAATTGAAGTGTTTAGCGTCGACACCATTGGGAACCGTTTGTGGACTTCCGACCGTTCTTACAACCCTCTAAAGTCCTGTTTCGCTCTTTCTCTTTTTCTGTTGCACTCAAGGTGTTCGACGAATTGCTTGTAAGAGTTGCCCTCTTTGCGAGACGTCGAGACTTGTCCGTTGCTCGTCTTCAAAACTAATCAATTTCACCTTTTACAGGTTCTTCGAGACTAGCACGAGGTTGCAAGTGGACTGATCCTTTGCGGGCAAATACGCTTCGACATTTTCATGACTTAGGAAATTTTAACTAAGTTTAGAACTATAGGAAAATGTTGCTTCATGACTTAGGCAATTCCAGCTAAATCTTCAAAGTTACCGCTAGGGTGCAGCACGGCTTAGGCAAATTCAGCTAAGTTCGTGACATTGTGGTATCAGAGCAGGCAAGCAATTTGAACAAGCAAGAAGAAAATTCGTAAGCTCACCATGGAGAAACATCGTGATGAATCGAGCAAGATGGGGCAAGCCGAACCTTTGCACCAAGCAGCCGCAGGTGGGCTGCAAGTGCAAACTCGCTCACAAACTGCTGGAGATGCTCATGAGGAGCGCGGTAGTGAACAAGACGAGTGTGAAGTTTGGTACTCTTCGCGACCAAATGAGGCGCAATCTGGTGCGCCAACTGGGAAAAGGAGCCACAAAGAGAGACTTTCAACGGTGGAAACTCGCCTCGATGTTCTTGAAGCGAGCTTGGAGGAACTCTACCAAGGCCAAGGAAGGCTCCTTGGGGTAGAGAACTCACAAGAAGAAGCTGAATCTCGGATCGACAGGGTCGAGTCCCTGGTTGACCGACTGACGGAGGACACCAAAGACTCCATACGACATCTACATGAAGTTGTAGCAGAACTCACGACCAAAGTGACTTTGCTCACTATAACTCTTAATGCGGGAGGGAATAATACTCGTGCTGCACCACCACAAAACTTCAAGGCACCAGAGCCGCATTGCTATGGGGGCGCCAGAGCTGCTAAAGAGCTCGAGAATTTCCTGTTGACATGGAATAGTATTTTCATGCTACGAGACCCGATTCGGAGGAAACCAAAGTTTCTATTGCAACCATGTATTTGAATGGAGATATAAAACTTTGGTAGCAAACCCGTTGGGAAGAGATCCAGCAGGGCCGATGTCGAGTGGATGCATGGGAAGACTTGAAGCATGAGTTGAGAACTCAATTTTTGCCCGAGAACACAGAGTTCGTCGCAAGAAGGAAAATGAGACAACTCCGCCAAAGTACTTCCATCCGAGACTATGTGAAGCAATTTTCGGCACTAATGTTGGATATACAAGACATGTCCGAAAAGGACAAACTATTCAGCTTCCTCGATAGCTTAAAGCCATGGGCATAATAAAAACTAAATCGAAGGAATGTCACTGACGTGGTCGGGGGCAATTGCAGCCGCAGAAAGGCTAACTGATTTCGTTTCTTCGGAGGACTTGGGAAAGAAGAAACAATCCTCGGGAAATCACCCAACAAAATACTCTCGTGCAAAGGAGTCTGGGGGCGAACAAAAGAAAAAGAGCTTCCACAAGGGACCAAGCTCGAAAGGCAAAGCCCCAAATCTGGCGGATGCTTCTTGTGCGAAGGACCGCACATGGTGAGGGAGTGCCCGCAAAAGCAGGCACTCAACGCTTTAACAGCATCAATACACCCCCACAATTCGGACAAGGGCAAAGCTATCGCCCTTAGTTCGAGCAATTCTGAATCCAGCAGCGACGATGAGGAGTCGCAAGGACCCCGAATGGGAGCGATGCGCTTATTGAATGCATTGTGGGGTCAAGTGGGGGAGAACGTAAAGGCAAAGTCATCAAAGGCAGTGAGCAGGCGCTACCCACAATTTTATTGTCAATCGTGAAGCAAAGTGACTTGGACTTATCTTAGAGAAGAACCCAAGTCGTATGAAGGCTGTGAACTCGAAGGCTCAGCGGATCTCCGGACTAGCAAAGGGGGTCCCTATCAAGATTGGAACATGGAGCGGATGCACAAACATGATGGTGGTGCCATTGGATGACTTCTAAGTGATTCTTGGAATGGAGTTCATGCACGCGGCGAAGTTGGTGCCAATGTCATTCCTAAACTCTCTATGTCTAATGGGAGGCGACGACCGCTGCGTGGTTCCAGTCTCTCGAGGAACTAAGGACCCACAGCAAATATCGGCACTACAATTGAAGAAAGGGGTACGAAAAGGCGGATTGACTTTCGTGGTTGTTGTGAAGCTAGAACCACTTGACAGGGAGGCCATTCACGAACCTACTGCGGTGGCGAACGTTCTGAAGGAGTTCACAGACATCATGCCATCTGAGTTGCCGAAGACTCTACCTCCATGCAGAGGCGTGGATCATAATATCGAGTTGGAGCCGGGAGTTAAGCCTCCAGCGAGACCACCATACCGCATGGCCCCTCCTGAGTTGGCAGGACTAAGCAGTTAAATGAACTGTTAAGTGATGGTCTCATCCGCAGTTCAAAGGCACCATTCGGAGCTCCAGTTCTCTTCTAGAAGAAACAAGATGGGAGCCTCTGATTATGTGTCGACTATCGAGCTCTGAACAAAGTGATAGTGAAGAACAAATATCCTATTCCGCTCATCGCGGATTTGTTCGATCAACTGGGCAAGGCCAAGTATTTCTCCAAACTCGACCTTCGGTCGAGGTATTGACAAGTGCGCATTGCAGAAGGTGATGATGAGGCAAAGACTACCTGTGTGACCAGGTATGGAGCGTTTGAGTTCTTGGTGATGCCTTTTGGCTAAACCAACACTCCGACTACATTCTGTACTCTAATAAACCAGCTGTTCAAGAAATATTTGGACAAGTTTATGGTCGTCTATTTAGACGATATAGTCATCTATAGCCAAACACTTGAGGACCATATTGAGCACCTTCGGACAATCTTCAAAGTTCTAAGGGAGAACACTTTGTTCGTAAAGAGGGAGAAGTGCTATTTTGCTCAGACGGAGATTTTGTTCTTGGGGCATCGAATCGGCAATGGTTCTATCCGAATAGACAAGTCCAAGGTGCAAGCTGTGGTAGACTGGCAAACACCAAAGAAGGTGCCAGAGTTAAGATCCTTCCTTAGGTTCGTCAACTATTATCGGCGCTTCATAGCTAGATACTCGAAGCGTGCAATTCCACTGACGGAGTTGCTAAAGAAAGAGCAGTCGTGGAGATGGTCAGACAAATGCCAAGCGGCATTCCAAGACCTAAAGATTGCCGAAGAAACCAGTACTCAGATTACCAAACTATGGGAAGTCTTTCGAAGTCCATACAAATGCTTTTGATTTTGGTATTGGGGGAGTACTTATGCAAGAGGGTCATCCAATAGCCTACGAAAGTCGCAAGCTCAACGAGACCGAGCGACGATACCCGGTGCATGAGAAAGAGATGACAGCGGTGGTCCACTGTGTACGAGTCAGGCGACACTACCTTTTGGGAGCACCATTTGTGCTAAGGACGGACAATGTCGCATTGAGTTAGTTTCAGACTCAAAAGAAGCTATCCCTGAAACAAGCACAGTGGCAGGACTTCTTGACCGAGTTCGACATGGTAATGGAGTACAAACCTGGAAAGGCAAATGTCGTGGCCAATGCATTGAGTCGGAAAGTTGAATTGGTAAATGCTATACAGTTGGAAGGCGAAGGCCAAGCAAGTCAGTTGAACTCCAACTTTCTTTCCAGGATCAAGGATGGACTGTACAGTGATCCTCAGGCAGTAACCCTGATGCAACTCATCAAAGAATGCAAGGCACGACGATTTTGAGTCCAGGAGGGACACATCTATACCAAAAGAAATAGAGTTTATGTTCCCTGAGCGAACAATTTGAGGCGTGAACTCTTGAAAGAGTGCCACTGGGCTAGACATCCGGGCATCCACCAAACAATGGCTCTTATGGAGAGAGCCTTCTATTGGCCAAAGATGAAGACCGATGTGGAGGATTATGTTCAAACATACCTTACTTGCCAACAAGACAAGGTAAAGCAATGGAAGCTGGTGGGACTTTTGGAACCACTGCCCGTACCTAAAAGGCCATGGGAGAGCATCTATTTAGACTTCATATCAAGCTTGCCGACAGTAGAGGGACTCAGATTGATACTCGTGGTGGCCGATCGATTTTCAAAATATGCAACAGTCATTGCTACACCCCTACACTGTTCAGCAGAGGAGGCGGTCAAGTTGATGATGAAGCATGTGGTGAAGTATTACGGAGTCCCGCAGAACATGATCAATGATCGAGATTCGCGACTCTTGGGAAGATTTTGGACTCAACTCTCCAAATTGCTAGGGTCCAAGTTATACTTCTCCACAAGCCTCCACCCCTAGATGGATGGCCAGACTGAAAGAGTTAACTCACTCTTGGAGCAGTATCTCCGGCACTATGTGAGTGCCAAACAACGAGATTGGGTGAAGCTATTGGACATAGCTCAATTCTCCTACAACTTGCAGCGGAGCTCTGTGTCCAACAAGAGCCCCTTCGAGATTATAACAGGACAACAGCCGCCGACTCCTCACACATTGGCTATTGATTATACGGGAAGTAGTCCGTCAGCATATCACTTTGCAAAAGAATGGCATCGAAATGCGGATATTGCTCGGGCCTACTTGGAGAAGGCGGCCAAAAAGATGAAGAAGTGGGCAGACTTACGAAGGCGACCATAGGAGTTTAAAGTTAGTGACTTGGTGTTGGTAAAGCTCCAACCAGCATCACTCCAGTTCTTTAGGCACAGAGTGCACAAAGGATTGGTGCGTAAGTATGAAGGTTTTTTCCCAATTATCAGCAGAGTACGTAAAGAATGGCATCGAAATGCGGATATTGCTCGGGCCTACTTGGAGAAGGCGGCCAAAAAGATGAAGAAGTGGGCAGACTTATGAAGGCGACCATAGGAGTTCAAAATTCACAGTGTCTTTCATGCAAGCAACTTGAAAACCTACTATTCAGATCTACAAGATGTTTCGCGAAATATTTCAACTCAACCACCTCCAATCAGAGCCTCCTACGAAAAGAGAGTTGAGACTATTCTAGCGGATCGCAAGACTAAGCTACCCAGCGGAGCAGAACAAACTGAGTACTTGGTGAAGTGACAAAAGCTTCCCCAAACATAAGCCAGTTGGGACCTAGAAGACGCCCTACGACATGAAGAAGCCTGTGTAAAAGCCTACCAACAAGCATCGACGAGGGCGTCGACAGTTTAAGTGGGGGAGAATGTCACGAACGGTCGTCGCTCAACCGCAACTCTTCGCTCAGCGAACCATTCATCGCTTTTGTTTGCTTGTACATATGTTTGGCAACGTGTTTTACCTTGTTTTTATGGGCTTCGGGATAGTAGTTAGGCGTGAGCATTCAAAAGAAATTAAAGTGTTTTGCGTCCGACACCATTGGGAACCATCGTTTGTGGACTTGCGACCGTTCTTACAATCCTCTAAAGTCCTGTTTCGCTCTCTTTCTCTCTTTTTCTGTTGCACTCAAGGTATTCGACGAATTGCTTGTAAGAGCTGCCCTCTTTGCGAGACATCGGGACTTGTCCGTCGCTCGTCTTCAAAACCAATCAATTTCTCCTTTTACAAGTCCTTCAGGACCGGCACGAGGTTGCAAGTAGGTTGACCCTTTGCGGGCAAATATGCTTCGGCGTTTTCATAACTTCGGAAATTTTAACGAAGTCTGGAACTATAGGCAAAGGTTGCTTCGTGACTTAGGCAATTCCAACTAAGTCTTCAAAGTTGTCGCTAAGGTGCTGCACGGCTTAGGCAAATTCAACTAACTCCGTGACACAGGCGACGAACCGCGTGGGAAACCGAGGAAGAGCAACGCGCGCAAGGTATTTTTCTCCCTCTTCTTCTCCTTCTTTCTCCCTTAATCGACCGTTGATGGTCGAAATCGACTGCCAATGGTCGATTTCGCCAGACGCCGATAGCAGCGTGCTTCGATCGATCACCGCGAACCGATCTCAATCAGGCCTTACTGTAAGGCAATCCTTGGTACCAAGTATATCAGTCCTTTATCGAACGATACGTACCGAGCGTACCGAATGGTACGATACGATATTACAAACCCTGTGCAAAAGTATTTAGTAAACTATAAATTTAGAAATATTGTATCTACTGAAAAAATAGGATATCAGACACATGATCCTTTTGTTTCTACAAACATCGAGTGGTCGCAAAAATCTAAGTAATGCAGTAAATAACCATAAAAGAAAAGAGTTCCACTGATCAACCAGAAATGGCTTTTCACATGAATGTTTTAGTAGAAGTTAAAATCTATGCCATGCAAGTAAAATGTCACAACATGAGAAGAACAACATTAGCAGATCATTGTAAATCTAGTGTCATTGTGAAGTGGAAGTGTACTAGGGACTAAAGATTGCTGTACATGTACCAATCCTCTTTTAGAAGGTAAAATAATACCAGCCATATCGAGTGTTTGTTTGATCAATGAACATGTCTTTGTGGTTTCGAATAACATAGAATATATGGATCGGATAATATATAACATATGCTAAAATATCATGACCATACGTATCATGTGTGACCATGAAATCCCAAGTATAACATTTCAATCAAAATAGTATATCACAACTAACAGTAAAGAAATTGATCAGAATTTCATTTGTTTTAGAAACAAGACATGATCACCAGATGTTTCAAACACAATTCATAGTAACAATTACACATTCTTGTAAGCCTAAAACCACAAGGCATTGTTTAGGGGGCTAGGAATTTTCTCAGCACAAAAGTTGAAATTGTAGTTTGACTACTATTTCCCTATACTAGTCCCATTTTGGCAGACTGACCATCTATCGGATGGCAGATATGGATGAAGTAGTGAGTTTCACTAAAGCAATGGACAAATATATGAATGACCAAAACAAGGTAAGGACTTGCATGGTTATACCAAGCAAGAGTTGCAATTTGATGTACCAATATTATACCAATTAGGGCTCGGAACAGTACTATACCACACCATATTGTGTAGTGACAATCAATTCACTGGTATGTACCAAGTTTCGAAAGAAACTTTAAAAAGCTGAAAAACAAAAAAGGAACTGCCTGATATAGAACCTGTACCACCCGGTACCAGTCAGTATTGGCCCTGTCCTAGGTCATACCAACCCTGTAACAGATGGTATTGGAACTGTATCAGGTAGTAGGTTTGTTGCAGCCTACCACTCAGTACGGGTTGTTTTTGAAAGCTGCCATAGTTATTTTTTATTACTTATTATTTTTCTCTCTTTTCTTGGTTGGTCGGTCTCTGCCCTCCACTGCCCCCTATGCTCTTCTTTTTTACATCTCTCTTCTTTGATCTAGGGAGTACCAACTTATACTGAGTGTGGGCATAATTTTAATCCAGTCCCGCAGACTACCTGGATTTTTAATCTATGTTGAGTACAATTAACTCTCCTCACCTACCAGCTTTTAGATGAATCTAGCAAGGATCAATGAACATAATATTGTTACAAGCAAGGTTCGCCGTATCGGTCCGTACCGACGTATCAAGATTTTCTCGATATGGTATGGTACGTGATACCGGATGTTATGCACAATGCATACCGCCCGATACATTATAATATAATTTAATATTTTTTATCATATAATATTAATATAATATAATATATATTTTAAAAAACGAGGCAGCGCCTCGTCCCAACGAAGGAAGATGAGGTGAGGCCTCGTCTTCCAACGGGAGAACGAGGCAGCGCCTCATCCTAGTGAAGGAAGACGAGGCGACGCCTTGTCTTCCAGTGGGTGAACGAGGCGTCGCCTCGTCACAGCGCACGAAGACGGGGTGCCGCCTCGTCCCAGTGTAGGAAGACGAGGCGTTGCCTCGTTCTTATGCTGGAAGACGAGGCGCCGCCTCTTCCCAACACAAGAAAACGAGGCGCTGCCTCGTCCCCATAACTTTTTTCTTATTTTTAATATATTTTTATATTTATATTATATAATATTATATTATATCAAATTATTTTATATAAATCAATGTTTGTAATTTCGACTTGTACCGGACGATACATATCACCACCACGCAGACGCGCCCGCTACCGTAGTTCCACAAAAATCGATCGTCGATTGAAGAAGAAATCGGCCGTCGGTCGATTGAGAGAGAAATCGACCGTCGGTGGATCGAGGAAGAAAAAGGGAAGAAGAAGAGGAAAAGAAGAAAAAGAAGAGGAGAAAAGAATACCTCGTCGACGCCGCTCGCCGCTGCCTCGCCGCGGACATCGCCGCCCGCAGTCGCCCACGCCCACTTTTTCTCCTGACGGGAGACGCCCGCTGCCTCGCCTGGCTGCCGCCATCAGTCGCCACGCCCGCTTTTTCTCCGCGAGGAGACGTCATGGCTCGATTGAGGAAGAAAAGGGAAGAAGAAGAGGAAAGAAGAAAAAAGAAGAGGAGAAAAGAACACCCTCGGCCATTGCCTGCAGTCGCCCCGCTTTTTCTCCAGGAGACGCCTGCTGCCCCGCCGGCCTCGCCAGGCCATCACGCAGTCGCCCCGCTTTTTCTCCGCAGGAGACCGAGCGCCTCCGCGAGGAGAAAGACCGAGGCGATGTCGCCTTTTCTTTTTAATATTTTAATATTTATTATATTATATTTCAATCTACATCGCATACATCGATATCGATACCGTATTGGTACCGACAATATATTGGTATCGGTATTTGCATTGCATAATATGCCGGACACCAGACCAGAAGTCAAACATTGATATAAATATAATATAATATATTATATTATATATAATATGTGTACGGACCAGTATAAGGCAATCCGCATACCGACGCCCTGTCGGGTTGGTACATACCGCCCATACTGGGCAGTACATAGCAAAACGACAATCCTTGGCTACAAGTAGCGATAGAACTCATACATGAGTCTCCAATTTAAGATGATATATAATGCAAAAGGAACATTTATTTATTCAAACAAACATGATAGATTGCAAACCTCTACACATTGGAATATCCACAATGTCATGTGTGGCTTCCTGATACAATCCAATCAAGGGGTTTTCTGGTGTTCCACGAACAGCAAGTTTAGCCCGACATCTCCATTCCCACTGCAAGCAATCAAAATTTAACAGTCAACATGTATGATATTTTGGAATTGTTTTAAAAGCAACTATAGACATAATGGTAGAGGAACATTTATCTAGGAGTAAAAGAAAATGCATCACCAAAATAACTTGAGAGATAGGCAGACAGCAATATCCAACTAACCAAAAATACAAGATGGAAATATGTCATACATAATTGACAATAACTGTCAACACTCAATTATCTAAATCAAATGAATGAAAATCACCATTTGCCCCTAGAAAACAAACCAACTAAAACAAAACAGCAATAACTTCCACGAACTCTAATTAAAGCAACATAACTTTGTTGTTTCTACAAGGAAAACTAAGGAACCAAGATGCTCCAAGCTACCAACCATTATTCATTTCTCTTGAGTCCAAATTCACTATCAAGAATATTTTCACATCCTTTCCAACATTACGGCTTTTCTATTGAAACTTTAAACTACCATGATGTCTTCATAAATACCAAAAAAGAAATATTTGGAAATTTATTACTTACATTTGAACATTTCAAATCATCCTACTCAAGCTTGCCCATATAAAATTCCATCTCCACACAACCTAATCTGCGTCCTAGCCATCCTTATTCCAGATAAAAAGGTTCACATTCTTCGCTTGGAAATAATAATTTCTTCCAAGTGCAAATATTCGCAGTAGATCATGTGTCACACTAGTAATCAATACTAGAAAGCATGGACAACGTACCACCTGATATGGTATGAAATGGGCGGTATATACCAGCTTATACACCTCAAGTATCATTCAGTACAGTCAAATTCAACCATTACCGAATGGTTGAGATTCGACAAGTATAATATTAATATTATCTTGATAGTTTATTTAGCTCAAATACCAAAGTAGAAAAGAGCCAGGTAATGTGAGTTTGCTTGTTCAATAAGCGTTAGCAGTGCTGCAGTTCATCTTCAATGGAAGCGTCGTTCAGTATAGAAAGAAGGTGGATCTAACCTTGTAATGCTCCCCCTTCCTTTACTCGGAGGGAGAGTAGTTCACTTCTTTCATGGAGGCACAACACCTAACTCAATATCTCGACTTTTTTAGGTGATTCAATATCAACGAAAGCAACTTTCTTTGAATGATGATCATGCAACAAAGTTCTTCCTCGACACATCTGAAAAAGTAATAAATTCAATTTTTGGTACTTATAGTCTAGATTTTGTATTCATTTATGGCTCAGGTATACTTTATTCTTATTCAAATTTAATTTACATACTGATATATTAGGATAAAAGACCTTGAAAAAGGTTTCTTTGGTTTTGGCTGATTTTTCAATACTTTTTCGATTTATAGGTATATACCATTTTACTGACATATGATATGTCACCAATATGTATCAGTCCTACAAGGGATCAATATGCCATGTCGGTACAATATGGCAAATGATGCTAGAAAATGATTTTAAAGAATCAAGACAAGAATTGTCCAATGCAGATTTTTTTTATTAAGAAACTATTCTAAACAGCTTCAATTCAAAATTGTGTTTCCCAAACAAGGAATCAAATAAAGGTCAGACTACCACAATGACTAATATTTGTCTATTCGATCAAGGACCAACACCAAAGTCTTTCAAATTTAAGTTAGCTAATTCCTATATGGATCTGGATTGGACATCTCGTTCAAGCCACACCAAATGAATCAATTGCATTGAAGACGATAGCTCAAGAGTCCTTAAAACACCAAATACTGGGAGTTGGCACCAATTGTTCTGAAAAAGTGGGAAATGTACTATCACTTCCAGCAACAAACTTTCACAGAAGCAAATCGACACTACAGGATAAAATCATCATTTAGATCTTTTGATGGGATAACTATTATTTCTGAAAATATAAGTATATGATGCAATATTAATTTGTTATACCTTTGTGGTTCATTTTGTGTGTTTCATTCAGTCAAATTGGAATCAATTTAATAGGTCAATTAACTGAGTCTTACATTGAGATATTTGGGAATGTTTCTTGATTGTTTTGCAACTTTGCTGCCAACATCTTTCAAACAATAAATTATCATTGCCAGCCTAAATTAGCCCACAGATGAAGAGTCATTTTCATCACCTTGTGTTGGGTTAGCTACTGTGATTCGCCTTCCCACTGCCATTGAACTTCTGGAATGCAAGAAGTTTTGCCCGAAAAGAACAAAAAGTTTACCCCAACTTGGAGTCCCCCAACTTGGAGTAAGTCTTTGATAGATCTGGTCGCCTTTGGGATTGTACCGTCTTCTCCATCACCTTTGTCGCCTACTCCTCTTGAGTAGAAAGGCATGCGACCATGTCGCCTACTTGCCTTGGCCGAGCACTCCTGCATCAACCCGAAGTCCCTTAATTTTGGCTATCTTGATGAGAAGCCCATCGACATCGGTCTTATGAAGTTTCTTGGCCTCTGCCCTTCTGCCCTGTCTTGGTACTTGGCCCCTTTTTACGACCAATGTTGTCCCTTCATGAGAGCAAGGGATCGATGACTTCACGGAAGTCCCGCATCTGCGGTACCATGGCGCTGCCAAGCCCATAGCACTATTATCCGTTACCTTGCATTTTCATCCCTTCCTTCGCAATCGGTAGATCTGCCTCTGTGGCACTATGGAGCTCCTTCGAGTCCACCTCCTTTCTAACCGACGCTTTTGGGTAGCCGAGCTCACTGACTCCGCCGCCTCGCCTTTCGACCACCGCCGACACCACCGTGTCCTCCTAGCGATTCTCCTTGGTCGATGGAGAGACAGACAACTCTCATGCATGGCCTCCGCCATCTTGTTGAGGCTCACGATCTGCTCTCCTTAGCTTCCTTGGTAGCAACGTCGCTTACTCGGCCTTGTCCTCGACTTGCTAGGCTCCTTGCGAATGTGAGCACCGGCCCAACTCTCCAACTGCCCGATTAATCAAGTCCCTCCATGGGACTCACCGGTACTTGCAACTGACTACTCCCTCGGTGGTACACCCATATCTGACGACCAAGGCTTTCATCCGATGCAAGCTTGATGCATACACACGGAAGACCCGCCTGATCGTAGCATTCACTCTTTGAATCCACGAAGTGGAGCTCCCGACTCGATCATTCACATGATCGTCCCCTCCATGGGACTCACTGCACGTGCACTTAGACTTCTTCCTCGGTGGTATCACTCCCATATCGATGACTAAGGCTTTCATCCAATGCAAGCTTTGATGCACACGAAGACCGCCTCTGCAGAACGACATTCACTCCTTGAATCTATAGCGCTTCTTCTTGTTGTGTCGTACACCAAAGTGGAGCTCGGAACTCGATCATACCTTCAAGATGATCTTTGTCCTCACGGACAAGATTGCTTGTATTGCATTGCTACGAACTATTCCACCACGATCCGCCGCATGTCGCCTCCCGGTGACATCTCCATTCATCTGATTCTCGTGATGAACTGACTACGACTTCTCCACGTGTGGCCTCGCCAACACATCGTAGGGCCTCGCCATCTCCGACTTTTAGTTCGCTCCTTGGCAATTCCCTTCGTCCCCCCACTCGGGTTACACAGACGAAGCATAGCTCTAGGACATCCATCGCCTAAGAGCTCAAGTCCCCGACTTCGCTAGAGTTGGTGCACCATTGTTTGGATCTTGGGCTTATCCCTACCAGACAATCTTGCATGCACCTCTTGTTCGACAACGAACGACAACACTGTGGCATATTCTTCAAGAGTACCCATCTCTGCGTCCTCTTGCCCCGTACTAAGGTCTCATGATCCTAACTTTGCCTCCGCAAGTTGAATCACCTTGTTACTCCATCAAATGCATCTCTGAGGTAGCTTGCATGTGCCTTGAAGCTCCCTTCATCTTTGGCACCATGCAAAATAAGTCTGTCCCATCAGAATGAAGAACCCATGGAACAACATGATCCCACTCTTGCCTCTACAAGAGTTCATGCCCTTGACCTCTGTCTAAGGAAAGCTCGTGCCTCCGCTCCATGTTCTATCTTCTATGTCGACTCCCTTCATGCGGCTTGGATACTTCACCGAGTTCCACCCAAGTCGCTCTGCTCCTCGATTTGCATTGAGTTGATAGTGGCCCTCACGTCCACCATTCCACGGGTCAGCCCTCTGTTGAGTTCGATTTCTGCATCGACACTAAGTGTGTCTTCATAAGATGTTGCCTTGGATTGCTCCCCCACTTGATCTCAAAATGCATCCACTAATGCATTACCTCCTTCGAGATCATGCGACAACTCTTCGTCGCTTACTCGGTCCATTGAGCTTTGTGGAGATATAGCCTTGAGGAACTCTTCCTCAATATGTGCAATCCGTTGCACATGATTCTCCCACTAGAGAACTAGGACTTATCCCTCCTGGATATCTGTCCTGCTGGAGCAACTTTTTTCTTTACATACTTCCCACTGGAAGTTTCGGAGACCACCATCCCCTTTGGACTATTCCGTCTTGCTGAACTTGTGCTTTGTTCTGCCCCCTTAAATGTACTTGCTAGATTGTGACCCTTCTCCAATATAGTCTCGACTGCACCCTTCAAGGTCTAGCAACATGCGGAACTTGTTGCACATTTCAGCCGCCTACGGACATATCCTTTCCATGTCGAAGAGAAAGTTCGATGCTCCATGGCGCCGAGTTCTAATCGCGCCTTGGGATGGCCACGAACACTCTGTCATCCATGTACAAGTCGTTGCATGAGTTCCGAATCCTTCGAGTTAGCAATTCCCCTCACCTCTGTGAGCTTTTGCACAACTCTTTCGGTCGTTACACAACACCTCCCACATTGTACGGTCTCATCTTTCACCAAGCACCCTGCTTTGCCTTGAGCACCGTCAAGTTTGGTTGCCAACGTCGAGCTATAGCTCAAACTCAACCATCCCAATCTTTGTGTGCTACGATTCTTCTTCGCTTGCTTGTCCTCGTGGTGCCTCTCGCAAAGGGTTGGCTATTCCTTGAATGCCAAACCAGATGCCGCTCCTCGAGCGACTCCTTTCCCTACATCTCAATGTTTCCCCAAACGGTTCGCGTGCTAGCTATCCTCCACACCTAGCTATGTCCCACACGTTTGTATGGCAAGTGTTTTGCATGTGCTTCTCCCGCTCGACACGACATTGTCACGGGCTTAGCGATTTGGCCTAAGCTGCGGCACACGCGTGTCCGTCCGGTCGCCCTCCCGAGATCTCCTAAAGTCCCACAAACTTACAAAAGAGAAAACGGGCGGAAGAAGCAATTCCACGGATCCACAAGCTCAAGAAAACACTTTATAAAGTCAAAATACAAATTACACCCATGGACATTACAAACTCGTAGAGGTTGCACAAAGGATAATGGTCCATTCTGCAAGTCCCCACAAGTGCTTATAAGACACACTTGCATTTACAAGCCAAACTTGGCCATAAAGCAAATCAAACTAGGGCTGCTAAGCCTCTTGCAAGCCCGCTTCTTGTTGTACAAGATATGTACCTAAACCGAAGGACACGGACTAACACAAGCATTTCATCGAACACCTTGTTACATTATTGTCCGTGACAGCGTGGAGGACAGATTGCACACCTTATTCGCCGAATTTGGATTGGGCCGATCTCCAAGCCCAACAAAATTCCAACAGAGTGCAAGTTTAGAGAGGCCTCTCAAAAAGAAAGAACGAGCCACTGATATGAGGCAACCACACATAAGGGAGGACTTCCCTCGATGGAAAGAAGGAGACCCAACGGGATGGATTTCGCACGCCGAACGTTACTTCCGTCGTCACCAAACACCGGAGGATTCCATGGTGGACACTGCTGTGATCCACCTTGAAGGAGATGCTATACGATGGTACAATTGGCTTGAATACAATCATGGGGCTCCGACATGGATACAATTCAAGTATGCGCTGCTGAACCACTTTGAGCCGACCAAGTACGAGAATATCAATAAACAACTTGCCAAGATCCGACAAACATCCACGATCCAAGAATACCAAACCAGGTTTGAGGAATTATCTTACTTTGCTCGTGATTGGTCTGACAGACAATTATTAAGGATGTTCATCGAAGGACTCAAGCCAGAAATTAAAGGAGAGGTTAAAGCACAATAGCCCCCCACCATGAAGGGTGTAATCTCTTTCGCCCGAATCCAAGAGGAACGGCTGAACCAAGATGCTCGGAGGATGAGAACTACTCCTAAACCAGCAACATACAAACCTTCAGCACCCCCTGCTCTCAATCGTACTACGCTACTAATGAAATTGACGAGAGAAGAACTTTGCAATAGATCGGCGAAGGGCCTTTGTTGGCATTGCAATGAACTTTGGAGCCACAACCATCAATGCAAAAAAGGAAAGCTTTCCATGATAAAATCTATTGAAGAATCTGAAGAAGAGGTCCAAGAACCTGAGGAGAAGAACACGAAGGAGGACCCGCAGCCAACCAATTGCACGACTCACGCTTTAGCCGGCTATGTGAACCCGCAAGCAGCAAAAGTTGAAGAATCCTTCAAGTAGCAACTTGTCACTATCCTCACCAACAATCCTATGAATGGCAAGGGAGAACAAGTATGCGAGAAACATGGAAGTAAAGTAATGACGATCTCGACACAACGCTTGCAAAAGCTTGCTGAAATTGCAGGCGCCTTCACCGAATCGAGTCGACTACTTCCTACCAGGCTATACGATCTTCATATGCTGATCTTGCAGGAGGAACTACTAGCACATATTTGGCCATATTGTTGTCCACATCCTCAGAGGGCCGAAGCTAAAAGGATCGTCCAGGAGATGCAGGAGACACAGATCATTCCGCCACGACCTTCCCTTGCAATGACACTTTATCTCCAAAAGCTTTGCCTCTTTGTCTGCAGGTATAAACTCTTCCTAAAGTGCCACATCCAACCGAACAAGCTATGGCTTCTGAAGCAGCGCTCCCAGATCTCGGGCTACTTTCATGACTTCTCAAAGGAGCGGACCATAATACTCAAAGTCTTCCCTGAAGATGACCACCGATCCACGGCCCACGACTGCAAAAAGATTGAGTCCCTCTAGCGACAGTACCTACATGGAATCTGTGACACCAAATCTTACTGGATGGAGATCAAAATTCTAAAGGAACAAGAGGAAAGCATCCACACGTCCACCATCTACAGGATCCTCACAATCACGATGCCATCTACATCAGTGCAAGCATTACCCGATCGTAGCAATGTGTTCACAACTGGAGTAGACATATCAGGAATTGGGATCAGCAACACTCTCATGCAAGATGGTCGACTCCTAATATGCACCGAGGCTCTCCCTACATTTCACACGATGCTTTTGATCTATAAAGGGATACTAATTGCTACTGAATTTGAAGTTCAGCATGATACAGGTCAACAGCACAAAGGAGACATGAAAATAGGCTTGGTAAAATTATGGCTCCTACCCTCCTCGGACTCAGAATGGGCTCACACCACTAGGGACATTATCAAAGGAGAGCAATTATTCCAAAAGAAGGCTCGGTGACTATTAAAGAATAACCAAGTGACAACCTATGCAAGAAAGAAACAGTTCACCGACAAATACAAGAGCAGAAGAAAGTTTGCTGTTGAATATCGAGTTTCCCTTCATCTCCAGCCCTACCAACAGAAAATTTGAGCCTCAAGGAAGTGGTCCCCCAGGTACTTTGGCCCGTGTAAAATTGGGGATCACAATAGAGACGTGACTTATTGATCAAATCAGTACATTAATTTAAAAATACAATTGATCCTCCAAGTATCTCATCATAAATGAATGTTTAGAGAAGACAACTTGGCCCTGACTTATCCACCCGACACCCAAGTTGATGAGGAGGCACAAATTCAGCTGATGATTGCATGGGATCACAGGATCGCGACACATCACCGTCCAGTCACTACTGCTGATGCTGGACCACAAGAACAGGATGTGCCTACTATAGGGCCACGAGGGACCCTCGTGAGGAGTTGCAGATCACGACCTAGAGATATGGAGTTCAGCCTTGAGGACAAGGCTGATTTGAAGAGGGCGGGTCTGTTAGGACTCTAGCTAGGGGAGCCCTAATTTAGTTTCATTAAAGAGGGTAATTATGTAAATCATAAGGGCAATTATGTAAATCCTAAGGGCATTCATATAAATCCTATCTAGCCGACCCCTAATAAAGAAGCAAGGAGGCCGGCTAGGTTAGGATTAGATGGGAGAGGAAGATATTTTAAGGAAAGAGTACGATGCATGTCACCCTAATTAACCACCCCTTATCCTCGTTAAAGAGGGGTTGGTTGAGGAAGGGATTAGGATTAGGTTGGAGGTTGCTTCTTAGAGAATTATTAGGAGTTGGAGACCCCTAAAGCCACAAGTCATATCATGGTCTTGGTTTGGTAGGAGTTGGCAAGGGGTTAAGAGTTGAGGGGAAGAGGAGTCTTGGTTTGGTAGGAGTCTTAGTAGGAGTTCCTATTTAGAGTTGCATTAGGAGTTGTTAGAAGTAGGAGTCTTTATTAGGAGTCCTATTAGGAGTTGGGGTTTAGAAGCCCTATAAATAGCCTTGTATTCCCCCCTCTTTTATCCTGAATAGATCAATCTTTCTTTAGCCAATGGCTTGAGTACCCGATCCCCTATAGAGATCACCCCAAGCATAGAATCCGCAAGGGTTCTAACATAATTCCCCTATCACCAATCTCAAAATATATAACAATGTTCTTTCTACCACAGTTTCTAATGAATCAGCCATTTACTCAATCATCACTTGTGCTATCACCAACAACAACTTAGCACACCCCTCCAATTCTTGGTTCCTTATAAGGCGATGAAATCAAGCAATTCCACCTAGTCATATGCATGCAATTCGAGTAAGTGTGCAAGAAATGTATTACAAACAGAAGGAACACCCACCAGTCTTCCACTCTCGAACGTAAAATCTGAGACGCCGAGGCTCTTGAAGAACTCGGTAGCTTCTTCGATCACGGGCGGCCGATCAAGATTCCACTCGTGGGTGCAACCGGAGCATCTAAAAACGTTTAGCAAAAGCACCATGAGAGACAAATCCTGATAAAACGATCAAAAAAGAAATTGGTAGCTATTTATGCTTGTCTCAACCGAGGTGGAGACAACAAACATACGACTGGAAGTGTGGACATTGGAGGGCAGTGGCGGTTGCGGCCGCGTCGGAGGAGGAGGAGGAGGAGGAAAGGCGCTGCAGAGGATTAGGGTTCCGACGACGGAGAAGCGTAGGAGTAGAGGCTGCCGGCGGGTGGTTTCGAGTGGCGAGTCGGGCGGCGACGTGAGCGTGCGGGAGAAGAGAAAGAGCCATAATATCCACCCAGCGGGAGCGGGAGCGGGAGCGGGAGCGGGAGCGCCAGCGGGCGAGGATAAGGCCGCCGAACCAGGAGTATGTAGCCAAAGATGCAATTCGTTTCATGGTTCAAGACCACAAGGGTTCGAATCCCGGTGCAAGCATTAGGATATCACATCATGACCAACGTTACTGTATTAAAGCCACATAGATGACGACGAGAGTAGTACTAAAAATTAGAATTATTTTTCCATAGTGACTTAAGAATCCTACGTGGTACGTGTTTATGTACTAATTCTAAACTCCAAAATTCCCTACTGCACATGATTTAAGAAGATAGTTTTTGATTCAAAACATTAGAACTATTTTTGGGACCATGAAATATGAATTTGGATCTTAACAACATTTTTGCCAAGATAATATTGTAACATACAAGTCAGTAAATACAAGACATATATATCTTACTAATTAAAGCTTTTCTGAAGTAATTGTCATCCAGCTAATCAAATTCTTTAGATAATCAAGCAGAAGAAGACACTCCTCAAATTATTTCAGAATTATTTTCTTAGATATCTCATTCTTTCTATAGCATTATGAAGTTATCAAGCAAAAGAAGACATTCTTGATCCTTTCAAGGACCACACTGACACGGGCATGATGGACAGTATTGCACCAGCACAGCAGATAATAAATAGCTAGACTAGCAGCGAGAGAGCCAAAACACAAACACAAAGCAAGAGCTATATTTCTTAAAAATGTAAAGTAAAATCCTGGAGTTGTTTACATCGTTGATTCTTTAGTAGACATGTTGCTTTCAAGACACATTTAGGGAAGGCAGCAGATTGTCCAGATTTCCAAAGAAACGTTCCACTTGTTTCTTCTTTTCCATGTTCCATAAGCCCATGGAAATTTTACATGGCAGTAGACAATGTAACAAGCTTTTGTTTACAGCTATTTCGAAACATTCTTTGATGACGATCCAACTTGCAGTTATCTGCCAAAAATTGTCTCTTTAAATAACTCTTAAAAGGTCTTTGTGGAGGCTAAGATCATGACACTCGTACATATGAGCATACACTGGAAGTGGTAGTAGGGTTGCTCAAGTTGCAGGAGCCTCGATAACCCATCCAGAAGACAAAATTCACTAAAAGCAACAGCAGTATCAGGAATTGTAGGCTCCAGGATTCATCTTCTGCCTTTTCTCATCAAACCCAAAACTCTGCAAGCTTGGCAAGCAACAATGACCAGCCTTCCATATTTTGCCTTTCCTGTTCTTGCGATCCTGACTTGGTGTCATTTCACTTGCACAGACAGAAGTGGCTCCAGAGCAGTATGGAGTGCCATTTAATGATCCTGGAGCTTGGTCTGTGTCGGTTTTTAGTACATCAGGTTTTCCATTGATTCCCACTTCCTCTTCGGCATCATTTGTTGCATCAACTGCTTGTTCACCTTGAATTGTTTCATGTAGAATGTCACCTAATTTCTTTCTACCAGTGGGAGAGGGTTTGGATTTAGAGTCTGGATACTTGTCCACAAAGATGGTATTATCCAATCCAGAGATCAACCTTGCATTTGTTTGATGGTCAGGAGTACTTACCCGTGATGGTGTCAAGTCTGCATAATACAAAATGCACCACGTGTAAGCAAAATTTGCTACTGAAATTGAACTAAATATGTGCATAACAACATATCAAGATGTTTCTTAGAAAAAAACTACACCCGTTAAGAGTTTATAAAGGCAGCGAGAATTTTCATCTTGTTAATGTATATATGGTATACCTCCAACGACAGTAAAGAAATCATCCTCACATTCAGAATCCAAACTTTCTTTTGAGTCAAAAAATAGTTCCTCCTCACATCCTGCAAAAATCATACATTAAGCATGAAACACCCAAGTCTAAATAATTAGATGAAGATGTTAGAATTGCAAATAGACTCTTAATAAGCTCAACCTCCTATTTCAGAATAATCTTTGGAAAATTTCAATAGCATGCTTATTTGGTTGATGCCTTCTGTTTCACATATCCCAATGACATAATGCAGCGCAAAACAACTAAATAACACCTTGTCTACCAGTAATCTACAAGATGAGTAATTTAAGATATTCGCTTTGGCACATTGCGCAACTCCCAGTGAAGTCAAAAGATTATCCACGGTCTTGGAGATATAAGATATCACTCTACAAGAGCAACAACACAGAGGCCAAAGGAAAGAGGTGACTATAGTCTGGAATCTCTGGATGATATATCCAAAGAAAATAGCTTCTTTTTTTTTAATTGCAGAACGAAGCTCTTAACCATTTTTAGTCTGTCACCACCAAGGTTTGCTCAAACTCTTTGTAAAATTCCTTCCACTTCTTTCACCAAAAGATTGTGGTCCTTTGGAAGTACCGCTTGAAATATTTGCTGAAATGAAAATTTTGATCTCCAGACTGAACTATTCTTCAACAAGTGCATATCCTCAACAATGATCTAAAAGTTCTTCCCGTTGATACAATGTGGTCTGAGCTTCCATTTTGCAGACATTTTGTTGTTTCACATCTGAATTCCAATGTCCATTGGATTTGTTCAGAATCAGTTGTTGACAGGCTTAATCATATGCAAGTATTGGAATATTGACTAGTTCCACCAAAAATCATCCTAAACCACACGATAGTTCAGCAGCTCAAGCAATACATACGAGCACCATGTTATCAGCCTGAATGGGTTTCCAAAAGCTAAGCTCCTGCAGTTTCTGTGTCTTTGCATAGGTTCCTTCCCATGTGCTTCTTTTTGCTTGGATCCATTATTACTATAAAGCTTTTGGGGTTGTTGATACTTTCCCAATTTAATAACTTACCTCTTAAAGCCCCTAGACCTGCAATGAAGCATGCCCAAACTCCAATGAAATGTTCAATATTTTGTCAAGTACAAGTTCTTCATATGTTTTAAGATGATAAATTGAGTGATATGCTTGCTATTTGTTCTAACAGATCTTCTTTTCCAACAAATTCTAAAAGCTTTCTATCACGACATGTATATTCTCCTACTTCATAGTTGTCACTGTTTAGAGGTGCTACAGTCTTCCTTTTCCTTGATCATAATTTCCAACATCATTCGAGCTTTTTGAGAAGTGGCAGTATCCCTTTTTTTGGACTAAAAACAGAAAGAATATGTTGACCAAATGGGTTTTCTCCACACAGAAGGATGATATGGAATCAATTACAATTCAACTGCTAGAAGATTAAGTTGCCTCACATTTTCATATTTTCAAGAGGATGACTAACTTTTGTGCTGTAACTTGTCAACTGCCTGATGACAAGCACAACAAGAAACATTCATAAATGAACTCATCAGGAACTTAGTTACAGAAATGATAGTGAAACTGACATTTAGAAAACCACCTCCAAACATCATTTGACTAGCCACTTTAAGAACAACTTATGATCCCTTGCATCTTCCACTTATTATAAAAAATATTAGTTTCCCTTTTGTTTAAGCAACATTAACATATCGCCCTCAATTACTAATGAGTCCAAAGTCATTGAGAAGTTCCAATATGATCTAGGAAAAGAGATGCAATTCATGTAAAATGTGAGTCTTCTTCAGACCAGTAGTTTTCCCTTTCCCAACCTAATAAAAGTTTTGCATGTAATCTTTAATGTCAAACACGATGTGCAAGGTCAGACTCGTTGCTGCTGGCAGTTTCTCTCCTAATTGGTGTACCACCAAATTTCAAGCATGAAAGCCACACCATATACGGTGGGTTTGGAACAATGTAACATTGGTCAAACATTAACAATTGCCTCCTCTACAAAATGATGCTGTAGGCAAATGCTACTAGTTTCTTGTGATGGTAAAGACTGCAATCTCAGGCCCACACATGGATTAACACTTAAACTAGTAGCAGATTACAATAATACACTTACATGTACCTAACTATTAATGTTTAGATTGCGAAATGGAAGAGCTTTAATTGGGAGCTGCACTATTCTATAGTAACATTATTAATGTGTTAAAAAAACAGTAAACATAATTGTTTATAATTGTTCCCAAAAATCTTGATATTGATCCTAAGTAAAGAGATAAGCAAGGACTTCTTGATGGAAAATTAATACCAAGTGTCTTAAAGTAGTAGAAAGAGAAACGGATATGTATCAACAAACAAAAACCAATAATGCTCTCTAGTTCTGAGTAGAACTTTGGCATTATAATACTCCTACTGACAAGGTGAGTCTAAGATTATTAATATTATTTAAGGATCCAGTATCAGAAAATAGTTAACTTTACCACAAATGTACGTTAAACAGAATATCAAAGATTCATGAAGATAGTCACCAATAATAGGTGAATTCTTAAGATGAGAGCTCGATACAGAAAGGTAATGGTTGAATGATGAAGCCATGAGTACTACAAGGTACTAGTTTAAGGAGAATAACTAATATGATTTGAGTGGTAGAAGAAGATTGAAACGACAAGCATAGACAAAGTAACGCATAACATATAGTACAAATTCGTAACCTATTGTCAAGTAGCATACTTTGCACCCGTCGCTACGGACTGAACTTACGATGAGAGAGGGAGCAAAGCAATCTTGCAAACCTGTCACTCAGGCCACCCTCTGTTTTGGTTATAATCTGGCAGCATGATTATCAGATTTAAAATATTCAAAACAAACTAGAACTCACTGCTAATAACAGAATATGAACTTCTTCCTTTAGATAGATTCAAAATCTCAGGTAGTAGGTTGTCTATGGCTTACTGTGATCCATACATCAGACGTAACAAAATGAATAATTTAATAATTTGCAGATGAGAGCAGCAAATCCAACACAAATATATCATCAGCACTCCGGCTTTGTTTTCTAAAATAAATGTTGTAAATAAATGATCAGAGCTTTTCCTATAAAATATCGCAATCCAAAAAGAAGAAGCGACCAATTAGAAAAGACAAGAGAACAGTTACTAACTCGACAGACTAACATAATGTTCTCGAGCTAAAAATAGGCCTTTGCCAACACCCCAGAGTTGCAAAAGAGGAATTGATCTCCTTAAAAGAACATACCAAAGTCCGGGTTCTCAGGGCCAAATCGACCCAAAGGGTTATCCCAACACAAAGGCTTCTCCTGGGCGGGCGACGGGAAGAAGAACCTCTTGGCCTTGGAACCGATGCCTAGACGTCGTCTCATGGTGGAATCTGCTCTCTATGCAACCGAAACGCAGGAACCCGTCTTCAAAATCAAATCTTTTCTACCATACAGCTACCGCAGCACTGTGGCCTGCCAGTTTTGGCAGAAAGAGCTGATGAAATGCTGAGGAGAAGCACTAGGAAGGAAAAGGAAAAGGCAGCAAAGCACAAAAAAAAAAAAAAAAAAAAAAAGGGAAGGGGCCGGTTAGTTTCACTTAGTGTCATGAAGGCCAACCAAAGGTCCCCATTCTTTAGGAAAAGGAGATCCTTGCAGCTTCAAAGAGTTCCGACGGTGGAGAGAGAAGGAAGGAAGGAAGGAAGGAAGATGAAGAGGAGAGGAATTATAAAAGTAGCTTCCCAAAGGGTCAAGTAGGAACTAATGCCATCAATGTGTTCCACCCACTGAATTTGTGGGCTTTATTAATGTATTTATCTAATCGTGTCACATCCATGTTGCAGTTAAGAGTCTTGTGTGTTCTATCTATATTTGTTACAAGTTGATGACAACCTAAAGATCAGTTTAGCAGATGCAAATCTACCCAGAGATATCCTTTTAAGATGTTATTTGACAAGACTGCTGTCGCCTTTGGGTTCCTCGGGTCAGTGTCGATGTGGAAAATGAACATTACGTTTTGGTTGACTTCAGTTGAGAGAGAGGACATCCATAAAATCTTGCACTTCGTGTGAGATTGGCGTGGCCGAAGCTTGTTGATTATGGTAGTTAATCTCATAAAAAAAGCATGATGATGGTGACGTTACCTCATCAATTAATAAGCATACATGGCAAAGGCACTCACTCACCAAGCCAAGTAATGTTATGATGACTTGCGGGTGTTGTTTGAGAAGCCAAAATGAAGTCGCTGGCCGTCTGCATCAGGTGCTTAGTTTTGTTTTGGTTTTTCTTATTAAGCAGGACTTCCAGGTTGTTTTTAAAATCATTAACCAAATACCTAATCCTCTCTTGGGAAAGCTTGGAGACTTAAGATAATTTTCTTTTTGCATATTGTCTCCAATTTTTTTCTTGAAATATATATATATATATATATATATATATATATATATATATATATATATGTGTAATTGGAGTGATAAAAATATGCTTCTTCTTTTTTTTATATATTTTAAAAGATATTATTTACACAAGCCTGTCAGTTCCTGTACGTTTGGCCCTGGTCGGAAGCCAGTGCAAGTGCTAATAGACTGTTCTGAACACATGAGAACGGTGCAGGCTAACACGTGAACTCGAGCCAACTTAAAACGTGAAACAGTTTCCCTCCTTATAAATCCGAAGACACGGTGAATGGCCCATGCGAGCTAAAAACATGAATTGTACTGCTGGGATGAAATGATCATGTAGAACCACCCCCATTGCAAACCAGCGAACACCAGGAAGGATACTTGTTTATCTCTGCAACGTCATCTCCAATTCCATCAGAAGGGAAAAAGGGAAATCCTCCGAATACTTGTTAGAGATAGATAGATAGATAGATAGATAGATGAAATGTTGACGAATATGACCAACAACTAAAAGATGGGGGTGACCCCCCCCCCCCCACAACATCAAGGAGTTGGAGGAACCACACTGCCGGTGTATCTGGTGACTGCATCCAAGACGTCAGTGTACGAAACAACGCCGACCAAGATGTCGTCGTCCTCCGATTCCGAATCAATCACCCATACGTGGGTGGTCCTGTAGGACAGCATCTGGGCCATAACAGCCGCCAAAGAACTCGTGTGCTTGCACGTCAACAGTTTACTCCGCCCCTTGTACATGCTCCTCGGCCGCCCGGCGGTTTGCACCTGCCTCAACTGGGAATCATCGAAGAATCCGATGCTTCTGCTGCTAAACTTGGTCAGCCTGGGAGAGGAGGCTCCAACGGTGACATCCTCCACCGGCAAATCGATGGGCTGATCCGGCGACGAGCATCCGTTTTCATCTGTGCCTATGGCAAATTGTGCTGCTGATAGATTTGCCATGGCCCATGCAGCCGTCACGTAGTCACATTTCCATAGTTCGTACGCAGAGATGTCTCCAAGAATCTTGTGCGAGCCGTCACAGTTAGTCTCGACGACTGCAATCGCACATGGGCCGTGAGGGATCTTACCAATGGCTTCAAGGGCGGGTGAGAGGGCTTCCACGTAAGAGTAGTGCGGATTAACGGCTCCAAGAGAGGCGATGGAAGACAGAGGGATGGGAGCAAGAGCACCGAGGCTGCCAATTAGGAAGCGGACTACATCTTCTCGGGAGAGACAGCAGAAATTGTTGTTCTGAGGAAGAGAAGAAGAGGACGGTGGACTGCTGCAGGTTGCTGCACTCATGGGCTTGGTGGTCTCTATGTTCCTGAGCCATCTGCCATTGTAGAGCATGGAAAAGGGGTTGCTGACGACGTCTCTGCATGCAGCACTTGTGCGCACCAGGAGGCACCGTACACCTTGCTTCATCAGCTCCAGCGCATCGATTAACCTGGCGGATCCGAAACTTGAATTAGACCAGCACAAAACAAATAATACGACTAGTTCCAGACACACTCTCCAGGCTACGTTTTATTCCTAATGTTGATTATAATAGAATGTAACCTTTCCGCTAATGATTGTATCCGTACCATTACCAGTCTGATGGAACCATAGCAAGTTTAACCTTCCTTCTTCAAATCAAATAAATCTTGGAAGCAATATATACATATATAAAGTTAGGCAATTGTTTTTTATGACCGATGTACGTGAAAGGGTTTCAAGTACACTAGCAATAATAAATTTTTTTTTAAAAAAAAAAACTGCCACATAAGTTATGGGACTTTGTAATTAGTTAATTTTGGTATCTTAATCTCTATATTTTGAAAAAGTTATACTGAATTTTTATATTTATAAAAGTAAAATATTGAGATCCCAATTTAAAAGATAGTTTTATAGGATTAAAAATCAAGAAAAAAAGTTTATTTGAACAATTGACCAAATCAAGCGAATTATTCAAGAACAAAGAAGTGTTTGATTCCAGGAAGTGAGGATGAGTTACTACCGCAAAAAATAAAAGTTTCTCCGGAATTAAATCGGATATCATGACGATGGAACATAACCGATCGTACAGAAAGAAGGAAATAAAACGGCGAATGCGAACAGAGAAAGTAGAGCAGCTCACCAAAGACGAAGATTCCAACGAGGCATTTTAAGATTCTTTAGGAAAATTGCACCACAAGAGATCACTAACGACGGCATGCATCGATCCAAGAAGTACGTCCGAAAACAAGAATAGCAGAGAGCAGAATCAGAATAAAAAGAATTCAAGATTTCCCACCTCGCAAAGGGATCCACCTCTCTCAACAAGCTCGGATTGGGCGTCACCACCTGCGAGACCGGCGTCCTCATGGCCCGGTCACGATCCCCGCCGGCCCGCGCGAGGAAGGCCACCACGTCCAGCGAGTTGAGCATACCGACAAATCTCTCCTCCGAGGGCGGCGCTGCCCCCTCCGCGGGTATCCGATTGTGCCAGACGGGAATGGCCCCCTCGGAGGAGCCGGCGATGGCCCGGGCGGCGGCCTCGAGTGTCTCCACCTCGGAGAACTCAACGAGATCCGGCTTCCCCAGCGTCAGGTCACCGATGACGCGGTGGAGGAATACGAGGGCCATGGAATCGGCGCCGCCGTTCGACTGAGGAGGAGGCAGAGAGAGAGGAAGCGTCTTCGCCGGGAAATCGGAGAGGGAGAGGGAGAGGGAGACGAAGAGATCGTTGTTGGGCGTATTCAAGTGGTCGAGTGATGTGATTGGGCGGGGAAATCGGAAAGAAAAAGCAATAGAATATTCCTACTCCTTTACAAAGACCCCGGACCTATCTGCCTTCTGATTTATACACGTGGAACTCAAATTAGGGCAAAGATACGATTCGGTTGTCGGAAAATTATGGGTACGTTCGAGGGTAGTTAAAAAAAGGAGTCGGTAGACATCGGAATTTAAAAAGGTGTTCGGCGGATGGATAGCGCTCGTCGATCTGCACCAAAGGCAGGCAGGCAGGCAGGACGAACATTCCCTCGGATCGATCGCAGTAAGACTAGTGGGCTCCACTTCTTTTTACAACGCGGCCCACCTTTTTTTTTTTTTTTTTTTGGATCCTGGCTCGGTCAAAGACGGATGAGATCCACCGTTATGCAGGGCAGAGAGGTGGATCATAACCTGTTATCTTTTTTATTTTTATTTTTATACTTTTTTCTTTTTTTTTCGTAATACAGGCAGGCAGCAATGGACAGGGAAAGAGTTTAGGATGACTGGATGAAGCATTTTGTGCAAAATTCAGTCTATGTTTTGATTTAACAAATCAATACATAATTAATTTAGTAGGCAAATTTTTCAAGAATTTGTCACGTTCGAAAGTGGAAACAATTTTTTTCCTAAGACAAAGCAATTTGAGAATTAGATTATTCGAGTATGAATTTTTCATTCGATAACAGAAAAATACTCCTATCCTGTACTTCGTATTTTGCTTCAGTTTGGAGACAATTTTGATCGTATCATGTATTTTATTTTATTTTTTGTATCCTAAATAACATATCGTGTTTAATGAGATCCTTTAGATGATTAAGATGAATCAAACACTTTAATACTTTTCTCTTATTTATGAGCAAACATAAGTAAGAAGTTAATTTTTTCGATTCTTGCATATCAAATATTTTAATGCTTAGGTCTGTCATGAGTGAATCGTAAATAGACTTTGATCACATCGGGAGCATATGATGTTTCTTTTGTCAACACAAGGGATGTTTTTGCTACATCAGTTATTTTGATTTTTTTTTTATCCTAAATGAACACATCATACAAGATAATTTGCTTAGCTAATTAAGACTCGTATAGAAGGATGTTTTGGATGCATTAAATATTTAGGATTCTACAATGACCATTTTAGTTGAGTCAAGTGCTTCAAATATTTCTTTTTATTTTATATAGACTTATTACATATTTTTTGGATACAAAAATTAAAACTTCTCTTAGGTTGGTGTATTACACATAAGAAAAAATTATACATAATTTTTTTATATATAAATTATACATAAAATATTCTGACTAACATATGGTAGATAGGTTCACTATTTTAAAGAATAGGAAAGATATTTCAGTTAGTGAACGGTTTCCAATTCATCTAAACTTCTAAGTTCATATATTTTTCTTTGTGAACAATTCCAAATTCAAATTGTAAAAATTTTAAGACATGTTCATATGAATTAAATAAGGTAGTGTCATAGGTTTCACATATTTTCTTTTTTTCTTTGTCCCTTAATACCTTCTATATGTCATGCAGATTATAATATGTATTGTAAAAATAATAACAAGAACGAACTATAAATTGAGAATAAGAGGATGATTTATAGATTACATTTATAGTCTCAATCTTTTGTCGAGTTAAGGTTTTTTTTTTTTATAACAAAAGAAGTTGATTGAGTTTTTAACTTCATCCTTATCCATGTAGATGAAGAAGGGATGAGAGTCCTTGGCTTTGTGTGAGTATAGAAGAAAAGAACTCAAGGAGAGATGAGGGGGAAGAAGGTGAAAGAGGATTGTGGAGGAGGTTTAGATGAAGAAATAAGACGGTTAACGAAGGGAGAGGAAATAGTTTTGGAGAGTTTTAAGGTAGTTATATTACTAGCCCTAGAGTTATTGGGCTTGATATCATGTCGCCAGTAGCGGTACTACTAGCTTAGATAATGTTACTATATTTGGACAGTATCGCTAGTCTAATGATGCTACCATCGGCCCTTATTTTTTAAAAATAATTTATATTCAAAGTAATATCAAGAATTATTCATCTATGTTTAACATGTCAAATTTCTTTCTGATAAAATCAAATTATTTGTTATAATCATAATGTCACTAAGAGGGGAGGGGGGGAGGGAGGTGTAAGTTAGTGATTTTAAAAAATTACATCAATTTAAAAAAATTATTCTAACAAATTCGTTTCGAAAATACTTTGGACTTCGAATGAGTAAGAGTGATGAGCTACTAAATCATCAATTAATAATAATATAAATCATAAAAGAAAAGAGCATAACATATAATGGTTCGGTCATCGTGACCTACGTTTACTCTCGATTCCTCTTCCGTTGAGGCCACCAGGGTTCATTAACGAGATCTTCATTTAATGAGCGAAGATCAACTATCATTTTATAACCTTTTCTACTTTTCACAGGTTTAGAAGAAAATATTTATAAGTCTCACACCTTTCTTAGAATGAATTATAAACTTGTAAGAGGGGAACTCTCAAGAGATTACAATAACATTTGTGTACTTAGAATCACAAGTTTGTTATCTCAGTTTTTGCATTCTCAGGTAAGAATGAGTGGGGTCTTTATAGGCCTCCAATGACTTTAAAATTTGGAGCAAAAAATTTAAATTTCTGAATTCTTGGGATATTGAGCGGTACCACTGTCATTAATGAGATATTTATAGGTCTCAAATGACTTCAAAAGTTATACCAAAAAATTTAGATTTCTAAATTCGAATGGTACCACCACCATTAATGAGGTATTTATAGGCCCCCAAATGACTTCAAAAGTTGGAGCCAAAAATTTAAAATTCTAAATTATCGAGCTACGAGCGATACACCGCCATTAATGGGTGGTACCATCATCATTTGATAGTCTTGGAGACTAGGCTCTAATAGTAGTACCACCACCTTGGGTGATACCACAGCTTGATATAGTTTGGGAGACTAAGTATGGTCAATACCACCGCTTGGTCTGGGTGATACCATTGCCAAACCTGACTTCGGTAATTGAAATGGACCTTCCAATAGGCTTAATTGAGGCCCAATTTAATTGAGTTAGCATGATTACACCTAAAACTAAATTAATTAAGACTTAAACTATGATGATCATGACATAAATGATTACAAAGAATAAACATTGTATTGTCTTACATGTCATTGGTTCATCCGAACCCTTGATGCATCATGCTCTCCTTCGGTGTATTGCTCGATCCATCGGCATGTTGACTCCCACAAGATTTAATCTTGATGCAATGTCCAATTTTTTCGACTCGATGCCCGATCTCTGATTCCGGCTCAACATATGGTTTTACTTCTTCAATCATTTTATCTTTTCATAATCGAATGTAGTGTTGGGAAACTAAGTGGAAGCATCATATGCACAGCAGAAGATCAAATCAAAACATGTTTCACATGTAGATCAAATCGTCATGCAAAAGATTGGGTCACGAGAAAGCCATAAAATCGAAAAACTACATCGTGTGAGAAATTATTTACCTAAGGAGATTGTATATCTCTATTTTTCTAAATTTGGATAGAGAGGATGAAGAAGGTCAAGCATCCTCCTCACTAACGATATCTACACGATGGATCACTGTAGTGATACTCCTCCAATCGTAATCCCAAGTCTCGTAACTCTTGCGTAGAGGGAGGGAGGAGAATAGGAGGGGGTGACCAAAGATGTAACCTATCAACCATGAGCCTCCCTTCCTATTTATAGAGAGCCATAAAAAAACCATAAGGATCTTGCCTTAATGGGTATTATATCTTCATCCAATTATCCACTAACTTTGTATTATTGGATCTTTATCCAATAATCTCTTTTGGCCTTTAATTGGGCCTAATGCAAGGAGCACATTAATGTACGATCTTATTTAATGAGAATAGGGGCTAATTGGATCTCTATCCAATCTTCTATTCGCTTAAGTATCTACCATATGTGTATGACCCTCTAGACCCAATACCGAGCTGGCTATGAGTCACTCTCATAAGAACTCCTTCTGACATAGTGAATTATTATCTCCATAATAATTCACTTGACTCATTGACCATAAACGTACTAGACCATTACACCATAGTCCCCAAACATTACAGGGGATTCAAATCCATTGGACCTGGTTATCCATAGTTACCATGTATCTAGAGTCTCTCATCCAACTAATATCTCAGAGATCATATATTATACATAGTACTATCAAGTAATATACATAATCTATCTTAGTCTCGTTCTAATTAGATTCTCCCGATAACTTCTTCTCTCTCAATTCTAATGACCCTGACTAAGGATTTGTCTAAGAGTATATAATCTTTTATTGACACTTAATTATCTTTGTAAGGTTTGCTACCAATCCCGATAATTGGTTATACCAGATCTTAAACTTTCCAAACCTGTAAGTCCAGCATCAAAGAAAGGAATATTCAAATAAGATATCCTTTGTGTCTGAAGTCTAAGAACCAGATATACAATTGGGACTATGGAATCGTTGTTTGACATTAGGTATTATTAACCATATAACATTCCATAAGTGGATCAATCAGTGAACTCATTCTCCAATGAGCACCTATATTATATCTTTAGTGTCTTCATACAAGTGGCTATGAGACCAGCCACCTCCATTATATAGACGGGTATATAGTACACTGATCTATCCAGTCATCTCAATGTCCCTCTCGAGTAATCTATGACTAGGATTATTTAGGATCTGTGTTTAAAGTTGAATCAATCTCATTATCGTGATCTCGTCATGATTCGATTTCCATTATATATAACCAAGGACATCACAATATATATATATATATATATATATATATATATATATATATATATATATATATATATATATATATATATATATATATATATATATATATAATATGATGTGAGAATATATTAGTAATAATTATAAGCAAAAAGATCACAAAACGTGTCATGCATGTCATTACTCACATGATTGACTTGTAAGGCACTTATAACCAATAAGTAGTCTGATGTCACTTTTGTTGAATAAAGATTAGATATTAACTTCATCAATTGATTTAATCAAAATCTAAGATTCAATAATCTTTTTCTTTTTTACGATGACAACCAATTAATGATGAATTTTTAACTAAACTCCCCCTATCTATATGTCATATCGAAATAAAGTAAACTCGAATTCAAAAGATTGATAACCTTTGAATTCAAGTCAAAATAATGAGTTTCATATCATAGCAAGCATCATAAAATCATAAGGCTTACATGTTTAATTTTAAATTATCATAATTTCTAAATATTAAAGTACATCATACCATGCATGATTCAAATTTTAAGTCATCATGATTTCAAAATATGAAAGTACATCATACTAGGTATGATTCAAATTTCAAATCATCATTATAACTTCTTCCTCTTTGTCATCAACAAAAAGGAGAAAAGTATAACTAACAAAATTTTAAAACATGTAAGCTCGTAATTTTTGAGATATGCAAGCAATTTTTACTTATCTTATGTGCAAGCTAGTAATTTTTGCTTCTCTTTTAGGATGTGTAAGCTAGCAATTTTGATTCTCTTTTGAGATGTGCAAACTAGCACTTTTTGCTTCACTTGAGATAGACTTCTTTTTCTCTCCTTTATCATTACCAAAACAAGAAAGAGAATGGAAGGATTTAATGGTTCAAAATTTATATTAATGTCATCACATGAAAATTAAAAGATCAAAATGTGAATACTAAAAAATTATGAATTATTTTAATAAATCTCTTCTTTTATAAATTGCAAGAAGGAATGATAGCAAACTATCTTAATTTAAAAGAAAAACCCAAGTCATGAAAAATGAGAAATCAAGATAATTATCTAAAAAATATATATATAAAGAGTTAATGCATTTGAAAGATTCAACATTCTTATCTCTCTTCAAATAAAATCAAATTATTCCTCATTCAAAAGTTTAATAAAAATATCTGCTAATTGATGTTTTGTGTCAATAAAATCTAGAGATATATCATGATTATTAACATGATCCCTAATAAAATGATGTCTAATATTAATATGTTTAGTTCTAGAGTGTTAGATAAGATTCCTTGTTAAACAAATAGCACTAGTATTATCATATTTTATATAAATATTTTTCAAGTAAAGTCCATAGTCTTCTAAACTATTTTTCATCAAATTAACTTGTGAATAATATGTTGAATCTCAAATTTTGATAATGAAACCAATTAGTGAGTTTACGATCTAATCAATGTATTAGAGCTAAGTGATGTAGGATTAATTGCGACTGTGAAAAGGCAAAACAATCTGATGTTGGGCCAGAGTCAAGATCAGGCATCGAGCCGAGGCTTTGGACGATGCAGCGGGAGCTCACCAGGAGTTCATTGGGAGTTTGCCAAAGATGATCGAGAGCTCATCGAGATTTCACCGAAAGATGATCGAGAGCTCGTCTAGAGTTTGCATGAGTTTGAAAGATTGATTAACGTGTTAGACAACAAGATCAATTGTAATTATTTGTCTTAGTGTGTTGTAGTTCACATCTTTTTTGAAGTCCTAATTTGAGTTAGTTTTAGAGAAATCCTACTAACTCAAATTAGAGGCCAATCAGGTCTACTTTGGGTTTGATTTGAGCTCATAATATAGCTCATTTAGTTGACCTAGAAGTAGGTCAAAATGAGGTACGAATCGGATATGAAACAATACTTAAAATTAGTGTTTCCTAGTTTTCTAATGGTTGTATCGCCACCAGTCAAAATCTTTGGGCACTTTCAGGTCAAAATTCGCTCATACCCAGATTTTTTGAAAAGGTTTAAATTTTGGCTCCAAAATTTGAAATCAAATTGGGGTCTATAAATATCCCAATTTTTCTTGCTTGGGAAAGCAAGAAAGTACAAGAAAAAGGAAAGAAAATAGAAAGAGAAAAGAGAAAATTGTGGTGAATTTGTAAGTGTTCCCTCCATATTGTGTAAGAGTAAATTTGTGGTTAAAGGAAGGGATGAAATTGAGTTGTAAATGTTGATCTTCTGAGATTGAGAAAATGAGAGTGTGAAGGTTGATCTCCTTAGCCTAAAAAAAAGGAGCGTGTAAAGAAGTGTGAAGGTTGATCTCCTTAGCCTAAAAAAAGGAGTGTGTAAAGATTGTTCTCCTGAGTCTGTAAAGGAGAAAGGTGTGTAAGGGGTAGTTAGTTTTTGCCCTTGAAAGAAGATTATTAGTGGACACCGGTAGGTCAGTTTGACCGAACCATTATAAAAACACTATAAGCATCTTTATCTTGTCTTATTTTAATTTTGCTCTTGAACTTAGTTGCTATTAATTAGTTCTAAGAAAAGCTAGAGCTTCTCCTTTCAGTTTTCTCTTTAAAATCCCCCTCTAACTTATTTACTCTTAACAAGTTCCAACAAAAGTGTTTTCGATTTCAGTTTTACTTCAAGTAAAATTTTTCAAATCAAGTTTTTATCACTTAAACTAATTTTATCCTCCCTTAGTGTCAATTCGATTCTAACAACATGAGTAGAGGGCTCACATTTGTGATGATGAGGTGGCAACCTCTTATTCGATGGTGAAATTTCAATGATAATAGTGGTGAAGCAGCAATGGCGAGGCAACAACATCTTATGTGAGAAGAGAGCTCACGTTCAGTCCTAATCTCTCTTTTTTTTAACACTAATATGGATAGGGTCTCCACCACTTTTTTTAATTTTTATTAATTTAATTTGGATAGGACCCTCGACGTATAAATCCATATCCGGATTGGTACATTCCATCTATATCATAACATTTCGAGCTATACAATAAATATAGGTTTGACTAATAATTAATCTTGGGATATATATATATAGATAGATATATGATACTACATTGTATGGGTTAGTAGGTAGACCTTTGGTTAAAAGGATTGATGTTCTCTTAGCCTATATGATATTAGGAGGATGTGGAATGTGTCTCTCACTTTAAGGGTTACTCTAGTGACACAGGTTTGAGTGAGGAGTGTTGGGTGAGGCTATGGAAGGTTCTTATCCTTCCTAGAGTCCAATTATCTTGTTGGAAAGTTGTTTCACTACAGGCTTCTTTGCTAACATTGGTATTTGTGTTATTAAACCATGTGTGTTGTGTGGGGAAGGCATGGATTAGCATGAACAATTATTTTTTTGAGTGCAGATTTGCTTGTTAAGTATGGAGTGAGCTGGAGAGAACTGGGTTTATCCTTTGCTCACAAGAATGATTGGAAACTTGAGGCTTGGTTGAGATAGGAGGAAAGCCTTACTAAACCAGTTATTAGCTATTGAGAGCCTTGATTGAGTTTGGCATTTGGTTGATTTGGAAGGCCCACAATAAGGCCACCTTCAAATGAAGATAAGGGATTAGATTTCTATATTATGTATATGTCATGCTGTAAACCTTCAATTCTATCTAAGGGATGCTTGGGGAACAATCAATTACTTATAACTTGGTCCAAACCAAGTATAGATGGGTCAAGCTTAATTCTGATGGTGCATTTAATATGCAGGATAATTGTGGTGGAGTAGGGTTCCTTCTTATAAATAGTGAAGGGTCATCCATGATGGTAAACAATCAATTTATTAGAAACACATGTTGAAAATCTGAATTAATTGCAATCAAACCGTGGGATTAAGGCTGAATATGAGTTGATTGTTAAGTTCATTAACAAAGAATAGCCTCCTCCATGAGGTTTATTAAATTGCTTAAAATATATTTGGATTCTTATTAAATTGCTTAAGATATATTTTGCCATGTGTTTAGGGAGGAGAACAATAATGCTATTCGGTTAGCACATTATGTTCTTTGTTCCAAGTCCTCTAGTTTGTAGTGGTTGGTTTGGCGGTCATTTTTTAGTGCTATAAGGCTTTGGGGGTATATAGAGATAAGAGTCTTATTATTAAATAGAAATAAAAAAAATATCATTCCCAGAATTTTTTATTACAAATAACCATTAAACTAATATACTTTATGAAGTGATATAGTAAATATTAAAACCAGAATATCATATGAAAATATATAATAAGTTATGTAGAAATTTCTGTTGTACAAATTTGATTGCAAGATTCTGCCAGCACATTTACTCCCACTAATGCATATGTTCAAAAAAATTGTGATCATTACTATTTTTATATTATAAATAATACTATTTTATCATAATATAAACACTTAGGAAAGAGGAAAAATACACGATCTTATAAAACTAAGCAAAGCTTATCCAAGTAAGGTTTTCTTTTTAGACAAAATTTTGATTTTTCAAAACAAAATGATTGAAGGTAATTTCCATTATACCACCTGAAATGGTATAAAACATATAGTACTTACCAATCTAGATGTGGAATCCTATACTGATTGCTCTTGTTTCATGTGATATAGTTTAGATTATATGTAAAAACCTTAGAATCACGATATTTCTCATGATATTATTGTCATTGGACATTGCTTACCCATTAGCCATTGTTTATCTCTTTGATATACATCCTCTTCTTATCGTTCTCTTCTTCGTGTCCATTATCACCACTTTGTCTCTTCTTCCTCCTCGCCTTCTTCTTCCTCCTCTCTCCTTTGATCTATTTTCTTTCTTCTTTCTCCTCTATTACTTCCCCTTCTTATTTCCCATCTCTAGAGCTTCTTCCTTCTTGTTCTTCCTCCTATAATGCTCCGTCTTCTTTCTTCTCCTTCAACCCTCTTCCCCTTCTTCCCTCATCCTCCTCTTCCTAATACAAATTCGTAAATAAGAAGTGAGGTAGTTTGCAAAACTATGCTTAATTCTAGATAAACTATTAGAGCATTTGGCACAAGCTCTAGTCATCTAACCTAATTTCAAATCCATAACAAGTTGATATGGCATAGAAGTATATTCTTAGATCCTCTTGCTAGTTACAACTGCCCTGTAAGTTAATCACATGAGTGATAATATGTATGATATACTAAATAATCTCTTTTAGTTATTATTATTAATGATATTTTCTTAATTTATAGTGGATGATAAATATATATTATGATGTCCTTAGATCTATGCACTAAGAATTGGATCATGGTGAGATCATAATAATGAGATCAATTAACCTTTAAACATAGATCTTAGATATGTCTAATCATAGATTACTTAAGAAGTATATCGATATAACTTAACAGATCGGTATACTATTTACCCATCCATGTGATGGAGGCAACTAGTCTCATAATTGCTTGTGTGGGGACACTAGAGACATAGTACATGTGCTCATTAAAGAATGAGTTTACTAAGTAATCTACTTATAAAATGGTAGATGGTTAATGATACATTATCATTAGATAATGATTTTATAGTCCTAGTTGTATATCTGGTCCTTAGATTTGAGACATCAAAGATGCCTTACTTGAGTACTTCATTATTTGATATCAGACTTATAAGTCTAGAAGTTCAAGATCTAGTACAGATAGTCATTAGAAATGATAGCTAACATAACAAAGGTAATTAGGTGTCAATAGAAGATCAGCTACTCTCGGTATCATGAGAGAAATACCTAATGTGCTCTCACTAAGCTAAATCCCTAGCCAGGGTCAATCAGATTCAAAAAATTTGATAAAAGTGAGACTTTTGATTAGGAGAGAATAAGAGTGAGACTTAGATGGATTCCATGTAGGCTTGATATCAATATGCTCAGTAAATAGTCTGAGGGATATTAGATGGATGAGAGATTATAAATACACGATAATTGATGATAGGTAAGCCCAATGAATTAGACCCCCATGTACCATCTAGGATTTATGAGGCAGTGACCTAGTACATCCATAGTAAATAAGTTGGTGAATTATTATAGGGATAATAATTCACTAAGTCCGAAGGAGTTCTAACAGATGCAACTCACTACTAGTTCGATATTAGGCTAAAGGGTCATACACATATAATGAACAACGTAATGAATAGAGGATTGGATATGAGATATCCAATAAGCTCTAATTTTAATTGATCAATTAGGTGGGATCTAATAGAGGTTATATTGGTTATTGGATAGGGATTCAATATTCATTAAGCCAACGATAATTAGATGGAGATCCAATACCCATTAAGGCATGATCCATTAGGAAGGGACTCTCTATAAATAGGAGAGAGGCTCAAAGGATCATAGATTAGACCTCTTTAATCGCTAGCCTCCTATCAGTCGCTATCATTTTGTATTTGTCTAATGATCTTACATAGTACAAGGATTATATATTTCAAGGAAGACAAGGTTGAACAACATAATCACTCCATTTATTTGTAGTCATAGCTGAAATATCTTGAAGAAAATACATTAGAAAAATATATTTTAGATTGGTAACTCATTACAAAAATACCATCGTATTTAATATATATTTAAATGCTTTCTCTATCTGATAACCTTAAGGATAGTCTTATATGAGTAGAATTAGAATACTTTGGGTTGTATTAATGCCAGTGATGATACTAATAGTTTGGAGCTTATAGATACTATTGTTGTTATCTCGAACAAGGTTCTTATGGAGTTGTGGTCCCTTTATAACCTGCATTCAACCTCTTGCCAAGGAGATTAACCTGAAGAGTTGAGTCAAGGTCAAGTTTAAATGGATTCAGGATTCAGATAGGGGTTGAGATTTTACCACAATTTGATTATTGATAGATAGAGGCAGAATTTCATTCACAACATTTAGAGTGACTAGTAGCATATTTAACAACCTAAGCTTATCTCTCATAAATTCATCTCCTTTTGTTCTCAATTGTGGGGTGGGGATATGAATAAGTCCTTTTATATTTATAATTCTCAACCCCTTTAGTCAAATAACTTAGTATTCTTAATGACTAAGGTTCTCAGAGAGCCTTTAGCAAATCTAAAATTTATGAATTTCTTATGCCTTTGGCTTTAGCAAATGTCCTAGGATTGATAGGTACATTATTGAGTTTTATTAGCACCATTAAGATACTACAAGAGATCATCTTGTTGAGGCCTTTAATCAATTCCATTTTCATGCCTTTTTGTCAATTGATTAGGCTAGAACCTTCCTCGTCTTCATCCCTAAATATTTCATTTCTAGAAAAATTGTGTATTTTCATCCCATTTCTCTATGTAATGTGGTGTATAAAATTTTGTCTAAGCTTTTGACTTCTCATATCAATCTTCTCGTAAATGATTTGATTAGTATTGTGTAATTGACTTTTCTCGTAGGAGTATTTGTGATAATATTTTAATAACTTAAGAAGTGGTTCATTCTATGTTTGATATAATGGCAAGAGCCCTTTGGTTATGTTTAAGATTGATCTTATCGATATTATGATTCAATCTTTCAAGCTCAAAAATCAATGTTGAATCAAGTTTTAAAAATCATAATTATTTAAAGTTTTAAATTTTAATAATTATCAATATATAATATCAATTAAAATATAACCATAAGTTAGTCGTTTGCATAACAAAAAGTCAAATGTTTCCATCAATTATTTCTTGGACCAGTCTCGGGTTTAGTTAGACAGGCACTCAAATATGCTCTGATACTCTTGTACGATGGAAATCTTACGGATTTTGGTGAGTTGTCCATCCACATTCTCGTACTCCAATGGTCCGAAGTGAATCAAGAGCCCTCTATTGAACTACTCCCATGAGGGTACTCTATGAGTGTATTCGTGCTAATCGTACCATTAGATCATATTTCCTTCAAGTTGAACAGAGACTATCTCTACCTTGGATTCCTCTAGGGTCTTGAAAAAAAAAAAAGTAGCCCGTGAGATCCAACTGATTAGGTCTCCATCTTCCCATATGGGAAACTTCACCCTCATGCACGACTATCCTGTATCTTGCCCTTGATCATATTTTTTAGATCGGCTCCCCTTGAGGTTAAAACTTTCACTATGTTGAGATTTGTTGGGGCTCTCCGATAAACTTTTTCTTAATTCGCTGAAGAGTTCTTACAATTTTTCTTCCATCCGGCCTTAAAGGATTCAAGCTTTGCATCTATTGCATCATCCGTAGCCATCATATAGGATTGTAGATCAGTGATGTTTAATTTTTTTTTATGTCAAGTCAGGGGCATCAAACTGTCCACACGGTATAGTTACTATGAGCCTTGGCTATAATAGGGTTGTCGGTGTGGGGGATCACAATCCTGCCAAGTATATTGATTATATTAGTGGCTGCGATCTAGGGTTGAGAGACAGTAGTGGCAATAACACTAGAGATGATAGGAGGATAGGGCAATGGGATGCAACAAAGTTGTTGCTATGCGTGGATGGAGACGAAGGCAACAACGGTGATGTGAAGCCTGCACAGCTATAGGTGGAAGATGAGGGCTGAACGAGAGTTAGAGGAGGCAGCGATGGTAGCGGTGTCAGCGTGGGGATGATGGTGACGGTAGGTTCTTTGCTGCGTAGGTGGAGGATGTTAGCCGAGGACATGGTAGGAGGGGGGCGTCGTCTGATCTATGATGGTTGGCATTCACATGGCTAGGGAGGTGGATGCTAGCGTCTCGACTGTGGTTGCAAGTGACAAATGAGATGCAGAAGTAAGGAAGAAGCAAGGGAGGAAGATGGTGTTGGTTACAGGTGCCCTACAAACCGATCATGTGAGTGGTAGCATGTATGATACGCTACACAATCTCTTTGCATCATTATTATTATTGGCATATTCTCACATTATATTATATATATATATATATACCAATACATCCCAAAATTTTAAAAATAAAAAATCCCAAAATAAAGATATTCTTTTTTAGAGAGAATAAAAAAAATATCAAATCTCATTATATTAATAATAATTTTAGCAGTCTCTTTGCATCATTATTATTATTGGCATATTCTCACATTATATATATATATATATATATATATATATATATATACCAATAGATCTCAAAATTTTAAAAATAAAAAATCCCAAAATAAAGATATTCTTTTTTAGAGAGAATAAAAGAATATCAAATCTCATTATATTAATAATAATTTTAGCAGTTTAAAAACATTGATTTCGCAGACGTACAAAAAAAAATGCTGTCTTTTTTCTTTAACACACACATATTTTTTTTTATAAAAGGAGAGGAAAGTATCTCAGGACATCTCAAAATGAAATATAGACTTTTACCATAAAATAAAATCTAGTGAGTCATCCTTTTCTAGGTAAAAAAGGAAAAATAAAGAGTTTTGTAGTGAAGTCATCTTATAAAGAAATATAATTTATTAGTATTATATTTTAAAAGTTAAAATTATGAAAACATAATTTTGGCATATATACAAAATATTTTAATGAAAAGACATCCCTTGGAAAATATACTTTCAATATAACTTAGTTTATTAACTCATATTACAGTACAATTACTCCTCTTTATTTCATATTTTTTTTATTTTGTTTTACTACTTGGTTTGTAAAGTGAGGCTAATCAAGTAACTTTATGATTATGCTCATAAAAGAGATAATATCAGTTTATATTTGTTAGGATAAAATGGATTGAATCTTAGTATGAGAATCTCGATCAATCCCATATATAAGGATGCATTTTTTTAGACATTGATTATATGTCTTTGAGTTCTTTATAAACTTTATCTTTTTTATTATTTATTATTTTAATACTTTATTAGTTTCTTAATCAAAATTTGTATATCATAATTTTGCTCCAATAATTTAAGATGAAATCTCAATGAATTTTGTTAGGATTCTAATAAAAAACTAATATGATTAAAACTGATTAATTGTCATATTTTCTTAATAATTCAAGCATTTACCTATCTATTATCTAAATTGGGAATAGTTAATATTTACTTCTAGATTTTCATAATTTTTGGCATGAATAAAAAATATTTTAATGAAAATACATTGCTTGCAAAATATACTTTCAATGTGACATTTGAGATGCTTTTAAGGCTATATAAATAGAATTCTAAATAATCATAGTTTATTAACTCATATTTCATTATAATTCCTCCTCTTTTTTTTATTTTTATTTTTTTTGTTTTGCTACTTGGTTTGTAAAAAGAGGCTAATCAAGTAACTTTATGATTATGCTCATAAAAGAGATAATATCAGTTTGTATTTGTTAAGATAAAATGGATTGAATGTTGGAATGAGAATCTCAATCAATCTCATATGTAAGCATGAATCTTTGAGTTCTTTGTAAACTTTATCTTTTTATTATTATTATTTTAATATTTTATTAGTTTCTTAATCAAAATTTATATTCCATAGTTTTGCTCCAATAATTTAAGATGAAATCTCAATGAATTTTGTTTAGATTCTAATAAAAAACTAATATGATTAAAACTGATTAATTATCATGTTTTCTTAATAATTCAAGCATTTACCTATCTATTATCTAAATTGAGAATGGTTAGCATTTACTTCTAGTTCTATCTAATTGTTTACTGTTTGATCTTTGTTGTATTCTTTAAAAAGCTCTTGGTAAACCTTCATGGTTACCAATATTTTTGGTATATTGACAAACACTTTACACTCTATAGTTTGAACTATAAGAACATATTTTGTTTTTAACTTTGTTACATGTTGAATAATGCAAATGAATTCATATAACTATATATCAATCATGTTACTCTAACAAGTCAAATATTTAGTAATGTTATCTAGCCAAGCCTAATGGAGGCTTGAATAGTAAATGTGTTATGATTCATCATTAAGTTAGAATGTTAAAACCATCACGATGCGCTCTATACATTAAAGACATGAGCATTACATTTATGATTTAAAAATTACTTGTCAAATATTTTAGTTCTCATATTCCTAATTTTTATTTGTCCATTGTTATACATGAAAATAAGATTTGATCATGCTGTATTAAACTAATCAGGGGTTGCTTAGTAGGAATTGATTGCTATAATCCTATAGTATAAATTTTCTTATTTTTTAACTCATAAAAGATATTATTTTATACACTTAGTCAAATATTATATTCTCAAAGATCTCGATTGTCTAAGAATTGTCTCATCTAAAATATATGGAATATCATTGACTATCCAAATTAACTCTATAATTATTTATGGAGATTAGTCTCACTTTATGGATTTCTACCTATGAACAACCAAATTTTGGATATTAACCCGAGGTGCTACCATCTACTTAAATGTCTAAAAAGCTCCTAAAATACTACAATGAAAGACCGATTTAGATAAATGGAATTAGTTTAACTTCCATGGTGTCAAATTAAATTAGGACATTAAATCAAATTTTAACAACACATTGACAATAATACCTTAATAGTGATCTATTTTTTTATTTTATTAAATAAATTTAGATATTTTTAAGTCTAAAACTCAAGTGACGATGATGACTTGGCACTTCTTACAAGAAAATTTAAAAAATTCTTAAAAAAGAACAAAACAAAATAAGATAATAAGAACAAAAGTAAACTAAAAAAGGACTCAACAATATGCTATAAATGCAAAAAACTAAAATACTTCAAAAATGAATGTGCCCAAATGAAGAAGAAGCTACCAAAGAAAAAGAAAATGCTGAAAGCGACTTGGGACATCTAAGGTGTATCTAAAGATGAGGAGCCAACCAACAAGAAAGAAGTTACAAATTATGCATTAATAACATTTACCAACGAGGTATATAACTCAAACGAATCCTCATTATCTTTCAATGAATTATTAAATACATTTAACGACTTGTTTGATGATTTTAAATTTATTAATAAAAGTATAAATTGTTAAAAAATAATCATACTTTTTTGTTAATGAATTTAAAAAATTAAAAATAAGTATGATGATTGTATGTTAGCTCCTTTCACTAAGTGTGAAAAGCTGCACTAAGTGTGTAGAGTTAGATTTACTTAAGAAATAAAATTTTACTATAAGAAATATTAAAAAAAATTAAAATAGGTAATAAATCCTTAAATATGATCCTTGCTAATAATAGTTATGTTTATAGAAATGAAGGAATTGATTTTGTAAGTAACACTTAATAAAAGCTAACTATCTTTATTAAAGGATCCACATTGTATGTTTCACCCTTAAATAAACATAATTTTTGTGGTAGATTTGGATATTATGCCTATAGATGTTCATTTAAAAGGTATAGTTCACACAAATTAGTTTGTGTTCCTCAAGAAAATAGGAATAATTCAATACCAATGGTTAAGATAGTAGATCTATTTATGCAGCACCCAAAGTTAAATTAGTACCTAAAAGAAAACTCTCCTTCTTATAGATATGTTTATAATCAAAAGCTAAGAGCAAGAGATGGTACTTTGATAGTGGATACTCAAGGCACATGACCGGAGATTCAACGTACTTCTCTCAGCTCACTAGCCAAGACGAATGATCTGTCACCTTCGGAGATAACAACAAAAGAAAAACTATTGACAAATTAACCATTGATAACAAGTTAAACCTCTTGATTAAAGATGTATTATTAGTAGATGGCTTAAAATATAATCTACTAAGCATTAGTCAAATTTGATATATCATCAAATTTGAATCTAATGCTTGTATAATTGAAATACCACACAAAAATATATTTATAATTATCTTAAAAAATAATGTGTATAATATTGATATTGATGATTTTTGTGATGAAACATATTTTTCAGCTTTAAACGATGATGTATGGCTTTGGTATAAGAGATTAGGTCATGCTAGTATGAAACTAATCTCTCAAATTTCAACTAGAAAACATGTAAGAGGAATACCTAGTATCAAGTTTGTCAAAGATAAAGTTTGTGATGAATGCAAACTAGGAAAATAAATAAAAAGTAATTTCAAATCAAAGAATCAAATAAGCACGTCTAGACCACTACTATTGATCTATATAGATTTATTTAGAGCAGTTGATACAACAAGTATAGGAGGTAGTAAATACGATTTTGTAATTATAGTTGATTATAGTAGATACACTTAGACATACTTCTTGGGATACAAAAGTGATTGATTTAAATATTTTTTAAAATTTTATAAACTTGTTCAAGATGAAAAAGGGTTTTATGATTTCATCTATCTGTAGTGATCATAGTGGTGAGTTTCAAAACTGTGAATTTCAAAAAAATTTCAAATCAGATGGGTATAACTATGAAAACCCACAAAAAGATAGAGCAATTGAAAGAAAAAATAGAAGCTTACAAGAGATGATAAGAACCATGTTAAATGAACATAGCCTACTCAAATGTTTTTAGCCTAAAGTCATTAAAATGCATGCTATGTCATGAACAGGGTTCTCGTAAGACCTTTACTTTCCAAGATTCCTTATTAATTATGGAATAATAAAAGACCCAACATTTCATATTTCAATGTTTTTTATTATAAATATTTTATTTTAAATAAAAAATATCTTAGAAAAATTTGATGTAAAATCTAATGAAGCTATATTTCTTAGATATTCTTTTATTTCTAAAGCATATCATGTCTTTAATAAAAGAACTTTAGTCATTGAGGAATCCATTCATGTTGTTTTCATAAGTTTCCTGAATTTAAGAAAAAATATTTTTGATGATGATTTTGATTTTGATGCTTTAAATTTGAATGAAAACTCTCCTCCCTCGGGCAACTTAGATGCATCCTCTTCTAAAGAATCCTTACCGAAGGAATAAAAGTATGTAGATGCTCATCATAAGGAGCTAATCATTGAAGATACATAAAAAAGGTTTCAAATTCTTTATTCATTCAAAAAAATTATGCTAATACTGCCTTATTTTCTCAAATTAAACTAAAATACATTAACGAAGCCCTAAAAAATAATTATGGGTTATTACAATGCAAGCGGATTTAAATTAATTTGAGAGAAATAAAGTGTGGAAGCTTGTTCCTAGACCTAGTGACCATTTAGTACTTGGTACTAAATGGGTCTTTAAAAACAAATAAGATGAACTTGGTATCATGGTTTGAAATAAGCCTAGATTAGTGACAAAATGTTTAAACCAAGAAGAAGGTATTGATAATAAAGAAACCTTCACTCCTATTGCAAGATTAGAAGCCATAAGAATACTCATTGTCTATGCTTATTGTAATAATTTTAATTTATTTCAAATAGATGTTAAAAGTTCTTCCTAAATGGCTTTATTTATGAAGAAGTTTATGTTAAGAGTAACTTCCTAAATGATAATTCTCATTTTCCTAACCATGTATTTAAGTTATCTAAGGCTCTTTATAGATTGAAACAAGCCCCTAAGGCTTGGTATGAGAGACTTAGTTCATTTCGTATCAAGAATGATTTTTTGAAAGGTAAGGTCGATACTACATTATTTATTAAATATTTTAAAAATAATTTTTTCATTGTTCAAATTTATGTTGATGATATTATTTTTGGTTCATCAAATTTTATGTTGATAATATCATTTTTGGTTCTTTAAATGAAACTTTATATAAATTATTTGCCAAAGTATGAGTCAAGAATTCGAAATGAGCTTAATAGGCGAATTAGCTTTTCTGTTATGATTGTAAATTAAGCAACTAAGTGATAGAATATTTATTAGTCAAACTAAGTATGATTTAGATCTATTAAAATGATTCAATATATATATTTCTAATGCTATTAACATAAGAATAAGCACTTCTATAAAATTAGATATGGACCAAGATGGAGAATGTTTTGATTAAAAGTCTTATAGGGGTCTGATACGTAGTTTACTGTACCTTACTACCACTAGACCCGAGATTATGGAATTTACTTGAAAAACATCCATATAAAATATGATAATACTAGTTCAATATTCTTAACAACAAATCTCATTCAACATTCTAGAACTAAATATATTGATATTAGGTATCATTTTATTAGATATCATGTCAATAACTATGATATATCTTTAGAATTTATTGATACAATGTCAATTAACTAAAATTTTTATAAAGCTATTGAATGAGGAATAATTTGATTTTATTAGAAGAGAATTAGACATATTAAATCTTTTGAATACATAAGTTTCTCTTATACATTTTTTTTAAATTTCTCAATTTTTATAAATTAGGTTTCTTTTGAGATCGTTTCATATCATTCCTTTTTCTTGCAATTTATAAAAGAAGAATTTGATTCATTAACTTTTGGTATACTTGATCTTTTATGTGATGATTATTTCCTATGATTCATTCTCTTTGCAATTTACAAAAGAAGAAACTTGATTCATGGACTTTTAGTATACTTGATCATTTATGTGATGATTATTTTCTATGATTCCTTCTCTTTGCAATTTATAAAATAAGAAATTTGATTCATCGACTTTCGGTACTTATGACTTGATTCTTATCTTTATGTGATGAATGAATTTCTACATTCTTCTTCTTCTTCTTCTTATTCTTTTTACAAAGGGGAGAAAGAAATTTGCTAGCATCTCAAGAAAATCTAAAATGCTAGCTTGGACATCTTAAGAGAACCAAAAGTATTTGCACATCTAAATAAAAGTGCTAGCTTGCCCATTTCAAGAAGCAAAAGTTAATTCACATCTCAAAAACTTATTAGTTTGCATGTTCTAAAAGTGATGTAAAACTTATCAAAATTACTAGCTTACATGACTTCAATATTTGTTGAATGTTTCTCCTTTTTGTTGGTGACAAAGGAGGAGAAGAAATGATGATGTAAAATTATGCTTTATAATTTGGAATCTTAACTCACTCTTAATATTATGATGACATAATGATGTACTTTCACAATTTGATGCATACAATACTCATGATTTTACTATAATGATACTTATGCATATAAAATGTGGAAGTCACTATGCAAAGAAATTATCATTAGAAGGTTATCATTCTATGAATTCTAGTTTACTTCAATATGGGGAGTTTAGTTTAAACTCTATCATCAATTGATTATCATTATAAAAAAAGGAAAGATTGTTGAATCTCAAATTTTGATGATAAAATCAATTGATGAAGTTTTGATCTAATATATTTTCAAGCTTAAGTTAAGCAGGACTATCTTCGATCATGTAAAATGATTGAAGTTGTAAAATCAAACATTGGGCCAGAGTTAGAGACCGGGCATCGGACTGAGAAATCGGACATTGCGTCAAGATCGGATGTTGTGGGTGTCAATATGCCGATGAATCGAGCAATACGCCGAAGGAGAGCATGAAGCACCATAGGTTCAGATGAACCAATGACATATCAGACAACACAAGATTTATGCACTGTAATCATCTTTGTCATGATCGTAGTAGTCTAACTCTTAATTGAGTTAGTTTTAAGTGTAACCATGCTAACTCAATTAAAGACCCATTAGACCTTAATTAAGGCTGATTTGAGCCTATTAGAAAGCTCATTTCATTTACTTGAGAAGATACCGCGAGTTCAAAAGATTGTACAACATAGGGTATAAAAAGTATTGAAATATACTTTTTCGGGATTCCTAGGCGATGGTAGCATTAACTATCGACCGTGATACCACCAATCGAAGTAATGCCTATTCTGGGTAGTGGTACCATCAGAACCTAGAATCTCGAGCTATGTTCGATGGTGGTATCGCCCATACCTCAAAATATTGGGGATTTAAATTTTTAGTTTCAACTTTTGAAGTCATTTGGGGTCTATAAATACCCCAGATATTCTTTTTTGGTATAGCAAGAAAGTTGAACAAAAACTTATGAAAACTTAGTTGTAATTCCTTAAGAGTTCCCGTCCTATTTTCTAAGTATGATTTCTGATTAAAGAGGGCTAAGATAACAGTAAAGGTTATCTCCTAAACCTGTGAAAAGTAGAATGAAACTGTAAGAGGGTAGTTGATTTCACATATTGAAAGAAGATCAATAGTAGAGCTGGTGACCTCAACGGAGGAGGAATCGAGAGTGGAGTAGGTCACGACAATCTAACCACTATAAAATTGGTATGTCTTCTCTTCTTTGCTATTTAATTACTTTATAAATTGATTTACTTACTCATTACAGTCCTACGATTATTTTCAAGTTTAAATGCTTTTCTAGTACAAGCTTTATCAAATGAATCTTCATATCAACATAAGTTTTTCAAAAGCAATAACGTAAACCCCCAACCACCGCACCCCCCCCCCCCCCGTCACTTCCTCTTAGTACCGATTCGATCCTAATAGGGAGGAATACAATGGCACAATTTTTTTCATCAATGTTCTAATTACAACATAACGTGTAACCATAAATACAAAAAAGTCATATGAAAATCTTGACATAAATGATGTAATATCAAAGATCATAAAAGATCAAGTCATAAATATCAAAAGATCAAGATTTATTATGATAGACCTTCTCTTTAGTAAATAATGAAAAGAAATCTTAGAAGATCAAGTAGTAAAAGATCTTAATTTATACACAAGTATTCTTAAGTCATCGAGATCATAGTTTGTTTGTATAAGTCTTTTCTTTAGTAAATGGTAAAAAGAACTCATAGAAGATAAACAAGATTTTGATTCCATAAAAGAAACATTAAGTCAAGAAATCAAAAGAAATTTCATGATTCAGTTAGAAAAATCTCATTTAAATTTATCAAATCATCAAAATCACCTTCTTAGTTAAAGAGATTAAAAAAATATCAAAAATAGATTCATCAATCTCTTATTGAAAAACCCGATAAGTTTTAAGGATAGAGAAATTATCAAGAAATGCATTCCAATTTTAGTTTTGATTTATGTGATTGATTTCATATAAATATACCCAAGTCTTTTATGCTAAAAACATACATCATTGTTTAAAATCAAAAAAATAAGATTTATCATAAAAATCATGAACATTTAAGCATAAACTATTTTTAATCAAAAGATTTATTATAACAAAGATCATCAAGTTTCAATTAATTTTTTAAATAATTTATATTTCTTACTAACCTTTTTCATCAAACAAATCATGAAATACTTCAAATAATTCATTGTAAGGTAAAAGGTTATCGATGAGTCGCATACCTTGTTGTTGTGAGCCATTAGTGCTTAGTTTGCCACCTCATCTTCATTGATTGGCTCTTCATCTTTGGATTCACTCATTTCATCCCAAGTGACCTTTAGTGATTTCTTCTTCTTTAATAACTTTTTTTTCTTTAATTGAGGACAATTGCTTCTAAAGTACCCTGGTCGATTGCATTCAAACCAAGTTATTGTGTTCCTTTTTAGTTCATTTTTAATCTACATTCTTGTTTTATGAACTTTTTAAATTTTCTTGTGAGGAGTTCAAAGTCATTATCATCACTTGAGCTTTTGCTCGAGTAGTCTCTTTTAGTTCTAAGTGTCAAGTCCTTCCTGTTCTGTGTCATACATGTCATTTCATAGGTCATTAATGATCCGATAAGTTCTTCAAGTGCAAAACAATTTAAGTTCTTAGCTTCTTAAATAACGGTTACTTTTTTATCTCAATTTTTAGGAAGAGATCTTAGAATTTTATTAATAAGTTCAAGATTAGTAAAAGATTTACTAAGTGCTTTTAAACCATTGATGACATCCGTAAAATAGGTGTACATGTCTCTAAAAATTTTGCTTTGTTTCATTCTAAATAATTTAAAACTATACATTAAAAGATTTATCTTAAATTTCTTTAACTCTATTTGTACCTTAATGTATAACTTCAAGTATGTGTCAAATATCATGTGTCATTTCATAAGTCAAAATATGATTAAATCTATTTTATCTAATACACAAAATAAAGCATTCATAGCTTTCACATTTAAAAAAAATAGCTTTTTTTAATCATTCCATTTATTCATAGGTTTAGGGAGTATTTGAAAACCAAGTTCAATAATATTCAATAAATTGAAATCCATAGAAAGCAAGAAAACTCCCTTTCTAGTTCTCCATGTAGTATGTCCCATTAAATATAAAAGGAGAAGTAACTCTCTTGATTGTCAAAAAAAAGTCATTTAATAATTCAGTCCACGTGACTTATGTTTACTCCCGATTTCTCTTCACTCGAGGCCATCGGCATCCACTACCAATATTCTTTTAATGAGGAAGATCAACTACCCACTTTATAACTATTTCTCCTTTTCTTAGACTCAGAAGAGAATTTTTACAACCTTCTTTTACAAGTATTCCCTCACACTCTCCCTGAGAACAATCTCTCAGCTTCTGGAGAAGGGAACTCAACTTTCTAACGAGGTTTTCTCACTATCAAACACAAGTTTATGATCTTAGTTATTGCTATCTCAAGCAAGTATGAGTAAGGTATTTATATACTCCAAATGAATTCAAAACATAGAGCCAAAATTTAAACTTCTTATTTCTTGGGATAGTGATACCACCGCCTACTAAAAGTAATGCTGGTGGTACTATCACCAGCTTGGGATGTACCACCACTTGATAGTTTAGGAGAGAAAGTGTCTGGGCGATACCACTGCTTAATAGCCTAGAAGACTATGATGCCAGCTCATAGGCGGTTCCACCGCCTAGTCTGGTGGTGCCACCGCTTGACCCATCTTTAGGTCATTAAATGGGCCTCCCAATAGGCCCAAATCAACCCCATATTAGGCCCAATGGATCCTAAATTGAGTTAGCAAAGTTTCACCTAAAACAAACTCAATTATAACCTAAACTACTTCGATCAAGACATGTTCAAGTATAAAGCATGAATTCTATGTTGTCTGACATGTTATTGGTTTATTTGATGCTTCGTCCGACCTTTCGATGCATCATCCTCTCCTTTAGTGTATTGCTCAATCCATCGATATGTAAACCTTTGCAACATTCGATCTTCCTGGCACAATGCCTAAACATTTTGGCTCGATGCCTGAAACCACAGCACGAAGTCCCTCCGGCACATCGACCAGTCCTCTGACCCGACATCCAATCTTCTGACATGTTCAGTCTCCTGAAATTTTTCTAAACTAATTATAAAATTTTCTATCAATAGAAAACATGTGATCCTCAAGAGAAGACATGGAAGTAAGGTCACAATTGTCACTAGCCATCGGATGGAGAGGGTATTTCAGAAAACTGGAATGACTACTATATCGGAAGGTTGGCCCATTGCTTATACTGTCACGAAGTGGAGATCATACCTACTTGATCAATGGGTTATGATGCATCACAGATATCTTGTGACTGAAGTGCTAAAATAGAATATCTCGAAGTTTGGCATTGCTCAGCCTTGAAGATAGGGCTGATTTGAAGGAGGGAAAAATTATTAGAAACCTATAAAATTTTGAACTTTTGAGTCATATTTTTAAGTTATGTTTCTATTAGTTTGTTAATCCAATATCATTTAGTTAGGAGTTTATTAAAAATTTATTATTTAATTAAGGGTCCAAGTCCTAAAAGACTCTGGGGTGGAAGAGTCTAAGTCGTAAAGGACTTTTGGGAGGAACTCTATAAATATGGGAGTAACTATTTATTTTTCATTAATCAAGAAAATACATTTTAGGCTTTAGCAAATCCTAGAAGACTGATCCCCTCAAAATGATCAAAGAGATTGATCCTCTAAAAGCAATCCTTATCCCTTCTCTCTCATTTCTATGATAGAACCTTAGGGGTTATTATCAAGATGCTTTTGATATACACTTGGAGAAACAAAAGAAATGTTCTATTGCATTCAATGTTATGTGTACTAGATTACAAAGGCCTGCTATTCTTCCTTCTATGGAATCTGAATGGAGACATGGGTTTGTTGCACCAAGGTATAATGTAAAAGCATATGATAATATCATAGGAAAAATAAGAAAAGTTAAATATCTTTATAGTTTATACTTTATAATGCTTATTTTTAGAAGATACAAAATGAAGTGATTGGTGAAGACTGTAGTTTAAAAAGTGTTGGAAAACCTTATAAAAGCATCATATGTATAGTAAAATAAAATAAAATAAAAGGTCAGCTACATTTATCTTATCATCATGCAATGATTGGTGTGCGAAAAACTACAAACTGAAAATTTTTGTGTAGTATATGTTAGATATTTTATCTAGGGAGATCATATATCATTGAAAACCTAAATCCATAAGTGTAGATGAAGGAGGTCAGTGTCCTCCACTCTAGCTATATCCATATGGTGGATCGATGCAGCAATGCTCCTCTAATCATAGCACAAAAACTCACAACTTTTACACACCTTTTTCATGGCTTTTGAGCATCATATTTTATCGAATGTAGACGAACTCCTTTCTTCTTCACTGATCTCATGCAATAGGGAGAGGGGCGGTGGGCTGAGAAGAGAAGGGAGGAAGGATAATAGGAGGAGGCGGCCAAAGGTGTAGCCTATCCCTTTATTTTGCCTTCCCTGCCTCATATTTATAGATAACCTCTTTAAATCATAATAGATCCAGCCTTAGTGGGTACTAGATCTTTGTCTAATTACCTTCACCGCTTGGATAATTTGATTTATATCTAACAATCTTAATTTATCTCTAATTGGGCCTTATGCAAGGAATTCATTAATTTTGGTCTCATTCAATGAAATAGGGGCTTATTAGATAACTCATAAAGAATCCTCTACTCGCCAAAACATACATAATATGTATGTTACCCTCTAGGCCCAATACCAAGCTAGTCATGAGTTGCATCCATCAAAACTTCTTCTAACTCAAAACTCTTTCTAACTTAGTGAATTGTTATATCATAATAACTCACTCATCTTATCAATTATGGACGTATTATCCCACTACGTCATAGTCCCCAGACAGTATAAGGGATCTAATCCATTTGACCTATTTATCTTTAGTTATCATGTATATATAGTTCCAAATCCATCTAATATCCTAGAGATTATATAATAGGCATTGTACTGTCAGGCCTCGCATGGAATCTATTCAAGTCTCGCTCTAATTGGATTATCTCGGAGAACTCCTTCTCTCTCAATCCGAATAACCCTGGTCAGGGATTTTTCTGAGCGACAGCAAACTCGTGATACTGACAGTGGATGATTCTATATTGACACTCAATTACCTTCGTAAGGTTGGCTACTAATCCCGACAACCGGTTGTACCGGATCTGAAACTTCGAGACCTATAAGTTTGGTCAAAGAAATAAGTACTTGAATAAGGCATCCTTGGTGTCTCTGATTAAGGATGAGATATACAATTGGGACTATAGAATCATTATCATATGTCAAGTATCATTAACCATCCAACATTACATAAGCGGATCAATCAATGAACTCATTCTCCAATGAGCACTTGTACTATACCCTTAAGGTCCCCACATGAGTGGCTATGAGACTGGTCGCCTCCGTCATATAGATAAGTATATAATATACTAATATGTCTGATTATCTCGATGTCTCTCTCAAGTAACCTATGATTAAGATTATTTAGAATTTATGTTTAAAGGCGAATAAGTCTTATTATCATGATCTCATCATGATCAGATTCCCATTGCCAAGAATGAGAATATGCCAAGAATAATAATAAGTAAAAAGATCGCACAATGTGTCATACATGTCATCACATATGTGATTGTCTTGTAGGGCACTTATAACCAGCAATCTCTCACTTGACCTAAGTCAGTTACCTACATGTTTGATCCTCATCAGACCCTTATGATGCTCAAATATAATTTGAGACAATGCCTTTGTTAGTGGATCTATAATGTTATCTTCAAATGAAACTCTTTCCATAGTTACATCTCTGTGAGACATGATATCTCTGATCAAGTGGAACCTCCTCAGAACATACTTCTGATGAGTCCTAGGTTCCTTCGCTTGATCAATCGCCTTGTTAATGTCGGAATATATGAGAATTGACTCCTCGTTTCTAGGTAAGGCTCCTAAATTCATGATAAATTTTATATAGATTCCCTACTTTACTGTTTTTACCATAGTAATTTACTCTGCCCCTGTGGTCGGGTCAATAGTAGTATCTTACTTAAAACTCTTCCAGCTTACTCCTCCATTCAGGATGAAGACATACCTTAAGTTTAACTTACTATCATCGACATCAGACTGGAAACTCGAGTTTATGTAGCCCTCAACCTAGAGGTTACCTCATCCGTATATCAGTAAAAGATTCTTAATCCTTCTTAAGTACTTAAACATGCACTTTACTACATTCTTGTATTCTAAACTCAGATTTACTTAATACCTACTTGTGACACTTAGAGAATATACTATATCAAGCTTAATACATAGCATAACATATATTTTTATCCATGTCTACCCTTACTTTAGGAGTCTTTGAGAAATACTTTTAAAAAGTAATATTTCATGTCTCATCGGTATGAGACACGAAACTCCATTCAGGATGAAGACATACCTTGAGTTTAACTTGCTATCATCGATGTTAGACTGGAAATTCAAATCTATATAGCCCTCAACCTAGAGGCTACCTCATCCGTATATCAGTAAAAGATTCTTAATCCTTCTCAAGTACTTAAGCATGCACTTTACTACATTCTTGTGTTCTAAACTTGGATTTACTTGATACCTACTCGTGACACTCAGAGCATATGCTATATCAAGCCTAGTACATAGCATAACATGTATGAGAGACTCTATCGTAGAGTCATAGGATATTCTATTAATGTCTACCTTACTTTATGAGTCTTTGAGATATACTCCTAAAAAGCGATATTTCATGTCTCATCAGTATGAGACCTCTCTTGAAATTTTTCATGCCAAACCTTTTAACAATGAAGTTTATGTACTTGGAATGGGATAAGCCAAGCATCCTCCTGAACCTATCTATAGATCTGAATCCCTAAAATATAGGATGCTTCCCCTAAGTCCTTTATGGAAAAGTTTCGAGATAGCTAAGCCTTATTTATCGAGAGCATTCCTACATCATTCTCGATGATAAGAATTTTCACATATAACACCAAGAAGATGATAATATTCTTACTTATCTTCTTGTATACACAAGGTTCATCTTCATTCTTAACGAAGTCATAAGATATGATTGTCTTATCAAATCTTATGTTCTTACTTTGGGAAGCTTACTTCAGTCCATAGATGAACCTTAACAACGTACACACCTTATCTGGACTCTCCTTGGATACAGATCTCTCAGGCTATATCATATATATCTCCTCCTTGATATTGTTATTGAGGAACGTAGTTTCCACATCTATCTGCTAGATATCATAATCATAGTGTGCTACAATAACCAAAATTTTTTTTGATAGATTTTAATATGGCTACGAGTGAGAAGGCTTCATCATAGTCAACTCATTATCTTTGATGATACCCTTTATCCACTAGCCTTGCATTATAGGTCTCCATATTTTCATTTACTTTAATCTTCTTTTTGAAGATCCATTTGTAGCTGATGGGTATGATACCCTCAGGTTCATCAACAAGGTTTTAAACCTTGTTAGAGTACATGGTCAATCTCAGAATTCATGACTTCTTATCACTTCCTGGAGTTTATACCTATAATAGCCTCCTGGTATGTTTAAGGATCAATATCATGAGTGTCATATCCACTGATGTGTCCTAATATCTTTCAAGAGGATGAGATACTCTATTAGACCTACACAAAGTTGAAAGTTGCTCAACCTTGCTTAACTCTATCAAACTCCCACTATTTCCACCAAGAATATGTTCCTTCTCAAGGAACACTACCCTTTTGGAAACAAAAACCTTATGGTCCTCGGGATGATAGAAACAATACTAATAAGTTTTCTTAGGGTATTCCATGAACTTGCACCGCTTCATCTTTGATTTCAACTTATCGGGATTGTGTCTTCTAACATGGGCAGAGCAGTCCCAAATCTTAATAATCTTAAGATTAAAGATCTTCCCTTTCTATATCACATATGGTGTAAATACAATCGACATAAATGAAACTCTATTTAAAAGTTAAGTTATAGTCTCCAAGGCATATCCCCAGAATGATATGGGTAGGTCGGTGAAACTCATCATGGACCACACCATATTTAACAACATACGATTCCTCCTTTATGATACACCATTGAGATGAGGTGTATAAGGAGGTGTTTATTAGGATAGAATCTCATGGTCTTTGAGGAAATGGGTGAACTCTGTTCTCAAGTACTCTCCTTGTTCACCTCATCTCATTTCCTCTTGGATGCACTTTCATTAGATCTGTGGAGCTATATCTAGCACAAATAAACCATTATGTAATATTTCTCTAGTGATGATCTTATAATCTAAAATCAATGAATAACCATTGTTATCAAAAATTAATTTATATCTCATAATTATCAAACATGAAATAGAGATATATTTTTGATAATAGAAGGAACATAATAATATACATCTAATGCATAGTAGCTCCACCAGGCAGATGTAGGGTGACTTCACCAATAGCAACTGTAGCAACTCTTGTTTCATTGCCTATCTTGAGGTCCATGTCACCTCTTGCCAGTCTCCTAGGCCTTGCCAGAACTTGTAATGAATTACAAATATGATAAATACTCCTGATATTTAATACCCATGTGTTATCATAATAATATGATAAATAGAGACTGATCATGAATGTACCTAAAGTTTCTCCAAGCTTCTATTTCGTCTTCTTTGCAAGGTACTCTTTGTAATTCCTCTTCTAATGTCTATCTTTATCGTAGTGGAAGCACTGGCCTTTGTCATTAAGTATTTCTTGACAGCCTTTGCCTTATCTAGTTTGCCCTTGGCCTTATTAAGGGACTTATTAGCTTTCCTTCTTCTTTTGGTCTTACCAATATAGGGAACTAATTTCTTTTTCTTGATGGTATTCTCTGCCTCTCTTATCATATTGAGGAGCTCCGAGTGAGTCACCTCAAGTTTATTCATGTTAAAATTTATGATAAATTATGAAAAGGAGTTTGGGAGGAACTAAAGTATAAGGTCTATACATAGGTTATCCTCTAGGATATTTCTTAGACCTATGGGTTTCTTGATCCACTCAATCATCCTTAGGATATGGTGTTGAACCCATGTCCCCTCTGTCATCATGGCATATAAGAGACTCTTGGATATCTCATATCTTTGAGTTCTTCCCTGTTCCTCAAACAACTGGCAAAGATGAAGGAGGATGGAATTGACATCCATGCTCTCATGTTGCCTATGGAGCTCAAGAGTCATGAGGCCAATATATAGCACTTAATCAAGGTGGAATCATCTATGTATTTCACACAGTGAGCGTTCTTATCCTCACTTGCCCCTTCCTCTAACATGGGCAAAATCATATCAAGGACATATGTGATTTTCTCCGCAATGAGAACGATTCTCAGGTTGGAACCAATCTACATAGTTTGGACCAATGAGGCGGTTAGCATCAAGTATGTCATGTAAGAGGTTTGTATGTGACATATGTCTAATAAGCAAAGATGTAGCATAAATGAATAATATGTATATTTTATAGAAAAGTAAATAATTAAGATATGGACTTCTATCATAATCTACTCATACTATTTTTCTGGCGAATCATATGACACCCTCAACACGTGAAACGAAAGTCTCTGACAGACTTCTAGTGGGAATCAAAATCCAATCGGCATCTTAGTGTAACCTCAAGGGACTCCAATCACACTAAGCCTAAAAAGGTCGACAACTCTTGTCAATCACAACTCCTTATGATTCTCGTTCTATTCGACCTCCAAACTATCATCGCCTCAAGGGACTCGACCAACCATGATATTCAATTAAGTCATCACCATTGTTATAAGATGAGTCTAATTTAATGATATGCTCTCGAGGGCCTCGATCAAGCATATCATATCCTTAGGTCACTAGTGATATCTCTTTGTTATAGGCAAGATCTCGAATCATGAGATAGATGAGCCTCGAGAGACTCGACCAACTCAACCTATGTCAAGATCTGATTTCTCTCTATAACAATAGAAGGCCACGTGGTCCAATCTAATTGTCTCACGTTTACTGACTTAATATTATCGTACAAGAGGGGTTTTGGTTCGGTCTCATAATATATTGTGTCATATGCACATATATTTAAAATATATCTATATGGCATGCAAATATATATATGTATATATATAGTAGGTGTATAAGTAATCACATATCACATATGCACCGAATGATCATGAACTATTATCTAATGTGATCAGGCCCAAGACAGTAGGCCTAATTATTCATAATAGAATCTATGTGTGTATCGACATATCTTCATGCCCTATGATCGTCCATCTCATCAACATCGGTTCCGACAGCATCTCGGCGCATCTCTATATGTCACGATCATTCGTCTCAGCATCATGAGTCTCGTTGGCACCTCCTTATTCCTGTTGTACCTCCTCATATAATTACAACATAATCATAGGCATGTAGGTTGGATAATAAACGAGAAAAATATAGGCTCGTAGGCTCCAATACTAATAATAATCATATATACACATCACATCACATGATCCATGATTATCCATCCACATCATATATCATACACATACATTATCATGTAAGACTATTAGATAAATAATAATTAATTAAACTATTTAATTATTATATTACTGGAATTTTTTGGGATACCCTACCGTAGGGTGCCCCACGTGGCAAGAAATAGACCCCTTTATGGCTAGGAAACCCTAGCCACTAAGGGCACCCCTGCGGCCAGGGTTCCTGGCCCCCAAGGTGTTTCTTGCAGCCAACAACCTTGGTTGCAATCTGTCATGGGCGGCCAGCAAACCCTAGCTGTCATGCCACCCCTTGCGGCCAAGAGTCCTTAGCCACAAGATTACCTCCTACGACTAGGAAACCCTAGTCTCCAGGACTCATTGGCCATATGGGGTGCTCAACCATGGCTGAGAGCAGCATGTTCTGTCTCAACTATGGTGGTTTTTGGCCAGGCTGAGAGCATCAAAACATACTCTCGACCAAGGTTGCAAGCAGCCTTCGGCCAATCTGCAGGGTAGCAACAATTATTGCCCTTTCTCCTACATTTTGCATCAATAATTTTGATGTTAAAACATCAATCTAAACAACATTTCAATGCTGAGAGGTGTCGTTCAAATCTGAAAACTATGATAAAATTACAGCAAGCTGCATAGAAAATAATCTACGTGATTTTAACAACACATGCAGTTTATAAGCCTATCATCGCACGATCAACTTAGCTCTGATACCACTATTGAAAAACCTTATCATATAGTCATATACGTAGTGGGAAAAATAAAACAAAAGGTCTCCCACGTTTATCATATCATCGTATGATGATTGGTGTGTGAAAAACTATAAAATCAAAAATTGCTACATAGTATGTATTAGATGTTTTACTTAGGGAGATCGTATATCTATGAAAACCCAAATCCATAGGCATAAAGGAAGGAGGTCAGATATCCTCCTCTCTAGTAGTATACACATGATGGATCGATACAGTAATGCTCCTCCAATTATAGCATAAAAACTCATAGCTTTTGCACACCACCTTACAGTGAAGATGGAAGAAGAACTCCTTTCTTCTTCACTGTCCTCACACACCAGGGAGAGGGGTGGTTGTCTGAGACGAGAAGGGAGGGAAGAGAATAGGAAGGCGCCGCCAAAGATATAGCCTATCTCCTTTTTTGGTTGCCCTTACCTCCTATTTATAGAGAGTCTCTTTAAACCATAATGGATCTTGCCTTACTGAGTAATGAATCTCTATCCAATTACACTCTAATTGGGTCTCATGCAAGGAATCTATTAATGTTGGGTCTTATCCAATGAAACATGAGCAAATTGGATAACTCATATCCAATCTTCTACTCACTACAATATCCACTATATGTGTATGACCCTCTAGACCTAATACTAAGCTGGCCGTAAGTTGCACCTATTAGAACTCTTTTTAACTCAGAACTCTTTTTATTTTATGAATTGTCATCCCATAACAATTCACTCAACTTATCAACTATGGATGTACTAGGCCACTATATCATAGTCCCCAGACGTTATAAGAGATCTAATCCATTGGACCTATTTGTCATCATTTATCATGTATCTATAATTTTTCATCCATATAATATATCAGAGATCATATATCAGGCATAGTACTGTCAGACCTCACACGTAATGCATCTGAGTCTCGCTCTAATCGGATTCTCCTAGAGAACTCATTCTCTTTCAATATGAATGACCTTGGCTAAAGATTTGCCTGAGCGAAAACACATGAAATATTCATCTCGTGATACCAATAGTAGACGATCCTCTATTGATACTCAATTACCTTCATAAGATTAGTACTAATCCCGATAACTGGTTGTACCAGATCTGAAACTTTCAGACCTGTAAGTTTGTTATCAAAAAAATGAGTACTCAAACAAGACATCCTTGGTGTTGCAAGTCTAAAGACCAGACACAACTGGGACTACGAAATCGCTATCTGACATTAAATATTATTAACCATCCAGCATTCTATAAGCATATCAATTTGTGAACTCATTCTCTAATAAGTATTTGTATTATACTCTTAGTGTCCCTATACGAGCGGCTATAAGACCAACCGCCTCTATCATATGAATAGATATATAGTACACTGGTCTATATAATTGTTTTGATGTCCCTCTTAAGTAACCTATGACTAGGATTATTTAGGGTCTGTGTTAAAGGTGAACTCGTTTCATTATCATGATCTCATCACAATCAAATTTTCATTACATGAATCCAAAGATAAAACAATATATACAATAGGTAATATAAAGTGAGAATATGTCAATAATAATAAAAAGTAAAAATATCGCACAGCTTGTCACACGTGCTATCACTCACGTGATTGACTTGCAGAATACCTGTAACCAACAAAAAGATGTGAGAGTAAAAAAATTTGATTCAAAATTTTAGATTATACCAATGTACCAACCAATGATTGATATGGCACATATCGAGGTGTACTGATGGTATGATATGCCCAAAAAAATCAAAAATACCTTAATCTTGTATCGCTCGATATAGATTCTGTATCGCACGATACAGGGTCAGATTGTGGCTATCGGTCAGTCTACATATTGGTCCCTTATCAAATCGATATATATCATCTATATTGAGCGGTACATATTAGTATGACAAATCCTAAAAAGAAAATACTTGTTTAACAAAAGAAATCTTATCAAATATACTCTTTACTGTCTTTCTATATTGGTCCCTTAACTGTTTCTTTTGACGAAGTGATTTCTTCTCATGGGGCCTCTAGCATATCGACGAAGCAAAGGAAAAGATTGATGCATCTGAAACTGTTACAAGAAAAGATGTCCTCCAAGATGCTAACCTGCAGTTTGCTCCTAGAGATCTATCAAAAATTGTTCTGACATGTGTTTCCAACTATTTTACTAAGGACTGTATCAGGTCGAATTCTGGTTGTGGTGTGTAAGAGGTGAATAAGATTTCAAATAACAACTTTTAATTTTAATGGTTTTTCGTGCATCAAACTTAATATAAATAAGAAATATCTTTTGTTTTTATTATTTTACTGCACATGTAATGTTCTCATAGCTTCTCAAAAATATGTATCAGTATTATAGAGATAAATAAAAAGACGAAGAAAAGGAGGAGCTGATGAAAGAATAGGAGAAGGAATGAGGAAAAGGAAGAAAGTAGGAGAGGGAGTAGAGAAAGAGGAAGATGATGAAGAAGGAAGAAGGGGAAGAGAGGAGAAGGAGAAGAAAGAAGATGGAGCAATGAATGAAGAAGAAGAAGGAAGAAGATCATGCGATGGGAAAGAAGGAAGAAGGAGAAGCGGTGGAGAAAAATGAAAGAAGATGGATCAGAGGGAGGAGGAAGAAGAACACTATGTAGAGGAAGAAGAGACAAAATAGTGAGAAAAGACATAAAAGAAGAAAAGGAGAAATATGAGAAGAGGGTGTGTACCAAAGAGATAAACAATTGCTAACAAGTGAGAAATGTAGTGACTCTGATGTTTTCATATATAATCTAGACTAGATTACTTGAAACAAGCTCAATCCGCGTACTAATCCACATCTATATTGGTACGTATTACATGTTATATACTATTTCATGTGGTATGATGATTTTGCTACATATGCAATTTCGTTTAATAGATATATTTTCAATAATTTTGTTTTAAAAATCAAAACTTTGTTGCAAAAAAAAACCTTACTTGGATAAGCTTTACTTGATTTTGTAGGATTGTCTTTTTTCCTCTTTCCTATGTGTTCATATTGTGATAAAAATAACAAGATTTGTAACATTAAAGAATACCAATAATCATAAAAAAATTTTAAGATATGCATTATGGGAAGTAAATGTGCTCATAAAAGCTTACCATCAACTTTGTACAATAGAAACTTTTATATGATTTATTATATTTTTTTCATATGGCATTCTAGTTTTAATGCTTAGTATATCACTTCATAAGTTATCCTAGTTTTAAGATAATAATAAAAAAAATTTAAGTGATCTAAAGTCTAAACAGTTCTTTTGGTATATCAAGTTAAAATTTGATAACATGATAAAAGAAACCAGTAAATTTTGATCAAAATTTTAAAGACTGAGATAATATGTAAAATATTTACAAAGGTTTTATATAAAATGTTTGAGATTCAGAGTCCAAGCACCATAGCTAAATAAAATTATAGTATTTTTATAAATTTATAAAGTAGTGTAATCTTTTTTAAGAACGATGTATCTAATATATTTCGATTCTACATCTTGTAAAATTTTTATACTATTTATAAATATTTTCTAATCTAATTTATGGATTACATAACTTGTAAATTTAATTTGATTTTTTTTAATTTTTATGGGTTCTAACACATTTTAATCAAAATTATGTCAAAAAAACAAAAATGACATAAGGATAAATTAAATTGATATGTAGTGACTAGAACCTATATGATTATTTCTTGATTGTATTATTATATTTTTAATAACTCATACTATATTTATAGATATATTAATTAAAAGAATATTTATTTTATTATTTAATATATCATTAGTCGTATTTGGTTTTATTTATATTTTAACATTTTTTTTATAAAAGAAGAGAAAAGTATCTCAGGACATCTTTATCGTATATGAAAATGAAATGTAGACTTTTACGGGAAAATAAAATATAGTGAGTCATCCTTTTCTAGGTAAAAAAGGAAAAAAATAAAGAGTTTTTCTAGTGAAGTCATCTTATAAAGAAATATAATTTATTAGTATTATATTTTAAAAGTTAAAATTATGAAAATGTAATTTTGGCATGTATAAAAATATTTTAATGAAAAGATATCCCTTGGAAAATATACTTTCAATGTGACATTTGGGATGCTTTTTAGGAATTCTAAATAATCATAGTTTATTAACTCATATTTCCGTACAATTCCTCCTCTTTATTTCTATTTTTTTATTATTATTTTGTTTTGCTATTTAGTTTGTAAAGAGAGACTGGTCAAATAACTTTATGATTATGCTTATAAGAGAGAGAATATCAGTTTGTACTCTAAAGGATAAAATAGATTGAATCATGGAATGAGAATCTTGATCAATCTTATATGTAAGGATACTTTTTTATAGACATGGATTATATGCCTTTGAGTTCTTTGTAAACTTTATCTTTTTATTATTTATTATTTTAATATTTTATTAGTTTCTTAATCAAAATTTATATATCATAGTTTTGCTCCAATAATTTAAGATGAAATCTCAATAAATTTTGTTAGTATTCTAATAATAAATAATATAATTAAAAGTGATTAATTGTCATGTTTTCTTAATAATTCAAGCATTTATCTATCTATTATCTAAATTGAGAATGATTAGCATTTACTTCTACTTTTATCTAATTGTTTACTGTTTGATCTTTGTTATATTCTTTAAGTTTTTGGTAAACCTTCATGGTTAGCAATCTCTTGGGTATATTAATAAACACTTTATACTCTATAGTTTGAACTATAAAAACATATTTTGTTTTGATCATTGTTACAATATATTATTCATGTTACTCTAACAAATCAAATATTTAGTAGTGTGATCTAACCAAGCCTAATGGATGCTTGAATAATAAATGTGTTGTGGTTCACAATTGAGTAAGAATGTTAAAACTATTAGGATGCGCTCTATACATTAAAGACATGGGCATTACATTTATGATTCAAAAATTACTTATAAAATATTTTAGTTTTCATATCCCTAATTTTTATTTGTCTATTGTTGTACATGAAAATAAGATTTGATCATATTGTATTAAATTATTCAGGGATTGCTTGGTATTGCTTGGTAGGAATTGATTACTATAATCCGACAGTATAAATTTTCTTATTTTTTGAACTTACAAAAGATATTCTTTCATACACTTAGTCAAATATTATATTCTTAAGGACCCTAATTGTCTAAGAATTATCTACTCTCAAATATAAGAAATATCATTGACTATCCAAATTAACTCTATAATGAATTATGCAGATTAGTCGCACTTTATGGATTTCTACCTACTATAAGCCAAATTTTAGATATTAACCTGAGGTGCTACAATACGCTTAAATGCCTAAAAAGCTCTTAAAATGCTGCGGTGAAGTACCGATTAGATAAATCGAATTAGTTTAACTTCCATGGTGTCAAATTATATTAGGGCATTCAATCAAATTTTAACAATAGATTGATAATAAGACCTTAATAGTGATCTATTTTTTAATTTTATTAAATAACTTTAGAGATTTTTAAGTCTAAATTGACACATTTTGAGTTGATTGTTTTAATGAGTGTAATCACGTTCTCCAATCAATTTAACTATGAAATGAACAAATAGTAGTTCATTAGACCTTAAGATTTTATGACAAATGAAAAATAAAACATGTGAAGACAGAGGATTTACTTATTTTTATGTTTTATAAATTTTAAATCTAATTTGACATATTTCTAGGTTGTTTTTACAAACGAGTCTAAACCCATATATCTATTGGATAATATTCATTTAATCTCAAATTTTCACCAAATATGGGCAATAGTATCTTTATAATGAATCTATTTTTTTTATATATATATTTTAGAGATTTTAATGCCTAATTTGAGATGTTTTAAATTAATTTTAACAATAAATATAATCATATTCATTATTTTGTGTTCATTTATACGATAACAACTAAAATGATGATGGATTGTAGAAAGAGCTAATGAGAAGGAAGACAACACGGGAGGAGAAAGGAGGCCCCATATATGGTAATTTTGGTTTAGATGAATTAATCTGATCCATTTTGGTTTAGAAGAATAAGAGCATAGTTATCATATCACAATATTTGTAGATATAATATATGATGATATTTACCTTTCTTATCACCACTATTATAAATAAACTAAGTTGTCTAATATATTTAACACATTCTTTAATTGTACTTATAATAAAAAATATGTTTATCAAATTCTATGTTCTACAAATATTGTTCTTTATATTCATATAAGAACATTTATGTTCATGGATTTATATTATGATATGTGTAAACTATATTAAAAGTAATCTTGGACAAGGTAAGTTATAGTGTCTTGCTATAGTATCTAATCATGTGTGATATATGGATGGGAAGATAAATTCATATTAATAGTTAAGATGACATTTGATTTAGGATCTTTTATATGATAAAATAAATTTATAAATTCATATTGCTAGTTAAGATATATTGATATTGCTACATCCAGACTGTCACAGACAATAATGTAAATAAGGTATTTGATGAAATACTCATGTTTGTCCATGTCCTTCGGTTTATGTATATATCTTGTACAGCAAGTAGCAAGCTTGTAGTAAGCTTAGCAATCCTATTTTGGTTTACTTTATGACCAATTTTGGCTTATAAATACGAGTGTGTTTTGTAAGCACTTGTGGGGACTTCGGTTTGTAATAGATTATTTTCCTTTGTGTACAACCTCTCTGAGTTTGTAAGCACTTGTGGGGACTTCGGTCTGTAATGGATCATTTTCCTTTGTGTACAACCTCTCTGAGTTTGTAATGAGTGTAATTTGTATATAGCTTTATAAAGTGTTTGCTTGAGCAGTTGCTTGTGGATCCCGTGGGAATTGATTCTCCTGACTCGTTTTCTCTTTTGTAAGTCTAAGGGACTCTAGGATATCTCGGGGAGGGCTGACCTTTACGGACGGACACGCATGAGTGCCGCATGGCTTAGGTAAAATCAGCTAAGCCCGTGACATTGTAGTATCAGAGCGGGACAAGCACACGCAGAAATACTTGCCATACAAACGTGGGGGACCTAGTTGGATTGTGTTGAGGACAGCCAGCATACGAACCGTTTGGAAGAAACAGACATTGAGATATAGGAAAATGAGTCGCTCAGAGGAGCAGGCATCTAGACTTGGCATATAGAGGAATAACCAACCATTTGCGCGAGAGGCACCATGAGGACAAGCAAGCGAAGAAGAATGTGTAGCGCACAAAGATTAGGATAGTTGAGTTCAAGCTACGGCTCGATATTGACAACCAAACTTGATGGTGCTCAAGGCAAGCGGGGTGCTTAGTGAGAGATGAGACCGTGTAAAGTGGGAGATATTGCATAATAACCGAAAGAGTTGTGTAAAACTCACAAAGGTGAGGGGAATTCCTAACTCGAAGGATTCTGTACTCATGCAAGGGCTTGTACATGGACGACGGAGTGTTCGTGACCATCCCAAGGTGCGATCGGAACTCGATGCCATGGAGCATCAGAACTTTCTCTTCGACATGAAAAGGATATGTCTGTAGACAGCTGAAATGTGTAATAAGCTCAACACGTTGCTAGACCCTAAAGGGTGTAGTGGAGATTGTATTGGCGAAGGGTCGCAATCTAGCAAGTGTATTTGTGGGGGTAGAATAATGCACAAGTTGTTCAGTAAGACGAAGTAGTCCAAAGGGGATAGTGGTCTCTAAAACTTCCAGTGGGAAGTATATAAAGAGGAAAGTTGCTCTAACATGATAGATATCCAGGAGGGATAAGTCCTAGTTCTCTAAAGGGAGAATCATGTGCAATAAATTACACATATTGAGGAAGAGTTTCTCAGGATAATATCTCCATAAAGCTCAATAAACAAGTGAGTAACATGTAATCATCGCATGATCTCAAATGAGGTAATGCATTAGTGGATGCATTTCGAGATTAAGTGGGGGAGCAATATAAGGCAACATCATATAAAGGCACACTTAGAGTCGATGCAGAAATTGAACTCAACGGAGAGTTAACCCATGGAATGGTGGACACGAGGACCACTATCAACTCAATGCAAATCGAGGAGCGGAGCAACTTGGGTGGAACTGGGTAAAGTATACCAAGACACATGAAGGGAGTCGACGTAGAAGATGGAACATGAAGCAGAGGCATAGAGATTTCCTTAGACAGACGTTAAGGGCATGAACTCTTGTAGAGGCAAGAGTGAGATCATGTCATTCCATGGGTTATCATTCTGATGGGACAGACTTATCTTGTATGGTGCCAAAGATGAAGGGAGCTTCGAGGCATATGGAAGCTACCTCAGAGATGCATTTGATGGAGTAACTAAGGTGATTCAACTTGTGGAGGCAAAGTTGGGATCAAGAGACCTTAGCATGGGGCAAGAGGATGCAGAGCGGGTACTCTTGAAGAATATGTCATAGTGTTGCCATTCGAGTTATCAGAAACAAGTGGTGCATAGCAGAGATTGTGCTGGTAGGGATAGAGGCATAGGATCCAGACAATGATGCACTAATTCTAGCGAAGTCAGGGGGACTTCATGAGCTACTAGGCAACATACTGTCCTAGAGCTATGCTTCGTCCAAGTATGACCCAAGAATGTATGGACGAAGGTGAATTGCCAAGGGGGTAAACTAAAAATCAGAGATGGCGGAGGCCCTATGATGTGTTGGTAGAGACCACATATAGAGAAGTCGTAGTCCGAGTTCATCACATGAGAATCTGTATACAATGGAGATGTCACCAGGAGGCGACATGGTGCAGTGGATCGTGGTGGAATAGTTCGTGGCAATGCAACGCAGGTGATCATGTCCCGTGATGGACAAGATCATGCGGAGGTATGATGAGGAGTTAATAAGAGCTCCACTTTAGTATACGATACAACAAGAAGAAGGGCTATGGATTCAATGAGTGAATGCCATAGTACCGGAGAGGCGGGTCTTCATGTGTGCATCAGAGCTTGCATTGGATTAAAGCCTTAGTCATCATCATATGGGGGGTGTATACCACTAAGGAAGAAGTCCAAGTGCAAGTACCAGTGACATGGAGGGGGACGTGATCATGTGAATGATCAGGAGCTGATGGGAGCTCCACTTCGGTGAACAATGTAATGGTAAGAAGGGCTATGGATTCAAGGGGTGAATGCCATGGGTCTTCCATGTATGCCGCACTATTACGAGCTTAGCTGAATTTTGCCTAAGCCGTGTAGCACCCGTATCCGTCCGCAAAGTTCAGCCTTCCCCGAGATCTCTTAGAGTCCTTTAGACTTACAAAAGAGAAAACAGGCCAAAGGAATCAATTCCAACGGGATCCACAAGCAACTGCTTAAGCAAACACTTTATAAAGCTAGATAAAAATTACACCTATAGACATTACAAACTCAGAGAGGTTGCACATAAAAGATAATGATCTATTATAGACCGAAGTCCCCACAAGTGCTTATAAAACACACTTGTATTTACAAGCTGAAATTAGCCATAAAGCAAACCAAAATAGGGTCGCTAAGCCCACTGCAAGCCTACTACTTACTGTATAAAGTATGTACACAAACTGAAGGACACAGACAAATATGAGCATTTCATCGAATACCTTGTTTACATTGTTGTCCGTGACATTCTCCCCCACTTATTCCTTTGACATCCTCGTCGAAGCCACTATAGATGCTGCATCTCCTCGCATTCTGCTGAATCTTCAATCTTTTACTTTGGCTGCAATATGCCCCTTTGGCTCCTAGTTGCTCTCTGCTACTATTGTTGAGTAGTAGAACTCTGATCTGCCATGTTGCTTCAACTCATCAATGACTGAATCTGGTGTGGGGTCGATTGAGTTCTGCTGATCCTTGTTGGTTCTCACAGATCCTTCTGATGAAGGAAAAGACCTACCTTATTATGCGCTAGTATCGCAATATACTCATATTGCTTGAACTCGATAGATACTTGTTGGAACTTTGACGAGTATCGCCTCATAGACTTTAAGGTTTTTGAGGTCCTTCCTCCACAATGTTTATGCATTGATCCTTCTTCTACGTTTAGTTGTCACTTCCAAGTAGGTTCACATTACTCTCGCTTTCAATTGGTATTCAATTGAAAAATAAAGCGGACAATCTACTCTCAATAGTACTGATTACTAATGGTGAGTATTTGATAACTATTATCTTCCATAAGCTTTTCTTAAAGGGCTATTGAACCTATGTAGAGCTCCTCTGCTGGATAAGAGAACTGGGATACTTGACTTCACCCATTCTTTTAGTAGTTGAGAATGCAAGGTTACTTGGCTTCGCTTACCTCCTCGAATTAAGAGAATTGGGGTACTCAGTTTTGCCCATTCTCTTGAGTTGAGAAGGCAAAGGTTACTCGATTTCGCGTGCCTCCTCGAGTTTGTACTTCATGCATTGAGTTGGTTACTAACATTTGCCCGCTCTTTGCTTACACTTCTGAAGCACTTGAAGTGTTTGCACTCCTTGAGTTGAGTTAGCTACTGTGATTTGCCTTTCCACTATCATTAAACTTCTAGAATGCAAGAAGTTTTGCCCGAAAAAAGCAAAAAGTTTATCCCAACTTGGAGTCCCCCCAACTTAGAGTAAGTCTTTGATAGATCTGGTCACCTCTGGGATTGTACAATCTTCTCCATCACCTTTGTCGCCTACTCTTATGAGTAGAAAGATATAGTACCATGTACTGTCTGCTTCGTTCCTTGGTCAAGCACTCTTGCATCAACCCGAAGTCCCTCTCTTTCAGCTATCTTGATGAGAAGTCCATCGACATCAATCTTATGAAGTTTCTTGGCCTCTGCCCTTCTGCTCTGTCTTGGTACTTAGAGTTTGCCTTTGCATTCTCCACCTCCTTAGCCACTTTTACGACCAATGCTCTTCCTCTATGAGAGCAAGGGATCGATGGCTTCACGGAAGTCCCGCCTCTATAGTACTATAGTGCTGCCAAGCCTATAGCACTACTATCTGTTATCTTATATCTTCATCCCTTCCTTCGCGGTCAGTAGATCTGTCTCTGTAGCACTCCGAGTTTATCTCCTTTCTAACCAACACCTTGCTTTTAGGTAGCTGAGCCCTACTGGACTCGTCGTCACTTCCTCGCCCCTTTCGACCACCTGCTTCTACACCACTGTGTCCTCCTAGCAATTCTCCTTGGTCGATGGAAAGATAGACTACAACTCTCATGCATAGCCTCCACCATCTTGTTGCAGGGCTCGCACCGATTCTGTTCTCCTTAGCTTCCTTGGTAGCAACGTTCGCTTACTCGGCTTCATCCTATGACTTGCCTGATTCCCTTAAGCGAATGTGAGCACTGAAGTAGTCCAACTCTTCAGCTGCTCTGATCATACCTTAGTATAATTAAGTCCCCTCCATGGGACTCACTGGTACTTACAATCTGGCTACTCCTTCGGTGGTACATAGCCCCCATATGCTGATGACCAAGGCTTTCATCTGATACAAGCTTGGATGCGCACACACGAAAGACCTGCCTTTGTGGTGCCATGGAATTCACTCCTTGAATCCACAGCCCTTCTTGCCATTATATTGTTCACCGAAGTGGAGCTTCCAGCAGCCCTTGATCATTTACATGATCACATCCCCCTCCATGGGACTCACTGACACTTGCACTTGGACTTCTTCCTTAGTGGTATACAGCCCCTATATGTCGATAACTAAGACTTTCATCTAATGCAAGCTCCGGTATATACACAAAGACCTGCCTCTACGGTACCATGACATTCACTCCTTGAATCCATAGCCCTTCTTCTTGTTATGTCATACACTAAAGCGAAGCTCCCAGTAGCTCCTAATCATACCTCCGTATGATCCTGTCCCTCATGGGACATGATCGCTTGCGTTGCATTGCCATGAATTATTTCACCATGATTCATTGCACCATGTCGCCTCTTGGTGATATCTCCATTGCATACAGATTCTCATGTGATGAACTCGAACTATGACTTCTCTACGTATAGCCTCTGCCAGCACATCATAGGGCCTCCGCCATCTCCGATTTTTAATTCGCTCCCTTAGTAATTCACCTTCGTCCACCCACTTTTCGGCCATACCTAGATGAAGCATAGCTTGAAGATAGTCCGTCACCTAGTAGCTCATGAAGTCCCCCTAACTTCGCTAGAATTGGTGCACCATTATCTAGATCCTGGGCCTCTATCCCCTACCAGCACAATCTCTACTATGCATCACTTGTTCCTGACAACTTTAATGGTAACATTGTGGCATATTCTTCAAGAGTACCCGTCTCTACGTCCTCTTACCCTGTGCTAATGTCTCATGATCTTAACTTTGCCTTCATAAGTTGAATCACCTTAGTTACTCCGTCAAATGCATCTCTAAGGTAGCTTGTATGTGCCTTGAAGCTCCCTTTATCTTTGGCACCATGCAAGATAAGTTCGCCTTATCAGAATAAAGAACCCATGGGATGACATGATCTCACTCTTGCCTCTACAAGAGTTCATGCCCTTGACCTTTGTCCAAGGAAAGCTCCGTACCTCCGCTCCATGTTCCATCTTTTATGTCGACTCTCTTCATACGGCTTGGATACTTCACCAAGTTCCACTCAAGTCACTCTGCTCCTCGATTTACATTAAATTGATAGTGACCCTCATGTCCACCATTCCACGAGTCAGCCCCCTATTGAGTTTGATTTCTGCATTGACTCTAAGTATACTTTCATATGTTGTTATCTTGGATTGCTCCCCCACTTGATCTTGAAATATATCCACCAATGCATTACCTCATTCGAGATCATGCGATGATTCCATATCCCTCGCTCGGTCCATTGAGCTTTATGAAGATATTACCTTGAGAAACTATTCCTCAATATGTGCGGTCCATTGCATATGATTCTCCCTTTAGAGGACTTATCCCTCTTGGATATCTGTCCTATTGGAGCAACTTTCCTCTTTACATACTTCCCACTGAAAGTTTCAGAGACCACCATCCCCTTTAGACTACTCCATCTTACTGAACAACTTGTGCCTTGTTCTGCTGTTGCAAATGCACTTACTAGACTGTGACCCTTCACCGCCAATACAATCTCTACTGCACCCTTCAAGGTCTAGTAATGTGCTGAACTTCTTACACATTTCAGTCGCCTACGGACATATCCTTTCCATGCCGAAGAGAAAGTTTTGATGCTCCATAGCGTCGAGTTCCGATCGCACCTTGGGATTGCCATGAACATTCCGTTGTCCATGTACAAGCCCTTGCATGAATACCGAATCCTTCAAGTTAGCAATTCCCCTCACCCTCTGTGAGTTTTGCATAAATCTTTCGGTTGTTATGTAACACCTCCCTCTTTGCACGGTCTCATCTCTCACCAAGCACCCCGCTTTGCCTTAAGCACCATCAAGTTTAGTTGCCAATGTCGAGCTATAGCTCGAACTCAACTGTCCCAATCTTTGTGCGCTACGCATTCTTCTTCGCTTGCTTATCCTCGTGGTGCCTCTCGCACAAAGGAGTTGGCCATTCCTCTGAATGTCAAACCTGGATGCCCGCTCCTCTGAGCGACTTCTTTCCCTATATCTCAATGTTCGTTTCTCTAAAACGATTACGCATGCTGGTTGTCCTCCATACAGCCCAGCTAGGTCCCCCATGTTTGTATGACAAGTGTTTCTACGTATGCTTGTCCCGCTCTGATACCACATTGTCATGGGTTTAGCTTAATTTTGCCTAAGCCATGCAATATCAATGCGTGTCTCTGTCCACAAAGGTCAGCCTTCCCCGAGATCTCTTAGAGTCCCTTAGACTTACAAAAGAGAAAACGGGTCAGAGGAAACAATTCCAACATGATCCACAAGCAACTGCTCAAGTAAACACTTTATAAAGCCAGATACAAATTACACCCATTGACATTACAAACTCAGAGAGGTTGCACACAAAGGATAATAGTCCATTACAGACTGAAGTTCCCACAAGTATTTATAAAACACACTCGTATTTACAAGCCAAAATTGGCCAAAAAAACAAACCAAAATAGGGCTGCTAAGCCTACTGCAAACCCGCTACTTGCTGTACAAGGTATGTACACAAACCGAAGGACACAGACAAACATGAGTATTTCATCGAACATCTTGTTTACATTGTTGTTCGTGACAACACGGCTTAGGCAAAATCAGTCAAACCCGTGATAAAACGTACATCGGATATATGATCCATTAGATGCATAGTTTATGTTAACGAAGATTACAATAACTTGAATATTAAAATTAAGATATATTATAATTTAATACTCATAAACTAGTGTATTAATAAAAGTATTATCAGTTTATAGATATTATTAAAAAATGATAGTATCAGTGGTTCTCAAAATTTCAAAAATAAAAATAAAAATAAAAATCTTAAAATAAAGAGATTCTTTTTTAAAGATGAATAAAAATATCAAATCTTGTTATATTAATAATAATTTTAACAGTTTAAAAACATTGCTTCCGAAGACGAACAAAAAAAAATACCACGTCTTTTTTTTTAACACAAATTCTAAAATTTAACGCAGATGATAGGTGTGTATACTGGTGCGATGTCAAACTACCCGCTACGTAGATTTGGGTAAATATAACGGAACGATTTTAGAATGTAACGCTTCGGCTGGTGGCGTCTATATAAGCCGAGGGCTCACTCTGGCAGACACAACAACGTCTCTTTTCTCGCGCGCTCTCCTCTCGGCTCTTGGCGATCTCGTCGTTCTGCGAAGGTCGGAGCTGCTCTCCGACGAACACGAACGGGCACAGCTGCGATTGTCCTCCCCTTCGATTTTTATTGCTGTGATCTCATTCCTTTCTTTCGTTTCGCTTGGTTCTTCATCAGTCGAAATCTTGATTCGGGTTCAGGATTTGTTGGATTTAATTTAGCTTCGTTGTAATCCATCATACTTGACGTTTTTCGTGACTAAAATCAGAATTTTTGTTGTCCTTGGGGTTCTTTTGATTGATTCTTGGTTGTCGAGTTTCTTGTGGGAAGATCGATCTTTCTGGTTTTCTCGATCGTTTTTCGTCACCTAGCTGGTCTCCTTCTGGTTTCGATTGGAAAATGTCTTCTTCGCGTTCTAGGCGTGTGGAGTACGACCGCTTCATCCCATTCCGGTCGGCGATGGACATGGACTACGCACACTTTGCCCTAACCAGGCCTTCGAGACCGCAGCGTGATGGTTCGAGGGAATCCCCATCGAGCGTGGCGTACCAAAAGCTTCTTGATGAATGCATTTTGAAGAACAGGTCTCGTATCCTCGCTTTCAAGAGTGCACCTGAAGCGCCGGCCAGCAAGCTGCCCCAATTTGACGAGGCCATTCGGCCGCAGAAGAAACAGCAGAGGCGAATCCCTAAAGAACCAGAGAGGGTTTTGGTTCTCCATGACACGTTGGATGATGATGGTTTGAATCTCCTCGACTGGGGAAGCAATAATGTGTTGGCGATTGGCCTTGAGAACACTGTGTATCTCTGGGATGCTGCAAACGAGTCGGCTAAGCTTCTACAAGCTGTAGAAGACAAAGGACCTATCACTTGCATCCGCTGGTCGCCAGACTGCACAGTTCTTGCTGTCGCATTAGGCAATTCAGATCTATGGCTGATTGATTCAGCAACAGGACACGTCGTCGATGGGATGGAAGAAGAGAACCAGCCCCCTGTGTTGTCGCTTGCGTGGAGATGCAATTCAATCTTGACGGTCGGAAGATCTGATGGCACTATTATTGATTATGACTTTAGAAAGGATGACATGTTCATCGGTTTCTATAATGGGCATCGGCGTGGAGTTTGTAGTCTTAAATGGTCCGGGTTGTCGGGGCGGTATTTGGCGAGTGGAGGGCAGGACAAACTAGTGCACATATGGGATGCCTGCATGCCTGTCTCACGTCAACGTCAATGGCTTCAGAGGATCAGCAGCCACACTTCCATTGTGAAGGCCCTTGACTGGTGCCCAACTCGGAGCAACCTGCTGGCTTCTGGTGGAGGTCGCAATGATCATTGTGTTAAGTTTTGGAACACCGTTAATGGTGCTTGCTTGAACTCGATTGATGCTGGCTCTGAAGTTTGTGCATTACTATGGGACAAGAACAAATCTGAATTACTGACCTCCCATGGTTCACCGAACAATCAACTCACCTTGTGGAATTACCCATCCATGACGAGAGTGGCTGAGCTTTCCGGTCATTCATCCCGGGTCCTTTTCTTGGCTGGGAGCCCACTGGGAGGTGTAGTAGCTTCTGCAGCAGCGGACGAGAAAATCAAGTTTTGGAATATCTTTGAGACTCCCAAAATAACAAAACCTGAACTGCCCTTTGCCCAATTTAGTGTCATAAGATGAAAATGCTGATGGGTCGAAATGATTAAGTTAGCAAAATGGTAGACTTCTCCGGTGCTTGCCATGAAGGTCTGTTGTTGGTAGCATTGCAACGGAATGTTTCGTGGTATCAAAGGGGCAGCACATTTTCATACAAGCGCATGGCAAGCGCATGGATTCGAGATCTCCATATATGAGCACAACTGCCTAAGGTAAGTTAGAAGCCTTACAGCCTTTTACAGCATTTTAGTAGGTTTATTTGCAACATGACTGTGATTGCAGCTGCATGTCTGATTTTTTTTCCTATTTATTGTTTAGCTTTTCATAGTTATCGATATGATCATTGCCCAATTGATGAAACATGCGATCTATAATTATTGCCCAATTGTTGTAATCTAATTATGTAGTTTCAAGTGATTTGATTTTGCTTCTCTTGTGTTTCTTTTTTGTAAGTTTCTATCTACATCTTTTTTTTTTGTTTGAAAATTTTGTGCAGACTTTATATTTTGTTGTGTATGCCTAATCATGCATAATTAGATCAAACTGGTAGATGCTTATTGTTTTTTTTTATTTTGAGTTGAGATTTCTTATCATATTCGACATGGCCTTGGTATCACAAGAAGACATCACATTGCACATCTAAAAGTGTGTTGGACAATCGAGAGATCTATGTTATAAGAGGTAATTGCCTATGACTGTATTTTTCTATTTTCTTTTTTGACTATAGGTTTCCTATGATATAAGTTAAACTTCAGAATTTAATATTCTTTTTGGACCATTAAGAAACTTTGAAGCTTGAACTGTGTGACTCTATTGCCGGACCAAAGTACTTTCACATGATGAATTTAAAATCTTGCTAAGGTGTCTTTGCTATATCTTTTATTCACAGATACAAGGATATTAAAGCATCTTTGGATTTGCTTAGAGGGTGAAAATATGGAAACTTATGGTGTTGCACAACTATAATCTTGTTCAACAACTAAGAGATATATGCATAATTTTGATCCAAGATGTAACTTCTTATGACTTTAGTTTTTGGCTGACTAAAGGTTACCTAAGATATCCATTAGCCTTCAGATTTTTTATGTTCTTTTAGGACCATTCTAGAACCTGTGAAAACTTTTATTTGGTGTAGATCTTGTTTCAGTACGGAGTACTTCATTTCACTTGAAATAGTGTTTTTGTTTTAGTTTTATTTGCATATACAAATATACTAAAGCATCTCAGGATTTTGTTTAGAGGGTGAAAAAATTTGGAAAATTGTGGAGTTGCACAACTAGAATTGTGTTTGAAAATAAAAAGAATGTGCTGATCAACCACGCGGATATTGTTCAAAAAACTGTTCATGATATGCATTATTTCCAATTTGAAACATTTCGAAAATAAAAATAATTTCAAGAGTGAAATCCAAGCCTAAAATTTTCTGATTGTAGTAAGATGTGTCATAATTTCTGTAGAAAGCAGTTATTCAACCTTTGAGAACTGTAAACCATATTATATACCATAATAGTAAAGAGGTACCAAACAAATAAATCTATGAGCTTGATAAAAGTGAGGCATTGTAATTCTGTTTATTATGTATTTCCTTGTGAAATAAAAAAAGATATCAAATTTACATGTCTTTCCATGAATAGACTAGGTCTTCTGCAACATAGATACACTTTTGGTCCTAAGATAGGGATTGAAAAATAGTGTCAAGTGGGATATAATGCAGGTTCTAAATTTTGGAAGTTACCTTACTAGACCAACAGTTCACAAATGCTTCATTATAGTGATAGTGGAGTAGTTCGGGTCCTTCCGATTAACAGGATCTTCGTTGATTCTGAAGGTTCTGATTTGTGATTGTTTAAGTCATAAGGGATTTATCTTGCTGAATCAGCTGTAGTTGTAGCAGAGAGGTAGCAATGTTCATGAGCTTGATAGACAACCTTGCTATGTTTCATATAAATGTTCACCAATTAATGACATGGCTACTATTTCACTAGTTTTTCAATTCTTCTGTTGTGGTCATTTACCACAAGTTTCAGCATCCAAGCGGTATAGCTGAAATTTGCCTTTTGTAAGTATAACACCGACCTCTGAGTTGGTATTTCTTGTTTCCAACTTCCCTGTTTGTCTACTGAGATTAAGGTAGCAGCAGGTGCTATAATTATTTACTGCCATTCCAGTAATATCACATGGTACCAAGTTTGAATTTGACATGATAATTCCTATTGAAATATTTAAGTCATCCTTTTTTTAATAATCTATTGATGATCTTGTTGGCTGTATTTGAATTTCCATCACCAAGTTACCATCCCTTCCAGCAGCTCTACCACTAATCACCAAAGTTGCCCCTTGCCACCGCCATTGACATCTTGTAAACTGTCATTGGCCTTATGGACAAGGCTAATGCGGTGGAGATTGATAATCCTCAGAAAGCCCCAGAGCCTGATCAAGACAAACAAGAATCTGTAGAGAAGCTCGTGGCCATGGGAGCATGGTCCCTTTGCAAGGGGAAGGTGCATATATAACCTTCTTTTTCTCTTGATTAGTGGTTATTGTTGTTTGAATTGTAAAACTAGAAATCAGTTTGATGTTGTGAAATTATGCATCGAAGAATAAGTGAATGAAAGTATTATCAATTACCAATTAGATCAGTATTTTTTTTATTGATGCACTTATGGTTAGCTCACCCTTTTTATCCAGAATAATAATTATTCATACTGGTCAAATTTTCTTGTTTCCCCCTATGTTTCAAATGGTCTGAATATTTCGTACCTGACACGGAACCACCCAGCAAAGATCCATCTACTAGGTGCTTGTTAGTGTTTGACTTGAAGCCTGACGCTTTGAATAAAATTTGAGAGAATTCGTACCTGAATGAACAGCCAGTTTACTTCTATTTTTTCTTAAAAGTGTACAAATTTATATAAAATCTCCAAGCTGATATGCTAGACATTGCTGGTCATAAATGAACTAACTAAATGAAAGAAAGCAGGTAGAACTCGCAAGACTCTGAACGTTACATCTTTGGGCAATGTGTCATTCAAACCTGAAGCTCAGCTTAAACACACACTTTACCTTCATTTGAATTAATGAATTGGTCCTCCCTCTCTTTCTGTGCCTTCTGAACTTTGCAAACTGTTTTTAAGAGTTCAATTATTCCAAAAACTACTTCAATGCATTTAGTGATATACTAAGTGAACTGGTTTTGCAAAAAATTTACAAGTCTTCTGTTATTTTTTTGTTGAGCCTGCATATGGGTTTTAAGAAGGAATATGGATACCATTTTTAAGTTCCGTCATATTTTTTCCTTTTTTCCTCTTTTCCCCCACAAATTTACAGCCTTAGCTTGTTAAAGGTCTTTCCATAACTGTTAATATTACAGCAAATGTCTACTATTAGTCATAGCAGACATTTGTTAGCAATAAATATTACAGCAAATGTCTACTATTAGTCATAACTGTCAATATTTTCAGCTTCATACAATGAGATTTTGCCTGACATCACTATGATTATAGATTAAGTTGTTAGCAAATTGCTTCATGCTTAAAGATATTTCACCTCCAACAACTTTCTCATAGATTGCCATTTGTGATTCTTCAGTCATAATACCTTTCATTTGTGTTATGATCAAGGCACATTCCTTTTTTTTCATTCAGGGACAAAGAGACTTGAAGCACTGATTCTTCTCTTACTGGAATTTGAGAATCTGGTTCAAGTATCCTTTTTTTGTTGAATCTTTTGGTTACTCCTTTACTAGAAAGTATCTATGGTAGTTTCTCAAATTTTATTATTGAAAAGTCTAGTGCTATAATTAATTCTCTTTCTTGTTTCTTTGGTTATGTTAATGTTGCTTTGAGCTGGAAATTAGGTCAGAAATTTTTTTAAAAAAATTGAAGAGAATCTCAAGAAGTGAGAAATCATGAAGACAAATGTCAATCTTTAAATATATTAATGGTTTCAAATGGAATATTAAATGCTAAGCTATGCTTCTTGTGATCTTTTTGTTCTCTCTTGGTGATTGTTATTTGCTATATCCTGATAAGGATTAGTGACTAGATGACACTCCCATAATATGGGTTGGTTACCTTTTATTTTCAAAATTTGCTATCAAGTAGACTAATACAAACAGAATCCAACAATATATGGACTCTCCTTGATCTTGAGGTGTTAATGTTGGTGTTTGTCTTGATGAAATCAGGGACTCAATTGCTGATGGTTTTAGTTTGGTCATTTCTCAGATGGCGACGATTGCAATGTGGATATAGAATTATGGGATAGTATTACTTGGTAGAACATCTTTTCTTTGGTTATTAACTCTTATGTTGTCTAGTTTCAACCAAAGTTCGAAATTTCGGTCTATACCGGCATACCGAGCAGTATGGTATGTACCTAGGCTATTATTTAATAATTGTTTCAACACTTTAAAACTAACAAGTTATCATATTAAGAATATAGATTTTCCTACCTTGTTGGAGTTGCATGTAAAGGAACTGAACATAATACCTTCGCTGTTGATGAATCATTTAAAGGCTCCACATAATTAGCTGTTGGACTTTCTGTTGTTTTTTCCACTTTTCAAAAGTATGTTTTTTCCCCGCATTTGAACATGAGGTAGCAAATAGTTTCCTCATTACTCTAAGTGTGCATATCTAGATGTCTAGAATCTAGGAGTATATTATTGGTTTGGCTGTCACGAATATCGAAATTCAAATAATAGATCTTTCTGAGATATTTTTTTTTCTGCTGTTATGTAGTCCATTCTCAAACCTTATATAGGAAATATTTTATTGATGTCAGTCATCTAGTTTTACATGACATGCCATATTTAGTAATTTGTGCGTCTCTTTGAATTTACCTCGTTTAATATTCAGATGGTTCATTGTACCAACAACAAGAACAACAAGTGATGACATCATGGGTAGCTATTGTTATTTGCTAAAATGTTGTATGATTGGTATAACCATTGGGTGTCATACAATATTGAATTTTTCAACAGTGGTGATTTAGATTTATTTATTCTAAAGTCTTGGTGCTATCAGTTTCTTTAGTTATGTTAATGTTGCTTTGAGCTGGGAATTAGGTCAGAAAAGTTTTTTTAAAAATTGATGAGAATCTCAAGAAGTGAGAAATCATGAAAACAAATGACAATCTTTAAATATTTTTATGGTTTTAAATGGAATATTAAATGCAAAGCTCCCTTGTGATCTTAGAGTTCTCTCTTGGTGATTGTTATTTGCCATATTTTTTACAAGGATTAGTGACCAGATGACGCTCCTATAATATGGGTTGTTTCCCTTTTATTTTAAAAATTTGTTGTTAAGTAGATGCTAGTACAAACAAAATCCAATGATTTATGGACTCTCCTCTACCTTGAGGTGTTAATGTTGGTGTTTGTCCTGATGACATTAGGGACTTAATTGTTGATGATTTTAGTTTGGTCATTTCTCAATTGTCGATGATTGCAATATGTGGATATGGAATTATGGAATTGTGTCACTTAGTATAACGTCTTTTCTTTGGTTATTAGCTCTTATGTTGTCTAGTTTCAACTTCTAGTAGTATTTTATAGTGCTTGTGATTAAGATATTAGTTATGGTTGCTGATTCCAAGTTTTTATTTAGGCTCACTTATCCAAATCGAGAGATTTACAGGGCCCTGAAAATGTTGCTGAAGTCAAGTGTGCAATTTGTGCCCTTGATGTTGGAACTATAAATTTTTGTGATGTGTTGTCAGCAAGAAGTTCTTATGCATTTATGATGCAATTATTACTATAGTTAAGGTTTTATAATGTGCTATCTTACATTGCTTGCTATGCTGTAGCTTAATTGACTTTACACACAACTCCAAACTCAAAGAACATCCTTATGTAATTTTTACTGTCTTTTTTGCTTATCATGGTATTACTTCTCTAAAATAATTAATTTGTAATTTTATGATGGTAAATGCACAATGTGAAATATTAAGTGCAATTAAAATCTGACTCAAATTGAAATGACTAGCAAAGCAAATTATAAAGGTATCGTACAAAGCTAGTTGTTAATTGGAACATATTTGTGCAGCATTCAACTGATATTTCAGTAAAAGATGCTTCTTAATCAAGTTAAAACACGTGAACTTATCCATATATTTTGAAGGTACACTCAATCAATTGCATTTCGATATGGTAATTTGAAACTTTTATTTTAGTCTCCATAGGTTGAGCCTTTGTAGAATCACTAGATTTGGGTAGATGCATAACTGAATCATGACACCTTTGGCTCATATCACATTCTTTTTTACCACTAAATAGAATGAAGCTAGCTGCCCAGTTTTGATGAACAACATCTATTGTTTATAAAGCAAATTGTCACACCTTTTAATTCTTTATGTTGTTATTCTTCTTTTATTTTTCATGTAATATGGTATCAAAACTTAAGTGTTGACCCCTATGCTCATCCCTCTTGGATTCGTATGCTATGTTTGTATGTAGTTGTTTTTGCTTTCATGTAGTTTCAAAGAATGAATTGAATATTGGTATCAATTCTAGATTTCCCTCTTGAACTTATATGATATATACTGTGATATAACACATAATTACAAAAGGTTTTAATTGAAGTCTTTAGGAATGTACAATATATTAATTAATGCCAGCAAATGATCAGATTGGTGTGTTAAAATTGACTCAGTTAGAACGTTAATAATTGTTGTCAATATACGGTACCAATACAGGCATAACATTAATAACATCCATGCTTATTGTCAATTTACCATGGTTACTTTATTTATTGCTATGTAAAATTGAAACATTAAAAGATATTGAGGAAAAATAATTCGGAGTCCATAAATTAATTATGACTTGTAAAAATAATGCACTTATTTGAGGTAAAATTCCATATTATTTTGTTCTGGTTGATGAAATTTGTGACCAAATTAGGAGTATAACAAAATTTTCTTTGTCATGAGAAAAAATAATAGATAATTTTAGAAAGAAATATTGATAACAACTAAGAAGAAGTTGATAAAAACATATAACACAACAAAAACATGTAAAAAATTTAAAAGAATTAGAAAAAGAAGATTTAATTAAAGGCACCCTAAAAAATGTTTAAATAAGATTTAACACAATAAAAACATGGAAAGTTAAAAATCTACTTATGTTGATAAAGATGTCAGAGAAATGTTTACAAATTTATGAAAATTAAAATTTTTGCAAAAGTTGTCTTAGTCTAAGAATATATTTTCTTCAAATCTTGAAAGTCTCATATTTGATAATGGTCTATCACAAAATCAAAACCTTCATGGGCATTCCTATAGACTACACCTACTAGAGCTAAAATGTAGTTACCCAATAATGGGAATGACAAGTGCCTATTGAGGCCTCTACCCGAACTCCATTAACTCGAACAAACATAGTTCACTTGATCAAGGATCTTTAGTAATCTCCTTTCCCTCAAACACCTATTGTATCCATGATAACATATTTTATAATCTAAAGGATAAAGTCATCAAAGAAAATAAAAACTTTTAACATATCTCCTCAGTTTTGATGTAATGCATTACTTAGCTACTAAGGAACGAACATTTTGATTTTTTTTAAAAACAGATGTAATTGAAATAAAGTTTACAAAAGGTAGAATATAGTGATTAGGAATACTTGTTAAGTGGCTAAAATATGTTAATTGTTGCCATTTAGTGTGTCTTCATTAAGAAGTAATTAAAAAAAACATAGTTGTTATTTAATAAATATAAGGCATTGTTAGAGATCACATTTTAGAGGAAGGGAGACACATAGTTGAAAGGTCATTTTATAAATATAAAACAGTATTAGAGTTCACATTTTAGCGGAAGATAAGAACAGTTGAAATTTAAAAAGATCTACTGGAATATCACATTCTAAATAAAGACCTTTATGATGTTTGATGATGTTTATCATCTATTCTGTGGACTCTGGATTAAAACATCTGTTTCTCTTTCATTCAAATTTGTTGATGATGTTTCTTTAATATAAAAAAGGACTAACAACTTGTTTGTATACCAGGCAGAATATGTTGGTAGACTATCTGATATACCAGTATCATACTACTCTGATATATTATTGAAATTGATATAGGACTGAGATTGAAAATCTTATTTTTTGGTGTGTATTTTATTTGATTCAATTTATTTACAAGAGTAGTCCTAATGCATTTTTATGGGGGTATTAACTTTATTTCTGGTAACATGTGGAATTTTACTGTAAGACAACTATGTAACTTGGAGAGGGCACTTTGTGGGGGATGTTAGGGTTTGTGATACGATCAAGCAACATCTCTCGTTCTCAATATATTCAACCAAAATGTTGTAGATTCTATAAAATAGTTTTCCAAGCAAGTTTGTCCACATGGGAACTAATTTTAGTTATTAAGACTTTTAGTTAAAAGCAATGGCTTTTTAATTTTAGTTATTTTGGGTTTCACGAGAGCCAAATTTTGTTCCTAAGACTTTCTAAACATACATTTGTTATTCATTATAAGTTTTTGATTTTTGTTTGTTGGATCTTAAGTTGCTAAACCTAAAAATTTATGTATTAGGATGAAATCCTACAGAAACAAGATGTACTGTGACTAGTTTATGTTAACTAATCTAGACAAAAAGTAAGCAAATAATGGGTCCGTCAGATATTTTATATTATATGATTCAAGTTACAAAAATTCTACATATTCTTGCAAAACTCTTAGGATATGCTGAAATAAAAGTTGCAACTGACCATAACAAGAAAAAGGATATAACTAAATTCCTCGATGGTGTGAGACAATTTGATTATTTATTTTGTATTATAATATGTCTCTTTGACTCAAGTCTTTGATAGTGTGATTAATTTCATTGTCTTCTTAATCTCCTGATATTTTCTTGATTTTTTATTTTTCTTTTCTTTTAGTACACTAGTTAATGGAGCTATCTCTTGATCTTCCAAGGCCTTCCCTCATTAAGATGTTAGGACATGCGACCCAGTTGATATATAGATATGAAAATTTAACAGAAGTTGTACAAAGATTGCATTATCATACAAGGTCTCATTTGTGTGATTTGGGAGAAAATAGTGTACGATACTTGGACATGTTTCTGGTGTAAGCCACTTGTTGACAAACCTAAAATTGTAGTGTTTGATTTCTTTTCTATCTTCAATGGTACTACAAAAGAATAATTCCTATGGTTTTGTAGAGATTATAGCACAAGTGACTTGAATGGCCAAAAGTCATAAATATTTTAGATAAATTTTTTTTTCTAATTGATGTTTGGTACATACAGAAGCTGAAAGTCAACTCATCGTTATGTCTACTTCTAGATGTTATGATGACATTAATTTTAGATATTTTCTATATTTCATGAGACATTGAACCAAGATTTATAAATATTTGCATAACTTTTTTGATGCATGCTATTGTGTTTCATTTTCCCATCTTTCACGGGACAAATGGGATAAATATTTATATAGTTGGGTTTCCTTAGCACAAGTGGAGTACCAATGGACTAGGTGAATGAAAATGTTCTCACCTAAATGTTAGGCAGGAGGACATAAATTTAAATGGACAAATTTATCTTATATAAGTATGTGTTAGACTTAAATACATTTTTGCTTAGTTGCAAACAAGATGAAACATGTTCAATCTAGTAATGTTATTATGTTGATGTGAATGCCTCAATCGAGAACTTCATTTCTCTAGGATTTTCTGCATTGGAAGTCATTGTGTTATAGGCTAGTGATCTGTTCAGAGATGGTTTTATGCTTAATGGCCCCCTTTCCCCACCAAAATCACAGCCATAGAGAAAACAAACTTTCTTTTGTTTTTATTTGTTGGCAAAAAATGTTTCTCATTATTAGGTTTAAAAGAGCGAGTAGTGCCATGATTGACCGGCCTCCTTATTGTCTAATTAGGTAGAAGTATACTTATCTTTTGGATCTACAATTGTCACTTTTAAATTCCTGCTAGGTGTTTCAATTTTTATCTTTCTCAAAGAAAATTAGTTTCCTTACTTGATTTCTTGTTATGAGTACTAATATTTTTAACACCGCCAATGTCGGTCCCAAGCCCGAATGAAAAAGGTGGAGGGTTGCTTAAGGCCATAAAAAGCCAGTGTTGAAAACATGTTAGTATTCATAAGCTGGATCCTAACTGTTCCTTAGTAAGACTACTCCGTCATAGTAAATTGATGCAACATATATTGACTTCTCTGGTTATTATCAGAAATAGAGTTTTCTGTTCCTAATTCGGACATTTGGATTGCCCGTCAGTTCTTTAAATGACTTCTTTTATGGACTAACATGCAAATATCAGGACTATGCAACTTATATATTATGAACTAGCATTGTCCAGAATGCAAGTTACTCATCTAAGAAACGATCAAGCGTGCTTTCTGCAGATGATAATTGTTAGGATTGGAAACCACAGCTCATGTGGATAAGGCTCTTAATGGTTATATTTTTATAGGATGGATCAAGATTGACAATCCTTGGAACATGATGAGACTGATTTTAGTAAACTCCTTGTTTGATTTACTTTTAGATTGATATAGTTTTACATGTTGCAGTTCTACTCCACTCTATTTGACTTTGTGAACTAAAACTTGATGGTTGATTTTTCTTTCTTTTACTTTTTTTTGGCAGCTGCAATGACAGATGTGAATCTCCAACTGAACTGTGAGAGACACAATGGCTATCCAAGTCCATCTTCTTAAAGGGTCTGAACTGTCATTTACAAAGACAATTCTCTAGTGTTAGTTACAGATGTTCTTCTGTTTCTTCTTTGCGTTTTGTTCTGTTATATTTTGTGTCAAACATTGAAATAATTGTAGATGATGTGTTCCATATTACTTAACAGTAATTATTTTGCTTTATGGCTTTTCACATGCTCAAAGTTGTTGCTTTCTTAGTTTAGAGGATTCCACTAAGTTTTATGAAGAAACTGATATTAATTAAATTATTTTTTCATGCGTATTATGTTAATGGATATGGTTATCAAATCAATTTATTACCTGATTTGGCAATTTTGTACTTGAAGAAACTGATATTATGAAGAAACTGATATTATGGTTTCCTTGTTTAGAGGATTCCACTAAGTTTTATGAAGAAACTGATATTAATTAAATTATTTTTTCATGCGTATTATGTTAATGGATATTGGTTCTTATCAAATCAATTTATTGCCTGATTTGGCAATTTTGTACTTGAATAGTTGCGTGTATCTTCAATATTTGATGAAATTGTTAAAATTGAAGTAACCAAGGATATGCAACCTGCTGATTACTCGAGCTTGTCTGGGGAAGAATTTGAATTACCTGAAGATTATTGTGATGCTTCTTATTTGAATGTCTTGGATATATCTGCAGTGGAAGAAGGCAGTCTCCATGTCTTATTTGGATGTGCTTTACATGTATGTTCAAAACGGTCACCTACTATATAATATTTTTTAAACTAATTATCCTGTCTCTTTTCCTACTGGATTGACTTTTAGCCACCAGGAGTCTGCTTCTGTATTAAAATTGTTGAGTGCTTACATTCTTTTATGGTGAATAAACAGCCTCTCCTGTGCTGCAAATTGGATGACAGCAATTCAATTTTTTCGTCCCTATTACCACTTATACAAGCACTGGTTTCAGGTGAAAGGTCTTTTGTTTTAACACCTTTGAGTGGCTTATATATTAATTAATTTAGATGGATTCTGATTCTCTTTCATTTGATAGCACTTCATCCTCCAATTAGCCTCCAGATCAAGTTGATGATAGTTTTTCACAGTGGAAACATCCTTATGTCTAGCATGCTGTCGCTCAGGTTCAGCAGTGATGCATCTGGGTGATATACCTTACATGCATTTGTATTTTTATCAAAAGTCTCAACAATTCACATTAATCTGTTGTTGTAGATAATAACAATGTCATCATCATCTTCTTCATGCTTGTGCGGGCTATCTGTCTTCATTCTTATCATCTCATGTTTGTTGGTTTCATACCGAGTTTAGTTATGAATAGGCAAATTACCTTTTGGCTTTGTATCCAAGCAAGCATTTATTTTTCAATCTTCAGGCAAAGGCAGCATGTGTATTGATTGATTTATGCTCTGGACCATTATCACCATGGATTTATACAATTACTGCAAAGGTTTCATCTTTTCCCATAATAAGTCTACATATTAATTCAACGAGTTGTATTTTGTAACTGCATTGACCCTTTTTCAGGTTGATCTTGCAATCGAAGTTCCAGAGGACCTCTTGTGTGTTATTCAAGTAATTCCATCCTTCTTTCTTGTTGTTATTACTATTACAAAGGCTTAATTCTTTATTATAATGAATGCTCGTTTGGTTGGTTGGTTGGTTATAAAGTCATGGATACAAGTGCAAGATACTGATATGATGGACATGCATCAATGTATAATGTTAACTATTTAATGTGACAAAATTTAGTATTTATTTAATATTAGAATAATAGATGTATATATATATAATGATTCATAGTAATTAACTTATTCATCATGAAAATATGTAAACAATGTTTGGTCAATTATCTACATAAGTAATTAAAACCTATCTATGTTTGATGTGTACTTGGTCATTGCTTGGTGCAGATCTTGAACATTTTTTGTGGTCAATACATTGTGACTTGTTTCATTCTGACAAAAATGTTATTTGATTTGAACACTATAGTCTTGACATAATAAAGACTTTTAAGGTCAGATGAAATTTGTTCTGTTTGTGGTATAATTGAGCAGTCTTTAAAAAAATAAAATATAAACATTTTGTTTGGGATCCTATCTTCTTTGTATTATGTATAATTCTTGTTTGGTATGGCATTTCTGCTTTTTGTTCTTTTAAAGTACTAACATGTTTTCTATTGTGTTAGGGAATGGTAAAGTGTTTTAATTCGATTGATTTTGAAAATCACTTTTCGATCGATTTTTTTACCATTTAATGGCCCTTGCTAGAGCAAGGTTCGCTATATCAGTCTGTATCAGTGTATCAATATCTGATCAGTACGATACCCAATATCAAGCGGTACATACATTACATAGCGCTCGGTCCATTAAAATATAATATAATATTATATAATATAATATTAAATATAATATAATATATATAACATAAAAAACAAATGAGGCATGGCCTCGCCTTACGGGAGAAACGAGGTGGTGCCTTGTCCTCGAGCTGAAAGACAAGGTGATGCCTCGTTTTCTAGCAAGAGAACGAGGCGCTGTCTCATTCCCTCGCGGGATGACTAGGTGGCGCCTCGTCCTTGAGCTGGAAGATGAGGCGATCCGAGAATATTATTTTCTCTTGTAGTTTCTTCTTTATGTTCTATAATTTTGATCTTCTATTCTAATGCATCAAAAAGTTCATGGCATTTACAGATTGATTAATGGCTATCATCATTATTTGAAAGGGGCATTGATAACTTTAGTGGTAAACTGGTAATGAGGCTTTATTGGTGGACTTATTTTACACAATGTTGGGTCATTCAGAACCAGAACAATGATCTATTGCATTACATCATCTTGGGAGACTTGTTGACATAGGCAGCTACAATGGTGTGAATGAACCACTTTACATGGTTAAACAAAATTTGGTTTGTTCTCGGTCAGTAAGGACTCTTCCTGAATTAGTAGTTTTCATTTAGTTATAAAGACAAGGGATAGAGTGACGATAATAGTATCCTGTGACCCTTCAATGCTATTGCGAACACATGCAATGATGGTATTACTAGCCTTTATAGAGAGCTCAACTACAATCCTTCCTTGCACCCACTCATATCATCCTTAAGGAATGGGCAAAGTTACCAATTCATTAGAAGTGAGTCATTTAACAAGACTTTCATTGCGTATTCTGGCAAGTGTATATCTTTATTCTCCTGCTAAGAATATTAGTTTGACACCTAAAAGTGTTTGGAGGAACCTGGAATAGATGGGAATGTCAAAGACAGGTACTTATATATATTTCTTACCTGATATTTGTTTCCAAATATATATCGTAATGTAACGACTTAAGAGTATCATTGTTATCACGTATTCAAAGATATCGTCTTTAACAATCACTTATATGATTTATATTTTCTATGTTAGAAATTCGTTAGATGAAAAAATTTAAAACCATTAGCTTATTCGGTTTTTATTTAATTTTAGGTGTGCTTAATGATTTGGAGAAAAATTTATGCCTATCGTTGTGCAAACTTAGAAATGAATTTGATGTTGCAAACTAGTATGTTTGCCCTATCTATTTAATAATTGGTTTTGGTATTTTAAAATATGAAATAAATTATTTTATTTTTAATCTATTTTTTCATGGCTTTATTGTCTATTTGTTATAGATATTATTAGATTTCATTTTTTTTATGGAAGGTTCTGAAAGCTATCATCTAGCTCTATGAAGAAGCCAAGTGATCCTAGCATTTAAAACATTTGGGATATAATTCTTCAGGTTGGGTCGTATGATAGATTAATTTTCTCTTTTATTATCTTTTTTGGTGAGGCAGGGTATTACCCACCCATGGAGATGATTTACTTGGTTTGAGCACCTAGTGATAAGGTCATATTCTAGACTCAATTAGTTTTTTCATTCGTTCATTCCACTATCTTACATGAGTCGATCCGTCTAGCATACATTGATACAACGACACCTAGTGGGTCTACAAGTTAAAGAGCCATATATAATGAGTTAGTTTTGAAAAAAAAAATTAAGTCAAATTATTATTTATTTTATTGTTTTATATGGGTCTTTATCTTTGTTTATATTATTTTGTGGGACTTCACATCTACCTAAATACATGGTTTCAAATATGGTCCAATATTGGTTTGTATTATTTATATATGATTTTTTTAGATGATACCAGGTGGTACAGGTATGTATATTGCTCAGTATATATGATCATATCAGACCAGTAGGTTATTGATACTGGTATTTAATCAAGATTTAAATTATTAGTTTCAAATACCATAGCATATGGACTATATTATGCTGGTATACAGTTAAATTGATTATACAAGCATACCAAGCAATTTTTAGTAGTATAATTCAATAAGACATAAGTAAGAGTATTAACAATAATATTTAGAATTTTATGGCTAGTGATAAGTAGTAACCAAGAAATACAATTTCTGATACATGATTCGTACAAGTCTAGCCATGGACAAGTAGGGTCTGGTACATATTGGTGTATCAACACTTGTCATGTTATGTACCATTCTATCTTGGCATACTTTAATTCTTATGCTGTCATAATCTAATACATATCTTTTGATTTTGGACTAAAAAATTTACTATACATGGTTTTTCTTTTAGAATTATCTCTTTAAATAATTGTCAATTGTTCTATTAGTTTGTGTTCCTTCAATTTTTTATATGTTATGTCCTTAAAATTAGTTTTATTATCATACAAGTCCCTTAATTCTGGTTGCTTGCTGATGGTTTCCTAGTTATATTTTTCTTTTGTGTACTTCAAAGAGTTTGGTTTTGAAAATGTATGTGACATCTAAATTTGATATTCCTTGACCATGCATATGATTTCACATAATTAATTTAACTATTCAACAAAATATAATGATAATTTTCTTTTTTAAAAATATTTTTTATATCTCTGAGGGTATTGGTGTAAAAATTGATGCTAAAGGGGTATATACATAAAATAGATATGTCTCTTAAAAGGTACATATGCAAAGTACTGAATAACAATATACAAAATTATTATTGAAAATAATTTGTTCGAAGAAGGAAAGGTCATAGCCCTTTTGGAACTTTTTTAATTAAATTACAAGTTCTGATACTAGTTACTAATATTATGGAAGCCAAACCAACAATAAAATCTCATTTTTATTATGTTATTGGGCTTGCATTTTCAATATATAGTAGATTTATTGTTATTTAATTCATAGACAAACTGTATTGTTTATGTATGAAAAGTAATTTTGAATTGTATCAATGTTTATCCAATATAAATACTAGTAAAATGTCAAATATCATTTGAATTAATAGTAAAATTCTTGAAATTAACTTCTCTGATCTAAGATTTCAAGAATTGATCTAAAAGGAAAGCATTGCCTAATCTAATTCATAAATACTAATTAAATCTATAAAACTAAGAACTAACTAGAATATCATATTTTGATAATGAAATCAATCGATAAGTTTATGAATAATATACTTTTAAGATAAGTGATACAGAAAATACTTTGATGAAAGATATGAACCATTACATGATAAATTATTAAAGTAGGAGAATCAAACTTGGGTTGAAAAATATATCATGTCAGAGATTGGATAATGGGCCAGAGAATTGGTCGACGTATCGAATATTAGACTTCGTGCTACGAGTTCTAGCATCGTGCTGGAAGGATCAAGTATTGTGCCAAAAGATCAGATGTTGTTGAAAGTCAACATGCTGATAGATCAAACGATATGTTGAAGGAAAGAACGATATGCTGGAGGTTCAGATGAAGTGTCGAACAATTAGGTGACATGCCGGAGTGCTGGACATTGTGATGAAAGCTTCGTGGTTATGCTAGATTTGTGATTGGAGTGAGTATGTCTTGATCGAAGTCATTTGGGGTCAAATTGAGTTAATATTGAGTCAAGACCATGCCAACTTAACAAGAAGCCCAATAGGCTTGAACTAGGGCCAAATTAGGTCTATTGGAAGGCCAATTCGATGATCTGAGGTTGGCCTAGGCAGTGGTACCAGTAGGCCCAGACAGCAATATCGCCTAAGAGTCGAAAAGCACTATTTATACTTTTTCGGCAATACCGGTGATGGTACCACTTACGGCGACGATAGTATTACCTAGGCCAATGGTGACACCACTAGAGCTAGGATTCCTAGCCCTGTTTTAGTGGTAGTACCACCTAGTGCTGATGGTAGTACTATTAGTACTCCAAAAATTTTAAACTTTTGGCTCTGTTCTTGTAGCCTTTTAGGGTATATAAATACTCTACTCATGTTTACTTGATGGAGCAAGAATTTTTTAGAACAAAAGTAGTGAAAACTCTCTATGAGTAGTGTTTAAGTCTCTTCCTCCTTGAGTTTAAAGGTGATTCTAAGTTATAGGAGGTGTAAGGTCTCTTGTAAAAGAGATAGTGTAAAGGTTCTTCCTAAGCTTACTAAAAGGAAAAGAGTTGTAATAAGGGTAGTTGATCTTTGCCTGTTGGAAATAAGATCAATAGTAAAAACCGATAGCCTTGAGAGAAGAGGAATCGAGAGTGGATATAAGTCGGGACGATTGAACTACTATAAATTGATTTGTATTATTTCTCTTGCCTTAATCTGCTCTTGCATACTGATTTACTTACTAGCAACCTCTACTCATACTTTTTAGTCACATTTTCGATATGCATTTGTCGATCAAACTTTTAAAATCAAATCCTTTTTGCTATAACACTAATTCACCTTCCTCCACTCTAAGTGTCACAATGATCCTAATAATTGATATCAAAGCTTGGTTCTCTCAATTGGATTAACATCCAAGAGAATTTAATGACTTTTTAAGGTAACCAAGAAGGTCACTCTATCACTCATCCTCCTATGTTCAATAAGATTGACTACACCTATTAAAAAAATTGAATGCAAATTTTCTTGTTTTCTATGGATTTTGATCTTTGGAGCATTGTCAATCGTCTAAGCCAATGAATGAATGAAATGATTTTGAAAAAAAATATTTTTCTTAAATTCTAAAGCTATGAATATTTTATTTTATATTTTTCACAAAAATGAGTTTAATCATGCTTCTACTTGTGATACTGGACATGCTATTTGGCACACATACGGTTACCCATGAAGGCTCTGATAAAGGAAAAGAATCTAAAGTTAACCTTTTGGTACATAGTTATGAATTATTTAAAATGAAGCCAAGTGAAACGATTGGTGATATGTACACCTATTTTACAGATATTATTATTGATTTAAAAGCTCTTGGTAAAAATTATATTAATTTTTAATTTATAAATAAGATTTTAATATCTCTTCCTAAAAGCTAGGATCCAAAGATAATGATAATTTAATAAGTCAAAGACTTGAATAACTTTTCTCTTGAAGAACTCATAAGATCTTTTATGACCTATGAAATGACATGTAAAGCTCATGATGAAGAATAGAAAAAACTTCATAAGAAAAGAAAGGATATTGCACTTAAAACCAAAGAAGACTACTCAAGCGAAAGTTCAAGTAATGATGATGATGACATAACACTCCTTACAAGGAGATTTAAAAAGTTCATAAGAAGGAATAAAATAAATCATGCAAGACAAGAAGATAAAAGTACAAGTGAACCTAATAAAGATGCAATCATATGTTATAAATCCAAAAAGCTATGACACTTCAAAAATGAGTGTCCACAATTCAAAAAGAAGTTGCCAACTTAAATAAGAAGCAAGCATTTAAGGCACCATGGGATGAATAAAGTGCATCACGAAAAACAAATCATTAAAGATGAAGTGACAAACTATGCTTTGATGGCCTTCATCGATGAGGTATTTGACTCACCCGAAACATCTTTATCTTATGATGAATTACTTAATGCATTTTATGATTTATATGATGAACTCAAAAAAAATTGGTAAGAAATATAACTCATTAAATAGGGATCATGCATTACTTACTAATAGATTTGATACATTAAAAATTATGCATGACAAATGTGAAGATTTAAAATAATCTAATCTTGAACTTAAAAAGAAGTTATTTAAAAAATTACATGTTTTGAAAAATATGAAAAAGATCTTAATTGCCATAAGTGAGAAACTAGAACATTACTTAGAATAATCAATTGATAGTAATAATATAATAGAATCTCTTAAAAAAAACATGTTACTATGACAAACATTAAAAAAAACTAAAATTAAAAACAAATAATTTAATATGAATCTTACTAAATGAGGTTGTGGATTTAGAAAGGAATGTATTGGATTCACTAGTACACATCATAAGCTATGTAAATTTGTTAAATGACCCACTATATTTCAAAAGTAAAATATAATTTTTGTGGAAGATTTAGTCACTATGCTTAAATATGCTCTCTTAAAATATATAATTCTCGTAAATTAGTTTGAGTTTGTAAAGGAACCATAAACGATTTGATGCCAAAAGTAAAAAAAGAAAGATCTATGATAAAACCCTAACAGGATGAGGTCTACATCTATTGAATCATGTTCTCTATTGAGTCATGTTGGTCGATCCAGTTAGGTCAATTAGGGGTCTACTTGATTAGAAGTCTAAGTAGGAGTTGGAGAAGTCTATTTGATTAGGAGTCCAAGTAGGAATTGGATTCGTAAGAGTTAGATTCGACTAGAAGTCTATTTGATTAGGAGTCCAAGTAAGAGTCAGCTAGGAGTGTCTATAAATAATGGAGTAAAACTTTCATTAGCATCAACGAAAAGACTTCTGTTTTAGTCTATTGGCCAAAACTCTATGAGAGTCGATCCCCTATAGTGATTAAGGAGGGCTGATCCCCTACAGAGATCAAAGAAGCTTGATCCCCTCGAAGTAATCGTTATCCCTCCTTTTCCATGATAGGACCCTAGGGGTCACATCAATTGGTATCAAAGCAGCAATCCTCAGTGTTCCCATTACGATTCACAACCAATCTCTGCTGCAACCTCTCCTTCAAAGATCTTGCAACCATCTTCGTGCAATCCAATCATCGCGGTCGTAGCCTTCGGTTGTGCTGGCATCCCACAGCCGTTGACCACCTTTATCAGCAACATAAGGACTACAGCGAAGGAATTTCTCGCTGTTCGACCCCAAAAGCCACCATCACTGCTTTTGCCACTACCACCACCTTGTTGAATCTCAGATTTTGATGATAAAATTAATTGATAGATTATTAATCTAACATGATTGTTAGAGTTGATTGATGCATGATTAATTACGATAGAAGAATTATTACAATCTGGATTGACTAAGGTCAAGTCCATGCATCGAGTCGATGCGGTTGGGAACTCACTAGGAGTGTATCGGAATCTCGCTGAGGGTATCGGGAGCTTGCCAGAATGATGTAACGGAGTTTGCCAGAAGAAGACCGAGACTCACCGGAAGATTGTCGGGGATAGCCAAAAAGCTTACCGGGAGTTAGGATGGTCTTGTAATGGATGTTTGGCAATTATGATTGTATTTAATTAAGTCATAATTAGCATCGTGCAGGTCTAACTATGATAGGATCAATGAAGTTACAACCAAATAATGGGCGAAGATAAAGCTTAGGCATTGGGCCAGATTCGAACCATGTGGTGGGATCTCGCTGAAAGTTCACTAGGAGATTCACCGCTCGCTGCGAACACAAAGGGAGATTGTCGGGAAGAAGACCGGAGGAATTACCGTAAGATTGCCGGAGGTTGCTGGATTATGCGAAAGTTAGGTCTTATTTAAGCTTAATTGGTCATTAAGTATTGTAATCATTGAGTCTTAGTTGGAAGTTGAGTCATAATTGAGTTAGATTTGGAAGAAATACAAATCAACTCAATAAGGCAATTGGGTCCACTATAGGGTTTGGTTGAGCGCAGGTTGAGCTCAATTAGTTGACCAAGGGAATGGTCAATTGATGGTTCAAGCCGGAATTCAAAAAGTGGAGGGAACTATTTTTGTAGAAATTTCGACTGGTAAACCGTCGGTGAGTGGCGATTTGACCGCCCATACCACAGAATCCGAGCAGCGGGTAGCACCTTTCAGCAGGTAAACCGCCTGTACTACAAAATCTGGATGGAGGCCAGCGACTGACGGTTGGTAAACTGCCTTGGACGATGGGTAAATCGCTCGTACCCGATTTTTTTGGGTATGTTTAATTTTTTGCTCCAAAATTTTGAAGCTACTTGGGGTCTATAAATACCCCAAGTATTCTTGCATTCACAACAACTTATTTGGGCAATTAAACTCTATGGAAAAAAAATTGTGTGATTTATAAGAAAAAGAAAAGGGAAGAGAAAGAGCTTAGAGATAGTAACTTCTTACTTTTCCCTTGTAAGCAAGTGTAATGATTTGATCTTCACCCAAAGAAAATTGGTAATGGACGCCGGTGTGCCTCAAGAAAGAGGACTCGGGAGTGGATGTAGGCCTTTGGCGCTGAACCACTATAAAATCGTGAGCTGTTTCTTTGCTTTAAATTGCTTACATTTTCTTGTATTAACGTTTCTGATTTAACTCACTCTTTGAAAGTAAAATTTTCACGTTGCTTATCTTTCGGGTTTACTTAGCAACTTTTATTCAAACACTTATTCATTTTTACCAAAGACTAAAAACTTCTGTTTTCATACTTTGGTTTAATCGAAAAGGATTTTATTTAAAACGAAAATCTATACTTGCACTAATTCACTCCCCCTCTTAGTGCCAATTGATCCTAACAATTGGTATCAAAGCAAAGTACTTACTCTTTGGATTAACACTCACTTGAGTAAATGGCTTGTTTTGACATAAATGAGGAACATTTCATCTCACGTCTTCCCATGTTAAATGAGACAAATTACACATATTAGAAGACAAGGATACGTATTTTTCTTATCTCTTTGGACCTTGATCTATGGAATATAGTTGAGAATGGATTTAAAAAATCTTCCAAACCAATGAATTAGCTAAATGATTTGGAAAGGAAGAATTTTTCTCTAAATGCAAAGGCTATGAATGTCTTGTTTTATACACTTGATAAAAATGAGTTTAATCGTGTTTACGCTTATGATTCGGCTTTCGATATTTGTCATACTTTGAAAATCACATATGAAAGCATAATTAATATAAATGAATCAATTAATGAAATGTATTACAAAAATCAACTTGAAGAACACCTTCCAAAGAACAGGAAGGATTGTGAACTAAGAATGACATATGACTCATCAAGTGAAATCTCGAGTGATAAAAACCTTAGACATGAACTTTTGACGAATGAACCGAAAATATTAATGAACTTGAACCTTATAAAAGTTATGGACACAACTTCTTGCTATGAATGCAAGAAGCCGAGGAGCCCCAAAGATCAAATGCTCAATCAAGAATGCTCAATCAAGAAGTGGACAACCTTGCTTTAACGATGATCGAAAATGAGGTTAGTGAGTCTTTAAATATTTTTTTCAGAATTATTAAATATGTTCCATGACTTGTTTGATGAGTTTAGAAAACTTAGCAAGTCTTTTAAGTTACTTAAAGTTTATCATGATTCGTTAGTTAAAAGATTGAAATGCATGATTCTTTAGCATCACATAAATCATTTTCTAAATGTGAAATGCTAGATAACATTAAAGATAAAAATATCTTGCTTAAAACTATATTATAAAATTTTGAAATAGGGAATAAATCCCTAAAAATGATCTTTGCCAATAAGGGTCATACTAATAGAAGAAATGACATATAATTTGTTGGTAATGGTCAACAAAAACTAACCATTTTCATTAAATGATATACCTTACATTTACCATCAAAAGTTAAATATAATTCTTGTGAAAAATTAAGATATAATGACTACAAATGTTCATTTAGAAATTATAGTCCACATAAATTAATTTGGGTTCCTTTAAGGTTAGGAGCAATAAAAATATTTTGAAAGTAGATGCTCAAGTCATATTACTTGAGATCTAACACTCCCTCAAGCTTATTAGCCTAAGTGGTAATAAAAAAATTATTGGAATTAAAATTATTGATAATGAATCTTTTAATGGTTAATCATTATATAATTAATATTGATGATGCATAGCTAGAGTATACAAGTATTAAAATGAATTAGAACCAAAGAACTTTAGTTATTGAAAAACAGAAACATATAAAAATGAGATTTTGAGTGAATGCTAAAATCATTAGCTTGTTTAAATGTAAAGACTATTATTAAAATACTTTAAATATTGTCTAAGTTTATGGAATGATTGATTTAAATATTACATTGATTGAAATGCTATGATGATTAAATACTTATGTTGAATGTTAGAGCATAGAAAATATATATGCTTCATTTTTAAGATGAGTTTGTCAACTCTTTGTACTATGTGTAAAGAGTTAGACTCATTTAAATATTAAAATTGAGATTGGCTAAAGTTCTGTTTTAAAAATATTTTATGTCTTATAGTAATGACCATGTTGAAATGAAATTTGGTTTTTAGTCTTAAATGAAAAATCATTGATTTAAAAAATATTCTTGAAATAAATCACATGAAACAACCAAAATGAGGATAATTAATCTTAAAAATATTTCTATCCTATGAATCTTTTAACAAGAGATAAAATGATACTATTATTGTTGAATCTCGTTAACTACAAAGATAAACTAGAAAAACTTTTAGTTATTTTCTTTTAGAAAATAATATATGATAACTTTATTAAAATTTTTTGAAAACTGATTTTTGTTGATGATTTTGGATATGTTTTCAAATGATTTTGTTTTAAAGAATGGATATATTTGAATCTATCCAACTTCATTAATATTTTGCTTTTGATTATTTGATAACTTAAATCATGATCTTGAAATCTTGAAGATTATAATTTGAGATCTATTTATTCACTAAGATTTCTATCCTTTTATTAAAGAAATATTTTCATCCTAATCATGATCTTGACTTCTCAATATTTATAACTTTAGTACTATAAGAATCAAGATCCTTCTTACTTTGTCTCCTAAGATTTCAAAAGCTTTAAAATTTCATCTAGGAAGAAATGTGTCAAAATAAATCATGTTCTTGGCATTTATGTTTTGATAATAATATTCTTCATGACATAATTACTTATGACTTTCTTCTTAGTATAACTTATCACCAAAATTAGCATTTCTTAAGTTTGTGATAAGTTGAAAATTAAAAGAGATTTACATTATCAGGAATATTCCCTTAATTTCTTGACTTGACTTAAACATTATGGGAATCACATTATTGATCTCTATAAAAAGGAGATTTATGATCTTAACAATTATAATTAAATTTTTTATCAAGATTATTCTTCTATTAAAAAGATTTATCTTGGATAAATTAAAATTATCCCCTAAGACTCATTTGTATTATGTACAAAGAAATAGGGGAAAGAAATTTATTAAACAAAATCATGATATCTCTTATACTTTTTGGCATAAATTGAACATGCATGAAAAGAAATTATACAATCATATTTCTTTCTTGACAATAACAAAAGGTGGGAGATAAATTTTTAATATGATTAGAAGCAAACATTGAATGATGAATAAGTGCTTAGAAGAAAATTAGAACTTTCTAAATGCATACTAAATATTGGGTTTACAATTTGAGCTTAGTCTACTATCATATTTTCTTTTGGAATTCATGATGATAATTATCAAAATCTACATGAGATTTGATTTGCTTGATTTGATACATTGCTTGAAATTTGTATAAGATAAATTAAATTACATGGATAGCTCTTGATTTTTCTTAGATTTTGGAATAAAATTAAGTATTTTTGTGATGTTTTTCACTTCTCTATCTTAATTCTACCTTCGTATTCACATAAAGTAGAGAAATAAAATCACTGGCATTTCAAGAGACTAATAAGTCTATTAATTTCATTTTGAATCTCTTGAAAGTGATCTTGATGATTTTGAAATTAAATGATATCATGATTTTGATTTATTAGAATTATAACTTGAAATCTTTTATAAATTAAATCTCTTATGTCTTCTCGTATTATTTAAAAGGAGATTTTTGCATAAATCATGATCTTGACAACTTGGGAATTATTATGCATAAATCAAGATATTCTATGATTTATTTCTATTCATAATTTGTCTTCATTAAATTGAATATCTTATTACTATGTTAATTATTCTTGATATATTTCATGTGATGATTGGTATATTTCTTGATATGTTTATTAAAAAATAATATAATAGGAAAATATTTGCACTATAGTAACCATCCCCTCTTTTTGATAATGACGAAGGAGGAGCAAAACTTTTTAGCTTGTAAAATTGCAAGCTTGAACAATGCAAAGCAAGCAAAAATTTACTAGCTTGCACTTCCCAAAAGAGAAGAAAGAATTTACTAGCTTTATTTGCTATATTTTCTTAAAATTTACATGAGAGAGATTTGTTGAGCTCATATTTGAAATATCCTTTTAAATTTTTATATCTACAAGATTAAGATTGAAAGTTAAGAATGCTAAAATATGAAAATATATAAATTGCTAATCTAGATTTCATGAGATTAAGCTTTTTGTGATAATATTTTTGAAAACCTTCTCCATGTTTTTTATCTTACAAAAAGGGGGAGAAAATTACTTGAAGATGTGCTACGTTTAAAATTTACAAGAGATAATTTTTGGTATCAAGAGATGACTCTTGCTACACTTGAAATACATAAGTAGTCTTTAAATCTCTTGGACTTTTGAGCTCATCTTAATATTGCTTTTAAATTTTGTTAAGAGCTCTTCTCATAATGAAATGATTCAACAACACCTCTCTTGTTTCTCTCCTTATTAATTATAAAGATCAAAAAAAATTTATAATGCATATACTAAGGGGGAGTAATGTCATCATGTGTTTTGAAATTATTAACTATACATTTCTCCTTTTTATTAACGACAAAGGGGGAGAAATATATATATTGATGACACATGACATTGAAAAATATTCATTGGTAACACTTGATGATATAACTTGGATATTTTACAATTCATGATTTGATGATTTAATGTAAATTTGTGTTGAAATTTACATAGAATGTTGATTGCTTGAATTTAAGAGTGTGTGCTTCTCTTAAATTTAAGTAGTATGGATTTAGGGGAAATTAGGATTAATTCCTATCATCAATTGATTGTTATCATAAAAAAGGGGGAGATTGTTGAATTTCAGATTTTGATGATGAAATTAATTGATGGATTATTGATCTAACAGGATTATTAGAGTTGATTGATGTAGGATTAATTACGACAGAAGGATTATTACAATCAAGATTAGCTAAGGTCAAGTCCATGCATTGAGTTGATGCGGTTGGGAACTTACCAGGAGTGCATCGGAATCTCGTTGAGGGTATTGGGAGCTTGCTAGGATAGCGTAAGGGAGTTCGCCAAACGAAGACTGAGACTCACCAGAAGATTATCGAGGGTAGCCGAAAAGCTTGCTGGGAGTTAGGATAGTCTTGTAATGGATATTTGGCAGTTATGATTGTATTTAATTAAGTCATAATTAGCATCATGCAGGTCTAACTATGGCAGGATCAATGAAGTTACAACTAAATGATGGGCCAAGATAAAGCTTAGGTATTGGGCCAGATTCGGACAATGCAGTTGGATCTCGCCGGAAGTTCACTAGGAGATTCGCCGAAGGAATCGGGAAGCTTGCTGGGAACGCAAAGGGAGATTACCAGGAAGAAGACCAGAGGACTTGTCGTAAGATTACCGGAGGTTGTCGGACTATGCAAAAGTTAGGTCTTATTTAAGCTTAATTGGTCATTAATTATTATAATCATTGAGTCTTAGTTAGAAGTTGAGTCTTAATTGAGTTGGATTTGGAAGGAATCCAAATCAACTCAATAAGGCAACTGGGTCCACTATAGGGTTTGGTTGAGCTCAGGTTGAGCTCAATTAGTTGACCAAGGGAGTGGTCAACTGATGGTTCAAGTCGAAATTTGAAAAGTGGAGGGAACCACTTTTGCGAAAATTTCAGCGGGTAAACTGCCGGTGAGCGATGGTTGGACCATCCGTACCACATAATATGGGCGACGGGTAGCACCTTTCAATGGGTAAACCGTCGAGGTGGCGGGTAAACGACTGTACCATAGAATCTGGGTGATGGCCAATGGCTGATGACTGGTAAACTGCCTGGGACTGTTGGTAAACCGCACGTACCTAGTTTTTCCGAGTATGTTTGATTTTTGGCTCCAAATTTCTGAAGCTACTTGGGGTCTATAAATACCCCAAGTATTCTTACATTCACAACAACTCTTTTGGGCAATTAAATTCTGTGAAAAAAAATTATGTGCGATTTATAAGAAAAAGAAAAGGGAAGGGAGAGAGCGTAAAGATAGTAACTTCTTAAGTCTCCCATATAAGCAAGTGTAAGGGTTTGATCTTCACCCAAAGAAGATTAGTAGTGAACGCCGTTGTGCCTCAAGAAGGACTCGAGAGTGGACGTAGGCCTTTGGCACCGAACCACTATAAAATCATGAGTTGTTTCTTTGCTTTAAAGTACTTACATTTTCTTGTATTGACGTTTCCGATTTAACTCATTCTTTGAAAGTAAAATTTTCACGTTCCTTATCTTTCAGGTTTACTTATCAACTTAGCAACTTTCATTCAAACACTCATTCGTTTTACCAAAGACTAAAAGCTTTCATTTTCAGACTTTGGTTTAATTGAAAAGGATTTCATTTAAAACAAAAATCTATACTTGCACTAATTTAGACCCCCCCCCCCTCTTAGTGCCAATTGATCTTAACAATCCCTTTCCCCTTCAGCCACAGCGAGCACCACTGCCTGCACGACGCTGCCAGCTACTACTGCAACAATCTCTCATTGTCATCTCTATCCTAGCGTTGCTCCGTCCCTATCACTGTTGCCCTCTTCCTCAGTTGCGAGGACAACCCAACCACTACCACCTCCTCTACTATCGCCTTTGCCCCCGCCATCTCCCACATTTATCCTCCTACAGTCGACCCCATCCACACCTTCTCACAATAGCCACCTAGAAGCCATCTCCCTGCTTCTTCCTATTTCACAATCACTGTAGCCCAACTACCATTACCGCTGCTACCTCCACTATAGTCGCACCTTCCTCCCTCCCACTTCAGCGCATAGCCCTCCTGTTGCAGCACCAGCCCCCAGTCACGCACAACGACATTGTCGCTGTTGCCTCCCACTATAGTTGCACCTTGCTATCCTGCCACTTCCTTCTCTACTACCATCTTCCTCTCTTACTTCTTTCCTGCTTCTACATCCCATCTGTCACCTGTAGCCACAACCGAGATGCCAACGTCCACCTCCCTAGCCGTGTGAATGCCAGCCATCAGAGATCGAATTACGCCCCCCTCTTACCATCTCCTCAGTTGCCATCCTCCACCTACGTAGCAATACCTGCCGTCACTATGGTCCCCATGCCGATGCCTCTACCATCGTTGCCTCCTCTGCCTCTCCTTCAGCCCTCATCTACCACCTGCAGCCCACGTAGTCGTGCAACCTTCATATCACTGCTACTACCTTCGTATCCACCCCCGCACAGCAGCTTCACCATTGTATCCCACTTCCTATCCTCCTCTCATCTCTGGTGCTGCCACCGCTGCTGCCTCTCAACCCTAGATTGTAGCTGCCAACACCATCAGTCTACTCAACATGATTATGATACCCCACTCCGGCAACCCTATTTCAGCCAAGGCTCACAACAACTTCACCGTGTGGACAAACTAATGCCCCTGACCTGACATCAGAAAAAAGAACTGAACATCACTGATCTACAATCCTACGTGATGACTATGGATGATACAATAGACGTAATTCTTGAAGCCTTCAAGGCTGGCATGGAAGAAAGATTGAAAAACTCTTCAACGAATTCAAAAGATATCTATTAGAGAGCCCGAACAAATCCCAACATAGTGAAAGTTCCAACCTCAAGAGGAGCCGATCTAAAAAAATATGATCATGAGCAAGACACAAGATATCTTTTAGCAACTTTTGAATCCTTCCCTCATGTATATGACATAGCCTACAATGTCATAAGTATTCATTATTCACCTTATCTTTTTTCCTCTTAGACATATTTATATTCATGAAGTGTTGAGAAGTGTCTAATACATATAAGTTATTTATAATGTTCCCTCTAGTGATGATCTCATCATCCATAATTATTGAATATCTATTGTTCTCAAAAACTAATTTATATCCACTAATTATCAAACAAGAGATGAAAATAATATTTTTGATAATGGAAGGGACAAAATAGCATGCATCTAATGTAATAATAGCTCCACCAGGCAGATGTATGATGACCTCCCCAACAACAATTGCAACAACTCTTGCTCCATTGTCCATCTTGAGTTCCATCTTGCCTCTAGCCAATCTCCTAGGTCTTGTCAAAACCTGCAACGAATTATAGATATGATAAGCACTCTCGGTATCCAATACCCATATATTATCATGAAAATCTGACAACTGAAGACTGATCATGAATATACTTGAAGCTTCTGTTTCGCCTTCTCTGCAAGGTAATTCTTATAGTTCCTCTTCCAATTGCCATCTTGGTCGTAGTGGAAGCATTGTCCTTTGTCCTTTATCGGGTCTTTCTTGGTAACCTTTGCCTTAGTCGGTTTTTCTTTGCCCTTGCCCTTCTTAAGAGTCTTGCTGACCTTCCTTTTTTTTTGTCTCACCAATATAGAGAACTAGCTTCTCCTTCTTGATAGCACTCTCAGCTTCCCTCAACATATTGAGGAGCTCAGGGAGAGTCACCTCAAACTTGCTATTGCTAAAATTTATAATGAAGTGAGAAAAGGTATCTGGTAGAGACTGAAGTATAAGATCAATGCACAAGTTATCCTCTAGGACTATTATTAGACCTATGAGTTTCTCGATCCACTCTATCATCTTTAGGACATGGTTCTCAACTGATGTCCCTTCTGTCACCCTGGCTTGGAAGAGTCTCTTAGATATCTCATATCTTTGAGTTCTTCCTTGTTTCTCAAATAGCTGGCAGAGATGAAGAAGGATAGAATCTGCATTCATGTTCTTATGTTACCTCTGTAACTCAGGAGTCATGGAGGCTAACATATAATATTTTACCAACGTGGAATCATTTATATACTTCACATAGCGAGCGATCTTATCCTCGCTTGCCCCTATTCCGGCGTGGGCACAATTGTATCAAGGACGTATGTGATTTTCTCTGCAGTGAGAATAATTCTCAAATTATAGAGCCAATCCGTGTAGTTTAGACTAGTGAGGTGATTGGCATCAAGTATATGATGCAGGTGGTTTGCAAGCGACATGTTTCTGACAAAACAAGATATAGCAAAAATAAATAACATGCAGATTTTATAGAAAATACTAATTAAGATATGAACTTTTATCTTAATGTTCTTCCACTATTTTTCTAGCGAATCATACAATACCCTCGACATGTGAGACGAAAGTCTCCGACAGACTTCTAGTGGGGATCGGGATCCAATCGGCATCGTAGTACAATCTTGAGGGACTCGACCAATTACACTAAGCATAATTCTTGCCAATCACAACTCCTTGTAATTCTCGTCATGTTCAACCTCTAAATCATCATTGTCTCAAGGGACTCGACCAACCATAATGTTCAGTTAAGTCATCACCATCGTTACAAGATGAGTCTGATTCAATGATATGCCCTCGAGAGACTCAATCAAGCATACCATGTCCTTAGGTCACTGATGACATCTCTATGTCATAGGCAATATCCCGATCACGTAGATAGGTGAGCCTCGAGGGACTCGACCAACTCAATATATGTTGTGATTCAATTTATTCCTATAATGATGGAAGGCCACGTGGGTCAATTTTATTACCTCATGCTTACTGACTTAATACTATCATAGGAGGAGTTTTTGTTTCATATAGTCTCCTAATATGTCGTGTCATATATATACATATTTAATATATATCTATATCACATTCAAATCTATATATATATATATATATATATATATATATACATACATATATATAGTAGGTGTATAACATATCATATATTCAAGCCACACCAGATGATTATGAGTCGTCACCTAATATGATTAAGCTCAAGTTAATGGACCTAATTACTCACAATATAATCTATGTGTACATCGACGCATCTCCATGCCCTGTGATTGTTGATCTCATCATCATCGATTTCGTCGAATCATCGCATCACTATGCGTCATAATCTCCCATCATAGTATCGTGGGTCCCCCTGTCACCTCCACGCTCCCATCGCGTCTCTTTATGTAATTACAAATAATCACAAGCACGCAGGCCCGACAATAAATAAGAAAAACAAAGGCTCGTATGCGCCAATAATAATAATAATCATAATTACGCACATCACACACATGACTCATGATCATCCATCCATATTATACATCACATGTACATCACATCATATGTAGGATTACTATATATATATAATAATTAATTAAATTATTTAATTAATTATTTTTTTGAAAATCTCATAATTTCTAATATTATCAAGGGTATTTTTATAATTCTGGATGAGAGGACAGTCCTCAAAATTTTTAGAATTGTTGAGGGCACTTTCAGAATTCTGGAAAGGAGGACAATCGTCAGAATTTCCAGAATTATTAAGGATATTTTAGAAATTCTGTAAAGTGGGACAAAATTAAAATTTCTCAAATTCTGAGGGGCATAATCATCTTTTTCTAAAAAAGATGCCTTAGCCCTCTTTGCCTTCCTTCACTACGCCACTGTCACCGCCCCTGTGCTCGTAGTGGCGGCCCCTTGAGGCCGGTAGCCGCCCTGCCAAGGGGCGGCCACCCTTATGACCAGTGCTGCCGCCCCTTGCGGGCGCACCTCGGGCAACCGCCTTATGGGCGCATCGCGCCGCCTCATGCGGCTGCGGCGGCCGCCTTTGTGGCCTGACCACGGGCGACTATGTCGCCTTTTACTAGCGGCTACCCCCGTAGCCTTGGCTGCAGTTGACTGCCCCTACAAAGGGGCTAGCCATGGCTTGCCACCCTTGCAAGGGGAGTGGCCATGGTCGACCGCCCTTACAAAGGGCCTTGCCATGGCTGGTTGCCCCATTTCCTCACTGCTTTTACTGTGAAAATGCAGCAAGAACATATAGAGTGATTCTAAGTGATTCAATCTTATCACACGCAGTTAAGACCAATCTTTCGCATGAAAACTTTGTCTCTGATACCATTGTTGGGAAACCTCAGTGGGTGTATCACATGTGCAACAGAAATTAAAACAAAAAACCAGTTTTTCACGTAGATCAAATCATCATGCAAAAGATTGGGGTCGCGAGAAAAAAAATACAAAACCGAAAAATTGCATTATGTGTTAGAGATTGGTTACCTAGGGAGATCGTATATCCCTATATTCCAGATCTGAATAGAGAGGATAAAAGAGGTCAAGCATCCTTCTCTCTAGTGGTATCCACACGATGAATCTCGACAGCGAAACTCCTCCAATCTGATCTCGTAACTCTTACGCAGAAGGAGGGAGGAAAATAGGATGGAGAGGCTAAAGCTGCAGCCTATCAACCATGAGTCTCCCCTCCTATTTATAGAGAGCCACCAAAAAACCCTAAGAATCCTACCTTAGTGGGCATTGGATCTCCATCCAATTACCTACTAACCTTGTATTATTGGATCGCTATCCAATAATCTCCTTAAGCCTCTAATTGGGCCTCAATAAAGGAGCCCATGAGCATAGGATCTCATCTAATGAGAATAGGGGCTAATTGGATCTCTATCCAATTCTCTATTCACTGAAGCATCCACTATATGTGTGTGACCCTCTAGGCCCAATACCGAGCTGACCGTGAGTCACTCCTATCAGAATCCTTCTGATGTAGTGAATTATTATCTCCATAATAAGTTACTTAACTCATCGACTATGGATGTACTAGGCCACTACGCCATAGTACCCAGACAGTACAGGGGGAATCAAATCCATCGGAGTTGTCTGTCCACAATTATCGTGTATCTATAATCCCTCATCCAACTAATATTCCATAGACTGTATATTGGACATGGTACTGTCAGGTCACATATGGAATCAGTTTATCTTGCTCTAATTGGATTCTACTGGAGAACTCTTTCTCTCTCAATCCGAATGACCCTGGCCAGGGATTTGTCTGAGCAAGCACATATGAGATATTCCTCTCATGATACCGGGAGTAGAAGATCCTCTATTGACACTTAATTGCCTTCATAAGGTTGGCTACCAATCCTGATAACCAGTTGTATCAGATCTGGAGCTTTTCAAACTTGTAAGTCTAGCGTCAAAGAAAGGAGTACTCATACAAGGTATCTTTGGTGTCTTAAGTCAAAGGACCAGATACACAATTGGGACTATGGAATCGTTATCTAACATTATGTATCTTTAACCATATATAAGAGGATCAATGAGTGAACACATTCTCCAATGAGCACTTGTACTATATCCTTAGTGTCTCCACACAAGTGGCTATAAGACCAGCCACCTCCATCATATGGATGGGTATATAGTACACTAATCTGTCCGGTTATCTTGATGTCCCTCTCGAGTAATCTATGACCGGGATTATTCAGGATATGTGTTTAAAGGTGAATCGATCTTATTATCATGATCTCATCATGATTTGACTCCCATTGCACATAACCAAGGACATCACAATATATATACAATATATAATATAATGTGAGAATATGTCAATAATAATCATAAGTAAAAAGATCGCACAGCGTGTCACACATGACATCACTCACGTGATTGGCTTACAGGGCATCTATAACCAGCATTTACTGCCTTTTAATGTTCCAAACCTGGATCTGTTTGATACCTGCTCATGACACTCAGAGCATATGCTATATCAGACCTAGTATATAGCATAGTATATATGATAGACCCTATCGCTGAGGTATAGGGATCTTATCTATGTCTGACCTTTTTAGGAGTATTTGGGGACATACTCATAGAAAGTGATATTCATTATCTTATCGGTATAAGACCTCTCTTCGAATTTTTCATGCCAAAGCTTTTGACAATAGAGTCTATGTACCTAGACTACGATAAGTCAAGCATCATCTTGGATCTATCTCTATAGATCCAGATCACCAAAATATAAGATGCTTCCCTTAAGTCCTTGACAGAGAAGTTTCTAAATAGTCAAGCCTTAATTTTGGAGAGCATTTCTACATCATTCCCAATGATTAAGATGTCATCCACATACAACACCAAGAAGTTGATAATGCTCTCTCTTATCTTCCTGTACACACAAGGCTCATCTTCATTCTTAACGAAGTCACTAGATTTAATCACCTTATCAAATCTTATGTTCTAACTTCAGGAAGCTTGCTTCAATCCATAAATGGACCTGAGCAACTTGCACACTTTATCTGGACTCTATCTGAATATGAATCCCTCTGGCTGTATTATATACACCTCCTCCTCGATGTTGCCATTGAAGAATACCATTTTTACATCTATCTGTCAGATCTCATAGTCATAGTGTGCTACAATGGCTAATATAATTATGGTAGATTTAAGCATGGCTACGTGTGAAAAGATTTCGTCATAGTCTATTCCTTTTCTTTGATGATATCCTTTAGCTACCAGCCTTGCCTTATAGGTCTATACCTTTTCATCCACTCCGATCTTTTTCTTAAAGATCCATTTACAACCGATAGGTACGATACCCTTAAGTGCATCCACAAGGTTCCAAATCTTGTAGAGTACATGAAATCCATTATGTGATTCCTCCTTTCTGATACATCATTGAGCTGAGGTGTATAAGGAAGTGTCCATTGGGATAGAATCTTATTGTCTCTAAGGAATTGGGTGAACTTCGTACTCAGTATTCTCCTTCTTGATCTGATCCAAGTGTCTTAATACTCTTTCCAATATGGTCTCTACCTCATTCTTATATTCTCTGAATTTCTCAAAGGTCTCGGACTTGTACTTCGTCAAGTACATATGTCCATACTTGGAGAAATCATCAATGAATGTAATGAAGTATGAGTAACTTCCTATAGCCTGAGTCGATATGGAACCACATATATCACTATGTATAAGTTCCAATAACTCAGTAACTCTCTCTTCAGTTTCATTAAAGGGAGAGTTGGTCATCTTGCCACGAAGGCAAGATTCGTAAGTTGCATATATCTCATAGTCAAATGGATCTAAGTATTAATCTTTCAGCAACTTTTGAATCATTATTTCATGTTTCTGACTAGCCTATAATATCATAGGTATGAATTGTTTACCTTATCTCTTTTCCTCTTGGACGTATTTACATTCATAATGTATGAAGAAGTGTGTAACATATATAAGCCATTTATCCGGGTCCCTTTAGATCTCATCATCCATAGTTATTGAACAATTATTGTTCTAAAAAACTAATTTATATCTACTGATTATCAAATAACAGATGAAAATAATGTTTTTGATAATAGAAGAAATAAATTAGCCTGCATCCAATACAAGGATCGCTCTACCATGTAGATATAGGGTGACCTCCCTAACGGCAACTGTTGCTCCCTTGCTCATCTTAAGGTTTATTTCGCCTCTGGCCAATCTCCTAGGTCTTGCCAAAACCTATAATGAATTACAGATATGATAAACACCCTCGATATCCAATACCCATATGTTATCATGAAAATCTAACAAGTGCAGACTGATCATGAATATACCTGAAGCTTCTCCAAGCTTCTATTTCATCTTGTCTATAAGGTAATCCTTATAGTTCATCTTCTAGTGCCCGTCTAGACCGTAATAGAAGCATTGTTTGTCGGGTCTTTCTTGGCAATCTTTGCCTTATCCGATCTTTCTTTGCCCTTGCCATTCTTAAGGGTTTTACTAGTTTTCCTCTTCTTCTTGGTCTCACCAATATAGAGAACTGGCTTCTGTTTCTTGATGGCACTATCAGCTTCCCTCAACATATTGAGGAGCTCAGAGAGAGTCACCTTAAACTTTCTCATGTTAAAATTCATGATGAAGCAAGAAAAAGAATCTGGTAGGGACTGAAGTATAAGATTAACGCATAAGTTATCCTCTAGGACTATTCTTAGACCTGTGATTTTCTCGATCCACTTTATCATCTTTATGATATGATTATGAACCGATGTCCCTTCTGTCATCCTGGCTTGGAAGAGACTCTTGGATATCTTATATCTTTGAGTTTTTCCTTGTTTCTCAAACAACTGGTGGAGATGAAGAAGGATAGAATTGGCATCCATGCTCTTATGTTGCCTCTGCAGTTCAGGAGTCATGGAGGCCAACATATAACATTTTGCCAATATGGAATCATCTATATACTTCACATAGTAAGATCTCATTGTATTAAGGACGTACGTGATTTTCTTCACCATGAGAATAATTCTCAAATTACAAGTCAATCCGTGTAGTTGGATCAGTGAGGCGGTTGACATTAAGTATATCATGTGGGGGGTTTGTGAGTGACATATTTCTAACAAACAAGATATAGCACAAATAAATAACATGTAGATTTTATGAAAAATCTAATTATATAAGGATTTCTATCTTAATGTATTCATACTATTTTCCTAGTGAATCACATGACATCACCACGTGAAACAAAAGTCTCTAGCAGACTTCTAGTAGGGATCGGGATCTAATCGGCATCTTAATGAAACCTCAAGTGACTCGAACAATTACACTAAGCCCAAAAGGTAGACAACTCTTGTCAATCACAACTCCATGTGATTCCCGTCGTGTTCGACCTCTAAATCATCATGGTCTCGACTACTCGACCAACTATGAAGTTCAGTTAAGTCATCACCATAGTTACAAGATAAGTTTGATTCGGTGATATGCTCTCGAGTGACTCGACTAAGCATACAATGTTCTCAGGTCACTGATGATATCTTTATGTCATAGTCAAGATCTCGATTACGTAGATAGGTGAGCCTCGAGTGACTCGACAAACTCAACCTATGTCGTGATTCAATTTATTCTTATAACGATGGAAGGTCACGTCAGCCAATCTTACTGTCACACATTCACCAGCTTAATATTATCGTGGGAGGGATTTTTATTTTATATCGATATCCTAATATGTCGTGTCATATATATATATATATATACATATACATATATATGTATATGTATATGTGTATGTATGTATGTATATATATATATATATATATATATATATATATATATATATATATATGCATACATATACATACACACATATATATATATGTACATACACACACACACACACATATATATATATATATATATATATATATATATATATATATATATATATATATATATCGACTAACACAAAAGCAAAAGATAATTTACTGTAGGAGATTGAGTTTTCCTTCATCTTCAGCCCTACAAGCAAACTTCCCTAAAGACCCGATCCTCTATGAAATTATCTCCTCACTTTTTTGGGCCTTATAAAGTATTGAAGTGTATTAGACCTGTTGCCTACCGTTTAGATCTCTTAGCGAGCTCCAAGATACATCCAATCTTTCATTTCTCATTTCTCAAGATGAAGCTAGGTGAAAATGAGATAGTACAACATCACTTACCTAACATTTTTGCTGATGGTGAAGTTCAAGTTAAACCGAAAGCCATACTGGATCACCGGGTTGTGATACGCCGAAGACATCCTATGATCGAAGTGCTAGTGCAATTGGCAAATTTACCGACTGAAGATGCTACATGGGAGTCCTACGAAGCATTGTGAGTGAAGTATCTAGAGTTCGTTAATGCTCAACCTTAAGGATAAGATTGATTTGAAGAGAGTGGGTCTAATAGGACCCTGACAAGGTCGGGTCCACATCTATTTCATGATTTGAGTCATGTTGGTCGATCCAGTCAAGTCAGTTATGAGTTTGGGTTGAGTCACCTAGGAGTTTATTTGATTTTCTATTAATTAAGTAGGAGTCCAAGTTTATTGGAACTCTTGGCAAAACTCTATAAATAAGGGTGTAACAATTTTGTTTACATTAATGAGAAGATTTTTGTTTTAGCCTATTAGCTGAAACCCTAGGAGGGTCGATCCCCTATAGAGATCAGGGAGGCTCGATCCCGTATAGTAATTGTTTATCTCTTACTCTTCGATAGAAACCTAAGGGTTCCTATCAACATAATTTTTACCTTATTTCAAGCTTTAATCAACAAGAATAATCAATCAACGAACATAACATTCAAATCAATCATTCAACATTCAAGCTAATAATATTCAAAAGTCTAGTGATATATCATGGTTTATATGGATAAATCTTTTGTTTAGTTAATACCAAAAAGAATCGTAGGAGAGTAATTAATAAAAAATTTAGACTCATATAAAATAAATCTTAATTCATAAACATTATGTGAAAGAACCAAGATTTGTTTAGATAGATATTTTTTAGAGTCAAGAAAGTCATTTCACATACAGTATATCACAATTCATAGACACCAATATATCATCTCAAAAAAACAATCACATGAAAATAAATCTAAGATCATCATCAAAATCATTTTTCATAAAATTCCAATGAAGGTAACGTAGATAGTTTCCTATTAAAAATAGTTAAGGTTTCGTAGTTCTAATTTGTTTTTGTACTAGCATATTATAGTTTTTCATATATCTTCAAAAAAAATAATATTAAATCATCAAGTTTCAATCATTTTGATTCAAATAATCTTTTCTTATTATTGTCATTTTAGCTAGTGAGCTTGAAAAATATATTAGATCTCAAGTCATATAACTTGAGCATCCACTATCAAGATATCATTTTGTGCTATTAGCTTTTGTTTGGAGATATACTTACAAGAAAAGGGGTTTTGATTTAGATACTCATTTGGCTCTCATGAAAAGTTGTTCCTAATTTTATTAAAGGCATTGAGTTGTTTATTGTTCCTTTAAGAACCCGAACTAACTTATGTGGACTATACCTTTTAAATGAACATCTATAGGCAAAATATCTAAGTCTACCAAAAAAATTATATTTATTTTTATAAAAAATATAATATGGGTTCTTTATCTAAGATAGTTGGCTTTTGTTGAGTATTACCCACAAAGCCGATACCTTCCCTTCTATGAACATGACCCTTATTAGCAAGGATTATATTTAATAATTTATTGTCTATTTTAAACTTTTCCAACGTTTGTTGTAATATAACATTTTCTCTTTTTATTGCAACTAGTTTTTCACATTTAGAGCAATAAGTATATGATATTGATGTTTCATGTAAAGTTTCATATTTACTAATAAGTAATGCATGATCTTTTTTAAGTGATTCATAAGTTTTACTAATTTTTTTAAACTCATCAAACAATTCATGAAACACATTAAGTAATTCATTAAATATAAAAAAATAGCCATGAGCATGTAGTTAGCCACTTCTTTTTTATTATGTTATTCATCATTTGATGAGCTTGAATCATCCTAAGTTGCCTTAAAAGCCTTCTTGTTTGGAGCTAGCTTCTTCTTTAGTTTTGGGCATTCATTTGAAATGCCATGGCTTCTTGCATTTGTAAAAAAATATAGTATTTCTTTTTGGATCATTTTTATTTTTATGATTTTTATTTTTTTTAATGAATTTCTTAAGTCTTCTTGTTAAAAGTGCAATGTTATTATCCTCGTCACTCGAGAAGTCTTCTTTTGTTCTTAGCGCAATGTCCTTCTTGTTCTTTAGAAGGTGTTTTTCTTGTTTGTCATAAGTTTTGCAAGTCATTTCATAGGTAATCAAAGACCCTAAAAGTTCTTTGTCACACCTCCCGAATAATTGCATTCAAGAGGTGTGAACCTATTTTAATCCAGAATATTATGATTCATGCACAATCCAAATCCAGAATCCAAACTAACATTTAAGTTTATTATCATATACCACATCCACCCATAAAATATATATAGTTTATTATCATATACCACATCATTGGATAATTCACCAAACTCAAAGCCAATTTAATAGAAACAATAACCATACATATAAATCCACAAGTGTGGGAATATATATAATTACAAAACCAATATTACCATATTTATTATATAAATTAAATTTAATATCCTAAAATTCTAAACATGAGATGTCCTTTAAACTTTATAAAACACATAAGTTCAGATTTACTATCAATAAAACATATCAACCAATAAAGATTCACTCAAAATCTTTTAGTTTTTCTTTGCCTTAGCCTAATTCTAACTTTTCGTGAGTGGCAAGCTAACTTGAAAATTTTATATAGTAACGGAGTGAGTATATAAAGTTCAGCAAGTGACTAACATATCCAAAACAAAGAAGAATAGTTTCAAACAAACTTCATATTAATATAGCAAGTCAAGGGTATAAGAATCCATGATAGCATCTTAATAGATACAGAATCACACATCATTTCATTCAAAATATACTTTGATCAAAACAATAGAGGAAGTATAGTTAGAGCATATCATTGGTGTGAAATATCTCAGAACATATTAATGTCATGTGAAACAACTCAAAGCATATCTGTCACGCCCCTCCAAAATATCGACAATATTTAAAATTTTTCTCACAACTAATCCAGGATCCAAACACACATTTTGAGGTCACTAAGAAAACATTCAGATCAAATTTTCACCTCTATAGTCTACAAATTTATCACCCTGTGCAGTTCATAAACATACCACGCATCACTCGATAATTCATATAATCTGAACTCAACTCTTCAAAATAATAACCACACATAAACTCATAAGTGGGGAAGTCTATGGAGTCACCAAATCAATGATTACCATAAATTCATATGATTACATGAATTTAACTTAACATTCCAAAATCCTATACATGAGGGATCCTTTATCTTACACAAAATCCACAGGTTTAGATTCATCGTCACATTTCATAAGATGCAGAGTAGCTTATACAATAAAAACACATATGCTAACAAAGATCTGCCCAAAATCTTCTAAACTTTCCACCGCCTCAGCCCAATCTTAACAATTAAGCAAGCGATACGCTATCGTGAAAAATTTATCAACAAACGGGGTGAGCATAAGGAGCTCAGCAAGTGACTAACATATCCATATCAAAATAATACAATTTCCAAAGGGATACAGTTTCAAATTACAAGGCAGAATATATGATTTCGTAGACATAATATCGTTAGGAGCAGAAACATAATTGTCTTTTCAATCTTACATATTTGGTTCCTGACAGATGGGGCATAGAGTAATTGGAGCATCTCAGTAACAAAGGAAACATATCGGAGCTTATCAGTGGCATACGAAATGTTACGAAGCATATCAACGGCATATGGAATATTTCAAGCAAAATCATCGATGAATGAAGCATTTGAGCATATCAAAACAAATATCATACGAAGCTCAAACGTCGTCCTTGACGTCGCAATCATATCATTCTTATCCGAGCATGAGCGAAACAACTCACCAAAACTCGGATGTCATATCAAACATATAGAAGGTGTAGTGGGATCTCGAATGTGATCCATCCATTTCGAATGACCACGACAAATGTCTCCCACGTCGGGAGCTCCATCCACCCACGCCTATGTGAAGTCGGGGGCGGAGCATCGCAGCTCTAAGCACATACCCTTTACCATTTCTAGCAAAGGTCCAGAATATCCCACAGAGCGGGACCCCACATAGCGGGCAATAAGCGCATACCCTTTACCATTTCTGGTAAAGGTCCAGACAATCCCACACACCAGAGTACAAGAGGGCAGTTTTAATAATAAGTAGCATATGTCGGAAACACATGCGGAACAACAAAACGTGCATGTGCCTTTTCGAGACAATACGAAACAAAGAACAAATCTCTCACAAATGTATTCAGATTTGGAATGAAATGAAAACAAGAGTGTACAGGAATTCCAAGCAATCATATTTAGCTCAATTCCAATAAGAAGGTTAGACGAATTCAAATATCCAAAGGAATGGAACAGAATACGCGAAATCGACCAAAGCTCGATTTCGGACAGAATTCCAGTGGCACAACAAACAAATATTTCAGAATATCAATTATACTCCAATACCTATAAGAAAGTTGGTCGAACCATATATCAATCTATATTTTGATGGAACAAATTTCGTATGAAACAGGGTTCCCAACACGGAGTTACTTTTGATTTGGTAACCCAAGGGCAAAAACACAATCACTATTTTGCAGAATTTATAGGGTCGGATTTAACAGATAATAGGGTAGGCAATTGAATTCCAAAATTTTCAAACTATATGTCAAAAGAAAGATTTTCAAGTCTAGTTTCAAATAAAATCAGTTTGGTACAAATCAGAATTTTCAACAGGGAGTTATAGGCATTTTAGTATTAATAGGTCAGAAATCTTGAACCCTATTTTACAGCGTCTATAGGCTCATTTGAAACAGATGTTTGGGTAAGTATTCGGTGTCCAAAATCTACAAAATCAGTGTCAAAAGAAAGATATAAGAGTCTAATTTCAAACAAAATAGTTCCTGCCTGAATTTACATTTTGTATTGAAACTTGTAGCTGAAACAGTGTATAGGGGTCAGTTTACCGAAAAACTTCAGAATCCATGGTTCTATGTCCAAAGAGAGACATATCAGTTTCTAAATAGAAATCCTTCAATTTATTTTGAATCCATATAAAAACAGAGACTAAAGATTCTGTAGGATGGGGTTAGAACACTTGTCTTTGATAATTTTGACCCTAAGTGAAAAGATTTGAGCAAGAACCCTTAAAGCCTCAATTTTCTTCTTCTTCTTCTTCTTCTTCTTTCTTTCTGTCTTTCTTTTTTTTTTTCCCTGATCATTCACTCAGCTGCCTTCTCTGCTTCCTTAAGAACGAAGGCAGAGAGGCTTAAACGGTGGAATTTGTCATTTTATACATTTTGCAATTTAGTCCTTGCATTTAGTACATTTAGGATTAGGTCCTCAGGATTTACATATAGGTCCTCAGATTCTTTTTTTTTTTTTTTTGAACAGATCACCCAAATCTTACAAATAAGTTACCTCTGTTTGATACTCTATTTCTTTTGTCAATTTAAAATAAATGCTTACATTATCACCAGAAATTTATACAAAAATTCGGAAATGAGGGGTGTTACACTCTCCCCCCCTTAAAAGAAAAATTTAGTCCTCTAAATTTATCGTACCTCTATCGATGAAAAGACTGGGATACACCTTTTTCATTTCCTCCTCTAGCTCCCAAGTTGTCTCCTCTCCAGAATGATGTCTCCAATTTACTTGAACCAGTGGGATGACCCGATTCCTTAGGACTTTTTCTTTCTTATCAACAATCTGAATAGGCTCTTCCACATAAGATAAATCTTTATCGATCTCCACCAGCTCATACTTAATGAGGTGAGAAGGGTCATATATATACTTTCTAATCATCGAGACATGAAATATATCATGGACATGGCACAATGCTGGTGGCAAGGCAATCCTGTATGCGACAGAACCAACCCTCTCAAGAACCTCAAAAGGTCCAATAAATCTTGGGCTTAATTTTCCTTTCTTCCCAAACCTTATAATGCCTTTGGAAGGGGAGACTTTTAAGAATACAAAATCTCCGATTTCAAACTCAATATCTCGTCTTCTATTGTCGGCATAACTCTTTTGACGACTCGGCGATCTTTAACCTTTTCCTTATAACTTGAATTTTCTCGGTAGTTTCTTGTACCTTGTCCTGCTCGTCACCAACTTCCTCCCAACATATAGGTGTTATGCACTTTCGCCCATATAAAGCTTCATAAGGAGCCATTTGAATACTTGAATGATAACTATTATTATACGTGAACTCAACAAGTGAAATATCCTTATCCCATTCACCTTTCCAATCCATAACATAGGCTCTAAGCAAATCCTCAAGTGTTTGAATTGTTCTTTGTGACCATCGATCGAGGATGATATGCGACTAAACTTAACTTTAGTGCCCATCGACTCCTGCAATCTTCTCCAGAATCTAGAGAGAAATCTGGAGTCTCTATCAGAGATGATCTCCATTGGAATACCATGAAGTCTTACTATTTCATTGACATATAAATCTGCAAGTTTATTAAGCGAATAAGTCATATTAATCGGTAGGAAGTGTGCAGATTTTGTTAACCTATCAATGATAACCCAAATAGCATCATGCTTCCTAGAGGTTCTGGGTAATCCTGAAACAAAATCCATAGTAATACATTCCCATTTCCATTCGGGATATCTAAAGGTTGCAACAACCCTCCGTGTCTTTGGTGTTCTACTTTGATTTCGACAAGTCAAACATTTTGAAACATACATTGCAATTTCCTTCTTCATGCCTTCCCACCAATAATGACTTTGAAGATCTCTATACATCTTAGTGCTCCCAGGATGTATGGTGTACTTTGAAGTATGACTTCCCTTTAGGATTTGATTCTTGATATCTGGTTCATTTGGTACACATACTCTCTCCCCAAATCTCAATAGGCCATCCTTTGAAACTTGAAATTGTGGCTTCAATTCCTTTTCTACTTCATTCCTCAAGTAGATTAAATGTGGATTCGTAATTGTGCTTCCTTAATTTGTTGAATAAGATCAGATTACACTTGAATGGAGGCCATCAATATCATCGAGTCTTGCTCTTTCCTCAAAGCTTTCAAATCAAAATTTTCTTCTAATAACTTCCATTGCTTCACGACCAGACTAGCCATAAAACTTGTAGATTTCCTACTAAGTGCATCAGCTACAACATTGGCTTTGCCCGGGTGATAACGGATGGCACAATCATAATCCTTCAGAAGTTCTATCCATCTTCGCTGCCTTATGTTTAACTCTTTCTGAGTGAAAATATATTTTAAACTCTTGTGATCAGTGAAGATTTCAAACTGTCGACCATACAAATAATGTCTCCAAATCTTTAGAGCAAAAATAATTGCTGTTAACTCTAAATCATGAGTCGGATAATTCAATTCATAACCTTTAAGTTGCTTAGAAGCATAAGCAATTACTCTCCCTTCCTGCATCAAAACACATCCTAGGCCTTTTCTTGAAGCATCAGTATAAACTACAAATCCCTCACTACCACTTGGAATAGTGAGAATAGGGGCACTAGTCAACCTTCTTTTTAACTCTTGAAAACTTTGCTCACAATCATCACCCCATACAAATTTCATGTTTTTTTTAGTGAGTTTGGTGAGAGGTTGTGCAATTTGAGAGAATCCCTCCACAAATCTCCTGTAATAACCTGCCATGCCCAAGAAGCTTCTAACTTCTGTTACATTTGTTGGTACTTCCCATTCAACTACAGCTTCTATTTTCCTTGGATCAACAGATATACCCTTCCCTGAAATCACATGGCCTAAGAAAGCAACTTCATTCAACCAAAATTCACATTTGCTGCACTTCGCATACAACTTCTTTTCTCTTAGTATGGACAACACATCTCTCAAGTGTTCCTCATGCTCCTGATTACTCTTTGAATACACCAATATGTCATCAATAAATACAATTACACAAATATCCAAGAGTGGTTGAAATATCCTATTCATTAGTTCCATAAAAGCTGCAGGGGTATTTGTCAAACCAAAAGGCATCACCAAGAATTCATAATGACCATATCGAGTTCTGAAAGCTGTTTTTGAAATATCCTCCTCCTTGATCTTCAACTGATAGTAACCTGACCTCAGGTCAATCTTAGAGAATATTTGTGCACCCTGCAATTGATCAAACAAATCATCAATTCTAGGTATGGGATACTTATTTTTGATGGTCACCTGATTCAACTGTCTATAATCAATATAAAGCCTCAATGTTCCATCCTTCTTCTTTACTAATAGTACCGGAGCACCCCATGGGGATACACTGGGTCGTATGAAACCCTTATCTAATAATTCTTGTATTTGCTTCTTTAACTCCTCTAGCTCGAGTGGTGCCATTCGTAGGGAGGCTTAGATATTGGGGTTGTCTTGGGGACTAGATCAATAGCAAATTCACCCTCTCTATCTAGAGGTAAACCGGGCAAGTCATCCGGGAATACATCAGAAATTCTTTGACCACTACAATTTCATCTAGATGGGTTTCTGATCTGAATGCTCCTTTACACACACCATATAACAAAAATAACCTTTCATAAGACGATAAACTTGAAGTGCGATATCAAGCAAGGAGGCAAATCATGCCTAATGCCCTCAAAGAAAAATATGGGCTGATCCGGTATGCGAAGTAATTATTTTTTTGTAACAATCAATACTAGCGTGATGAGAAGATAACCAATCCATACCAAGTATAATATCAAAGCCCTGGATCTCTAGGAGAATCAAATCAGCAAGGAGTTCGCGGTCTCCAATAGAGATCAAACAAGATGGGTAGACCAAGTTTGTTGCCAATGAATCTCCAACAGCAGTTGTTACATATAACATATAATCCAGGGGTTTAGGTAGAATATCCAAGTGACAAGCAAAGTATTGTGAAACAAACGATAAGTTGGAGCCGGGATCAAACAAAACTTTTGCATTTCTTTTAGAAACATGAAGAATACCTTCCACCACTGATTTGGAAGCCTTAGAATCTTGTTCAGTGATAGCGTACACTCTAGCATGGGCTGAGGGTCTAGGAGACAGTGGCTCTTTCTTCCTTTTTAGTGGGCAATCTCTTAATTGATGATCTAGCTTTCCACAACCAAAACATGCTCCAGTCACCCGAAAACACTGACTTGTTTCATGATTTAATCCATATTTTGCACATAACTGAGTCCTCCCCAATGGTTTCCTTTTCTCAAATCCAAATGTCTTAAACCTCTTGTTACTAGTTTCATATTCATTTTCTCTCCTACTTTTACCAGTAAATTTGTCCCTTTTGTTCTTGCCAATGATTTCTTGAATTTCCTCCATGTCTCTTTCAATTTTCAAAGCTCTTTCTACCGTATCAGCATATGTTCGTAATTTTAAAGCTGACATTCGGCTTCTTATTGCTGGTCGTAATCCCCTTTCAAACCTTCTTGCTTTTCTAGATTCATCATCAGTCATATGTGTGGCAAACCTGGAGAGCTCAGTGAATTTAGATTCATACTTTGTAACCGTCATACTTCCCTGGATAAGATTCAAGAACTCCAATTCTTTTTGCTCTCTCATACAATCTGGAAAATATTTATCGTTAAACTTTTCTTGGAATAACTTCCATGTCATTGGCTCATGTTTGATTTCAGACATCCTCTTAATCATTCTCCACCGTGTTCACTTCTCCTTCCAAAGATAAAGGTGGCAAGAAAAACCTTTCGATCATCGGGTAATTTAAAGCATCAAATATTTTCTCTATCGCATCATCCATCGTTCGCCACCATTGGATCGGACTCACCACTAAACCGGGAGGACTAAGCTTAAACTGTCCAATTCCCAACCCCGTCTGGTTTGATGTCTCTGTTCCATCATTACTTCCTTGATGGACAGGTTGTTGTTGTTGTTGCATCACTTGTGCCATAGTCTCCAAAGTCCGCATGATACCACTCAATTGATCAGCAGTAGATGCAACAGGAGAACCAGATGATCTCGTCATCCTCGTTTCCTAAAACATCAAAAAATATTTTCTTTGATCAATCTCTAAATGATAGTCAATAAACCTCAAAAAGAGAATATTCTTAGTGATTCTCAAATCATGCTCTGATACCACCTCTGTCACGCCCCTCCAAAATATCGACAATATTTAAAATTTTCCTCACAACTAATCCAGGATCCAAACACACATTTTGAGGTCACTAAGAAAACATTCAGATCAAATTTTCACCTCTATAGTCTACAAATTCATCACCCTGTGCAGTTCATAAACATACCACGCATCACTCGATAATTCATATAATCTGAACTCAACTCTTCAAAATAATAACCACACATAAACTCATAAGTGGGGAAGTCTATGCAGTCACCAAATCAACGATTACCATAAATTCATATCATTACATGAATTTAACTTAACATTCCAAAATCCTATACATGAGGGATCCTTTATCTTACACAAAATCCACAGGTTTAGATTCATCGTCACATTTCATAAGATGCAGAGTAGCTTATACAGCAAAAACACATATGCTAACAAAGATCTGCCCAAAATCTTCTAAACTTTCCACCGCCTCAACCCAATCTTAACAATTAAGCAAGCGATACGCTATCCTGAAAAATTTATCAACAAACGGGGTGAGCATAAGGAGCTCAGCAAGTGACTAACATATCCATATCAAAATAATACAATTTCCAAAGGGATACAGTTTCAAATTACAAGGCAGAATATACGATTTCGTAGACATAATATCGTTAGGAGCAGAAACATAATTGTCTTTTCAATCTTACATATTTGGTTCCTGACAGATGGGGCATAGAGTAATTGGAGCATCTCAGTAACAAAGGAAACATATCGGAGCTTATCAGTGGCATACGAAATGTTACGAAGCATATCAACGACATATGGAATATTTCGAAGCAAAATCATCAGTGAATGAAGCATTTCATAGCATATCAAAAACAAATATCGTATAGAAGCTCAAACGTCGTCCTTGACGTCGCAATCATATCATTCTTATCCAGAGCATGAACAGAAACAACTCACCAAAACTCTGGATGTCATATCAAACATATAGAAGGTGTAGTGGGATCTCAGTCAGAATGTGATCCATCCATTTCTGAATGACCACCTGACAAATGTCTCCCACGTCTGGGAGCTCCATCCACCCACGTCTAGGTGAAGTCGGGGGGCAGAGCATCGCAGGCTCTAAGCACATACCCTTTACCATTTCTGGCAAAGGTCCAGAATATCCCACAGAGCGGGACCCCACATAGCGAGCAATAAGCGCATACCCTTTACCATTTCTGGCAAAGGTCCAGACAATCCCACACACCAGAGTACAAGAGGCGGTTTAACAATAAGTAGCATATGGAAACACACGCGGAACAACAAAACGTGCATGTGCCTTTTCGAGACAATACGAAATAAAGAACAAATCTCTCACAAATGTATTCAGATTTGGAATGAAATGAAAACAAGAGTGTACAGGGATTCCAAGCAATCATACTTAGCTCAATTCCAATAAGAAGGTTAGACGAATTCAAATATCCAAAGGAATGGAGCATCGAAATCGACCAAAGCTCGATTTCGGACATAATTCCAGTGGCACAGCAAACAAATATTTCAGAATATCAATTATGCTCCAATACCCATAAGAAAGCTGGTCGAACCATATATCAATCTATATTTTGATGGAACAAATTTCGTATGAAACAGGGTTCCCAACACGGAGTTACTTTTGATTTGGTAACCCAAGGGCAAAAACACAATCACTGTTTTGTAGAATTTATAGGGTCGGATTTAACAGATAATAGGGTAGGCAATTGAATTCCAAAATTTTTAAACTATATGTCAAAAGAAAGATTTTCAAGTTTAGTTTCAAATAAAATCAGTTTGGTACAAATCAGAATTTTCAACAGGGAGTTATAGGCATTTTAGTATTGACAGGTCAGAAATCTTGAACCCTGTTTTACAGCGTCTATAGGCTCATTTGAAACAGATGTTTGGGTAAGTATTCGGTGTCTAAAATCTTCAAAATCAGTGTCAAAAGAAAGATATAAGAGTCTAATTTCAAACAAAATAGTTCCTGCCTGAATTCACATTTTGTACTGAAACTTGTAGCTGAAACAGTGTATAGGGGTCAGTTTACCGAAAAACTTCAGAATCCATGGTTCTATGTCCAAAGAGAGACATATCAGTTTCTAAATAGAAATCCTTCAATTTATTTTGAATCCACATAAAAACAGAGACTAAAGATTCTGTAGGATGGGGTTAGAATACTTGCCTTTGATAATTTTGACCCTAAGTGAAAAGATTTGAGCAAGAACCCTTAAAGCCCCAATTTTCTTCTTCTTCTTCTTCTTCTTCTTCTTCTTTCTTTCTTTCTTTCTTTTTTTTGTCCCCTGATCATCCACGCAGCTGCCTTCTCTACTTCCTTAAGAAGGAAGGCAGAGAGGCTTAAACGGTGGAATTTGTCATTTTATACATTTTGCAATTTAGTCTTTGCATTTAGTACATTTAGGATTAGGTCCTCAAGGTTTACATATAGGTCCTCAGATTCTTTTTTATTATTATTTTTTTTAACAGATCACCCAAATCTTACAAATAAATTACCTCTATTTCATACTCTATTTCTTTTGTCAATTTAAAATGAATGCTTACATTATCACCAGAAATTTATACGAAAATTCAGAAATGAGGGGTGTTACAATATCAACGAAATATAAAATATTTCAGAGCATGTCAATGGCATATGAAATATTTCGAAGCATATCAAAAGTGTAAATATATTTCAGAGTATATTAATGATATATGAAATATTTTGGTATATATAAAAGGCGTAAACATGTTTCGGGGTATATCAATGATTTAGAAAATATTTCGGAGCATATCAAAAGTATATAAAAGATTTCAAAGTGTATCAAAGGTGAAAACATGTTTCGGAGCATATCAATAGTATATAAAATATTTCGAAATGTATTAAAAGCATAAATATGTTTTGGAGCATATCAATGGTACATGAAATATTTCAAGGCATATTAATGGCATAAATATGTTTCAAAGTATGTCAATGATATATGAATCATTTCAGAACTTATGAAATAACAAATAGGAAGCAAAAACTCAAATATAATATTTGTCATCACATTTATTTTATTCTTATCAAAAGCGCACAAAAAAATACATAAGCAAATGCTTTAGATATCATATCCAAAACATAGATGGTGAAGTACGATCATAGACAGAATATGATCTAATATCATATAAAAAATGTACATGGTGAAGTAGGATCAGACAGAATATGATTCATCCATTTCTGAATGACCATCAAATAAAAGTAGAGCATCGCGGGCTCTAAGCATAGCTCCATTTACCATTTCCAACAAAGGTTCACATTATCTTACAAATATTAGAGTACAAAAAGAATATTGTGAACAATAATATAACACATATCAAAAGCACAAGCAGAACAATAAAATGTATATATACTAATATAAAATAATATGATGCAATATAAACTTTTCATAATAGATTCAGGTATACAAATAAATGAAGGACAAGAGCATATATGAATTCAAAGTAATAATATAAAGATCAATTAAAGAAAGAACTTTAGCTGAAATCAATTTCCAAAGGGATGGAACAAGAATAGGTAAAATCGACAAAAGCTCAATTCTAGCATAATTTGAGATACACATTGCATCATTTATTTGGATAACCAATTATACTCCAAATTACTCAAGAAAGATGTCATTTGAAATATATTTCAATCTATTTTTAGATGAATTAAATTTTATATAAATTAGATTTTCAACAATAAGTTCTAAATAATTTAGTAATAAAAAAGAAAGAGGGTAACAATTCTATTTTGTAGAATCCATATAGTTAAATAGAATAAATAATTTAGTTGCTAATTGTACTTCAAATCTTTCAAATTAAATATGAAAAGAAAAATATACAAGTCAAGTTTATTATGAAATAAGTTTTGCATAAATTAGAGTTTCTAGTAGAGAGTTATAAATAATTTAGTATCAAAAATTCAAAGATTACAAAGTCTATTTTATAGATTCTTCAAGGTCAAATGAAATAAGAGTATAGATAGGCATATAAACTCCAAAATTTTTAATTTTAATATCAAAAGAAATATCTATAAGTTTACTTTTGGATAAAAGTAGGTTTTGCCTAAATTAGTAGAAAGTTATGACAAAAATAATGCATAAAGGTCATAATTTTAATTTTCCAGATTTATAGATTTATAATTGAATGAGAGAGATATCATGTTCTAGGCCATAAATCTTTTAAAATCATATTAAACTAAGATGAAATCAAGAATTAAGACTTTTATATGATGGGGTTAGAATACTTGCCTTGGAAAAATTGATCCTCAAAAGTGAGGAATTGATCCAAAACCTTAAACAAATGCATAACTCCTACTTCAATTTCCTCTTCCCTTCTCAAGTGTACGTTGGTTGCAACTTGCCTTCCCCCCCTTTATTTTTTAGTAAGTTTTTCTTCTATAATTGCTGCTTAGTTTTGGCTAACTCAAGTGTTGCTAAGTATTAAGCATACATGAAAGATACTTATGTGTCACCTATGCAATAAGCATAAGTGGCACCATCTTTAAGCTAGCTAGTGACACATATATTATTCTTTTTTTCTTAAACTTAATATGAATCTTTCATAATTCATATCAAACTTTTAAGTTTCATATTTAGGTCCATAGCAATAAGTTTTTAATATAAAATTATTTAATCAAAAAATTATTAAATAAATCTTTATATTTACAAAAAATTCTCATAAATAATTTAAAATATATTATTATTACAAATATTTTAGAAAATGAGGGATATTATAGTATTTCGGAGCATATCAAAGGTATATGAAAGATTTTGGAGTGTATCAAAAGCGTAAAACATGTTTCGGAGCATATCAATGGTATATGAAATATTTTAGAACGTATCATAGGTGTTAACATATTTCAGAGCATATCATTAGTATATGAAATATTTCAAGTCATATCAAAGGTGTAAACATGTTTTAGAGCATGTCAATGGTATATGGATCATTTTAGAACTTATCAAATAACAAATAGGAAGCAGAAGCTCAAATGTTATATCTGACGTCACATTCATTTTATTGTTATCCAAAGCACACAAACAAATCATAAGCGAATGCTTTGAATATCATATCAAAAAGATATATAGTGAAGTGGGATCAGACAGAATATGATCTATCCATTTCTGAATAACCATTAAATAGAAGTAGAGCATCGCAAGCTTTAAACATAACTCCCTTACCATTTCTGATAAAGATTCAAATTATCCCACAAACACTAAAGTACAAAAATAATAATGTGAACATAACATGGCACATATCAAAAGTACATGTGGAATAATAAAATGTATATGTGCCAATATAAAATAATATGATACAATATAAACTTTTCATAACAGATTTATGTATACAAATAATTTAAGGACAAGAGTATACAAGAATTTAAAGTAACAATATAAAGCTCAACTGAAGAAAAGACTTTAGCGGAAATCAATTTCTAGAGAGATGGAACAAGAATAGGTAAAATTGACAAAAGCTCGATTTTGGCAGAATTTGAGATGCACATTGCATGATTTATTTGAATAACTAATTATGCCCCAAATTAGTCGTGAAAGGTGTTATTTAAAATATATGTCAATCTAATTTTAGATAAATTAACTTTTATATAGATTGGAGTTTCCAACAAGGAGTTCCAAATAATTTAGTAAAGGATAGAGAATAATAATTCTATTTTACAAAATCCATAGAGTTAAATAGAATAAATAATTTAGTAGCTAATTGTACTTCAAATCTTTCAAATCAAGTATGAAAAGAAAGATATATAAGTCTAGTTTTCTTGAAATAAGTTTTGCATAAATCAGAGTTTCTAGCAGAGAGTTATAAACAATTTAGTACCAAGAAGTCAGATATTACAAAGTCTATTTTACAGATTCTTCAAGGTCAATTGAAATAAGAGTTTAGATAGGCATATGAACTCTAAAGTTTTTAATTTTAGTATCAAAAGTAAGATCTACAAATGTTTTGAATATCATATCAAAAACATAAATGGTAAAGTGGGCTCATAGACAGAATATGATATGATATTATATCAAAAATATAGAAGGTGATATGGGATTAGACAGAATATGATCCATCCATTTCTAGATGATCATCAAACATTAATAGAGCATCACGGTCTCTAAGCATAGCTCTTTTTCCATTTTTGACAAAGGTTTACATTATCCCACAAATAGTAAGGTACAAAAAGGATATTGTAAACAATAACATGGCATATATCGAAAACCCATGCGGAACAACAAAATATATATGTGCCAATATGAAACAATATGATGTAAAATAAACTTCTCATAATATATTCAGGTATGTAAATAATTTAAAGACAATAATTTAAAGTAACAATATAAAGCTCAATTAAACAAAGGACAGTAGCTCAAATTAATTTCCGAATGGATGGAAGAAGAATAGGTAAAATTGACAAAAGCTCGATTTTAATAGAATTTGATATGCACATCATGATTTATTTAGACAACCAATTATGCTCTAAATTACTTAAGAAAGATGTCAATCGAAAGATATGTCAATCTATTTTCAGATGAATTAATTTTTATATTAATAGAGTTTCCAATAGGGGGTTCTAAATAATTTAGTAACAAAAGAATATAGGATAATAATTATGTTTTATAGAATCTATAGAGTTAAATAAAATAAATAATTTGGTACCAATGATATACGAGTCTAGTTTCTCATGAAACAAGTTTGGCAAAAATCAGAGTTTCTAGTAGAGAGTTATAAATAATTTAGTATCAAGAGATAGATATTACAAGGTCTATTTTACATATTATTCAAGGCCAATTTAAATAAGAGTTCATATAGGCATTTAAACTCTAAAATTTTTAATTTTAATATCGAAAGAAAGATCTACAAGTTTATTTTTGGATAAACTAGTTTTTATCTATATCAGACTTCAATACAGAAAGTTATGACAAAAATAAGGCAGAAAGGTCAGAATCTCAATTTTTCAGATTCATAGATTTACAACTGATTAGGAAAAATACCATGTTCTAAGTCACAAATCTTTTTAAATTATATCAAACTAAGATAAAATCAAAGATTAAGACTTTTGTAAGATGGGGTTGGAACACTTGTCTTAGAAAAATTGATCCCAGAGAGTGAGGAATTGATCCAAGACCTCAAACAAATGCACAACTCCTACTTAAATTTCCTCTTCCCTTCTAAAGTATATGTTGGTTGCAGCATGTCTTCTCCCCCCCTTAAATTTCCTCTTCTCTTCTCCCCCCCCCTCCCCCCCCTTTTTTTTCTATTAAGCTTATGTGTCACCTATGCAACAAGCATAAATGACACCATCTTTAAGCTAGCTAGTGGCACATGTCTTCCTTTTTTTTTTAACTTAATATGAATCTTTCATAATTTATATCAAACTTCTAGTTTCATATTTAAGTCTTTAGCAATAAGTTTTTAATATAAAATTATTTAATCAAGAGAATTATTAAATAAATCCTCATATTTATAAACAAACCCTCCTAAATAATTTAAAATATATCATTACAAATATTTCTGAGGGATATTTCATTTTTCTAGAGGTAAATTATTTAATTATTTAGTCTCATGTATAGCAATTACTTTTTGATCCCAGCTTTTAGGTAAGGATCTTAAAATTTTATATACAAGTTTAAGATTAGTATAAGATTTACTAAGAGATTTCAAATCATTGATAACATCCATAAATCAGATATATATGTCATGAATAGTTTCACTTAGTTTCATTTTAAATAATTCATAATTATATACTAAGAGATTAATTTTTGATTCCTTAACTCTACTTATGGCTTTATGTATAACCTCTAATGTGTGTCATATATCATATGCAGAATCACACGTAGAAACATAATTAAAATTATTTTGTCTAAGGCATAAAACAAAGTATTCATAGCTTTGACATTCAAAGAAAATATTTTTTTATAATCATTCTAATCATTCATTAGATTGGAAGACTTCTTAAAGTCATTTTCAATAATGTTCCATAACTCAAAATCTAAGAAAATCAGAAAAATCCTCATTCTTATTTTCTAGTAAGTGTAGTATATCCCATTAAACAAAGGAGAATGTGTAATAGAGTGTCCCTTGTTAATGTAAAAAAAACAATTAAACTCGCTTGGGTATTAATCCAATTGAGTGAACCTAGCTCTGATACCAAATGTTAGGATCATGTTGGCACTAAGAGGGAGTGGCGGTGAATTAGTGCTAAATCAAAAACTTTGGTTTGAAAATTTTTCTTTCGAAGAAAACTAATATTAAAAGTGCTTTAGAATTAGTTAATAAGTAATTAAATCCAAGAGCAATAGTAATGAAAGGCAAGAAGGAGATGCAAACCAAATTTTTATAGTGGTTCAATTCTCTTAACCTACGTCACTCCCGATTGCTCTTCACTCAAGGACACTAGCTTCTACTCTTTTTTAATGAGCAAAGATCAAACACCCCTTACAACTATTTTCTTCTTTTCTTAATCTTAGGAGACAATCCTTGCAATTTTTCAGCCTTCCCTTAAATACAAATCTCACTCGGAGAAGAGAGAACTATCACACAATTTCAATAGTATTTTCCTAAGTTTTTCCTTCATATTCTTGCTCACTGAAGAAAAAAAATACCTGGTGTATTTACAAAACCCAATTGCATTCAAAAATTAGAGCAAACAATTCAATCACCTTGAGATTTTAGGGTACGAGTAGTACCACTACCGAACAGAGCCCAAGAATCTGGGCTCTAGCGATACTACCACTGGGAAAAGTGGCAATACCATCACTTGGGCAGTACTACCACTGACAACCAATGGTACCACCACCAGGTTTCCCAAAAAAGTACTTTTTTAATACTTTTCATACATGAGCTATATCTTCTTTTGACCTGGTTAAACCTCCTTCTAGATCATCAAAATGAGCTCTCTAATGAACTCAAATCAGTTCTTAATCGAACCTAGTTGGCCCCTATTCGAGTTAGTAGGATTTCTTCAAAACTAACTCAAATTAAGACCCTGACTATGAAAATTATGACAAACAATTACAAGCAAGCAATCTTCGTTGTCCGGCATGTCAATTTGTTCATTCGAACTTTTGACGAACTCCTGAGAACCTTTCAACGAATTCTCGGTGAACTCCCGACAACCTTCCAGCAAACTTCCGGTGAACTCCCGGTGAGCTCATGATGCATCTTCCGAAGCTTCAGTGTATCCCCGATTCTTTCGACCGTTGCCCGATCTTTGACTTCGGCCCAACGTCAAATTCTTCTTTAGTTGTTTATGCCTTCTCACAATCATAGTTAGTCTTACATAACTTTTCTCAATACATGGGTTATATTATAGATTCACTAATTGATTTCATCATCAAAATCGGAGATTCAACAAAGTAAATGGTTATGAGATAATAATTCACTAAGTTAGAAGGAGTTCTAACAAGTAGGACTCACGGCCAGCTCAATATTGGGCCTAGAGGGTCACACACATATGGTGGATGTTTCAGCAAGTAAAGGATTGGATATAAATTATCAAATTAGCCCCTGTTCTCATTGGACGAGACCTAACATTGATGGACCCCTTGCATGAGGCCCAATTAGAAGCCAACTGATATTATTATATAGAGATCCAATAATCCTAGGAGTGAGGGTAATTGAATAGAGAAATCCAATACCCACTAAGGTAGCATCCACCAGGGTTTTCTTTTTTATGGCTCTTGATAAATAGGAGGCAGAGGTGGTATAACAGTGATAGACTGCACTTTTGGCTGGCCCCTCCTATTATCCTCCCTCACTCATCTTCCAGTCGACCAGCCCTTCCATGCTATCAGAGGGCAGCTAAGAAGATAGGTGATCTTCTTCCGTGAGTGTTGCAAGAAGATGCACAAGAGTTATGGGTTTTTAGGCTACGATTGGAGGAGCATCGCTGAACGATCCATCATATGGATACTGCTAGAGAGGACATTTGACCTTATTCATCCTCTCTATCTAGATATAGAGTTTTAGGGATATATGATATCCTTAGGTAATCAATCTCTCAGGCATCACAAGTTTTTGACTTTATGGGTTTTTCGTGCACCAATCTTTGCACGATGACTTGATACACGTGAAAACCCTATTTTATTTTCTTTCTTCCACTACACATTCGGTGCTCTGGTGGTTTCCCAATAGTGGTATTAGAGCTAGGTTGCTTATGCAAAAGATTGGCTTTTAAACTATGCATGATGATATTGAAATGTGTAAACTATTTTCTACGTACCTTATTGTGATTTTTCATAGTTTTTTAATTCTGGACAACACCTTTTCTCACTGTGAAGAGGTGTTATAGAGAGGTGTTTAAGGTTCTTTAATGTCAAAATTGTTGACACAAAGAGGAGGGGAAAGGGCAGCAATTGTTGCTACTCTACGACATAGCCAAAGGCTACTTGTAGCCTTAGCCGAGAGCAAAGATGTTGCTCTCGGCTTGGCCAAGGGCTGCATGGCCGAGAGCAGCAAGCTCTAGGCCATGGGAGTAGCCTCCTATGCAGCCAAGAGTCCTGATTGCATGGGCAAGCCTAGCGCCCAAAGTTTCCTAGCCACCATAGGTAACCCTACGGCCAAGGATTCATAACCGCAAGGGGTCTTTGGGCTACCACTAGCCGCCCATGGTAGATTATAACTAATGGTTGACTGCAAAGGAACTCCTTGGGGGCCGAGGTTTCCTGGCCACACACGATTCCCCTGTGGCTAGGGACTCTTAACCATAGGGGGCTCCTTACAGTTAGGATTTCCTAGTCACATAAGGTGTCCCTTTTCAAATATAATTAATTAAACAGTTTAATTATTTAGTAGTCCTACATGATGATGTGTACATATGATGTATGATGTTATAATCATGAGTCATGTGTTGTGATGTGTGTGTATGTGATTATTATTATTATTATTATTAGGGCCTGCGAGTCTTTATTTTTCTCGTTTATAGTCGGGCCCGCGTGCCTGTGATTATATTATAATTATACGAAGAGGTGCGGTGGGAGCGTGGAGGTGTCAATGGGACCCATGATGCTATGATGGGCGATCGCAACGCATGGTGATGCGCCGAGGATTCGATGGAACCAATGATGACAAGAAGGACGATCATAGGGCATGAAGATGCATTGATACACCAATAGATCTTATGATGAGTGATTATGCCCACTAGCTTAGACCTAATCACATTAGGTGATGGTTCATGACATTTGATGTATCATGCATATGTGATATGTGATTATACACCTACTGCATATATATATGTATATATACATATATATATGTATATATATGTATATGTATATATACATATATATATATATATACATGTATATGTATATATACATATATATATACATATATATGTATATGTATATATATATACATATACATATATATGTATATATACATATATATATACATATATATGTATATGTATATATATATACATATACATATATATATATACATATATACATATATATATACATATATATATATATATATATACATATATATATACATATATATATATATATATATATATATATATATATATATATATATATATATATATATATATATATATATGACATGTTAGGACAACGAAATAAAATAAAAACCTCTCCTACGATAAAATTAAGTCAGTGAGTATGAGACAATAAGATTGACTCACATGGCCTTCCATCGTTATAGAAAAAAATTAAATCACGATATAGGTTAAGTTGGTTGAGTCCCTCGAGACTTACCTATCTATATGGTTTAAGATCCTGCTTGCGATATAAAGATGTTACTGGTAACATAAGGACATGGTATGTTTGGTCAAGTTCCTTGAGGCAATATCATCAAATCATACTCATCTAGTAATGATGGTGACGACTTAACTGAACATCATGGTTAGTCAAGTTCTTCAAGATTATGATGGTTCGGAGGCTGAATATGATGAGAATCACAAGGAGTTATGATTGGCAAGAGTTGCCTACCTTTTTTAGCTTAATGTGATTGGTCGAGTCCCTTGAGGTTACACTAAGATGCTGATTACATCTTAATCCTTACTAGAAGTCTGTCAGAGACTTTCTTTCCATGTGCTGAGGGTGTCGCGTGATTCACTAGGAACACAGTGGGAGTAGATTAAGATAGAAGTCTATATCTTAATTTATTTTCTGAAAAATTTATATGTTATTAATTCACACTACATCTTGTTCGTCAGAAACATGTCACTTGCAAACCCCTACATGACATACTTGATTCCAACCACATCACTAATCCAGATTATACAGATTGGCTCCGTAATTTAAAAATTATTCTCATGATGAAGAAAGTCATGTATGCCCTTGGCACGATTGTTTCCACGCTAGAGGAATGGGCAAGCGAAGATGAGATCACTCGCTACGTGAAGTATATAGACGATTCTACTTTGGCAAAGTACTATATGTTGGCCTCCATGACTCTTGAGTTACAAAGGTAACATGAGAGCATGAATGCTAATTTCATCCTTCTCCATCTTCGCTAGCTATTTGAGGAATATGAAAGAACTGAGAAATATGAGATATCCAAGAGTCGCTTTTGAGCTAGGATGATAGAAGGGACATCGGTTCAGAACCATGTCTTGAAGATGTTAGAGTGGATCGAGAAACTCACAAGTCTAGGAATAGTCCTAGAGGATAACTTGTGTGTTAATCTTATACTTTCGTTCCTGTTAGATTTCTTTTCTCAGTTCATCATGAACTTCAATATGAGCAAATTTGACGTGACTCTACCTGAGCTCCTTAATATGTTGAGGAAAGCTAAGAGTACTATCAAGAAAGAGAAGTCAGTTCTCTATGTTAGTAAGATCAATCAAAAAATGAAGGCTGATAAGACCTTTAAGAAGGTCAAAGGCAAGGGAAATCCAGGTAAGACAAAGGTTGCCAAGAAAGACATAATAAAGGACAGAGGCTAGTGCTTCCACTGTGATAAAGATAGGCACTAAAATAGGAACTACAAGGATTACCTTGTAGAGAAGGTGAAACAGAAGCTTATAAAAGCTTTAGGTACATTCATGATCAGTCTCCATTTGTAAGATTTTTATGATAACATATGGGTATTGGATACCATGAGTGCTTATCATATATGCAATTCATTGTAGGTTCTAACAAGACCTAGAAGATTGGCGAGAGGCAAGATAGACTTTAGAATGGGTAATGGAGCAAGAGCTGCTGTAGTTGTTGGCGAGGTCACCCCATATCTGCTTGGTGGAGCTATCATTGCATTAGATGCATGTTATTGTGTCCCTTTATTATCAAAAATATTATTTCTATTTCTTGTTTGATAGTTAGTAGATATAAATTAGTTTTGAGAACAATAACTGTCTAATAATTTTTGATAATGAGATCATTACAAGAGAGACCTTGATTAATGGCTTATATATGCTAGATATTTCTCCACACATCATGAATGTAAGTATATCTAAGAGAATATAAGATTAGGTGAGGCATACTTATGGCATTATAGGCTAGGTCATATCCGTGAGAGAAGAACTAAAAAGTTATTGAAAGATGGATACTTAGATCCATTCGACTATAAGTTGTATATAACTTATGAACCTTGCCTTCATAGAAAGTTGACCAACTCTCCTTTTAGTAGAATTGGAGAGAGAGTCACTAAGTTATTGAAACTCATACATAGTGATGTATATAGTCCTATGTTGACTTAGGCTATAGGTAGTTACTCCTATTTTATTATATTCACTAACAACTTCTCTATGTATGGATACATGTACTTGATGAAATATAAGTTCGAGGCCTTCAAGAAATTTAGGGAATATAAGAATGAAATTGGAAAGAGTATTAAGACTCTTCGATCAGATCGAGGAGGAGAGTACTTGAGTACAGAATTCACTCATTTCCTCAAGAACCATAGGATTTTGTCTCAATGGATGCCTCCCTTTACACCACAACTTAATGGTGTTTCAAAAAGGAGGAATCACACGTTGTTAGATATGGTGTGATCCATGATGAGTTTCACCAACCTACCAATCTTATTTTCGGGATATGCCTTGGAGATCACAACTTACCTTCTAAATAGAGTTCCATCTAGGTCAGTAGTGTCTACACTTGGGGTTGCCCTACCCATGTTGGAAGACATAACCTCGAGAAGTTAGAACCAAAGACAGAATGGTAGAAGTTTGTGGAATAATCCAAAGAAAATTATGGGTATTATTTTTATTATCCTGAAGACGAGAAGGTCTTTGTTGCTAAGAGGGTTGTGTTCCTTGAGAAGGAATACATTCTTGGTGGAAATAGTGAGAGTGAGTTCTAGTTGAGCAAGGTTGGAGAACCTAGTTTAAGCATCATTCCAGAGTCAGAGTCTATTCAGGTACCTAGTATACAAATTTTAACTTTGCACAAGTTTAGCAGAGTATCTCACCCTCCTGAAAGATACATGAGACATACCAATGGAGAGGACACTCATGATGATGATCCTTAGACTTACGAGGAGACTATTATAAGTATAGACTTTAGGAAGCGACAAGAACCCATGAATTCTAAGATGAATTATATCTACTCCAACAAGGTTTGAAACCTTATGGACACACCTGAGGGTGTCGTGCCCATCAGTTGCAAATGGATTATCAAGAAGAAGATCGGAGACTTATAAGGCAAAGCTGGTGGCTAAAGGGTATTATCAAAGGTAAGAAGTTGACTATGATAAAACCTTTTCACCCATAGCCATGCTGAAATCTATCAGAATCCTTTTGGCTATTGTAGCATACTATGACTATGAGATCTGGTAGATGGATGTAAAAACTGCATTCCTCAATGGTAACCTCAAAAAAGAGGTATATATGATATAGCCAAAGGGATTCGTATCCACAGAGTATCTAGATAAAGTATCTAGGTTACTCAGGTCTATCTATGGATTGAAGGAAGCTTTCCAAAGTTAGAACATAAAATTTGATGAGGCGATAAGATCTTATGACTTTGTTAAAAATAAAGATGAGCCTTGTGTATACAGAAAGGTAAGTGAGAGCGCTATCACCTTCTAAGTGATGTATGTGGATGACATTCTAATCATTAGGAATGATATAGGAATGTTCTCTATAGTTAAGGCTTGGCTATCTAGAAACTTCTCCATAAAGGACTTAGGGGAAGCATCCTATATTTTAGGGATTCAGATCTACAATGATAGATCCAAGAGGATGATTGGTTTATCCCAATCCAAGTACTTAGACACCATCATTAAAAGGTTTGATATAGAAAATTTTAAGAAAAGTCTCATACCGATGAGATATGAAATATCACTTTCTAGGAGTATATCCCTAAAGACTTCTAAAGAAAGGGCAGACACGGATATGATCCTATGCCTTAACAATAAGGTCTATCATGTATACTATGCAATGTACTAGGCCTGATATAGCACATGCTTTGAGTGTCACGAGCAAGTATCAGGTGGATCTAGGTTTGGAATATTAGAAAGTAATAAAGCATATATTTAAGTACTTGAGAAGGACTAATGATTTTTTTACTAGTATATAGAGGAGGCAGCCTCCAGGTTGAGAGCTACATGACCTCGAGTTTATAGTTCAACATTGATGATAGCAAGTCGAACTTAGGGTATGTATTCACCTTGAATAGAGGAGCAGTAAACTGGAAGAGTTCCAAATAAGATACTACTACTGCTCGACCACATAGGCAGAGTACATTGCTATAACATAAGCAACAAAGGAAGTGGTATAGATGAAGAAGTTCATTAGAGATTTTAGTGTTGTGCCGAGCAGCGTGGAGCCGATTCCCATATACTACGATAACAACGAGATGATCGCTCTAGCAAAGGAATGCAAGTCTCATCGGAAACGTTCTAAGGATGTTCCATATGATAAGAGAGATCATAGCCCAAAAATATATAGTAACGGAAAGAGTTCCATCCAAAGATAATATTGCAGAACCACTAATAAAGTCAGTGGCTCAGACTATCTTTGAGACTCACAGGGGTCTGATGCAGATCAGACATATAGGTGACTAGCTTTAGGTCAAGTGGGAGATTATTGGTTACAAGTGCCCTATAAGTCAATTATGTGAGTGATGACACATGTGACATGCTACATAGTATTTTTATGTTAGTATTATTGGCATATTCTCACATTATATTATTGTGATGTCCTTAGTTATGTGCAATGAGAATCAAATCATGATGAGATCATGATAATAAAATCAATTCGTCTTTAAACACAGATCTTAAATAATGTTGGTCATAAGTTACCCAAGAGAGACACCGAGATAATCGGATAAACCAGTATACTGTATACCTATCTATATGACGGAGGCGACTGGTCTCATAGCCACTTGTATGGGGACACTAAGGGTACAATATAAATGCTCATTGGAGAATAAGTTTACTGATTGATCCATTTACGGAATGTTGGATGGTTAATGATATCTAACGTCAGATAGTGATTTTGTGGTCCTAGTTGTGTGTCTGGTCCTTAGACTTGAGACACTAAGGATGTCTTGTTTAAGTACTATTTTATTTGACGTCTGACTTATAAGTTTTAAAAGTTTCAAATATGGTATAGTTATCGGGATTGGTAACCAATCTTACGAAGTCAATTGAGTGTTAATAGAGGATCATCCACTCTTGGTATCATGAGAAGAATATCATATGTGTTATCACTCGGACAAATCCCTAGCTGGGGTCATTCTGATTGAGAGAGGAATTCTATAGGAGAATCCAATTAGAGCGAGACTCGAACACATTCTATATGTGGCTTAACAGTACCATGCCCAATATACAGTCCTTAGGATATTAGATAGATGCGGGACTATAGATATACGATAACTAAAGACAAACAAGTCCAATGTATTAGATCTCATGTACCATCTGGGGACTATAGCGCATTGACATAGTACATCCATAGTCGATGAGTCAAGTGAATTATTATGAGATAATAATTTACTGAGTCAAAATGAGTTTTGATAATTAGGACTCACGACCATCTTGCTATTGGGCCTAGAGGGTCACACATGTATAGTGAATGTTTTAGCAAGTAGATGATTGTATATGAGTTATCCAATTAGCCCCTATTCTCATTGGATGAGACCCAACATTGATAGATCCCTTTCATGAATCCCAATTAGAGGCTAATTGAGATTATTGGATATTGATCCAATAATCCTAGTAGTGAGGGTAATTGGATAGAGATCTAATACCTACTAAAGCATGATCCACTATGTTTTTTTATGGTTCTTTATAACTAGGAGGCATGGGTGGCACAATAGTAAAAGGCTACACTTTTGGTCGCCCTCTCATATTCTCCTCATCCCTTATCTTCTCAACCAACTAGCCCTTCCCTACTATGAGAGGGCAGCGAAGAAGATAGGTGATCTTCTTCCACATGTGTTGCGAGAAGGTATGCAAGAGTTGTAGGTTTTTGGGTTGTGATTGGAGAAGCATTGCTACAACGATCCATCATGTGGATATCGCTAGAGACGATGGCATTTGACCTTCTTCATTATCTCTATTTGGATCTAAAATTTTAGGGATATATAATCTCCCTCGGTAATCAATCTCTCATGCATCACAGTTTTTGATTTTATAGGTTTTACTCGTACCAATCTTTGCATGATGACTTGATACAAATAGGAAACTTTTTTGTTTTTATTCTTTTACTATGCATGTGATACTCAGATGGTTTCCCAACAATATGTATTAGTATTTTAGAGATAAAAAAAGAGAAATAAAATGAAGGGATGATGAAAGAATATGAGAAGGAAGGAGGAAAAGGAAGAAAGTAGGAGAGGTAGTAGAGAAAGAGGAAGATGATGAAGAAGCAAGAAGGGGAAGAGTGGAGAAGGAGAAGAAAGAAGATGGAGCAGTGGAGGAGGAAGCATATCAACCGACGGGAAAGAAGGAAGAAGGGGAAGCAGTAGAGAAAAAAGAATGCAGATGGATTAGAGGGAGGAGGAAGAAGAAGATGAAGCGGTGGAAGATGAGCAAGAAGAGACAAAATAGTGAGAAAGGACATGAAGGAAGAAAAGAAGAAACGATTACTCACATATGAGCAATGTCCAATGACAATAACATTTTGAGAAATATAGTGATTATAAGATTTTTATATATAATCTAGACTAGACTACTTGAAACAAGAACAATCCGCTTACCAATCCACATCTATATTGGTACGTACTACATGTTTCATACCATTTCAGGTGGTATGATGATTTTGCTATATATGTAATTTTGTTTGATAGATATTATCTTCAATCATTTTGTTTTAGAAAATCAAAACTTTGCTGCAAAAGAAAATCTTGGATAAGTTTACTTAATTTTGTAGGTTCGTCTCTTTTCCTCTTTCTTATGTGTTCATATTATGATAAAAATAGTATTATTTGTAACATTAAAGAATACTAATGATCACCAAACTTTTGTTTAAGATATGCATTATTGAAAGTAAATGTACTCGCAGAAGCTTATGATCAGCTTTGTACAACATAAACTTTTATATGATTTATTATATTTTTTCATACGGCATACTAGTTTTAATGCTTATTATATCACTTCATAAGTTATCCTAGTTTTAGTTTAGTGGTCATTTAGAACAAAGATTCTTCTGGGAATGGTATCTTTCCTACTTCAATTTAATAATAATACTCGTATCTCTCTTTCCCCAAATGTCTCTTTGACAAATGTCTAGATCTTTTAAGGATTATTCAAAATAGATAATAATAAAAAAATTAAGTGATCCAAAGTCTAAACAGTTCTCTTGGTATATCAAGTTAAAATGTGATGACAAGATAAAAAAGATAATAAATTTTTATCAAAATTTTAAAAACTGAAACAATCTACAAAATATTTACAAAGCTTTTATGTAAAATGTTTGAGATTTGGAGTTCAAGCACCACAGCTAAATAAAATTATAGTATTTTTATAAATTTATAAAGTAGCGTAATCTTTTTTAAGAACAATGTATTTAATATATTTTGGTTCTACATATTGTAAATTCGTTTATATTCTTTATAAATATTTTTAAATCTAATTTATGAATTTTATAACTTGTAAATTTAATTTGATTTTTTTGCTCTTTTATGGGTTCTAACACATTTTAATCAAAATTATGTCAAAAAAACAAAAATAACTTAAGGGGAAATTAAATTGATATGTAGTGACTAGAACCTATATGATTTATTCTTGATTGTATTATTATATTTTTAATAATTCATACTATATTTATAAATATATTAATTAATTTTTTTATTTTTTTATTTAATATATCATTATAGCCGTATTTGGTTTCATTTATAATTTTTTTCTTTTGACAAAAAGATATAAAAATATCTCAGGACACCTTTATCATATATGAAAATGAAACGAAGAATTTTATGAGAAAATAAAATCTAGTGAGTCATCCTTTTCTAGGTAAAAAGGAAAAAAATAAAGAATTTTTCTAGTAAAGTCATCTTATAAAGAAATATAATTTATTAATATTATATTTTAAAAATTAAAATTATAAAAAATATAATTTTGGCATGTATAAAAATATTTTAATGGAAAGACATCTCTTGGAAAGTATCCTTTCAATATGACATTTGTGATGCTTTTTTGGCTCTATAAATGAAATTCTAAATAACCATAGTTTATTAACTCATATTTCAATACAATTCCTCTTCTTTATTTTTAAAATATTTTTTTATTTTGTTTTGCCACTTGATTTATAAAGAGAGGCGAGTCAAGTAACTTTATAATTATGCTAGTAAGAGAAATAATATCAGTTTATACTCGCAAGAATAAAATGGATTTAATCTTGGAATGAGAATCTCGATGATATTAAGGATATTTTTTTAATTAAGATATTGATTATATGTCTTTGATTTATTTCTTAACTTTATCTTTTTATTATTTATTTTTAATATTTTATTAGTTTCTTAATCAGAATTTGTATATCATAGTTTTGCTCCAAAAATTTAAGATGAAATCTCAACGAATTTTGTTAGGATTCTAATAATAAATTAATATGATTAAAATTGATTAATTGTCATGTTTTTCTTAATAATTCAAGCATTTACCTATCTATTATCTAAATCGAGAATGGTTAGCATTTACTTCTAGTTCTCTCTAATTGTTTACTGTTTGATCTTTGTTGTATTCTTTATAAAGTTCTTGATAAACCTTCATGGTTAGCAATCTCTTGGGTATATTGATAAATACTTTATACTTTATAGTTTGAATTACAAGAACATGTTTTGTTTTTAACTTTATTACATGTTCAACAATGCAAATGGATTCACATAACGATATATCATTCATGTTACTCTAACAAATCAAGTATTTAGTAGCATGATCTAACCAAGCGTAATGAGGCTTGAATAATAAATGTGTTGTGGTTCATCATTGAGTTAGAATGTTAAAACCATCATGATGTGCTCTATACATTAAAGATCTCGATATTATATTTATAATTTAAAAATTACTTGTAAAATATTTTACTTCTCATATCCCCAATTTTTGTTTAGTCATTGTTATACATGAAAATAAGATTTGATCATACTGTATTAAACTAATCAGGGGTTGCCTGGTAGGAATTGATTGCTATAATCCTATGATACATTTTTTTTATTTTCTTTTAACTTACAAAAGATATTCTTTTATACACTTTAGTCAAATATTATATTTAGCCTTTGAAGACCTCGATTGTCTAATAATTGTATTCTCTCAAATATATGAAATATCATTGACTATCCAAATTAACTCTATAATGATTTGTGCAAAAGATATTCTTAAAATGCTTTTGTGAAGTATCGATTTAGATAAATCAAATCAATTTAACTTCCTCGTGTAAATTAAATTAGAGCATTAAATCAAATTTAAACAATAGATTGATACTATTATCTTAATAGTGATCTATTTTTTTATTTTATTAAATAATTTTAGAGATTTTTAAATCTAAATTGACACGTTTTGGGTTGATTGTTCGAATGAGTATAATTACATTCTCCAATCAATTTAACTCTAAAATGAAAATGAAAAATAAAACCTCAATAATGAAGACATAGGATTTACTATTTTTATGTTTTTATAAATTTTAATTCCAATTTGACAAATTTCTAGGTTGATTTTACAAACGAGTTTAAACTCATACATCTATTGGATAATATTCATTTAATCTCAAATTTTCAAGGTAATAATATCTTTATAATGAATCGATATTTATCTATTTTGTTTTATATTTTAGGATATTAAAGCCTAATTTGAGATATTTTAGATTAATTTTAACAATAAATATAATCACATTCATTATTTAGTATTCATTTATTCGATGATAACTAAGATAACGATGGATGGTAGAAAGGGCTAATGAGAAGGAAGGTAGCAGAGGAGGAAGAAGGCCCCATATGTGGCAAGTTTGGTTTAGATAAATTAATCTGATTAATTTCACAATCGAATAATATAAACTATATATAAACCATAAAGAATAAGAGCATAGTTATCATATCACAATATTTGTAGATATAATATATACTTATATTTATTTTTCTTATCACCACTCTAATATAAATAAACTAAGTTGTCCAATATATATAACACATTCTTTAATTGTACTTATAATAATTTTTTTTTTATCAAATATCTATGTTCCACATTATGAAATAGGAGAAGTAGGTTAATGTTCTTTGATTTTATATTTATATGAGAACATTTAGGTTCATTAATTTATGTGATAAAATGGGTAAAATACATTAAAAGTAACATTAGACAGGATAAATTATAGTGTCTTGCTACAGTATCCAATCATGGATGACAAGATAAATTTATATTGCTAGTTAAAATGACATTGGATGTAGGATCCTTTAAATGACAAGATAAATTTATAAATTCATATTGCTAGTTAAGATATATTGATATTGCTACGTCCAAGCATACATTATGTAGGATCCATTAGATCCATAATTTATGTAAGAAAATATTATAATAAATTTAATATTAAAATCATGATATATTATAATTTAAGACTCATAAACTACTAATTAATAAAATGATAATATTAGTAGATCCAAAAATTTTAAAAATAAAAATAAAAAATCCCAAAATAAAGATATTCTTTTCTAGAGATGAATAAAAAAAATATCAAATCTCGTTGTATTAATAATAATTTTAGCAGTTTAAAAACATTGCTTCCGACAACGTACAAAAAAGAATGCCACTTCTTATTTCTTTACCATACAAATTCTAAAATAAAGAGTAAGGTAAACGAAATTTAACGCAGACGATGTGTATACCGGTGCGATGTCAAACTACCCGCTACGTAGATTTGGATGAATATAACGGAACGGTTTTAGAATGTAACGCTTGGGCTGGTGGCGTTCATATAATCCGAGGGCCCACTCTGTTACAGACACAACAACGTCTCTCCTCTCGCGCGCTCTCCTCTCGGCTCTTGGCGATCTCGTCGTTCTGCGAAGGTCGGAGCTGCTCTCCGACGAACACGAACGGACACAGCTGCGATCGTCCTCCCCTTCGATTTTTATTGCTGTGATCTCATTCCTTTCTTTTGTTTCGCTTGGTTCTTCATCAGTCGAAATCTTGATTCGGGTTCAGGATTTGTTGGATTTAATTTAGCTTCGTTGTAATCCATCATACTTGACGTTTTCCGTGACTAAAATCAGAATTTTTGTTGTCCTTGGGGTTCTTTTGATCGATTCTTGGTTGTCGAGTTTCATGTGGGAAGATCGATCTTTCTGGTTTTCTCGTTTTTCGTCACCTAGCCGGTCTCGTTCTGGTTTCGATTGGAAATTATGTCTTCTTCGCGTTCTAGGCGTGTGGAGTACGACCGCTTCATCCCGTTCCGGTCGGCGATGGACATGGACTACGCACACTTTGCCCTAACCAGGCCTTCGAGACCGCAGCGTGATGGTTCGAGGGAATCCCCATCGAGCGTGGCGTACCAAAAGCTTCTTGATGAATGCATTTTGATGAATAGGTCTCGTATCCTCGCTTTCAAGAGTGCACCTGAAGCGCCGGCCAGCAAGCTGCCCCAATTTGACGAGGCCATTCGGCCGCAGAAGAAACAGCAGAGGCGAATCCCTAAAGAACCAGAGAGGGTTTTGGTTCTCCACGACACGTTGGATGATGATGGTTTGAATCTCCTCGACTGGGGAAGCAATAATGTGTTGGCGATTGGCCTTGAGAACACTGTGTATCTCTGGGATGCTGCAAACGAGTCGGCTAAGCTTCTACAAGCTGTAGAAGACAAAGGACCTATCACTTGCACCCGCTGGTCGCCAGACTGCACAGTTCTTGCTGTCGCATTAGGCAATTCAGATTTATGGCTGATTGATTCAGCAACAGGACACGTCGTCGATGGGATGGAAGATGAGAACCAGGCCCCTGTGTTGTCGCTTGCGTGGAGATGCAATTCAATCTTGACGGTTGGAAGATCTGATGGCACTGTTGTTGATTATGACTTTAGAAAGGATGACATGTTCATCGGTTTCTATAATGGGCATCGGCGTGGAGTTTGTAGTCTTAAATGGTCCGGGTTGTCGGGGCGGTATTTGGCGAGTGGAGGGCAGGACAAACTAGTGCACATATGGGATGCCTGCATGCCTGTCTCACGTCAACGTCAATGGCTTCACAGGATCAGCAGCCACACTTCCATTGTGAAGGCCCTTGACTGGTGCCCAACTCGGAGCAACCTGCTGGCTTCTGGTGGAGGTCACAATGATCATTGCGTTAAGTTTTGGAACACCGTTAATGGTGCTTGCTTGAACTCGATTGATGCTGGCTCTGAAGTTTGTGCATTGCTATGGGACAAGAACAAATCTGAATTACTGACCTCCCATGGTTCGCCAAACAATCAACTCACCTTGTGGAATTACCCATCCATGACGAGAGTGGCTGAGCTTTCCGGTCATTCATCCCGGGTCCTTTTCTTGGCTGGGAGCCCACTGGGAGGTGTAGTAGCTTCTGCAGCAGCGGACGAGAAAATCAAGTTTTGGAATATCTTTGAGACTCCCAAAATAACAAAACCTGAACTGCCCTTTGCCCAATTTAGTGTCATAAGATGAAAATGCTGAAGGGTCGAAATGATTAAGTATGCAAAATGGTTGACTTCTCCAGTGCTTGCCATGAAGGTCTGTTGTTGGTAGCATTGCAACGGGATGTTTCGTGGTATCAAAGGGGCAGCACATTTTCATACAAGCACATGGATTCGATATCTCCATATATGAGCACAACTGCCTAAGGTAAGTTAGAAGCCTTACAGCCTTTTACAGCATTTTAGTAGGTTTATTTGCAACATGACTGTGATTGCAGCTGCATGTCTGATTTTTTTCCTGTTTAGCTTTTCATAGTTATCGATATGATCATTGCCCAATTGATGAAAGATGCGATCTATAATTATTGCCCAATCGTTGTAATCTAATTATGTAGTTTCAAGTGATTTGATTTTGCTTCTCTTGTGTTTCTTTTTTATAAGTTTCTATCTACGTCTTTTTTTTTTGTTTGAAAATTTTGTGCAGACTTTATATTTTGTTGTGTATGCCTAATCATGCATAATTAGATCAAACTGGTAGATGCTTATTGTTTTTTTTATTTTGAGTTGAGATTTCTTATCATATTCGACATGGCCTTGGTATCACAAGAAGACATCACATTGCACATCTAAAAGTGTGTTGGACAATCGAGGGATCTATGTTATAAGAGGTAATTGCCTATGACCGTATTTTTCTATTTTCTTTTTTGACTATAGGTTTCCTATGATATTAAGTTAAACTTCAGAATTTTATATTCTTTTTGGACCATTAAGAAACTTCGAAGCTTGAACTGTGTGGCTCTATTGCCAGACCAAAGTACTTTCACATGATAAATTTAAAATCTTGCTAAGGTGTCTTTGCTATATCTTTTATTCACAGATACAAGGATATTAAAGCATCTTTGGATTTGCTTAGAGGGTGAAAATATGGAAACTTATGGTGTTGCACAACTATAGTCTTGTTCAACAACTAAGAGATATATGCATAATTTTGATCCAAGATGTAATTTCTTATGACTTTAGTTTTTGGCTGACTAAAGGTTACCTAAGATATCCATTAGCCTTCAGATTTTTGAAGTTCTTTTAGGACCATTCTAGAACCTGTGAAAACTTTTATTTGGTGTAGATCTTATTTCAGTAAGGAGTACTTCATTTCACTTGAAATAGTGTCTTTGTTTTAGTTTTATTTGCATATACAAATATACTAAAGCATCTCAGGATTTTGTTTAGAGGATGAAAAAATTTGGAAAATTGTGGAGTTGCACAACTAGAATTGTGTTTGAAAATAAAAAGAATGTGCTGATCAACCACGCAGATATTGTTCAAAAAACTGTTCATGATATGCATTATTTCCAATTTGAAACGTTTCGAAAATAAAAATAATTTCAAGAGTGAAATCCAAGCCTAAAATTTTCTGATTTTAGTAAGATGTGACATAATTTCTGTAGAAAGCATTTATTCAACCTTTGAGAACTGTAAACCATATTATATACCATAATAGTAAAGAGGTACCAAACAAATAAATCTATGAGCTTGATAAAAGTGAGGCATTGTAATTCTGTTTATTATGTTTTTCCTTGTGAAATAAAAAAAGATATCAAATTTACATGTCTTTCCATGAATAGACTAGGTCTTCTGCAACATAGATACACTTCTGGTCCTAAGATAGGGATTGAAAAATAGTGTCAAGTGGGATATAATGCAGGTTCTAAATTTTGGAAGTTACCTTACTAGACCAACAGTTCACAAATGCTTCATTATAGTGATAGTGGAGTAGTTCGGGTCCTTCCGATTAACAGGATCTTTGTTGATTCTGAAGGTTCTGATTTGTGATTGTTTTAAGTCTTAAGGGATTTATCTTGCCGAATCAGCTGTAGTTGTAGCAGAGAGGTAGCAATGTTCATGAGCTTGATAGACAACCTTGCTATGTTTCATATAAATGTTCACCAATTAATGACATGGCTACTGTTTCAGTAGTTTTTCAATTGTGCTGTTGTGGTTATTTACCACAAGTTTCAGCAACCAAGCGGTATAGCTGAAATTTGCCTTTTGTAAGTATAACACCGACCTCTGAGTTGGTATTTCTTGTTTCCAACTTCCTTGTTTGTTTACTGAGATTAAGGTAGCAGCAGGTGCTGTAATTATTTACTGCAGTTCCAGTAATATCACGTGGTACCAAGTTTGAATTTGACATGATAATTCCTATTGAAATATTTAAGTCATCCGTTTTTTTAATAATCTATTGATGATCTTGTTGGTTGTATTTGAAGTTTCCATCACCAAGTTACCATCCCTTCCAGCACCTCTACCACTAATCACCAAAGTTGCCCCTTGCCACCGCCATTGACATCTTGTAAACTGTCATTGGCCTTATGGACAAGGCTAATGCGGTGGAGATTGATGATCCTCAGAAAGCCCCAGAGCTTGATCAAGACAAACAAGAATCTGTAGAGAAGCTCGTGGCCAACGGAGCGTGGTCCCTTTGCAACAAGGGGAAGGTGCATATATAACCTTCTATTTCTCTTGATTAGTGGTTATTGTTGTTTGAATTGTAAAACTAGAAATCAGTTTGATGTTGTGAAATTATGCATCGAAGAACAAGTGAATGAAAGTATTACCAATTACCAATTAGATCAGTATTTTATTTATTGATGCACTTATGGTTAGCTCACCCTTTTTATCCAGAATAATAATTATTCATACTGGTCAAATTTTCTTGTTTCCCCCTATGTTTCAAATGGTCTGAATATTTCGTACCTGACATGGAACCACCCAGCAAAGATCCATCTACTAGGTGCTTGTTAGTGTTTGACTTGAAGCCTGACACTTTGAATAAAATTTGAGAGAATTCGTACCTGAATGAACAGCCAGTTTACTTCTATTTTTTCTCAAAAGTGGACAAATTTATATAAAATCTCCAAGCTGATATGCTAGACATTGCTGGTCATAAATGAACTAACTAAATGAAAGAAAGCAGGTAGAACTCGCAAGACTCTGAATGTTACATCTTTGGGCAATGTGTCATTCAAACCTGAAGCTCAGCTTAAACACACTTTACCTTCATTTGAATTAATGAATTGGTCCTCCCTCTCTTTCTGTGCCTTCTGAACTTTGCAAACTGTTTTGAAGAGTTCAATTATTCCAAAAATTACTTCAATGCATTTAGTGATATACTAAGTGAACTGGTTTTGCAAAAAATTTACAAGTCTTCTGTTATTTTTTTTGTTGAGCCTGCATATGGGTTTTAAGAAGGAATATGGATACCATTTTTAAGTTCCATCATATTTTTTCCTTTTTTCCCCTTTTCCCCCACAAATTTACAGCCTTAGCTTGTTAAAGGTCTTTCCGTAACTGTTAATATTACAGTAAATGTCTACTATTAGTCATAGCAGACATTTGTTAGCAATAAATATTACAGCAAATGTCTACTATTAGTCATAACTGTCAATATTTTCAGCTTCATACAATGAGATTTTGCCTGACATCACTATGATTATAGATTAAGTTGTTAGCAAATTGCTTCATGCTTAAAGATATTTCACCTCCAACAGCTTTCTCATAGACTGCCATTTGTGATTCTTCAGTCATAATACCTTTCATTTGTGTTATGATCAAGGCACATTCCTTTTTTTTCATTCAGGGACAAAGAGACTTAGAGCACTGATTCTTCTCTTACTGGAATTTGAGAATCTGGTTCAAGTATCCTTTTTTTGTTGAATCTTTTGGTTACTCCTTTACTAGAAAGTATCTATGGTAGTTTCTCAAATTTTATTATTGAAAAGTCTAGTGCGATAATTAATTCTCTTTCTTGTTTCTTTGGTTATCTTAATGTTGCTTTGAGCTGGAAATAACTTAGGTCAGATTTTTTAAAAAAAAATTGAAGAGAATCTCAAGAAGTGAGAAATCATGAAGACAAATGTCAATCTTTAAATATATTAATGGTTTTAAATGGAATATTAAATGCTAAGCTATGCTTCTTGTGATCTTTTTGTTCTCTCTTGGTGATTGTTATTTGCTATATCCTGATAAGGATTAGTGACTAGATGACACTCCCATAATATGGGTTGGTTACCTTTTATTTTCAAAATTTGCTATCAAGTAGACTAATACAAACAGAATCCAACAATATATGGACTCTCCTTGATCTTGAGGTGTTAATGTTGGTGTTTGTCTTGATGAAATCAGGGACTCTATTGCTGATGGTTTTAGTTTGGTCATTTCTCAGATGGCGACGATTGCAATGTGGATATAGAATTATGGGATAGTATTACTTGGTAGAACATCTTTTCTTTGGTTATTAACTCTTATGTTGTCTAGTTTCAACCAAAGTTCGAAATTTCGGTCTATACCGGCATACCGAGCAGTATGGTATGTACCTAGGCTATTATTTAATAATTGTTTCAACATTTTAAAACCAACAAGTTATCATATTAAGAATATAGATTTTCCTACCTTGTTGGAGTTGCATGTAAAGGAACTGAACATAATACCTTCGCTGTTGATGAATCATTTAAAGGCTCCGCACAATTAGCTGTTGGACTTTCTGTTGTTTTTTCCACTTTTCAAAAGTATGTTTTCTCCCCGCATTTGAACATGAGGTAGCAAATAGTTTCCTCATTACTCTAAGTGTGCATATCTAGATGTCTAGAATCTAGGAGTATATTATTGGTTTGGCTGTCCTGAATATCGAAATTCAAATAATAGATCTTTCTGAGATTTTTTTTTTCTGCTGTTATGTAGTCCATTCTCAAATCTTATATAGGAAATATTTTATTGATGTCAGTCATCTAGTTTTACATGACATGCCATATTTAGTAATTTGTGCGTCTCTTTGTATTTACCTCGTTCAATATTCAGATGGTTCATTGTACCAACAACAAGAAGAACAAGTGATGACATCATGGGTAGCTATTGTTATTTGCTAAAATGTTGTATGATTGGTATAACCATTGGGTGTCATACAATATTGAATTTTTCAATAGTGGTGATTTAGATTTATTTATTCTAAAGTCTTGGTGCTATCAGTTTCTTTAGTTATGTTAATGTTGCTTTGAGCTGGGAATTAGGTCAGAAAAGTTTTTTTAAAAATTGATGAGAATCTCAAGAAGTGAGAAATCATGAAAACAAATGACAATCTTTAAATATTTTTGTGGTTTTAAATGGAATATTAAATGCAAAGCTCCCTTTCTTGTGATCTTAGAGTTCTCTCTTGGTGATTGTTATTTGCCATATTTTTTACAAGGATTAGTGACCGGATGACACTCCTATAATATGGGTTGTTTCCCTTTTATTTTAAAAATTTGTTGTTAAGTAGATGCTAGTACAAACAAAATCCAATGATTTATGGACTCTCCTCTACCTTGAGGTGTTAATGTTGGTGTTTGTCCTGATGACATTAGGGACTTAATTGTTGATGATTTTAGTTTGGTCATTTCTCAATTGTCGATGATTGCAATATGTGGATATGGAATTATGGAATTGTGTCACTTAGTATAACGTCTTTTCTTTGGTTATTAGCTATTATGTTGTCTAGTTTCAACTTCTAGTAGTATTTTATAGTGCTTGTGATTAAGATATTAGTTATGGTTGCTGATTCCAAGTTTTTATTTAGGCTCAGTTATCCAAATTGAGAGATTTACATGGGCCCTGAAAATGTTGCTGAAGTCAAGTGTGCAATTTGTGCCCTTGATGTTGGAACTATAAATTTTTATGATGTGTTGTCAGCAAGAAGTTCTAATGCATTTATGATGCAATTATTACTATAGTTAAGGTTTTATAATGTGGTATCTTACATTGCTTGCTATGCTGTAGCTTAATTGACTTTACACAACTCCAAACTCAAAGAACATCCTTATGTAATTTTTACTGTATTTTTTGCTTATCATGGTATTACTTCTCTAAAATAATTAATTTGTAATTTTATGATGGTAAATGCACAATGTGAAATATTAAGTGCAATTAAAATCTGACTCAAATTGAAATGACTAGCAAAGCAAATTATAAAGGTATCGTACAAAGCTAGTTGTTAATTGGAACATATTTGTGCAGCATTCAACTGATATTTCAGTAAAAGATGCTTCTTAATCAAGTTAAAACACCTGAACTTATCCATATATTTTGAAGGTACACTCAATCAATTGCATTTCGTTATGGTAATTCGAAACTTTTATTTTAGTCTCCATAGGTTGAGCCTTTGTAGAATCACTAGATTTGGGTAGATGCATAACTGAATCATGACATCTTTGGCTCATATCACATTCTTTTTTATCACTAAATAGAAGGAAGCTAGCTGCCCAGTTTTGATGAACATCTTCTATTGTTTATAAAGCAAATTGTCATGCCTTTTAATTCTTTATGTTGTTATTCTTCTTTTATTTTTCATGTAATATGGTATCAAAACTTAAGTGCTGACCCCTATGCTCATCCCTCTTGGATTCGTATGCTATGTTTGTATGTAGTTGGTTTTGCTTTCATGTAGTTTCAAAGAATGAATTGAATATTGGTATCAATTCTAGATTTTCCTCTTGAACTTATATGATATATACTGTGATATAACACATAATTACAAAAAGTTTTAGTTGAAGTCTTTAGGAATGTACAATATATTAATTAATGCCAGCAAATGATCGGATTGGTGTGGTCAAATTGACTCAGTTAGAACGTTAATCATTGTTGTCAATATACCGTACCAATACAGGCATAACATTAATAACATCCATGCTTATTGTCAATTTACCATGGTTACTTTATTTATTGCTATGTAAAATTGAAACATTAAAAGATATTGAGGAAAAATAATTTGGAGTCCATAAATTAATTATGACTTGTAAAAATAATGCACTTATTTGAGGTAAAATTCCATATTATTTTGTTCTGGTTGATGAAATTTGTGACCAAATTAGGAGTATAACAAAATTTTCTTTGTCATGAGAAAAAAAATAGATAATTTTAGAAAGAAATATTGAAAACAACTAAGAAGAAGTTGATAAAAACATATAACACAATAAAAACATGTAAAAATTTTAAAAGAATTAGAAAAAGAAGATTTAATTAAAAGCAGCCTAAAAAATGTTTAAATAAGATTTAACACAATAAAAACATGGAAAGTTAAAAATCTACTTATGTTGATAAAGATGTCAGAGAAATGTTTACAAATTTATGAAAATTAAAATTTTTGCAAAAGTTGTCTTAGTCTAAGAATATATTTTCCTCAAATCTTGAAAGTCTCATATTTGATAATGGTCTATCACAAAATCAAAACCTTCGTGGGCATTCCTATAGACTACACCTACTAGAGCTAAAATGTAGTTACCCAATAATGGGAATGACAAGTGCCTATTGAGGCCTCTACCTGAACTCCATTAACTCGAACAAACATAGTTCACTTGATCAAGGATCTTTACTAATCTCCTTTCCCTCAAACACCTATTGCATCCATGATAACATATTTTATAATCTAAAGGATAAAGTCAGCAAAGAAAAGAAAAACTTTTAACATGTCTCAGTTTTGATGTAATGCATTCCTTAGCTACTAAGGAACAAACATTTTGATTTTTTTAAAGAACAGATGTAATTGAAATAAAGTTTACAAAAGGTAGAATATAGTGATTAGGAATACTTGTTAAGTGGCTAAAATATGTTAATCGTTGCCATTTAGTGTGTCTTCATTAAGAAGTAATTAGAAAAAACATAGTTGTTATTTAATAAATATAAGGCATTGTTAGAGATCACATTTTAGAGGAAGGGAAACACATAGTTGAAATGTCATTTTATAAATATAAAACAGTATTAGAGTTCACATTTTAGCGGAAGAGAAGAATAGTTGAAATTTAAAAAGATCTACTGGAATATCACATTCTAAATAAAGACCTTTAAGATGTTTGATGATGTTTATCATCTATTCTGTGGACTCTGGATTAAAATATCTGTTTCTCTTTCATTCAAATTTGTTGATGATGTTTCTTTAATATAAAAAAGGACTAACAACTTGTTTGTATACCAGGCAGAATATGTTGGTAGACTATCTGATATACCAGTATCATACTACTCTGATATATTATTGAAATTGATATAGGACTGAGATTGAAAATCTTATTTTTTGGTGTGTATTTTATTTGATTCAATTTATTTACAAGAGTAGTTCTAATGCATTTTTATGGGGGTATTAACTTTATTTCTGGTAACATGTGGAATTTTACTGTAAGACAACTACGTAACTTGGAGAGGGCACTTGGTGGGGGATGTTAGGGTTTGTGATACGATCAAGCAACATATCTCGTTCTCAATATATTCAACCAAAATGTTGTAGATTCTATAAAACAGTTTTCCAAGCAAGTTTGTCCACATGGGAACCAATTTTAGTTATTAAGACTTTTAGTTAAAAGCAATGGCTTTTCAATTTTAGTTATTTTGGGTTTCACGAGAGCCAATTTTGTTCCTAAGACTTCCTAAACATACATTTGTTATTCATTATAAGTTTTTGATTTTTGTATGTTGGATCTTAAGTTGCTAAACCTAAAAATTTATGTATTAGTATGAAATCCTACAGAAACAAGATGTACTGTGACTAGTTTATGTTAACTAATCTAGACAAAAAGTAAGCAAATAATGGGTCGGTCAGATATTTTACATTATATGATTCAAGGTACAAAAATTCTACATATTCTTGCAAAACTCTTAGGATATGCTGAAATAAAAGTTGCAACAGACCATAACAAGAAAAAGGATATAACTAAATTCCTCGATGGTGTGATTATTTGTTTTGTATTATAATATGTCTCTTTGACTCAAGTCTTTGATAGTGTGATCAATTTCATTGTCTTCTTTTATATAAATTATTATCTGAAAGAATCTTCCAATCTCCCGATATTTTCTTGATTTCTGATTTTTCTTTTCTTTTAGTACACTAGTTAATGGAGCTATCTCTTGATCTTCCAAGGCCTTCCCTCATTAAGATATTAGGACATGCGACCCAGTTGATATATAGATATGAAAATTGAACAGAAGTTGTACAAAGATTGAATTATCATACAAGGTCTCATTTGTGTGATTTGGGAGAAAATAGTGTACGATACTTGGACATGTTTCTGGTGTAAGCCACTTGTTGACAAACCTAAAATTGCAGTGTTTGATTTCTTTTCTATCTTCAATGGTACTACAAAAGAATAATTCCTATGGTTTTGTAGAGATTATAGCACAAGTGACTTGAACGGCCAAAATTCATAAATATTTTAGATAAATTTTTTTTTCTAATTGATGTTTGGTACATCAGAAGCTGAAAGTCAACTCATCGTTATGTCTGCTTCTAGATGTTATGATGACATTAATTTTAGATATTTTCTATATTTCATGAGACATTGAACCAAGATTTATAAATATTTGCCTAACTTTTTTGATGCATGCTATTGTGTTTCATTTTTCCATCTTTCACGGGACAAATGGGATAAATATTTATATAGTTGGGTTTCCTTAGCACAAGTGGAGTACCAATAGACCAGGTGAATGAAAATGTTCTCACCTAAACGTTAGGCAGGAGGCAAGGCTAGGAGGGACATAAATTTAAATGGACAAATTTATCTTATATAAGTATGTGTTAGACTTAAATACATTTTTGCTTAGTTGCAAACAAGATGAAACATGTTCAATCTAGTAATGTTATTATGTTGATGTGAATGCCTCAATCGAGAACTTCATTTCTCTAGGATTTTCTGCATTGGAAGTCATTGTGTTATAGGCTAGTGATCTGTTCAGAGATGGTTTTATGCTTAATGGCCCCCTTTCCCCACCAAAATCACAGCCATAGAGAAAACAAACTTTATTTTGTTTTTATTTGTTGGCAAAAAATGTTTCTCATTATTAGGTTTAAAAGAGCGAATAGTGCCATGATTGACCGGCGTCCTTGTTGTCTAATTAGGTAGAAGTATACTTATCTTTTGGATCTACAATTGTCACTTTTAAATTCCTGCTAGGTGTTTCAATTTTTATCTTTCTCAAAGAAAATTAGTTTCCTTACTTGATTTCTTGTTATGAGTACTAATATTTTTAACACCGCCAATGTCGGTCCCAAGCCCGAATGAAAAAGGTGGAGGGTTGCTCAAGGCCATAAAAAGCCAGTGTTGAAAACATGTTAGTATTCATAAGCTGGATCCTAACTGTTCCTTAGTAAGACTACTCCGTCACAGTAAATTGATGCAACATATATTGACTTCTCTGGTTATTATCAGAAATAGAGTTTTCTGTTCCTAATTCTGACATTTGGATTGCCCGTCAGTTCTTTAAATGACTTCTTTTATGGACTAACATGCAAATATCAGGACTATGCAACTTATATATTATGAACTAGCATTGTCCAGAATGCTAGTTGCTCATCTAAGAAACGGTCAAGCGTGCTTTCTGCGGATGATAATTGTTGGGATTGGAAACCACAGCTCATGTGGATAAGGCTCTTAATGGTTATATTTTTATAGGATGGATCAAGATTGACAATCCTTGGAACATGATTAGACTGATTTTAGTAAACTCCTTGTTTGATTTACTTTTAGATTGATATAGTTTTACATGTTGCAGTTCTACTCCACTCTATTTGACTTTGTGAACTAAAACTTGATGGTTGATTTTTTTTTCTTTTACTTTTTTTGGCAGCTGCAATGACAGATGTGAATCTCCAACTGAACTGTGAGAGACACAATGGCTATCCAGGTCCATCTTCTCAAAGGGTCTGGACTGCCATTTACAAAGACAATTCTCTAGTGTTAGTTACAGATGTTCTTCTGTTTCTTCTTTGCATTTTGTTCTGTTATATTTTGTGTCAAACATTGAAATAATTGTAGATGATGTGTTCCATATTACTTAACAGTAATTATTTTGCTTTATGGCTTTTCACATGCTCAAAGTTGTTGCTTTCTTAGTTTAGAGGATTCCACTAAGTTTTATGAAGACACTGATGTTAATTAAATTATTTTTTCATGCGTATTATGTTAATGGATATGGTTTCTTATCAAATCAATTTATTGCCTGATTTGGCAATTTTGTACTTGAATAGTTGCGTGTGTCTTCAATATTTGATGAAATTGTTAAAAGGAAGAATTCGAATTACCTGAAGATTATTGGGATGCTTCTTATTTGAATGTCTCGGATATATCTGCAGGGGAAGAAGGCAGTCTCCATGTCTTATTTGGATGTGCTTTACAAGTATGTTCAAAACGGTCACCTACTATATAATGTTTTTTAAACTAATTATCCTGTCTTTTTTCCGACTGGATTGACTTTTAGCCACCAGGAGTCTGCTTCTGTATTAAAATTGTTGAGTGCTTACATTCTTTTATGGTGAATAAACAGCATCTCCTGTGCTGCAAATTGGCTGACAGCAATTCAATTTTTTCGTCCGTATTACCACTTATACAAGCACTGCTTCCAGGTGAAAGGTCTTTTGTTTTAACACCTTTGAGTGGCTTATATATTAATTAATTTAGATGGATTCTGATTCTCTTTCACTTGATAGCACTTCGTCCTCCAATTAGCCTCCAGATCAAGTTGATGATAGTTTTTCACAGTGGAAACATCCTTTTGTCCAGCATGCTCTCTCTCAGGTTCAGCAGTGATGCATCTGGGTGATATACCTTACATGCATTTGTATTTTTATCAAAAGTCTCAACAATTCACATTAATCTGTTGTTGTAGATAATAACAATGTCATCATCATCTTCTTCATGCTTGTGCGGGCTATCTGTCTTCTTTCTTATCATCTCATATTTGTTGGTTTCATACCGAGTTTAGTTATGAATAGGTAAATTACTTTTTGGCTTTCTATCCAAGCAAGCATTTATTTTTCAATCCTTAGGCAAAGGCAGCATGTGTATTGATTGATTTATGCTCTGGACCATTATCACCATGGATTTATACAATTACTACAAAGGTTTCATCTTTTCCCATAATAATTCTACATATTAAGTCAACGACTTGTATTTTGTAACTGCATTGACCCTTTTTCAGGTTGATCTTGCAATTGAAGTTCCAGAGGACCTCTTGTGTGTTAAGTAATTCCATCATTCTTCTTGTTTTCATTACTATTACAAAGGCTTAATTCTTTATTATAATGAATGCTCGTTTGGTTGGTTGATGCGCATGCATCAATGTATAATGTTAACTATTTAATGTGACAAAATTTGGTATTTATTTAATGTTAGAATAATAGATGTATATATATCATGATTCATGGTAATTAACTTATTCATCATGAAAATATGTAAACAATGTTTGGTCCAAGGTTTTCCTTATCGAGCGGTAAGGCCCGTACCGCCCGGTACATACCGGTCCCAGTTGACCGATACGCGGACCGGCCACTACCGGGCGGTACCGTTAAAATTGATCGTCGACAGTCGATTTCGACCGTCGGCGATCAATTGAAGGAAAAATCGACCGTCGGCAGTCGATTGAGGAAGAAAAAGGGAAGAGGAAGAAGAGGAGAAGAAGAAGAAAGAAGAAGAAAGAAGAAGAGGAAAAGTACCTCGCCCCTTTATTTACTTTTTTTAATATATTTAATATATCTTTAATATTATATTAGATAATTTATATTATAAAAAATATTATAAAATATCTAATATACCGGCCGGTATGCACTGTGCATATTGCTCGGTACCGGTACGTAAAACCTTGGTTTGGTCAATGATCTGACATAAGTAATTAAAACTATCTATGTTTGATGTGTACTTGGTCATTGCTTGGTGCAGATCTTGACCATTTTTGTGGTCAATACATTGTGATTTGTCTCATTCTGAGAAAAATGTTATTTGATTTAAACACTATAGTCTTGGCATAACAAAGACTTCTAAGGTCAGATGCAATTTGTTCTGTTGTGGTATAATTGAGCAGTCTTTAAAAAAATAAAATATAAACGTTTTGTTTGGGATCATATCTTCTTTGTATTATGTATAAATCTTGTTTAGTATGGCATTTCTGCTTTTTGTTCTTTTAAAGTACTAACACGTTTTCTATTGTGTTAGGGAATGGAAAAAGTGTTTTACTTCCATTGATTTTGAAAACCACTTTTCGGTCGATTTTGTTACCATATAATGGCCGTTACTAGAGTATCCCTTAATGGTGCTATAATTGTTTCCACCCTCACTTCCTTCTATAATTTACCAATTCTTAAAGTTGTGATTGTTAACATCCTTCTATAAAATCAAGAAAAACTAAAATTGAAATAAATATTTTTCTAAGCTAAAAAATAGAATTAACACTAAATTGGCCGTTGAATCAGATCATAGAGTAAAAAAGAAGAGTTGGCATCATTATGTAGTTTCACCATTTGATGATGTATGGTAATATTTCAGGTTTGCCAGTTGTGATTGATGATTGTCAAACTATATCATGCCAAGTATTATTAGCATGGAGTCTGGTTTTATGCCAAGGATGTCCTTGAACACACAATCAAGCACAAGGCTTGTTCTAGCCATATGTTTAAACCATGATGATGAGCATGTATTTTACTAACATGTCCATCCTGATAAACTAAGAAAAACACTTACTATGACCTATCATAGATATTATTTTGTGATCCATCTATTACCTTAATGTGAAGATTCCAATAGTATCTGTCATTTCTACAATTGAATAAAACCCTGATCTCTTGAATTTGATCCTGATCATGATAGCATTTATTGTGAAACTGAAACTTTTGTCTGTTGGATTGGAGTTTTCCGTTTTTCTTAGATTGCAAATAAAGAACCTACTGTTTGAGTGTTCTGATGATACAACTCGGACACAGCTTTGTACATAGTTCTTTGAAGTGCTGTGCTCAACTCTTATGAGTCTTCTATGGACCAATATAACCACTGTGGTGTCTTGGATAGCTATATATTTCTTAAAGGGTAGCAGATTATTTTTTATGACATGTTTCTTAGACGCCAATATCCACTTAAAATGTTTTTCTATATTTTTGTGAAGTTTGGTCATAATTTTTCATCTCCTATCTTATACCCTAGCTTGTTTCGCCGGTCACCTCCCTCTTTTCTTGAACATGGGAGCTTGGTTCACTAATTGTTATATCCAGGAGACACCTTGACTCTGTGATTTCGCAGAACTTATTTTACCAAAGGTCGCAAAAAAGGATAAGTTGTATCACATATTATTTTACCAAGATCTTATTGATACTTATTGCATTATGATCTTAATTTTTTACTGATTTCATCAGGATTCTTTTGGATATGCATAATTGGTTGGATCTTGATGCAATACCTTGTCTCTGTGGCAGTCCATGATAGATCTAGCAACAGGTTTTAGTATGAAATTATCTGTTTGTGAGTTCCACACGTTTGAACTAATGACTCCTGATTTTTTTTTTAAGGTACAATAAAATATTTTCTTTATGGAACCGTATATTCTAACTTCTAAGAACCTACAATAGAATGTTTTTAGTGCCTTCACTTTCTGCGAGAACATTTGAGGAAAAGAGCATTTCCTGCTGTTTAGCTATGGTGGATCATGTTTCTTATGCTGGATAAGATTTTTCTCATGCTGCTTTTATACATGAAACAATAAGGATCCTACCTATGAATTTGGAATTAGCTACAGTTGGTTGATTCAAATCCTGTAAATGCAAGTACTTTAGGTTTAGTTACTTTCACTTAATACTTTCTAGTTTATGAACCTTGTATCTGGCATCAATCTTTCATCTATGTGTGCTGAAGAAACTATGAATTTCGTCACAGTGCCCCAGCTATTATCCAAACTCTACCCACTTCCTCCTAAATAAAAATTTAAGAAAATAAAAAAAATCTTGATATACTTCCGTATGACATTATGCACTTTTTTCATGCTTCATGTTTGGTGGATTCTATTTATAATGGCCCTACCAGGGTGTTCCACAATCTGTTGGTCGTGCTTGTGGTGCTTTGAAGTATATCTTGCTGGCCTTGTCTGGGCATATGGATGATGTATTATCAAAATATAAAGTTTGATCTTCTGTTGAAGTATCAAGCATAAATTTTTAGCTTATTGTTTCCATTCTGAAATATGATGCTTTTACCATTTGTTGTAGGAATTTAAACATAGGCTTCTATTTCTTTTGGAGATGCTAGAACGCATCCTTGATCTTGTGATTCCTGGAACAAGGAACACAACTTATGAAGATGCTTTTGATATTCACTTGGAGAAACAAGACTGTTCTATTGCATTCAATGTTATATGTAGTGTATTACGAAGGCCTGCTATAGACTCTGTATCGCTCAGTATAGACTCTATATCATGCGTTATAGGATCAGGTTATGGCTATCGGGCGGTACAAGTATCGGTCCCTTGTCCTATCGGCATGTACTGCCCATACTGAGCGGTATAGGTCAGTGCGGCAAATCTTGAACAAAAGAACTTGTTTTTTCCAACAAAAGGAATCTTATCAAATGCACCTTGTTGGTTGTTACAGTATGTATGTTTCATTAAGTTGACAATATACTGTCTTCACTGTCTTTCTATATTGCAGTGTACTTCTTTCTGTTCTGGGGCCACACATGCCATTACCTTCAGATATTGACCTTTGCAAATGTTCATTTCCTAAAGTGGCTGATCAAGAGTCTTTAGCTGTTTCTTCTGACTCTATGATCTGTTCTCAGGGGGCTTTTAGCATATCCTGGTGTCCTGATGAAGCAAAGGGAAAGATTGATGCATCTGAAACTGCTCCAAGAAAAGATGTACTCCAAGATGTTAACCTGCAGTTTGCTCCTAGAGATGTGTCAAAAATTGTTCTAACAAGTGTTTCCAACTATTTTACAAGGGACTGGATCAGCTTGAATTCTGATTGTGGTGTGTCAGAGGTGAATAAAGATTTCAAATAACAACTTTCAGTTGAATACTGGTTTCTATGCTGATTACTTGTATTCACAAGCAGATTATCTACAACTTGTAAACCATCAATATTCCATATTTAGGGCTTCCGAATTTGAACGTTTAGCAGCTGATTTGTGCTCCCAGCATGACAGAACCCCAGAAAGCCATGAAGCTGCAATAGATGCCTTAATCTTGGCTACAGAATGTTATGTCAACCCATTCTTTATGATTTCATATGGATGCAATTCTGAGCTTATGAATCAGATGAAAATCATTGGAGAATAAAAATGGATTAGTGGAGTTTAATAAAGACCTTAAGAGATGTAATATCAATCTGGAGACAATAGCTTATCTTGAAAGTAAAAGAGATATTAACTGTTTTACAAATTCTGCTTCCGCTAAATTGGACCACGAATCTGAGAGAATTTTTGGCTTTTGGTAAACCTTATACATTTTTATTTTGAAGGCAATGCTTTGAAAATATCACAAGTCGACATTGAATAAATTGATGTGGTAACATTGGTCAGGCAGAATCAACCATTGCTTTGTCACTTTGTGATCCTCCTACAGAGTCTCCTCTTTCTACCGTATTCTGTAACTGAGTTATCCTGTTCTGAAGAGAATGTTATAGACATTATACTGTAGTTAGCTAAAAATCTTAGTGGACAATTTACATCTTTGTACACCTAGCTAAAAGCAGGAAATATACAGCTTGAAATGGAAAAGTTACACGGGCTACGAAGGCGCTCAGCACTTCTTGAAAGATTGGTATTGACATCTTCCAGAAATAATGAATGGAAATATCCTATTGGCATCAAAAGTGCTGGTTTCATCTACAAAACTTTAGTTCCACCTTCATCGTGGATGCAGAAAAATATCTAGATTTTCGAGTTGCACATGTCTATTCTAGATTTTTAGAATGGATGTCAGTATCTCGAAACGCAAAGCAATACTTGAAGGAACACTAGCTTATTGCTTCTGATCTTTCATAAATTTCATCATTTTTATCAATTTTTACGGATGAGTTTGCACTTATAGATAATTTAGTCAAAAAAAAAAAATTGAATCTTCATATTCATATCCATCAGGTACCAAAATACAGTCCCAAATTAATAAAAAATTTAACTTTTCTAATTAGTCAGATGCTAAACTATCATTCCAAGAATTTTTTCCTCACCTACATGTGTTCTTCCCAAACATAAGAAATCAGTTTGGTAAGCTATTGTAAAATCTCTTCCATGTGGCGCTATTCCAGGTATCCTCTGTCAATTTGCTGACCTTTGTTTGTGGTCATATATTGAAACAATAAGGAACCATCTTCGTGTTAAAAAAAATGCTAATCCTTTTAGAGGTCATATCGCAATAAATGCTAAGGCTATTAATTTTTATGTGCTTGAATCTATTACTGTTGAGCACATTGTAGCGTTGGTTAATGGAATGCCCAGGGTAGCTCACATCCTGATATCTCTTTGTTGGCAAGTAGCATCTGTATGCTTGACTATCTATTCAAGTTGCCCGAGAATATTATTTTCTCCTGTAGTTTCTTTTCTATGTTTTATAATTTTTTCTAATACATCAAAAATTTCATGGCATTTATAAATTGATTAATAGCTATCATCGTTATTTGAAAGGGCCATTGATAACTTTAGTAGTAAACGGGTAATGAGGCTTTATTGGTGGAGTTATTCTTTGTTGCATTGCATCATCTTAGGAGAATTGTTGACATAGGCAATTATAATAGTGTGAATGAACCACCTTACATGGTTAAACAAAATTTGGTTTGCTCTCGGTCAGTAAGGACTCTTGCTGAATTAGTAGCTTTCATTTTAGTTATAAAATGAAAAATACATGTACTTGCATATATTTCTTACCTAATGTTTGTTTCCAAATATATGTTGTAGTGTAACCACTTAAGAGTATCATTGTTATCACGTATTCAAAGATATCATCTTGAACAATCATTTATATAATTTATATTTTCTATGTTAGAAATTTGTTAGATAAAAAAATTTAAAGCCATTAGCCTATTCCATTTTTATTTAATTTTAGACATGCTTAATGATTTAGAGAAAAAATTATGCCTACCTTTGTGCAAACTTAGAAATGAATTTGATGTTGCAAAACTAGTATGTTTGCCGTATCTATTTAATGGTTGGTTTTGGTATTTTAAAATATGAAATAAATTATTTTAATTTTTAATCTATTTTTTCGTTGCTTTATTATCTGTTTGTTATAGATCTTCTTAGATTCATTTTTTTATGGAAGGTTCTGAAAGAAGAGCTATCATTCAGCTCTTTGGAGAAGCTAAGTGATCCTAACTTTCAAAGCATTTGGGATATAATTCTTTAGGTTGGGTCTTATGATAGATTTTTTTCTCTTTTATTATCTTTTTTGGTGAAGGCAGGGTATTACCCACCCATAGAGACGATTTAACTTGGTTTGAGCACCTAGTGATAAGGCTATGTTTAGATTCTGGACCCAATTAGTTTTTTCATTGGTTCATTAATGAGTTAGTTTTGGGCAAAAATTTTAAATCAAATTATTATTTATTTTATTATTTTATATGGGTCCCTATCTTTATTTATATTATTTTGTGGGACCCTACATCTACCTAAATATATGGTTTCAAACATGGTCTAATATTGGTTTGTATTATTTATATATGATCTTTTTGGATGACACTAGGTCGGACAGGTATGTGTACTGCTCAGTATATGATCATATCAGACTAGTAGGTTATTGATACTAGTTTTTAATCAAGATTTAAATTATTAGTTTCAAATACCATAGCATATGGATTATACTATGGTGGTATACAATTAAATTGATTATACAAACATACCAAGCAACTTTTAGTAGTACAATCCAATTAGACATAAGTAAGGGTATTGACAATAATATTCAAAATTTTATGGCTAGTGGTAAGTAATAATCAAAAAATACAATTTCCAATACATGATTTGTACAAGTCTAGCCATGGACAAGTAGGGTCTGATGCATATTGCTATATCAACACTTGACATGTTATGTACGTAATCTTGCCATACTTAGTTCTTATAATGTCATAATCTTCATAATACATATCTTTTAATTTTGAACTAAGAAATATTATTCCTTTAAAATTATCTCTTTAAATCACTATTAATTGTTCTATTAGTTTGTCTTCATTAGATTTTTTATATATTATGTCCTTAAAATTAGTTTTATTATCATCTAAGTCCCTTAATCCTGCTTGCTTGCTGATGGTTTTCTAGTTATATTTTTCTTTTGTGTACTTTCAGAGTTTAGTTTTGAAAGTGTATGTGACATCTAAATTTGATATTCATCAATCATGCATATAATTTCACATAATTAATTTAACTATCCAACAAAATATAATGATAATTTTTTTTTAAATGTATTTTGTATCTCTGAGGGTACTAGTGCAAAAATTGATGCTAAAGGGGTATATACATAAAATAGATGTATCTTAAAGGGTACATATGCAAAAGTACTAAATGACAATATACAAAATTCTTAAAAATAATTTGTTCATAGAAAAAGGAAAGGTCATAAGCCTTTTGGAACTTTTTAAATTAAATTATAAGTTATGATACTAGTTACTAATATTATGGAAGCCAAACCCACAATAAAATCTCATTTTTATTATGTTATTGTGTTTCATTCTCAATGTCTTGCATTTTCAATATGTAGTCGATTTATTGTTATGTAATTTCTAGACAAACTGTAAGTAATTTTGAATTGTATCAATGTTTATCCAATATAAACTAAAATTAAAGAGAAATTCAAGTTTTTCAGGAATTACTCAATGACGATACTAATAAAATGTCAAATATCATTTAAATTAACTGTAAAATTTTTGAAATGAAATTCTCTGGTTTAAGATTTCAAGAATTAATCTCAAAATAAAGCATTGCCTAATCTGATTCATACATACAAGATTAAATTTATAAAACTAAAAACTAAATTTTGATAATAAAATTAATTGATGAGTTTAAGAACAATATACTTTTGAGATAGGTGACGTACGAAATACTTCAATTAAAGACATGAATCATCACATGATAAATTATCAAAGTAGGAGAATCAAACTTGGTTTGGAAAAATATCATGTCAGAGATTGGATGATGGGCTGGAGAATTGGTTGACGTATCGAATATTAGACTTCGTGCTATGAGTTCGGGCATCGTACCGGAAGGATCAGGTATTGCGCTAAAAGATCATATGTTGTTGGAAGTCAACATGTCGATAGAACGGGCAATACATTGAAGTAATGAACGATGCGTTGGAGGTTCTGACGAAGTGTCAAATAATCAAGTGACATGTCGGAGTGTTGGACATCGTGCTGAAAGTTTCATGATTATGCTAGATTTGTGATTGGAGTGGTCAAGTCTTGATCGAAGTCATTTGGGGTCAATTGAGTTGGTATTAGGGCAAGACCATGCCAACTTGATAAGAAGCCCATTGGGCTTGAACCATGGCCAAATTGAGCCTATTGGAAGGCCAATTCGGTGATCTGAGGTTGGCCTGGGCAATGGTACCATTAGGCCTAAGCAGTGGTATCGCCTAAGTGTCGAAAAGCACTATTTGTGCTTTTTTGATAATACTAGTGATGGTACCACCTAAGGCGACGATACTATCACCTAGGTCGATGGTGGTACCACTAGAGCTAGGATTCCTAGCCCTGTTTCGACGGTAGTACCACCTAGTGCTGATGGTAGTACCATTAGTACCCCAAAATTTTTAAATTTTGAGCTCCGTTCTTAAAGCCTTTTAGGATATATAAATACTCTACTCATGTTTACTTGATGAAGCAAGAATTTTTTAGAACAAAAATATTGAAAACTCTCTGAATATGTTTAAGTCTCTTCCTCCTTGAGTTTAATAGTGATTCTAAGTTATAGGAGGTGTGAGGTCTCTTGTAAAAGAGAGAGTGTAAAGGTTCTCTCCTAAGCTTACTAAAAGGAGAAGAGTTGTAATAAGTGTAGTTGATCTTTGCTTGTTAAAAAGAAGATCAATAGTAAAAGTCAATGACCTCGAGAGAAAAGAAGTCAGAAGTGGACATAGGTAGCAACCTCTACTCATACTTTTTAATCACATTTTCGATATACATTTATCGATCAAACTTTTAAAATCGAATCCTTTTTGCTATAACACTAATTTACCCTCCTCCCCTCTAAGTGTCATAACGATCCTAACAATTGATATCAAAGCTTAGTTCTCTCAGTTGGATTAACACCCAACAGAGATTTTATGGCTTTTTAAGATAACTAAGAAGGTCATGCCATCACTCATTCTCCTATATTCAATAAGATGGACTACACCTATTGGAAAAATTGAATGTAAATTTTCTTGCTTTCTATGGATTTTGATCTTTGGAGTATCGTTAGATACATGCTCATGACACTCAGAGCATATACTATATTAGGCTTGGTATATAGTATAGTATACATGATATACCTTATCACTGAGGTATAAGGATCTTATCCATGTCTACCCTTTCTTTAGGAGTCTTTAGGGACATACTCGTAGAAAGTGATATTCAATGTCTTATCGGTATAAGACATCTCTTGAAATTTTTCATGCCAAACCTTTTGATAATATAGTCTATGTACTTAGACTACGATAAGCCAAGAATCCTCTTGGATCTATCTGTATAGATCTGGATTACCAAAATATAGGATGCTTCCCTTAAGTCTTTCATAGAGAAGTTTCTAGATAGCTAAGCCTTAACTGTGGATAGCATTCCTACATCATTCCCAATGATTATGATGTCATCCACATATAGCACCAAGAAGGTGATAACGCTCTCTTTTACCTTCCTGTACACACAAGGCTCATCTTCGTTCTTAACGAAATCATTAGATCTAATCACCTTATCAAATCTTATGTTTCAATTTCGGGAAGCTTACTTCAATCCATAAATGGACCTGAGCAACTTGTATTATTTTCTGGACTCTCTCTGGATATGAATCCCTTTGGTTGTATTATATACATCTCCTCCTTGAGTTTGCCATTAAAGAATGTTGTTTTTATATCCATCTGCTAGATCTTATAGTCATAGTGTACTATAATGGCTAATAGAATTCTGGTGGATTTAAGCATGTTACGGGTGAAAAAGTTTTGTCATAGTTTATTCCTACCTTTGACGATATCCTTTAGCTACCAGTCTTGCCTTATAGGTCTCCATCTTTCCATCTACTCTGATCTTCTTATTAAAGATCCATTTGCAGCTGATGGGTACGATACCCTCAGGTGTATCCATAAGGTTCTGAATCTTGTTGGAGTACATGAAATCCATTATGCGATTCCTCCTTTTTGATACATTATTGAGCTAAGGTGTATAAGGAGGTGTCCACTGGGATAGAATCCTATGGTCTCTAAGGAATTGGGTGAACCCCGTACTCAAGTATTCTCCTCCTCGATTTGATCAAAGTTTCTTAATACTCTTTTCAGTTTGGTTCTCTATCTCATTTTTATATTTCCTAAATTTCTCAAATGTCTTGGACTTGTATTTCATCAAGTACATGTGTCCATACCTAGAGAAATCATTAGTGAATGTAGTGAAGTATGAGTAATCACCTATAGCCTGAGTTGACATGGGACTACATACATCACTATGTACAAGTTCCAATAACTCAATGATCTCTCTACAGTTCCACTAAAAGAAGAGTTGGTCATCTTGCCACGAAGGTAAGGTTTACAAGTTGCATGCATCTTATAGTCAAATGAATCAAAGTATCAATCTTTCAGCAACTTTTAAATCATTCTATCATGTATATGACCTAGCCTATAATACCATAGGTGTGCATTGTTTACCTCATCTCTTTTCTTCTTGAGTGTATTTGCATTCATGATGTGTGAAGAAGTGTCTAACACATATAAGCCATTTATCCGGGTCCCTCTAGTGATGATCTCATCATCCATAGTTATTGAATAATTATTATTCTTAAAAATTAATTTATATCCACTAATTATCAAATAAGAGATGAAATAATATTTTTGATAATAGAGAAAATAAAATAGCCTACATCCAATACAAGGATAGCTCCACCATGTAGATGTAGGGTGACTTCCCCAATGACAACTGCAATAACTCTTGCTCTATTGCTCATCTTGAGGTCTATCTCGCCTCTAATCAATCTCCTAAGTTTTGCTAGAACCTACAATGGATTATAGATATGATAAACAGCCCCGATGTCGAATATCCACATGTTATCATGAAAATCTAACAAGTGAAGACTGATCATGAATATACTTGAAGCTTCTCCAAGCTTATGTTTCGCCTTGCCTATAAGGTAATCCTTACAGTTCCTCTTCTAGTGCCCGTCTAGACCGTAGTGGAAACATTGCTTGTCGGGTCTTTCTTGGCAACCTTTGCTTTACCCGATCTTTCTTTACCCTTGCCCTTCTTAAGGGTTTTACTAGCCTTCCTTTTATTCTTGTCTCACCAATATAGAGAACTGGCTTCTCTTTCTTGATGCACTATTAACTTCCCTTAACAAATTAAGGAGCTCAAAGAGAGTCACCTCAAACTTGCTTATGTTAAAATTCATGATGAAGTGAGAAAAAGAATCTGGCAGAGACTAGAGTATAAGATCAATGCACAAGTTATCCTCTAGGACTATTCCTAGACCTTTGAGTTTCTTGATCCACTCTATCATCTTTATGACATGGTTATGAACCGATATCCCTTATGTTATCCTAGCTTGGAATAGACTCTTGGATATCTTATATCTTTGAGTTCTTCCTTATTTCTCAAATAGCTGGCAAAGATAAAAAAGGATAGAATTGGCATCCATGCTCTTATGTTGCCTCTATAGTTCAGGAGCCATGGAGGCCAATATGTAATATTTTACCAATGTGAAATCATCTATATACTTCACATAGTGAATGATCTCATATTTGCTTGCCCCTTCTTCTAGTGTGGGCATAATTGTATTAAGGACGTAAGTAATTTTATTCGCCACGAAAATAATTCTCAAATTACGGAGCCAATCCATGTAGTTGGACCAGTGAGGCGGTTGGCATCAAGTATGCCACGTAGGGGGTTTTGTGAGCGACATATTTCTAACAAATAAGATATAGCACAAATAAATAACATGTAAATTTTACGAAAAAACTAATTAGATATGAACTTCTATCTTAATGTACTCCCACTATTTTCCTAGCGAATCATGCGACACCTTTGTCACATGAAACGAAAGTCTCTAGTAGACTTCTAGTAGGGATCAGGATCCAATTGGTGTCTTAGTGCAACCTTAAGTGACTCAATCAATTACACTAAGCTCGAAAGGTAAACAACTCTTGTCAATCACAACTCCATGTGATTCCCATCGTGTTTAGCCTCTGAATCATCATCATCTCGACTGCTCGACCAACCATGAAGTTCAGTTAAGTTATCACCATAATTACAAGATGAGTCTGATTTGGTGATATGCTCTCGAGTGACTCGACTAAGCATACAATGTCCTCAGGTCACCGATGACATTTTTATGTCATAGGCCAGATCTCGATCACGTAGATAGATGAGTCTTGAGTGACTCGAATAACTCAACCTATGTCACGATTCAATTTTTTCTTATAATAATGGAAGGTCATGTAAGCCTATATATATATATATATAACATATATAACATATGTAAGTCATACTGAATGATCATGAGCCATCATCTAATATGATTAAGCCTAAGCTAATGGGCTTAATCATATATGTAAGTGTATCTCTATGCCCTATGATCGTTAATCTCGTCATCATCGATTCCGTCGGATTATTGTCGCATCATCATGCATCATGATCTTCCGCTATTATATCGTGGGTCCCGTTGTCACATCCACCCTCCCGTATCTCTCTGTGTAATTATAAAATAATCACAAGCATCAGGCCCAATAATAAACGAGAAAAACTGATGGCTCACATGTTCCAATAATAATAATAATCATATATATACACATAATATCACATGGCTCATAATCATCCATCCACATCAAACATCACATGTATACATCACATCACATGTAGGGTTACTAGATATATAATAATTGATTAAACTATTTAGTTAATTATTTTTTAAAATAAGAAAATATTAGAAAATTTTGAAATTATTAAAGGCAATTATAAAATTTTGGATAAAATGACAGATCATGAAATTTCTTAAATTCCAAGGGGCATGTTTATCCTTTTGCCAAAAAGGAAGCCCTAGCCCTCCTATCGCATTCCAACTGGACGTGCTGCTGCAATCACCCTTGTGCAACGGTGGTGTTGCGTGTCGTTGGTGGTCGCCTCTGCCCGCGGGCGGCCACCATGGCCCTTGGGCAAGGCACTGCTCCAACAGGCGAGAGCCACCACATCGAGTGTCACCCCAATGAGCGAGTGCTGCCTCGTGTGGCACTTGGCCATAAGAGGCCCATCAGAGGGTGTTGTGCCCACAAGTGCCGCCCTTGTGGGTGGGCATCGAACTGCCCGCAGGTGGTCTATGGGCACCCATGGTCGTAGGTGCCCGCTCCTTTAGGCGGTCTTGCCACATGCGACCACCCCTGCAGGAGCCCTGGTCGAGACCAACCGCTACTGCAAGCAACCTACCCATAGGTGGCTGCCCCCCTCCTTGTTACCTTCATTGTGAATTACAACAATGAATGCGTAGAACAATTCTACGTGATTCAATCTCATCACACGTAGTTTAAAATCAATCTTTTACATGAATAACCTTGGCTCTGATACCACTGTTGGGAATTCTCAGTGGGAGTATCACATGTGCAACAAAAGATCAAAACAAAACCGGTCTCCTAGGTATATCAAAATCATCATGTAAAGATTGGTGCAAAAAAACTATAAAATTAAAAAATTACATCATGTGTGAGATTATTTATTTAGAGAGATCATATATCCCTATTTTTTCAAATCCGAATAGAGAAAATGAAAGAGGTCAAGTGTCATCCTCTCTAGCGGTATCCATACGATAGATTGTTGTAGTGATACTCCTCCAATGATAGTCATAAATCAAGCAACTCTTACGCAAAGGGAGAGAGGAGAATAGCAGGTGCAGCCAAAGGTATAGTCTTTCATCTATGTGTTGGCCCAGCCTCCTATTTATAGAGAACCACCAAAAACCCTAGGGGTCTTACCTTAGTAGGTATTGGATCTCCATCCAATTACCCACTAATCTTGGATTATTGGATCTCTTTGGCCTCTAATTAGGCCTCATGCAAGGAGCCTATCAATGTAGGGTCTCATCTGATAAGGGCTAATTGGATACCTCATATCCAATCCTCAATTTATTAAAATATTCATCATATGTGTACGGCCCTCTAGATCATGTGAGAATATGCCAATAATAATCATAAGTAAAAAGATCATATAGCATGTCACACATGCCATCACTCACGTGATTAGCTTGCAAGACACTTATAATCAGTAAATCTCACAGGCTATTTTTTTATTTTTTTTATTTTTATAGGACCCTGGAGGAATCCATAGTGGAGATAGTCTCTATCAAACTCAAAGGAGATGCGATCCAATGGTACGATTGGTATGAATATGATTAGCTTGCAAGACACTTGTAACCAGTAAATCTCACGAGCTTTTTTTTTTTTTTTACAGGACCCTGGAGGAATCCATGGTGGAGACTCTATAAAGCTCAAAGGAGATGCGATGCAGTGATATAATTGGTTCGAACACACTCATAGAGTATCCTTGTGGGAGCAATTCAAGAGAGGGCTCTTGATTCACTTCAAACCATCGAAGTATGAGAACATGGATGAACAATTCATCAAAATCCATCAAACTTCCACCGTATATATGTACTAAAGCAGATTTAAGTGCTTGTCAAACCAAACCTGAGATTGGTCCGAGAAATAACTGACGGAAACATTCATTGAGGGGCTCAATCCTGAGATTTGATGCGAAGTTAAAGCTCGCCAACCCTGCACCATGATGGTTACCATATCATTCGCCCGTATACATAAAGAAAAACTCAATATGGACATTCATGAAAATAGAAGAATCAATAAACCGATAATAAGCAAATCGACAACCCCACCTACCTCTACTCAAAACCCTAACCCTCGAAGAATTACCAAAGAAGAGCTCAAGGAAAGATCATCAAAAGGATTGTGCTGGCATTGTGATGAAAAATCGAATAAGGAATATCGATTCAAATAGAGTCAGATTCTAATGATTAAACCATTTAAGGAGGAATAAAAAACTGATAATGTGGACTCTGATCATAAAGGTATGCATTCTAGTGAAGATATTTGACCTATCACACATACAGTGCATGCATCAAAATTGAAGGAATTTTGAAATATCAGCTTGTTATTATTTTAATCGATACTGGTAACACTAATAATTTTATAGACATAAAGCTTATTGACCAATTGACCTATCACATTGAAGGCTATGACAAATTCGAAGTCAATGTTATTGATGGACGAATTCTAACTTGTAATAACAAGTGCTCAAAGATCAAACTGATTATATAGGGCCAAGAACTACTAGTGGATTTCTTTTCGATACCCTTGGTGGACTTCGAGGTGGTGCTTAGAATTGAATGGTTGTTAACCTTGGGTGATGTCTCTTGAAATATTTCTAAATTGATTATTAAGTTTTTTATTAATAGAAAGCAGGTGATCCTCAAAGGAAGACATAAAAGCAAGGTCACAACTGCTAATAACCACCAAATGGAGAGGATTCTTCAGAAGACTACAATGACTATTGTACATGAAGATCGACCCATTTCTTACACCAAGTGAAGACCCTACTTAATCGATCAAAGGGTTGTAATATTATTCTTTTTAATTACATCTAGTATCTCATATTTAGAGTAAGAAATCCATGGTGTTGATGCTTCATGTAAGGTTTCAAGTTTACTAACAAGTAATGCATGATCCTTTTTAAGTAATATATAATGTCTACTAATCTTTCTAAATTCATCAAATAATTCATGAAAAAGGCATTTAACAACTCATCAAATGTAAAAGAGGCTTTGGGTGAGTTACTTACCTCATCATGGATGGCCATAAGTGTGTGGTTCACTAGTTCTTCTTGGTTGTCCTCTTGATCTTCGGACTGCCCCGATTTTTACATTTATAGCAAGAGGTTGTGTCTTCTTTGATTTTATTTTTGTTCTTAATATCTTATTTTTTTTTGTTACTTTTCATGAATCATCACTCGAGGAGTCTTTTTCTATTCTCAGTTCAATGTCTTTCCTATTCTTTGGAATGTGATCTTCTTTTGTTCTTAGCGTCAAATCTTTCATGGACTTTGGAAAGTTGTTCTCATGTTCGTCTTTGCAAGTCTTTTCATGATTATGTACTAAGAGATTCATTTTTGATTAATTTACTTTACTTATGCTTTAATGTGTAACTTCTAATATGTGTCATATATCAAAAGCAGAATCATAAGCAGAAACCCGATTAAATTCATTTTTGTCCAAAGCACAAAAAGTATTTATAGCTTTGGCATTTTAAAAAAATATCTTTCTTTCATAATCATTCCAATCATTTAAAGGATTGGAAGACTTCTGAAAGCCATTTTCAACTTAATTTAATAACTCAAAATCAATAGAAACAAAGAAGATTCTCATCCTAGTTTTCTAGTAGTGTAGTCTATCCCACTGAACATAGGAGGACGTGTGATAAAATAACCCTCATTAATGTCAAAAAAAATCATTTAACTCTCTTTGGTGTTAATCTAATTGAGTGAACATGGCTCTGATACCAACTGTTAGGATCGAGTTTGCACTAAGATAGGGATGGGGGTGAATTAGTATAAGTGATAAAAACTCAATTCGAAAAAATTTGCTTGAAGTAAAACCGAAATTGAAAATACTTTTGTTGGAACTCATTAAGAGCAAATAAGTTAGAGAGCAATTTTAAAGATGAAACTTAAAGTAGAAGATCGAGCTTTTCTTAGAACTAGTTAATATCAACTAAGTTTAAGAACAAAATTAAAGTAAGATAAGATAGAGATGCTCAAAGTGTTCTTATAGTGGTTTGGTCAAACTAATCCACGTCCACTCTTGAGTCCTTCGTCAAGGCTCACGGTGTCCATTAATGATCTTCTTTTAAGGGCAAAGATCAACTACCCCTTATACACCTTTCTCCTTTTTACAGACCTAGGAGATCAACCTTTACACTCTCCTTTTCTCAGGCTCAGGAGATCAACCTTTATACTCTCTTTTTCTCAGGCTCTCAGGAGATCAACTTTTACACTCTCCTTTTCTTAGGCTCAAGAGATCAACATTTACAACTCAATTTTAGCCCTTCCCTTAACCATAATTCACTCATTCACAATATGGAGGGAACCCTCACAAATTCACCATAATTTTTTCCTTTCTTTCTTTCTCTTTTCTTTCCTTTTTCTTTCACTTTCTTGCTTTCCCAAGCAAGAAAATTTGAGATATTTATAGATCCCAATTTGGGTTCCAAAATTTAGAACCAAAATTTAAATCTTTCTAGAAAATTGGGATACGAGCGGTACTACCGTCAACACGGATGGTACTACAGATGAAAGTGCCTCGGATTTGTGGGTGACGACGGTAGTACCATCGCTTGGGCGGTACTACCATCGCCCACCAGTAGTACCATTGCCCAGATCTTAGAAATAGTACTAAAAAATATTATTTCATACCTAAGTTGTACCTTTTATTGACCTCCTTCCCGATTAATGAAATAAGCTTTATCATGAGCTCAAATCAAACCCAAAGTGAAACCAATTGGCCCCCAATTGAGTTAATAAAACTAACTCTTCAAGATGCTAACTATGACACTTGAAAGACAAATAAAATTACACTAATCTTTGTTGTCCGATAAATCAATTAATCTTTCAGCGAACTCCCGGCAGTGAACTCCTAGCATCATTCTGGTGAACTCCCAACAAGTTCCCGAGCTCCTTTCAGTAAACTCCTAGCAACCTTTAGCGAACTACCGACAAGCTCCCAATAACATGTTGATAAACTCCCGGTAAACCTTTGACAAACACCTGGTGAGCTCCCGCCACATCGTTTGAAGCCTCGTCATACCCTCGATTCTTCTGGCCCGATGCTCGATCTTCACTTCGGCCCAATGATAGATTCTTAATTATTTTATGTTTTTTTAGTCATATTTAATCACTTATCTCCAACATAAAGATTATATCATAAATCCATCAATTGATTTCATCATCAAAATTTTAGATTCAACACGCGTAAGATACTACCACCTCATTTTTGCTACTTCGTCACTGTTGTCATTGTGACTTCATCGTCATATAAGATACCATTGCTATTATCATTGTTATTTTGATGATATTGTTACCTCACCACTATCACTACTCTCACTACTTCTCAAGTATGCTACTATTGTTATTTTTCTCATCATCGTCTTTCTTCTTCTTCCTTCTTCTTTCCCCTCTTCTTCCCACTTTCTTCCTTCCTCTTTCCTCCTTTGTTCCTCCATCATCTCTTCTACTTCTCTCTCTTTTTCTTCCTTGCCAAATCACTAGTATGCACTACCATGTGTCAATACACTAGCACAGACCGATATGTACCATCTAATGAGCGTTTGAGTGACATAGGCCTAACTTTTCTAAGGTTTGTCGTAATATGACAATTTTCTTTTTAATTACATCTAGTATCTCATATTTAGAGTAAGAATTGCATGGTGTTGATGCTTCATGTAAGGTTTCAAGTTTACTAACAGGTAATGTACGATCATTTTTAAGTAATATATAATTTCTACTAATCTTTCTAAATTCATCAAATAATTCATGAAAACCATTTAACAACTCATCAAATGTAAAAGAGGCTTCGGGTGAGTTACTTACCTCATCATAGATGGCCATAAGCATGTGGTTCACTAGTCCTTCTTGGTTGTCCTCTTGATCTTCAGACTGCCCTGGCTTTGGCGTTTATAGCAAGAGGTTGTGTCTTCTTTGATTTCATTTTTGTTCTTAATATCTTATTTTGTTTTGTTACTTTTCATGAATTTTTTAGGTTCTTTTGTCATAAGTTAAACGTCATAGTCCTCATCACTCGAGGATTCTTTTTCTATTCTCAGTTCAATGTCCTTCCTGTTCTTTAGAATATGTTCTTTTATTCTTAGTGTCAAATCCTTCATGTTCTTTAGAAGATTGTTCTCATGTTCATCTTTGCAAGTCTTTTCTATTCTCATTTAATTTACTTGAGATTTCATGTGTGACTTCTAATATGTGTCATATATCAAAAGCATAATCATAAGTAGAAACCCGATTAGATTTATTTTTGTCCAAAGCACAAAAAGCATTCATAACTTTGACATTTTAAAAAAGAAAATATCTTTCTTTCATAATCATTCCAATCATTTAAAGGATTGGAAGACTTCTTAAAGTCATTTTTAACTAAATTCCATAACTCAAAATCCGTAGAAATAAAAAAGATTCTTATCCTAGTTTTCTAGTAGTTGTAGTCTTTCCCATTGAACATACAAAGACATGTAATAGAATAACCCTAGTTAATGCCAAAAAAAGCCATTTAACTCTCTTGAGGTTTAATCCAATTGAGTGAACGTGGCTTTGATATCAATTGTTAGGATTGAGTTTGCACTAAATAGGGATGGGGGTGAATTAGTGCAAGTGATAAAAACTTAGTTCGAAAAAATTTACTTGAAGTAAAACCAAAATCAAAAGTACTTTTGTAGGAACTCGTTAAGAGCAAATAAGTTAGAGAGTGATTTTAAAGACGAAACCGAAAGCAAAAGCTCGAGCTTTTCTTAGAACTAGTTAATAACAACTAAGTTCAAGAGCAAAATTAAAGTAAGACAATATAGATATGCTCACAGTATTCTTATAGTGGTTTGGTCAAATTGACCTGCATCCACTCTTGAGTCCTCCTTCGTCGAGGCTCACAATGTCCATTAATGATTTTCTTTTAAAGGCAAAGATCAACTACCCCTTACACACCTTTCTCCTTTTACAAACTCAAGAGATAAACCTTTACACTCTCCTTTGCAGGCTCAGGAGATCAACCTTTACACTCTCCTTTTCTTAGGCTCAAGAGATCAACATTTACAACTCAATTTTAGCCCTTCCATTAACCACAATTCACTCATTCATAATAGGGAGGGAACTCTCACAAATTCACCATAATTTTTCCTTTCTTTCTTTCTCTTTTCTTTCCTTTTTCTTGCACTTTCTTACTTTCCCAAGCAAGAAAATTTGAGATATTAGAGACCCCAATTTGGGTTCAAAATTTAGAGCCAAAATTTAAATCTTTCCAAAAAATTGGGATACGAGCAGTACTACCGTCGACACGGATGGTACTACAACCGAAAGTGCCTCGGATTTATGGGCGACAATGGTAGTACCATTGCTTGGATGGTACCACCACCGCCCACCAGTGGTACCATTGCCCATATCCTAGAAATCGTACTAAAAATTACTCTTTCATACATGAGCTTAACCTTTTATTGACCTCCTTCCCGGTCAATGAAATGAGTTTTATCATGAGCTTAAATCAAACCCAAAGTGGAACCGATTAGCCCCCAATTAAGTTAGTAAAATTAACTCTAATCAAGATGCTAACTATGACACTTTAAAGATAAACAATATTACACTAATCTTTGTTGTCTGACAAATCAATTAATCTTTTAGCGAACTCATGGTGTCATTACGTTGAACTCCCGACAAGTTCCCGATCTCCTTTCAACAAACTCCCAACAACCTCTAGCGAACTACTGACGAGCTCCCGATAGCTTGTCGATGAAATCCTGGTAAACCTCTGATAAACTCCTGGCGAGCTCCCGCTAAATTGTCCGAAGCCTCGGCATACCCCCGATTCTTCCAACCCGATGCTCGATCTTAACTCCGACCCAATGACAGATTCTTTCTTAATTTTTTTATCTTTTTTAAGTCATAGTTAATCATGCATCACTTATCTCCAATACAAAAATTAGATCATAAATCTATCAATGATTTCATCATCAAAATATGAGATTCAACATACGTAAGATACTACTACCTTATTTTTGCTACTTCATCACTGTTGTCATTGTGACTTCATCGTCATATAAGATATCATTGCTATTGTCGTTGTTATTTTGATGATATTGTTACCTCACCACTATCACTACTCTCACTGCTTCTTACGTATGCTACTATTGTTATTTTTCTCCTCGTCGTCTTTCTTCTTCATCCTTCTTTCCCCACTTTTTCCTCTTCTTCCCACTTTCTTCCTTCCTCCTTCCTCATTCCTCCTTCCTCCTTCCTCCTTTGTTCCTCCATCGTCCCTTCTACTTCTCTCTCTTTTTTTTCCTGGCCAAATCACTAGCATGCACTACTATGTGGCAATACACTAGCACAGACCGATATTTACCATCTAATGAGCGTTTGAGTGACACAGGCCTAACTTTTCTAAGGTTTGTTATAGAATGATACTTTCCTTTTTAATTACATCTAGTATCTCACATTTAGATTAAGAAATGCATGGTATTGATGTTTCATGTAAGGTTTCAAATGTACTAACAAGTAATGCATGATCGTTTTTAAGTAATATATAATTTCTACTAATCTTTATAAATTCATCAAATAATCCATAAAAAGCATTTAGGAACTCCTCAAATGTAAAAGAGGCTTCAAGTGAGTTACTTACCTCATCATGGATGGTCATAAGTGCGTGGTTCACTAGTTCTTCTTGGTTGTCCTCTTCATCTTCGGACTGCCCCAGCTTTTTACGTTCATAGCAAGAGGTTGTGTCTTCTTTGATTTCATTTTTGTTCTTAATATCTTGTTTTGTTTTGTTACTTTTTATGAATTTTTTAGGTTCTTTTGTCATAAGTTAAACATCATAGTCCTCATCACTCGAGGAGTCTTCTTCTATTCTCAGTTTAATGTCCTTCATGTTATTTGGAATGTGTTCTTCTTTTATTCTTAGTGTCAAATCCTTCATATTCTTTAAAAGATTATTCTCATGTTCATCTTTACTAGTCTTTTCATAATTATATACTAAGAGATTCATTTTTTATTCATTTACTTTACTTGTGATTTCGTTTGTGACTTCTAATAAGTGTAATATATCCAAAGCAGAATAATAAGTAGAAGCCCGATTAAGTTCGTTCTTGTCCATAGCACAAAAAGTATTCATAGCTTTGGCATTTAAAAAAATATCTTTTTTTCATAATCATTCCAATTATTTATACGATTGGAAGACTTCTGAAAGTCATTTTCAACTAAATTTCATAACTCAAAATCCATAGAAATAAAAAAGATTCTCATCCTAGTTTTCTAGTAGGTGTAGTCTTTCCCAATGAACATATGAGGACGTGTGATAGAAACCCTCGTTAATGTCAAAAAAAAGTCATTTAACTCTCTTGAGTGTTAATCCAATTAAGTGAACGTGGCTCTGATACCAACTATTAAGATCAAATTTGCACTAAGATAGGGGTGGGGGTGAATTAATGCAAGTGATAAAAACTTAGTTTGAAAAAATTTGCTTGAAGTAACATTGAAATCAAAAATACTTTTGTTGGAACTCGTTAAGAGCAAATAAGTTAGACAACGATTTTAAAGATGAAACCGAAATCAGAAGCTCGAGCTTTTCTTAGAACTAGTTAATAGCAACTAAGTTCAAGAACAAAATTAAAGTAAGACAAGATAGAGATGCTTATAGTGTTCTTATAGTGGTTTAGTCAAACTGACGTACATCCACTCTTGAGTCCTCCTTTGTCGAGGCTCACGGTGTCCATTAATAATCTTCTTTTAAGGGCGAAGATTAACTACCCCTTATACACATTTCTCCTTTCAAAAGACTCAAGAGATCAACCTTTACACTCTCCTTTTCTCAAGCTCGGGAGATCAACCTTTACACTCTCCTTTTCTTAGGCTCAAGAGATCAACACTTATAACTCAATTTCAGCCCTTCCCTTAACCATAATTCACTCATTCACAATAGGGAGGGAACTCTCACAAATTCACCATAATTTTTCCTTTCTTTCTTTCTCTTTTCTTTCCTTTTTCTTATACTTTCTTGCTTTCCCAAGCAAGAAAATTTGAGATATTTATAGAACCCAATTTGGGTTCAAAATTTAGAGCTAAAATTCAAATCTTTCCAGAAAATTGGGATACAGGCGATACTATCATCGACACGGATGGTACTATAACCAAAAATACCTTGGATTTGTGGGCGGCGATGGTAGTACCATCACCTGGGCGGTACCACCACCACCCACCAGTGATACCACTACCCAGATCCTAGAAATAGTACTAAAAAATACTATTTCATACCTAAGCTATACCTTTTATTGACCTCCTTCCCAGTCAATGGAATGAGCCTTATCATGAGCTCAAATCAAACCCAAAGTGGAATTGATTGGCTCTCAATTGAGTTAGTAAAACTAACTCTAATCAAGATGCTAACTATGACACTTTAAAGTCAAACAAAATTACACTAATCTTTGTTGTCCGACAAATCAATCAATCTTTAAGTGAACTCCTGACATCATTATGTTGAACTCCCAGCAAGTTCCTGATCTCCTTTCGGTGAACTCTCGGTAACCTCTAGTGAACTACTGACGAGCTCCCAACAACCTATTGGTGAAATCCTGACAAACCTTCAACGAACTCCTGGCGAGCTCCCACCATATCGTCCGAAGCCTCGGCATACTCCTAATTCTTCCGACCCGATGCTCGATCTTGACTCCGACCCAATGACAGATTCTTCCTTAATTGTGTTATCTTTTTCTAGTCATAGTTAATCCTGCATCACTTATCTCTAATATAAAGATTAGATCATAAATTCATTAATTGATTTCATCATCAAAATCTGAGATTCAACACGCGCAAGATACTACTATCTCATTTTTACTACTTTGTCACTGTTGTCATTGTGACTTCATCATCATATAAGATATCACTACTATTGTCATTGTTATTTTGATGATATTGTTACCTCACCACTATCACTACTCTCACTGCTTCTTAGGTATGCTACTATTGTTATTTTTCTCCTTATTGCCTTTCTTCTTCTTCCTTCTTCTTTCCCCACTTTTTCCTCTTCTTCTCACTTTCTTCCTTCCTCCTTCCTCCTTAGTTCCTCCAGCGTCCCTTCTAATACTCTCTCTTTTTCTTCCTGGGCAAATCACTAGTATGCACTACCACGTGTCAATACACTAGCACAGACTGATATTTACCATTTTAACATATTTTTGAAATGGGTTTAATGCTCAAAAAGGCAAACCCTAAATCAAACTAGAAATTTTTACATTTTAAAGTTAAAATCCATGTTCCTAATATTGAATCATGGATTTTGATGATGAAATCAATTGATGAAGTTAAAATCTAATGAGCGTTTGAGTGACACAAGCTTAACTTCGATCGTGAAAAGGTAAATTGATTGAATTAGGAGAATCAGATGTTATGTTGAAATGGATTATGTTAGAAGATTAGATGTTTGGCCGGAGAATTGATCGGCATGTTGGAAGATAGACTTCATGCTGTGAGTTTGGGCATTGAGCCAGAAAGATCGAGCATTGCACTAAGAAGATCAGATGTTGCAGGAGGTCAACATGCTGATAAATCGGGCAATATGCCGAAGGAGAGAATGATGCGCCAAAGGGTCAGACGAAGTATCAGATGAACCAATGATATGTCAAAGAATATAGGATTCATGCTTTGTAATTGGTTGTGTCTTGATTAAAGTAGTTTCAATTATAATTAAGTTGGTTTTGGGTGTAATCATGCCAACTTAATTAAAGGCCTATTAAACCTTAATTGGGATAGATTTGAGACCATTGGGAGGCCCATTCAGTAATCCACAATTGGGTCAGGCGGTGGCATGGCTAGACCAAGTGGTGGAACCACATATGAGCTGGCAACATGGTCTCCCATGTTATCAGATAGTGGTACTACCAATGCACAGGGTTGTAGATGGTGCTACCACTTAATATGGGCGGTGGTACTACCACTACCCTGAAGACCCAAAAATTTAAATTTTGGCTCTATTTTTTAAAATCATTTGAGTCCTATAAATACCTCACACTTTCTTGCTTGAGATAATAAGAAAAGGAGTAAAAAAAGTGGAAAGAATACTTGAGAAAAAAGAGTTGTAATCTCTCTTGAATTAGTAAGTCTCTTCCTCCTTAAGTTAAAAGTTTTGTAAGGGATGAGTGAGATCTAATGTAAAAAAGAGATGTGAAGGTTCTCTCTTGAGCAAGTGAAAAGGAGAAAGTGTGTAAAGAGGGTAGTGGGTCTTCACCCATTGAAAGAAAATTATTATTAAAAGCCGATGGCCTTAATGGAGGAGGAATTTAGAGTGGATATAGATCATAACTATTGAACCACTATAAATTTGGTGTGCATTTTCTTTCATGCTTGTTATTTTTATTACTCAATGATTTACTTGCTCAATTGGTATGGTCATAACAGTTGGTATCAGAGCTAAGTTTCTCTTAGTTGGTTTAACACCCAAGAGAGAGTAAATGACTTTTACCTATAATTAAGAGGGTCATTTTATCACTCGTCCTCCTATATTAAATGGGATAGACTACACGTATTGGAAAACATAAATGAGAATTTTTCTGATTTCTATGGACTTTGATTTATAGAATATTGTCTAATGTGATTTTCAAAAATCCTCCAGACCAATGAATGAATGGAATCATCTAAAGAAAAAATCATTTTCTTTGAATACGAAAGCTATAAATTCTTTATTTTATGCTTTAAACAAAAATAAATTTAATCATGTTTTAATATGTGAAATTATACATGATATTTGGTACACTCGATGTTACACATGAAGGCATAAGTAGAGTTAAAGAATCTAAGATTAATCTCTTGTTACATAGTTTGAGTTATTTCGAATGAAGCCAACGAAACCATTGATAACATATACACCCGTTTTATGGATATTGTTAATGATTTAAAAATTCTTGGTAAATCTTTTAATAATCTTAAACTTATTAATAAAATTCTAAGATCCCTTCCAAAATGTTGGGATCTAAAAGTAAATACAATTCAAGAAGCAAAAGACCTGAACTATTTTCTGTTTGAAGAACTTATTGGGTCATTAATGACATATAAGATGACTTGTATGGCACATGATGAACATGAGAACAACCTTTTAAAGAACAAGAAGAATATAACACTTAGAATAAAAGAAGACCACTTAAGCAAAAGCTCAAATGATGATGTCACTTTAAATCCTCATAAGAAAATTTAAAAAGTTCATAAAATAAGAATCTAAGAATAAAAACAAACTTAAAAAGGGCATAATAACTTGCTATGAATGCAATCGGCAAGGGTAATTCAAAAGCGAATGTCCTCAACTAAAGAAGAAGAATATGTCAACGAAGAATAAAGCACTCAAGGTGACTTGGGATGAATCGAGTGTATCTGATGACAAGGAGTAAACTAATGAAAATGAGACAATAAACTACGCTCTAGTGGCTCTCAAAGATGAGGTAAGTGACTCAAATGAATCTTTTTTACCTGACAATGAATTACTTAATACATTTCATAATTTATATGATGAACTTAAATTAGTTGGTAAAAAATATAAATTACTAAAAAAGGATTATGCTTCTCTCTCTAGTAAATTTGAAATTTTGAAAAATAAGCATGAAAATTGCATGTTAACCTTTTGTAGTACATGTGGAAATTTAGACTTAGTTAAGAAAAAAATTGTATTACTACAACAAATGTTAGAAAATTTTTAAATTAGTAACAAATTATTAAACATGATTCTTGCCAATAAGAGTTATATTCATAGAAAAAAAGGAATCATCTTCATGAGTAACACTCAATAAAAGCCAACTACTTTTGTTAAAAGACCCACACCGTATGTCCCTCCTAGAATTAAATATAATTTTTATGATAGACAAGGTCATTTTAGTTATAAATGTTTATTTAAAAAATATAGCTCAGACAAATTAGTTTAGGTTCCTAAAGGAACCATAATAACTTAATGCCATTAGTCAAACTAGGTAGATTTTTTCATGAGAGACCCAAAACTAAATGGGTACCTAAAGCAAACCCACCTTTCTTGTAGATATGTCTACAATTGAAAGTTAGGAGCAAAAGTTAATATATTGATAATAGATGCTCAAGGCATATGATCGGAGATCCAACACACTTCATAAAATTCACTAGCCAAAACAACAATAATAAAGGAAAAATCATTAGCATTGAAATTATTTGTAACAAATCAATCCTTTGATTAAAGATGGTCTATTAGTAGACATAACTCATTAAGCATTTGTGTAATAAGTGATATAAATTTGAATCTAATGCTTGCATACTAAATAAGAATAATTCTTTGAATGCTTAAATGTTTATCTTGATGATTTTTATGATGAAGCTTGTTTTTTTGTTTTAAACACTGATGTATAGTTTTGGCATAAAAGACTTGGGCATGCTTGTATGAAATCAATCACATAAATTTAAACTAAAAATGGAATGTATTTATTTAAAATTTCTCCATCCTTAAAACTTATCTAGTCTTTTAGTAAGAGATTGATGAATCTATTTATGATATTTTTGAATCTCTTAAACTAAGAAAGTGATTTTTTTATAAAGTGATTTTGATTATTTGAATAAGTTTTATTCAAATCATGAACTTGATGACTTGAAAATTCTTATGCATGAATCGAGAACTTTTATTAGTTATTCTCTTATGATTCTTTCATTAAAACGAATATTTATCCAAATGAAGCATGATTTTTCTCTTCATTTCTTAAAATTCATGACTTAAGATTTCTTTTGATGATCCCTTACTCTTTGATCTCCTAAGTTTTCTTTTCACTATTTACAAAAGAAGAGATTTGTCAAAATGAATCATGTCTTTTAGTATTCATGACTTGATCTTTCGTGAACTTTGATATTTTATCTTACATGTCATGATTTTCATATGACTCCTTTGTATTTATGGTTGTATACCTTATGTTGTGATTATAACATTGATGTAAAAGAAAAAATTATACCATTATATTCTTTCCTTCATCTTTACAATGACAAAGGGGGAGAAAGACTCCCTAGCTTACACATCTCAGAAGAGAAGCAAAATTGCTAGTTTGCACATTTCAAGAAGAAGCAAAAATTGCTAAACTTGCACATCTCAAGAGAAGCAAAACCTTACTACCCTACACATCTCTAAGTGAAGATATGCAAGTTATGATGATGCTTGCAATACTCATGATTTTATAATGCATGGAATGATATACTTTGATATTTTTAAAATTATGATGATGTATTCAATACTCATGATTTTATGATATATACAATGATAATTTAACTATGATTAAAATTATTTTGACTTGAATTAAAAGGTTATCATTTTTTTAAATTCAAGTTTACTTTATTTAAATATATCATACTGATAGGGTAAGTTTTGTTAAAACTTTATCATCAATTAGTTGTTATCATCAACAAGAGGGAGATTGTTTAATCTCATATTTTTATGATAAAATCAATTGATGGAGTTATAATCTAATGAGGGTTTGAGTGACATAGGACTAACTTCGATTACGGAAAGACAAATCGATTGAAGTAGGAGAATCAGATATTATGCCAGAATAGATCATGTAAGAAGATTGGACGTCAGGCTGGAAGATTAGTTGACGTGCCAAAAGATAGAATTCGTGTCGTGAGTTCTGGCATCATGCCAGAAGGATCGAGCATTGCGCCAATAAGATCAAATATTGTGGAAGGTCAAAATGCCAATGGATCGAGCAATATGCTGAAGGAGAGGACAATGCGTCGAATGGTCGAACGAAGTGCCGGCTGAACCAATGACATGCCGAACAACATAGGATTCATGCTTTATAATTGGTTGTCTTAATTGAAGTAGTTTAGATTATAAGTGAGTTGGTTTTAGGTGAAACCATACCAACTCAATTAAGGGCCAATTGGGCCTTAATTGGGGGTGATTTGGAACCATTGGAAGTCCCATTTATTGACCTAAAATTGGGTCATGCAGTGGCACCACCAGACTAGGCGGTGGAACCTCCTACGAGTTGGCAACACAGCCTCCCATGTTGTCAGGCAATGATATTGCTCAAACTAGTGGAGGTTCCACCCAGACACAGTTTCCCAAACTGTGTTAGGCAGTGGTACTTTGAAGTCCTAAAAATTTAAATTTTGGCTTCATTTTTAAAGTCATTTGGGCCTATAAATATCCTACTCTTTCTTGCTTGAGACAATAAGAAAAGGAGTAAAAAAGGCGAAAGAATACTTGGAAAAAAAGTTGTAATATCTCTTGAGTTAGTAAGTCTCTTCCTCTTAGAGTTAGAAGTTTTCTAAGGGAGGATTGAGATCTATTGTAAAAGAGAGGTGTGAAGGTTATCACCCATTGAAATAAGATTGTTAGTGAAAGTCGATCGCCTTAACGGAGGAAGAATCAGGAGTTGATGTAGGTCACGATGACCGAACCACTATAAATTTGGTGTGCATTTTCTTTCATATTTTTCATTCTTATTACTCACTAATTTAATTTCTCACTACTCTTATGAATGTTTTTAAGTTAAACATAATTTCGATATGGATTTAATCGAATGAGTATTCAAATTGACGTAATTTTATGAAAACACTAATTTATACAAACCATAGTCTTAACATATAAATGTTGGCTTCAATGAAAGAGGGACATCAAACAACCAATTATCAATAGAAATACTATCACTGATGAAAATGTAAAGCACAGAAAAATACTCCAACAACAACTAACATGATAAGAATTAACATGCTTCTAAGGAGATATAATGTCATTTAACAGTAACCGCTTTGACCCAGAGATTGGACTCCTAATTCAACACTATGGAAACCCCTTTTATCTTGAAGAGCAAAGCTAGTAGTGGCCAAATGAATGTGCCAACCACCATCTTGTTTGGTTGGGGAGAGTAATAGTAACCCAAGAAATCAGATGAAGCCTATTAGTATTATCAAATTTGTATTATAAGATGTCCTTAGTTCCATGGCGTGAAACACTTTCTTGGGCATCCAAGATATATTTAAAACATGAAAAGGGGTGACAATTCAAACAAAACTAATGAGGATGATCCTATTAGCTTAGAATAACTTAGACCTATTGCAAGAATTAGTCTTACCATTAAGACTTAGACATAAGATCAAAGGGCGATTTTAGAATTCTACGAGGCATCATCATAGTACTAAGGTATTTAGAATGAAACTTTCCCTCTTTGACATTAAAGAAGGAATGGACATCATGTCTCTTACTAGCTCTCATACTATGAGGAAAGAAAATAACACATTTACTAGATTAGTTAGTTGATTCGTAAGTCTCATAAGCTTTGAAAATATCCTTAATGGTTTTACAAGATCTTCTATTTGCCCTAAAGCACATCAAAATATCATTTGCATATATATGGGAGATACAGATCTAATTTTTAAATTTAAATAGGGTGAGCAACTTATCATCATCAACCTTACGAAATATGCATGAAAAGATTTGGGCTATAATGATACATAGATATAGGGATATGGTCTCCCTAATGGATACCCCTATTGCTCTCACCATTAATAAGATATGAAAAAGATAGGAATAGAAATGCAAGCTCTATGTAAGACATAAATTGTATAGGAAAGCTCAAAAGAGTATGAGTGTAAAGAATGACATCCCAAGAAAGAGGGTCAGATTTTTCAAGATCAATCTTAAACATAACCAAAGGGCTCTTGCTCTTACATCAAACATAGAATGAACCACTTCTTAAGTTATTTAAGTTATCACCAATACTCCTACCTGTTGGGAAACTGAGCTGGAGCATTAAATGCATAGCAAAAGAAAGAAAATAAAACAGGTTTCCCACATATATCAAGTCATCGTACAAAGATTAGTGTGTGAAAAACTCGCAAAACTATTATCTACAATTTGTGAGAGATTAATTACTTAGGTAGATCATATATCCTTGAAGTTTCATATTCATATAGAGAGGATAAAGAAGTTCAAATGTCCTCCTTTCTAGTGGTATCCATATGATGGATCGTTGCAGCGATGCTCCTCAGATTATAGCCCAAAGCATGCAACTCTTACGCTCCTCTCAGCACTCATGAAAGAAGATCACATATCTTCTTCGTTGCCTTCTCGCAGTAGGGAAGGGCTAGTCGGTTGAGAAGATGAGGGAGAGAAGAGAATAGGAGGGGGGCCAAAGGTATAGCTTATCACTATTACATCGTCGTTGTCTCCTATTTATATAGAGCCACCAAAAACCCTAATGGATTCTACCATTGTGGATACTGAATTTTCATCCAATTACCCACTAATCTTAGATTATTGGATCTTTATCCAATAATATTAATTAGCCTCTAATTGGGCTTCCTGCAATAAGCTTATCAATGTTGAGTCTCATCTAATGAGAATATCGGCTAATTGGGTAACTCATATCTAATCCTCTACTCGCTGAAATATCCACTATCCTCTATGCCCAATATCGAGTTGGCTATGAGTGCAACCTGTAAGAACTCCTTTTGACTCATCGACTATAGATGTACTAGGCTACTGCCTCATAATCCTTAGACGATATAGGGGATCTTATCCATTGGACCTGTTTGTCCTCAATTACCATATATCTATAGTCCATCATCCATCTAATATTCCAAAGATCATATATTGGGCATAGTACTATCAGGCCTCATAGAATCTATCCGAGTCTTGCTATAATCGAATTCTCCTAGAGAACCCTTCTCTCTCAATCCGAATAATCTCGATTGAGGATTTGTTAAAGCGATAACACATGAGATATTTCTCTCATGATACTGAGAGTGGATGATCATTTGTTGACACTTAATTTCCTTCGTAAGGTTGGCTACTAATCCCAATAACTGATTGTACCTGATCTAGAACCTTCCCGATCTATAAGTTTGGTGTCAAAGAAATGAGCACTCAAACAAAGCATTCTTAATGTCTAAAGTCTAAAAATTAGACACACAACTAAGACTATGAAATCATTGTTTGACGATATATAACATTAACCATCTAATATTCTATAAGTAATTAATCAGTGAACTGTATTATACTCTTAGTGTCCCTACACAAGTGGATAAGAGACCAATTGCCTCCATTATATAGATAGGTATATAGTACATTCGTCTATCCAGTTATCTCGATGTCCCTCTCGAGTAACCTATGATCGAGATTATTTAGGGTTTGTGTTTAAAGGTAAATCGGTCTTATTATCGTGATTTCATCATGATCTGATTCTCATTACACAGAACCAAAGACATTATAATATATATATAACAAACAATATAATGTAAGAATATGTCTATAATAATAGTACAAAAAGATTATTCAACGTGTCACATATGTCATCACTCACGTGATTGGCTTGTAGGGCACCTATAACGAGCAATCTCCCACTTGACCTAAAGTCAATCACTTATGTGTCTGATCACAATCAAACCCCTATAATGCTCAAAGACAGTTTGAGTCAGCGGCTTTGTCAATGGATCTATAATATTATCTTCAGATGGAAATCTTCCCATTACTACATCTTTTCAGCCTATGATTTCTCATATCAAGTAAAACCTCCTCAGAACATACTTAGACTTCTGATGATACCTAGGCTCCTTTGCTTGAGTGATCACTATATTGTTGTCATAATATATGAGAATCAACTCTACACTAATCAGTACAACTCTCAAATCCCTGATGAACTTCTTCATCTGCATCCCTTATTTTGCTGCTTATGTTGTAGTAATGTACTCTGCCTCTATGATCGAGTCGGTAGTACTCTCTTGCATGGAACTTTCCAGCTTACTGCTCCTCCATTGAGGGTGAAGATATATCCTGAATTTGACTTGTTATAATTGATGTTAGACTTGAAATTTGAGTCTGCGTAGCCCTCAACCTAGAGATTACCTCTTCCGTATATCAACAAAAGATCTTTAGTCCTTCTCAAGTATTTAAGGATACACTTTATTACTTTCTAGTGTTCTAAACCTAGATCCTTTTGATACTTGTGCGTGATACTCATAACATATGTTATATCAGGCTTGGTAGATAGCATAACATATCTGATAGACTCTATGGCTAAGGCATAAGGTATCATATCCATGTCTGCCCTTTCTACATGAGTTTTTTGGGACATACTCCTGATAAGTGATATTCGATGTCTCATCGGTATGAGACATCTCTTGAAATTTTCCAATGTAAATCTTTTTATAATAGTGTTTCTGTACCTGTACTGAGATAAGCCAAGCATCCTCATGGATATATCTCTATAGATCCGAATCCTCAAAATATATGATGCTTCCCCTAAGTCCTTCATGGAGAAGTTTCTAGATAGCTAAACCTTAATTATGGAGAGCATTCCTATATTATTCCCAATGATTAGGATGTCATCCACATACAATACCAAGAAGGTGATAGAGCTCTCACTTAACTTCCTATATACACAAAGCTCATCTTCATTCTTAACGAAGTCATAAGATCTTATCAACTCATTAAATCTTATGTTCAAACTTCGGGAAGCTTGCTTTAGTCCATAGATGGACTTGAGCAACTTATACATTTTATCTAGATTCTCTCTAGATACGAATTCCTCTAGCTGTATCATATGCACTTCCTTGAGATTATCGTTGATGAATATGATTTTTACATTCATCTGTTAGATCTCATAGTTATAGTGTGATACAATGGCCAAAAGAATTATAATAGATTTTAGCATGGCTATAGGAGAGAAGATCTTATCATAGTCAACTCCTTGCCTTTGATGATATCCTTTGGCTACCAACCTTACATTATAGGTCTCCACCTTTCCATTTACTCCGATCTTCTTTTGGAAGATCCATTTGTAACCGATGGGTATGATACCCTCAGTTGCATCCACAAGGTTACAAACTTTATTGGAGTATATCAAATCCATCTAAGAATTCATGGCTTCTTATCATTTTTTGGAATCTATACTTATAATAGCCTCATCGTAAGTCTGAGGATCATCATCTCGAGTGTCATCTCCACTAATGTGTCTCATATATCCTTCAGGAGGGTGAGATACTCTGCTAGACCTGCGTAAAGTTGGAACTTGTATGTTAGGTATATGAATAGACTCAGACTTTGGAATTATGCTTGAGCTAGGTTCTCCAACCTAGCTCAACTCAATTTCACTTCCAATGTTTCCACCAGAACATATTCCTTCTCAAGGAACACAACCCTCTTAATAATAAAAACCTTCTGGTCCTCGGGATGATAGAAATAATACCCACAAGCTTTATTGGGGTATCTCACGAACTTACACCATTTTATCTTTAATTCCAACTTGTCGAGGTTGTGTCTTTTAACGTGGGCAGGGCATCCCAAAATCTTAGCAACATTAAGATCTAACTTCTTCCCTTTTTATATTTTATATGGTGTAGACATTACCGACTTAGATGGAACTTTGTTTAGAAGGTAAACTACAGTCTCTAGGGCATATCCCCAGAATGAGACAAGTAAGTCAACAAAACTCATTATGGACCACACTATATCAACAATATGTGATTCCTCCATTCTGATACACCACTGAGTTGAGGTTTATAAGGAGGTGTCCATTCGGACAGAATCTCTTCGTCCTTGAGGAAATGAGTGAACTCTATACTCAATTACCCTCCTCCTCGATTTGATCGAAGAGTCTTAATACTCTTTCCAATCTGGTTCTTTACTTCATTCTTATATTCCTTAAATTTCTTGAAGGCCTCAGGCATATACTTCATTAAATACACATGTCTATACCTAGAGATATCATAAGTGAATATAATGAAATAAAAATAACCACCTATAGTCTGAGTCGATATAGGACCACATACATACATCATTATGTATGAGTTCTAATAACTCAGTGGCTCTCTCTCTAATTCCACTAAAAAGATAGTTGGTCAACTTTCTATGAAGGCAAGGTTCATAAGTTGCATACGACTCATAGTCAAATGGATCTAAGTATCCATCTTTCAGCATTTTTTGAATCCTTCCTTCATGGATATGACCTAGCCTACAATATCATAGGTATGCATTGTTCAATTTATCTTATTTCATCTTGGATGTATTTACATTCATGATGTGTGGAGAAATGTCTAGCATATATAAGCAATTACTCGAGGTCCCTCTTGTAATGATCTCATCATCCAAATTTAATGAATAACTATTGTTGTTAAAAACTAATTTATATCTACTAACTATCAAATAGGAAATAAAAATAATATTTTTGATAATAGAGGGAACATAATAGCATGCATCTAATGTAATGGTAGCTCCATTTCACAAATATAGGGTGACCTTGTCAACAACAATTATAGTAACTCTTGCTCCATTGCCCATCTTGAGGTCCATCTCATCTCTATATTATAGGCAAGATCTCAAACCACGTAGATAGGTGAGCCTTGAGGTACTCGATCAACTCAACCTATGTCGTGATTCAATTTCTTCCTATAACGATAAAAGGTCACATGGGTAAATCCTATTGTCTTATGCTCACAGACTTAATAGTATCGTAGGAGTCATTTGTTTTATTTCGATCTACTAATATGTTGTATCACACATATACATATTTAATATATATCTATATCACATTATATATATATATATATATATATATATATATATATATAGTAGGTGTATAATCACATATCACATATTCATGCCACACCGGATGATTATGAATCATCACTTAATGTAATTAGGCCTGACCTAGTGAGTCTATGTGTGTCTCGGTGCATCTTCATGCCCTATAATCATCTTTCTCATTATCATCGGTTCTGTCGGATCCTCGATGCATCACCATGCATCGTGATCACCCGTTTCATAGCATTATGGGTCTTGTTGATATCTCCACGTTCCCGACGCACCTCTACGTGTAATTATAACATAATCACAAACATGCACGCTCGACAATAAATAAGAATAACGGAGGCTTGTAAACCCCAATAATAATAATAATAATAATAATAATAATAATAATCATATACACAAATCACAACACATGGCTCATGATCATCCGTCCACATCATACATCACATGAACACATCATCATGTAGGACTACTAGATAATTAATAATTAATTAAATTATTTAATTAATTATTTTTCTAGAAATCCAGACATGTCAAAAATTTTGAGAATTATTAAGGGTATTTTTGTAATTCTGAAAAGAAGTACATACCTCAAAATTTCTTAAATTCTGAAGGGCAGAATCATCCTTTTACATAAAAACCCTAAACCCTTTGCCCAATCTAGCGGGCCACCACCGCGGTCATTGTGTAGGTGGCAGCAATGCGCACCGCTAGTTGTTGCCCCTGCATACGAGCATATGCCACTACTCCAATGGGCAGGCCACCTTGTAGGGGCTTGCCCGCAGGGCTATGCTCGCATGTGGCCTAGTCGCGAGACGTTGCCACTACAGGGGGCCTGGCCGGGGGCGGCCACCCCTGCAAGCAGCCAACCCACATGTGGTTCAGTCAGTTTGCCTACGGAAGCTACCTTTATGGTCAATCATTGCAAGAACGTGTAGTATAGTACTACATTATTCAATCTCATCACATGAAGTTTAAAAGTCAATATTTTTACATGAGCAACCTAGCTTTGATATCATTGTTGGGAAACTCAACAGGAGCATCATAATATTCTGTAAGCGGATCAATCAGTATACTGGTCTATCTAATTATCTCGATGCCTCTCTTGAGTAACCTATGGTTTGAATTATTTAAAATTTATGTTTAAAGACGAATTAGTCTCGTTATCATAATTTTATTATGATCTGATTCACATTACACAGAACTAAGGACATCACAATATATATGCAACATACAATATAATGTAAGAACATGCCAATAATAATAATATAAAAAGACTGTATAATATGTTATATGTGTCATCACTTATGTGATTAACTTGCAGGGCAGTTCTAACCAGCACTCCTAAGAGGAAAGTCGATTACTCAATACTAATCAAATTATTTAAGAGAGATTTGATGTGAGAAGCCAAAAGATTAGGCAAAATTTTATATATCATATTATATAGAGAAATGGGATGAAAATACTTGATTATAGAAATTTTATACACCACACCAAATAGAATATTTGGGAATGAAGATAAAGAAGGTTCTAGCTTAATCAACTGACAAAAAGATATGAAAATTGAATTGATTAAAGGCCTCAACAAGAGTATCTCTTAAGTATCTCAATGGTGCTGATAAAACTCAATAGTATACTCATCAGCCCTATAACTTTTGCCAAAACCCAAAGACCTAAGAAACTCATATATTTTGGATTCGCCAAAAGGTCTAATTAGTTCATAACCTTGGTCATCAAGGATACTAATCATATTTGGCTAAAGGTGTTCAGAATTATAACTAGAAAAATACTTATTCATATCCCCACCCCACAAGCAAGAATAGAAGCGGATGAATTTATGATAGATAGGCTCAGGTTGATAAATACACTATTGGTCACTCTGAATGCTATAAATAAAATTTTGCCTATATCTAACAGTAATCAAATTAGGGTAAAATCATAATTTTACCATATCCCTATCACTGCCTTGAATCCATTTAAACTTGACCCAACTTTTCAAGTTAACCTACCTAGTAGGAGCCTGAATGCGGTTTTAAAGGGACCCCTACTGCATAATATTCTTGTTCAAGATAACAACAATGGCATCTAGAATTTTCAACCTGCTAATATCATTCCTGACATTAATATCACCCAAGATATTCTAATTCTACTTAGGCGAGACTCTCTTCAAGAGGTTATAAGATAGAGAAAGCATATTAATGTATCTCAAATATGATGGTATTTTTACAATGAGTTATCAAGAAAAAATATATTTTTTAATATGTTTTCTTCACGATATTTCAGCTATGACTACAAATAAATGGAGTAATTATGTTGTTCAACCTTGTATTCCTTAATATTTTTAAACATTTTGTATATGTTCTTAATATTTTTAAACATCTTATATATCAAAATGAAATACATAATCCTTATATTATGTAAGATCATTAGACAAGTTTATGTAATTTAACATCCCAATTTAACATGAAGGCATTTATATAATTGTTAATATAAGAGGATCCAAGAATATGCTCTTGTGCTATATCAATTTATTTTGGATTAGAAGTAGAGCTTATGCCAAATGATCTAATAGTTTCTCTAGAATCAATTATAGTTTTGGGAACTGCCTCACTTCTCATTTACCAATTTGTATTAGGAATGATAAAAATAATTTATATATCAAGGATCATGGTTATGGGTATTGGACCCAATTTTGATTTGGTTGGATTGATATATACCAATGTTCTAACATATGATACACCGATATATGTTTGTTACAAGTGCTCTGTAAGCCAATCATGTGAGTGATGGCATGTGTGATACGTTACATGGTATTTTTACGTTATTATTATGAGTATATTCTTACATTATATTGTCTACTACATATATATAACGTGATGTCCTTGGTTCTGTGTAATGAGAATTGGATTATGATGAGATCACGATAATAAAATTAATTCACCTTTAAATACAAATTCTAAATAAACTTGGTCTTATAGTCACTCAAGAGAAACATCGAGATAACTAGACAAACTGGTGACTGTATACCTATCCAAATGATAGAGGCGACTGGTCTCATAGCCACTTATGTGAGGACACTAACAGTATAGTACAGGTGCTCATTAAAGAATGAGTCCATTGATTGATCCACTTATGGAATGTTGGATGGTTAATGTATTGAGAAACCTCAGCGGGTGTATCACATGTGTAGCGAAAATCAAAAATGAAAATTAGTTTCTCACGCAGATCAAACTGTCATGTAAAATATTTGGGTCACGAGAAAAACGTAAAAACTGATAAAATCGCAATGTGTGAGAGATTGATTTTACCTAGGGAGATTGTATATCTCTATATTCCAGATCCGTATGGAGAAGATGAAGGAGGTCAAGCGTCCTCCTCTATAGTGGTATCCATATGATGGATCTCTACAGCAAAACTCCTCAATTCTGATCTCGCAACTCTTATACAGAGGGAGGGAGGAGAATAGGAGGTGGTGGCTAAAGTTGCAGCCTATCAACCATGAGTCTCCCCTCCTATTTATAGAGAGCCACCAAAACCCTAGGGCTCCTTCCTTAGTGGATATTGGATCTCCATCCAATAACCCACTAACCTTGCATTATTGGATCTCTATCCAATAATCTCCTTAGGCCTACAATTGGGCCTTAATCAAGGAGCCCATCAACATAGGGTCTCATCTAATGAGAATAGGGGCTAATTGGATCTTCATCCAATCCTCTATTCGTTGAAGCATCCACCATATGTGTGTGACCCTCTAGGCCCAATACCGAGCTGGCCATGAGTCACTCCCATCAGAACTCCTTCTGATATAGTAAATTATTATCCCCATAATAATTCACTCGACTCATCGACTATGGACAAACTAGGCCACTACGCCATAGTCTCCAGACGACATGGGGGGATCAAATCCATCGGACCTGTTTGTCCATAATTACCATGTATTTATAATTCCTTATCCAAATAATATCCCAGAGACGTATATTAGATACGGTACTGTCAGGTCACATACGGAATCAGTTTGTCTTGCTCTATTTGGATTCTACCAGAGAACTCATTCTCTCTCAATCTGAATGGCTCTAGCTAGGGATTTATCTGAGCAAGCACATATGGGATATTCCTCTCGTGATACCGAGAGTGGATGATCCTCTATTGATACTTAATTACCTTCGTAAGGTTGGCTACCAATCCCGATAATCAATTGTACCAGATTTGAAATTTTTCAAACTTGTAAGTCTGGTGTCAAAGAAATGAGTACTCATACAAGGCATCCTTGGTGTCTCAGGTCGAAGGACTAGATACACAACTGGGACTATGGAATCGCTGTCTAACATTAGGTATCATTAACCATACAGCATTCCATAAGTGGATCAATTAGTGAACTCATTCTCTAATGAGCATTTGTACTATATCCTTAGTGTCTCTACACAAGTGGCTATGAGACCAGCCACTTCCATCATATGGACGGGTATATAATATATCGATCTATCCGATTATCTCAATGTCTCTCTTAAGTAACCTATGATCGGGATTATTTAGGATCTGTGTTTAAAGGTGAACCAATCTCATTATCGTGATCTCATCATGATTCGATTCTCATTGTACAGAACTAAGGACATCATAATATATATATAATAAATAATATAATGTAAGAATATATCAATATTAATTATAAGCAAAAAAGATTGTGTAGTGTGTCACATGTGTCATCACTCACATGATTGGCTTATAGGGCACCTATAACTAGCAATCTCCCACTTGACCTAAAGCCAATCACCTATGTGTCTGATCCTCGTCAGACTCCTGTGACGCTCAAATACAATCTGAGCCAACGGCTTCGTCAGTGGATCTATAATATTATCTTCGAATGGAACTTACTATATCTTTACGGCTATGATCTCTCTTATTAGATGGAACCTCCTCAAAACATGCTTAGACTTCTGATGAGACCTGGGTTCCTTCGCTTGAGCTATCGCTCTATTGTTATCGCAGTATATGAGAATTGGTTCTACGCTACTTGGTACGACTCTCAAATCTTTGATGAACTTCTTCATCCATACCCCTTCCTTTGCTGTTTCTACTACAACAATGTATTCTGCCTCTATGGTCGAGTCAACAGTAGTATATTGCTTGAAACTCTTCCAGCTTACTGCTCCTCCATTCATGGTAAAAACATACCCTGAATTTGACTTATTATCATCAATGTCAGACTGAAAACTTGAGTCTGTGTAGCCCTCAACATAGAGGCTACCTCCTCCATATACAAATAAAAGATCCTTAGTCCTTCTCAAGTACTTAAGGATACACTTTACTGCCTTTTAGTATTCTAAACACGGATCTAGCTGATACCTGCTCGTGACACTCGAGCATGTGCTATATCAGGCCTAGTACATAGCATCGCATACATGATAGACCCTATTACTGATGCATAAGGTATCTTATCCATGTCTGTCTTTTCTTCAAGAGTCTTTGGGGACATACTCCTATAAAGTGATATTCTATGTCTCATTGGTATGAGACATCTCTTGGAATTTTTCATGCCAAACCTTTTGATAATAGAGTCTATGTACCTAGGTTGGGACAAGCCAAGTATCCTTTTGGATCTATCTCTATAGATTTGGATCCCCAAAATATAGGATGCTTCTCCAATGTCTTTCATGGAGAAGTTTTTAGATAGCCAAGCCTTTATTGTAGAGAGCATTCCTACATCATTCCTAATTATTAGGATGTCATCCATATATAGTACCAAAAAGGTGATAGTGCTTCCACTTTACCTTCCTGTAGATACAAGGTTCATCTTCATTCTTAACAAAGTTATAAGATCTGATCACCTCATCAAATCTTATGCCATTTTAACATCCATCTGCTAGATCTCATAGTCATAGTGTGCTGCAATGGCCAAAATAATTCTAATGAACTTAAGCATGGCTACAGGTGAAAAGGTTTTGTCATAGTCAACTCCTTGTCTATGACGATATCCTTTAGTTGCCAACCTTGCTTTATAGGTCTCTACCTTTCCATCCACTCCGATCTTCTTCTTGAAGATCTATTTACAGTCGATGGGTACAATATCCTTAGGTGCATCCACAAGGTTCCAAGTCTTGTTAAAATACATGGAATCTATCTCAGAATTCATGGCTTCTTGCTACTTCCCGGAGTCTATACTCATAATAGCCTCCTCATAGGTCTGAAGATCAACATCCTAAGAGTCATCTCCACTGATATGTCTCACATATCTTTTAAGAGGGTGAGACACTCTATTAGACCTACGTAAAGTTGGAACTTGTGTGTTAGGTACCTGAACATACTCAGGCTCTAGAATGGTGCTTGAGCTAGGTTCTCCAACCTCACTCAATTCTATCTCACTCCCACTACTTCCACCAAGAATACATTCATTCTCAAGGAATACAGCTCTCTTGGTAACAAAGACCTTTCGGTCCTCAGGATGATAGAAATAATACCCACAAGTTTTCTTTGGGTATCCCACGAATGTGCATCATTCTGTTCTTGATTCTAACTTATCGGGGTTGTGTCTTCTAACATGGACAAGACAGCCCCAAATTATAATAATCTTAAGATCAGGCTTTTTTTATTTCTATATCTCATATAGTGTAGACACTACTAACTTTATGGAACTCTGTTCAGAAGGTAAGCTGCAGTCTCTAGGGCGTATCCCCAGAATGAAATAGGTAAGTCAGTAAAACTCATCATGGACCGCACCATGTCTAACAGCATGTGATTGCTCCGTTTTGATACACCATTGAGTTGAGATGTATAAGGAGGTGTCCACTGGGATAGAATCTCATTGTCCCTGAGAAAATAGGTGAACTCCATACTCAAGTACTCTCCTCCTCGATCTGATCGAAGAGTCTTAATACTCTTTCTAATTTGGTTTTCTACCTCATTCTTATATTCTCTGAATTTCTCAAAGGCCTTAGATTTGTACTTCATTAAGTACACATGTCCATACCTAGAGAAATCATCAATGAATGTAATGAAGTATGAGTAACCACCTATAGCTTGAGTCGACATGAGACCACATACATCACTATATATGTGTTCCAATAACTCGGTGGCTCTCTCTCCAATTCCACTAAAAGGAGAGTTGATCATCTTTCCACGAAGGCAAGGTTCGCAAGTTGCATATGACTCATAGTCAAATGGATCTAAGTATTCATCTTTCAGCAACTTTTGAATCCTTCTCTCATGTATATGACTTAGCCTATAATGTCATAGGTTTACATTATTCACCTCATGTCTTTTCCTCTTAGATATATTTATATTCATGATATGTAGAGAAGTGTCTAACACATATAAGCCATTTATAAGGGTCCCTCTAGTGATGATCTCATCATCCATAATTATTGAATAACTATTATTCTCAAAAAACAATTTATATCCACTAATTGTCAAACAAGAGATAGAAATAATGTTTTTGATAATAAAGAGAACAAAATAGTATGCATCTAATGCAATAATAGCTCCACCAAGCAGATATAGGGTGACCTCTCTAATAGCAACTGCAGCAACTCTTGCTCCATTGCCCATCTTGAAGTTTATCTCACCTCTAGCCATTCTCCTAGGTCTTACCAGAACCTACAACAAATTACAGATATGATAAACACTCCTGGTATCCAATACCCATGTGTTATTATTAAAATCTGACAAGTGAAGACTGATCATAAATATACCTAAAGCTTCTCCAAGCTTTTGTCTCACCTTCTCTGCAAGGTAGTCCTTGTAGTTCCTCTTCCAATGTCCATCTTGGCCACAGTGAAAGCATTATCCTTTGTCCTTTCCCAAGTATTTCTTGGCAACCTTTGCCTTACCTAGTCTTTCTTTGCCCTTGCCCTTCTTAAGGGTCTTGCTGGCCTTCCTTTTCTTTTTGGTTTTATCAATATAGAGAACTGGCTTCTCCTTCTTGATAGCACTTTCAGCTTCCCTCAACATATTGAGGAGCTCAGGGAGAGTCACCTCAAACTTGCTAATGTTAAAATTCATGATGAAGTAAGAAAAGGAATCTAGTAGGGACTGAAGTCTAAGATCAATGCACAAGTTATCCTCTAGGACTATTCTTAGACCTGTGAGTTTCTTAATCCACTCTATCATTTTTAGGACATGATTCTCAATCGTTGTCCTTTCTGTCATCCTAGCTTGGAAGAGTTTCTTAGATATCTCATATCTTTGAGTTATTCTCTGTTTCTCAAACAACTGGCGGAGATGAAGAAGGGTAAAATCTGCATCTATGCTCTCATATTACCTTTGTAACTCAGGAGTCATGGAGGCCAACATGTAACATTTTGCCAATACGGAATCATCTATATACTTTACATAACGAGCGATCTCATCCTCGCTTGCCCCTTTTTCTGGCATGAGCAAAATTGTATCAAGGATATATGTGATTTTCTCCACCATGAGAATAATTCTCAAATTACGAAGACAATCTGTATAGTTTGGACTAGTGAGGCAGTTGGCATCAAGTATGCCACGTAGGGGGTTTGTGAGTGACAGGCAAGATATAGCGTAAATTAAATAACATGTAGATTTTGTAAAAAATATTAATTACGATATTAACTTCTATCTTAATGTACTATTACTATTTTCTTAGTGAATCATGTGACACCCTCGACACGTGAGACAAAAGTCTTCGATAGAATCCTAGTAGGATCGGGATCCAATTGGCATCTTAGTGCAACCTCGAGGGATGCAACCAATTACACTAAGCCCAAAAGGTAGGCAACTCTTGTCAATCATAACTCCTTATGATTCCTGTTACGTTCGGCCTCTGAATCATCATGGTCTCGAGGGACTTGATCAACCATGATATTCAGTTAAGTCATCACCATCGTTACAAGATGAGTCTGATTTGATGATATGCTTTCGAGGGACTCGGCCAAGCATACCATGTCCTCAGGTCACCGGTGATATCTTTATGTCGTAGGTAAGAACTCGATCACGTAGATAAGTGAGCCTCGAGGAACTCAACCAACTCAACCTATATCGTGATTCAATTTCTTCCTATAACGATGAAAGGCCATGTGGATCAATCTTATTGCCTCACGCTTACCGACTTAATATTATCGTAGGAGGGGTTTTTGTTTCGTATTGATCTCCTAATATGTCGTGTCACACACATATATATTTAATATTTATCTACATCGCATGTAAATATATATATACATATATCTAGTAGGTGTATAACACATCACATATGCAAGCCAAACCAGATGATCATGAGCCATCACCTAATATGATTAAGCCCGAGCCAACGGGCCTAATCACTCACAATAGGATCTATGTGTGCATTGGCGCATCTTCATGCCCTATGATTGTTGATCTCATCATCATCGGTTCCGTTGGATCGTTGTATCACCATGTGTCGTGATCTCCTGCCATGGCATCGTGGGTCTCGCTATAACCTCTACGCTCCCGTTCTGCCTCTCCATGTAATTACAAATAATCATAGGCACGCAGGCCCAACAATAAATGAGAAAAAACACAGGCTCGCAGGCCCCAATAATAATAATTATTATAATTACACACATTACAACATATGGCTCATGATCATCCATCAACATCATACATCACATGTACATCACATCATATATAGGATTACTAGATATATATAATAATTAATTAAATTATTTAATTAATTATTTTTTAAAAAATTAGGACATGCTCAGAATTTTTAGAATTATCAAGGGTATTTTCATAATTTTGGATAAGAGGACAGTCCTCAAAATTTCTAGAATTGTCAAGGGTATTTTTAGAATTTTGTACATGAGGACAGTCCTCGGAATTTTTAGAATTATTGAGGGTACTTTTGGTATTTTGGATAAGAGGACAGTGCTCAGAATTTTCAAAAATATTGAGGGCATTTAAGAAATTTTGTATAAAGGGGACAAAGTTGGAATTTCTCAAATTCTAAGGGGCATAACCATCTTTTTTGCCTAGCCCTCCTTCACCCTCACTACGCCTGCCGCCTCAGCGGGCCCGCCTTCTCGGCCTTAAGGCGGCCACCCTGACGGCGTCGCCACCCCGGCAACAGGGACGTGGGTGGCAACCCCTTGCAGCTAGTCATGGCCGTGCCCTGGTGGCCGCCTGCAAGTATAGCAATGGCGGCCGCAAGGCTGGCGTGGCACCACTCTGCATGTAGACAACATGCATGTGGCCATCCCTCCCCCGTAGGCAGCGCCTACTTTCGCTACCAATCACTACAACAAGCGCGTAGAACAATTCTATGTGATTTAATCTCATCACACGTAGTTTAAAACCAATTTTTTGCATGAAAACCTTGGCTCTGATACCACTGTTGAGAAACCTCAACGGATGCATCACATGCACAGCGGAAATCAAAAACAAAAACTGGTTTCCTATATAAATCAAATCGTCATACAAAATATTGGGGTCATGAGAAAAACGTAAAAACTAATAAAACCGCGATATGTGAGAAATTGATTTTACCTAGGGAGATCGTATATCCCTATATTCCAGATCCGGATGGAGAAGATGAAGGAGGTCAAGCATCCTCCTCTCTAGTGGTATCCACATGATAGATCTTTGCAGTGAAACTCCTCCAATCTGATCTTGCAACTCTTGCGTACAGGGAGGGAGGAGAATAGGAGGTGATGGCTAAAGCTGTAGCCTATCAACCATGAGTCTCCCCTCCTATTTATAGAGAGCCACCAAAACACTAGGGCTCCTTCCTTATTGGGTATTGGATCTCCATCCAATAACCTATTAACCTTGCATTATTGGATTTCTATCTAATAATCTCCTTATACCTATAATTGAGCCTTAATCAAGGAGCCCATCAACATAGGGTCTCATCTAATGAGAATAGGGGCTAATTAGATCTTCATCCAATCCTATATTCGTTGAAGCATCCATCATATGCGTGTGACCCTCTAGGCCCGATACTGAGCTGGCCATGAGTCACTCTCATCAGAACTCCTTCTGATATAGTGAATTATTATCCCCATAATAATTCACTCGATTTATCGACTATGGATGTACTAGGTCACTATGCCATAGTCTCCAGATAGTACAGAGGGGATCAAATATATCAGACCTATCTATCCACAATTACCATGTATCTATAATCCCTCATCTAAATAATATCTCAGAGACCGTATATTGGATATGGTACTGTCAGGTCATATATGGAATCAGTTCGTCTTGCTCTATTCGGATTCTACCAGAGAACTCCTTCTCTCTCAATCCGAATGACCCTAGCCAGAGATTTGTCTGAGCAAGCACATATGAGATATTTCTCTCGTGATACCAAGAGTGAATGATCCTCTATTGACACTCAATTGCCTTCGTAAGGTTGGCTACCAATCCTGATAACCAGTTGTACTAGATCTGAAACTTTCCAAACCTGTAAGTCTAACATCAAAGAAAGGAGTACTCATATAAGGCATCCTTGGTGTCTCAAGTTTAAGGACCAGATATACAACTGGGACTATGGAATCGCTATTTGACATTAGGTATCATTAACCATACAATATTCCATAAGCAGATCAATCAATAAACTCATTCTCTAATGAGCACCTGTATTATATCCTTGGTGTCTCCACACAAGTAGCTATGAGACCAGCCGCCTCCATCATATAGACGAGTATATAATATATCAATATATCCAGTTATCTCAATGTCCCTCTTGAGTAACCTATGACCGGGATTATTTAGGATCTGTGTTTAAAGGTGAATCGATCTAATTATCATGATCTCATCACGATTCGATTCTCATTGCACAGAACTAAGGACATCACAATATATATACAATAAATAATATAATGTGAGAATATATCAATATTAATTATAAGCAAAAATGATTACGTAGTGTGTCACACGTGCCATCACTCACGTAATTGGCTTGCAGGGCACCTGTAACTAGCATAATGATACCTCATGTCATATAGTGATTCCGTAGTCTCAGTTATGTGTCTGGTCTTTAGAATTAAGACACCAAGGACGTCTTGTTTCAGTACTTTTATCTTTAACGCTGGACTTATAAGTCTTGAAAGTTTCAGATCTGATATAACTGATTATCAGTATTGGTAGCCAACCTTATGAAAACAATTGAGTGACAGTAGAGGATCATCCACTCTCGGTATCATGAGAGAAATATTTCATATGTTATTGCTCAGACAAATCCCTAGTCGGGGTCATTTGGATTGAGCAAGGAGTTCTTTAAGAGAATCTGATTAGAGCAATGCTCAGACGGATTCCGAATATGGCCTGATAGTACCATGCCAAATATACGATCTCTAGGATTTTAGAAGGATGAGGGACTACAGATATACAGTAAATGAGGATAGATAGGTTGAATGGATTAAATCTTCTATACCATCTAGGGACTGTGACACAGTGATCTTGTACATCCATAGTCAATGAGTCGAGTGTGCTAGAATCGAGTTGGCACTAAGGGGGGGAGGGTGAATTAGTGCTAAATGAAAACTTCAGTTTTAAAAATTTTTATTTGAAGAAAATCGATATTAAAAATGTTTTAACTTAGAACTAGTTAATAAACAATTCAATCCAAGAGCAAAGTAATGAAAGGCAAGAAAAAGATGCATACCAGATTTTTATAGTGGTTCAGTCCCCTTATGTCCACTCCCGATTCCTCTTCACTCAAGGCCATTGACTTCCACTCCTAATCTTTTTCAACAAGCGAAGATCAAACATCCCTTACTACTTCTTTCTTCTTTTCTCAAGCTTAGGAGACAACCCTTATAAATTTTCAGCCCTCCCTTAAGCACAAATCTCACTCTGAGAAGAGGGAAGAACTATCACATAATTTCAACGGTATTTTCTCAAGTTTTTACTTCACTTTCTTGCTCATATAAGCAAGAATACTTGGGGCATTTATAGAACCCAATTGACTTCCAAAATTAGAGCCAATAATTTAACCATCATGAGATTTCAAGGTACAAGTACCACCATTGGTACCGATGGTATCACCACCAAACAAAGCCTGAAAATTTGGGTTATGGCGATACTACCGTTGGGAAAAGTGGTATTACCACTGACAACTGGCAGTACCATCGCCCAAGTGATAAGACTCTAAAAGGAGCCATATAGATTTTGATCCTTGAGAGGGATCAGCTCTTGGAACATTATAGGGGTTCCTCCCTCTTAGATTCAGCACAAGGCTGAAATAAAATTGATAATTACTTAATTTAAGAGAGGGGGCGGCTACATCATTATATAGGGATCAAAACCCTAGACTAAGAGGGTGCTTGTATAAGTAAAATTATCCCTTTGCCCCTTATATAGCCAACCTGCTTTAATAGGAACAAGGGGTGACTAGGTTGGCTCTATAGCCGACCTAAGCAGGGGGAAACTCTGGCCAACCAACCCAGTAAAGGGGCAACGACTACTAAGTCCTAAGGGTTAATCTAAACCCTAGCCATACTTCTTTATAAGATATGAGTGGTTTTATTACATTCTAGTAGGGTTTTATTGACTACTTCTAGGGAAATTAGGACTCAACCCTGTTGGAGTCCTATCAAACCCGCCCTCTTAAAATCACCCTTGTCCTCAAGGTTGAAGTTCCATGAACTCAGGGAACCAGGTCTTCAGCTCCTCATCAGTTTGGGTGTTAATTGGAAGAACTTGAGCTAAGTCGTCATCTTTAAATTTTCATTTGAGGTGGGATACTTAGAGGATCAATTGTAATTTTGATCTGGTGCACAGATCTAATCTCCAGGTTGGGGCCCCAATATGATCCCTAATTTTGCAAGGCCTAAAGAAATATGGAGACTACTTTCTTGAGGCTTGAATTTCATACTGGTGGGGGGACTTAATCTTTCTCAAGAAACTTTATTCTGCTCCAGCGTTTGTCAGGAAAAAGTTTTTTCCTTGCATAGGCTGTCACATATCACATAGTTAGTCTGTAGTGATAGTCAATCTTTCTTTTAGAATGGTGACTGCCCTCTAGTATGGTTTAGGATGATGGGAGCCCAATCTGGCATGAGCATGGATTACAATTCTTCTAGTTTAACTCCTCTTTCGTGCCATGGACCTGTATCTAACCATATTTTAAATTTGGTAGTAATTAGTATCTCTTGTAAAAACCTCGTATGAAGTGTGGGGGAAGCCTCGGTGTAAATTAAGAGTTGACCATCTTGCATAAGAATAGCCCAAATTCCAACTCCTGATGCATCGGCCTCAATGACCAAAGTGCGATCGAAATCAGGCAGCGTTAGGACCAACGTCATCATCATGGCTGCCTTGAGTCATTCAAAGGCTGCAGAAGCTTTATTTGACCATAAGAAGGAGTCTTTCTTCAATAAGGATGTGAGCGGGGCACTGATCTTGTCGTAATCTTTCATAAAATTTTGGTAGTAGCCTGCGAGTCCAAGGAAACCACGTAATAATTGTACGTTTATAGGTCTCGGCCATCCTTGCATTGCCTCGATCTTTGTCGGATCTACCGTCACTCCATCCTCTAATATAATGTGCTCAAGATACTCTAATTTATACTATAAGAAGCTGCACTTTGACTATTTAACATAAGGAGTATTCTCCCAAAGAATCATTAGAACAGTTCGTAAGTGCTGAAAATGTATATCAAGTATAGGGCTATAAATGAGAATATTATCAAAGAATACAAATACGAACTTGTATAGAAAACTCTAGAAGATGTTATTTATTAGGCTTTGGAAATTAGAAGGAGCATTCGTAAATCCGAAAGGCATTACCAGAATCTTATAGTGGCCGTTATGTGTGCGGAATGCAGTTTTCAGAATATCTTCAATGCATACCCGAATCTGATGGTATCCAGATCGAAGATCCAATTTAGTGAGGACTCAGGCTCCTTTTAATTCATCCAAGAGTTCATCTATGAATGAGATAGGATATTTATCCTTGACAGTGATGGCGTTTAGAGCCCAGTAGTTAATGCACATCTACTACGTACCATCATTCTTACACACTAGCAACACCGGTAGGAGTAAGGGTTGCAGCTCAGTCGAATCACCTCGGTGTCAAGCATCTCTTTAACAATGTTTTTGATCTCATCCTTATGCAAATGAGGATAATGATATAGTCACAAATTTGCTAGAGGTTTGCCTGACAAAATAGGAATGTAGTGGTCATGCGGCCGATTAGGGGGCAGTCCATGCGGCTCCAAGAAAACATCCACGAATTTGTTCAGGTAAAGGGCAAGCTTAGGATATGAGTTTTATATGTTCTCCCCATAGATGGCTACTGAATATGAATTAAGAATCTACCATGTGCTTTGTGTAAAACTTTCTCCATTTGTTGCGATCAAATGGTGGAAATTTGGCTCCCGTGCTTGCCTCGTAACGTGACCTATCTCTCTTTGCAATAAAATTTCATGATTAATTTTAAAAAAATCCAAGAGATATCACCTAGTGTTGTGAGCCATTCGATCCTGAGTATGGTTTCATAATCATCGATGGGTAGGAGGAAGAAATTAGCTACCACTTCTTAGTCCCGGAGGAGTAGTTTCACCCGTGGGCACCGTTGGTCACAATTAAAGATTCGGCTATCAGCGACCTTTACGTCAAACTTGTTGTAACCTTCGATTTGAAGTGCCAAACATGCAGCAACCTTACTGTTGAGGAAGTTATTAGTGCTACCTATGTCGATGAGAATAGGGATGAGTTACTATTTTAGAAGTCCTCCAACTTTCATCATCTGCGGGTTGGAATAGCCGGCCAATGCGTGCACTGTGTAGTTGGCCAGTTTGGACTCTTCCTCCATGGCTCCTTCTTTAGGTTCAAGGGCTTCTTTAGATGTTTCATTGTCCTCATCCTTCGCTGGTTCAATCACGAGGAGTCGACCCTTTTTGCAGTGATGTTCGTGGCTCTATGATTCGTCATAATGCCAACACAACTCCTTGGCCGATCATTCACGAAGCTCATCTCTTGTCAATTTTTTTAATGCAGGAGATTGGATGGTAGTAGAGGGGGCAGTAAGCCTCGGCATGGCTAGTCGGGGAGCGATCCTTGTCCTTCATACCTCATGGTTCAATTATTCTTCCTGGACACGTACAAAGGAAATCGCCGCCATAAGAGTGTACGATTGTCGCGCCTATACTTCTCGGATCTCCAGCTTTAGGCCCTCGATTAAAGTACCTAAAAGTTGTTTCTCAGACCAATTCTCAGTTTGGTTAGATAAATGCTTAAACCTTATTTGATATTCTTATATTGTAGAGGTTTGATGAATCTTTGCCAATTGTCCATCGATATTATTGAAATCGATTGGTCCGAAGCGGTTTAGTAGTCCTTCCTTGAATCACTGCCAAGAGAGTCCTCTATAGGTGTACTTAAACCAATTAAACTACTGAATAGCATCTCCCTCGAGGTGGATGGCAGCAATCTCCACCCGTGTGGCTTCAGCGGTTCGGTAAAATCGAAAATAGTGCTCCGCGCATGAGATCCACCCAATCGGGTCTCCTTCTTTCTATCTAGGGAAGTCAACCTTCATGCATATATTATTGAGATTAGAGGTGATGTGGCCATGTTCTTGAGGATTATCTCACCGATCTAAAGTTTCTCCATGTTGTGATTTCCTCGGGTTCGACAGTCGGCCAATGCTGAATTCGGCAAAAGGGATCGCATCTTCTCTTCCATGCGGTTTCTAAAGTCTTCAAGCTTTGCATCGATAGCCTCCTCTGATGCTATAGTATATGCCTCTAGATCTGTAATATTGAGATCTTTTTTTTTGTTGTCGGATTAGTGGCATGGAAATTTTGGAGAAGGGGGTGGCCGGTTGGAAAGTGAATCGATTTGGATGGAAGTAGGCTGCTGCTTAGGGCAGATTTGGGGCTACAATTTTGTAGAGTTTAGGCTATAAATTAGTATGGTTTTAGGGTTGTGATAGCAGTAGATGAAGGCTAGGAAAATAGATTTTAGATCTGGGATAGATGATAGTAAAGGTAGGTGTCTAGGTAAGGAAATTTGGCTAAAAAGGTAAGTTGATCGATAAGGAAGTAGGCTGATTTGGGGGCTATTCGGATTCAGTTTAGGATAATATTTGGAAGGGTTTTTAGTGAGGATGATAGAGTTTAGAGATGAGGAAAAGAAAGTCTGAAATACCACCAAAAATAGTACTCAAATCTGATAAAATTCAGTGAAAAGAAGTGCTGCGATGTGCTGTCCTGCTAAACTAGTTTTACGTTGGAGAAATGATGACTACTCGATGTATATTCCAAAGGAAAGTTTAAGGAAATTATACAAAAACCCTTGGTTCAGATGTTGTTAATAATAATAAAAAATTTGACGTAATTTTGGCAGCATAACAGTAGGGCAATAAGGCAAAAGATGAAAGGCAGATTCCTTCATCATAAAATTTCAAAACTGTGTGATAGTCACATATTGCATAAAAAAACTAATTTCAGAAGGAGGTTTTTTTGTGAAATTAAATCCAGATGAAAGCCAACTTGATCTTGAGAATTGTGTAAAAGTTCAGCTAAAAAGAATGAACAAAAGTTCAGTTTTAAGAGGCCAATAGACAGAAGGTAGATTCTACATTATAAAATTTCAATACTGTATAATGAAGAATCATAGTGCTATAAGTCCAGATCTAGAAGGATTTTTTTACGAGATCAGTCTTAGATGAAAGCTAAGATGATATATGAAATTGTATAAAAGTTTTAGCCAAAAAAGATGATTAAAAGTTTAGTTTCAAGAAGCAACAATCGATTGAAAATTTCTGTAGAGTTTTACCTTTGCAACGATGATAATGTTTACGATGAACAAAATTTGTAGCGGATAAAATTTGGGACAAATCTTCAACATGTAAAGTAAGGAATCTTATAGTATTGAAGAGGCATGGATGATAACAATATACCAGAATTCCAGATCAAATGCAAGAGGCAGCAGCAAACTGATTTGATTTGCTACTAGAGTGGAAGGTGGAGGCGCGTGTCGTAACTATTGTGGGAATTGCTTGGGAAGGTGGAGATGGCTGAGATGGCTATAGGGGCAACAAGATCACTGCTCTGATACCAGATGATAAGACCCCAAAGGAGTCCTATAGATTTTGATCCTTGAGGGGGATCAACCCTTGGAACGCTGTAAGGGTTCCTCCCTCCTAGATTCGGCACAAGGCTGAAATAAAATTAATAATTGCTTCATTTAAGAGAGGGGGCAGCTACATCATTATAGGAGGATCAAAATCTTAGCCTAAGGGGGTGCTTGCCTAAGTAAAATTATCTCATTGTCCCTCCTATAGCCAACCTGCCTTAATAGGAATAGGGGGTGACTAGGTTGGCTCTATAGCCGACCTAAGTAGGGGGAAACTCTGGCCAACCAACCCATTAAGGGGGGCAACGGTCACTAAGCTATAAGGGCTAATATAAACCCTAGTCATACTCCTTTATAAGATAGGAGTGGCTTTATTACAATCTAGCAGGATTTTATTGACTACTTCTATGGAGATTAGGACTCAACCCTGCTGGAGTCCTATCACTAGGTTTCCTAAAAAAGTACCTTTTGATACTTTTTATACCTGAATTGTACCTTCTTTTAAGCTGATTTTACTTCCTTCTAGGTCATCAAAATGAGCTCTCTAATGAGCTCAGATTAGCTCTTAATCGAACCTAGTTGGCCCCTAATCGAGTTAGTAGGATTTCTCCAAAACTAACTCAAATGAAGACCCAGACTATGATAATTAAGACTAAAATAATTACAAGCAAGCAATCTTCGTTGCCCAGTATGTCAATTTATTCATTCAAACTTTCGACGAACTCCTGATGAGCTCTTGATAATCTTCCAGCGAACTCTCGGTGAACTCCCAACAAACTTATGGTGAACTCCCGGTGACCTCTCGCCGCATTGTCTAAAGCTTTGGGATATCACACTATAAAAGATCATATATACTCAAAGGTCCATGAATCAATTTTCTTCTTTTGTAAATAGCAAGAGGGAGGATTCATTTGAAATTATCACATCAAATATCAAGTATATAAAAAGTTCATGAATCAAATTTCTTCTTTTGTAAATATAAAAAAGAAGGAATGATATGAAACAAACTTGAAAGAAAGCTCAATTTATAAAAATTGAGAAATCCAAAAAATGTATAAGAGCAACTCATGCATTCGAAAGATTTAACATGCCTAATTCTCTTCTAATACAATCATAAGGTGTCACATGTATCATAATATCATCAAGAAGTGTATCTTAGCATTGAAAAGCACATAGCATCAAATAGTACATTAAAAGAGTGTAAGAAAAGAAGTACAACACATCAAGGAACCATCGACTTCTGCCTCATAGTTATCAAAAAAAAGGAGAAACATACAAGCTATTCAAGTGGTGGCAATCCAAAATTCCTAAACATAATATTAAACTTTGTATTAAAAGTTTCAAGTTATTGATGAATTTGCTACATCTCAGTTATGATTTGGTTTTGACGAAATTCAATTTGCTCCAGTCGAGTTACTATGGAATTGACAAATGAGGAGGTGCTGGTTGCGTCGAAGGTGCTACCTCAAATGGACTAGTAGGAGGAGATTGACTTCCCCTATGTATAGGTGTTTCTAGTTCTGGCTCAGGTAAGAGAGGATCAGTTCTCCTAGGTAATCTAGTCTAAATACCATTTCTTACTATGCATCTTAATCTTCTTAATATTTTTCTATTGTTGGCATTGAATATATCTAGCTTCATGGTTCTTCATGTGGTGGAATGACTTTGTCATATGCATATATTAGCCTAGCAATCAAGCCACCATATGGAAGCATCAGATCCTTCATTGATAACTCAATCATGTTTTGTTGTAATAGATATCCAAAATAATTATCATGTCCTCCCATAATCCAATATATGCTTATAACTTTTTGGAACAATGGATAGATTAGGATTTCCAAAAATATTACCTAAACCTTCAGATTATGTAACCCTAATTGATTCAGTATATCATTGTCCTCTAAAATGGCAACCTCTTCTTGTTTCAAAAATTCCTATAATACTACAAATTAAGCTATCTATAATAGGTATGTGATGCGCCAAGAGATAAGTAGATACCCTATCATGTTTATCTACATGTAAGTTATTGTAAAACAATCAAATAAGTTTAGGGTAAGTAGGTTTACTAATTTGAAGAATTGGAAGGACATCGAAGTTGACAAACAATTGACTTAATTTCATATCACCCAAATCTTCTAGATCTACATGTTTTTCCTTATAAACACTTCTAGACTCAAAGGTTAAAAATTTTAGGGCATGTTCATAGGAGTCAAAGAGTATAGAGTCAAAGGTTTTATCTAATATCCTCTTCCCTTTATCCCTTGAGGATCTTCTAGGTGCTATTAGACCAATAAGAAGTGAGATCAAGGAATAGGTTGAGAGAAAAGTTGAAGGATTACCTTGGTAATGATCTCCAAAGGGATTGACATTGATCCTTAGATTTGTAGGGGAAAGGGGTTGTTCTTGGGTTTTAAGAGGAGTAACAGGAGTGAGAGATAGAGAAGGGTTTAGAGCGGTGTAGGAAGACTTGGGGGCGGTTCTACCACTGGCCCTAAAAGACCCTTTTATATTACAAGGTTTCGGATAGTGGTATCGTTAACTAGGTGGTGCTACTGCCTATGGGCAATGTGTTCTGGCAGTGCTAACACTGTTGCACTTGATAGGACCCTAACAATGTCGGATCCACATCTATTTCATGATTGAGTCATGTTAGTTGGCCCAATCAAGTCAGTTATGAGTTTGGGTTGAGTCGCTTGGGAGTTTACTCGATTTTCTATTAATTAAGTAGGAGCCCAAATTTAGTGGAACTCTTGGAAGAACATTATATATAAGGATGTAACAATTTTATTTGCATCAATGAGAAGACTTTTGTTTTAGCTTATTGGCTGAAATCCTAGAAGGGTCGATCTCCTATAAAGATCAAGGAGGCTCGATCCCCTATAGTGATCATTTATTCCTCTTCCTCTTCAATAGAAACCTAAGGATTCCTATCATCTGGTATCAGAGAGGTGATCTTTGATGCTCTCGCTACAACTTCTCATCACCCTCACGTCGCTGTAAACGTATCTACAACCATAGCCACCCTCCCTTGCCATCTACTTCGCCACTCTTGCCATCATCATTATTACCCTATCATCTCGTCATCTAGTGTTGTAGTCACTGCTGTCTTCCAACCTCAAATCATAGCTGCCAATAGCATCTTGTCTCCCTATCTTTCTCTCATCTTGGTGCTGCCACACTGCTGCCCTCCAACCCTAAATCGCAGTCACCAAACCCATCGACCTACTCAGCAAGGTTGTGATCTCCCATGTCGACAACCCTATTGCAACCAAGGCTCACTACATCTACATCGTGTGGACAAACTAATACCCTTGACTTGACATAAAAAAAAAAAGAATTGAATATTATTGATCTACAATCATACATGATGGCTACTGATGATGTAATGGATGTAAAATTTGAAGCTTTCGAAGCCCGCATGGAAAATAGGCTGTAAGAGATTTTTCATGAGTTTAAAAGAAGTCTATTAGAGAACCCAAATAAATCTCAACTTGGTGAGAGTTCTAGTCTCAAGGGAATCGATCTGAAAACATAAGAAAAAGTGATCAAGAGCAAGACACAGGATACCCACACATGAGGGTAGAATTTTCAAGATGGAAAGATAGAGATCCGATCAGTTGGATCTCACGGGCTGAAATTTTTTTTGTTTCTATAGGACTTCTGAGGAATCCAAGGTAGAGATAGCTTCTATTCAACTTAAAGGAGGTACAATTCAGTGGTACGATTGGTATGAACACTATTACGAAGAACCCTCGTGGGAGCAGTTTAAGAGAGGACTCCTTATTCACTTTAGATCGTCGGAGTATGAGAATATTGATAGACAGCTCACTAAAATCTACTAGACTTCCACAATACAAGAGTACCAGAGCAGATTTAAGTGTCTATCAAACCAAGCTAGAGATTGGTCTGAGAGACAACTAGTATGAACATTTATTTAAAGGCTCAACATGGAGATTCAATGTGAAGTTAAAGCTTGTCATACTATGATGGTTACCATATCATTTGCCTGCATGTACGAAGAAAAGCTTAACATGGATAATCGCAAAAATAGAAGCATACATAAACTAGCAACAAGCAAGCCGACAACCCCACCTACGACTAGCCGAAACCCTACATCTAAAAGGCTCACTAGAGAGGAACTCAGGGAATGATCGACCAAAGAGTTGTGTTGCCATTGTGATGATCACTAGAGTCAAGATCACTGTTGCAAGCAAGGAAAGTTTTTAATAATTAAACCTATTGAGGAGGAACCAAAAGCCGAAGACAAGTACCCTAACTTTAAAGATGTGGACACAGATGAAGAGGTAGAACTAATCACTAGCACCATGCATGCCTTGGCTGGCTATGCCAACCAGCAAACAATAAAACTCGGAGGATTCTTGAAGCATCAACCGATGACAATCTTGATCAATACAGGTAACACTAATAACTTTATGAATAAAAAGGTTGCTGCATAATTAGCCTATTATATTGAGGAATGTGACAAGTTTGAAGTGAAAGTAATGGACGAATGAATCTTAACTTGCAACAACAAATGTTCTAAGAGAAAGTTGATAATGCAAGGCTAAGAAGTATTTGTGGACTTCTGTTTGTTACCCTTGGAAGATTTTGAAGTAATGTTTGGCATTGAGTGGTTATCAACTTAGATGACATTTCCTAGAACTTCTCTAAACTTATCATGAAGTTTTCTATTGATAGGTAATAAGTGATTCTAAGAAGAAAGTGGGGAGGCAAGATCACTGTTAAATCTCATATTTTGCTAATGAAACCAATTGGTGTGTTTATGATTTAACCCGTGTGTTAGAGAGAAGTGATGCAAGATTAACTATGATTGGAAAAAGGTAAAATACTTAAGAAAGAATCTATCATTGGACCAGAGTCAAGATCGGGCATTGGGTCGGGGTTCGGACGATGCGGTGGGAGCTTACCGGAGGTTGCCGCGAGTTCACCGACAGGTTGTAAGGAGCTCACAGGGAGTTCACTGGAAGGATGCCAGGAGTTCGCCAAAAGGAGAACGGGAGCTCACTAGGGGTTCACCGGAAGGATACTAGGAGTTCACTGAAAGATCAATTGATGTGTTGGACAACGAAGATTATGTTTGTAATTATTTATCGTAAGTGTCGTAGTTAGTATCATGATTGGAGTTAGTTTTACTAACTTAATTAGGGACCAACCGATCTAATTTGGGCTTGATTTGAGCTCATAATAGAGCTCATTTTATTGACCTGGAAAGGGGTCAACAGAAGATATGCTCGGGTATGAAACAGTATTTAAAAGATCTATTTTGGGTATCCCAGTGGTAGTACCATCGTCGCCTATATTTTCGGGCAACTTTCGATGGTAGTACCACTAATGCTAGTAATAATATCACTCGTACCCAAATTTTTCAAAGAATGTTGAATTTTGGCTCCAATTTTTGAAGCACATTGGAGTCTATAAACACCCTTAGTATTCTTGCATGGAAAAACAAGAACATGGAAGAAAATTTTAGTAAAATTCTATTGACTTAGGTTAAGAACTTTTCTTTTTCTTTCAAGAGTAAATTGTATAAGGAAAGGGCTGAAATTGAGTTAGAAATATTTATCTCCTGAGCCTGAGAAAATGAGAGTGTAAAGATTGTTCTCCTGAGCTTGTGAAAAGGAGAAAGGTATAAGGGGTGTTTGATATTCGCCCGTGATAGAAAATCGATAGTGGGTGCCGATTGGCCTCGAGTGAAAAGGGATCGAGAGTGGACATAGGTCGAAGTTTTGATCGAACCACTATAAAATCTGTGAGCATCTACCCTTGCCTTTCTTTACTACTGCATTCAAGTTTGATTATTCTTAATTAGTTCTAAGAAAAGCACAAGCATTATCTTTTGGTTTTCTCTTTACTATTATTCTCAAACTTTATTGCTCTCAACTAATTCTATGAAAAGTAGTTTTCTTAGTGCCAATTCAATCCTAACAATTATCATCGTCACCAGTCAACGGATGGAGAGAGTGCTATAAAAGACACACATGGGTTTTTGGGTACAATTGCATAGCCTTGAAGGAGAATCAACGGTGCTTAATAAAAATTTTGATGCTCATTCTTTAATCAGTGAGTTTGTGAATGTGTTTGCAGAACTGCTAGGGCTCCCACCCCTTCGACTCTATGACCACTGGATCCTTATCATGCTTGGGAGAGCTATAACCAATGTCCAGCTTATTAGTACCCTCATTTTCAGAAGGTTTAAATAGAGAAGATTGTCAGTGAGATATTTGAAACCATAATCATAAGGCCCAACATCAGCCTATATTCATCACTAGTCTTGTTGATAAGAAAGAAGGATGACTTGTGATGAATGTGTGTAGATCACCGAGCACTCAACACCATCACCGTCAAGGATAAGTATCTTATTCCAGTGGTAGATGAATTATTAGATGAACTGGAAGAAGCTTAGATCTTCACTAAATTGGACTTGTAGTCTGGCTATCACCATATATGTGTATGAAGATGACATTCAAAAGACAGCCTTCAGAACATATAATGGGCATTATGAGTTTCTCGTAATGCCTTTTGGCCTAACCAATCCACCATCCACCTTTGAAATGAATGATATATTCCAAACTTATCTCCATAAGTTTGTTCCCATTTTCTTTAATAATATTCTAATTACATTTACATACTATTCCAATGATACTTTATGTGTTTTTATCCAGAAATCTAAGTACAACTTTATGTAGACAGAAGTTGAATATTTTGATCATATAATTTCTCAAGAAGGTATTGTAATTGACCCCTCAAAAATCCAAGTAATGAAAATTTATCCAATACCCACTACAATCAAGGTTTGTGTGGATCATCCGATGAGTTAGTGTTCTTGTCTAAAACTTATTCTTGCACAATTATGATTAGAGGTAATTTTATTTTTTGTTGTATATTCAATTCATGGATTATTTTGCTAACGTTAATGGTATTAGAGGCATGCTTCATCCATATTGTTCAGAATATAAATTATAAATTTGAGATATTTCTTTGATGGAATTAATTTGTTTGATTTGATCATATACTTTGATTCAGACTAATATTCTTGATTCATTGGAGTTCTCTTATTCCTATATCATAATTAGTTTGTCATGAAGTGCCTACAGTAGAACTCTTTGATCTTTTTTTGATATCTAGTTCCAGTAATTAATGCTAATACTATAATAATTATTAAAAGGTTGAAGATATGATTTGTCTAAGTAACGATCCATAAATGATCAATCTCATAATCTCATAGGGTTTCCTAAGGATCTATAAAAACGAGAATGAGTTGATTGAAGCATTTTACACATATCCTAAAGATAAATATTTCAATAAATATTTGATATACAAGATAAATACACAAATTTCGTAAGCTCTGATAATACTTTTTAGGGTAAGACTTGAAGTTTCATCCAACATACTTTTTATACCCCAAACTTATTTTATTTAAGGTTAAGAGTTCAAATTTTGTTTTTCAAAAAACATAAAACGTGTTAAATTATTATGCTAGAATGATTGCCCATTATTACGAGCCACTTTTTGAGACATGCATATTATGGGCGACGCTTGTGACCACATCATATGAATCGAACTGATTCGTCGTATGTTCCAAATGATTGCGACATACAATCTCGATCGAGTCGACTGAATCAGATTATGATCAACCCAGGATCCTATCAGGATACACAGATGGAAATTGACCAAACTCTCACTGCCTCATCCATGAACCCACATTTCATTATGGCTTCACATGGGATCGCAGAAGGTCCATGTCTTCAACGGGTAGTATATTTTCCACCTTGGAGTCGCCCATCGAATTGCCTATGTGTGAAACGGAGCGGACTGGCAGGATAGATGTGGGCTCCTCAGGATAGGAGAGGTGAAGTGCTTGCCGAATTATGTGGTGAGTTAGTATGAACCATGCGAATAAATACCTGCCTTTCTACACTGGTCAATCACAGCCATTCCCAGTATAGGAATTTTGACTTTGACTTTTCAAACCGATGCTTCTTAGCTTCATCGTGAACTTTGTTGACCCAGTCAAGTCAAATTCAATTTCGGTCAACTCACGCCAAGCTGGTCCCTGCACCCCATCTTGATCCAACTGATCAATTGGATGAGCCGGTCCCAACGAATTGTAGAATGTAGGACGGTATGGTATCCCTGGTTTAAACATTTTACTAGATGAATCATATATTTAATTCAGTTTTATAGTTTTACCATGGAAGACTTATCGGTTGATCAAAGCAATTATTTAGAAAATAACTTTATGTGCAAAACTAAAGATCAAATCTAAAATAAATTAAGACAAAAATGGGCAATATCTTTCTCCAATCAATAATCTCATCTACCTTGCTGGATCGGTTGATCAAAGCAATTATTTAGAAAATAACTTTATGTGCAAAACTAAAGTTCAAATCTAAAATAAATTAAGACAAAAATGGGCAATATCTTTCTCCAATCAATAATCTCATCTACCTTGCTGGTATTACTTGCAGATCTACTACCTTCGTGGTCGTTAGAAGAACATTGTTGTTCGTGCGGGGCCCATTTCGGGTAGTCCATCAGGTATTAGTGTTGGTTCTGATATTTTTGGTGTAGGCGCCATTCCTGGGATTCAGCGGTAACCGCCCGTTGCGCCCCTCCTTCAACCTTTGTCGACTGCGTGATGGGCGACGCCGCCAACGAAGCAGCAAAGAAACCGCCTTAAAGGTCGCCCAATTGCCTCACTAACCGTTAAATTCCCATCGTTCTCACCCAAGACCACCAAATCGGATCGATCGAGAGACCTTTGGTACGATTGGAGAAACCCTAGAGACATGATCTTGGAAGCTGCTCTGCAGGAGGGGGATGAAGTGGTTTTAGCGCCAATCTTGCAGCGGGAGGGAGAAATCCTAACGACGAGCATCGGCGGGGATGTGCTGCTTCCGCCATCTAACTTCGGGGTGGTGGACCGAGGCATCTACCGCTCCGGGTTCCCCAGCGACGAAAATTTTCCCTTCTTGAAGGCCTTGAACGTGCGATCCATCGTGTGAGGTTTCCTTTGTTTTGTTTTTGTTCCCCGTTCATATTTATGGTTTCTTATTCTTGAAATAGATGGGGTTTTGATCGGTGCGTTTGGATCTTGGGCAGGTACCTGTGCCCGGAGCCGTACCCAAAGGTCAATGCCGAGTTCGTGAGGTCGCAGGGGATTCGGCTTTTCCAGTTTGGGATTGAAGGAAGCCGGGTTAGTTTATTGTCCTGATATGTTTTGCGTCCGGAAATTGTTTTGATGGGTTACCCAAATTCTCATGTAATTTCTTTTCCTTGCTCCTGAAAGCTATTGATACCCAATCTCTTTTGCGTTTGCCTTCATGAATTTACGTTAAAAGTAAAAAAAGAAAATCAGAAAGTAGGTTTCCTTTGCTGTGAAATTTGTTATAGAATTTGAGAAACAAGTTACCAAATTCCCTCAATTTTCGTTTGTTTTTTTTTTTTACAAATCTTGATGTTTGAATGCAGATATTGAGAACGTTGTCTTTATGTGTTTGTCCGAAGGAATGGTTCATTTTGTTTTTAGGAATTCTTAAAATCTGCCAATTTATTGCCTTTTTTTGAAGCAACAGTATGTCATTTAGTTTCAAGTACTAGGATATCAACACTCGATCAGGACACATTGTGCAGCTGCACAGTGTGATCAGTCCTTTAGTTACTAATCAACAGTATAAGTATGTAGGAGGATAGTTATGAAGGATGATAGATATGATATAAACTAAATTCCACAATTCAAACTAAACGCCCTTACAAGAAATTTAGAAAAGAGCAACACTTACTGGGGTTGGCGAGAGGAAGAGAAGAGGGGCAAGAAGTAGCCGTGGGGTAGTCGCATTTAGTACGAGCTATTAACGCGTCCTGCTTTTATCACTGTATTTCGAGTTTACAGCTCCCATTCTGAAATTATGACTTTAGGGATTCTATCACCTATGCGCTAATAGCGGTGGTGGAATTCTGTATAACAAGGTGCTACTCTTACCTTTAGAACCCTTACCTTAAACTCAATTCTTAGAAATGAAGTAACTCAACTCTAATGTATGGAAAGTAATAATTCCACATTAAGGGCATAAATGGAATAAGAAATGGGATTTTGCTACGTCTAATAGAATCCGGTAACTAACCCACCTAGTGCTTTCAAGTAGGGAAAGTGACTTGAAAGTTGACATCTATATATTGAATATATATGAGTAAGACGAAAACTGGTTTCAATCGGGAAGCAGCAGCAATTGAACACCTTCCCTATAAACCTTTCAGTCGTCTGTCTATATTACCTTTCCACCTTTCTTTCTTTCTCTTAATAATAAGGTAAGTATTTCAAAGTTGATCAAGGAAAACCAAATCCACGTATTATTCATTGAAGGATGAACGTATTGATTGAAGGATGAACCCCTTTTAGCACTTGTTCTCTATCAACACATAGATTAACACAAGACTGGAGCACATTTTCAATTTGATGGCAAACTCTGAAACCTATGCTGTCAATTTAAAAGGAGTGGAGAAGCTTGCATATCCAAATGGCATTTTTTGTAAGTTCAATTATTTAGAGATAAATTCTGGTATTTGTAATTTCAATTTGATTTTAGAGAGAGAAATTCTATAGAACCAACCAGAAAATCAACAAATATAAACAGGTGAAATCAATTCCAGGACACCCAAAACACAATTAAGATTTGACCAATTGCCTTATAAGAGCTGAACTAAACCTCTATTATGTTAATACACTGGAAGGAACTGTTAGAACAAATACCCTCGAAGTCAGAATCCATTATTGAACCGTTTGAACCCGAACTTAGTAGCTTACCACCACCATTTTGTTCTTTAATCAAGAATACTTTTCATCAAATCCTGACAAAAAAAGCCTTCCCATGTCTGGTTCAGTTTGTTCATTTTGTCAATCTTTGCAATTCAACCATTAATTTAGTCTGGCTTAATCCAAGTTAAGTGCAACGTCAATTGACAATAGCTAATGGCAAGGTGAAATAATAGAAGCTTGGGCTTACAGGGTATACAAAATATCCAAACATGTAACAGGTAAATAAGAGTTCTAATATTTGCAGGGTTTAATTGGAAAATTCCTTCTTGTGTTTATTGCATGTATTCCTACATATTATATATATAAATATTCATGTCATCTACGTTGATCCAAAGATTAAACTAAAGAAAATTATTGCAATGTTTTAGACAAACAAAAGAACAACATAGTTGTCAGAAATAACAACCAGTGAAATTCGATCTCGAATGTGTGGTTACATAATTCAACAGGCAACATGCAATTCAACTAATTATGGTAACATGCAATCCAAAGATTAAACTGAAGAAAATTATGGTCATATGATGTACCTGTAAAACATGTCAAGAGGCACTTTTATCTATTAGGCATTTTTGCAAACCATGCATTTGCATTGCAATCCAACTAATTGTCAGTGTAGTTTCTAATCTTGTTTGCACCGATATGAAATTCTAAATTTATGCATTTTCTTTTAGAAGTTGTTTAAGTAAAGCATCTAACTTAATTTTGTTGCAATATTATCAGTGAAAATCTAGTATGAGTTCTAAATTGATGCATTTGCCTGTAAAATTTGTTAAATAATGCATGTTTATCAGTAACTTTATTGCAATTTATGTTACAATAACATCATTATCTGCATATGCAGGAGTCATTTGTAACTGTATCTAACCGTACTATCATGGAGGCTCTAACAGTCTTACTTGGTACTGAAGTTAACATATTATTTATAGCAGCTTATATTTAATTTTGCTTGCTTATCATATGTTCCCATCAAATATTGGGTGCACGCTTAGCTCTCCTTTTTCTGTTTTCAGATATAAGGAACCATCCAATTCTAATCCACTGCAAACGAGGAAAGGTATGAAATCTAGATTGAATCAATATTTTGCATTTCACATACTTGTTCAGCAAAATATTCATCACCCACTCTTATTTTCCTATTAACCCTTGCAGCATCGGACCGGTTGCCTTGTCGGCTGTTTCAGAAAATTACAAAATTGGTGCCTATCCTCCATGCACGAAGAGTACATAAAATTTGCATCACCCAAGATTCGGCCATCAGACATGAGATTTATTGAGATGTTTGATGTTTCACACATGATGCATTGCGTACTTGGTATTATTTACAGGTACCATGGGTTTGGTCACCAGGTTCCACGCCTTGTTTATTAAAAGGCATAATGGCAAGCCAGCAACTTCTAAACCAGGAAACTCCTTACCCAGAATGCTTGTAGCACAATTGTCCATTTGTTTTCCTGACTTTTTATCAGCAAGGAGAATCATGTATATGGATTCTGCTTGCATTTAGTTGTCCTAAGCATTTTTGTTTGTTTTTCTATACAGGATCTGACTTGGGAAATATTGTAACTCTAATGAGAAGCTATGTATGCTGGTGTAAGAACTGCATATTTAATGAAAACAAATATTTTTGCAGCTTTTATTGCTCGAGAAACATACAAGGATGATAGACTCTAATGACTAATTGGCTTGCTCTATTTCTCTAGTCTGCCAGGAACGTTCAGTCTGCCTTCTTAGATGCAAGCCACAGGACAAAAACACGCTCTTAGTCCAAGAAGATTACCATATCCAATCAATCAACCGGATGATCTGTGATCAAAACGTAGATTCATATATACTTTTAATATACATATGATCTAGGATCGAAGCTGGTCGTAATTATAATTGGACCCGCAACTAGATTCATACCCCTAATAACGTTAAAGACGGTGTAATCAATATGATTAAGTTTGATGATACCAATGAAATATGTATAGGAGAAAATAATGGTAAACCAATAAAATTATATAACAAAATAAACGCATCACACGAGACTTCATTGATCGTCAGTGGTGGTCAAATGAGGATAATTTTACCCGTACGACCAGAAAATTCACTGGTTAGTAATTAGTTTCTGGTACAAGTGACCGTTATCACGAACATACCATCGTCCTTTTTTGTCTGCTGGAAGCCCTGCACAATTCAAATAACGGCTGGCATAATTCTTGTAACGGCCGTTATATTCGCATTCTGTCGTATAACAACTGTTCCAAAAATTATCCATGACCTGTATGGACTCTTCCGTAGGTCCGCCAACGTTCACTGGATACGCTCATCTGCTATGGTTTCTTCTCTGACTTCACTGTTGGTCCAAGCCATTCCATGCGTACGCTCTCTCTCTCTCTCTCTCTCTCTCTCTCTCTCTCTGTCTGAGCGTCAATTCTTTTTTTCTTTTACTCGAAAGCGAAAGCTTTGCGTGATTTCATAGTTGCAGATCTACATCTATTCCTTTGGCAAGTGTAGGAGTCGTACGAAGTACTTGGTATCCCGAGTTTCTGTCGAGAGTCTCTCTTGATCTTTGCCGCCGTTTACCTGTTTAATCTCGAACAAACTTACTGGTTAAAATCGTGCTAAGTAGCGTCAATTTGGGTTCAAAGTCTAGGTTCCTGTTTCTTCTTGTTGAATGTTTGGTCATGTCATGTTGCTATGACGTGTTTGCTGAAATGCCTGTGTGATGGATTATTAAGTTCCAGAGAAGGTACATCCTTTCTGGATATTAGCCATTTTCTATTTGTTTTAGTTGGTAGTACCGGAGTGAAAATGTTTTTTTTTAATTGAAAGATGGTAGAGAGCGCCACAGATGGTAGAGAGCGCCCAAATTAGAAAAGAGGAACAGCTGCGTTGCCTTAGGTGAAATTGAAAATTTCAGGCCTCGCCATCATTTGCTGACCCTATCGGTGTTGGCTGGGTCTGGCAGTTGGCTAACATGGGTTGCGGGTTGACCACTGTTGGTTGTTGGTGGTGACTAGTTAAAAGGCTGCTGCCAACATGGGTTGCACGTTGGCCACTATTGGTCATGGGAGGTGGCTAGTTAAAGGGCTGCTGCCATTGGGATGGTGGCCAGTTGTGATTCGAATACATGATTTTTGTATTCGTATGTTGTAAATTATTTAATTGAGTGGGACATCCAAAAATCCAGAACTTAAATTTTTCGTAGAAAATTCTTAATGATGGTCTAACATCCAAATATAGAAGATGAACATGAGCATCCTGAGATTTTGGTTTTGTTTCTTGTGATAGCTTATTAGTTTCTTGTGGTTTTCTAACATTTAGTTTGTTTTTTGTGTCACATAATAAATTTATTATATGGTAACTTATTTGGGTGCTAGTACTTACTGTATAGTATTTTTGTATAGTTCATAATGGTTACCTTAATAAAGGGTGAAACGTTTGTGTCACGATCCCACTTGATAAGATAACTGATCCATTAATTTCGTTGAGAATGAGCTACTTGTTCAATATGCTTAAACCCAAGTTACTAGTAGTATGCTTATAAGTCACTATAAGTCCTTTGTCCACGTTCATTGGAGGACTAAGCCAGGGTGTTACAATCTCTTTGGGATTCACAATTTTGTTAAGGCTCAACATAGCCTAGAACCATATTCTAGCATGGTGCAACCTAATGGGATATTAATTTCATTGAGCTTGAACCATTAGTCCACATACTTAATTGAGCTTAAACTGTTAGCCCAAAATACTTAAGCCTAATATAAATTGAGGTGTTACCTGGCATGGTGCATATTAGGCCTAGCTCACAAATAGCCCTTTCATATTTGAGTCCCTCAACATAACTAATATTAAGCTTTGATGTCATTTGTCACGATTGGACCTGATGAGATAACTAACCCATTAACTTTGTTAACTCTAAATTAGTAGTCCAAAATGCTTAAGCCTAGATTAATAGTACACAATCCTTATAAGCTAATTTAAGTCTTTTTCACTCCTGATGTGGGACTAAATCGATATTTTATAATCTACCCCATTTTGAAGGTTTAACGCTCTTGTTAGGGCTCAACATAACTGAGAATCAACTTCTAGCATGATGCATACAAGGCCTAGCCTAATGGTGACTCTATGCTAATTCTATGTGTGGCCTTTAGCCCAATCTGCCGATAGCCTTTTCCTAAGAAGCCCCCTCATCCTATTCGATACTAGACTCTCGTATCATTTGTCATGACTTGACCTGATGAGATAACTAACATATTAACTTTGTTAAGTTAAAACCACTAACACAAAATGCTTAGGCTTAAGTTAACAATAATACATCTATTAGATCCTTATAGACTAAAATCATATATTTGCATGGTGTATATGAGACCTAACCCAGTCGTGGATTTATGCTATGACATGCCCTTTGCCCCATCCATAGACAATCCTTTTCTACTTGAGTCCCTCATCATGTCCAGTATCAGGTTAGGTCGGTTCTAATACTATTTACCCGATCCAATGAGATAACTGATCCATTAACTTTGTTGAGCCTAAATCATTGGCGTAAGATGTTTAGGCCAATGTTTTAGTAGAACACTTAATAGACCCTTATAAGTCAATGTCTTTGCCTACTTGCATTGTAGGACTACATTGGGGTGTTACAGTTGGATAGGTTTAACTACACATTTAACCTTTGAAGATCTAGTATGTGCCTAAAGTGCTTGAAGAACAAGAAGCATTACATTGAACACATGAATGATTTTAATAGATAAATGGGTGAGATAAAAAAATATCATTTTTGGAAACCAAAGGGTTTCATTGTACATGGAATTTTAACAAGCTCTGTGGTTGATGGTCTTATAGGTAAACTTGAACAACTTCATACTACTTATGCTATTTGGCCATTCTGAAACAGAAGCTTGGGTTAACATTGTGATCAACGGAATGATAGGACCCTAGCAGGGTTGGGTCATAATCTACTAAGTCATGATTGACCGGCCTAGACCTGATGTGATTTGGCTAGGAGTTAAATTGAAGAAACCAGCCCAAATCCTAGATGGAGTAGGATTCAGCTGAAATAGAAGTCTAATAGAAGTAGGAGTCTAAGTTGGAGTTCTATTTGCAGTAGGATTCTTTTTAGGAGTCTAGAGCTAGGGGGTCTCTTCATGAGCCCTATAAATAGGCGTGTAACTCTTCTTTTCAAGAAAATAAAGAAAAATTCATATTTGCTTTTAGCTCTTCTAGCCGAAACCTAGGAGGGCCGATCCCCTATAGAGATCGAGGAGGGCCTATCCTCTATAAAGATCAGTTATCCCCGATAGAAACTTGTAGGGTTCTATCAATCTGGTATCAGAGCAGTGTTCTTGGTGTCTCGCTATTCTTCCACCCCCTGCCGCTGCCATCACCGTCATCATCTGCTGCAACCGACCCCTTTGTTGTCGCTGCCATCACCGTCATCATCTGCTGCAGCCGACCCCTGTGGTGCTGCTGCCATCTACATCTGCAGCCGGCTCTGGTATTTCATCTTTATCTGTTGCAATCCTTACTTGCTGCTGCATCTTTATTCATTGCCTACCTCTGCATCTATCTTCATCTATTATTACTGCTGTTACCTCCATATATTGCTGCCATGGTAATATTGAACCCATATTCATATTGCTGCCATCTTCATCGTAATCTACTGCACCCACCTCTTGTTGTTGGCGAACCATCTCCCTTGTTGCTGCCGCAACCAACAACCCTAGGGCAGCCCTCTAACCCTAAAACAGTGATGTCATAGTCCTCTTTTACCCCCTGCAGCCGATCCCAACAGCAGCCATATACCGCAGCCTTCTAACCAAAGATCACTGCCGTTGCTACCCTTTTTTCCTTCTCCTATTGCCACCAGCCCCATCTGCCGATCTATCCTCCTGACTCGTCAACAGAAGAAGAACCTAAACATCACAGATCTGTAATCTTACACGATGGCCTCAGACAATGCAATTGACGTGAAGCTTAAAGCCTTTGAGGCCCCATAGAGGACAGATTACGCACACTCTTCAAAGAATTAAGATTGGGCCAATCAGAGAGCCTAAAGAGATCTCAGTGCGGAAAAAGTTCATATCACAAAGAGAACCAATCAGAGAAGGGAGTTCAGGCACAAGACTCTGTGTTCCCACGCATAAGGGTGGACTTCCTTAGATGGGAAGATGGAGACCCAACCGGGTGGATCTCGCACGTTGAATGGTATTTTTGTTTCTACAAGACTCAAGATGCATCCATGGTCGACATCGTCACCATACACCTTGAGGGAGACGCGATCCAGTGGTACGATTGGTTCGAGCATACTCACGGTGTATCTACATGGAGGCAATTCAAAAGCGGGCTGCTGATCCGCTTTGGACCATTGGAGTACGAGAATGTGGACGACCAACTCGTAAAGATTTGTTAAACCTAAACCATCCAAGATTCTCAAACTAAGTTTGAACGACTTTCAAACCAAACATGTGATTGGTCTAAAAATTAATTGCTAAGGACGTTCATCGAAGGATTAAAGTCGGAGATCAGATGTGAAGTTAAAGCACGACAACCATATACATTGATAGCGACCATCTCCTTCACCTGCATCCAAGAGGAACAGTTGAACAACGATGCCAGAAGGACCAAGATCATAAACCGACTAGCAGCTATTAAACCTTCGGCCTCCCCTGCTACCAACTAAACCTCTCAACCCAAGAAATTAACTCGAGAAAAACTCTGCGAAAGATCCACAAAAGGGCTATGTTGGCACTGTGACGAACCATGGAGTTGAGAGCACCGCTGTAAGAAGGGAAGGCTTTTTGTGATTGAACCAATCGAGGATCCATAACTCGAGGAAGTATATCTCAAGTCTGAGGAGGAAGATGCGAAGGAAGAACCGCACCCGGTCATCAGTACAGTACATGCCCTAGCCGGCTATGCGAACCTGCAAACCATGAAGATTGACATATTCCTCAAGCACCAGCTGATTACTGTTCTTATCGACATTGGAAGTACCAATAATTTTATGGACAGTAAGGTTGCTACCCGATTAACCCTTCGGATTGAATATTATAACAAGCTTGATGTGAAGGTCGCAGATGGCTGAACCCTCAATTGCAGTGACAAGTGTTCGCGGGCGAAACTAGTTATGCAGGGCCAGGAGATCATCGTGGACTTCTTCCTTTTGCCGTTGGACGATTACGAAGTGGTGCTCGGCATAGAGTGGTTGTCTACTCTAGGTGATGTTTCCTGTAATTTTTTCAAATTACTTATAAAATTTTTCAGTCATGGGAAACAGGTGATCCTATGAGGAAAACACAGGGGCGAAGTTTTGATCATTTTGATGCAACGCATGGAGAGGGTGCTGCACAAATCACATGTCGGCTTCCTAATCCAACTTCAAGGGTTGCAAACTGGAGAACTGACGATGAACGAAGATCCAAACCTCTCATCTTTGCTTGCTGAATTTTTAGACATTTTTTCTGAACCGAAAAATCTGCCTCTTACCCGGTTGCATGATCACTGTCTACCGATTTTGCTAGGAAAACCACCAGCAAATGTTCGGTCGTACAAATATCTCATCTTCACAAGGTCGAGATCGAGAGAATCGTCCAAGAGATGCTGGAAACAGAGATCATACAACCAAGTGTCAGCCCTTATTCTCCATCGGTGCTCCTCGTACGAAAGAAGGACGAAACATGGGCATTCTGAAACAGAAGCTTGGATTAACATTGCGATCAATGGAATGATAGGACCCTAGCAGGATTGGGTCCTAATCTACTGAGTCATGATTGGTCGGCCTAGACCTAATGTGATTCGACTAGGAGTTGAATTAAATAAACCAGCCCAAATCCTAGATGGAGTAGGATTCAGTTGAAATAGGAGTCTAGTAGAAGTAGGAGTCTAAGTTGGATTTCTATTTGCAGTAGGACTCTTGTTAGGAGTCTAGAGTTAGGGGGTCTCTTCATGAGCCTATAAATAGGCGTGTAACTCTTCTTTTCAAGAAAATAAGAAAAAATTCAGATTTGCTTTAAGCTCTTGTAGCCGAAACCTAGGAGGGCCGATCCCATCAGTTATCCCTGACAAGGTTCGTCGTACTGGTCCGTACCGGTATATCGAGATTTGGTTGGTATGGTATGGTATGTCGGTACTGCCCGGTACACTAGGGTGTATCGAGCAGTACAAAAAAATAATATTTTAATGATTAAAATATTTTTTAACTGAAAAATTAGAGAAAGTAGTTGGGTTAGGGTTTTTAAGATAGAAATAGATTTATATTTGGTACAGATTCATCAAAATCAATGTAAATTAGGTAAAAATAATGCTACATATCTTTTTCGAGTTTTGTATACATTACATAACATCATTTTGTTGATATTGAATTATCTGCAAAAAAAAATGATTTGAATTGTTAGATTATTTCTTTACAACATAAAATTTTAGACTCAAATAAATTAAATAATTATATATATAGATATACCTGATTGTTGATTCTACCATCAAAATGAACGACGGGCCTCCACGGGTGGTGGATCGGGATCCTTAATCCTATGTATCTGCATATCAATATGATATGTTTGTCGGACCCAATCCTGAAATTGATCTCACGGCATTGTGTATTGATATATCGTATGCCATTGGTGCATCAATGTGGTGATGGTTGTAAGTTGATCGTCATGAATTATACGTGTTCGAGGTAGCTCCTGAAGCATATATTGGTGAATGTCGGAGCTTCTACTTTCCTCTTTGTTGCTGTATCATATTGTTGATGGGAGAAGAATAACCAACTATCACGTCGTTGTTAGTAAGATTCTCCATAGACGGTATCATACGATGAGCTTAGCTTACGTATAGACATCCAGGCTCATCTCTCAAATTCATCCACTGCCTTTTCCTTCTCCTTCCCTTTTTCCTTCCTCGTATAAACATGATCAGTACCTCATCGAACTCCGTGATCTGTGTTTTGTGTGGCATGTGTAAAATACTGCTCCACGGTCCATGCACCACCCTCAACTTGTGTAGTCGATATATACGCCTCCCCGACATCACCGCCATTATCGGTTGAGGAACTGCTATCTGTGTTTGTATTATGTTCTTGGATCGATTGTGAAGGTGCTTCATCACCTGACTCTATTCTTTCCAACGGTGTGGCGGATGCTACTGTCTTTTCCTTTTTCTTTACCATTGCACGCTGAGCGGATGACTGCGACAATTGGGTGTCTGAGGTTGAATGACTACTTCTACCATGTTCTGACTGAGGGGGATCTTCCACATGTTGTGGATGTGCTTCTTCTTCTATTGCCACGATGATAAAATACGAAGGGCGTTGAGGATCTCCTGCCTCATCAAGAAGAGGATCCTCTTGGTTCTTCGCTGCTTCAACCCACTCTAACATTGGCTCAGAATCTTCGTTGTAGAGTTGGAGGTCAATGGGTTCAACATCAAGTTCCTCTGGCTCCTTATCCAGCTCAGCACATCGCAACTTTAGCCGTATGTTATAATAAACATATACTAGTTTCTCTAACCATCTGTACGAGAGTCTATTACGGACCTTCGTATGAATCAATGCAAATGTTGACCAATTACGTTTGCAACCACTAGACGTTGTCATCTGTGAAAGTACACGAATGACAACCTTGCTTAGATGTGGTGCGCCGCCTCCAAATTGTATCCACCACTCGATTGTAAAAATATATAAATAGGATTTTATTAGTATAACAAATAATTAACATTAAATATAATTGACAATCAGTATGTGTAATTTATTCTTACCAGGATTCATAGTGTACCGACTCGATACAGCTACAACATCGGAGAATGAACCAATTATGTCTCGCAAATATCGACTCTCTGTAAGAGCCTCGGCTGCATCAATAACGCTTGGCTAGATTCGATATACAACATTTCTTAGTGCCATTAGTGAATCATTATGCGTTCCGAGGGCATACCGATATTGAATTGCCGGGTTTAGATAATATGCTGCAAGATATAATTTTGTTAGTATAATTTTTAATTAAATTATTCTAAATATGAATTTACTTGTATTATGGATATCTTTATCCATGTGAGCTTCAGTGCGACGATTAATAATTCGTATATATTGGTCAGCCTTAAAATAATTTCTGAATGCTTTTCTGACCTCCTCTCTTGCTGAATTCAGCATATATTTAAGATACGACATCTATGGGCGCTTTTCTATATCAACCTTACGGAGAACAACATAAAGTGGTTCAATACTTCTTATAATTTCAGCCACGGTCTCCCAAAATCTAGAGGAAAGAATTACTTTTTCCATCTTCTTTCTATCGCTCGATTTTAAATATCTGGAATCAGACCACTCTTGTGAGGTGACCATTACCTTCAAGTCATTCCTCTTTTGCTGTAGTGACTTTAATGTAAGGAAATTAGTAGCAAACTGAGTCATTCCCGGTCGAAGTATCTCACTATTTACGTACTTTTGCATTAAGTCGTGGACCCAATGATGATTATATACAAACTTTGTTATTGATTATGCTCGAGCTACACACTTCTTGACCGTGTCCAACTCACCAATATGTTTCAGCATTACATCTATGCAATGAGCTACACATTGAATCCAAAATAATGTTTATCTTTTTTCCATTAATTGCATACCAGCTTTCTTAAAATTTGCTCCATTGTCGGTTATTATTTGCACAACATACTATGGTCCAATCTCCTCTACAACACTATCCATCAAACTCTTAATATAGTTTGCATCTTGGATCTTGTCAGAAGCATTGACTGACTTGTGAAATACTATCCTTCTATTGCAATAAATTAGAAAGTTGATGATACTCATTCTTGTTGGCCCTGTCCAACTGTCGCACATCAGTGTCACCCCATATTCATCCCATTGTCTCTTGAATGATTTGATCCAATCCTTTAGTTCTGCTACTTCTTTATCTAAAGACACATCATGAATCTCCTTTGGTGTTGGAGGTTGGATCCCTGGACCTAGCTTTTAAATGGAGGACACCATGCTCTGATAATATGGACCTTTTGCTGTGTTTACTGGAATTCTGTGAAAGTTGAACCATTTCAAAATTGCTTTCCTAATATCTCATTTTTTTTCTTTTGTATATGCATCATCAATCCGTGTTTGTTTCACTATTTGTGGAGGATAGGCTAGCAGATTGATATCAACAACATCTGATGCAGATCTCCTGCTAAGACCTCTCATCAAACCATGAAGTCCACCATGTCGCATGCTACTAGTTCGACTTAATTGAGTAGGAGCTATTGATTGCCTCATGCTAGCCGACCTTTGTATTCTACTGCCATCGCCACGTTCCCATTGTGAGTCAATTCGTCGATGCCTCATTGCTTCATCGGTCATAAACTGATCCTTTAATCATGCACGAATTCCAGCTGTGAGATCTGGGTCGACATCGCCACGACCCTTATACTGATCATAAACTGGTTGTTGCATAGCCCTACAATATTTTTCCTCGGCTATTGTCTTCTTTTTTAATGCGTCTTCTTTTGCTTCTTGAAGCTTGCGTTGAAATAGTTTACGGATTTCTATAGGAACTTTGTTGCATTTTGTAACATTGGGAAATCCGTCGACCAAATGCATTTTTACCCGAGTCATTCTTCCACCCTTACCAATATAGTCACAATATATATATTGCCAATGATGGCAGTTCCCATCTAACTTTCGGGCATGAACCCATGCATCATCTTGTGGTACTTCTTTTGGTGCCATGTTCCTATTATATTTAAATTACATAAGCTATAAACATGTTGAATTGATCTAATATTGATAAAATATTACTCGAGAATAGAAAGTTTGTGTATAATCAACAAATAAAGAGACAAAACAACTTGGCATTTGAATTATACATATATGTGTCTATTTAATGATCTAATGAAATCAAAATGAACTAATTTACAATTGGAGCAAGCACAAAATCAGAACAAATTCTAATGCAACATATAAAGTGTCCTATCTAGCAAAGTATCAACACTGCAAGGGGCACACAGCATGAGACATTTTTACTAGTTGGATTCAGAGATAGCAAAATATCAAATTACCATCAGATCTGAGTGGATGTAATTCCAAACAAGTTTGGAGGTGAACAGGTGGATCAAAAGAAATAGATGGAATTGGGTAAATTTTAGGACACTGTTGTCTGTATTTATCATAGACAGATTTATAACCTTTGGCACCACTACTCCCTTTCTGGTAGCCAGCCGACATAAGCAGAAGTTTTGGTGTTTTAACATGGTTTATACTGTAGTAACTGGTATGTATTGGTTTATATTGTAGTCGATTTAAAGCAAGGTTTCAAGTATTAGTCAGAAAAAAAACGTAGCAACTGGTATTTATTGGTTTAATCAAAGACTGGTAATAAACCATATAGTTCGGTGATAATCAAATTTCCATAAGAAACAAAACATAGGAAACTATATTGCATATAAGGGAGCTAGCATATCCATCGCTACAAATAACAAACCAAGCTAAGATAAGATTAGATACTTACCTCTTGATTGCAAACTCCTCTCTTAATCTTCATAAATTTATCTCGATTCAATCCACAAATTTATAAGAGTTCAAATGTTGAGAAGGTTTGGAATATGAGAAAGTGAGAGTTTGAGAAAGAGTGAGAGTGTAAAGTGAAATGAGAGAAAGGTGGGTTTAAATAGAGTTAGGAAGGGTTTTTCGACAGTTACAGGGTCTGTAATGATCGAGTTTGACCTTTTACAGGGTCTGTAATAGTCGAGTTCGACTGTTACAAGGATTGTAACGATCGATTTTGATCGTTATAGGGTCTGTAACGGTCGGTAATGATCGAATTTTTTACCGTTATCGCTCGTTATAAGTCTGTAACGATCGATTCCGACCGTTATATACCATGTAACGATCGATTTTGATCATATCGGGCAGTAACGGTCGGAATTTCGATCGTTACCGCTCGATACAAGCCGTATTGGACGATACGGGCCACAAACTAGGTACCGCCCGGTATCGAGCCGTCCGCGTACCAACAATTCATCGGACCAGTATGTACCGCCCATACGGGGTGGTACAAGGCAGCACGGAAAACCTTGATCCCTGATAGAAACCTACAGGGTTCTATCACGGAACCAACTATAAAGTTTGATTCTTACAACAAAGTCTTTGTCCACATTATTAAGTATCATATGAGAGAAATGTCCATTATGTCAGCTGGTCATACCCTCATTTATTAGCAGCAAGTCCAAAAAGTTATCTACTGTCTTCTCAGTATTTGGGTGCACATTGAGGTTCACATTTGCAAACATTAAGACCTTGACTGATGTGGCTCACCATATGGTACAAATTTACAAGCCTCTTGGAGCTACAAAAGTCTCTGAACATGCTTATGTGTTGACAGAGGGCTGTGGGACTTGAAAAGAAGTTTATGAATAAGAAGGGAAAGAAACTGGTTAGGAACATAGAAAAGAACTTTGGAAAGACTGGGAGTACGGTGAGTTATTATAACTGTGGAAAAATGAGTCACTTTGCTTATGAATATACCAAGCAGAAGGTGGCATCTCATTCGATTTTCATAGTACTATTTGCATGAGTTGTTATTATTGTGGAAAGATAAGCCACTTTGTTGTGAATACTAAGAGGAAGAAGGTAGCACCTCATTCTATTTTTCTTAGCAAGTATTTGCTCGTCTAGTATCATCTTGTTCACTGATCTTAACCTTTGTGGATTTTATACTTGGAGGCTGCAAACCATGAAGTTGGAGACCAACAATATTTGTGAAGTACCATCAATTCCGAACTGCTACAAGATGGATAGATGTAGCAATCAGTACTAAAACAAAAGTGAAGGTTATAGACACATACAACTTGGTATTATAAGGTGGCCAAAACTTACTCGTACATGGTGTCCTGATTGCAATTGAGATTTGATAGAAGTTGTTCTCCATATTTTCTCTCAATTGGCATGGGCACCATGAACTAACATCACTTTCAAGATGTGTTGATTTTCCATTGGCTGTATGCAGTAATACTAAGTCAATGGAACATTTGATTTACCATTATGGATCACATGAGGGATTGAGTTGGCATGAAGGACTATGCTTCTACCAAGTTCACATATGATAGTGCAACAATATTTGGGATGTAATTAGCTGATACCTTATGCCAGAAACAAGTGATTGAATCAAACAGCGAAGTGTCATCCATGCTGAAACTATTTTAAAGCACTTGATTGTTCTATGAACTTTCATCCGTAAAGAAACAAAACATCCAATGAGTCATAGTTAGTATTTGCTGGGATAAAAGGTTGAGAATTATGCTATATTTCCAATTTGAATTGGCAGGTGAGCACGAGAAGTGGGGAATGACATGTAATGAATTGTAAATGTAATAAAATTTCTTATAATTTACATGTAACTTAGGTCCTTTCCTTGTAGCTATAGTTTTTAGGGAAAGTGGTGATCCAACATTATTATAGTCATGAAATTGGTATCTTAGTGGGTAGTTTTCAGTTTTAGTCTCTATGCACAAAAACTTTCCTTTCCAGTCATGGTAGGATTTCAAAGTGGGAGATCCTCAGTTTGAATCTCGGTGTAGAATAATTTTCACTTCCATGTAATTGAAGTCGCATGTTTTGGACATGAACAACAATGTAGACCACACCACATGAAAAGTTTTACAAGTTTAAAGAACAATCAGTCTCATCTAACAGTATAATCTTTTAGATGGATTGATGATGCTTTTAAGAATTTATAATTGTTTCAGAGCAGCCCATGAGATTTATCCTTTTTTTTCTTAAATATTTCTCTGTGTTCACCCATATATGGATCTTCACACAAAAGCCTGATCTTAGACTCACATCACTATGTTGCACTTGAGTTCATATGCCAAGCCCATTGATCTTTCATTCAAGCCCATTTATATAGATTGAACTGTTTCCTATAGATCCTTTTGGAAAGAAAGGGCAACCCCAGTCATTACTTTATTTAAGTTGTTTGCATGTGCACACCATTCAATAAGGCAATATGGTCCAGGAAAACATTCTGTTACTAATTCAGTGATTCTGCAACTAACAGAGCCTTATGTGATCAATCTCAGATGAAGTTTGCTCATAACTGAAGTGGTTAGAAGCCCTGCTTAGCAACAAGGAGATGTTGACTGAAATAGGTGTTCTTAGAGTTTTAGACAGTTTACTTGAACCATATCAACCTTTTCTCGCAAGGGAACTCTGATCTCTTTAAGCTCAAATACTGCTGCTTTTGCTACTTGGTTGGTTGAATAACTGTATTTATGTGCCATACCTCGTGCTAAAGGATGATTAAGGGGTTGAGTTAGACTATGAATAAGTACGAGTGATTGTCTTAGAATTAGTGAGGCCTTCTGGATCGTGTCCTAGAAAAACTTGAGCACTGTCATGATTTTTTGTGTATTTTCTAATCTGAGAATCATACTGCTGAGTAACTTACAGAACACAGGCATAGGTGGATCAATGTGTTACAGTCTCTTTCTTATTGTAATCTTGTTTAAAGTTGTCCTGGAGGTGATTATCTCTAGTGGATGACAATGAAATATTCTTGGGAATCTGGATCTCCTCCCATGCCTTTATTTCTTTTGCAATGATCACCCAAAACATTTTGCTTTGGATATGTTGTTGAACTATAAATGTTTATTTGATTATGTGATCTGTTCAGCTCATACAACTGTTTGTGGGTTTGTCCATAATACTAATATTTGCTTTCTCAAAGGGGATTTTTTTTCCTGTACCTTCTAAATTTCTGACAGGAAAGGATCTCAAGGTATAAAAGAAAGAAATGCATGAGATTAGTGAGCATGCAAGGAACATCAAAACCTAATAATGTTTTAGCTGATTTACCAGTAGTGCTCGAGGCAAGTTCTGCTCCTTTAGTTCAGGCCTTAAAGTCTACTGCAGAACAAGATGTTGCTTGTTTTCACTTCCCAGGACATAACAGAGGGAAAGCAGCTCCTTCTATTTTGTCCAATCTTACTGGTCCAGGAGCTTTTCTACATGACCTACCTGAACTCCCAGAGTTGGATGATTTGTTCTCTCCAAAAGGTGCAATTTTAGATGCTCAGGCAGAAGCTGCAAAACTGTTTGGTGCTTCAGATACATGGTTTCTTGTTGGAGGCACCACCTGTGGCATACAAGCTTCGATAATGGCTACATGTTGCCCAGGTGATGTACTCATTCTCCCAAGAAATTCCCACATTTCTGCAACCTCGGGTCTCGTTCTGTCTGGTGCAGTGCCAAAATACATTCTACCTGAGTATAATTCTTGTTGGGATATTGCTGCCGGAATAAGGCCATCACAAGTTGAAGCTGCAATAAAAGAGTTGGAGGAAGTGGGAAAAACAGCAGCTGCAGTTCTCATCACTTCTCCAACATATCATGGCATATGCAGTAATCTGAATGAGATTACTAAAGTTTGTCACTCCCGATGTATTCCTGTAATAGTGGATGAAGCACATGGTGCTCATTTCAGGTTTCATCCTAACTTTCCAAGCACTGCTCTTGAACAAGGTGCAGACTTAGCTGTCCAGTCTACCCACAAGGTTCTATCTTCTCTGACACAGTCATCAATGTTACATATGTCTGGGAACCTTATAGATGCTGAGAGAATAAGAAAATGCCTTCAAATGCTGCAGAGCGCCAGCCCAAGCTACCTATTACTTGCATCATTAGATTCTGCAAGAGCTCAGCTGGGGGAAAATCCAGATACTATTTTTTGTGATGCCGTGAATTTGTCCCTGGAAACCAGAGAAGAAATAGAAAGAACTCCAGGTGTCTCATTACTGGATTTGTCTTGCTTTCTTTCTGGTTTTACTGCTATTGATCCTTTGCGTATCACTCTTGGTGTCTCACAGCTCCGTGTATCAGGCTACATGGCAGATGAGGTATTGTGGGAAGGACATCGCATAATACCTGAGCTTGTAGGAAGTAGCTCACTAACATTTGCAATCAACCTGGGGACTAGCAGGAAAGATATTCAAAGACTTATTTTAGGGGTAAAGAATCTGTCCAGGAATTTCTTTAATGGAAACAAGCTAAAGTCTGATGTCTGGAATGGCGTACGTGCTCCAGCTACATGCTCTTCTATGCAACTTAGCCCTAGGGATGCCTTTTTTGCGAAGAAAAGAAGGGTAAATGTTAGAGAAAGTGTTGGGGAGATCTGCGGGGAGTTAATCTGTCCATACCCACCTGGTATTCCAGTCCTGATTCCTGGTGAGGTCATTACTGAGGAAGCTCTATCCTATCTGTCAAGTGTTTTGAGAATGGGGGCTGCAATTACGGGAGCCGCTGATCACCATCTCTCTTCCATATTGGTGTGTGGTGTATGATGCAACCGGCGAGTCAATTTTTGAAGCTATTCAGATGGGATATTAGCTTGAGAAGAGGGAGTTCAAGGATAGAAGGCTTATTTGCGCTTGGCCAAATAGGCCTTGAAGGGTGTTCAAGGATGGATTTACAAAGTATCTGAGGAATTTATACGACTGCTAGAAAACTTCTGGAAATTTATCATGCGGAGCAACATCGACAGCCACGTAAGAAGGCTAGCCTGATATAGTCAACCTCAGGGCTGTTATATTAATATTTAGTTCAATAGTAGTTAATCGGATGAAAATTTTATTTTCACTATATATAGAAATAAGAAATCGTAGCACTGTCAACCTTCATGAGCTTATGAAGCATTTACCTGAGACTCTATTTATGCAGGATGTTAAACTGGCGAGTCGGGTCTAATCCAGTAACGTAAAAAGGGTGGAATCCACCCGACTCATAAATCAAACTCTACAAGATTGGTCGACTCCGACGAGTTGACTCGTGTGTTGAGTCTAACTTAGCTTTATATAAAAGGAAGAAAAGGGAAGAACTCACCTCAGATATAAACTGACATGTATTTCAATAAAAGATTGATGACAAGAAGTCTCATCTTCTCTCTTGCAGTTCGCAAGAGTGACAAGTAGTCCGAATGATTCTCAACGTCATTGTCACTTCAACCCGTTGGAGCGATGAGGAGACGAGCAGCTTCTCAACATCTCTGTCCTCCTGTTATCCGAAAGAGCGATGAGGAGATGAACCAATTTTTAATGTCGTTGTCACTTCTGTTCCATAGCCCGTAGGCTCAATGTAGGAGCGACAACGACACGAGTCGTTTCTCAATTATCATTATCTAAGGGGTTATGAGATTGTTAGATTATGTTAGTAATATAAGTAGTGGAGAGTCATTAGCATAGGTTGGGTTAGATTGAGGTATTTTAGTGTTATTACGTCCAGGAGAAGATAAAGATAGTGAAAACCTATGAGGAAGGGAGTGAAGAAGTGATAGAGAGAGTGAGGAGCTGTTGAATTGGAGTAACAAGAGAGTGTTGATCCAGAGGAGAAGAACTAGATGATATTGTGGGAGGTTCGGTTGACGAGATTAGTAGTGTACTCCAACGAGGTATGGTTGTTAGAGTGGAACGATGTATGGTTGTTGGAGTGGATCGCACAATAGGAGACGCATGGTGTTAAAAAGAAAATGTAGACTCCATAAAAATAATGTGACATGATATAAAAACTTTTTTTAGTATGAGTGTCATAGTAGCGGAAAGCATTATATTCAAGAGAGTATCATATCAAAATGTAAGGCTTAGATCTTGGTGTTATGTTATGTGAGGCATACAGACATACTATGGATAACATAGATGGCTAAATACTTTGAGTTTTTGAAGATTGGGAAGTAAAATAGATTTTTTTCAATTTGTGACTAATATTGTAGGACTTGAGTGAGAATACAATTAATGAGGTAGACTACAGTTTGAAAGGTTGCTGACCAAAAGGTTAGTGGCATGAAGGCTTGATGTAGAAGTGTTAGACCAATTTCAACTATATGTCAATATTTGCGTTCGGCTGAGCCAACTAGTTGAGGAGTATGTGGGGGTGACTTGAGTTGTTGTATATCACAAACTAACAAGTATGATGCAAGGGTTGATATTCAACTCTGCCATCCGAGCAGACTGTTCTAATTGTAGATTGAAAGAAATCCTCGGTCAACTTTATAAAGTTGGTAAAGATTGTTGAAACTTTAGATTTATGATAGAGAAGATATAATCATGTGTACTTCGTAAAATAGTCTATGAAAATATTATAAAATCTAAACTTGTTAAAAGAAATGATTAGGGTATAAATAATTTCAAACAGTTTAGAGTAAGATATGAAGGATATTCTAAAGGAGAGTAAATGACTCTTATTGCTATGATATACATTACAATGAGTTATAATGCAACTTGATTTAAAAGTAAGAAGAGAATAATAAGAGTAATTTTTACTGGATAGAGGATGAGGAATGACCAAGACAATGATATCATACGTCAATTAGAATGATAATTGAAGAGTGAGCAGTGGGCTAGGTTATTTGTGGAGCAGCTGATAGCCACTCACAAATATTATCTTTATTTGGCCTCGAACCCCATGCTCAAATCCTTGATAAGAAAAGGGTCAGGAAAGAATTCAATTGAAGTATTATTTTGTTTATAGAATTGAGAAATGAAAATGAGATTTTCTTTAATATGTGGTGCACACAGAATATCATCGAGTGTAAAAGTTATAGTATATAAATTAAGTGTTATGGAACAAGTATGAGTAATGAAAATTCTTTTACCATCACCGATGATAATATTTTCATTTTTGTTATAATTGTTGTGGATAGACAAGTTCTATAGATCAGAGGTAATATGATAAGAGGTGCCAGAGTCTATGATCTAATTATATTGACTAGTAGTCAGAGTAGTCATTATTAGGAAACCTTATCAGAGCATTACATGCATAGTAGAAAAATAAAGCAAAAGATTTTCCACATTTATCATGTTATCATGCGATGATTGGTGTGTGAAAACTGTAAAATCAAAAAATCTGCACGTTATGTGTTATATATTTTACCTAGGAAGATCGTATATCCTTAAAAACCCAGATCCAAAAGGAGAAGATGAAGGAGGTCAGCTATCCTCCTCTCTAGCGATATCCACACGGTGGATTGATGCAGCGATACTCCTCCAATCACAGCGTAAAGACTCATAGCTTCTGCACACATTCTTCGTAGCCTTTTGTACACCACCTTACTGCAAGCATGAAAGAAGAACTCTTTTCTTCTTCACTATCCTCATGCACCAAGGAGAGGGGCGGTCGGCTGAGAAGAAGGAGGGAGGAATAGGATAGGGCACCCAAAGGTGCAACCTATCCCCTTTCCCTACCTCTTATTTATAGAGAGCCTCTTTAACCCTAATGGATCATACTTTTAGTAGATATTGGATCTCTACTAAATTGCCCTAATATCTTGGATTATTGGATCTTTATCCAATAATCTTAATTCACCTCTAGGTAGGCCTTATGCAAGGAATCCAGTAATGATAAGCCTTATCCAATGAAACAAGAGCTTATTGGATAACTCATATCAAATCCTCTACTCGTCGCAACATACATCATATGTGTATGACCCTCTAGGCCCAATATCGAGCTGACTGTGAGTTACACCTGTTAGAACTCTTCCTAACTAGAACTCCTTCTGACTCAGTAACTTGTTATCCCATAACAATTCACTCAACTTATCGACTATGGATGTAATAGGCCACAACGCCATAATCCCCAAATGGTGCAGGGGGATCTAATCCATTGGACCTATCTGTCCTTAGTTACCATGTATCTATGTTCTCTTATCTATCTAATATCTCAAAGACTATATATTAGGCATGATATTGGTAAGCCTTATACAAAATCCATCCGAGTCTTGCTCTAATTATAGTCTCCCAGAGAACTCATTTTCTCTCAATCCGAAAAACCTTGCTAAAGAAATTGCTCGAGTGAAAGTTCACAGGATATTCTTCTCGTGACATTAAGAGTGGTCGATCTTCTATTGTTATTTAATTACCTTCATAAGGTTGGCTACCAATCTTGATAACTAGTTGTACCAATTTGGAACTTCCGGACCTATAAGTCCAATGTCAAAGAAAGGAGTACTCAAATAATATATCCTTAGTGTCTCAAGTCTAAGGACCAGACACATAATTTGAACTAGGGAATCACTATCCAATGTCAGGTATCAGTAATCATCTAATATTTTGGAAGTGAATCAATCAGTGAACTCATTTTTCAATGAGCACCTATATTATAACCTTAGTGTCCCCATACGAGCGGCTATGAGACTAGTCGCTTTTATCACATAACTGGATATAGAGTATCTAATATGTCTAATTATCTTGATATCTCTCTCGAGTAACTTATGTCCGAGATCATTTGAGATCTATATTTAAAAGTGAACCGGTCTCATTATCGTAATCTCATCACGATCTGATTCTCATTACATAGATCCAAGGACATCACAATATATATAGTATCAGAAAATATCAATAATAATAATAATAATAATAATAATAATATAGGCTTGTAGGGTACCTATAACCAGTAGTCATGAGATTCGCCTGAGGCCAATTTAATGAAGTAGGAAGTCTAGGTCAAGATTAATAGACTTTTGCGAAGTATTCGACTTTAACACATAACTAGCAAACGACTCTTTGTTGGTTTGTGTGGGTAGGATGCCATGGCTAGAAGTTGTCACCTTGATAGTTGTTGAAGTGGTAATTGAAATATTGAGGATGTGGAGGAGAGAAGGTTTAGTTGGTGCCCACAAGTTGAGGAGGTATCGACATTCTTGTTATAATGGTTGTTTTTTCTCTTGGATTTTTGATTCACTTGAGCTATGATGGTTGGTCCTGACAACTTATCCTCACACTTTAAATATATCTGATAGTCAGCCAACTTGACATAGAGTTCTTTGAACGACATCGATGACTCATGTACTCGAATTATTACTGACAGTTCCTTGTACTCATCTCCTAAGCTATTAAGACTATAACTTCTTCATCACTGAGGGAATGACCTGTCAAAGCTAGGTTATCGATGATAGCAACTGAGATTTCCCCAATCACATGAGAAAATCTCAGTGCTCTATTGAGGGAAATCCTCCCTCCTAACCTATATAAATAGGAAATGTGTCAATAAACTTTCATCAAGTTTATTTTCATGTTTACTCAAGGAGGAAGAGGGGGAGGAAGCTGTAGTCATTACTGAGCGATTGCTATCGTCCAACAACAAGAATATAGCTTGCTCTAGGCAAGAGGCTCTAATACCACGATTGAGTAAAATGTTAAGACAAACTTGATGGAAGTTTATTGATATGTTTCCTATTTATATAGGTTACGAGGGAGGATTTCCCTCAACAAAGTAATGAGATTTACTCGTGTAGTTGGGGAAATCTGAGCTGCTATCATGGTCTTTAACGAGCTTCGTAAGGACCACTTTGGCATGATCGCGAAGCTCTGTGCCAACACCGGTGCCGACATAGCCATCATCATCTTCTGCCCCGACAGTTGCCTCTTTAACAGGCTACTTGATTCTCATGTTTTCTTCCTTATGATGCTGTACTCCATTTAACAAGAATAAGATTTACACAGGAAGGCTGAGAATAAATACTAATTTAAATTTTTATTGATAATAGGTATGAATTTATATAGATTATAAAATATAATTTTATATGAACTTTTTATCATTAATAAATATAAAATATTAATCTAAATCATCTTATAATGCAAGAGATCACTTTGAGATCATGATCTCATTATTGATAGAATCATGATAATGTGTTATCATAATTTTTATGATTTAAAATCATTATAATATATTATCAAAATACTAAGAAGATCATGGTAATTTTATTATAATTTCTCTTTTTTAATTATATATTCTAATATACCCCCGGTGCTTCCATTGGAGACATCGATCTTTGACTATAGTAGAATAAATTTCTGGCAAGATAAAGGTTCGATAAGAGCATATATAAGTTGATCAAGACATGAGATAAATATAACTCATCATTTAGAACTTATTACGAATAATGTAAAAATTGATAGCAATGTGCTTCATTTGAGAGTGGAATATAAAATTAGTGCATAGTTATATTATCCTGATATTGTCACAATATATAGATGGAGGATCAAGGATTATAACATAGTTTATATAGCAATGATTGAATCCAACAAAGTTTAATAGTTATAAAAACAATCACTTGATATTCAACCTTTATAAAAGATCTTAAAAAAGAGAATTATTTCTTGAAACTCCAAGAGATTATATTATGACCAAGAAATATGATATAAACACTAGCAAATGTCCTATTGATATTTGAAAAATTATGAAGCAACAAAAAGAGTCCTTTTAAAGAAATAAGTCAACATCAATGGTTTTCTTTTAAGTACCAAAGAAAAGACATTTAACAGTTATTCAATAGTTAAAAGTAGGCCTGTATATAAATTGAGATAATTTATTTACTACATATGCAATATCCAAATAATTGATTGTCAAATGCTACATATGCAACTCATCGTCTATGGATGCACTAGGCCATTATACCATAGTCCCCAGATGGTACAGAGAGATCCAATCCATTAGACCTACCTATTCTTAATTAATATATATCTATAGTCCCTCATCTATCTAATATCTTAGAAATCATATATCGAGCATGGTACTGTCAGGCCTCATACGAACTCCATCTGATTCTCGCTGTAATCGGATTCTTCCGGAGAACTCCTTCTCCCTCAATTTGAACGACCCTAACTATGGATTTGCTTTAGCAAGAGCACATGAGATATTTCTCTTGTGATACAAGAGTAGACGATCCTCTATTGATACTCAATTATCTTCATATGGTTGCCTACTAAACCCAAAAATCAATTGTACTAAATCTAGAACTTCATGACCTATAAGTCCGGCGTTAAAGAAAATAGTACTTAAATAAGACATCCTTGGTGTCTTAAGCCTAAGGACTAAACATACAACTGGGACTACGAAATTGCTATCTAACGTCAAGTATCATTAATCATCCAGTATTCTGTAAGCAGATCAATCAATGAACTCATTCTCAAATGAGCACCTGTATTATACCCTTAGTATCTCCATATGAGCTGCTATGAGACTAGCCACCTCTATCATATCGATATATATATAGTAGTACATTGATCTGTTTGATTATCTAATGTCCCTCTTGAGTATCTTATGATCGGGATTAATAGGATTTTTGTTTAAAGTTGAACTGGTCTCATTATCATGATCTCATCATGATCTGATTCTCATTGCATAGATTTAATGACATCATAATATATATATTCATAATAGATAATATACAACGTAAGAAAATACCAATAATAATAATAATATAAAAAGACTATATAGCGTATCACATGTATCATCACTCACAGGATTGGCTTCCAGGGCACCTGTAATCAACAATCTCCCACTTGACCTAACGCCAATCACATATGTGTTTGATCTTCATTAGACCCCTATGATACTAAAATCCAATCTGACACAATGATTTCATTAGTGGATCTACAATATTATATTAAGATGGAACTCTTTCTATTATTACATCTCTATGTTGAATCTCATATTTTGATTATAAAATCAATTGATGAGTTTTATTAGCTAACCTGTGTGTTAGAGATGAATGATGCAAGATTAACTATGACAAGACAATACAATCAGATGTTAGGTTAGAGTCAAGTTCGGGCATCGGGCCGAGGTTTGAACGATGCAATGGGAACTCATCGGGAGATCATCGAAAGCTAGTTGACGGTATCGAGGGCTTGTTGGGAGTTCACTGAAAGCTTGCCGAAGGTATCTAGGTCTTGCCAGGAGTTCGTCGAAGGTGATTGAGAGCTTGTCACTAGAAGATGATCGAGACTCACTGGGAGTTCGCCGAAGGTTAACAAGAAGATCACCGGGAGTTGGGAAGGTTACTTGACATGTTAGTTAAATTGATTGTATTTGTATACCTTAGTTTGCCATAGTTAGTATCGGTTTATTTTAGAGTCTAAATTAAGTTAGATTTGGAAGAAATCCAAACTAACTTAATATGAGGCAACCGGGTCCACTTTAGGTTGGATTTGAGCTCAGGTTGAGCTCGTTTCATTGACTTGGGAAGGGGTCAACAAGAGATACAAGTTGGGTATGCAAAAGTATGGAAAAAGTGATTTTTATTGGATTCCCGATGGTAGTATCACCCAGGTCAGTAGTTGTACTGCCCAATTGGTGGTTGTACTATCATAGCCTTGTTTTCAGGGCACTTTTGATGGTAGTATCATTGGCACCAATGGTAGTACTGCTCGTACGCAGAATTTACAAAAAAGTTTAAATTTTAGCTCTATTTTTGAAGCCAATTGGAGTCTATAAATACCCGAAGTTTTCTTGCTTAGAGAAGCAAGGGGTGGTGTGTTGGTTACCGGTGCCTTACAAGCCAATCACGTGAGTGATGGCATGTACGACATGCTGCATGATCTTTTTACTTATGATTAATATTGGTATATTCTTACATTATATTATCTATTACATATATATTGTGATGTTCTTGGTTATGTGCAATGGGAATCAGATTGTGATGAAATCACGATAATGAGATCGATTCACCTTTAAACATAGATTCTAAATAATCTTGGTCATAGGTTACTCAAGAGGGATATCGAGATAATTGGACAGACTGGTGTACTATATACATATCCAAATGATGGAGGTGACTGGTCTCATAGCTACTTGTGTGGAGACACTTAGGATATAATACATGTGCTCATTGTAGAATGAGTTTACTGATTGATTCGCTTATGGAATCATGTATGGTTAATGATACCTAATGTTAGATAGTGATTCCATAGTCTCAGTTGTCTATTTGGTCCTTAGACTTGAGACACTAAGGATGCCTTATATGAGTACTTCTTTTTTTGATGTTAGACTTACAAGTTTGAAAAGCTCCAGATCTGGTACAACTGGTTATCGGGATTGGTAGCTAATCTTATGAAAATAACTGAGTATCAATAGATGATTATCTACTCTCGGTATCACGATAGGAATATTTCATATGCACTTGTTTGGATAAATCCCTGGCCAAGGTTATTTGGATTGAGAGAGGAGTTCTCCAGGAGAATTCGATTAGAGCGGGACTCGAACAGATTACGTATATGATATGACAGTACCATATCCAGTATATAATCTTTGGTATATTAGTTGGATAAGGGATTGTAGATACATGCTAATTAAGAATAGACATATCCAATGGATTTGATCCCCCTGTACTGTCTTGGGACTATGGCATAGTGGAAGCGACTCAGATAGCTCCGTATCGGGCCTAGAAGGTCACACAAATATGATGAATGCTTAAATGAATAATGGATTGGATAGAGATCCAATTAGCCCCTATTCTCATTAGATGAGACCCTATGCTGATGGGCTCCTTGCTTGAGACCCAATTAGAGGCCTAAGGAGATTATTTGATAGAGATCCAATAATACAAGGTTAGTGGATTATTGGATGGAGATCTAATACCCACTAAGGCAAGAACCCTAGGGTTTTTGGTAGCTCTCTATAAATAGGAGGGAGGTTCATGGTTGATAAGCTGCAGCTTTGGCCATCCCCTCCTATTCTCCTCCCTCCCTCTACACAAGAGTTACGAGATCAAATTAGAGGAGTTTCGTTGTAGATATTCATTGTGTGGATACTGCTAGAGAGAAAGATGCATGACTTCCTTCATCCTCTCCATCCGGATATAGAATACAGGGGGGATATACGCTCTTCTTAGGTAATCAATCTATCATATGACGCAGTTTTATTATTTTTACAATTTTCTCATAACCCAATCTTTTGCATAATGATTTGATCTGCATAGGAAACTGGTTTTCTTTTAGTTTTCACTGCGTATGTGATGTTCCCGCTGAGGTTTCCCAACATTTTGAATGAAAAAGTGGGATAAAATTCTGAGTTGTAAAATTTAAAAGCTTTCCTTGAGTGCTTCAAAGTGTAAAGTGAGTCTAAGGGAAGTGAAAAACTCTTGTAAAAGGTTCCTCTCCTAAACCTATAAAAATGAGAGAAGTGTAAGAGATTTAGTTTTCATGCATAGAAGAAGATCATTTAGTGGACTCCGATGGGCCTCGATGAAGGAAGACTCCAAAAAATGGACATAGGTCAAGTTTTGGTCGAACCACTATAAAATCTATGAGCATCTATACTCTTGTCTTTTTCAGTGCATTTAATTATTCTTAATTAGTTTGAAGAAAGGTACATGCATCATCTTTCAATATTGTTTCAAATTGTTTATTTATTCGCTTTCGATTTCTTCTTTAAAATTAAGCAATTTTTTCAAATCGAGTATTTTTACAATTACACTAATTCAAACCCCCCCGTCTCTTAGTGTCAATTTGATCATAACAATTAGTATCAGAGCCACGTTGTACTCATTGGATTAACACCTAAGTGAGTAAATGACTTATTATGATGTTAACGAGGATCAATGCATCACAAGTCCTCCCATGTTCAATGGGACAAATTACACATATTGGAAAACAAGGATGTTTTTTTTCTGATTTCTATGAATTTCAATTTATGGCACATTGTTGAAAATATTTTTGAAAAGTCTTATAAACCAATGATCAAATAGAATGATTTAGAAAAAAAATTTTAAAATGCAAAAGCAATGAATGCATTATTTTGTACTCTTGATAAAAATGAGTTTGATCGAGTTTCTTCTTGTGCTTCGGCTTTTGATAAATGATATACATTAAAAATCATATATGAAAGCACAACTAAATTAAATGAATCATTAAATGAAATGATCCGTAAAAATGATCTTGAAGAATACCTGCTAGAGAACAGGAATAGAAGTACTTTGAAAACACAACAAAACCTTCTAAAGAATAGGAAGGATTGTGAACTAAGAACAAAGATTATACCTTCCAAAGAACAGGAAGGAAATATAACTGAGAAGAACAATTGACTCCTCGGGTAAAACCTCGAGTGATGAGACCTTTAAACTTTTGACAAATGAATTGGATAAATTAATGAACAAAAATAATAAAAATAAACTTAAATTAGACAAAACCTCTTTCTATGAATGTAAGAAGCCGAGGCGCTTCGAAGATGAAGAGCACGATTAAGAAGAAGTGGAGAATCTTACGCTTATAGCCATCTTTGATGAATTGTCAAATATTTTTCATGAGCTTTATAATGAATCTAGAATTATTAGCAAATCCTATAAACTACTTAAGAAAGAGCATACATCATTAGTTAGTAAACTTAAAGAATGTATGATGCATCACCATCACACAATTCTTACTTTAAATGTGAAACATTAGAAGAACTTAAAAAGGAAAATATCATGTTAAAACAAACTTCACAAAAAATTAAAATATAAAATAAATCCCTAAACATGATCCTTGCAAATAAGGGTCATGATCATAAGAAAGAAGGTATAGCTTTGAAGACAATTGTCAACAAAAGCCAACTATCTTCGTTAAAGGACCCACTTAAACTCCATCTAAAATTAGATGTAACTTTTGTGGTAGATTAGGACATATAGCTTATAAGTGTTCATTTAGAATATATAATCTACATAAATTAATGTGGATTCATAAAGGAATCATAAACAACCTCAAACCATTAGAGAAAACAGGAAGAACCTTTCATGAGGGACCAAAACTCAAATGAGTATCTAAAACAAAACCTTCCATCTTATAGAGTTGTCTCCTAACAAGACTAGGAGCAAGAAGGAATGATATATTGATAGTGGATACTTAAGCCATATGACTTAGAGATCTAAATCACTTATCAAACTCTCTAGCCAAAATGATAAAAATAAGAAAAAAATATTTGAATCAAGATGATTAAAACTTAATGATCTTTGTTTCGATTATAACAAATCTTCTTATTAAAAATAGTTTATGGATATATAACTAATCTTGATGATGCATAAGTAGAGCATGTTTTATAATACAAAAATAAATTAGAGAGCTTTAGTTTTTTTAAAAAAAACAATCTACGTTGCCTTCATTGAAATTTCCTAAAAATCGATTTTGATGGTAATTTTGGATATGTTTTCAAATGATTTCTTATGAAAAATATTGACGAATCTATTCAACTTTATTGATATTTCTTGATTTTGATGATTTGATAACTTAAATCATAATCTTGACATCTTAAGAAATTAAAACTTGAAATATTTATATAAATTAAGTTCATTCAATGAGAATTATATAAATAATTAATCATAATTTGTCTCTTTAGACTAATAACTTAAAAATCTTCTTATGAACATATTCTTGACAACTTGAAGTTTCCTATATATAAATTAAGATCTTCTATCTTTTCTTCTTTGCAATTTATTCATGATCTTGATATTTATAAGTTGATATTTTTATGAATGAATACTCTTCTTCTTTGATCTCCTAAGATTTCTAAAGCTTTGAATCTTATCTAAGAAGAGATTTATCAAAATAAATCATGTCCTTTGACATTCATGATTTGATAATAATATCCATCATGATATGATTATTTATGACTTCCTTCTTAGTATAACTTATCTCACAAAATTATGATGAGTTGAAAATTAAATGAAAATTTTCTTATCGTGAATATTTCCTTGACTTATAGACTTGTCATATCTTTAATAGAAATCAAAATTTTAACTTCTATGATTTCTTGTTTTGCTAAAAATGAGATTTATGATTTTGATAATTATAATTTAAGATTTTTTACTCAAGATTGTTTAGATCTCATAAGATTTCTTGTTATAAGAGTTATTCAATTAAATCATATCTTTTATCACTTAAAATTTTGATTTTTCATCTTTAATGACATGATGGCTTTGTACTTATAGTCATAAAGGAAACATATCATCATAATCATTTTTGAAAATAAAAAAAGGGGAGACAAAATTATTAATTTGGTTAGAAGAAAATTAGATATAAAAAATCTTCTAACATTGGATGAGGAGCGATTTGGTTAAAAGAAAATTAGAAATTTTAAATACATGAGATTTGCATGATTTGATTTCTAAGATTTCTTGATTACTTATGTTGAAATTCAAAAACAAAAAGGAGAGGTAAATTTATTAAATTATATATTTTGGTACTTAAAGATTTGATTTTTCATCTTTAATGACATGATTCCCTTGTGCTTTTGGGTGTAATTAAAAGATGGAGGTAGAAGAAAAATTATACTATCATATTCCATTTTAACAATCAGACAGAGAGAAAAATTGATATCTTAACAACAAAGCCAATAGACGAGGTATAATTTGATTATAAAAAATTTTGAAATGATTTTAATTCTTCTAAATGCATGAGTTGCCATCGTATTCTTGTTTTTGCAAAATGAGTTTTTTTTTAACTTATATAAGATGAATTTTAATTCTCCAAATGTATAAGTTTATATCATATTTCTGCTTTTGCAAATTGAGCTTCTTATCAAAATTTACATGAGACGATTTCAAATCTTTTAAATGCATGAGATAGTTTCATATCATGTGATTCATAAGCTTCTTGTCTAATCGAATCTTTGATGGAATAAATAATTACATAAGATGAATTTATATAAAACAAAATTTTTTATCTATTTTTTTGAGTTGCTTTAAATTTATATAAGATGAATGCATGAGTAGACCTTGGATTTCTTAGATTTTAATCTCATCTTCGAAATAATCTTTTTATAATTTACGTCCACAAGAGATCAAGAGTTCTTCTTAGTGATTAGATGCTTGTCTTTACAAACCACCCCTCATTTCTTCTTCTATTTTATTCACAAAGGAGAAGAAAATTTATGATGAGAAAATTCTACCTTTCATCCAATTTTACTAAGGGGGAGCAATGAAATAAAATTTTCATATATTGAATGTTTAGATATGTAATCAATACTTCTCGTTTTGTTGATAACAAATAGGGACAAACTTGAAAGATGATGAACATTTATCTTAAAATTATTTGCTTAATATTTTACTTTTTTGTTAACGACAAAGGGGGAGAAATGATATATTGATGAAAAATATAGAATATTAATGAAAAATGGTAAAATAGGTATTTCTCCTTTTTGTTGAAAACAAAGGGAGATTAATGATTAATGACTTAAGGGAGAGAATTTAAAATTGATGTATGAATTTGAAATTAATATTGTTTCACGATGAATAGATATATGTTTTGAAATGATTGATGACTTAAGAGGGAGAATTAATTTTTTATGACTTAAGAGAGAGAATTTGAAATTGATGTATGAATTTGAAATTAATGTTGTTTCATGATGAATGGTTATATGTTTTGAAAATTTTTGATATATTGATGGTTGATGACTTAAAAAGTAAAAGTCGTTTGAAATTAATATTGTTTCACAATATATGAATGTATCCCTTAAAAATCTTTGATATATTAATGGCTGATGAATAAAGGGGGAAATTATTGTATGGATATATGTTTTAAAAATTTTGAAATATTTATGAATGATATCGTGCTTAAATTCAAAAGTGCTGGGTTCGTTTGAATTCAAGTTTGTTTTATCCCATGGAGTTTACATAGAGGGAGTTAAGATTAAATCAATTGGTTGTCATCATCTAAAAGGAGGAGATTGTTGAATCTTAGATTTTGATAATGAAATCAATTGATGGTTTTATTATCTAACCTGTGTGTGAGAGATGAATGATGTAGGATTAACTATAACAAGATAATACAATCAGATATTGGGCCGGAGTCAAGTTCGGGCATCGAGCCAGGGTTCAAACAATGTAGTGGGAACTCATTGGGAGATCGTCGAAAGCTCTCCAAAGGTATTAGGGGCTTGCTAGGAGTTTGTCGGAAGCTCGTCGAAGCTCACCGAGAGCTCGCCGAAGGTGATTGGGAGCTTGTTGGGAATGCGTCAGGGGTTGCCAAAAGATGATCGAGATTCACCGGGAGTTCGTCGGAGGTTACCGATAAGATCGCTGAGGGTTGAGAAGGTCATTTGACACATTGGCCAAATTGATTGTAATTATATGCCTTAGTATATCGTAGTTAGTATCGGTTTGGTTTAGAGTTCAAATTAAGTTAGATTTGGAAGGAATCCAAATTAACTCAATGTGAGGTAACTAGGTCTACTTTGGGTTGGATTTGAGCTCAGGTTGAGCTCATTTTGTTGACCTGGGAAGGGGTCAACAGAAGGTATGAATCGGGTATGCAAAAGTTTGGAAAAAGTAGCTTTTGTAGGATTCCTAATGGTAGTACTACCATAGCCCTATTTTCAGGGCACTTTCGGTGGTAGTACCATTGGCACCGGTGGTAGTATCGCCCGTACACAGAATTTACGAAAAGGTTTAAATTTTGACTCTATTTTTTATGCTAATTGGGGTCTATAAATATCTCAAGTTTTTTTACTTGGAGAAATAAGGGTGGTGAACAAAAAAGTGGGATAAAATTTTATTAAAGAGTTATAAAATTTGAGAGCTTCCCTTGATTGCTTCATAGTGTAAAGTGAGTATAAGAGAAGTGAGAAACTATTGTAAAAGGTTCCTCTTATGAACTTGTGAAAAGGAGAGAAGTGTAAGGGGTTTAATCTTCACCTATGAAAGAAGATTATTTAGTGGACTCTGATAGGCCTTGACGAAAGAGGACTTGAAAAGTGAACGTAGGTCAAGTTTTGCTAAACCACTATAAAATCTGTGAGTTTTTCTTTTTTTATTTAATTTCAACATTCATTAGCTAAAACGAAATTTTTTGATCTTAAGTTCGATTCACTCACGTATTTAAAATTCCATGGTTTTATTTCAAACAAAAGTTTTCTTTAAACCAAGTTTTTAGCTCTTACACTAATTCACTCCTCTCTCCCCTTTTAGTGTCAATTGATCCTAACACTCTATGAGCCACATTCTCTCTGATCAAGTAGAACCTCCTTAGAACATGTTCTGATAAGTCCCAGGTTTCATTACTTAATCAATCGCCCATTATTATCGCATTATATCGGAAACAGTTTCTCGTTGTTAGGTACAACTCCCAAGTCCTCGATGAACTTCTTCATCTATACACTCTCTTTTGATGCTTCTGCCACAATAATGTAATCTACCTCTTTGGTCGAGTCAACAGTAGTATCTTGCTTGGAACTCTTCCAACTTATTGCTCCTCCATTGTAGAGAGCATTCCTATATCATTCCTACTAACCAAGCCTTCACTAAGAAGTGTCAGATAGCCAAGCTTTAATTATGGAGGGCATTCCTAGATCATTTTCACTAACCAGGATGTTATCCATATATAGTGCCAAGAAGGTGATAACGCTCCCACTTACCTTCCTGTACACACAAGACTCATCTTCGTTCTTTACGAAGTCATAAGATCTGATTGCCACATCAAACTTATGTTTCAACTTCGGGAAGCTTACTTCAGTCCATATATAGACCTAAGTAACCTACACACCTTATCTAGACTCTCTTTAGATACGAATTCCTCTGGCTATATCATACACATCTCCTCCTCAAGGTTGCATTGAAAAATATGGTTTTTACATCCATATCTTATAGTCATAATATGTAGCAATAACAAAAAAAAATCTAATGGATTTCAGCATGGCTACGGGTAAGACGATTTCGTCAAAGTCAACTTCTTGCCTTTGATGATACCTTTTGGCCACCAGTCTTGCCTTATAAGTCTTCGACTTTCTATTTACTGTGATCTTCTTCTTGAAGATCCACTTGTAACCAATAGGTACAATACATCAACTAGGTTCTAAACCTTGTTAGAGTACACGTGTCTGCTCCTTAGACTTGAGACAATAATGATGCCTTATTTGAGTACTCCTTTCTTTGAAACCGAACTTATAGGTCCGAAGAGTTTCAGATCTAGTACAATCAGTTATTAGGATTAGTAGTCAACCTTACAAAGGCAATTGAGTATCAATAGAGGATCATCCACTCTTAGTATCATGAGATGAATATCCCGTGTGTTTTTGAGAGAGAATGAGTTTTCCTAGAGAATCCGATTAGAGCAAGACTTAGATAGATTTCATACGTGGCCTAATAGTATCATGTCCAATATATAATCTTTGGGAGCTTAGATGGATGAGGGATATGGATATATGATAACTGAGGGTAGACATGTCAAATAGATTAGATCCCTTATACCATTTAGGAACTATGGTGTAGTGGCCAAGTACGTCCATAGTCGATAAGTTGAGTGAATTGTTATGGAATAACAATTCAGAGTCAAAAGGAGTTCTAATAGGTGGAACTCATGATCAACTCAGTATTGGGCCTAGAGAGCTACACATATATGGTGGATGATTATGGTGAGTAGAGGATTGGATATTCATTATTTAATTAGCCTCTATTCTCTTTGGATAAGACCCAACATTGATGGACTCCTTGCATATATCCCAATTAAAAGCCAATTAAGACTATTGGATAGAGATCCAATAATCAAAGAAGTGAGGATAATTGGATGGTGATCCAATATCCACTAAGGCAGGATCCACTAGGGTTTTGGTAGCGCTCTATAAATAGGAGGTAGGGGCGGCCAATAAAGGGATAGGCTATACCTTTAGCCTCCCCCTCCTATTCTTCTTCCTCCCTCATCTTCTCAGCTGACCACCCTCTCCCTACTGTGAGAGGGCAGTAAAAAAGATATGAGATCTTATTTCACATTCACTGCAAGAAGGTGCACAAGAGTTATAGGATTTTGGTTACAATTAGAAGAGTATCACTACAATAATCCATAGTGTGGATACTACTAGAGAGGAGGACATCTAACCTCCTTCATCCTCTCCTATTAGATCTGAAAGTTTTATGGATTTACGATCTCCCTTAGTAATCAATCTCACACTAGTTATAATTTTTAGATTTTATGGTTTTTCGTGTACTAATCTTTGCATGACGATGTGATAAACATGGAAAACTAGTTTTGTTTTATTTTTTGTTACACATATGATGCTCTCTCATGGTTTCCCAATAATGGTAACAGTAAAACCTCTTAACTTGACCATAACCTTAGGCTGTGCTGCTCTAAATTCAGCATCAACACTCTACACGATGCTTCTCCCATATATAGCTACTATGTGCTTTTATCTTATATATATATATATATATATATAGAGAGAGAGAGAGAATATAGAAATATAATGTTTCCTATAAAATATAATTCCTCACAATTCTTCCTATGCCTGCTTCAGAGCTAGATTTCTCTTACAAAAATTGGTTTTTAGACTACGTGTGATGAGATTGAAATGCATAAATTGTTTTCTATGTATCTTGCTGTTATTTTTTTTTAGTTTTTAGATCTAGATAGCATTTTTTCTTACTATGAAGAGGTGATATAGAGAAGTCTTTTGAGGTCTTTTGATGTCAAAATTGTTGACATGAAAATGAGGGAAAAGTGCAGCAACTATTGTTGCCCTATGGCAAGGGTGTTGCTCTTAACCCGACTGAAAGCAGCATGGCCAAGAGCAGCAAGCTCTTGGCCATGGCAGCAGCCTCCCCATGCGGCCAAGAGTCCTCGCCACAAGGATTAGTTGGGAGGCCAAGGTTGTTGAATCTCGAATTTTGATGATGAAATTAATTGATGGGTTATTGATCTAACATGGATTGTTAGAAATTGATTGATGCAAAATTAATTACGATAGAATGATTATTATAATCAGGATTAGCCAAGGCTAAGTCCATGCATCAGGTGGATGCAGTTGGGAGCTTATCAGGAGTGCGTTGGGACTCGCAGAGGGTATCGGGAGTTTACTAGGATGGCGCAAGAGAGTTCGTCAAAAGAAGACCGAGACTCGTCGGAAGATTATTGGGGGTAGCCGAAAAGCTTGCTGAGAGTTAGGATGGTCTTGTAATGAATACTTGACAATTATGATTGTATTTAATTAAGTCATAATTAGCATCGTACAGGACTAACTGTGATAGGAGCAATGAAGTTAAAACTAGATGATGAGCCAAGATCAAGCTTAGGTATTAGGCCGGGTTTGGACGATGTTGTGGGATCTCGTCGAAGTTCGCTAGGAGATTCACTGAAGGGATTGGGAAACTCGTTGGGAATACACTGGGAGATCGCCGAAAGAAGATCGGAAGACTCACCGTAAAAATGCCGGAGGCTATCAGATTGGCGGGAGTTAAGTCTTGATTATCTTGATTGATCATTAAGTGTTGTAATCATTGAGTCATAGTTAGGGTTTGAGTCCAAATTGAGTTAGATTTGGAATGAATTGAAATCAACTCAATAAGGAAATCGGGTCCACTATTGGGGTTTGAGCTCAGGTTGAGCTCAATTGGTTGACCAAAAAGTTGGTCAACATCAGGTTCAAGCCAGAATTCAAAAAGTGAAGGGAACCACTTTTGCAAAAATTTTGGCAGGTAAACCGCTGGTGAGCGGCGGGTGTACCACCACCGCCCAAGCTTTCGGGTGACTAATGACGATTGACTCACCTAGTCTGGGCGGTTGAACTACTCGTACCCGAATTTTTCAGATACGGTTGGATTTTAGCTCCGGTTTTGAAGCCAATTGGGGCCTATAAATACTCCAAGTTTTCTTATATTCAAGATAACAATTTTAGGAATTATATTTTGAGAAAATATTATGTGAGAATTATAAGAAAAAGAAAAGAGGTAAGGGAGAGAGCTTAGAGTTATAATCTTGTCTCCCTTGTAAGCTCAAGTGTAAGGGTTTGGTCTTCACCCAAAGAAGATCGGTACTGGACACTGGTGTACCTCAAGAAGGAGGACTCGGGAGTGGACATAGGCCGTTGGTGCCGAACCACTATAAAAATTGTGAGTGTTTCTTTGCTTTTAAATTGCTTATATAGTCTTGTATTGACGCTTCCGATTCAACTCATTCTTTGAAAGTAAAGTTTTCATGTTGCTTATCTTTTGGGTTTACTTATTAATTTAGCAACTTTCATTCAATTACTCACTCATTTTACTAAAGACTAAAAGCTTCGGATTTCATATTTTAGTTTAATCGAAAAGATTTCATCTAAAATCAAATATATACATTAGCACTAATTTATGCACCCCCCTCTTAATGCCAATTGATCCTAACAATTAGTATTAGAGCCTCGATTTTTCTCATTTGGTTTAACACCCAAGAGAAATGGCTCTTGTTGACTTTTTGGAGGGTTTTTCTATCGTTTGTCCTCCCATATTCAATAGGACAGACTACACTTATTAGAAAACTCGGAAGAGAGTTTTCTTGCTTTCTTTAGACCTTGATTTATGGACTATTATTGAAAATGGATTTAAAAAGTCTTCTCTTCCAATGAATAGTTGGAATGATTTAGAGAAAAAGACTTTCTCTTTAAACGCAAAGGCTATGAATGCCTTGCTTTGTGCTCTTGATAAAAATGAATTTGATCGGATTTCTTATTTTGATTCGACTTTTGATATATGGCATGCATTAGAAATAACATATGAAAGCACACTTAATATAAATGACTCATTAAATGAAAATACTTCTAAAAATGAATAAGAAGAATACCTTCCTAAGAATCGGAAGGAATGTGAACCGAGAAGAACACATGACTCCTCGAGTGAAATCTCGAGTGATGAAGATCTTGAATTTTTGACAAATGAACCGAAAAAATTAACGAACTTGAACCTTAAAAATAATGTAAAGATGGATAAAACCTATTGCTATAAACGCAAGAAGCCGAGGAGCTCCAAAGATGAAATGTATAACCAAGAAGTAGAGAACCTCACTCTTATAGTCATCGAAGATGAGGTTAGTGAGTCTTTAAATATTTTTTTTCTAAATTATTAAGCATGTTTCATGATTTGTTTAATGAGTTTAGACAACTTAGTAAATCGTTTAAACTGCTTAAGAATGATCATGAATTGCTAGTTAGTAGACTTGACGAAATGCATGACTCACTAGTATCACACAACATATGCTCTAAATGTAAGATACTAGATAGTGTTAAAGAAGAAAACATCATGGTTAAATCAACACTAGAAAAATTTTAAATATGGAACAAATCCCTAAATATGATCCTTTCTAATAAGGGTCATATTAATAGTAGAAATGACATAGGCTTTATTGGTAATGTTCAACAAAAACCAACCATCTTTATAAAAGGACCTACATTAAATGTGCCACCAAAAATCAAGTATAATTTTTGTGAAAGAGTAGGACATATGACTTATAAATATCCATTTAAAAATTATAGTTCTCACAAGTTAGTTTGGGTTCCTAAAGGAACCATAAACAATCTAATGCCATTAGATAAAATGGGAAGAAGATGTCATGAAGGACCCCATGTTAAATGGGTACCTAAACCGAAACCTCACATAATATAAATTTACATCATAATACGACTAGGAGCCCTAAGTAATATTTTGAAAGTACATGCTCAAGGCACATGATTTGAGATCTAATACTTTTTTAAAGCTCACTAGCCTAAGTAAATAAAAGAAAAATTATTAAAAATAAAATTATTGGTAATAAATTTTAAGGATGATTCTTTGTTATAATTAATCTTGATTGCTCTCAATGATGCATAATCTTTGCATAGCTACAGCATGCTAGAATTAGAAATGAGAAAGTTTAGTTAACTTAAATAAAATTCATATGTATGAATGAAAGATTTTGATGATGATTATTGTTTTGATGTGTATTAACTTATGTTGATGATTTGTGTTGTTTTTGAAACTAAAAATCATATATGAAATCATCTTTATTTAAAAGAAAAATTTCTTGATAACATGATAGAATCTTCCAACACACAAAAATCATTTGATTAAAAAATAAATCAAAGCTTCTGTTTGAAAATATTTTATTGCAATGTAATGAAATTTTGTTTTTGACTTTAAATGTCATTGCATTCTTGAAATAAATTTCAAAAGAAGGATAATTCTTCTTGAAAGAATTTTTATCCCATGAATCCTTCGAAGATAAAATGATACATTTATTGTTGAATCTCTTTAATTACAAAAATGAATTAGAAAACTTTAGCTATTTTCTTTTGGAAAACAATTTATGATGACTTTATTGAAATTTTTTGAAAAGTGATTTTTGATGATATTTTGGACATGTTTTCGAATGATTTTATTTTAAACAATAGATATGTGTGAATCTATCCAACATTATTAATATTTTGATAACTTAAATCATGACTATGAAATCTTGAAAATTAAAATTGAGATCTTTATATAAACCAAGATTGTTTAATAAGATTCTTTTCCTTTATTAAAGAAAAGCTTTCATCTTAATTATGATCTTGACTTCTCAATATTTATAACTTGATATTTCTATAAGAATCAAGATTCTTCTTTTTGATCTCCTAAGATTTCAAAAGCTTTTAAATTTCATCTTGGAAGAAATGTATCAAAATAAATCATGTTCTTGGCATTTATGATTTGATAATAATATCTTCATGACATGATTACTTATAACTTTCTGTTAATATAACTTATCACTAAAATTAATATTTCTTAAATTTGTGATAAGTTGAAAATTTATGGGAATCACATTACTGATCTATATAATATTTTCTTTTAAATAAAAATATGATTTATGATCTTAATAATATTAATTAAAAATTATAATCAAGATCATTCTTCTTTATTAAAAAGATTTATCTTGGGTGAATTGAGATTATCTCCTAAGGCTCATTTTATTATTCACAAAAAAAGGAAAAAAAACTTATTAAATGAAATCATATCTTTTGATATTTAAAAATTTGATTTTATCTTTAATGACATGATCTTCTACTTTTTGGCGTAATTTAAATATGGATGTTAAGAAGAAATTATGCAATCATTTTTTTTTTGATATTAACAAAGGGGGAGATAAATTATCAATATGATAGGAAGCAAATTGGATATGATAACCTTGAATGAGAAACAATGTGCTTAGAAGAAAATTTAGAATTTTCTAAATACATGCAAAATGCATATTTCATAATTTGAGTTTGATGTATTATCATATTTTTCTTTAGATTTCTTGGATTTTATAAATTACATTTCTTATCAAAATATGCATGCAAAATTCTTGATTAACAATTTAAGCTATCATGTTTTCTTTTGAAATTTTTGATGCTTATTAACAAAATATAAATGTAAGGTGATATACAAAAATACATGATTTGCTATTTATGTTAGAAAATCACACAATTTAAATGCATGAGTGACTCTTAATTCTTCTTGGATTTCTTAAATTTTTGAGCTCACTTTCAAAATCACTCTAGTTAAAATGAACATAAGAAGAGGATTCAAATTTTTGTGATAAGATTTTTTAAAAGATTATTCTTGTTTCATGAATCTAGATGAATGTTTACAAAGGAAAATATATATATAACATAAACTTCTATGATGCTTAAAATAAGTCTTTGATATTAAATCTTTGATGAATCACTTGATGTGCTACTCTTGATTTAAATGAATTAAATTACATGGGTAGATATCAATTCTTAGATTTTAGAATTTACATCTAAAAGATTGAGCCATATTTTTGTGATACAATATCTCTCACCCCACTCCCTTGTTTTTTATTTATTATTTAAAGAAAGGGAAGAAAATTCTTCCATAAGAAAATTATCAAGGGGGAGCAAAACTTGTTTGCTTGCATGCTAGCTTGAATATTACAAAGGAAGTAAATATTTGCTAGCTTGCATTTCTCAAAAGAGAAGAATGAATTCACTATGTTCTAAAGTAATAAAAAATTTATTAAATTGCTAATCTTTCATATATCAAAACTTGCTAATTGCACTTCTCCATTTGTTGATGACAAAGAAGGAGAAGGTATAATGATGTGAAATCATATATGATGATCATGCATGTAATGATGATTTTGAAAATTTACATAAAGATAATGTTATGTAAATTTTGTTTAGCTTATATTCTTGTAATTTACATAAGAAAATTTTGTTTAGCTTATATTCAAAATTTTATATATACAAGATTGAGGTTAAGACCTAGAAATGTTAAATCATGAAAATATAAATTGCTAATATAGATTTCATGAAATGAAGCCTTTTTGTGATAACATTTTTGTTTGAAAACTTTCTCTATGATTTTATCTTATTGTTTTGAAAAAAAATTGCATGAAGATGTGCCACATTTGAAATTTACAAGAGATAATTTTTGATATCAAGAGATAATTTTTGCTACATTTGAAATACATAAGTAATCTTTAAATCTCTTGAACTTTTGAGCTCATCTTAGTATTGTTTTTAAAATTTATTAAGAGCTCTTCTCTATGATGAAATGATTCAACAATACCTTCCTTATTTCTCTCCTTATTAAAGGGGAAGAAAATTTTATAATGCATATACTAAGGGGGAGTAATGTTATCCCATGCTTTGAAATTATTGGCTATATTTCACCTTTTTATTGATAACAAAGGGAGAGAAATATATATATACATGATTAATATATTGATGACACATGATCTTATTAAAATACATGGATATCTTGGATAAGGATATGAATTTGACATCTTGGCTATAGATGCTTAATTCCTTTTACTCATGATTTGATGACTTGATACAAATTTATGTTGAAATTTACATAGAATATTGATTATTTGAATTTAGAAGTGTGTGATTCTCTTAATTTTAAGTGGCATGGATTTAGAAGGAGTTAGGATTAACTCCTGTCATCAATTGATTGTCATCATCAAAAAGGGAGAGATTGTTAAATCTCAGATTTTGATGATAAAATCAATTGATAGGTTGTTGATCTAACATGGATTGCTAAAAATTGATTGATGCAGGATTAATTACGATAAAATGGTTATTACAATCAAATTTAGCCAAGGTCAAGTCCATGCATTGAGTCTATGCAGTTGAGAACTCGTCAGAAATGCGTCAGGAGCTCGCCGAGGGTATCGGGAGTTTGCCAAGATGGCGTAAGAGAGTTCACCAGAAGAAGACCGAGACTAGCCGGAAGATTATCGGGGGTAGCTGAAAAGCTTACCGGGAGTTAGGATTGTCTTGTAATGGATGTTTGGTAATTATAATTATATCTAATTAAGTTATAATTAGCATCATGCAGGACTAACTATGACAGGAGTAATGGAGTTACAACTAGAAGGTCTTTGTTGCTAAGAGAGTTATGTTCCTTGAGAAGGTACACGTTCTTGGTAGAGACAGTGGAAGTCTGATAGAGTTAAGCGAGATTAGAGAATATAGCTCAAGCATCATTCTGGAGTTTAAGTATGTTCAAGTATCTAATACACAAGTTTCAACTTTGCATAGGTCTAGTAGAAAATCTCACCCTCTTGAAAGATATGTAAGATATATCAGTGGAGAGGGCACTTAGGATGTTGATCATAATGCTGGTTGCAGGTGCCCTACAAGCCAATCCCATGAGTGATGACACGTGTGACACGCTACACAGTCTTTTTGTAATATTATTATTGGCATATTCTTATATTTTATTATCTATTGAATATACATTATGATGTCCTAAATACATATCCTAAATAATCTTGATCATAGGTTACTCGAGAGGGACAACAAGATAACTAGACAAACCTGTATACTGTATGCATGTCCATATGATGGAGGTAGCTGGTCTTATAGCCACTTGTGTGGGGACATTAAGGGTACAATACAAGTGCTTATTGTAGAATATATGGTAGTAAACTAGTGGCAGCAAGGTCAAAGATAGGGCAGTAGTATGCGACTGAAATTTGTAACATAACTTTCGCCGTAAAGATGGTCACTTTATAACGACAAGTTTGTGCAGCATAATAGAGTAACACTTTTATGGGTTTTAGATTTATGATAACTAAATTATAGTAGCAGTAAGGTAGATTAACATAACCTGATGTAATTCTTGTAGGGACAGCAGGGGTGATCTACAGTAGTGAAGATGATGGACAGTTATAAAAGGATAGTGAAGCACCAAGGAACGCTGCTCTGATACCAAGTGGTAGAACCTCGTAGGATTCTAAACTTTGGATGATCTCTATAGGGGATCGGCCCTACTTGGAACTTTATAGGGGTTCCTCCCTCCTTGGTAGTCGGCCACAATGGCTGAAAAGATTGATCTATTCATGATGCAATGGTTATGGCTACAAGTATTTATATAGGGTCTCAAACCCTAACTTTTAATAGGACTCCTACTTCTAATAGACTCCATCTCCTGACCAACTCCTGACTCCTAGCTGACTTCTACTAAAGGTGTGGCCGGTGGCTATAGAAGACTCTTACTCAAATTAAACTCCTCCCTAAACCTAGTTGTACTCTTCAATTAAAGGGAGTGGTGGCTAGTTTAGGGTTACATTGTTGGGAAACTTCAGCGGGAGCATCACATGCGCAGCGGAAATTAAAATAAAAATTAATTTCCCATACAGATCAAATAGTAGTGCAAAAGATTCGGATTATGAGAAAAACGTAAAAACTAAAAAATCGCGATATGTGAGAGATTGATTGTTACTTAGGGAGATCGTATATCTTTGTATTTTAGATCTGGATGGAGAAGATGAAGAGGTCAAGTGTCCTCCTCTCTAGCGGTATCTACACGATGGATCTCTATAGCGAGACTCCTCCAATCTGAACTTACAATTCTTGCGTAGAAGGGGGGAGGAGAATAGGAGAGAGAGGCCAAAGCTATAGCTTATCAACCATGAGTTTCCCCTCTTATTTATAGAGAGCCACTAAAAAACCTTAGGGCTCCTTCATTAATGGGTATTAGATCTTCATCAAATTATCCACTAACCTTGTATTATTGGATCTCTATTCAATAATCTCCTTAAGTCTTAATTGGGCCTTAATCAAGAATCCCATCAGCATAGGGTTTCATCTAATGAGAATAGGGGCTAATTGGATCTTCATCCAATCTTCTATTCGCTGAAGCATCCACCATATGTGTATGACCTCTAGGCCCGATACCGAGCTGACCACGAGTCACTCCCACAAGAACTCCTTCCGATATAATAAATTATTATCCCCATAATAATTCACTCGACTCATCAATTATGGACGTATTAGGCCACTACGCCATAGTCCCTAGACCGTACAGGGGGATCAATCCATTGGACATATCTGTCCATAGTTATCATGTATCTATAATCCCTCATCCAACTAATATCCCAAAGACCATATATTGGGCATGGTATTGTCAGGTCATATACGGAATCCATCATAGTCTCGCTCTAATCGTATTCTCCTAGAAAACCCTTTCTCTCTTAATCTGAATGACCTTGACTGGGGATTTGTCTGAGCAAGCATATATGAGATATTTCTCTCATGATACTAAGAGTGGATGATCCTCTATTGACACTCAATTGCTTTCGTAAGGTTGGCTACCAATCCCGATAATCAGTTATACCAGATCTGAAACTTTCTAAACCTATAAGTCTGGCATCAAAAAAAGGAGTACTCATATAAGGCATCCTTGGTGTCTCAAGTCTAAGGACCAGATACACAATTGGGACTATGGAATCGTTGTCTGACATTATGCATCATTAACCATATAGCATTCCATAAGTGGATCAATCAGTGAACTCATTCTCCAATGAGCACTTGTACTATATCCTTAGTGTCTGCTAAGAGACCAGCCTGCCTCAATCATATGGATGGGTATATAGTACACCGGTCTGTCTGGTTATATCGATGTCCCTCTCGAGTAACCTATAATCAGGATTATTTAGGATCTGTGTTTAAAGGTGAATTAATCTCATTATCTTGATCTCATCAAGATTCGATTCTCATTGCATAGAACTAAGAATATCACAATATATATGCAATAGATAATATAATGTGAGAATATACTAATATTAATCATAGGTAAAAAGATCACAATGTGTCACACGTGTTATCACTCACGTGATTGGCGTGTAGGGCACCTATAATCAGCAATCTCCCACTTGACTAAAAGCTAATCATATATGTGTTTGATCCCCATCAGACCCCTATGATGCTCAAATACAATCTAAGTCGGTGGCTTCGTTAGTGGATCTATAATATTATATTCAGATGGAACTCTGAATATATCTTTTTGGGTCATGATCGCTCTAATTAGATGGAACCTCCTCAGAACAATTCTGATGAGACCTGGGTTGCCTTGTTAGAGTTATCACCCTGTCACTGTCACAATATATGAGAGTCAACTCCATACTGCTTGGTATGACTCCTAAATTCTTGATAAACTTCTTCATCCATACTCCTTCCTTTGCTGCTTCTGCTGCAATAATGTATTCTGCCTCTGCGGTCGAATCAGTAGTATTATCTTACTTAGAACTCTTCTAGCTTATTGCTCTTTCATTCAGGGTGAAAATATATCCTGAATTTGGCTTGCTATCATCAATGTCGGACTGAAAACTTGAGTCCGTTTAGCCCTCAACCTGGAGGCTACCTCCTTCATATACTAGTAAAAGATTCTTAGTCCTTCTCAAGTCCTTAAGGATACACTTTACCACTTTTCAATGTTCTAAATCTGGATCTGCCTGATACCTACTCGTGACACTCAGAGCATGTGCTATATCAGGCCTGTACATAGCATCACATATATGATAAACCCTATCACTGAGGCATAAGGTATCTTATCCATGTCTGCCCTTTCTTTTGGAGTCTTTGGGGACATACTCCTATAAAGTGATATTCCATGTCTCATCGGTATAAGACCTCTCTTAGAATTCTCCAAACCTTTTGACAATGGAGTCTATGTACCTAGATTGGGACAAGCTAAGCATCATCTTGGATCTATCTCTATAGATCCAGATCCCCAAAATATAGGATGCTTCCCCTAAGTCTTTCATGGAGAAGTTTTCTGGATAGCCAAGCCTTTATTGTAGAGAGCATTCCTACATTATTCCCAATGATTAGGATATCATCCATATATAGCACCAAGAAGGGGATAGTGCTCCCACTTACCTTCCTGTACACATAAGACTCATCTTCATTCTTAACAAAGTCATAAGATCTTATCACCTCATCAAATCTTATGTTCCAACTTTGGAAAGCTTGCTTTAATCTATAAATGGATTTAAGTAACCTGCACACTTTATTTGGACTCTCTTTGGATACAAATCCCTTTGGCTGTATCGTATACACCTCATCCTCGAGGTTGCCATTAAGGAATATCGTTTTGACATCCATCTGCCAGACCTCATAGTCATAGTATACTGCAATGGCCAAAATAATTCTCATAAGCTTAAGCATGGCTACAGGTGAAAATGTTTCATCATAGTCAACTCATTATCTTTGACGATATCCTTGAGCTATCAGTCTTGCTTTATAGGTCTCTACCTTTCTATCTACTCCGATCTTCTTTTTGAAGATCCATTTGCATCCGATGGGTACAATACCCTCAGGTGCATCCACAAGGTTCCGAACCTTATTAGAGTACATGAAATTCATCTTAGAATTCATGACTTCTTGCCACTTCCTAGAGTTTATACTCATAATAGCCTCCTCGTAGGTCTGAGGATCAACATCCTGAGAGTCGTCTCCACTGATATGTCCCACATATCTTTTAGTAGAGTAAGATACTCTACTAGACCTATGTAAAATTAGAACTTGTGTATTATGTACCTGAACAGACTCAGGCTTTAGAATGGTGCTTGAGCTAGGTTCTCCAACCTCACTCAATTCTATCTTTCTCCTCCCACTGTTTCCACCAAGAATATGTTCCTTCTCAATGAACATGACTCTCTTAGCAATAAAGACCTGTCGGTCCTTGGGGTGATAGAAATAATATCCACAAGTTTCCTTTGGGTATCTCACGAATGTACACCATTCTGTCCTTAATTCTAACTTATTGGGATTGTATCTTCTAACATAAATAGGAGAGCTCCAAATCTTAACAATCTTAAGATTGAGCTTCTTTCCTTTTCATATCTCATATGGTGTAAACACTACTGACTTTGATGAAACTATATTCAGAAGGTAAGCTACGGTCCCTAAGGCGTACTCCCAGAATGAGACAAGTAGGTCATTGAAACTCATAATGGACCACACCATGTCTAACAATATGCGATTTCTCCTTTCTGATACACCATTGAGCTGAGGTGTATAAGGAGGTGTCCACTAGGATAGAATCTCATTGTCCCTAAGGAAATGGGTGAACTTTGTACTCAAGTACTCTCCTCCTCGATCTGATCGAAGAGTCTTAATACTCTTTCCAATTTGGTTTTCTACTTTATTCTTATATTCCTTGAATTTCTTAAAGGCCTTCGATTTGTACTTCATTAAGTACACATGTCTATACCTAGAGAAATCATTAGTGAATATAATAAAGTATGAGTAACCACCTATAGCCTGAGTCGACATGGGATCATATGCATCATTATGTATGAGCTCCAATAACTCGGTGGCTCTCTCTCCAATTCTACTAAAAGGAGAGTTGGTCATCTTCCCACGAAGGCAAGGTTCATAAGTTGCATATGACTCATAGTCAAATGGATCTAAGTATCCATCTTTCAGCAACTTTTGAATCCTTCCCTCATATATATGACCTAGCCTACAATGTTATAGGTATGCATTATTCACCTCATCTCTTTTCTTCTTAGACATATTTATATTCATGATATGTGGAGAAGTGTCTAATATATATAAGCCATTTATAAAGGTCCCTCTAGTGATGATCTCATCATCTATAATTATTAAACAACTATTATTCTAAAAAACTAATTTATATCCACTAATTGTCAAACAAGATATAGAAATAATATTTTTGATAATAAAGGGAACAAAATAGCATGCATCTAATGCAATAATAGCTCCACCAGGCAGGTGTAGGGTGACCTCTCCAACAGCAACTGTAGTAACTCGTGCTCCATTACCCATCTTTAGGTACATCTCACCTCTAACCAATCTCCTAGGTCTTGCCAGAACCTGAACGAATTGTAGATATGATAAGCACTCCCGGTATCCAATACTCATATGTTATCATGAAAATCTGACAAGTGGAGATTAATCATGAATATATCTGAAGCATCTCCAAGCTTATATTTTGCTTTATTTGTAAGGTAGTCCTTACCATTCCTCTTACAATGCCCGTCTTGGCTGGAAGCATTATCCATTGTCCTTTGGTGAGTGTTTTTTGGCAACCTTTGTCTTACTTAGTCTTTCTTTGCCCTTGCCCTTATTAAGGGTATTACTAGCCTTCCTTTTCCTATTAATCTCACTAATATAGAGAACTGACTTCTCTTTCTTGATGGTACTCTCAGCTTCCCTCAACATATTGAGGAGCTCAGGTAGAGTCACCTCAAACTTGTTCATATTAAAGTTAATAATGAACTATGAAAAGGAATCTGGTAGGGACTGAAGTATAAGATCAACATATAGGTTATCCTTTATGACTATCTTTTATACTTCATAAAGCAAGCGATCTCAGCCTCATTTGTCCTTTCCTCTAGCATGGGCACAGTCATGTTAAGGACATATACGATTTTCTCTTTCGTGAGAACAATTCTCAAATTATAGAGCTTTTAGACTAATGAGGCGGTTGGCATCAAGTATGCCACGTAGGGGTTTTATAAGCGACAAACAAGATATAGCGTAAATTAAATAACATGCAGATTTTACAGAAAATACTAATTAAGATATAAATTTCTATCTTAATGTACTCCCACTATTTTCTTAGTGAATCACGTGATACCCGGACACGTGAAACGGAAGTCTCTGGCAAACTCCTAGTAGGGATCGAGATCCAATTGGCGTCTTAGTGTAACCTCGAGAGACTCGACCAATTATACTAAGCCTAAAAGATAGACAACTCTTGCCAATCACAACTCCTTGTGATTCCCGTCACGTTCAACCTCCAAATTATCATGATCTCGAGGGACTCGACCAACTATGATATTCAGTTAAGTCATCACCATCATTACAAGATGAGTCTAATTTGATGGTATGCCCTTGAGACACTCGACCAAGTATACCATGTCCTCAGGTCACTGGTGACATCTCTATATCGTAGGTAAGAACTCAATCACATAGATAGGTGAGCCTAGAGTGATTCAACCAACTTAACCTATGTTGTGATTCAATTTCTTCCTATAACGATGTAAGGCCATATGGGTTAATCTTATTGCCTCATACTTACCGACTTAATATTATCATAGGAGGGATTTTTGTTTTGTATGTGTCTCCTAATATGTCGCTTCACACACATACATATTTAATATATATCTACATCGCATGCAAATATATATATATATATATATATATATATATATATATATATATATATATATATATATATATACATATATCTAGTAGGTGTATAACACATCATATATGCAAGCCACACCTGATGATCATGAGCTGTCACCTAATATGATTAGGCCCGAGCCAATAGGCCTAATCACTCACAATAGAATCTATGTGTGCATCGGTGCATCTCCATGCCCTGTGATTATTGATATTATCATCATCGATTCCGCCACAGTATCGTAGGTCCCGCTGTCACCTCCACGCTCCCGCCGTACCTCTTCATGTAATTACAAATAATCATATGCACGCAGGCCGGACAATAAACAAGAAAAATGGAGGCTTGTAGGCCCCAATAATAATAATAATCATAATTACACATATCACAACACATGGCTTATGATTATCTATCCACATTATACATCACATCATATATAGGATTACTATATATATATAATAATTAATTAAATTATTTAATTAATTAATTTTTAGAAATCAGGACATGTTAAAAATTTTCAGAATTGACGAGGCTATTTTTATAATCCTGGATAAGAGGACAGTCCTCGAAATTTTTAAAATTTATTAAGGGTATTTTGGGAATTCTATATAGAAGGACAATCTTGAGAATTTTCCCAATTCATAGGGGCAAAATAGTTCTTTTCTAAAAAAAAGCCTTAACCTCTCTTGCCCCCTCTACACCACTGCCACCACCCCTACGTGGGCGGCAGCGTTGCACACCATCAGAGTGGGTAGCCGCCTATAGCAGGCGCCGTTGCCCTCGGGCACACCGGCGGGCAATGCCGCCTTGCACAGGCGCTGCCCTTGCTAGTGGCCGCTCCTACCAGCGGCCGCCTTTGCATGCGGCAGCCATGGTCGTGGGGCTACCCCTTGCGGCCTCACCATGGGTGACTGCCCCCTTGCGGCATAGCCACGGGCGGTGCCTACGCTTGTAGGAGCCACCCTCTGAGCACCACCATGCCCATGCCGTGTCGGTTACACTGGCGATTGCCCTGCGAGGGCTGGCCATGGCCAGCCACTGCTTTCCTCACTGTGTTTGCTACAAAAACACAACAAGAATGCGTAGAACGATTCTACGTGATTCAATCTCATTACTCGTAGTTTAAAACCAATCTTTCGCATGAAAACCATGGCTTCGATACCATTGTTGGGAAACCTTAACGAGAGAATTACATGCGCAGTGGAAATCAAAATAAAAACTGGTTTCCCACGCAGATCAAATCATTGTGCAAAAGATTGGGGTCACGAGAAAAATGTAAAAATAAAAAAATCGCGATATATGAGAGATTGATTTTACTTAAGGAGATAATATATCCTTGTATTCTAGATCCGGATGGAGAAGATGAAGGAGGTTAAGCGTCCTCCTCTCTAGCGATATCCACATGATAGATCTTTGTAGTGAGACTCCTCCAATTTGAACTCGCAACTCTTGCGCAGAAGGGGGGAGATGAATATAAGGGGGAGGCCAAAGCTGCAGCCTATCAACCATGAGTCTCCCCTCCTATTTATAGAGAGCCATCAAGAAACCCTATATATTGGGCTTCTTCATTAGTGGGTATTGGATCTTCATCCAATTACCCACTAATCTTGTATTATTGGATCTCTATCTAATAATCTCCTTAGGCCTCTAATTGAGTCTTAATCAAGGAGTCCATCAGCATAGGGTCTCATCTAATGAAAATATGGGCTAATTAGATCTCCATCCAATCCTCTATTCGTTGAAGCATCCACCATATGTATGTGACCCTCTAGACCCGATAACGAGTTGGCTATGAGTCACTCCCATCAGAACTCCATTTGATATAGTGAATTATTATCCCATAATAATTCACTCGACTCATCGACTATGGACGTACTAGGCCACTACGCCATAGTCCCTAGACGGTATAGGGGAATTGATTCTGTTTATCCATAGTTACCATGTATCTATAATCCATCATCTAACTAATATCCCAGAGACCATATATTGGACATGGCATTGTCAAGTCATATACGGAATCCGTTATATTCGCGCTCTAATTGGATTCTCCTAGAGAACTCTTTCTCTCTCAATCCGAATGACCCTGGCCAGGGATTTATCTAAGCAAGCATATTTGGGATATTCCTCCTGTGATACTGAGAGTGGATAATCCTCTATTGATACTCAATTGCTTTCTTAACATTGGCTACCAATCCCGATAACTAACTGTACCAGATTTGGAACTTTCCAAACCTGTAAGTCTGACGTCAAAGAAAGGAATACTCATATAAGGCATCCTTGGTGTCTCAAGTCTAAGGACTAGATACAAAATTGGGACTATGGAACCGCTGTCTAACATTAGGTATCATTAACCATATAGCATTCCATAAGTAGATCAATCAGTGAACTCATTATCTAATAGGCACCTATATTATATCCTCAGTGTCTCCACACAAGTGGATATGAGACCAGCTGCCTCTATCATATGGATGGGTATATAGTATACCGGTTTGTTCGGTTATCTTGATGTTTCTTTCGAGTAACTTATGACCGGGATTATTTAGGATCTGTGTTTAAAGATGAATCGATCTCATTATCGTGATCTCATCATGATCCGATTCCCATTACATAGAACCAAGGACATCACAATATATATGCAATCAATAATATAATATGAGAATATATCAATATTAATTATAAGCAAAAAGATCACACAACGTGTCACACGTGCCATGGCTCATGTGATTGGCTTGTAGGGCACCTGTAACCAGCATACACGACTCATGACTCTTATGTCTTAATAAATTTAAGACCTGACTCAGCTAGAGTTCTAATAGATCGACCCTCCTTAGAACTCTATAGGGGTTCCTTCCTCCTTGGTAGTCGGCCATAAAGGCCGAATAAAAGATATATTGCTTGATGAAAAGTAGTGGGTGATTATATGCTTATATAGGACTCAAAACCCTTACCCTAGAGAGAGACTCCCACTCCTACTAAAACTCCTCTCTTAACCCTAGTTGCCTCTTCTCAACTCCTTAGCTAACTTCCTTTAATAAGGTGGACAATCAATTAAGGTTGATTACAATAATGACTTGGTTAACTCAGACTCTAATCCAACTTATATTCCTAACCAAACTCCAATTTAGTCCAACCCTAAGCCTACTAGAATTTGGGCTGATTTATTCAAACTGACATAAATCATCTCTTAGCTGACTCAATGTCAGGCCTAGGTCGGCCAACAAGGCCTAATTTACGGACTCGACTCAATCGACTAGGACCCAACTCAGCTAGGGTCCTATCATGGAAGAAGGTATAGCTCCAGGTATGAAATGTATTGAAAGTACTTTTCTCGGGATTCTAGGTGGTGGTACTATTGACTACCGGTAGTGGTACCACTAGTCATGGGTAGTACCACCAATTTCAGGTGATATTACTTCTTGGGAAACCTTAGCGGGAGCATCATATGCACAGCGAAAGATCAAAACAAAACCGGTCTCCCATGTAGATCAAAATTATTGTGTAAGGATTGGTGCACAAAAAAAGTCGTAAAACCAAAAACCACATCGTGTGAGAGATTATTTACATAGGGAAATCATATATCCCTATTTTTTCAGATATAGATAGAGAGGATAAAGGAGGTCAAACATTTTCCTCTCTAGTAGTATTCACATGATGGGTTGTTGCAGCGATACTCCTCCAATCGCAGGCCCAAGTCTCGCAACTCTTGCATAGAGGGAGGGAGGAGAATAAGAAGGGTCAAGCAAAGGTTCATCCTATCATCTATGTGCCTCCCCTCCTATTTATATAGAGCCACTCATATAACCCTAATGGATCCCACATTAGTGGGTATTGGATCTTTATCCAATTACCCAATAACCTTAGATTATTGGATCTCTATCCAATAATCTCTTTTGGCCTCTAATTGGGCATTATGCAAGGAGCCCATCAATGTAGGGTCTCATCTAATGAGAATATGGGCTAATTGGATAACTTATATCCAATCCTCTATTCGTTGAAGTATCCACCATATGCGTATGACTCTCTAGGCCCAATATTGAGCTGGCCGTGAGTCCTACCTATCACAACTCCTTCTGACTCAGTGAATTATTATCTTATAATAATTCACTCGACTCATCAACTATGGACGTACTAAGTCACTACGCCATAGTCCACAGATAGTACAAGAGATCTTATTAATTGGACATGTCTATTCTCAGTTATCATGTATCTATAATCTCTCATTCATCTAATATCTCAGAGACTGTATACTTGGCATGGTACCGTCGGTCTATATATGAAATTCATCTAAGTCTAGTTCTAATCATATTCTCTAGAATAACTCCTCTATCAATCTAACCAACCTGATCAAGAATTTACCTGAGTGAGAGCATACAAGATATTCTTCTCTTGATACCAAGAGTAGATGATCCTTTATTGATACTCAATAGCCTTCATAATGTTGGCTACCAATCCCAATAACTGGTTGTACTAGATCTAAAACTTTTCAAACCTGTAAGTCCAGCATGAAAGAGAGGAGTACTCAAATAAGACATATTTGGTGTCTTATGTCTTAGGATTAGATAAACAACTAGGATTATAGAATCGTTATCTGACATCAAGTATCATTTTAATCATACAACATTCCATAAGTGGATCAATCAGTGAACTCATTCTTCAATGAGCATATGTACTATATCCTTAATGTCTCCACACAAGTGATTATGAGACCAGCCGCCTCCATCATATAGATAGGTATATAACACACAAGTCTATCCGATTGTCTCGATTCCCTTCTCGAGCAACCTATGACCGGGATTATTTAAGATCTATGTTTAAAGGTGAATTGGCCTCATTATCATGATTTCATAATGATCCAACTCCCATTGCATAGAACTAATGACTTCACAATATATATATTCAATAGATAATATAATGTGAAAATATGCCAATAAATAATAATATAAAAAGACTGTATAACATGTCACACATGTCATCACACACATGATTAGCTTGCAAGGCACCTGTAACTAGTAATCTCCCACTTGATCTAAAGCTAATCACCTATCTGTTTGATCCCCATCAGACCTCTGTGACATTCAAAGATAATTTGAACTAATAGCATTATTAGTGGATCCGCAATGTTATCTTCAGATGAAACTATTTCCCTTGCGATATATTTATAGGCTATGATCTCTCTAATCAGGTGGAACCTCCTCAGAATAATTATGATGAGACATGGGTCCCCTTGCTAGAGCTATCACCTCATTGGTGTTGCTAGTTATGGGAATCGACTCTACGTTGCTCGATATGACTCTCAAATCCCTGATGAACTTCTTCATCCACACCTCTTCCTTTGCTGTTTCTACTATAGTAATGTATTCCACCTCTATGGTTGAGCCAGTAGTAGTATCTTGCTTAGAACTCTTCCAGCTTATTGCACCTCCATTTAGGGTGAAAACATACCTTGAGTTTGACTTACTATCATCAATGTCGGATTTGGAAACTCGAGTTTGTATAGTCCTCAAACTAGAGGCTACCTTCTCCATATACTTGTAAAAGATCCTTAGATCTTTTTGAGTAGTTGCTTTATTACCTTCTAGTGTTCTAAACCTGGATCTGCCTGATACCTGCTTGTGACACTCAAAGCATACGCTATATCTGGCTTGGTATATAGCATAGCATACATGATAGACCCTATCGCTGAGATATAGTGTATCCTATCTATGTTTATCCTTTCTTTAGGAGTCTTTGATGACATACTCCTAGAAAGTGATATTTCATATCTCATCAGTATGAGACCTCTCTTGGAATTCTCCATGTTAAAACTTTTGACATTAGAGTCTATATACCTGGACTGGGACAAGCCGAGCTCCTCTTTGATTTATCTCTATAGATCCAGATCCCCAAAATATAGGATTCTTCATGTTTTTTAATTATTAATATAGGATTCCTTTTTGATTTATCACGTGCCATGGCTCATGTGATTCTTCATATTAATTATTAATCATGTTTTTTGGTACTTAAAGAATTGATTTTTCATCTTTAATGATATGATCCCCTTGTACTTTTAGGTATAATTTAAACATGAACATAAAAAGAAAAATTATACTATCATATTCCTTTTTAACAATCACAAAGAGAGAGAAAATTGATATTATAACAATAAAACCAATATACGAGAAATAATTTGATTAGAATAAAACTCGAAATGATTTTAAATCTTCCAAATGCATGAGTGCTATCATATTCCTGCTTTTGCAAATTAGGCTTCTTCTCAAAATTTACATGAGATGATTTCAAATCTTCCGAATACATGAAATAGTTTCACATTATGTGATTTATAAATTTTTGTCTACTCGAATCTTTGATGGAATAAATAATTACATAAGATAAATTTACATAAAATGTAACTTTTTGTCTATTTTTTGAGTTTATTAAAAATTTATATAAATTTAAATGCATGAGTAGCTCTTAGTTCTTCTTGGATTTCTCAGATTTTTAAGCTCACCTTTGAAAAGATTATGTTAGAACCCTTACAGATTCTAAGTTTGGGGTTTGATCTATATAGGGGATCGACCTCTTGGAAATCTATAGGGGTTCCCTCCTTTAAGGTATTTGGCACAATGGCTGAAGAAAGATTGACCTTATTTATGATGAAATAGTGGTGGCTATATGAGTTTATATAGGGACTCAAAACCCTAACTCCTAATAGGACTCTTGCTTTAACTCTTAACCAACCTAGAGAGTCCAAACTAATGGGGACTATCTCTCTTCTAAGCCTAGCCGGCCACCCCAAATAGGAGAAATGGTCGGCTATGAGTCCCTCTCCCTAGCCGACCACTTCATCAATAAGGGGTGGCAGCTATTTTCGGGTTTTATTACACTCAATGACATTTCGACTCAGTGGACTTAGGACCCGACCTAGCTAGGCTCCTAATAGACCTATCCTCTTCAAATCAGCCTTGTCCTTAATGTTGAGGCTCCATGAACTCTGAAAATTTTATCTTTAAGTCTTCATAGTTCTCTCATGTGGCATTTTCTGTGAGTATGTTTGTCCACTGCACCAACACCTTAATAGTGGGACATCGACGATGAGTCACGATTTGACGATCAATGATGGCTCTCAATTGGATCTGGAGCTCTCCATGGGCTGTAGTGTTTGGCAAGTGGCTTTGGGCCATCTCGTCCTATCCTAGTTTGGGCTTTAGGTATAACACATAAAAAACTGAGTGGATGCAGGAGTTTACGGGTTGGTCCAGCCTATATGTTACTACTCTAATGCACTCCATGGTCTGGCAGAGCTCGAAGAAACATGGTGAGAGCTTCATGGATGCTCTAGTGAGAGGAGTGATAATCTTTCCATAGTCCGTGACAAATTTGCGATAGTAGTCTGTCAATCCGAGGAAATCGCGTAGCGATTTTATGTTCTTAGGTATCGGCTAGCTTTGCATTACCTCGATCTTGGAATGGTCTACCACTATGCCTTCCTCTGAAATAAAGTGCCCAAGATACTCCACCTTCTATTGAAGAAAGTATTTTGATTATTTGACAAAAATCGTATGCTCCCGAAGAATCGTCAAAACAAGTTATAAGTGGTGACGTTGACTTTCAAGTGAAGGGCTGTAAACCAATATGAACATACTAAGATAACTCTAAAAAATATCATTTATAAGGTTGTGAAAGGTGGAGGGAGAATTGGTTAGACCAAAGGGCATTAGCAAAAATTCATAGTGGCCATTGTGCGTTCGAAAGGCGATCTTCGGCATGTCATCTTCGCACACCCAAATTTGATGTTATCTAGATTGCAAGTCTAGCTTCATGAAGATTTGTGCTCCCTTTAATTCATTGGGTAATTCATCCACCATAGGAATAAGATCTTTGTCATTCATTGTTATGCAATTGAGAGCTCAGTAATGTATGTGTATTCACTACATTCCATCTTTTTTTCATACAAAAAGCACCAGCAAAGAGTAGTAGCTGCAACTCGGTCGAATGACCCCTGTTTCAAGCATCTCATATATGATATTCTCTATTTTAGCTTTCTAGAGATGAGGAAGTCCACCCTCATGCATGGGTGCATCAAGTCAGTGGCTTGTCCTTCCTTCTCAGTAAGCCTCTATGAACTTTCACATTACTGTAATTTTGTCGAGCTTGGAGATCAGCCAATTTTGAATTCTACAAATAAAGCATGCAATTTATCCTCCATGCACGATTCAAACATCTCCAACTTGACATTGATCAAATCTAAGATATTATAATCTTTCTTCTATTAATCGGTTAAGGGCATAGGTTGGTGGAAGGATTGGTGGCTGCGGAAGATAAAGATCGGTGGTGGAGGGTTATGGCTACGGTAGACCACTATTTGGGCTGTAATTTTGGCTGCGATTTGCATTGGCTGTAGATTTTGGAAATAGGCTATGATGGTTGCGTCTTAAGGCTAGAGGGGTGCCTTAAAGATGATGTAGTTGGTGGTAGTAAATTCGATAGGATCTGGTGGTTTACAAGAAGAAGAACAACAAAAAGTATAGCAGCAGATTTTTTTGTCAAAAATTCCAGTAGTATAGATGTAAAATTTCTAGCAGTTCATAACAAGGATTTGAGTAGAACTCAATAAGAATCCACTGGTAAGGAAAAGTTAATGCCGTCGATAAATTTGTGGTAGAATATGACAATAATAAATTCAACTAGATCAAGGAATATGAGAAGGTGCTGTGGTAGATTTTTATGTCTAAAGTTCAGTAGTTTAGACGTAAAAATTCACAGTTTATATCTAGAATTTTTACACAAAACCCAAAGGAAATCTACTGATGAGAAGTGACAAAACTATCGTAAAAAAGTTGTAGAAGATAGGGTAGGAAAATAGTGACAGTAAGATCAAGATAGGGCAATAGTGTACGGCTGAAACCTGTTGCATAACTTTCACTGTAAAGATGGCAACTTTGCAATGCTAAGCTTGTGCAACATAAAAGAGGAACACTTTTTTAGTTTTTTGGGTTTAGGATACTAAATTGCAGTAGTAACAAGGTAGATTACCAGAACCATATGTAATTCTTGTGGGGATCTACAGCAGTGGTGATGACGACAAAGTTTGGTGATGATCTTAGCAATTGTGAAAATTGTTTTGGGAGGTGGATGAAGATGATGGGCAATTGTGGAAGGACATTGAAGCACCAAGGAACATTATAGATTCTAAGCTTGGGGTTTGATCTCTATAGGGGATCGGCCTATTGGAACTCTATAGGGGTTCCCTCCTCCAATATATTCTGCACAATGGCTGAAAAAGATTGATCTTATTCATGATGAAATAGTGGTGGCTACATGAGTTTATATAGTGACTCAAAATCCTGACTCCTAATAGGACTCCTACTTTAAATCTTAACCAACCTAGAGAGAGTCCAAACTAATGGAGACTCTCCCTCTTCTAAGCGACAACTAATAACACTATCTTTTATGGCAATCTGACTAGGTGATAACCTATGTATAAACTTGGTGTGGCGCGTGCTTGTCCTATATAGTTGCTTGTCGAGTTAAATTCACTAATTAACAAGGCTTTGACTACTGAGTTATGATTTTAGTCTAAATGACCTATTATTACTATTACTCTTGCTCGGTGCATTAATTCCTCCAATTTCGTTTCATCCTTTCTTTGTTGGTTCTCGCCCTTTATAATAGCAGTTACTTGGTGCTTTGTTTGAAGTCAGTAAAACAACAGTTACTTGGTGCTTTGTTTGAAGTCAGTAAAACAATGTCAGTTTGCAAATCAGTAGTTAAGGAATCAAAGTAAGGGTAGTTAGCCCTGTTAGCAGTGGTATTAGTATTGGAGGTATTAGTTTATTTACTATTTGTTAATTCCATTCTATAAGGTAGCACTGGCTTCTTGTTAGCAATGATCCCATCCTCATAAGCATCAGTTCGATTCTCTCTTTCCTGCCTAAGAGACCCAGTTGTTTGTTTGATTCTGATAGTGAACTACTATTAGCATATTACAAATAAGAATAAAAGATAGGGTAGTAAGCCCACTTTCAATAGCTCTTTTCTTATATAGTTCCATAGGGCTCAATTCTTTATTTGATATTTCAATGTCTTAGAGCTATGCCCGGTATACTGACTTTATAGTTGACATTCTCACAAGTATCAGAATACAAGTAGCGGGAGGCTAATAGGCAATGATGGTTGAGCTACTACAACATAGGAATACCGAGGATAACTACAAGTTTGATAGGCACTGAAGCAAGGGTTGATTCTAGTAGTGAAAGAAAAAAGGAAGTAGTTCTACTCTTGTTACGGAGCGAGAAGTCTCGATCGCCAGTTCCAGTTAAAGTACCGGTAGACCAAGTAAAGTATCAAGTTGAAAACAAGCAAAGTAAGACTAAATAGCAAGAAGGGCGTTCTTACTCTCAGTATTTTATTTCCTAGTTTAAAATGGAAGGAGTAGGACTTAGGTCTAATACAAAGAGTAGTAGGTTTTAGTTGGGTTCTCATCAATAGAAGTTCGAGCCCTATTGCCAGTAGTTACTTTCTTGTTAGCAGTGGGGTTAGCTCTTAGGTTCCTTTGTCGAATGCCTAGCTTTTGGATAGTTATTTCCAGACTTACTGGTGTTTAGATCTGTTACTCGCTCACCTGGCTCTTCTGCTTACTAGTATGGTTGGCTCTTCCGCTTACTATTATAAGTCTATTTCTAGTGCTTACTATAATAAGTATAAGTCTATTTCTAGATAAGCTATCTTCTTGTCACTACTATACTGTTGGATCCCCTATTTCTTACTTTAGAGTTAGATCTCCTGTTTCGAGTGAATGTATGGCTCCAGTGGAGTAAGACACATATCGTAGGGTTGAACAAGGAAAGGGTAGGGTTGACAAGTTTGGTTCCTTTGATTGGCACTTTAACTCTTTCTTTTGGTAGTGGATTCCAAGAAAGCAGGTTGCTTCTTATTAACAATAGGCCAATTCATGTATGACTCGGTTCCATCCTTATTGATAGTAGCCCAAGTCCTGTTATCACTATTCGAGTTCCCGTGGATGTCTTAATTCTTCTATTGAGTGTTTGTATAACGAAAGCAAGGACATTAAGAGGGAAAGTCAACCTAAAAAGGATAAGTTAACTTCTCTATTTGGAGTGAAGGTATATCAATAGTCAAGGGTATAAGAACCAGAAGGTAAACAAATAAGAAAAGTCAGTAAGTACAGGCTTATAAACAGTCAAGGCATGAAAATAAGGACAGGTATGTTGAAAACAAATAACTAGGGCTTTAGTCCAGTAGTCAAAGAAAGAAAGTAGATTTCAGCAGGAGAAGGTTGAAACCAAGCCAAGGAGATATAGGAAGGTGCCCAAGGTAGCAGGAATCAGTGCCGGTAGGTAAAGAATGCAAATCAGCAGTAACAGGTTGAAACCAAGCAGGGCACGCTAGGCTAATCTTAAGTAAGAATAAAAGCAAAGGTTGGCAGCTTAGCAATTGATCCTAGTTGTTGTTTTGTTTGAAAGCAAAGATCCAATGCCATATTTCAATAAGAAAAGTATGGCTAGTAAACTTAGATAAGTAGCTAAGGAATCAAAGCTAGTAGTTCTAGAGTTAAAGCGAACTACAGTCCTAAAGCAGTAGAGTAATATTGAATAGGGTCAAATCAGAATCAAAGAAGGGAGCTTTTGTTTGAAACAAACAAGTATGCAAATCAGTAGTTAGCTAGCAAGTAAGGATTCTAAGCCCAATAGCGGGTAAAGTAAGAATTGAAGACAGGAATGCCAGTAACATCTATAAGAATGATAGCACGGAAAGGGATACTAACTGAGAATTGAGATATGCAATGTCGGTTTGCAAGTAAGTAGTACGAGAACAAGATCTGGATTTTCTTATGTAACATAGAAGGAACTATTTGCTCGTATTGAACTGAAACTGAAAACAAATAAGAACAAAATTGATGGGAGTAAAATAGAAATAAATTTTATATATGAACAAATACTAGCAGACCATCACACATAGCGGAGTCAAATAGAAATCACAATCAAATGAACACCAAGATTTATGTGAAAAACCCTCTCAACTCGAAGGGTAAAAATCACGAGACAAGCCAGAGAAAATCCACTATCAAAATAATGAATATACAGTTCTCAAGTCTTCTTGCCCAAGCCAAAGCAACAGCCATAAGAGAATCACAAGGATATAAGGACTATATTACTAAGTACAATATTCAAAACCTTCCCAAGAAATCATAGTAAGAATCTACTGTAAAGTGATCTAACTTAAGATATGGATGATTGAGAATAATATTTTCCTATCCTTGTTTTTTTCCCTTTCCTGAATCTCTTATTTTCTAGCCTCTACTGTCAATCTATAGTCTTCTTTCTCTCTTCCACGTTTTCAACCACTGTTGCCCTCTTAATATCAACCCTCACCACCTAATCTAGGGTTTAGATTAATATAAGTAAAGTTCTAGGTTGTGGGCTTCACTAAAGCCCATTATAGGCTGAATCTGGGCCATCTGCCCATTTGCCCAATAACCTCATCCTTCAGCCCATAAGGGAGGTCGTTTCATGACTCCTTAATGTGAAGTCATGCCGACCAACTGTCGGCACATCTCCTGTCTCTCTTTTGGTAAAGTTTTTGTCAATATGTCTACCCCATTATCATTTGTGTGAATTTTCTGAAGTCGTCATTGCTTCTCTTTAAACACATTTCTGATCCAATGATATCTGACATCTATATGCTTTGACTTAGAATGAAATGTTGGGTTCTTGTATAAATGGATGATACTCTAGCTATCATAATACACTATATAGTTTTTCTGTTTCAGCCCCAATTCTTATAAGAATCCTTTCATCCATAACATTTCTTTGTAAACCTCTGTAGCAGCAATATATTCTGCCTCTATGGTGGAGAGAGAAATATACCCTTGTAATTTGGATTGCCATGACATAGCTTCCCTCACAAAAATAAGTACAAAACTTGATGTGGACTTTCTTGTGTCAATATCTCTTGCCATATCTGCATCTGTGTAACCTGTCAATATAGATAGTCCACCTTCAAAGCTTAGATAAACTTTAGAACTTCCTTTGAGATATCTAAAAATCCACTTCACTATTTCCCAGTGCTCTTTGCCTTGATTTGCAAGAAATCTACTAGCAACACCCACTGCATATGTGATGTCTGGCCTCGTATATACGTGATACTTCTAACTGTTGAAGCATAAGGAGCCTTTTGCATTTTCTCCTTCTCCTCATCACTTGACGGACTCTGATCTGAGTATAACTTGAAGTGACCTACAAGAGGAGAATCAACTGGCTTTGTATTACTCATATTGAACCTATCCAATATCTTCTCAATATATTTCTCCTGTAATAACCAAATCTTCTTATTTCTTCTGTCACGAGAAATCTACATGCCTAGTATTTACTTTGTTGGCCCCATGTCCTTCATTGTAAAAGATTCACTTATGTCCTTCTTTATCCTGTCAATCATAGATATATCTTTCCTAAAGATAAGCATGTTATCAACATAAATTAATAGAATAATAAAATTCTCACCAAATCATTTGATGTACACACAATGATCTGAAGCTGTTCTTTTGTATCCATTTTCAATCATAAATGAATCAAACCTTTTATACCATTATCTTAGAGCTTGCTTCAGCCCACACAAGCTCTTCTTCAACTTGAAGACAAGATCTTTACCTTTGACTTTGAAGCCTTCTGGTTGCTCCATATAAATTTTCTCCTCCAAATCACTATGAAGGAAAGCTATTTTCATATCTAACTATTCAATCTCCAAGTTTAGGTTAGCAGCAATACCAAGAGCAACATAGATAGAAGACATTTTAACAACAGGAGAAAAAATCTCTTCAAAGTCAATACCTTTCTTTTGACCAAAGTCTTTCACAACCAATCTAGCTTTATACTTTGGTTGAGAATAATATTCTTGAGTCTTCAACCTAAAAACCCACTTGTTCTTCAAGGCTTTACTTCCCTCTAGTAGTTGCACCAAATCATATGTGTGGTTCTTCTATAGAGAATCCATCTCTTCCTGCATAGTAATAAACCACTTCTTTTTCTGCTCACTTTTAACTGCTTCCTGGTAATTCTATGGTTCACCTACATCAGTAAGCATCACATACTCATATGTAGAGTATATTTTGGAAGGTTGACGTAGTCTAGAAGATCTTCTTAACTAAGGTTCTGTGGGAACTTGCTCTCTTTCTTCTTCCTGCTTAATATGTCCTGCAGTTAGATCAACATCTGGCTCTGTATCATCTTCCTGCACATCTCTCCTATCACCTTGATATACTAGAGGAATAATTGGGTCACAGTCTACAAATCATTTTGCAGAAGTCTTAGCTGGTGCCTCCTTCAAATCCTCAATGGTTTGATCCTCAAAGAAGATAATATCTCTGCTTCTGAACACTTTCTGCTTTTCTAGATCCCAAAGCCTAAAACAAAACTGATCATGTGAGTAGCTAAGAAATTGTCAACTCATATTGAATGTCATGTGACCTGCAATAATCATTAAACAATCCTATGTACTCACCACCATTATATGATATTCTATATTTCAATTGCCTTTCTGTCTCCCTTTCAACTCTAGCATGAAACTCCTTAAAGACATTAATAATCTGATCTTTGGTCTTCAAAGCACAGACCCAAACTTTTCTGGAAAAATCATCTATAGAAGTAACAAAATTAAGTGTACTACTGAAACTAGGAACATTAACAAATCCACCAGGAGTTTTTGTCCTCAAAGGACCACACACATCTATATAGACATGGTTCAAGGCATGTATTTTTCTAGATAAAGTAGGACTAACAAAAGAAACTCTATGTTGTTTACCAACCAAACAATCAATACAAGGGTTCAAACATGTACCTCTGAGGTTTGACAATACATCTCTCTTGGAAAGTTCTTGCAGCCCCTTCTCGCTCATATGTCCCAGTCGCTTATGCCATAACTCAATGCTGAAGTCTTTTTTTGTAGCATTCAATTGCTCACCACAAGCTTTAACCTGTAATCTATATAATGTATGACATTTTTTCCTATTAGCTACAATAAGAGAACCCTTACTGAGCTTCCACTGCCCTCTGTAAAATCTGACATCAAAGTCTTCATCATCCAGGCTTCTAATTGAAATTAAATTCAGTCTTAAGGAAATACATATCTCACATCCTTAAGCACCAACTTGCAGTAAAGGTTGGTCTTTATATGGATATCTCCAATGCCACTGATGTCTGTTGTGCCATAGTTGTCTATCTTGACAACACTAAAATTTTTAGACTTGTAAGTAGCAAAGAACTCCCTCTATGGTGTAACATGATAAGAAGCACCTATGTCAATTATCCACTTGAGATCCTAGCACATATAAAAAAAATATCATCAGAAGTAGATAAAATCAAATAATCACTATCTTGCACTGTAGCTGTGATAATCTCTTTTGACTCTGTATGCTCCACTTCTTTTCCCTTTTCTTTATTCTTCTCAGCTTGCTTGCACTGATGCTTGTAATGTCCTTTCTTACCATAATTGTTGCAAACAATGTCTTTCCTTGACTTTGACCTTCCTTTGTTCTATGAGACAAGTGCTTGTGAATCAATCTGAGAAGTTGCCAAATTCTTTCTCCTCAACTCCTCATTCAACAAACTGTTTGTTACATGACTCATGGTGACAATATCATATTGTGCAGAATTACTGAGGGAAACCATTAGTGTCTCCTAACTTTTTGACAAAGAACTGAGAAGTAACAATGCCTACAACTCATCATCAAGAGACATTTTCATAGAGGATAACTGATTAGTAATACTCTACATTGCATTCAAATGCTCAGGAATAGAAGTACCCTCTTTATATTTCAAGTTCACAAGTTTTCTGATCAGAAAAGCCTTGTTGCCAGTCGTTTTTCTTTCATAAAGACCTTCTAAATTTTTTCAAAGAGAGTAAGCAGAATATTCAGTAGAAATATAGTGAAAGATACTATCATCAAGCCACTGACGAATAAAGACAACAGTTTTTCGATCTAACCTCTTCCACTCATCATTTGTCATAGTTATGGGCTTTACACTATCCCCTTGCAAAGGTCCATACAAATCTTTGTAATACAAGAGATCTTTCATTTTTTTTATTTTTATATCATCTAATTGATTCCATTTAAACTAATCATACGAGAAACATTATTGGCTTCTATGTTCAAATATAAAAGATTAAATGCCACCAAAACCTTGCTCTGATACGAGTTGATGGGAATAAAATAGGAATAAACTTTATACACGAACAAATACTAGCAGACCGTCATACACAACGGAATCAAATAGAAATTATAATCAAATGAATATCAAGATTTACGTGAAGAACCACCTCAACTCGAAGGATAAAAACTATGGGACAAGCTAGAGAAAATTTACTATCAAAATAATGAATATACAAATCTTAAGTCTTCTTACCTAAACCCAAGCAACAGCCACAAGAGAATCACAGGGATACAAGAACTATATTACTAAGCACAATATCCAAAAACTTCTTAAGAGATCATAGTAAGAATCTACTGCAAACTGATCTAACCTGAGATATGAATGATTGAGAATAGTATTTTTTTATCGTTGTCTTCTTCCCTTTTCTGGATCTATTATTTTCTGATCTCTACTGTCAATCTATAGTCTTCTTTCTCTCTTCCACGTTTTCGATCGTTGTTGTCTTCTTAATCTTAGCCCTCGCTACTTAATCTAAGATTTAGATTAATATAAATAAAATTTTAAATAATAAATTTTACTAAAATTTATTATAAATTAAATCTGAACGATCTTTTCATCTGACTATATGCCCATAGAAGATTTCATTTTGAAAGGAAAGACTAAGAAGTAGTTGTTTTTAAGAAAGCTTTGGGCGCTTCTTACGAGAGAAATAGCGTAGATAAAGAAGGAAGGCTAGCTTTATGCTTTAAACATGCAAGTAGAAGCCGGTCCTAGAAGCGGAGATGCATTTATCGTGGAAGATTGAGCGAACTCATATCGTCGCAGGCTACATATTTCCTCGAATTCAACCATTTTTTTAACTAATCCAGCCGCTCAATATCAAGCAAGTGGAGCTGGAGCTTCACGTGACTTCTCAATCATATTTAATTTTTTGGTCAAGCACAATATCTATATCTATTGGTGTAGAAAGAAAAAACTACGTGTGTGGTTGCTTTGCAATATTGAAGAGCACCAACCAGACTATTTACTAGCGAAGGTGTTGCTTCTGACATGAATGCCGCTGTGACAAATGAATAGCTAATCAATAGCTTATCTAAATGAAAGGCTGGGAGCCGCTCGTCCTAAGCTCCGGTTATCGCTAAGGAAAGGCTCTTCCCTCATCAAATATAGAGCAGGCTAGGGGCAAAATGACAGAACATAAATCAGGTGTTGGCAAAATCCAATACAGAATTTTCCGATAGGGCATTGTTGAATGAATGGACTTAGTTTCTAAAGCCGAGGCTTAGGCTAAGAGCGAACCCTTAAAGATAAGCAGAGTAAGGAAGCAAACATAAAAAAAATTAATTGGATTAACACTCCCGAGGAATTTCTCTAATCTTAATCGACCACTTCATCAATAAAGGATTGTGGTTAATTTAGAGTTTTATTATACTCAATGATATTTCGACTCAGTGGACTTAGGACCCTGACTAGGATCCTAACAGATTCTAATTAAAATTGATATTTATAAAAAGAAGATTCAAGATTTTTTATGATGAGACTTATCTTGATTCATAAATCTTATATGAATATTTTTGAATGTACCCCCTCCCCCCACTCAATTTATTTGGAACACTAAATTTTTGAATATTTCATTTCACCCCTCTTTCTTGTTCTATTTTATCCACAAAAGGGAAGAAAAATTTTTGATGAGAAAATTATACCTTTCATCCTATTTTACTAAGGGGGAGCAACGAAATAAATTTTTCATGTATTGAATGTTTAGATATATAATCAATACTTCTCATTTTGTTGATAACAATTGGGAGAAACATGAAATATGATGAACATTTATCTTAAAGTTATTTGCTCAATATTTCACCTTTTTGTTAATGACAAAGGGGGAGAAATGTTATACTGATGACATATGTAGAATATTAATGAAAAATAGTGAAATGAGCATTTCTCCTTTTTGTTGATAACAAATGGGGAGAAATGATTGATGACTTAAGGGGGAGAATTTAAAATTGATGTATGGATGTTGTTTCATGATGAATGGATATATGTTTTGAAAATCTTTGATATATTGATGATTGATCACTTAAAGGGAAAATTATTTGAAATTAATATTGTTTCACAATGTACGAATGTATGTATTGAAAATCTTTGGCATATTGATGATTAATGAAGGGAGAAAATTGTTATATGGATGTATGTTTTGAAAATTTTAAAATATTTATGAATGGTATCTTGCTTGAATTCAAAAGTGTTGGATTCTTTTAAGTTTAAGTTTATTTTATCCTATGGAGTTTATATAGGAGAGTTAAATGTAACTCATGTCATCAATTGGTCATCATTATAAAAAAAGGAGAGATTGTTGAATCTCGAATTTTGATGAAAAAACAAATTGATGGGTTTTATTATCTAACGTGTGTGTTAGAGATGAATGATGCAGAATTAACTACGATAAGAGATGAATGATAAGTCAAGTTCAAGCATCGGGCTGGGGTTTGGACAATGTAGTGGGAACTTGTCGGGAGATCGTTGGAAGCTAGCCAAAGGTATCGGGTGCTTGTCGTGAGTTTGTCGGAAGCTCGCTGAAGGTAATGGGGGCTTACTGGGAGTTTGCCGAGAGCTCACTGAGGGTGATCGGGAGTTTGTTGGGAGTTCACCGGAAGCTCACCGAAGGTGATTGGGAGTTTACCGAGAATATGTCGGGGGTTCGTCAGAAGATGATCGAGACTCGTCGGGAGTTTGTTAGAGGTTACCGGGAAGATCATCGGGAGTTGGGAAGGTCACTTGACACATTAGACAAATTGATTATATTTGTATGCCTTAGTATGTCATAGTTAGCATCAATTTGGTTTAGAGTCCTAATTATGTAAGATTTAGAAGAAATCCAAATTAACTCAATGAGGTAACTCGGTCCACTTTGAATTGGACTTGAGTTCAGGTTGAGCTCATTTCATTGACCTGAAAAGAGGTCAATAGGAGGTATGAGTCGTGAGCGCAAAAGTATAAAAAAGTAGCTTTTGTAGGATTCTCGATAGTAGTACTACCCAAGTGGCGGCAGTACTGCCCAAGCAGTAGTAGTACCACCACTGCCTATTTGCAAGATACTTTTGGCGGTAGTACCGCCAACACCGATGGTAGTATCGCCCTGTCACGGACAAAAATATAAATAAAGTATTCAATATAATGCTCATATTTGTCCATATCCTTCGATTTTTGTAGATTCTTTGTACAGCAAGTAGCAGGTGGTAGTCTTAGTTAGGTTAGCTTTTGTGGTTGATTTTGGCTTGTAAATGAGAGTTGTGTTACGCAGGCACTCGTGGGGACTTCGGTCTATAATAGACCATTATCTTTTGTATGCAATCATTCAGAACTTATAAAATCCATAGTTATAATTTGCATTGGCTATATAAAATATTTACTAAAGTTGTTGCTTGTGGATCCCGTGGGAAGTGTTATTCTAACCTATTTTCTCTTTTGTAGGTTCTAAGGGACCCTAGGAGGTTTTAGGGAGGTTGATCTTTACGGACAGACTCACAAAGGTGTTGTATAACTTAGGCAAAACTAGCTAAGCCCATGACATTTTGGTATTAGAGCGGGACAAGCACACACAGAAACACTTGTCATACGGCTTAATATTGGCAACCAAACTTGATGGTGCTCAAGGCAAGTGGGACGCTTAGTAAAAGATGAGACCGTGCAAAGTGGGATGTGTTGCTCAATGACTTAAAGAGTTATGCAAAGCTTACAGAGGTGAGGAGAATTGCTAACTTGAAGAATTTGATACTTATGCAAGGACTTGTATGCGGATGATGGAGTGTTCGTGGTTATCCCAAGGCGATCAAAACTTGGTGCCATGGAGCATCAGAACTTCCTCTTCAATATGGAAAGGATATGACCATAGGAGGCTGAAGTGTGTAACAAGTTCAACAGGTTGCTAGACCTTGAAGGGTGCAATGAGGACTATATTGGTAAAGAGTCACAATCTAGTAAGTGCATTTGTGGTGTAAAACAAGGCATAAGTTGTTTAGTAAGATGGAGTAGTCCAAAGGGGATGGTGATCACTGAAACTTCCAATGGGAAGAATGCAAAGAGGAAAGTTGCTCCAACAAGACATATATCCAGGAGGGATAGGTCCTGGTTCTCTAGAGGAAGAATCATATGCAGTAGACTGCACATATTGAGGAAGAGTACCTCAAGATAGTATCTCCACAAAGCTTAATAAATCAAGCGAGCATCGAGGAGTCATTGCATGATCTCGAATAAAATAATGCATTGGTAGATACATTACAAGATCAAGTGGGGTAGCAACCATGGCAACATTATACGAAGGCACTTTTAGAGTCAATGTGGAAATCGAACTCAATGGAGGGCTGACCTGTGAAATGGTGGGCATGAGGGCCACCACCAACTCAATGCGAATCGAGAGGCAGAACAACTTGGGTGGAACTTGGTGAAGTATCCAAGCCGTATGAAGAGAGTCAACGTAGAAGATGAAAACATAGAGCAAAAGCACAGAGCTTTCCTTGGATAGAGGTCAAGGGCATGAACTCTTATAGAGGCAAGAGTAGGATTATATCGTTTCATGGGTTCTTCATTCTGATGGGGTGAACTCATCTTGCATTGTGCCAAAGACAAAGGGAGCTTCGAGGCATATGCACCTTATTTCAAAAACGCCTTTGATAGAGGAACTAAGGTGATTCAACTTACAGAGGTAAAGTTGGAATCAAAAGACCTTAGCACGGGACAAGAGAACGTAGAGGCGGATACTCTTGAAGAATATGCCATAGTGCTGCTATTCGAGTTGTCATGAAGGAAGTGGTGCATAGCGGAGATTATGCTGGTGGGGGAAAGAGGCCTAGGATCCAAATAATGGTGCACCAATTTAGCAAAGTCTGAGGATTTCAAGAGCTACTAGGCGACAAATTATCTTAGAGCTATGCTTCGTCCGAGTATGGCCCGAGACTGGGTGGGCAAATGTGAGTTGCCAAGGGAGCGAAGAAAAATTAGAGATGGTAGGCCCTACGATGTGCTGGAAAAGGCCACATATAGAGAGATTGTAGTCTAAGTTCATCACATAAGAACCTGAATACAATAGAGATGTCACCAAGAGGCGACATGGTGCAACGGATCGTGGTGGAATAGTTCACGATAATACAGCACATGCAGAGAAGTCCCATGAGGGACATGATCATGGGAGGTATAATCGGGAGCTACTGGGAGCTCTACTTGGTGAATAACATAATAGTAAGAAGAATTATATATTCAATGAGTGAATGTTATGTTACTGCAGAGGTGGGTCTTCCGTATAAGAACATCAAATCTTGCATCAGATGACAGCTTTGGTCATCAGCATATGAGGGCTGTGTACTACCGAGGGAGAAGTTAGATTGCAGGTACTAGTGAATCTGATGGAGGAGACTTGATCATACAGAGGTCTGGTTAGAGTGACTGGAGAGTTGGACTGCTTTAGTGCTCATATTTACTTTAGGGAGCCCAGCAAGTCAAAGGACAAGGCCAAGTAAGCGAATGTTGCTACCAAGGAAGTTAAGGAGAGCAAAATCAATGCGAGCCCTACAACAAGATGATGGAGGCCATGCATGAGACTTGTAGTCGATCTTTCCATCAACCAAGAAGAACTACTTGGAAAACACAGAGGTGTTAAAGCAAGTGGTCAAAAGGGGTGAGGAAGCAACGATGAATCCGAAGGGGCTCAGCTACCCAAAAGCAGAGTATCGGTTAGAAAAGAGGTGGAATCAAAGGAGTTCCAGTGTCGCAGAGGCCGACCTATTGATTATGAAGAAAGGGATATAAATGCAAGGCAATGGATAGTAGGGATATGGGCTCGATAGCACCATAGTACCACAGACTTTCATGAAGTCATCATTCCCTTACTCTCATGGAGGGAAAACATTGGTCATGAAAGGGGCCGAGGAGGTGGAGAATGTAGAGGCAAACTCTAAGGCAGAAGGGTAAAGGCCAAGGAACTTCATAAGACCGGTGTCAACGAGCTTCTCATCAAAATAGCCGAAAGTGGGGGACTTTGGGTTGATGCAGGAGTGCTCAACCAAGGAACAAAGTAGGAAATATATGGTGTTATACCTTTTCTACTCAGAGGAGTAGGTGACAAAGATGATGAAAGAGATGGTATAATCCCAGAGATGACCAGAACTATCAAAGACTTACTCCAAGTTGGGGGGCACTCTAAGTTGGGGTAAATTTTTGCTCTTTTCAGGTAAAACTTCTTGCATTCTGGAAGTTGGATGGCAGTAGAAAGGTGAATCACAATAGCTAACTCAATGCAAGGAGTGTAAACACTTCAAGTGTTTTAGAAGTGTGAGCAAAGAGCAGGCGATATGCTAGTAATTAGCTCGATATATGAAGTATAACCTTGAGGAGGCGGGTGAAATCAAGTAACCTTTGCCTTCTTAACTCAAAGAGAATGTGCGAAACTTAGTACCCTGATTCTCATATTTATCCAGCAGAGGAGCTCTGCATAAGTTCAATAACCATTCGAGGAAAGCTTACGAAAGATAATAGTTGTCAAATCCTCATCGTAGTACTATTGGGAGTAGATTATCCACTTCATTTCCCAGTAGAATGTCAATTGAAAGTGAGAGTGATGCTAACCTACTTAGAAGTAATAACTAAAGTTATAGTAGGATTAATGAGCGAATCTTGTAGATGAAGGACCTCAAAAACTTCAAAGTCTACGAAGCGATGCTCGTTAAAACTCTAACAAGCATCCATCCAATTTAAGCAACATGACTATTGCAATACTAGTACATAATAAAGGAAGGTCTTTTTCTTCATCAAAAGGATCCGCAGAAATCAATAAGGATCAACATAGCTCAGCTAACCCCACACAAGAGTCAGTCATTGGCGACTTGAAGCAGTATGGCAGATCAAAGTTTGACTACTTAAAAACAATGACAGAGAGCAGCTGGGAGCCAAGGGACGTGTTGCAGCCAAAACAGAAGATTGAAGATTCAGCAAAAGGCGAGGAGATACAATGTCTACAATAGCTTCGACGAGGACGTCGAAGGAATAAGTGGGGGAGAATGTCACGGATAAAAATATAAATAAAGTGTTCGATATAATACTTGTGTTTGTCCATGTCCTTTGATATTTGTACATTCTTTGTACAACAAATAGCGGACTTGTAGTAGGCTTGGCAGCCTTATTTTAGTTAGCTTTTGTAGCCGATTTTAGCTTGTAAATGAGAGTTATGTCATGTAGGCACTTGTAGGGACTTCGGTCTGTAATGGATCATTATCTTTTATATGCAACCATTCAGAACTTGTAAAGTCAGTAGTTGTAATTTGCATTGGCTACATAAAGTGTTTGCTAAAGCTATTACTTGTGGATCCTGTGGGAAGTACTTTCTTTAACCTGTTTTCTCTTTTGTAGGTCCTAAGGGACCCTAGGATATTTCGGGGATACTGACTTTTGTGGACAGACTCGCAAGGGTGCTGCACGACTTAAGCAAAACCAACTAAGCCCGTGACAGCCCATACACAGGAATTACAGAAAGGTTTAAATTTTTAACTTTATTTTTTAAGTCAGTTGGGGTCTATAAATACCCTAAGTTTTCTTACTCGGAGAAGCAACGGTAGTGAATGAAAAAGTGAGATAAAATTCTATTAAATAGTTATAAAATTTAAGAGCTTCCCTTGAGTGCTTCAAATTATAAATTGAGTCTAAGGGAAGTGTGAAACTCTTATAACGATTCCTCTCCCGAACTTGTGAAAAGAAGAGAGTAAAAGTGAAAGGGGTTTAGTCTTCACCTGTGGAAGAAGATCGTTTAGTCGACTCCAATGGGCCTCGATGAAGGAGGACTCCTAAAAGTGGACATAGGTCAAGTTTTGATCAAACCACTATAAAATTTATGAGTATCTCTACTCTTACTTTTTCTATTACATTTAATTATTCTTAATTAGTTTGAAGAAAGGCACGAGCATCATCTTTCAACTTTATTTTAAATCACTCACTTATTTGCTTTCAATGAAGTCTAATAAATACTTCTGATTTCTTCTTCACTTCAAGCAAGTTTTTTAAATCGAGTATTTTTACACTTGCATTAATTCACCCCCCTTCTTAGTGGTAACTTGATCATAACACTATATTCCCTTTCAATACTTTGCATTGATCTGGCCTTCATCATCATCTATCTCGCTGTAGTTAAACTTATTGTTGTATAGTTATCAACTTATGACGAAAGTTATATTGCAAAATCACAACAGCATGCTTGCTATTTTATCTGATCTTGCTGCCATATTTGTCACCATATCGCTATCATCTATTGTTGCTATCCTTATCGACTTCATGCTGCCATATTCCTCAAAATACTGCTACAATATTACTAGAATTTTCACTATAAAACTATTATTTTTTGATAAAAAATTATGTTGCCATACTTTTTGATGTTTCTTGCTGTATACACAATTGATCTCTGTCAAACTTGTTGCTACCACCCATATCAACTTGTTAGGATCAATTAGTACTAAGAGGAGGGTGAATTAGTGCAAGAGAAATAGGGCTCATTTAAAAACTTTCTTCCATAAAGTAGAGAGTGAACAATGGAAGCTTTCCTTTATATTTCGATAAAACTAATATAAAAATTGATTTGAAAGAAGTAGAGAGATTGAGGCTCGTATCTAAATAGAGAGTGATAAAAGTAATCAAATGTAACAAGTACAGCAATTAAAGTACACTTACATTTATAGTAGTTCAGCCTCAACCGGCCTACGTCCACTCCCCGAGTCCTCCTTCTTGAGGCACACTAGCATCCATTAATGATCTCCTTTAGATGAAGACCAAACCCTTATAACTTGAGCTTACAAGGGAGATAAGAACTTTACTACTCTTAGCTCACTCCGTTCCCCTTTTCTTTTTCTTATAATTCACACAAGTTTTTCATAGAATTTTGATCCCTAAATTATTGTATGGAATGCAAGAGAACTTAGGGTATTTATAGGCCCCAGATAACTTTAGAATTTGGAGCTAAAATTCAAACATATCTGAAAAATCTGGGTACGAGAGGTTCACCCACCAGCACTGGCAGTGCAGCCACCGAAAGCACCCTGAAAATAGGGTACGCGTGGTTCAGCCACTGGCCTGGGCGGTTCACCCATCCAAAAACTTGGGTACGAGTAGTTTAACTATCGCTTACCGATGGTTCAGTTGTCAGAATCATGAACAAATGATTCCCTTCACTTTTCTAATTCTGACTTGAACCACATATTGACCAATTCTCTGGTCAACCAATTGAGCTCAACCTGAGCTCAATCAATCCCCTTTAGTAGACTCGTTACCTCTTTAAGTTGGTTTGGATTCCTTTCAAATCATCTCAAATTGGACTCAAACTTTAACATACGACTTAATGATTATAACCATACATAACCACCTGGCTTAATTAACGACCTCACGCTCGCAATCTGGTAACCTCCGACATTCCCTGCGGTGAGTCTCACGGTCTTCCTCGGGTGATCTCCCAGTATGTTCCTGGCGATCTTCCTGATACCTTCGGTGAAGTCCTAGCGAACTTCTAGTAAGCTCCCACCGCATCATCCAAACCTTGGCCCGATGTTTAATCTTAATCTTGGGTCCATGTTTGGTCTGTAACTCCTTTTCACCATCATGGTTAAACATGCACGATGCTAACTATGACTTAATTAATTATAATCATGACCAATAAATCAACTTGAAAACCTTCCCAACTCCCTACAAGCCTTTTCGCTATCCCCGATAATCTTCCGGTGAGTCTCGGTCTTCTTTCGGTGAACTCCCTTGCGCCATCCTAGCAAACTCCCAATACCCTCAGCAAGCTCCCAACGCACTCCAGGTGAGTTCCCAACCGCATCGTCCTTACTCCAACCAGATGCTTGGACTTGACTTTGGTCAAACCTCTTATTATAATTTTCTCTCTATCATAGTTAATCCTGCATCAATCAACTCTAACAATATATGTTAAATCAAAGACTCATCAATTGATTTTATCATCAAAATATGAGATTCAACAATCTTCCCCTTTGTGATGATGACAATCAATTGATGACACGAGTTAATCCTAACTCCCCCCTAAATTCATGCTACAATAAAGAAAACTTAAATTCAAGAGAACCACGCCCTCTTGAATTCAAGTATCATGAAACAAAACATATTCCAAGAAAATTTCAATAAGAATTTACGTCAAGTCATTGAATCATGAATTTCAAAAAGAATTATGCATTCATATCCAACTATATCATCAATATCATGTGTCATCAATGTCCATTTCTCCCCCTTGGTCATCAGCAAGAAGGTGAAATGTATAGCTAATAATTTCAAAGCACATGATAACATTACTTCCCCTTAGTAAAATAGAATATATATTATAAAATTTTCTTCCCCTTCATGATTAATAAGGAGAGAAACAAGGAAGTAGTTGTGAAAGCATCATTAAGAAGAGCTCTTAATAAATTTTAAAAAGAATATTCAGATGAGCTCAAAAGTCTAAGAGATTTAAAGACTACTTATGTATTTCAAATGTAACAAAAATCATCTTTTGATACCAAAAATCATCTCTTGTAAATTTCAAATGTAGCAATTCATCATCTTCATACAATTTTTCTCTTTGTTTTAATAATAAGATAAAAACATGATGAAAGTTTTCAAAAATATTATCACAAAAAGCTTAATCTCATGAAAATTGTCAAGTTACAAGTATCGAGAAATTAAGATCATGATTTTGCAAAATGCAATATGTTAGCTTCACAATTTAGCAAATTTTTTATCACTTTAGAACATGCAAGCTAGTGAGTTCTTTCGTCTCTTTTGAGAAGTGTAAGCTAGTAAATTTTTGCTTCCTTTACAATGTTCAAGCTAGTAATTTTACATCATGTAAGCTAACAAGTTAGCAAATGTTATTTCTCTTAGCATGTTTTTGAGAATGTGAGGTTAAGCAAAATTTTTGCTTCTCTTGAGATTTGCAAGATAGCACTTCTTGCTTCTCTTTTGGGATGAGCAAGCTAGCAGTTTTGTCTCTCCCTTTATCATTATCAAAAAGAAGGGATAGTTATAATAGAACAAAACTTTTCCCATTACATCATTTTTTAAATTATCATATGAAATATATCAAGAAAAATTAATATGGTGATGAGATATACAAATCATGAAGACAAATTATGAATATCAAGAGACAAATCATAGGAGAAACACATAAAGTATCTTGATTTATACATAAGAAATCTCAAGTTGTCAAGATCATGATTTATATAAAAATCTCCTTTTAAATAATAAGAGAACACATAATAAGAGATTTTGATTCACAAAAGATTTCAAGTTATAATTTCTAGGAATCAAAATCATGATATAGGTAAAAACTCATTCCATTTCAAATAATCAAAATCATCAAAATTACTTCATAGTTCAAGAGATTCATTAGTCATTTTAAAAAAAATTTATAAGATAGAGAAATTTTCAAGAAAAATATACTCTTTTTATTTCATACAAGCATGTCTTTATCTTTTAAGCCAACATGCATCATCATTAAAAACTGAAAAAGAATAAACTAAAAAATCAATAGGCCATAAATCTCAAAAATCATCATGCATAATTTCAAAATATAAACTCATTAAGCATGATCACTATGCATCATTAAATCATCAAGCATGGTTTCATTGAACATAAAGTATCTTTAATCAAAATCAAAAAGCCATACGAAAATCATCAAGATCATTGTTTAGATTCATGTTGTAGTTCCAAATAGATAAACTTATGATTCATTTATAAACATCTTCAAACGAACTTGATTTACGTAAAGATTTCATGTTTCATTTTCTAAACTTGCCAAAATCATGATAATAACTTATTCAAGTTCAAATCATCAAAATTGATATTTTTTAAAAAATATCATAAATAGATTCATCAATCTCTTATTGGAATCTTAATAAAATAGAGATTGAGAAATTTTCAAAAGAAATCATCAGAAATATTACAATAAGATATTTTAAAATATTATCTTTAGTTCATCATTAATTCAATGATATTTCTTTGTTAAGTATATCTAACTCTTTTAAATTTTAGTGAAAAGAGTTATTATGCACTTGTCATGTGTATTTCAAATATATATTTTTGAAATTACTAAAAGGAGAAATATGAAAATTTTATTTAAGTTTTCTATTCAAGAACCTCATTCAATCATAACCCATTTTAGCATACAACTATCATTGTAATATTTAAATCATTCCATAAACTTAGTCACTAAAAATATAATATTTGAATCATCAAATTATTTTTGTAGTTTAGGAGATTCAACAATAATGGTATCATTTTATCTTGTTGAAGGATTCATAGGATAAAAATGTTTTCAAGAATAATTATCCTCCTTTTTAGTTGTTTTAACTTATGAAATTTATTTCAAGAATGCAATGTCATTTAAAGTTAAAAACGAAGTTTCATTAAGATTATTACAATAAAATATTTTCAAACAAAAGCTTTGATTTATTTTAATTTCATAATTTTGAAACTTAGTGAAATGAGTTACTATACTCATTTCATTCTCATTAAGTATATTTTTAATTTTTCAAAAATACTAGACAATGAAGCATGATTTTTCTCTCCATTTTTTATATTGTTCTATGCTCAAATTCTATCATTTAACAAGAATCATCATCAAAATCATTCTTTCATAAATTTGAATTTAGATAAAGTCTCTAATTTGTTTTTGTACTAGCATACCAAAGTTAGAGCAATCAAGATTAATTATAACAATGAGTTATCCAAAGACTCATTACCAATGATTTTATTTCAATAATTTTTTTGTTATTACTTAGGCTAGTGAGCTTTGAAAGAGTATTAGATCTCAAGTCATGTGCTTTGAGCATCTACTTTTAAAACATTACTTAGTACTCCTAGCCTTATTAAGAGACAACTTTATATTATGTGAGGTTTTGATTTAGGTACCCATTTGAGTTTGGATTCTTTATGATATGTTCTTCCCATTTTCTCTAATGGTTTTAGGTTGTTTATGTTTCCTTTAGGAACCCAAACTAATTTGTGAAGACTATAATTTTTAAATAAATATTTATTGGCTTTGTCCTAATTTTCTATAAAAATTATATTCAATTTTTGATGATAAATTTAAGGTAGGTCCTTTAACAAAAATTGTTGGCTTTTGATGAGTGTTACCAATAAAGCCTATACCCTTTCTTTTATTAACATAACCCTTATTAGCAAGGATCATATTAAGGGATTTATTTCATATTTTAAATTTTTCTAATGTTTGTTTAACCATAATATTTTATTCTTTAACATTATCTAGCATTTCACATTTAGAACATGGATTATATGATACTAATGAATCATGCATTTCATCAAGTTTAATAACTAACAAATCATGTTCATTCTTAAGCAACTTAAAAGATTTATTAATTTTTCTAAATTTATCATATTTAATAATTTAGTAAAAGATATACTTAATGGATCACTAACATCATCGCCGATAGCCATAAATACGTAGTTAGCTACTTCTTCCTTGCTTTGATCTTCTTTGGAGCACTTTGGCTATTTACGTTCAACGCAAAAGGTTTTGTCTATTTTAAAATCTTTTTTTTTGTTCATGTTCATTAATTTATCCGATTTATTTGTCAAAGGTTCAAAGTTCTCATCACTCGAGATTTCACTCGAGAAGTCAGATATTCTCTTTAGTTCAAATTCTTTTATATTCTTTGGAAGGTATTTTTCTAGTTCATTTTTATAAGTGATTCATTTATATTAATAGTGCTTTCATGTGTAATTTTTAATGTATACCAAATATCAAAAGCCGATTCACAAACGGAAACATGAATAAATTCATTTTTGTCGAGAGCACAATATAAGGCATTCATAGTCTTGGCATTTAAAGAGAAAGTTTTCTTCTACAAATTATCCCAATCATTCATTGGAAGAGAAGATGTTTCAAATCTATTTTCAACAATATTCCATAAATCAAGGTTCAAAGAAAGCAAGAAAATTCTCATCTGAGTTTTCCAATATGTGTAGTCCGCCCCATTGAACATGGGAGGATGAAGGATAGAAAAACCCTCTTGAAAGCCAAAAAGAGCTATTTCTCTTGGGTGTTAAACCAAATGAGAAAAATGAAACTCTGATACCAATTGTTATGATTAATTGGCACTAAGAGGAGGAGGAGGAGGAGGGAGGGGGAAGGTGGGGGGGATTAGTTAGTGTAAGAGACATAGGGCTCATTTAAAAACTTTCTATCATAAAATAGAGAATTAATAATGGAAGCTTTTCTTTATATTTTGATAAAACCAATTTAAAGATGATTTGAAAGTTGTAGAGATATTAAGGCTTATATCTAAATAGAGAATGATTAAGAGCAATCAAATATAATAAGTAATTAAAGCACACTTACATTTATAGTAGTTTGGCCTCAACCGGCCTACGTCCACTCCCCGAGTCCTCCTCATTGAGGTACACTAGCATCCACTAATGATCTCTTTTGGGTGGAGACCAAACCCTTCCTTTTTTTCTTTTTCTTATAATTCACACAAGTTTTTCATAGAATTTTGATCCCTGAATTGTTTTATGGAATGCAAGAGAACTTGGGGTATTTATAGGCCCTAAATGGCTTAAGAATTTAGAGTCAAAATTCAAATGTATCCAAAAAATTTGGGTACGGGGATTCACCCGTCGGTGCCGACAGTGTAGCTACCGAATGCACCCTGAAAATAGGGTATTGGTGGTTCAGTCACCGGCCATGATGATTCAACCGCCCAAAAACCTAATACGAGCATTTTAATCGTCACTTACCGACAGTTCAACTATCAAGAATTTTAAAAAAGTAATTCCCTTCACTTTTCTAATCCTGACTTAAATCACATGTTGACTAATTCTCTAGTCAACTAATTGAGCTCAACTTGAGCTTAATTAATCTCCTTTAGTGGACCCAGTTGTCTCTTTGAGTTGGTTTGGATTCCTTCCAAATCAACTCAAATCAGACTCAAACTTTAACCTACGACTTAAGGATTACAACCATATATGACCACCAAGCTTAATTAGTGACCTCACTCCCGCAATATGATAACCTTCGACATTCCCTGCGGTGAGTCTCACGGTCTTCCTCCGACAATCTCTCAGTGTGTTCCTAGCGATCTTCCCGATACCTTTGGCAGAGTCATAGTAAACTCCCGACGAGTTCCCACTACATCGTTCAAACCTTAGCCCGATGCCTAAGCTTAATCCTGGGTCCATGTCTGGTTTGTAACTCTTTTTCACCATTGTGGTTAAACCTACATGATGCTAACTATGACTTAATTAATTATGATCATGTCCAATAAATACACTTGAAAACCTTCTCAACTCCCAGTAAGCCTTTCGGCTACACCCAATAATCTTCTGACGAGTCTCGGTCTTCTTCTAGTGAACTCCCTTGTGCCATCCTGGCAAACTCCTAATACCCTCGGAGAGCTCCCAACGCACTTCAGCGAGTTCCCAACTGCATCATCCTTACTCCGGCCTAATGCTTGGACTTAACTTTGGCCAAATCTCTGATTATAATTTTCTCTTTATCGTAGTTAATCCTGCATCAATCAACTCTAACAACACATGTTAGATCAAACACTTATCAATTGATTTCATTATCAAAATCTGAGATTTAACATAACCCTAAGGTACCCCTTTAGCCTTGAGACGTAGCCATCATAGCATGCTTTCAATTTTTACAACCGACTCAAATAGTAACGTAAAAACTACTGTAAAGATCTTTTATTGTTTACGCAACTTTCTAGCCATATACTATCTTCTTGCTAATCTTACGACTATATTTTATTATTATATTCTCATCAATATTTTATATCAACTTGGCTTTCATCGTCACATGTTCTTCATTGGAATCATCTATATATTATTGGCATGCCGCTAAAACTTTTTGTTTTAAAGTTATTATCTTTATGACAAAAGTTATGTTGCAAGATTATCAGTATTTCTTACGACACATCTAAACCATCTTTGCTGACTTTGTTGCCATCAATATTTCTACCTATTTGGTACCATCCTCAAATACTTCTTGATAGAAAAATTACACCAAAACCCTCGGCATACTGTTGGAATTCTTTCATCATAAAACTGCTACTCATGACGAAAAATTTTACAACCTTATTCCTGGGCACTTCTTGCCGCAACCACATCAAACCAGTTATTGCTCCTAATAGTAACTCTAAACCTTCCTTCCTGACCTCAAACTACTACCACTAAGACCCTTTCCAACCCCCACAACACCCTCAAACCACAGCACCAATAGCAACCTAAATCCTAAACTATTAATCTAAAATTGCAACCTTGATCCATCACATTTTCAGCCACTAATCTCCACTGAAACCATTATTGTCACTAATAGCAACCCTAATCTATCCCTTTAACCTTAACCCTTGGCCATCATACCCCCTATATGACCCCTACAACAGTAATATACCACAACCCTAACAGCAACTAAAAATAGCGACCTATCAACCTCAAACTGCAGCTATCTACCCATGATCCACCATCTCTTTCGGCCATCAATCCACCCAACCAATTCACACCATTGACCCAATAGTAAGAGAAGGACATCGACATTATAGATCTTGAGTCTTATGCCATGGTATTAATAGATCTGACTAGGACCAGGTTGGTAGCCTTTAAGATGCATATGGAGGACAGACTACACGCTTTCTTCGTAGAGTTTAGATTGGGTCGATCACCGAGCCCAAGAAGATCACAGTGTGGTGAGAATTTCGATCACAAGGAGAACCCACCAGAGAAAGATGAACAAGTAACAGACTCATCATATCCACGCATAATGGTGGATTTCCCTCGATAGGAAAATAGAGACCTGACCAAGTGAATTTCACGTGCGAAGTGGTACTTCCACTATCACAAGAACCCGGAGGCCTCTATGGTTGATATTACTATCATTCATCTAGAAAGAGAAGTTATTTAGTGGTATGATTGGTATAAGCACACCTATGGAGTCCCCACATTGAGGCAATTCAACAGTGGGCTATTGATCAGCTTTAGACCGATGAAGTACAAGAACATGAATGACTAGCTTGTGAAGATTCGTCAAACCTCAATCTTACAAGAATATTAAACTAGACTTGAGCATCTTTCAAATCAAACTCAAGATTGGTCTGAAAAATATTTGTTAGGGATATTCATAGAAGGATTAAAGTCGAAGATCAGATGCGAAGTCAAGGCATGACAACCATATACATTGAGGGCTCTCATCTCCTTCGCCCTCATCCATGAGGAACGACTAAACAATGATACCCAAAGGACCAAGATCATGAACCGACCAGTAACCATCAAGCCTTCAACCTCCCTTGTTGCCAACCAAACCTCTCATCCCAAGGAACTTACCCGAGAAGAACTCCGAGAAAGATCAGCAAAAGGGATTTGTTGGCATTACAACGAACCATGGAGTAGAGATCACCACTACAAAAGGGGAAAGCTTTTGGTAATTGAACCAATCGAGGATCCAGAACCTAAGGACATAGATTCTGAACCTGAGAAGGAAGATGTTAGAACCCTTATAGATTCTAAGCTTAGATTAATCTCTGAAGTGGATCAGCCTCCTAGAAACTCTATAGGGGTTCCTCCCTCCTTGGTATTCAGCTACAAGACCTGAATAAAAGATTGATATATTCATGATGAAAAGGTTATGGCTACAAGTGTTTATATAGGGTATCAAAACCCTAACTCCTAATAGAACTCCTACTTCTAATAAACTCCATCTCCTAACCAACTCCTAACTTCTAGCCGACTTCTATTAAAGGTGTGGCCGACGATAGTAGAAGACTCCTACTCAAATTAAACTCCTCTCTAACCCTAGCCAGCCTCTTTAATTAAAGGTAGTGGTGGCTAGATTAGGGTTTCTATGACTCATGATTCCTATGATTTAATAAATTTAAGACCCGACTCAGATTGGGTCTGAACAGACCTACCCTCTTCAAGCCTCCATGAACTCTGGAAATTTGATCTTCAAGTCTGTATAGTCCTCTCATGTGGCATCTTTGATGAGTAGACTTGCCCATTGTACCAGAACATCTATTGTTGGATGTTGGTGGTGCATTATGATCTATCGATCAAGGATGGTTATCAACTAGGTTGAGGTTTCACCACGGGTAGTTATATTTGGCAGGTGACTCTGGGCCATCTCGTTTTCTCTAAGCTTAGGCTTCAAGCAGGATATATGGAAGACTGGATGGATCTTGGAGTCTACGGGTAGTTCCAGCCTGTATGCCACTGCTCCAATACGCTCTGTGATCTGATAGGGCCTGTAGAAGTGAGATGATAGTTTCATAGATATTCTAGTGTGGATGGACATCTGTTTGTAGGGCTGGAGCCGAAGAAAGACCCAATCTCTCACTGAGAATTTCCTCTCTCTTTTGTGCATGTTGTATTGTTGCTTTATCTATGCTTGGGCCACCGAAAGATTATCCTTTAGTAATTTTAGAACTTTATCCTTGTCCATGAGTTCCCAGTCCACTTGGTCTATTTTGGTTGAGCCGATTACATATTTTAGGATTACAAGGGGCGGTCGGCCACACATTGCTTCATAAAGTATATTTAGTGGAAGAACAATAAGTCATATTATACCACCATTCGGCCCAAGGGAGCCACTTCATCCTTTCTTTTGGCCGATCACTGGTGAAGCATCTGAGGTATGTCTCGAAGCACTTGTTCACCACTTTAGTCTGGCCATCTGTCTAAGGATGGTATGTTGTGCTCATCTTTAATTTGGTATCCTGCATTTGGAAAAGCTCCGTCTAAAATTTACTAGTGAAGACCCTGTCATAATCGCTCATAATAGATCTAGGCATCCCATGTAATTTTATAATATTATCCATAAAAATCCAAGCAATTTTAGTGGTGGTGTAAGGGTTACGGATGGCACAAAAGTGAGCATACTTAGTGAGACGATCGACCACAACAACGATGGTATCTTTTCCTTGAGATGGGGGTAGCCCTTCGATGAAGCCCGTCGATATATCGGTCTATACCGAGTCCGGTATGGGTAGAGGTTGCAGTTTCCCCAAGCTTGCCATTCTTTATTTAATCCTCTTGTAAGTTCAAAGGAATCTAGAGTGCCCCACCACTGATGTGGAATGCATCTCTCGTAGGATGATCTTTATATAAGGGGAATTCGACACTAGTACTATGCGTCCCTTATAGCGTAAGTCCTTCAAATCCCAACTGAAATATGCCACAAAGCCTAATTCTTCTTTTAATTTTTTGATGGTTTTCTTTACTTTGGGATCCTCTTGCCATTCTTTCCTGATGTCTTCGAGGAAGTCATTAATCGGAAGAGAGATGGCCAAAATTTCAGCTTGCTTAGGCAATCGGGAGAGTGCATCTGTAACCATATACTCTTTCCCATTTTTGTAGATGATTTCATAATCATATCTGAGAAGTTACATTACCCATTTTTGCTGCTTGGGGGATAATATCTTCTACTCTGCAAACTATTTGAGGCTCTTGTGGTCGATCTTTATTTGAAAGCATTGACCGATCAAGTAGGGTCTCCATTTTATCACCGCGTGCACAATCGTGAGCATCTCCATATCATAGATAGACATTTTTAGGTGGGAAGGAGATAATGTCTTGCTAATGTAGGTGAGGCGTCAGCCTTCTTGCATGAGGATGGCACCAATCCCAACTCTCGATGCATCCGCTTTAATGATGAACATCTTGTCAAAGTCAGGTAGTGCTAGCACGGGTTTAGACGTCATTGCTACCTCGAGAGTGTCGAAGGCAGTGAAGGCTTTGTTCGACTACTGAAAAGCATCCTTTTTCAGTAAGGATGTGAGGGGTACCTGATCTTTCCATAATCCTTAATGAACTTAGTAGCCCGTCAGTCCGAGAAATCCGCGTAGTGCCTTTACATTCTTAGGTGTCGGCCAGCTTTGCATTGCCTCGATCTTTGAAGGATCCACTACTATACTTTCCTCCAAGATGATGTGCCCAAGATACTCCACATTCTGCTATAGAAAGCTACATTTTGATTGTTTGACAAAAAGAGCATGCACTCAAAGAATCGTTAAAATAAGTTGTAAATGGCGGAGGTGACTTTCAAGTGAAGGGCTGTAAATAAGGATGTCGTCAAAGAAAATCAGTATAAACTTACAAAGATAACTCTGAAAAATATTATTTATGAGGCTCTAAAAGGTGGAGGGAGTATGGGTGAGACCGAATGGCGTTACCAAAAAATATAATGGTCATCGTGCGTCTGAAAGGTGATTTTCGGTATGTCTTCTTCATGCACCAGAATTTGATGATATACGGACCACAAATCCAACTTTATGAAGACTTGTGCTCCCTTTAATTCATCAAATAATTCATCTACCATGGGAATAGGTTACTTGTCCTGGACCGTTATGCTATTGAGGGCTCAGTAGTCTACGTATATTCGCCACATTCCATCTTTCTTGCATATAAGGAGCACCAACAAAGAATAGAGGCTACAACTTGGCTGAATATTTCAATCATCTACAATACAATCTTCTCTATTTTAGCCTTTTGATGGTGAGGATAGTGATAATCTGAGTATTTTCAGGTGGTTTTCCTGGTAGGATTAGAATCTGATGATCGTGTGGTCGGGTAGGTGGTAGACTACGCGGTTCAACAAAGACGTCCGAAAATTCAGCAAGCAATTGGATAAGGTTTGGGTCTTCAATTTTCATTGGCTCCCTCATATTTGCTGCTAGAGTTGCATTAGAAAACTGTTGTGCACTTTTTGTAGAACTTTCTCTATGCGCTACATTGGAACCATCGTCACATCGCTCCCGTATTTCTCGTATAGGATCACCTGTTTTCCTTTACTAAAAAATATCATAATTAACTTCAAAAAATTCTAAGAAACATCACCTAGTATCATCAGCCATTCGATGTTAAGCACTGCATCATAATTATTGAGTGAGAAGAGGAAAAAGTCAGCACTGATTTCTTGGTCTTGTAGTATCAACTTCAAGCGCGGGCATCTTCGATCGCAATTCAAAATTCGGCCATTGGCGACCTTGATGTTGAACCTACTGTAATCTTTAATATGAAGTGTCATCTGGGCAACAACCTTACTATTCATGAAATTATTTGTGCTTTTCGTATCGATGAGGATGATAATTGGTTGTTGTTTGAGGAATCCTCCAACTTTTATCATCTACGGGTCTACGTAGCCGGCAAGAGCATGCACCATATAATCAGTCGATTGTGGATCTTCCTCTATAACCTCCTCCTCTTGCTCAAGATCCTCCTCTTCATGTTCTGAATCATCAATGGATTCAATCAAAAGAAGTCATCCCTTCTTGCAGTGATAGTCGTGGCTCTATGGTTCGTCGCAATGCCAACATAGGCCATTAGTCGATCTATCGCGAAGTTCTTCTCTTGTCAATATATTTGGCTAAGAGGGATGGCTAGAAGCGAACGGTGCTAGAAGTTCTTCTCCTCCTTTGAACATCTTGGTTGAGTCGCTCTTCTTGGATTTGGGCAAAGGAGATTGCTGCTGTCAAGGTGTAGGGTTGTCGTGCTTTTACTTCTCCTCTTATTTTCGGCTTTAGTCCTTCGATGAATGTCCATAATAATTGATTCTTAGACCAATCATATGCTTTGTTAGATAATCTCTTAAACCTTGTTTGGTATTCTTGGATTATGGTGGTTTGTTGGATCGTCATGAGTTGACCATCGATGTTCTCATATTCGGACAGTCCAAAGCGGATCAGCAGTCCACTCATGAATTATCTCCACGTTGGGACTCATTAGGTGTGCCCAAGCAAATTATACTATTGTATTACATCTCCCTCAAGGTGGATGGCAGCGATGTCCACCATGGAAGCCTCCGGTGTCCGATGATAACAAAAGTAGCATTCCACGCGCGAAAGCCATCCCATCGAGTCTCCCTCTTCCCATCCAGAGAAGTCCACCCCCATGCATGGTTGCACTGAATCCATGGCTTGGTCTTCCTTCTCAGGCCTCTCCTTGTGATCTGAACTTTCACCTTGCTATGATTTCGTAAGACTTGGAGATCGACCAATTCTAAATTATGTGAATAAGACGCGCAATTTGTCCTCCATACATGATTTGAATGCCTCCAACATAGCATCAATCAGATCCTTTGATGCCATTACGTACATCTCTAGATCTAAGATGTTATGATCTTTCTTTTGTTGACAGGTCAAGGGCATAGGTCAGTGAAGGGATAGGTGGCTGCGAAAGGTAAAGTTCGGTAGTGGAGGATTGTAGCTGCGGTAGACCACTGTTTAGACTGTGGTTTACACTATTGTTTGGGTTGGCTATAAATTTTAGAAATAGGCTACAATGGTTGCATCTTAAGGCTAAAGGGGTGGCTCAAAGATGATGTTGTTGGTATCAACAAATTCAGTAGAATTGGGTGGGTTACGAGAAAAAGAATGAAAAAAGGTATAGCGATAGAATTTTACATTAAAAATTTCAACAGTTTGGCGATGAAAATTCTAGCAATGTTTGAGAGTATTATGATAGCAAAAAACCCATGAGGATAGTATCAAGATAGATAAGAGTAGTGGCAGCAACAAATTTGGCAAAGATCGATTGCATATGCAGCAAGAAACACGAAAAAGATGCAGTGACAAATTTTTACATCTAAAGTTCAATAGTTTGGACGTAAAAGTTTCAGTGGTTTATATCAAAAATGTTTGCACAGAATTCAAAGAAAATCCGCTGATGAGAAATGCCAAAGCCATCATAAAATACATAAAATATAGGGTAGTAAAATAATGGCAGTAAGATCAAAGATAGGGCAGTAGTATACGGCTGAAATTTGTAGCATAACTTTCATCATTAAGATGATAACTTTGCTATAATAAGTTTATGAAGTGTAATAGGGTAACACTTTTTTTTTGGAGTTTTAGATTTAGGATAACTAAATTGTAATAGCAGCAAAGTAGATTGCTAGAACCTGATGCAATTCTTGTGGAGACTACAGGGGTAATCTACGGCAGTGGTGATGACGGTGGAGTTAGCGATGATCTTAGCAATTGTGAAAATTGCTTGGGCAGCTAGATGAAGATAATGGGTGGCTATGAAAGGGCAGCGAAGCACCAAGGAATGATGCTCTGACATCAAGTATTAGAACCCTTGCAGATTCTAAGCTTAGATTGATCTTTGAAGTAGATCGACCTCTTTGGAACTCTATAAGGGTTCTTCCCTCCTTGGTATTCGGCTATAAGAGTTGAAGAAAAGATTGATCTATTCATGATGAAAAGGTTATGACTACAAGTGTTTATATAGGGTCTTAAAACCTTAACTCGTAAAAGAACTTTTACTTCTAATAGACTCCATCTCCTAACCAACTCCTAACTTCTAGCCATCTTCTACTAAAGGTGCGACTGGCGGCTATAGAAGAGTCCTACTCAAATTAAATTCCTCTTTAACCCTAGCCGACCTCTTTAATTAAAGGGAGTGGCTGCTAGTTTAGGGTTTACATGACTTATAACTCCCATGACTTAATAAATTTAGGACCTGACTCAGTTAGGGTCCTAACAAAATATGCGAAGGAAGAACCGTAGCCAACCATCAACACCATATATACCTTAGCCTGTTACGCCAACCCGTAATCTATGAAGGTCGATGGATTCCTCGAACACTAGCTGGTCACCATTCTTATCGACATTGGAAGCACTAACAATTTCATGGACAACAAGGTTGCTATCCAATTAACTCTCTGGATTGAAGATTGCACCAGATTCGATGTAAAAGTCATATATGGTCGAATCCTCAACTACAACTGAAAGAGCCCTCGGGTAAAACTGGTTTTACAGGGCCAAGAAATTGCCACAGACTTCTTCCTCCTACCACTTAATGATTATCAAGAAGTGCTCTATATCGAATGGTTGTCCACTCTAGTTGATATTTCCTAAAAAAAATTTAAATTAATCATGAAATTTTTCAACCATAGAAAACGAGTGATCCTACAAGGAAAGCGTGGGGGCGAAGTATCGACTGTTTCTACGTAAGGCATAGAGAATGTGCTGCACAAATCATATATCAACTTCTTAATACAACTTCAAGGGCTACAAATGGAGGAATCAATGATGAATAAAGATCCAAACCTCCCCTCATTGCTTGCTAAATTTTTGGATGAGTTTGCTAAATCGATAAAACTACCCTTACACGATCGCATGACCACCGTAAGTTCATGGATGACGATGGCAAGATTAGTGCTTCCCTCATAATATTACTACAAAAAATGTCTTCCTCTGGCCGGATAAACCTATAGTAGCCTTTGATGCCTCACGATTGTGATTACATCTACGCTGGTGCTAGTCTTACCCGACTTCGACAAAAGTGTTCATGATCAAATCTGATGCATCAGGAGTCAGAATTGGTGCTGTCCTCGTGCAAGATGGTTAACCCTTAGCCTATATCAACAAAGCCCTCTCTCCATATCACCTAAAGTTATTAATCTACGATGAGATAATGCTAATCATTGCTGAATTTATGGCTTGGCATGATAAAGGTCAACGGCACAAAAGAGAGACAAAAATAAGCCCTGGAAAATTATAGCTTCTACTTACTCCAAACTCAGATCGAGCTCACGTTACCATAAACTTTACTAGGGGGCAGTCACCATCTTAGACGAAAGCTTGGCTGCCATTAAAGAATAACCACACTCTAGCCCATACAAGAAAGAAATAGTCGCCTGACAAACATCGGAGTAGAAGGAAGTTTACTATTGAAGATCGAGTCTTCCTTCATCTTCAGCCCTACTAGCAGGAATCTATGGAGACTTAAACTTCAAGGAAGTGGTCTCCCTATTTCTTTGGACCCTACAAAATTAGAGATCACATTAGAGCCATGACTTGTGGATCGGATCTGAGCACCAATTCAGAAATACAACTGATCCTCCAAGTATCACACCTCAAATGGAAGTTCAGAGAAGATGACTCAGCCCAGATTCAACCACCTGACATCCTGACTAATGAGGATACCCAATTCTAGCTAGGGATTACATGGGATCGCAAGATCTTGAAGCATCACCATCCAAGCATTATTGCTGATAAAAGATACAAGACAATGCTAAACTGTAGGATCATGATGCGCCTGCTACAGGGGCAATGAGGGAGCCTCATAAAGAGTTGTAGATCATGACCCAAAGTTAAGGAGTCTTAATTTTGAGAATATGGCTGATTTTAAGAGGGCGAGTCTGTTAGGACCATAGCTGAGTGGGGTCCTAATCGATTGGGTTGAGTCCTTAGATTGGGCCTTGTTGGTCGGGTTAGACTTGACATTAGGTCAGCTTAGAGGAGATTTGAGTCAATTGTAATAAATCAACTAAAATCCTAATAGGGTTAGGATTCGACTGAACTGGAGTCTAGTTAGGAGTCAGAGTTGGATTTGGGTTGTAGTCAACTAAGTCAAGCTATAATTAACACAATTAGCCACCCACCTTAATGAGGGGAAGTCAACTAGGGCTGAGAGGAGGTAGCTATGGTTTTAGATGGGAGAGTTTCACTTGGAGTAGGAGTTTGATTAGGAGTTGGAGTCTTAGTTTACTTGGAGTATGAGTCCTATTATGAATTAAGGTTTTGAGACCCTATGTAAAGCATATAGCCACCACTATTTTTTCAAGCAATCAATATATCTTTTTCAGCCATTGTGGCTGACTACCAAGGAGGGAGGAACCCCTATAGAGTTCTAAGGAGGCCCGATCCCCTATAGAGGTCAATTCATAAAACCTATTAGAATTTAGAGTTTTGAGACCCTATATAAAGCATGTAGCCACCATTATTTTTTCAAGCAATAGATCAATCTTTTCTTCAGCTCTTGTAGCCAAATACTAAGAAGGGAGGAATCCTATAGAGTTCCAAGGAGGCTGATCCCCTAACGAGATCAATCTGAGCTTAGAATCCTTCGGGGTTCTAACACACTCGCTATTTCCACCAAGAATGTATTCCTTCTCAAGAAACACAACGCTCTAGCAACAAAGACCTTCTGGACCTCAGGATGATAGAAATAGCACCCATAAGTTTCTTTGGGGTATCCCACGAACTTGCATTATTATGTTCTTGATTCCAACTTGTCAAGATTGTGTCTTTTAACGTGAGCAAGTGATAGAACCTGCAGAATTCTATCATAATTTGATCATTTGAAGGGGATCAACTCCTTTAGAACATTATAGGGGTTCCTCCCTCCTATGAAGTAGGCCACAAGGCTGAAATAAAAGAGATTTTTGATTGAATAAAAGTGGTAGTAGCTATATGCTTTATATAGGACTCCAAACCCTAACTCTAGAGAGACTCCTCCCCTAAGTTAAATTTCCCTTTCACCCCTCTACCCTAGCCGACTTGCCCAATAAGGGGGCGGTGGCTAAGAGGCTGCAACTCCTCTTATGTTCCCTCCTCCAACCCTAAGCGACTTGCCCAATAAGATAGGTGGTAGCTAGGAAGTCCTAAGGCTCTAAGACTCCTTCCCCTAAACCTTAGCTGACTTACTTTATATGATAGTAAGCAACTAGGTAGGTGTTTATTATAATCTCTTAGGGTTTTATTAATTGCTACTTAATTGAATAGGATACAACCCTGCTAGGGTCCTATCAGACCTGCCTTCTTCAGATCAGCCTTGTCCTCAAGGCTGAGGTTCTATGAATTCTGGGAACCTGGTCTTTAGGTCTTTATATGATTTCCATGTGGCATCTTCAATAGATAAATTACTCTAATGCACTAGTATTTCAAAAGAGGGACGCCGACAGTGCATCACGATCCTGCGGTCGAGTATTGCATATGGTTGGATTTGGATGTCTCCATCAGTAGTAGTATTTGGTAGTTGACTTTGGGCTAATTCATTCTCTCCCAGCTTAAGTTTTAGGTAGAATACATGGAAGACAGGATGGATCTTAGTATCAATAGGTAAATTCAATCTATACGCCATAGCTCTAATGTATTTTGTGATCTGGAAAGATCCACAAAATCAAGGAGATAGCTTCATGGATGCTTATGTGGTGATATATGTTTACTTATATGGCTGGAGATGAAGAAAGACCAATCTCCTACAGAGAACACCCTTTCACTTTGATGTGTGTCAGCTTACTGTTTCATTCTGACTTGGGCGGGTGAGAGGTTATCCTTTAGTAACTATAAGATCTTTTCCCTTTCAATTAGCTCTCGATCGACCTGATTTACTTTAGCTAAGCCAATTATATATTTTGGAATTACAAGGGTCAGTCGACCATACACCGCTTCATATGGGGTAAATTTAGTAGAGGAGTGATATGTCGTATTATACTACCATTCAGCCCAAGTGAGTCATTTTGTCTATTTCTTTGGTCGGTCACTGGTGAAACATCTGAGGTATATCTCTAAGCACTTGTTCACCACTTCAGTTTGGCCATCGGTCTACGGGCAGTATGTCATGCTTTTCTTTAGTTTGGTGCCCAACAACTGAAAGAGCTCAATCCAAAAATTAATAATAAAGACTTTATCACGATCACTTAAAATTGATCTTGGCATCTCATGTAATTTTATAATTTTTCCATAAAAATTCAGGAATGCTAGATAAAGGAGGTGTAGGGATTTCAGACAGTACAAAAATAGGTATACTTCATAAGACGATCAACCACGATGAGAATTATACCTTTTCCTTAGGATGAGGGCATCCCTTCGATGAAATCCATTAATATGTTAGTCCATATTGAGTCTGGTATGGGTAGAGATTACAACTTCCCAGGGCTTACCACTGTGTCACCCTTGTGTCATTGGCATATGTCGCACTATGCTACAAATTCAGCAATAATCTTTTTCATCCCTCTCTAATAAGAAATTTACTTAATTCATTTATAAGTTTTTAGGAATCTGAAGTGCCCTACTGCTGGTGTGGAATGCATCTCTTGTAGGATGGTTTTTATGCAAGGAGAATCGGGTACAAGCACGATGCGTCCCTTATAACGTAAATCTTTCGTATCCCAACTATAATGAGCCATAGAGCTTGGTTCCTCCTCTAATTTTTTAATGATCTTACTGATCTCTGGATCATCCCTCTATTCTTTCCTAATGTCCTTAAGAAAGCCACTAGTTGGAAGGGAGATTGTCAAAAATTCTGCTTACTCGAGTAGCACAAAAGTGCATCTGCAATAATATTTTCCTTTCCTTTTTTGTAAGTTATTTCATAATCATACCCAAGAAACTTCATTACCATTTTTCTATTTAGGAGAGGATATCTTCTTTTCCAAAAAATATTGAAGGCTCTTATGGTTGAATTTTATCTAGAAGCGTCGACCGATCAAGTAAGGTCTCCACTTCATTACTACGTGCACGATCGCAAGCATCTCCTTATCATAGATATATAATTTTATATAGGAGGGAGACAATGCCTTATTGGTGTAGGTGATGGGTCGGCCATCTTGCATGAGAATGGCATCAATCCCAACTCTGGATGTGTCGGCTTCAATGATGAAGGTTTTGTTGAAGTCAGGTAGCACTAATATGAGCGTTGATGTCATGGCTTCCTTGAGATCGTCAAAGACAGCAGAGGCTTTGTTTGACCACTAGAAAGTATCTTTTTTCAGTAGGGATGTGAGGGGTGCACTGATCTTCCCATAATCTTTGACGAACTTATGATAGTAGCCCATCAAACCTAGGAACACGCGTAGCAATTTTATTTCTTTGGGGTCGGACAGCTTTGCATTACCTAGATTTTGGAAGGGTCCACTATCACTTCTTCTGATATGAGGTCCTCAAGATACTCCACCTTTATTTGAGAATTGTCAAAATAAGTCATAAGTGCTGAAAATGACTTTCAAGAGAAGGGCTGTAAATAAGGATATCGTCAAAGAATACCAACATAAACTTACGAAGAAATCTCTGAAAAATATCATTCATAAAGCTTTGGAAGGTGGAAGGAGCATTGGTGAGGCTAAAGGGTATTACCAAAAACTCGTAGTGGTTGTTGTACATTCGGAAGGCAGTTTTTGGTATGTCATCTTTGCATACCCGGATTTGATGATATCTGGATCGGAGGTCTAGCTTTGTGAAGACTCAAGCTCCTTTTAATTCATCAATTAGTTCATCCACCACTAGAATAGGGTATTTGTCTTTGACAGTTATGTCATTGAGAGTTTGATAGTCGATGCACATTTGCTATGTTCCATCTTTCTTTTGTACAACAAGCACCAGCAAAGAGTAGGGGTTGTAACTTGGCCAAATGACCCATGTTTCAAGCATCTCCTTCACAATTCTTTCTATTTCATCTTTATAGAGGTGGGGATAGCAATATGGCTAAGAGTTCACTGGTGGTTTGCTTGGAAGAATTAAAATATGATGATTATGCTAGCAGGTAGGAGGAAGGTTATGCGGTTCCACAAAGATGTCTAAAAATTCAGCAAGCAGTTGAAGAAGGTTTTAATCTTCAATTTTTGTTGGCTTCCCCTTAGGTTGGTCTAAAACGAATTAGCAGTCTGTCTTTAAATTACCTCTATGTAGGGACTCCATGAGTATGTTCGAACTAATTATACTATTGTATCGTGTCTCCTTCAAGGTTTATAGTAGCAATGTCCACCTTGGATGCATCCGAGGTTTTATGATAGTGAAAATAACGTTTCGCACATGAAATCCACCTGATTAGGTCTCCTTCTTCCCATCTTGGGAAGTCCACCCTCATGTATGGATTGGAAGTGTCTGCCATAGTTAGGAGTCTTCTCTATGATCTAAACTTTCATCTTGTTGAGATCTCATTGGGCTCGGTGGTCGACCCAAACTGCATTTAGCATAGAGGGCACATAGTTTGTCCTCCATACATGTCTCAGAGGCCTCCAACTTGGCATCAATTAGTTCTTTGGATGCTATGGCGTGTGACTCCATATCTATAATGTTAAGGTTCTTCTTTTGCTACTAGGTTAAGGGTATGTATTGGTTGTGAGGTTTGGTGGCCGATAGGATTAGTGGATTGAAGGATGAAGGCTGTAGTTTTGGGCTTAATAGGCTACTGTTCAAGGTATGGTTTGGGCTACTATTTGGAGGTGTTTTACGGGGTATGATGGTAGTGGCTGGAGGCTAGAAGGATGGTCTAGATCTGCTATTGATAGCAGTAACAAGATTTACAAGGATCGGTTAGGTATGTAGAGAATAGTTGCTAAATTGTGGAAGTAGAATTTTTTGTCAAAGAGATATCAGCTTTCTCGATGAAAGTTCCAGTAATAAACTGATGCTTTATGGAGAGAATTGACAGCAAGAATTCGATGCTGATGATAGCAAGGATAATGAAAATATAGTAGGAAATCTCGATAGCAATGCAGCAAGAATAACAATGAATGTTTCGGCAGCAGAATTCTCGTTAAAAAAAATCAACAGTTTTATAATGAAAAGTTGTAGCAGTATATGAGTGTTTTAAGAGATAATTCCAATAAAGGATCTGACATAGATAAAAGCCGAGATGATGTAAAAAGTATGTAAAAGTTTTCATCATAAAGGATGGCAGCAAGATTAGTTTTTTTGCAGCAAATATGTGGCTAAAAACTTTTGTAGCATACTTTCATTGATAACAACTTTACAATGATGAGTCTCTTGTAACGAGGAAATAGATGAAACTCCTTTTGGGTTTTTTGGATGTAAAATTATAGCAAGATAGGGGCAATACCAAATCCTAATGCAATTTGGGGTAGCGGCAATATATGATAGATCTGTGGCAAGGATGACAACAGTGGAGTTGGCGATGAAGGTAGTAATTATGGGAATTGTTTGGATGATGGTGGGCAGTTAGAGGGATAACAAAGCACCAAGATTGCTACTCTGATACCAAATGATAGAACCTCACAGAATTCTATCATAGTTTGATCACTTGAAGGGGATTAACTCCTTTAGAATGGTATAGGAGTTTCTCCCTCCTAGGTAGTTAGCCACAATGCTGAAATAAAAGAGATCTTTGATTGAATAAAAGTGGTGGTGGCTACATGCTTTATATAGGACTCCAAAACCTAACCCTAGAGAGACTCCTCTCCGAAGTTAAATTCCCCTTTCACCCTCTACCCTAACTGACTTGCCTAATAAGAGGACGGTGGCTAGGAGGTTGCAACTCCTCTTATGTTTCTTTCTCCAACCCTAGCTGACTTGCCCAATAAGGTAGGCGGTGGCTAGGAAGACTCCTTCCCTAAAACCCTAGCTGACCTACTTTATATGATAGTAGATGACTAGGTGGGTGTTTATTGTAATCTCTCAGGGTTTTATTAATTGCTACTTGATTGAATAGGACCCAACCCTACTAGGGTCTATCAGTAGGATAGACTCAAATCTTAACCACCTTAAGATCAGACTTATTTTCTTTTCATATCTCATATGGTGTAGATACTACTGACTTTGATGGAACTCTATTCAGAAGGTAAGCTACAGTCTATATGGCATATCCTTATAATGAGATGGGTACGTCAACGAAACTCATCATGGGTCGCATCGTGTCCAACAGCATATGATTCCTTGTATCTGATACACCATTAAGCTGAGGTGTATAATGAGGTGTCTACTAGAATATAATCTCATAGTCCCTAAGGAAATGGGTGGATTCTATACTCAGGTACTCTCCTTCTCAATTTGATCGAAGAGTCTTAATACTCTTTCTAATCTAGTTCTCTAGTTTATTCTTATATTCTTTGAATTTCACAAAAGCCTTGGACTTGTACTTCATCAAGTACACATGTCCATACCAAGAGAAATTATCAGTGAATATAATGAAGTATGAATAACTATTGCCTATATCCTGAGTTGACATGGGACCACATACATCACTATGTATGAGTTCCAATAACTCAGTGGTTCTCTCTCTCTAGTTGCACTAAAAGGAGAGTTAGTCATCTTTCCGCAAATAAAAGGTTCGCAAGTTGCATATAACTCATAGTCGAATAGATCTAAATATCTATCTTTTAGCAACCTTTGAATCCTTCTCTCATGGATATGGCCAAGCCTACAATGCCACAAGTATGTATTATTCACCTCATCTCGTTTCCTTTTGGACGTATTTATATTCATAATGTGTGGAGAAGTGTCTAACACATATAAGCCATTTATCAAGGTCCCTCTAGTGATAATATCATCATTCAGAATTATTTAACAACTATTATTTTCAAAAACTAATTTATATCCACTAATTGTCAAACAATAAATAGAACGGATTACACATATTGGAAAATAAGGATGCATATTTTTCTCATTTCATTGGACCTTGATTTATGGAACAATGTAGAGAATTGATTTGAAAATTCTTTCAAACCCATGAATGATTGGAATGATTTGGAAAGGAAGAATTTTTCTTTAAATGTAAAGGCTATGAATGCATTGTTTTGTGCTCTTGACAAAAATAAGTTTAATCGTGTTTTCGTTTGTGAATCAGTTTTTGATATTTGGTATATACTAGAAATCACACACAAGGGGATTAGTAGAATAAAAGAATATAATATTAACATTTTAGTTCAAAATTATAAGTATTTAGAATGAAACCAAGTGAGTCTATTAGAGATATGTACATCTGTTTCACAAATATCGTCAATGGACTTAATATTCTTAGAAAATATTTATCTAATTTTGAACTTGTTAGTAAAATTTTAAGATATCTTCCTAAAAATTGGGATCCTAAAGTAATCGCTATACAAGAGGCCAAAGATTTAAATAACTTACCTCTTGAAGACCTCATTGGATCATTAATGACATATGAATTAAATTGTAAAGCTCATTAAGAGCTTAATGAACCCCTTCCAAAGAACAGGAAGGATGTAGCACTTCGAATGGCAAATGACTCCTCGAGCGAAAGCTAAACTAATGATGACTTTGAACTCTTACTTATAAAGCTTAAAAAAGCTCTTAAAACAAGAATCAAAGCACAAAAATGAACCTAAAAAGAAGAAGTTACAAAAGAAGAAGAAAACACTCAAGGTGGCTTGAGACGAATCAAGTTCATCTAAAGATAAAGAACAAATCAACAAAGACGACGTAGCAAACTATACCTTAATGGACTTTGATGATGAGGTAACCAAAACCCCTTTACTTTATTTTAAAATTACTTAATACTATTCATAAGTTATTTTTAAATTAGTATATAAAATATAAAATAAATAAATAAATAAATAAATAAATAAATAATAAAAGGGGATCATTCTTTTCTTTTTAGTGATTTTGAAAAATTATATTGATCATCAAAAGTTACATGTTTTATGATAAATGAACAAAATGTTAAACATAAATCTAATGCTTAAGATAAATCCTATGTATGCTTTTAAGAAACAATAATGTATATCTTGATTATTTTTTGTATTGCTTTTTGATTTTAATTGAAGATGCTTTATGTTCAATGAAACCATGCTTGATGATTTAATGATACATAGTGATCATACTTGATGAGTTTATATTTTGAAATTATGCATGATGATCTTTGTGATTTATGGCTTATTGATCTTTACCATAATGAAAGTTATTTTTCGGTTTTAAATGATGATGCATATTTTTATTTGGCTTAAAAGACAAAGACATGCTTGTATGAAATAAAAAGGGAATATATTTTCTTAAAAACTTTTCTATCTTATAAATTTTTCAAAAAGAGATTAATGAATCGATTATATTTTTTTTTATGAATATCTTGAACTATGAAAGTGATTTTGATGAATTGATGATTTGAATTTGAATAAGTTTTTATCCTAATCATGATATTGATTCCTTGATATTTATAAATTGAGATTTATTATGAGTCAAGATTTTTCATTCTGTATGCTCCTATGATTCCTACGGCGATTCACTAAAAAGGAGACATATCCTAATAAACCATGATATGCTACTTGACATCTTGATAATTTATGACTTCAAGTTTTATTATGTATTATTTTTCTTTTTCTTCTTTATTATTTATAATGACAAAGGGGAGAAAAAAAATACTAGCATTTAAAGAGATCGATAAGTCTATTTATTTTATTTTAAATCTCTTAAAAGTGATCTTGATTATTTTGATTATTTAAAATTGAATGAGTTTTTACCTATATCGTGATTTTGATTTCTCAGAATTATAACTTAAAATCTTTTATGAATTAAAATCTCTTATTATTTGTTCTATTATTATTTAAAAGAAGATTTTTTATATAAATCATGATCTTGATAACTTGATATTTCTTATGCATGAATCAAGATATTTTATTTGTTTCTCCTATGCTTTATCTCTTGATATTCACAGTTTGTTTTCATGGATTGTATTACCATGTTAATTTTTTTATATATATTTCATGTGATGATTTTAAAAATGATGCAATGGAAAAAGTTTTGCACTATTATAACTATCCATTCTTTTTTACAATGACAAAGGGGGAGCAAAACTTACTGGCTTGCTTATCTCAAAAGAGAAGTAAGAAGTGCTATCTGCAAATCTCAAGATAAGTAAAAATTTTGCTTAACCTCACATTCTCAAAAACATATTAAAAGAAGTAATACTTGTCAACTTGTTAGCTTATATGATGTAAAATTGCTAGCTTGAACATTGTAAAGGAAGCAAAAATTTGCTTGCTTGCACTTCTCAAAAGAGAAGAAAGAACTCACTAGCTTGCATATTCAAAAGTGATGAAAAATTTGCTAAATTGCTAAGTTTTCAATCTCAAAAACTTACTAATTGCACTTCTCCTTTTTGTTGATGACAAAAGAGAAGGTATGAAAATGTGAAATCATGTATAATGATCATACATATAATGATGATTTTGAAAATATACATGATGATTTAGAATAATACATGTAATACTTATGATTTTATTATAATGATATGATGTATTACATATGATGTGATTAAAATAGTTTCAACTTGGACTAAAAGGTCATCATTTATTTGAATGATATTTTATATCAATATGGCATACTGATAGGGGGAGTTTAGTTTAAACTCCATCATCAATTGGTGATTATCATCGAAAAGAGGGAGATTATTGAATTTCGGATTTTGATGATGAAATCAATTGATGGGTTATCGATCTAACCTTTGTGTTAGAGTTGATTAATGCAGGATTAATTATGACAATGAGAAAATTACAACTAGAGATTTGGCCAAAGTCAAGTCCAAGCATCAGGCTAGAGTGAGGACGATGTGATTGAGAACTCGCTTAGAGTGCGTCGGGAGCCTGCCGAGGGTATTGGGAGTTTGTTGGGATAGCGCAAGGGAGTTCGCTGGAAGAAGGCCGAGACTCGCTAAAAGATTATCGGGGGTAGCTGAAAAACTTGCTGGGAGTTAGGAAGGTATTGAAGTAGATATATGGTATATTGATTATAATTAATTAAGTTATAGTTAGCATCATTAAGGTTTAATCACGATGGTAAAAAGGAGTTACAGACCAGACATGGACCCAAGATCAAGCTTAGGCATCGAGATAAGGTTTGGACGATATGGTGGGAGCTCATCAGAGTTTGCTATGACTTCGTCAAAGGTATCAGGAAGATCGCTAGGAACACGTCAGAAGATTGCCGGAGGAAGACCATGAGACTCACTGCAGGGAATGCTAGAGGTTTCCAGATTGCGGGAGTGAGGTTGTTAATTAAGCTTAGTGATCATGTATGGTTGTAATCATTAAGTCGTAAGTTAAGTTTGAGTCTGAATTAAGTGTGATTTTGAAAGAATTCAAATCAACTCAAAGAGGCAACCAAGTCCACTAGTGGGATGGATTAAGCTCAGGTTAAGCTCAATTGGTTGACCTGAGAATTGGTTAATATGAGGTACAAGTTAGAATTTGAAAAGTGGAAGGAACCACTTTTCTGAAGATTTTATATAGTTGTACCTCCGATCGGTGATTGTACCACTGTCGCCCATGTTTTTGGGTACCTGCCAATGATTGAGCCACTTGTACCTTATTTATATGGTGTTTTCAATGGTTGCAATGCCGACACTGGTGGTTGTACCGCCCGTACCTAGATTTTTCGAGTTTAAATTTTAGCTCTATTCTTTTAAAACCAATTGGGGCCTATAAATACCCCAAGTTTTCTTGCATTTAGCACCAATTTTTACAAAATAATTGGGCTAGAAATTGTGTAAAAAATTGGGTGCTAAAAGTGTGTAAGAAAAAGAAAAGGGGGAAGGGAGTGACCAAGTGTTGTATTTCTTGTAAGAAGCCTCCCTTTAGTTGAAAGCCTATAAGCGTTTGGTCTTCACCTAAAGAAGATCAATAGTGGACATCGGTAGACCTCGGAGAAGAGGACTCAAGAGTGGATATAGGCCAGGTTGAGGCCGAACCACTATAAATTTGTGAGTGTTTCTTATCCTGAATCTTATTTAGATTTGCATTTTCATACTTGAGCTTTCATTAAGCAAGAATTTTAGCATTGTTCTATAAGTTAAATTGCTTACTTACTCTACTTAAATAAAATGCTTCCGATATTGGTTTTATTTTGAATGAGGTTTTCTTCAAATTGAGTTTTTATGATTTGCATTAACTCACACTCCCGCCCCACCTACCCTCCCCTACTCCCCACCACCCCTCTCTCTCTCTTAATGCAAATTGATCCTAACACTACCAAGCTGCATGACCTCCATACATTGAGCCTATCGAGGGAACCACCAATTGCGACTCAGCCATATTGTTGCCCACACCTTCAGAAGGCCGAAGCTAAGAGGATCACCCAAAAGATGATAGAGACACAGATCATTCGATCATCGATTTCCCCCTTAATGACACTTTATCTCTAAAAACTTTATAGGGACCAGCTCTTCCTGAAGTACCACATCCAGCCAAACCAGCTATGGCTTCTGAGCTCCCAGATCTCATGTTACTTCCATGACCTCTCTTAGGAAGGGACCAACACATTCAACATTTACAAGAGAAAAAAAGGGATCTTGGCCCAACAAAACATGATGACTACTGTGCTAGATGTACCCATCCACTACGGTGAGATCATCACCTCTCTCACTATGAAGAAAGATGCCCGATAGCCCTCATGACTATGATGCCATCTACATCGGTGCTAGCATTTCCAGATCGTGGCAAGGTGTTCATGATTAGAGCAAATGCATCAGAAGTTGGGATTAGCGCCACCCTCATACAAGATGGATGACCCCTGATCTACATTAAAGCCCTCCCTAAACCTCACACGAGACTTCTAATCTACAACAAAGGGATACTAATCACTACTGAAATTGAGGTCTAGCATGATATAGGTCAACAACACGAAGAAGAGACAAGAATAAGCCCAGAAGAATTGCAGTTTCTACTCACTCAAGACTCAGATCGAGCTCACATCACCATAGACTTTATCAGAGGGCAACCACCATTCTAGAAAAAAGATCAGCTACTATTAAAGAACAACCATGTGGCAGTTCATGCAAGAAAGAAACAGCCTCCTGACAAACACTAGAGTAGAAGAAAGTTTGTTGTTGAAGATCGAGTTCTCCTTTACCTCTAACCCTACCAGTAGAAAACTCGAGCCTCAAGGAAGTAGTCTCCCTATTACTTTGGACCTTAAAAAATTAGGGATCACAATGGAGTTATGACCTACGGATCAGACCTGCACACTAATTCAAAAATACATCTGATCCTCTATGTGTTCTACCTCAAATGGAAGTTTAGAGAAGATGACTCCACCCAGATCCATCTACTTGACATCCTGACTAATGAGGAGGCCCAGTTTTAGCTGAAGATCACATGAGATCGTAAGATTATGACACATCACTGTCCAAACACTACTATTGATGATAAAGAGATATAAGACAATACTAGACCGTAGGATCATGATGTGTCTATCGCAGATGCAATGAGGAAGCCTAATGAAAAGCTATTGACTAGGACCCAAAGTTCATGGAGTCTCAACCTTGAGGACAAGTCTGATTTAAGGAGGGGGGTCTGATAGGATCCCAACTAAGTCATGTCCTAGCCATTTGAGTTGAGTCCTTAGATTGGGCCTTATTGGCCAATCTAGAACTAACATTAGGTAAGCTAGGATTATGATTCTAATAAATTAACCTAGATCCTAGTCGGATTAGGATTCGGCTGAATCAGAAACTGATTATGAGTTAAAGTCAGATTTGGATTAATCTAGTCATGATTGTAATAACTCCCAAATGCATGCATCCACACCCTACCTAGTCATTGCCCACCTTGCTTATGGGAGTCGGCTAAGCTTAGGAGAAGAGGCGGCTAGGGTTCAAGAAGTAAGAGTTGGAGTCTCTTTAGGAATTAGGGTGTTGAGTCATATATAAGTATGTAGCCGCACCTTTCTTTTCATCAAGCAATATACAACTTTTCTTCAGCCTTTGTGACAGACTACCAAGGAGAGAGGAACCTCTATAGAGTTTTAAGGAGGTTGATCTCTTATAGAGATCAATCCAGCAATATAATCCTGTGGGGTTCTATAAGCAACCTCAACGGGAGCATCCAATGCATAGTAGAAGATCAAAACAAAATTGGTTTCTCATGTGGATCAAAATCATCATACAAAGATTGGTTCGCAGAAAAAGCCACAAAACCAAAAACTGCATTATGTGAGAGATTGTTTATATAGGGAGATCATATATCTCTAAATTTCTAGATCTAGAAAGAAAGTATAGAAGTCAAATATCCTTCTCTCTAGCGGTATCTACATGATGGATTACTGCAATGATACTCCTCCAATTGCAGCCCCAAGTCTCGCAACTCTTGCATAGAGGAAGGGAGGAGAATAGGAGGGGCAACCAAAGGTGCAGCCTATCATCTATGTGTCTCTCCTCCTATTTATAAAGAGCCACCCATATAACTCTAATAGATCATACATTAGTGGGTATTGGATCTTCATCCAGTTACCCACTAAACATTAGATTATTGGATCTCTATCCAATAATCTCCTTTAGCCTCTAATTGGGTCTCATGCAAGAAGCTCATTAATGTAGGGTCTCATCTAATTAGAATAAGGGCTAATTGGATAACTCATATTCAATGCTAAATCATCGATCATTTATGTATGACCCTCTAGGCCCAATATCGAGTTGGCTGTAAGTCCTACCTGTCAAAACTCCTTCTGACTCAATAATTATTATCTCATAATAATTCATTTGATTCATCGACTATGGATATACTAGGCCACTATGTCATAATCCCTAGGTGATACAGGAGATCTTATTTATTGGACATGTCTATCCTTAGTTACTATGTATCTATAATCTCTCATCTATCCAATATCCAAAAGATCGTATGCCGGGCATGGTACTATCAGGCCACATATAGAGTTCATCTAAGTCTCTCTCTAATTGGATTAACTCATTGTCTCTCAATCTGACTAATCTAATCAGGGATTTATCTGTGTGAGAGCATACGGGATATTTCTCTCATGATAATAAGAGTGGATAATCCTCTATTAATACTCAATATCCTTTACAAGGTTGGCTACTAATCCTGATAGCCGATTGTACCATATCTAGAGTTTTCCAAACTTGTAAGTCTGGCGTCAAAGAGATGAGTACTCAAATAATGCATCTTTAGTGTCTCAAGTCTTAAGGACCAGATTCACAACTGAGACTACGGAATCATTATCTAACGTCAAGTATCATTAACTATATAATATTCTATAAGCGGATCAATCAGTGAACTCATTCTATAATGAGAACTGGTATTATATCCTTAGTGTCTCTATATAAGTAGCTATGAGACTAGTCGCCTCCATTATATAGACAGATATATATAACACACCGGTCTATTTGGTTGTCTCGATGTCTTTCTCGAGCAACCTATGACTGAGATTATTTATGATCTATATTTAAAGGTGAATCAATCATATTATCATGATCTTATCATGATCCGATTCCTATTACACAGAACCAAGGACATCACAACATATATATTCAATAGATAATATAATATGAGAATATACCAATAAATAATAATATAAAAAGACTATGCAATGTGTCTTACATGTCATCATTCACGTAATTGGCTTGTAGGACATTTGTAACTAGTAATACTACCATCATACAGTGGTATTATCTTTTTAGCTTGGTCCTTTATGGAAGTTCTTCTTCCTTTATTCGCCCCTAGACTCTTTTATTCAGGAATATTTGATTGGGTAACCTCCCGATGTTTGTTTCTTCTTCCCCGAGTCCTCCAAGAAAACAAAGTTAGTGAGTCTTTCTACTACCCCGATCACATCGGTGACATTCTTTCAATTCAGTTCCTATTGTGCCCATGGCTTCAGGCCATTGAAGAAGCTAAATAGCTTATCCCTCGGACATATCCTGTATGTCCAATATCAGTACAGAAAATTGCTTCACATAATCTTGAATGGAAGTGCTTTGGTAAAGTTGTCTCAGATTTCTTCTTGCGATGAACTCTATATTCTCAGGTAAGAAATAAGTTCTTAACTCCCACTTCAAGTCCTTCCATGTGTCCACTTGACACTGACCTTGCTCGATCTCTTCCCAACGAGTTCGCCACCAAAATTTTACATCTCCATTTAGACACATTATTGCTATCGAAACTTTTTTTTCTTCAAAGTTGGGCCGCATAGCACGAAAGTATTGTTTCATGTCAAATAGAAAATTTTTGAGCTCTTTGGTATCCCTAGCTCCCCTACAGCAATGCGGCTTGGGCGCCCACAAGCTTTGTAGAACTATAACGCGAGTGTTACCCCTTCCCACATTAAGAGTCATTGTGAGCAATGTCACCTTGGATATGAGTTATGTCATAACTTCGTACATATGTTGCACGGAGTCCTTAGTGTCTTTCGTTAGTCCATCAACTAGGGACTCAATCTTGTCGATCCGAGATTCTAATTTATAACTCTCTAGCTTGACATTTACCCCTCGGTGGTCCTAGTCCATTGGCAAAGTATTTCCTACATCACTTAACATAAAATTAGTTTATCAAATTCATCAATTAATTTTATTATTAAAATTTAAAAGTCAACATAAATGATTTTTAATTAATTTAACCATTAAACATTTAAAATTTTCTATTTTCTAATTTTTAGCTAATTTAAGGTGAATTTAGAATAAATTTAGCCACAAAATCAATTCAATTCATAATAGAAGCTTATCTAAAGTTTTGAAAAGCCAAAAAATCATTTTGCAATATACTCTTTTAAAATAGGTTATACTATTTTTTAGATTTCATATAAAAATAATGTAACTTAGGTCCATTTTTATCCAAAAATATCATTTCTTATAAAATACAAAAAAATTATTGAAGTTGTTATTGATCCTTTTTTTTTATTGGGGAACTAAAATACCTATTTTCAATTAATCCAGCTCTTTAAAGGTTGAAATTACCTTTTTTTTTATTTTTGGCCAATTTAAGTTGACATCACAATGTTTTAGCCAGCATTTTTATAAAACCTCGAAAATATCTATTCTAAAAGCCTTTAAAATAGGTATTTTTATTTATTTTAATCCTTAAAAGATTAAAATTATGTTATTTTTATTTATTTTAGCCCTTAAAATATTAAAATATTAAAATTAATACGAGTTTACAGCCATTTTGGAACTATGACCACTTGAGTACTGTCGTATGATGTTTTCTGATATTTTGAGGAAACAATGTTTATGGAGACTTAAGTTTCTTCTTTTTTTTTTGAATAGATTTATATTGTTTTGGATTCCTATTCAAAAAACAATATAAACCAATTCAAAAATATGTAGCTCTATTATTTTCTTAAAATTCTTAAATTTTAAAGAAACCATGGAATTTACCTACAAAGATGTATATTTTTACACCTTAAAATAAGTATTTATATTTATTTCAATCCTTAAAGCTTGTAATTGTGATATTATTTTGTCATAATTAAATTTTTCTTATGATATTTATATTAATAATTTTAATATTAATTTTATTATGGGTTTGAAAAGGGTGAGAGAAGGAATAAGACACACTAGTAGTTGAGAGTATTTTGTTATTTTGGAAACTAGGGACTCTAGGGAAAGAGTGAAAACAGTAGGCGCTCTATGCAGAAAATTTTTTTAAAAAAAGTAAAATTAAGGATTTTTCTAGGGAATTTATCTAAAAAGTATTTAGATGCATGTATCTCAAAATTATTTATTTAGATTTTTTATAATTTGTTGCATCTTACTATCCTATGATTCGAGTTTGCAACCCTATATGATCTTAGATAGAAAACTTGATAGAAGATTAAAGGAGACTGAAATGAATAATGAAGTGATTGCCTTTATTCCTTGACTTATAAATATAAGGTTGAGGATTTTCCTCAACAGTCTAATCGTTTAGTTACAACAACTTTATCTTTAACATACCCCCGCAAGATCGAGCTCCTACCAAGGACGTCGATCTTGGACCAATGAAGTGCAAATAACTTGCAAGAGAGTGGCTTTATGAGGGAGTCCACCAGTTGATCTGTCGTGTGAACATAAGAAACACATAGTTGATGATTCATCACTTGATCTCATACAAAATGAAAGTTAATTACAATATATTTCATACGAGAGTAAAACACTGGAATGGCACATAAGTAGATAGCCCAGACATTATCACAATATATTGTAGGAGTAACAGAAGCGTGAAAATCAAGTTCTTTAAGCAATTTATTATCCAATTAAATTTGGCAGTTGCAATTGCAATAGAGCAATACTCAGCTTCAGTGGTTGACTGAGCAATTGTCTTTTGTTTCTTAGAACTCCAACTGATTGGATCGACTCCTAGGAAAATAATATACCCAGATATTGATATTCTATCATCAAAGTTTCCAGCCCAGCCCAGTCAGCGTCAATATAAGTATGAAGTTAAAGTAGAGAGTTATTGTAGAGAAATATGTCATAGTCAAGAGTACCTTTAATATATCGTAATACTCATTTAACTACTAACCAATGTATGGTAAATGGTCTATGCATGAATTGTGACAGCTTGTTAACTGCAAATGAGATATTTGGGCGGGTGAGAGCTAAATATTGTAAGGAACCGATTACTTGCCGATATTGTGCAGGATCTATAGTAGGACTGCCATCATTTAACCGAAGTGATTCACTAGTGGAGAGAGGAGTTGAAACAGCATTGACATCTTTCATATTTGTCTTTACTAATAAGTCGTGAGTGTACTTCTGTTGAGAGAGGAAGAGTCCCGAAGATGTAGATGTTACTTCCACACCCAGAACATAATTAAAGGGATCGAGATATTTGAGAGAAAATCTGATGGCCAACTTTTTAATGAATATTGTGACCTCCATAGAATTATTACTTGTCACAATAATATCATCCACATATATTAGAAGATATATTGTATTGCTAGGTCATTGGCAGAGAAATAAGGAGGTATTAGACTTAGAGTTAGAGAAGCCGACTAATATAAAAAATAAACTGAGTTCTTTGTACCAGGCTCTTAGAGCTTGTCGAAGACCATAAATAGCCTTGTAGAGTTTACAAACATGTTTCAGATACTGAGGATGAAGAAAACCAAGAGGTTGCTCCTTAAAGACATTATCAATTAATGTTCCTTATAAGAAGGCATTATTCACATCAATTTACGCAGGTGCCAACCTTTTGAAATGGCTAAGCTCAGAATCAATCGAATTATTATGGATTTAACAATAGGACTGAATGTCTCTGTAAAGTCAACACTAGGTCATTGATTGAAGCCTTTGGCCACTAAACAGGCCTTATACTTGGCAATAAACCCATCAGGGTTCCATTTAACTCGAAAAACCCACTTACACCTGATGACATTTTGTGCATGATGAAATGGAACAAGTGTCCATGTAGAGTTATAAAGTAGGGCATCATATTCATCAGATATTGCTTGATGCCAATGAGGAGACCTTTAGGCTTGAATGACTGTGGTAGGTTCACGGGTCTCAACAGAGTGAATCACAACTGTATTGAGGTTGAGAACCTGACATGGTTTGAAAATACCACTTTTAGAGTATGTAATCATGGGATGTCCAAGTGGTTTAGGAGATGATGGTGGAATGGGTGTTGGGGAAGTAATAGAGCTTGCTAGTGAATTGGCCTAAGGAACATTAGTGGTAGTCGGCTAGGGTGAGGGAAATGCTAGTGATTGAGTGTTCTAAGATTAGATATTTATGATAGTAGAAGATAGAGAAGAAAAGGAGGGAGCGAGATATTGTATTGGAGAAGTGCTCCACTCATGTATGTGGGTTGGAGTAGGTGATTCTTGTGGAGGCTCATTGGATAATGACATGTGCTACTGATGCATATTCATCGGAGTAGTTGGTATAGTAGAAGATTTGTATTATTGAAATGGAAAGGAAGACTCCACAAAAATAACATGACGAGACACAATGACCTTGTGAGTCAAAGGATCATAACATCAGTAAGCATTATGTTCAAGAGAGTAACTAATGAAGGTATAAGGCTTCGACCTTGGGGCTAATTTATTTGATGCCTAAGGACATAGCCAAGGATAGCAGACACAACCAAAATCTCTAAGTTTCTGAAGATTTAGAGATTGATGAAATAATTTTTCAAATGGTGATTGATTATGGAGGACTAGAGTAGGCATGCGATTTATCAGATATACTACAGTATGAAAGGCTGTAGACCAAAAAATAGTTGGCATGGAAGCATGATGGAGAAGTGTAAGATTAGTTTCAACTATATGCTGATGTTTGCATTTGACTGAGCCAACTAGTTAAGGAGTGTACGGAGGAGACTTGAGATGCTGAATACCACAAGCTAACAAGTGTGGTGTTAGTGTTTGGTATTCACCCCTACCGTCAGAATAAATTATTTTAATGGTGGACTGAAAGACATTTTCCACCAGTTTTTTTGAAGGTAAGGAAGATTGTGGAGATCTCAAACTTGTGTTAAGGAGGATAAAACCAAGTATATTTGGTAAAATAATCAGTAAAGATAACATAGAATATGTATTTATCAAACGAAATATTTTGTGCAGGACCACAAACATCAGTATACAGAATTTTGAATGGTTGTGTACAAGAAATAGAAGAATTTTCAAATGATAGTAGATGAGTTTTATTACTAAGACATGTATTACAATAAGTAACAATAGAGCTAGCTTTAAAGGATGGAAGAGAATAACGAGATAAAAACTTTTGTAAAGTTGAGGAAGATATGTGACCAAGATGAGGATGCCACACATCTATTGAAGCAGCAACAGAAGAGTAGGCAGTAAGCTGAGAAATTAATGGCCACTAGTAGAAGTTATCTTTACTCTTACCAATGATGCTCCCGTGTTCATATCCTTGACAAGAAAGTAGTCAAAAAAAAATTCAATGGAGGTATTGTTTTGTTTACAGAATTGAGAGACATAAATAAGATTCCATTTGATATGAGGAGCACACAATACATCATCGAGTGTAAAGTTAAGATAGTGTGAATTAAGCATTGTGGAACCAGTATGAGTAATGGGAAGTCGCTTACCATCACCGATGATGATATCATTGTTACCAACATAGCTATTATGAAAGGACAAGTTCTGGAGATCCGAGGTGATGTGATGTGAGGTGTCATAGTCCATAACCCAGGAGTGTTGATCAGAAGTCGGAGCAGCGGTGAGATGTGCTTGGGGCACGATAGCTAAAGGTCGAGAATGAGATCGACAGACCTTGGCAGAGTGACCAACCTTATTACACAACTGGCAAACTATTCATTATTGAGGCATAGGAGCAGAACGCCAAGGCTATTTGATAATTGATATTACTACCTTGAGGCATGGGAGCAAGATGCCAAGGCTGTTGGTAATTGACGTTGCTACCTTGAGGCATGAGAGCAGGACGCTAAGGCTGTTGGGAACCATAGTTGCTACTTGGATTGTGATAAGGCGGTGCCTATCCTAGACCCTTGTTGGCAGACTTAGAATACTAATTGCTCTTCTTTTTAAATTTATAACTTACTTGGGTAATAATAGGTGGTCCTGATGTCCTATCTTCGCGCTTCAGATATGTCTCGTAGTCAGTCAACTTGTCATACAGCTTTTCAAACGATAGTGGCGAGTCGCATGCCCGAATTGCTGTTGTCAATTCTTTGTACTGAGCCCTAAGACCATTGAAAGTGTGGACGATAACTTCATCATCACTGAGATAGTACCTTATTAAAGCTTAATCATCGATAATAACCTTTATATTTTAGAGATAATAAGTGATGTTACTTCCCTCTTGTTTTGTGTTCATTAGGCTAGATAGGAGGCCGAGCATTCGAGTGCGCGAGCGATTTGCCAAGATAGTTTATAGCTAGAACCATGCATCGATAGTAGTAGCACATGAGGATATAAATGGTGCGACGAAACCAGCAACAGAGGCTTGAATCGCTTGAAGAATGAGCGATCTTGACGTAACCACAGTTTATGCTCTAGATTTTATACTTGACTTGTTGTCCCCGGAATGTCAATCATTGCTAGTGGACAACTGAAAGATCCATCAACATAACTTAACAAATCCTATCTAAAGAGAAGATTATTGAATTGAACGCGCCAGGATGCGTAGTTGCCTCTGGATAATTTAAAAGGGATGATACCTGCAGCATTGATGAAGACCAGTCCAGTATTCTGAGAAATACTAATGCTTCCTATGATGACACTGACAGGAACATGACAAGTAAACAATGAAAACATTATGGGAGAAAAAAAAAGATATCGATCACTTTTAGATATGAAAATGACTGTTGCAAATCAACTACGTGACTGACCGATTTGCTGGAACTTGAGGTTGCTACAGCAAAGAATAAAAACTATTATATTTAGGATCAATGATTTCTTACCTTTTTTTTTTCCCCTTTTCTGCCTTCTGTGTTTTGCACTGCTACGATAGAGGCTAGTAGCATTGTCTCCAACAAAGGCTCGATCCGGCCGGCAGTAAACCGAGCGAGCACGAGCAACAGCCTCCCTGAGAAGTTCGCTAGCGAGTGCTGCAATCGCTAGAGAACTCGTTCTTGGTGCAGTCTTTGTCGATCTGGAACCCACTGTTATTGATGAAGTAAGAACTGGAGCTTACCATCAACTTTTCCACCCTGAATAGCTAATCAATGGCAAGGAAGATGCTATGAACAACTTTGCAGGCCACTACACCATCGGTAAGGAGATCATGGATCTCTTCCTCAATCGCATCAGGAAGCTCACAGACAACTGTACTGGCCTTCAAGGATTCCTTGTTTTCAATGTTGTGGGAGGAGGAACTGGCTATGGTTGGAAAGCAGCGAGAGACGGCGGCGGCTAGCTCGCTGCCAGGAGGGAGAGCAAAGTAGCAACAACTCTGCTGGAAGATGAGGAAGCAGGGTAAGGGCAGCAATTATTTTGGGGCAATGTGTAGCAGCTAATTGAAGAGCAGAGGATAGCACCTGTTGCTACGATTACTGAGAGGTAGTCACACGGCAATAGGTAGAAGCGATTGCGGTAATGGGAGAGGGAGTGATGAGAGCTGGCATCAGTGGTGGTGACGACAGGCCATAGGGAGGAGGCGTAGGAGGAGGAAGACGGTAGTGTGGCTGTAGGCGAAAGTCTAGCGACAGCTGGCTGGGAGGTAGTAGTGGCAAAGGACTTGGCTCCGGCGTGAGCAGGGGATCATCCTCTAATCTGAAAAGAAGTCAGCGATAGGTGGAAGAGATCATATCGTCCTCTGCTCTACAATGTGCTGCAACAGGGGACAGCAGCGACAATGGGCGACGAAGACTGTAGCAGGGGACAGTGACTGCGACAACCGAAGAGTGAGGAGGAAAGGAGTAAGTGTGCTTGCTGGTGGCTGCTGGTGGCGGCGAACACTGTAGACACGGCTGGTAGGATTTGTTGTCGTTTGATAATAAAAAAATGAAATCTGTCTTACAGAGAACACTGCTCTGATACCATGATAGAAGATTAAAGAAGATTAAAAATAATAATAAAGTGCTTATTTTTATTCCTTCACCGATACCTATTTATACATAAAGAGAAAAAATTAAAAAATTAGATATTGAGTATTTTTCTCAACAGTGTAACTTTAGCCTATCTTAATTTCTTCCGGTCTCTTTGGAGCTAATCGTGTTCCATATGGCACCCATGTAGCATCATAGTAGAGAATGAGATTGTGATGCAGTTTTAGGGCGTCTGTTAAACCAGTGTGAATTGTTATAATTTTTCTCTGCACTTGTATATCTGTTCCCAAAAGTCTGATTTGTTGTACCAGAATAAAATCATTGTATTTTATTCATTTCTCCATTGTCCTTCACATTGTTAAGGAAACGGAATGCAGATACTTTTTCCTAAATGTTTTTATAGTTTAGTCTCAAATTTGGATATGCAAATAAGGACTTCAAGATTTATATCTGAATATTAAGAAGGAAATGACTGCAAATTTCTTTTATGGAATGGAATGTCTTTACTCCACTTGGACTACAATAATTGCTTAGATTTCATACTAAACTCTTGAGATAGCTGCATCAACACATTGTTCATTTTTATATTGCTTCTCCTCAATATCATGGGCATTTGTTATAAAACTAGGGAAAATTAAGAGTCAGCTTGTTAAGTTGAATTTTCAAAATTATAAATATGATTCATCATTTCTGGAAAAATTAAACAAGAGATCCGAATGCTCTTTATGGTCTTATAAAGGGTTCGATGACTAGAAAGAATTATCAATATGGTCCATTGTTAATTATTATTCATCTTATGTTTGTCTATTTTAGTTTCTGTGTGCTCCGAAATCTTGCTTTCGTCTCTTCCTATCGCACTCAGCCGATGGTTTAAGTCTAGGAAAGCAGGGACACTCAAGCGTGTAGTCTGATATGAATCTTAAATAATATATTATTATATTTAAATTATTAACTTTCTTGTTTGTATAGTATGATTAAAAATAATTAAAAATTATTTTTTAATTATATGGATAAGTTAGAAATTTTATCAATCAATAAAACTATTAATTGATTTAATTTCGAATGGGTGATATGATTAGAAAGTAAATAGTTCATATTTTATTTTTGTGTGTGAATCATAACAAATAAATATCATAATTCTTACCTTATGTGTGAAAATAAAATAAAATAAAAATTAAATCATTGCTTATCTTTCAAAGAGAGTTTATCTTCTCCTATATATATGGGGCTTTTCCTCTCTTATTCCTTATTGAATTTGGAAGCAGAAGAATTGAGTAAAGGATTCCTAATGAGAGAATCTCGATAAAAGGTAGAATCCTCTTTTTTTTTTTTATTAGAAGTTTTTATTCATATTTTAAAATTATTGATATTAAAATTATTATAATTTGTATAATATAAAATAATATTTTAATTTTATAAATTATGATTAATAAATAATAATCATTAAATTATGATGTCAAAATGATTAATAAATATATAATAATTTTAATTTATTAAAATTAGACATATTTATATTTTAAAAAATTATTAGCAATTTTTATGATTTAATTAGTTTTAAGTTTATGATCATGAATATAAATTAGTTAATTCATGAAAAAGAATAAATTTAAATTAATTGTTATTTTATAATATCTTAAAGTACTACTAAAAATATTAAAATCTTTTTATCAGATTAGGGGTTTAACCTAAGTTAAGTTGATTAACTAAATCAGCCCATATAGTCAAGTACAAGGTAGCATATGTAGTAAATATGACTCAACTCATGTGGCCAAACATGACTCAGCCCATATGACCTGGTACAACTTAGTACATATGGTTAACATGACCTAAGTATGGTGCATCACATGTGACTAAGTTCGGTGCAACCTATGTGGTCAGATATAGCTCAACCTATGTGATCAAGTATGGATGTAACTCATATGGCTAAGTATAGTTCTATTTATATGGCCAAGCACCACCCAGCCCATGTGGTCAGGCATGGCCCAAACCATATGGCTAGGCATAACTCAACTTATGACCAAAGCTTGACCAAGTTTAATAGTAAGGCTTAGCCCAACTCAGAAGTGAAGTTTAGACTAGCCCACAAAGCTAAGCTTGCTTAGTTGTGCAATTGATGTTAGACATATCATTATCCCTCTACTCAACCCATTGTATCTCAACCTAATATGCTAGTTGGGATATACATGTATGACACATGATTCATTCAAGACTCAAGTGGGTTGGTTTGGTATTATTAGCTAGTACTGTGTGATATAGTTCAATTTTCTCTCTCTTTATTAGTTTGATCTTGTTAATTGATTGAATAAGACATGTTTGATCAATTCAAGTTGGTTTAGTGTGATTTTAAACTAACTTGACTAGTTCAAACTTACTTAACCTAATTGAAATCAATTAAATCTAAATTAGACTAGTCTACGGTGACTGTTCTATAAGAATTTGAGGTTGGTTCCATTATTAGTGTTATGGTTGATTGAGGACTATTGAGAAAATGATGTCTCATATTTTTATGATTTGATGAACTTAAAAGTTTTATTTGAAATTGTCATTCAGTTTATGATATTGATGTGATTGTTATCATATAGTATATATGTTTATGCTAGTGGTCCATATTAAAAGTGCAACTTATGAAAGAAGCTACGGGCCAATCATAGCGTAGAGCTACTAACGGACATAGTTTAGCAGATCATACATTAAGCATGGTCCCTCATAATATTTTATCATACTATTTTTTAGATGCATGCATGCATGAATGAATAAATATAAATGAATGATTATGATTGTTTATATATTCCTATCGAGGGTATGTAGGGTGATTTCCATTGACAATTAGTGAGATATCAAACGTAACGGCTAGATAGTTTCTCCATCCGCTTTTGAGATGAACATATCCCCACTTGAGCTAGTAATGGATATTATACATCCGCTATTGGAAGGAATCCATCCTATAGAGTATGCCTCTCCATCACTAGGAGAGTACACCATCGAGTGTGAAGTATGCTTTTGTTATCTGAGTATTATGTTTGTGTTGTATATAATTGATGTATGATTTTACTTACTACATAAGAATTATCATTGTTTCTATGATACATAAGTCTTATAATAAATCGATATGTTTTATATTAAATTATTAATATTTTTATATATTTCATCAATATTGAAGATTATTTTCATGATTTTCGAAGGCTCCTACCAACATGTGTGATTATTGATATATTTTTATCCTATATTTATTTTCAAAATAATCTACTTATTTGTAATAAATTTAAGGTTTGGGTGGATGAGACTTTTTGTCACTTATGACATTACCAAGAAGATGTGAATTTTTTTAATAAAACAAATTATTGTTGTAAAGATAGGGATTTGAATTTGAAGATAAAAAATATTTTATAAACAAAATTGATGGTTTCTTTTTTATAAATATGGGATGAGACAATTTAATTATATTATGAGGATTTATTAGAACTTGAGATTATTAGAATATTGGATGACTCAATTAGTTTTGAAATTTAGATTTTAGGTTTACATAGTAATACAATTAAAACATGATTTTTAGAGATTATGTTCATTTTATTGAGTCAAATATAATTTTTTTACAAAAATAATTAAGATGTTACTCAATGACAGTCTCATTACATAACTTGAATTAAGATTATTGAATAAAAGGCTAAAATTTTAGCCTATTTTCTCTAAATTACAATAAGTGTCATAATATTTTTTCATAGAAAATCTTGTAAAATTTTACATTTTGAATGTAATTTTATCATGACACTATTATCCATTTTTTGAAAATTAGACAAGAGTTATTAATTGGTTATAGAATATATTATTTTTCTAGATTTATTTATAATAAATAAATAAACATCAATTGATTTAATTATTCATGAAGACTTATATATTAGATTTTATCTAATACTTTTTTAAAAAATAATTTGATAATCTAACTAGAAGTATTATATGATGCTTATGGTCACTGTGAAATATTTAGATTTTTATTTTATTAAAACATAAGTTTATTTAATGAGTCTCGTAGCAGCTTTTTAATATAATTTATTCATATTAGGAACCTAGAATTCTTTCTTATAATTTCGTTATAAATTTTAAGTAGATTATACATGAATGAAGTTTGATATAATTTCTATTATAGTTTGAAGCTCGTTACCCTTTGTTTTGGAATATTGTTCTTGTCTATAACTATGAATAGTATAAATTCAATAAAAAATTATAAAAATTATATCTGCTACTTATTATGTGGTTTTTTCAGGGTCGATGATTGATTTCCTTCCTCACTTTTGTATTGTATTATTAGAAATGCTTGTAGTCAATATGTCTAGTTTTCCTGACCAAAGATAATTGTAAGTATCAATTTTTTTCTCATACATAAAAGTTTTGACAAATTTAACGTATAAAAATTTTGTAAGGTCTTTCAAAAATATATAATTTGAAAAGTATTTATCATTATAATTTTGTTACCATATATTATTCTTAAAATTGAGATTAGATTTGACATGCATAATGGTTTGTAGAAGTTATTACTTAATAGTAATAATATATATGTTTTTATAGTTGAATAATTTGATTATGCATTGATATTTAAACTTAATCGTAAGTGTAACTACTTTGAATAGATTTTGATTTAATAAGTATCAAAATAATAATTAGATATTATTTGTCTAATGTAATGACAAGATCTAATTAGAATTAAATATAATGTTATTTCTTTGGTACATATAATATATAAATCATTTGAAATTATAATGGAATATATGTTTTATAATTGGATAATTTTTTATCCTTTCAATTGTTTCTGTTTGTTGAGTTACACATGTAGCCTCAACTTATAAATCAATTAATTTTTAAAATTTAAAATTATAATGATTTATTAGATATAGAATTTGATGTACCTTTTTTTGTAGGTGAAATTTATTGAGTGAGCTTACTCAATTTTTTATATATTTTATGTATAAAAAGCAAACATGCATCTTTTGACTTAAAGGTTTGGAGTGGCACAATCGCATCTAAATATTTTTTAAGTTAATTTAGATTTATCTTTAAACTTGGTATTTCAAGTGCCAACTATGTTGATTAATATTATTTTTATATCAAATTTGGGAATCAAAATTCTATTAAGTGGAGGAGAAATATAATTATCAATAATTTTTCTCCTTTAAATAAATTAATTATCATAGATAATGTATTACTTTAATTAAATTATTAACTATCTTGTTTGTGTAGTATGGTTAAGAAAATAATTAAAATTAATTTTTTACTTATGTAAACAAGTTAAAAAATTTATCAATCAATTAAGTTAATAATTAATTTATTTCCTAATAATTGATGTGATTTTCAAAAAGTAAAGAGTTCAACTTTTATTTTTATGTGTGAACCATAAGAGATAAATATTATAATTTTATCTTTGTGTGTGAAAGTTAAATAAAAATAAAGATTAAATCATTACTTATGGGAGTAAAATTCATCCTCTCTCATATAATGGGCTCTTCCTCTCTCATTCCTCATGGAGCTTGGAAGTGGGAGAATTGAAAAAATGATTCCTCTATAGGATCCTCTATATTTTTTTATCACATTTGATTCATATTTTAAAGTATTTAATATTAAAAATATTATAATTTTATGATTAATAAATATTGATTATTGAATTGTGATGTAGGATGATTAGTTAATTTAATAATAGTTCTAATGCATTTAATTAGACATATTTATGTTTCAAGAAATTATATGTGAATTTATATTATTTAATTAGTATTAAATTTGAAATCATGAATATAAAATAATTGATTTATGAGAAGAATGGATTTAGGTTAATTATTATTTATAATATATTTAAAATATTTTTAAATATATTAAAATCTAATTTAATGAGATGGGTTAAATTAAGCGTCTAACCTGAGTTAAGTTGATTGACCAATTCATTCCATATGGTCAAGTACAATCTAACATATGATAATCCTTATGGGTAGGTATAATTCAACTCATGTGGTTAGACATGACTTAACCTATGTGGTTATGTATAACTCAACTCATATGACTTGGCATGACTTAGCTTATGTAGATACGTACAGATCAACACATACGGTCAATCATAGCTCAACCCATGTTGTTAGGTATGATCATACATATGTGGTTATATATGACCTAATCTACGTTGTTAGGTATGATATAGCCCATGTGATTATGTGTGACATAACTCATATAGCAAGCAAGCTATAGCTCAACCCATGCGGTCAATTACGATACAACCCACATATTAAAAGTAATTATCATTATATAATGAATCAATATATTTTATATTAAATTATTAATATTTTTATATATTTTAAAAATATTAAAAATTATTTTTATAATTTTTTGAAGGTTAGTATGTGTAGTTGCTGATATGTTTTCATATTATTTAGAGTAACGAACTAGTTTCCATCTTATGCAGTGAAACCAATTCATGTTGTCTCCACAACGCTAGAAATTGACCTATTTGTTCTTTCTTCCTCGTAAAAGCATAACACATGAGGGGAAGTAGTCGACTGATCGAAGTTGAGAGATTAGTGAGCTGCGGTAAGATTAAAGGAGACACAAATGGCGACAAATACAGTCAAATTTAGTTTAGCAACATCATTTTTCTTGAGAAGAACAAAAGTGATTGGATCGAAAAGATGTAAATTCAAAGATTAAGAAAAAAAAAATTAAGCGAAGTTGATGAGATGTGACATTGTTAGCCCCTCTGACTAACAATAGAGAAGCTCTGAGTGAGAATCGAGCTCAAAATGAGATCAGATCAAATGATGGTGGACCAAGGTTCTGATGGTTGCTTGGGATGTGCTGGTGGACGTGTGCTGCTGTGGCAGATGTGGGCTCCCAATCAAGTCTTGAAACAGTTCGTGGAAGAAACTTTCCCAGTATATCAGGAAATATGATTGCTTACTGCCGATCAACTTTCAGAAGAACGGAAAATGTACAGTGGCTCGAAGGTTTTGCTAGTCTATAACAGCTTTATGCAAACACATTAACAAGGATGATGTTCATTCTACTATTGAAGTCGTCAATTTTATTGTCACTTCGTATCGCCCAATTGCTTTTTGCATTGTACTACCGGGATTTTTGTACGTGTAGTAAGATTTGTCTGTTACACCTGCAGTCTATAAATATTTAGGCGAAACCTCTGTACTTTGATTTATGTCCGTTCCCTAATTAGTGTCATTCTCTTCTGTTGGCCATTCATTGTTCATCTCCCCGATGGCCAACAGAAGGTGAATGATTCGTATCGCCCAATTGCTTTTCTTTGTTAGCTTCATGCGTCATCGGCTCACTGAAGGTGAATGATTCTTTGGTAGCTGTGCCAAGCATATCATCGAGAAGCTCCTTCCCTTCGCTACTTTGTTGCACAAGTGAACTTGGTCGTCTCTATGATGACATGCTCAGAGAGGTACTCTATGCAGTTGATTTATGTCACTGCTTGGATGTCTATGAACACCAAACATGTGGATTATTATTATGCACAAGATAAGAGAGAATAATCACAGACACGGATGTAGAAGATTTTGACTAGCCTAACTGTTAACCAAAAGAAGAAGAAAAAAAAAAAACTCTGCACTCATCATTACACAATAAAGAAAAAGAAGTAATGGTGTCTAACTCTTTATTTATTTATTTCCCTTCTACTATAAAATGTTGAGGAAATCTGTGGATTGCTTTGGACCCAACTGGGGAGAAGGATTAGGTTTGTTTCGATTCATGATCGATGCATTGCCAACAATTTTACAAGTTACAATGGGCCAGGCTGTCCAGTCCCAGCGCACCATTTGATGATGTGGTACCATGTGATTGGCTAGGTGTCAGAATGAATGTACACAGATAGATAGGTAGATAGATAGATAAATAAATAGATAGATGGCATCCAAATAGGAATACCATTTGCGTCTGAAACCCCGCATTTTGAAACGCTTTACATTTACAGAATAAAAATCCAACAGTAGAATTGTGGATTAACAAGAAACTCGTAGCTACTCACTCGGTTTCTCTTGTCTCATGCTGACACGGAATAAGCATCGTATATTTACCCTGCAATGTCTTTTCAACTGTGCCCCATTTCTAGAGATAGAAGCAGATCTATCGTTTGCCATGACATTTTTCTCGATTAGTACACAGATTGGATTAGTAAGAATGCCATTCAAATCACCATATATATACATAATTGCAGAAACTTCTTTTATAGTCGCTTCCTACTTTGTCTGGATGGTTCACAGACTACAAGAGGTCTTCTTTCTCTATAAGAAGCATCACTTACTTTCTTCCAATACGACTGAGTTCTTGGGTGAAGGAAAACTACCGTGTAAAGTGAAAATTTCCATTTTCTTGCCAAATGTTGTGTAATGGACGAGTTCCAGATTGAACTGAAGGGAGTCACTAAGATACACCTTCAGTCGACCAGGTAACTCGATACAAAAAAAAAAGGGGGGGAGGAAGGAAAGAAGCATAGGTCTCTAATAACAGAAGTACTACTTTCGTTTCCAGAGAAAATAATACTCACCAGGCCATGTGAAGTGCACCGTTATTGTTATAGCAGGATTCACATACAGCAGAAAGCATCACCTGTGATGAAAACACCATGGAAAAGACAACTACTTCTGATTCATGGCCCAATTCTCTAAGGTCTTTAGAGGCAGATTTCTCCTAAAAAGGCCAAAACTCTTCACCGCCAGGCTTCTTTACAAAGATCTGATTGTACTCAGGTCGTGATGTCTGAAAAGAAATAAAACTATTTGAAAGACCAATGATGAATCAAAATTCCAAGGACGCACGCATGCAGTTTACAGCCAATGTACAAGTTGTATCCATGAATCATAGACATGCTAATGCAACAAACACACACACAACTGTGACGTTTCATGAATCAGCAAATATTGCTGATTTTAGAGTCCTTTCAGTTCAGGCGTCCTCTATTTCAAGCATGAATCATCTTAATCACTTTTAACCCACAGACTTGGCAAATATAGACATACCTCTATTTATGAGCTGTTCCATCAAGGTTTTACATACCGGTCCATACCGGTGTACCGATATTTTCTCGGTACCAGTATGGTACCGGTATCGGGCAGGACACACAGTGCATACCATCTAGTACATTAAAATATATTATAAATTTTTATAATATAATATTATATAATATATTATTAAAATATTAATATATTAAAAAAGAAAAAAAAAGGGGCGACGTCGCCTTAATCTTCGCGCGTGGAGAAAAATCGCCTGCGGGCGAGGGCGCGACAGCACAGGGGCGACACGCAAGCGAGGGCGACGACGACGCGCAGGCGAGGACAGCACGGGGTAAGGAGGTACCTCGTTTTCTTCTTTCTTCTTTTCCTCTTCTTCTTCTTCCCTTTTTCTCCCATAATCGACCGCCGACGGTCAATTTTGAAGGTACTGCCCTATAGCGGGCGGTCTGCGGACCGCTATGAACAGGCGATACAGATCGAAATTACAAACCTTGGTTCCACCATAACCGCAAGTAGGGGTGGCTTACTTTTGAACTTTTTGGATATGGCAGTCAAATCCTTTGTATATGTTTGTCCCAAAGTTTGACTTACCGATCCGTACTGATGTACCAAGTTTATCTCAGTATCGGTACGATACCGATATGGTTTGGTACTGGTACTGGGTGGTACACATAGTGCATACCACCCAATATAATATAAATATTTTTATAATATAATATTAAAATATTAATAAAAAAAGGGGCGACATCGCCTCGACCTTTCTCCCTGCGTGGGGAGACGTTCCCTCTCCTCGCGTGGGAGAAAAAGCGCCCGCGACCCGCGGCAACGACGACGCGCGGCAACGGCACGCCAACGAGGATGGTGCAAGGAAATAGGTACTCCTCTTTTCTTTTTTTTCTTCTTTTCCTCTTCTTTTTCCCTTTTTCTCCCTCAATCAACCGCCAACGGCCGAAATCAACTGACGACGATCGATTTTTGGCGGAACCGCCCGGTAGCGGACGGTCCACATACCGGTAACCTGACGAACCGGTATGTACCACCTGGTAGGTCGAAATTGCATCCATCAGCACTATTGCAGAATCAACTTTACATCACTCAATTTAGCATCAGTTTTTTTCACATGTTGTCTTTGAAAAGACCACCCATCTTCCTCGCCTATTCAATGGCCTCAACTAAACTGACCACATAAACCTCGACAAAAAACTAAATAAAAGTCAATCGAGCTTTTGTGGTCAGGGTCTATTCTCCATTAACTTATGTAATATCCGTCATTTATGAAATATTTATAATGATCTATTTAAAATTATTTATAAAGATCTATTTGTAAATATGAAGATTATTTAATAATTCTCTTGATTAAATAATTTTATATTAAAAACTTATTGCTAGGGACCTAAATGTAAATCCTAAAAATTTGATATAAATTATGAAAGATTCATATTAAGTTAAAAAAAGAAAGGAAAAAAAAGAGAGGAAGACGTGTCACTGACTCACTAGCTAGCTTAAAGATGGTGTCACTTATGCTTGTTGCATGGGTGACACCTAAGCTTCTCTCATGAATATTTGCCACCTTGCAATCCTTGTGTTAGCCAAACTTAAACAATTAAAGGAGAAAACTTACCCAAAACTGAGAAAAAAAATGACTGCAACCAGCATACACATACACTTAAGAATGAGAAGGGAAGAGAAATTGAAGTTGAAGAAGTTTTGCTTTGGTTTGATGTTTTGGAATCAATTCCTTACATTTGGGAATCAAATGTTTATAAGGTAAGTGTTCTAATCCCATCCTACAGAAGTCTTGATCCTTGATTTCATCTCAGCTTGATATGATTTTAAAAGATCTCTGACTTAGAATATGATATTTCTCTCATTCATTCAGCTGTAAATCTATGAATCTAAAAATTTTGAGATTCTAACCTTTTTGCTTTATTCTTGCCAACTTTTTGTACCAAACTCTGATTTAGGCAAAACCTATTTCATCCAAAATAAGACTCGTAGATCTTTCTTTTGATACCAAAATTGAAAATTGTGGAGTACATATGCATGTCTAAACTCTTGCTTCAATTGACCCTAAAGAATTTGTAAAACAGACTTTGTAATCTCCAACCTCTTGATACTGAATTTCTTGTAACCCTCTGTTGAAAAATCTAATTATGACAAAACTTGTTTCATTAGAAACTAGACTAATAGATTTATCTTTTCGTACCTGATTTGATAGATTTGAAGTACAAATGGCTACTAAAATATTTGTTCTATTCAACTTTATGGATTCTGCAAAACAGAATTGTTATCCTCTGACTTTTGTAACTAAATTGTTTGAAACTCCTTATTCAAAACTCCAATTTGTATAAAAGTTGATTCATCTGAAAGTAGATTGACATATCTTTCAAATGACATTTATTTTGAGTAAATTAGAGCAAATTTGGTTATTTAAATAATTCATCCAATGTCTCTCAGAATCTGCCAAAATATGGTCCATGCACATTTTACATATCTGTGTTCATTGCTTTGGAAACTGAATTCATCTAGAATTCTTTCTTCAATTGAACTCTATGTGATTGCTTTGGATTCTTGTATATTTTGTCTGTAATTCTTTGCCTATCTGAATGCATTATGTGAAAAATTATGTTTGCATCGTATTGATTCATATTGGCACATGTACGTTTCGTTGTTCCACATGTGCTTCAGATATATACCAATTATACCAATTTCATTGCTCAGAATGTCCTTTTGTACTCTGGTGTTTGTGAGATAATGTGAACCTTTGCAGAAATAGATGGACCATATTCTGTCTGTGATCCTACTTCACCCTTTATGTTTTTGATATGATATCGGATTATATTTTGTCTGTGATCCTACTTCACCTTCTATGTTTTTGATATGATATCGGATTATATTTTGTCTATGATGTCACTTTACCATCTATGTTTTTGATATGATATTCAAAGCATTTGCTTATGAGTTTATATGTGTGCTTTGGATAAATATGTATTGAATGTGACGTCAGATATGACATTTAAGCTTTTGCTTCTTATTTGTTATTTGATAAGTTCTGAAATAATTCATATACCTTTGATATGCTCCAAAAGATGTTTACGCCTTTGATAATGTCTGAAAATATTTTATATACCATTGATATGCTCTGAAACATGTTTACGCCTTTGATATGCCTGGAAATATTTCATACACCATTGATATGCTCTGAAACATGTTTATGTCTTTGATATGTCTTGAAATATTTCATACACCATTGATATGCTCTGAAACATATTTATGCCTTTGATATGCTCCGAAATATTTTATATGACATTGACATGCTCCGAAATATTTCACATTTCCGTTAATATGCTTCGAGTTGTTTCATATGATATTGATATGTTCTGAGATATTTCACGCCAATGAAATGCTCCAACTACTCTTTCTCTATTGTTATGATCAAAGTATGTTTCGAACGAAATGATTTGTGATTCTATATCTAATGAGATGGTATCTATGAATTTTTATACCCTTGCCTTGCTATTTGATATCAAGTTTGTTTAAAACTATCCTCCCTTGCCTTGGATATATTAGTCACTTGCTGAGCTTTGTAGCTCATTCCGTTGCCAAGTTAGCTTGTAACCAAGGTTTGAAATTTCGAGTTGTACCGCCCGGTACGGGCGGTACATACCGGTCCATCAGTTTAGTGGTACGCAGACTGCCTACTACCAGACGGTACCGCCAAAAATCGATCATCAGCGATCGATTTCAGCCGTCGACGGTCGATTGAGGGAGAATCAACCGTTAGCAGTCAATTGAGGGAGATCGGAGAAAAAGGGAAGAAGAAGAAGAAGAGGAAAAGAAGAGAAGAAACAGAACCTCTACCGTCGCCGCCCGCAAGTCACCTGCACCCCGTTGCCACCCACGGGTCGCCCGCGCGATGTCGCCGCTTGCACACGCAGACGATTTTTCTCCCGCACGGGAGACGTTGCGCGATGTCGCCCGCACCGCGACGATTTTTCTCCCACGAGGAGAAACATCTCCGCGGGAGAAAGATTGAACGTCGCCTTTTCCTGATTTTTAAATATATTTAATATTTTTAATTATATAATATAATATTATATTATATAAATATTTTATTATTTTTTAATATACTGGGCGACAAAGTTTGACTTATCGATCCGTACCGATGTACCAACATATTGTCGGTACCGGTACAGTGCCAGTATCGAGCGGTACACACAGTAGGTACCGCTCGATATATTAAATATAATATAATATTTTATAAATATAATATATAATATATAAATAATATAATATTAAATGTATTTAAAAAATAAAAGAAAAGGGGCGACGTCGCCTCGATCTTTCTCCCGTCGAGGAGACGGAAAATCTTTCTCCGCGAGGCGTTGCTCCTCCTCGCACGGTGAGGGTGACAGGCGATCCATGGGATGGCGCCGTGAATCAGGCGAGCTCTAGGTTTTCTTCTTCTCTTCTTTTTTTTTTTCTTTTCCTCTTCTTCTTCTTCCCTTTTTCTCCCTCAATCGACCGTCGACGGCCGAAATTGACCGCTGACAACTGAAATCGACCGCCGACGGTTTATGGATAGATGTTAATGATATTTGAATGTTTTTTCAATATCCTCAAATGTTAGTTTGAATTTTGGGTTTGGATTGTTGACGAATTTTATTATTATTGATTTAAGATAGGTTCACGCCTCTTGAATGCGAATATTCAGGGGGTGTGACAGCTTAGTGGCAGATCAAATGATAATCCACATCATTTTCTAATGACTCAACCAGTACTTAATATGTAAGCCACAAATGTTATCAAATTGTCCATGTTTCAGATTATTTTAGTTGTAATCAAAATATAAATAAGGAGGGTAGACTAGTGAACTATGCAACCATGTCTATATTAATGTCAACTTACTTGCTTAACAATAATAAAATCCCACAATTTAGTTTTCGGCTGAAGCCCCGAAATCTAGATGCACCTCAATGTATCCTCATCTTCTCCTCTTTGATAATATATGCTTATATACAAGAAACGTAAATGTTGATGCCTCGATGAGGCACCTCCTTGAATGAGTCTTGCCCTTAATATAAACATTGAGGCTAGCTAATGAACAATATTGATTAAAAATATTACCTTTACTATCAGAAAATGTTAATGAAATTTAAATAGAATTAATTCTAAATCAAATTAGGGAAACAAATCTTATAAATTAAAAGTTTGACTAAGACTATATATATAAGATGTAATATTTTATATAGGACGACAGGAACTAAGGATATAGTTAAATTGAATAAACAAGATGTGCCAATAGATAAAATTTTTAAATATCTTAGAACAATTAGTCAACAATATGAAGAAGTCGATAAACATATCATTCATATGGTAAAAATGGATGATTAAAGTTAAAAAGGATGTTAAGAGTCTTGTGTGACCATCGGGTATCTTTAGATTAAAAGAAAATTTTCACTAGACACTTGTTAGGCCAGTAACTTGTTATGAATCTAAGTGTTGGGTAGCTAAAAAATAATATATGTAAAAAAATTATATTGTTAAGATCAAAGTTTGCCATACCGGTCCATACTAACGTACCAAGATTATCTCGATACGATACAGTACCCGGTACCGAGCGATACGCACAATACATACCGCTTGGTATATTATAATATTACATTATATTATATATTAAACAAATAAAATGTTGGCGACGTCGCGTCGATCCTTCTCCCCGCATGGAAAGAAGAAATCGCTCGCCGGTGATTCTTCGCCGACGGGCGACGAATCCCACGAGCGACGGGCAACACGGGCGAATGTCGTCCGATAGTGAGCGATCCGCGTACCGGTCAGCTGGTGGACCGGTACGTACCGCCCGATACGGGGCCTCACCGCTCGGTAAGGAGAACCTTGGTTAAGATAATACTACTGAAGTGGATATATAATATTATTAGAACAACAATAAAGTCATAAGTCTCGATTATTTGAGGTCAGCTACATCGGTATTTTTCCGACCATTGAGATCCATAAAAATTTATATGTTAAGATTATCTAAATCTTTTTTTTAAGGTTTGCAATTTCAATCATCACCAACACGGTGATACGTCGTCCACCAAGTTACGCAGACGCAGCCGCTACTGGCAGATCGCCAAAATTGACTATCGGCGACCGATTGAGAGAGAAATCGACCGTCGGCAATCAATTGAGGGAGAAAAAAGGAAGAAGAAGAAGAAGAGGAAAAGAAGAAAGAAGAAGAGGAAAAAAAGAAAGAAGAAGACGAGAAGAAGAAAGAAGTACCTCCTTTCTCCGTGTCGTCCTCGTCCGTGGGCGATTTTTCTCCCGCACGTGGAGACGGAACATCTCCCCGTGCGGGGAGAAAGATCAAGGCAACGTCGCCGAGTTTTTTTCTTTTGTTAATATATTAATATTTAATATTATATATAATATTATATTATAATAATATTTTAAGGTATCGGCCAAGACGACACTGTGCGTACCACCTAGTACCGACCGAGATAATCTCGGTACACTGATACAGACCGGTATGTAAAATCTTATTTTTTTATATTTTCTATTTAAGTCTTTTTAGATCTTCCTCCACCTTTCCTCATGTTACTAACAATAATCATTTCACCACTTGTAATCATCACATCTTATGTATCTTGATCAGATGTTCATACCATATTAAATGACACTCTCTCATTTTATCCTCTATCAAAGTAATATTTAATTGTTCACAATTAAAAATATTTATTTTTCTATCTTTTCTAGTAACTCCATACATCCACTTCAGCATTATCATCACAACAACATAAACTTTTTTGTATATTATTTCTTAACTGCCCAACACTCAAATCCATAAATTATTACTAGTCTAACAATTGTTTTATAAATTTTTTTTTTAATCTCAAAGACATCCAATGATCATAGGACTCCTAATGTCCCTCGTCATTTCAACATCATATTTTTACTCTACAAATAATATATCTATTAATCTCTTCATCTTAAAATAATTGATTTAAAATATCTAAACCTTTTACTTAAAGGTACTTCTTACTCATCCAATTTAATTGTGTGATACTATTTAATTCAAGTATTTACTAAAATTATATCTCATATATTCAGTTTTAGTCCAACTTAATTTGAAACATCTAATTTATAAGTACCATCTTCATACCTCAAGCTTAGAATTAATAGCATTTATACTCTCATCAACTAAGATAATATCTTATGGAGAACCATCCAGGTCTGTAGAATATTTTAAAAAACGTTTATTATACGCAAAGAAATCAACAAAAAGTTATCAATTAGTTGGCCAAGAATATCTAAAGGTTGTCTGAAAAATTAAAGAGTCTTTTGATCTTTCTAGGTGCTAACCTAGGGATTCCTTTTGTATTAAGTGCACTCCTTTATTATTAAGGTATCCTAAATGCCATATTTTGAAATTATAAGGCATACATGTTTCCTAGTAGATTATTCTTAAGAATCATTGACTATATTGATTGTATCAAGACTTCTAAACCCCTGTAAATAGTGGGGCTTGTAAATAAATCAAACACTTAAGATTTGAATTAAAAAAGACTTGCATCTTCTCTCTTCTAGTCTCTTACACTCCTCCCTTACTATCTTGCTCTCTTGCTTTCTCCCCTCTCTTCTCTCTATTTTGGATAACATCATTTTGGTATCAGAGCCATCAAGAAACCTACCCTGTACATCATTAGGTTCCAATTAGCAGCAAAAACTTTGATCAACACTCAAGGATCCTTGCACCTCGAACGTCAACCCCTTGCGTATGGAGTTGGATTTTGGGGTGACTATTCTTACGGAATTAGTGGACCACCTAGTTCTCGATGCTTGGTTTTTTTTTTTGAAAACTTCACTAATATTTTTGTCAAAAAGAAAATTCATATATTTCATTAGATCGAGATTTTCATCACTGCTCCCCCATTTTCTCCTTTTTTTATTCTATTTATCACTCTTTCTCTCTCCCCTTTAGCTATAATTACAATACCACTAAATTTTAAACCCTCGAAAGTTGTCCCAAAAAATATAAAACAAAAAGTAAGAAAAAAAAGTGAGAGAACCATTTGAAACATTGTATTTCTACATTGTGCATTGAAACAATTAACAACATCATTATGAAAAGACAAATTGTTAATAGCATTAGAATCATGACTAAGCAAGGTGAAAACCAAACCCTGATGAATCCCTAAACCAACAGAGTGAGATAGACACCCTTAAGACCAAAGTAGCAAATCATAACACAAATGTTGAACCAATTATATAACTTTATGACCTAAATCATAAGAACTTTTGACCTTAACAGAATCATGCTCCAACAATTCCTGATGACCAAGCTTTTGACCTTAACAATAAATTCCAAAACCCTACTAAAAATCCACAAACTTGAGTAATGGGTCAATAAGTTCAATTTGCTGATAATTTGAAAGAAATGTTTAAAAGAGTTGAAATGGATATGCTAGACTTTAATGGTACCTTTGACCCAAATGTGTTTGTTGACTGGTCAGATAGCATGGAAGACTACTTTAAGTGGCATGGAATTATAATAAAAATTAAATGTGTACGATTCACAAAAATGAAACTGGTAGGTTCTGCTATGAAATATTGCCAACATGTCCAACGTAATATCGAGCACCGTCAAGAGCCTCCCATCACTCGATGGGAAGTCATGAAATAAAAACTTACAAAAAAATATTTGCCAACCTACTTTCAGAGCCAACTGATTAAATAATTATTAAACCTTAAAAATTTGAACTCAAATATAGCAGAGTATTTGGTCTGATTTGAGGAACTTTTACTTACATGTGAAATAGAGGACCAAATTATCATTGTCCGAAGATTTGTTAACGGGTTAAGGTTTAACATCCAACGAGAAGTCTCTTTAGTTTACTTGACGCCATGGAGGAAGCTTCTTGACGAGCCCTTGAGATTACAAAATACATCAAACTTTATCCAATCCATTGAGCATCTTCTTAATTTCTCGACAGTAGAACTATTTCCCAATCTATCTCAAGTAGTGGTTCTATCAAGTCAAAAATCCCCATTGGCAGCAATAGTCTTGGCCCAACCATGGATCGTCCAACTCGTTCAACCACTGATTCTAAAACTAGTTCATCTTCAATCCAATATCATTATTGTCATAATCAAGGTCACATTGCCTCTCGTTGTCCTCAACGTCCGCTTACCTTAGAATAACAACTAGAGGATCAAATCGAGGAAGTAAAACTAGTAGTTGAACCCGAAGCCTACTCAAGTGACGAAAATGAACAAAACATTGAAGATTCCCATGCTAATATTGTCCGCATTATTCTCTCTACTACTAGTGATTTCAATGAATGGAAGAAGGACAAGTATCCTTCTTACTTTTATCCGACTTGCAAGTTAGTTATAGATGGGGATAGCACTATTAACGTAGTTTCAAAATATGTTATCAAGAGACTAAACCTTAAGGTAGTCACATTCAACCCCATTCAAAGTAGCTTGGGTTGGCAAAACCACTTTGCTTGTGACTGAGAGATGCCTAGTACCAATTAAAATAGATTACCGAGATGAGATTTATTGTGACGTCCTACCAATGGATGTTGCCCATATTATTCTAGGTCGGCCTTGGTTGTATAACCTTGATGTTACCAACCATAGAAGAGAAAACACTTATGCTTTTTAATACAAAGGCAAAAACATCATCCTACGACCAACAAAATCATCAAAAAACGACAAATCAAGAACTCTCAAGTTTCTTCCATAAGCCCCAACCACCAAGGGACTCCACTTACTGGATCCTAAATCTTTTAAAATAAAGAGCCTAGACAATCAATTGTGTGGCCATCATAGCTAGAGAAATGTCTGGCCCTTGCAATATTCCTGACCTAACTCCTAAGGTTAAATCCTTATCAGATGAACTCTATGAGACATATCCTCATAATTACCTAGTAAGCTGTCACCCTTATGGGAAATCCAACGTGCCATTGACTTTGTCCTAGGATCGTCAGCTCCCTAATCTCCCATATTATGGGATGAATCATAAGGAGAGAGTCGAGTTAAACAAGCAAATTGAAAAACTTTGGTCTAAACGATTTGTGCAACATAGCCTCAGTCTTTGCATTATCGCTGCCTTGCTAGCCCCTAAGATAGGATGTGTGTCGATAGTCAAGCAATCAACAAAATAACAATCAAATATCACTTCTTGATTCCTCGACTTGAGGATATGCTAGACATTCTTGTTAGATCTAGTTTATTTTTGAAACTTGACCTAAGGAGCAGATACCACCAAATTCGTATTAGACCTGGTAACGAATAGAAAACAACATTTAAAACTCAAGATGGCCTATACGAAGAGTTAGTCATGCCCTTTGGTCTATGCAATACCCTGAGCACTTTCATGCACTTGATGAACCAAGTCTTACAATCCTACATAGGCAAATTTATTGCAGTATACCTTAACAACATCTTGATCCTTAGTAAGAGCAAAGAGAATCATTTAGAACATCTTCGACATATTCTTACTACCTTTCGAGTTGCTAAGCTCTGTCAATTTAAAAAAGTGGTTGTTCATGCAAACCCATGTCCTATTCCTAAGCTTCATCATTTCTGCCCAACGTATTGCCACTAATCTAGAAAAGATCCATGTCATTTTATAGTGGCCTAAGCCTAAAACCCTTTCTGAGGTTCAAAGTTTGTATAGATTAGTCTCTTTTAGAGGGTTTAGTTCTATCATGGCACCTACCACTGATTGCCTAAAGAAGGGTGAGTTTTCTTGGACCCTCACCGCTACTAAAGCCTTTACTAACATCAAAATGAGAATGACTACCACTCCTATTCTTAGGCACCCTAACTTTGGTAATCCCTTTGCGGTCACTTATGATGCCTTTGGTATATGCATAGGAGGAATTCCAAGTCAAGAGACTCAGTCTATCATCTCTTTTAGTGAGAAACTCACTGATGCAAAATAACATTATTCTACCTATGATAAAGAATTATATGCAATTGTGCAATGTCCTAGGTACTGGCGATATTTCCTTCTATACCAAGAGTTTGTCTTATTGTCGGACCACCAGACCCTAAGGTACTTAAAGGCCCAAAAGAAGTTAAAGACTCGATATGCCAAGTGGGGTGAGTTTCTCAACGAATACTCTTTTGTAATTAAGCATTGTTCTGACACTCAAAACAAGGCTGTTAATGCCCTTAATCGAATTTCTACAGTCCTATCTACTATTAGTGTCAAGGTCATAGGATTCAAGCAATTAAAGGAAGAGTATATACCTAATGTCTAGAATTTAGTCACATCTATCAAGAAAACCAAAATGGAAACAGTCGTGAGCATATAGACTTCATTCTTAGGGATGGTTACCTTTTTTATCCATTAGATTGTGTTCCTAGATCCTCCCTTCGAGACTAATTTGGGAAATGTACGCAAGTGGATTAGCAGGTCACTTACGCCGAGACAAAACCATTGCATTAACCGAGGATAGATTTTACTAACTATCTTTAAAGCAATATGTTGCTCAAGTAGTGTTGTAGTGTCGTACTTGTCAAATTGCAAAAACTCGCAAACACAATATTGGCTTATACACCCCATTACTTGTTCCATACTCACCATGGCAAGATGTGAGTTTAGATTTTGTCCTAAGACTTCCCAAAATAGCCCATGGCCATGACTCTTCTGGTAGTTGTTGATCGATTTTCAAAAATGACCCACTTTTTCCCATGTAACAAGACCAATGATGCCTCACACATCATTAAATTGTTCTTTTGAGAATTAGTTAAACTACATGATTTTCCCTCAACCATGGTGTCTGATAAAGAAGTGAAATTTGTTACCAACTTTTGGAAAACTCTATGGAAATTGTTTGACACAACATTAAAACTCTCTTCAGCCTTTCACCCTAGACTGATGGTCAAACTGAGACTATTAACCATTCCTTGGGAAATCTTCTTAAATGTTTAGTTGGGGAGAAACTGAAAAATTGGGACTTAACATTACCCACAGTAGAGTTTACATACAGTAACTCAACCAACCGCTCCAGTATAACAAGCCCATTTGAAGTTGTCCTTGTCTATACTCCTTGCGCACCCATTAACCTTGCACCCCTTCCACTTGACTATCGTGCACTCCTTCGAGAAACCAGTCCACTCCTTCGACCAATATATCCATGATTTATATGTTGAGATTTGACATAAAATTACCTTAAATAATGAAAATTACAAACTTGCTGCTAATGCACAACGTAGGAGTTAAAAGTTTCAAATTAGTGATCATGTCTTGGTCCGTATTCGTCCTAAGAGATTCCCTAAAAACTCATTCGAGAAGTTGCATGTCGAGCCATTGGTTCTTTCCCTATTATCCAAAAACTAAGATCAAATGCATATACACTCGATTTGCCTCCTGACATAAATACTATTTCAGTTTTCAATGTGGAGGATTTAACTCCATATCATGGTACTTTGAGCCTCCTCTGTCTACCAGCATTCATGCAAGTGACAATCCTCTCAAAGCACCAACTCTCTCACAACCCAGGGATAACTCTCTCACAACACAGGGATGACGTAGAGGTCATTCTTGATGACCGCCTTGTTACATCTGCTACTAGCATCACTCAACACTTCCTTGTTAAGTGGCGTGATCGTCTAGCTTCCAATGCCACTTGGATTTCTTTAGAGGAACTTCGTGACTTTGCACCAAAATCATTAGACCAATACCTTACAGATCACTCTCTAGGTCAAGTTTTTTTCCACTGTGGGAGAATGATGGAGAACCATCGAGCTCTACAAAGGATTTTAGAAAAGTTTATTCTACAAAGAAAATCATCAAAAAGTCATTAATTATTTGGCCTAGAATATCTAAAAGTTGTGTTGAAAATTGAAGTCTTTTAGTCTTTCTAGGTGCTAACCTAGGGACTCCATTTGTATTAAGGGCACTCTTTTACTACTTCAGTATCCTAAAAGCCACATTTTTGAATTCTAAAAAACATACATGTTTCCTAGGAGATTATTCTTAAGAATCATTGCCTACATTGATTGTATCAAGGCTCCTAAACCCTTATAAATAGTGAAGCTTGTCGATGGATCAAACACTTCAGATTTGAATGAAAAAAGGCTTGCTTCTTCGCTCATCTAGTCTCTTACACTCCTCTCTTGCTATCTTTCTCTCTTGCCTTTTCCCAACTTTTCACTCAATACTATTCTACATCAATATCATTAGCAAATAACATACACCATAATGATTTATTTTTTAAACGGTTAGTAAGTTCATCCATTATCAATGTGAAAAGATAGAGACGTAAAATGGATCCTTGATGTAATTTTTTTTACTAATAGGATACTCACTAGACGCACTCCTAATAATCTAACACTAGTGGTATTATTATCATACATAATCTTAATAACATCAATATAATTAATTAATACATATTTCTTTTCTTAAATCCACCATAATAAATCTCCATTTTCTAAATGAAGAAAAATCATATGTAAATATTTTTTATTTATAATTTTCATTAATTGTTTTGATAAATAAATAATTTCTATTGTGATCTTTCAAGCATTAAATCAAATTGATTTTCAAAGATGTTTGTTTTAAGTCTTATCTTACTTTTGATAACTTTTTCCCAAAGTTTCATAATATGCCTCATGAATTTAACCGTCTATAATTAGAATAATTTTGTGTCACCCATATTCTTGTAAATTAGCACTAAAAAACTTTTTTTATTCATCAAACATCTTTTGAATCTTATAATACTATTAAATAAACTAGTTAACAAAGCTACTCCTTGATCACTTAAACTTTTCTAAACCTCAATAGGGATAACATCAGGTCCCACACTTAGCTATTTTCATCTTTCTTAAGTTTTTTTTACTTCACTAACTCTAATTTTATGAAAAAATCCATGATTATTAAATCTACCACTATTATATATCGTTAAAACTATGTCATTTATGAAATGTTCATGAAATAATTTATAAAAATAATCTATAAATCTTTCTTAATTTCATTATCATCAACAAGTATTATTTATCTTCATTTTTATACATCTAATATTACATAAATTCTTACACTTCTTTTTTCCTAGCTTTAGTAATTAGCTAATTTTTTTTTCATTTTTAGTATCTAATTTATTATAAAAATTATTATAAGCTTTATGCCTTGTCATCCTAACCTCGTTTTTAGATTCCTTATATCTTTTAAATTTTCTCTTTTTCACAATTTTATCAATCTGTAAAACATGATCTTTTAGTAATAATTGCTTTTTGAACTTCGTTACACCACGACCAACTCACTATTAAGGCTACACCTTTACCATTAGTTTCACTAAAGATCTCTTTTGTTAACCTTTTAATCTTATTGATTATCGTAGTCCAAATAATATTAATATTGTCCCCATCTAGGTTCTAAGTTGTCTTCCTTTTCGTCCTATTATTAAAAATCCTGATATTATCATTTCAAATTTCATCATCTAATCCTAGTAATTTTTTCTATTATCTTTTTCTTCTTCCATTTTCAAAACAAATATATGATACCATCAACCCATTTGATTCGTCAAAATTTCGCTAGGTATAACTTTACAATTATTACATATAACTTTATCAACCTTTCTAGTAAGAAAAAAGTCCAACTAACTATTCGTAATCACACTTATAAGTAATCAAATGTTCATCTTTTTGAGTGTTTATCATATCACCACCTTCATTTCACTCCCCATAACCAAAGCCCTATGCACCCCTTTAAATTTAACATATGTTTTTCTTACATGATCATTCAAATCTCATCCAATTATAAGCTTTTCCGTTATAGGTATTCTTTGAATGAGATCATTTAAATTTCTCCAAAATTCTCTTTTGATTTAATTATCTAGTCTAACTTGAGGAGCATAAACACTTATGACATTCAAGGCATCTTCTCCTAATATAAAATTTTAGAACTATAATTCTATCTCTAAATATTTTCACATCTACAACATTGTTCTTAAGGCTCTTATAAACCATAATTCCTACAACATTGTGTTTAACTTTTCTGATATACCAAATTTTAAATCCAATACTATCAATCTAGCTAGATTTTTCTCCTACGAACTTAGTTTCTTGTAAATAAATAATATATATTTTCTTCTAATGATAGTATCGACCATTCTAATCTTTTTCCTAAAAGTATTCCTATGTTCCAACTTATTGACATAATCTTTTGTTCTTGAACTAACTTCTTAACTTGCATAAGCCCAAAGTAGTAAGAGAACCCTTGCCCACTTTGCACCACATCTAGGTGTCGATATGATGGGCGACTTTTGAGCAACTTCATAGTCCATCGTTTGCAATCCAGGACACCTAAGTAGTGAAGGTACCTTGCATCACTTTCAGGTGATGACCTAATCATAAACCGAAAATCGATTAAGATCCATTTTTATGATATCCGACATAGTTTTACACTGGTTATTATGTATGGAATTACTAAAAAAAATGGTGTCGTTTGTGAAAATTAGGTGTATATTTTATGTATAGAATAAGAAAGAAGAAATCAAGATAGTATGGACTTGTGATTAACAGGCTTATATATGCTACAGTTAGAAGTTATGAGATATCTAGTGTTTGCTGGTATAAGGAGATACAAACATCGATTTCATAAGTTCTGAATGGTTGTATGACAAAGGGTCCACGGTGGTCCACCATAGTTAAAAGTCACTATAAGTGCCAACATGATATTGTTGCAAAACAATATAACGAACTAGCCCTTTCAATGGTACAATTTAAATTATGACTGCAACTATGACATCACTAGTAGTTTCTTGTTATCATGGCTTCGTTTTTGTAGTTTGATATATTTATCTTTAGAGCAAACTTCCTAACTTAATTTTAGTGAAAACATATATACAATATTAATATTCATTTTTTTTACCCAAAATGATGATATCGATTCTTTTCTATTAATATTGGGCCCTCCTAATAAAGCCTGGTTTCAACTCTGGGCCTTATATTTCAGATATATAATAGTAACTCAATAAAACGATAAATAAAGAACAGAAATTTTTCATCAAGTTGAGTGGACTAAGAAAAATAATATAAGCCGACCACGCTTTCCTTCCATCCATCCGTCATAGCGAGCAATATATGACACATCCGGTCAATTAAGAGAAGAAAACAGATCGAGCCAACTGGGAACGAAGGCGCATGCTTGAAAAAGTAATCGATCTCATTTTCTTTCTAATAAACCGAGCTTAATTAAAAGCCACTTCTGCATAAGCTTGCAATCAGTGTAAAGATTTAACCAATTTACAATCTTAAGAGTGTGAATTAGGGGTTTTCTACTCGATAAAGGGTGAATTCCCCAACCCCGCGCCTAATTCGAATAGTAAGCTATTATCATTCGAACGATGTCGAAGAAAAGAACAATTGTGTGAGATAATCTTGAGGCCAAATGTACTCACCAGATCTTTGAATATGATGAAGGCGATGAAGAAGAAGAGGAAGAAGAGGATCTCGAACTCAGCGAGACGGACGAAGGCGAACACCGAGCTCACCGCCCCCGTCAGCAACGACTCCCGCCGGACGGGAGGTCTGCCACGCCGCTGCATCGCCGACCTGTTGGATCTGCTCTGGTCGGAGGATGCGAGGCCCAACGCGCAGCCGCCGTTCGGAGGAAGCACACTTACAAATCTCAGTGAAGAAACGTGAAGAAACTCGGGAGTTAATTTTCTTTGGTCACGCGAAATCCACGTGAGTGCACTTGGGGAGATTTTTAGTAGGTAATTTATAAAAAATTAATAATAAGATTTGACTGAATGGTAACCTTATATTTGTTTTTTTATCAAGGCTATCTTTTTTTTTAAATACTAAAATTACTTTCGAAACCCTTTTTATTACTTTCGAGATCTTTTGAGTCTAATTCAAATTTGATTGATTCAAATTCGATCCGATTATAATCATGATTTGAGTCAAATAGATTTGGATCTAATCTTACAAAAACGGATCGAATCAGGTTTCGAATAGTGGCGACCAATACTCTTACTTACAAACATCTGCTGCATATTTTGCTTAGAAAATAATTTATAGATATCAAACATTTAAAATAGTCACTTTCTCTTAACTTTTTTTCATGCAATTTGTTTAAATTTTAGATATAATATCTCTTATTTATAATATTTAATGTTGTATATACATAGAATAGCGTCACTACTTATATTCCTTCGACTCAAAAGTAGATGAAGCAGCTACTACAAGTAATATATATATCATAATGATTTATATTAATCATTATTACGTTATATATAACTTTTTTTTTTAACGTGTAAAAGTGGAATATGCCTAAATCATCCATTCAGATATCTTCACCCTCACTTGTGTTACCCCCTCATTCATCATCACATGCATCCTCGGGTGCCACGTTACCCCGCTCCACAATACATAGTTAATTATCATTGTTATATCAATCATTATATGTATTTTGTTTTCAAACTGAATTGTAGAAGTCGAGGTCACATATCTATTTTCCCTAGACTATGTCATTTTCATGTTTTTAGGAGAACACATCTTTGTCATATAATATATATTCCTAACATTCCTATGTGTTGATATGCTTTGTAAAGTATTTTGCAACATTGTATAAAGCGACTTTTTTTCACTTTTGGTGGTGTCCTTGTTGTGTTTAGCTGGAGCAATGTTACTTTTATTTTGAGAGTTCTCAATCATGGACAAATCATAGATGTTGAAGCAACGGGTTCGAGTTATATGTTTGAGAAATACTTTAAAGATTAACTTCCTAGTACACAAAATATAGAAGATCTAATGTGTAAGTTAGTGTCTAACGATGATGTTGACATTGTCGACTTATATTGATTTTATTATATTTTAGTTTTTTTTTTTTTTTTGGTTGTTAAACAAACTACACTTTACCCCTCATGTTATTAGGTTATTATGTCAACGATTTATATTCGTTGACGAACTACAACTAGACAATGGCTATACACTCTTACGTCAACATTAAGATTCGTATTGTTGGTGTTCATATAAAGAATTTGAACTTAGAGTTGCACCAAGATGAGTAGAAATATGAGAGGTTAAGTTATGTATCACTTTTAATGGTAAGTCAAATCTTAACTTTCTATATACACATAAAATGTCCAATGTAAATTAATTTTGATTCTTAATTTTGCTAATATTTTTGATAGGTATGGTTATACGAGCATGTTGATATGTTTACCCCATCACATTATTCTGATTATTTGTGATTAAGCAATTAAAATGTTATCCACTTAAGGTTGCAGTTGATAACTGAAAACAAGGTAATTAATGACTTAAGAATTTATTTAGAGATATAGATATGTTCTCTACAACTGTTATATATTCCTGTTATGTAGATATATCAAGTGCTCACCTTCATAGCATAGCTACAAAGTCTCATCTACTATCGGATGAGAAGACTGAGGTATAATTAATTTAATATATTTTATTTATATATTTAAAATATATTTAGTTATTTAATATATAAAATTATTTGTAAGACAAATGTTGGTGAGAATCAAGAATGTGTCAAGTTAATAAGAAAGCAGATCAAATTATAAGATTACATAAGATACTGAAAGATGCTTGGCCTAGTCATCTTGTGACTGCAAGCATAGAGGACCTAAGTCTTATTGGCTTTAGTAGTGTATTTATTATGTGATAGTTTAGAATCGATCTAGGGCTATTCCATCGATAGTCCATTCAGTATATAGGTTAATAATATATCAAGCCCTAAAACATAACTCATATTTCTCTAAGAAGAGAAAGTTACTTGTGGCATTCTTATATTATATTTACCCCCCTTCCTATTAGTCTTATACTTACTTTTGCTATTCTTAATAAATTGAATACCTATTATCGCTGTTCTAACGATGTTTTAGCCCAACATCCTTCTGGCAGGAATTTGGGACATTAGAGTTAAGCGACGGAAAGTCAGATAGATGGGCTTATGTTGTTATCTAAATTGTTTGACAATATATTATCATCTTGATAATCTGATTAACGTTATTGTGAATTGCTTTCTATATGTTTGTTTTGTTATTATTGAACATGCATTTATGTTGTGATGACATCTACTTATGTGTAAATTTAGGGTACTTTGAATTGAATATCTGATCAAGTATAACTGGAACGTAATTCAAGTATTTTTTCTCAAACTTATTCAAATTTCTTTATAATTATCATAATATAACTCTAATAAGTTTAGTATTACTTGCCCTAATTGTTTTTGAAATTTAGAGCGCTTTTGGCTGAATTTGTGAACGAATATAACTCAAGAAATTTTCATCGAACCTATTAAAACTTCTTTATATTTATCCTAATATAATTCTAGTATGTTTAGTATCATTTTTTATTTTTTTATTATTTTAGGGTGATCAATTACTTAAATAGGATATTTATGTTTTGAATTTATGATAGAATGTAACTCTAAGTGTAACCCGAGCGTAGCATAAGTATAACTCAAGAAATTCTTTACTTTTTCTAATTTGTTTGATTTAGGATGATCAATTATCTCAATAGAGAATTTATATTTTGAATTTGTGAACGAGTAGTGTAACACGAGTATAACTAAAAAAAAATTCACCAAACCTAATATAACTCCTTTATAAATATCATAATTTAATTCTTGTATATTTAGTATCATATTTTTTGATTGTTTTATTTAAGTAATTAATTGTCCAAATAGGGGATTTGTGTTTTAAATATGTGATAACGTGAATGTAACCTGAGTAGATAACTCAAAAAAATTTTATCATACCAATCCAAACTTTTGTATAACTATCCTAATATTATTCTAATATGTTTAGTGTCTTTTTTTTAATTTTTTAATTTTTAGATGATCATAGGAATCATAATGTTTAAAAAGGATATTATAGTTATAGGTGATACTACCACATAACCTAGGGTGGTACCATCGCTTGTGGTCATTAAACCACTAGATATAGTTGGGATCACCATCTACTTGACAGTATCATCATCATTAGACAATGTTATATATATTATGATCGAGTATAATACGAGTATAACTTAAGTTAAATTTAACTAAACTGATCATAACTTACCCACAACTACTATGATATGATTGTAAGATATTTAAAACTATTTTTTCTAATACTGAATTATTTTAGTGTATTTAATAGAATTTGACACCTAGTGATTAGATAGATCATAATCATATTCAATTCATAACTCCAGTATAACTCAAATAAAAAAATTATAACTAAATTAAAATTAACTCTAAAAATTAGAAAAATGATAATATCAATTCAACAAAAATATAAATACAACAAAGATTGTAACATCAATTGTAAAATAGCAACTTCATATTTAAAATTAGCAAAAGTTTATATTTTTCATGATGTTATGGCACACTTGGCAAAAAATTATATAAGTATACTATATAGGAAAATTCATCTCTTATAACCAATGTAGATAATAAGAAACTAACCAAAACTATACAATACAAAAACTGATCTTGCCATTGTATCTATATTTCATCTTTGTCTTATTTCTTCTTACCTAATAATACTAAACTAGAAAATTTTATTCATCTCATATTATACATTCTTTTGTTATTATATCAAATGATTTGATGATACATTAAATGATGAGTTGATGTACTCGATTCTTCAATGATACTATGAAGAACAATATCATAGCTTCAACAACATAACAAATGCTTCATCAATACAATGGTTAGTCATGTAGTGATTCAGTGAGAGTAAGTAAAACTAAATGGGGTTGTGGCAATGAATTGTTGATTACCAAGGTTCTGCAAGCCTTTATCGACAACTTATTATTACTAGTTGATAATGGCTAGACTACTTATTTATTGACCCACTGATCATGTAGACTTAACGATTGACTACAGAGACGACCACAGGATAGGTGAATATTTTATTAGTAGGAAGGTGATGGTGACCTCTTACCCTACTGGCAACGTCGATGAAGATGTCTTGCCTCGATGACTGAAGGCAACCATCAAGGCTCAACAAGTAGGCTAGGCCAACCTCTCTGGGCCCGATAATAGCAATCGCAACCACTAATGCTTATCGAGATGGTGATGACGACCTCTTACGCCATCGGTGAAGGCCACTACGGCTAGTGAGGTGACAACTATACTACAATTATGTTGCCCATCTAATCACAAGGCTTAATAGATGCCTTCATCAACAATGACGACCATGAATAACTATATTGATCCCGAAACTTTAATGCTTAATCAATAGCTATGACGACGAGAAACAATACAAAGACTCACATATTATTTATAGGAAGGCAACATATACCTAATAATAAATTAAATACTTAAGAATTTTATTGAATTATTAGGTCAACAAATCGATTTAACCCAAATAAACTAGAGTCAACAAATATATATTATATTTTTAAAATTTATTAAGGATATTTTGATCCTAATATTTAAAAAGAGGGGTCAGTAAAAAAAGGGTACCATCGGATCGAAACCCATTATTGGGTTTTTGAGTAAATTATTTTTTTATTTTTTACATATACATATATACGTCCTTGCAAAAATCCAGAAATAGCATTTGTCATTATAAGTTCTGATAATACTATATATTCATATCCCTTCAAATTTAATATATTCATATCACTATAATTAATATATGTTCAAAACATATGGGTTAATCAATGTTAAACATGATTAATATTAATTTATTTAAAATAATAACATATTTTATCTCATATGCTCTACATCAACCTCATGATTAATGTGACAGTCAAAATTACCATTAATATTTTAGTTATATTTTAAAATAAAACTATTTCATATGATTTTCCTAAAAAGTCTTTCTTAGTCCCCCCTCCCCAAAAGGTGTTTTCTATTTTTATTTTTTCAAATGGTGCCTGTATTTCAAATAATATCCAAAATACTCTTCTCATTATAGTGATTTGACAATCATAACAAAAATATCCTAAGTCAGCTTAATACATTTTAGATGATATAAATGGATTATAATCTCAACTAAAGTAATTTCAAATCTAAAAGTTTAGTATTGTAATGATGAGCTATGATAACGGAAATGACATAGTAGGATATGCCTTTCAATAATTTTATAATTTTTTTAATATCTCAATAAAAATATTATAAATACTATTAAAAAATATTATAAATGAGTTAAATAAAAATACTATTGTGTTGGTGAGAGGTACTCCAATTAGCGGTATCATTTAAACAAAAAAACCAAAACAAAAGATATCTTTGGAGAAACAAAAGAAAAAGAAGTCGTCCTTCGTTAATTACCCATTAGGAGAATACAAAATGGAAGAAAAAAAAATAGTATTAGCATAGGTTCCCCGATCAGGAGATTTCTTGAGATTTCACGAGCCAAGTCATTAAGCCAAAAAGTTAAGTCTCTATAGGTGTATAACAAAAAATAATTACATTCACTTTGGAGACAATCTCCTAAATATCTTTAATCAAAAACTTCAGTTCTCAAGTTTTAGTAAAATCAATAACCAGTTAAGCATAAAAAAGGAATAATAATTTCACATCTTTGATCTGCTGCCAGTGCCCCGCTTTGGACCTTTGATGATTGATAGACACTCCACCTGTTTAATCTTCAAGGAATAGTCCTCGCAATCTTTCTCTAGTGTCTTTCATTTATACAAACTATATATCCTGTACTTTAGATAACAGATGTAATGAGCCGTCCCAAAATATTCTTGTATCATATATATCATTACTTATAAAATATCCCTAAATATCATCGTAATCATGAGTAGTGACAACAATCCTAATCCAAATTGGTGAGGGCATTTCCTAGCAGTTACAAAAAATGAAAATTGTTTTGATTGCACCACAAAGGCCAAAGGGAATTTGTGATGAAGCTTCTTAGTTGTCAAGCATAGTATGTTTCAAGATTGGATCCTTCTTGTAACCACTCCCCTTTCCACCAATTGTCAAAATAATCAAATATAATAGTAAGTTCTCGTTGGACTCCAATCCAAAAGTTGATAGGAAGGAAATGTTTGGCTTCATCACCGTATAGATGGCAAATGGGGCATTGAGCAATCTGAGTATGATTGGGTATAGTGTCAGCATAAGTTTATTCCACAATGGCAAATGGGGAATTGAGAGTCTATTCCACAATAATATCTAAATGAACATTTTCACTTTTAGGGCCACAATTCCCCATTTGCCATTTATAGTGATGAAGCCAAACATTAGTAGTTGATATCATATTGTATGTGCTTTGGCATTGTTCGTACCGAAAGGTTTAGAAGTCCTCCTCCTCCGCTTATCCTCCTCCTTGAGCATTAGTTGATATCTTTTAGTAGGATGTTCACTTGTATATTAGCGGGTTTCTCAAATATCTGAAACAATGTACCTAATATTGATTGCTATTGGAAGTTATCTATTCCCTGAACCGAGTACGACTCCAATACTAAGTTGTGTAGTGGAATTCAAAACTTTGTTCTTTTGGAACCTGTTGCAAGTGGGCTTGTTCCATCTTAAGATCAATTTACGCCAACGTTCCTTGTGCATTAGTTATTTACTATCCAATTTACGCCAAGTATTTCGACTCTTTAATATCACCTAAAGCTACCTTTTTTTTTTGTTCATTCGATCCTTTTTGGGTTTTCACTTTTTAATAGACATGATTTTATTTGCTGGGATGTTGGATAGGAACTCTTTAGTGTTTGTGCTCTCCCTTATGCAACAATTATATGGATTATGATTGGTGTTTCAACAGCCATGTGTTTCACCAAGCTACATACATCGATACATGGGGCAACACTTTCTGGGAGCTCCTCTAGTTGGTGGACCAAGGTATGGCTTGCTATTACCATATGTACCATTCTTTTAGGAGCCTCAAGCTGACGTCTTTGATACCATTGTCAAAGAGTCCACGGTTGTTACCGCCTGCTGCGAATTCCATGGTGAAGAGAGTTTAAACAAACTTGTGATTTCAAGCATGTGATGTTGGACAGACAAATAAAGCTTGTTAGGGAGGAAGTCGGAACGATCACGTGTTCACCGCGTGACTCTCGCCTCGGTTATTAAAGAGCACCCTTTTAGGTATCGAATCCCCTCTGACCTTCTCGCGTCGATAAAAGCATGAGCCATCGGAAAGAAGCCGTAACCCTAGCAACATGATCTACGACGTCAACTCCCCTCTCTTCCGCTCCTTCCTCAGCCAGAAGGGAGGAAGCGCCGCCGACAAGCGGTACTGATTCTTCTTCTTGTTCTTCTTCTTTTTCGATCTTGATACCCCTCTTGGTTCGCTAATTTTGTCGAGTGGATGAGCTGGTTGCGAGTTTGATTCTTCCATACAGAGGGTTGGTTTTGTAGAGGGAGAATCTCCTCGATCGATGGATGAAATTTTATGTTTTTCTTCTATAAGCTTGAATCCTTTTGCTGCTTGAACACTCTTGGATGTCGTTAAAGTGGTAAAAATGGCAACAGTGACCTGTTAGAATCTTTTATTCGGTTAGGTCTATGCTCCTTGGTGGGCATAAAAACTGTTGTTTTGTGGTAAAGTCGTAGACTTTATGCGTCTAAAGCAAATGGATTCACTCCTATTGTAGACCTAAAATTGATGTTAGAAATTCCTTTTTTTGGTTTGAATTAGCACTAGTCATAACTGTGACTTCTTTCTTACACCCCCCCCCCCCCCCACAAAAAAAAAAAAATAAAAACAAAAAATAAAAAAAATAAAAAATAAAAGGAATACTAAATAATGAAAACAAAGTGGAAGTGTAATTCTCGCTGAACTTCGTTGAAGTTTTGTGTCGTGGATTGATTTTCCTAACAATATAGCTAAGGTTTTAGCTCAACTGCTCTGTATGATAGGCACCTGTTGGTTTTTCTTCAGAAGAAAACGAATCAAATTAAGAGCACATAATAAACAGCTATACGGAACACATAAAATGGTGTCTCTTTATTTGTTTTCTTCAGAACTCTGAAAAATAGAACTGATTTATATCTCAAATCAATAACAGATTTTGTTGATATGCTCTATTCATCTTATAGTTGTAAGATTGTAGCAACTTTATGCTTCAAAATTTTGTAACTATATGTAAACTAGTAGTTTTTCTTTTCTCTTGAAGAAGTAACTAGTAGTTTTTCTTTTCTCTTGAGGATCCTTCGTCTGCTAGTTTGATTCCTTTGCATGATCACATTGTAGTTCTATTTCATAGTCAATGTTGGTTTACTAACTGCAGTTTACATGCTAATGAAAATATTAATTTTTTTTAAATGACCACGAGTTTGACATCGAGGTTTATCACATATGGGACTGTCCTACATTGTGTGATCATTCAAAATTAGATATTTTTACGTTGATTAATATTTTAATATGAAACTGTGTGGAATTATTGATTGTTGATCTAGGAAGATAGAGTCAAAATGTACAACTTGAAAAATCATAGGTTGTCATGTGGCAGATGAATTTGAAGTGATTTCTTAGTCTGATCACTGAAATAATAAAACATGAATAAGTTGCATTTAATTCTTCATTTTTATCACTCAGAATACAGGTTATAGTCTGACTAGTCTGAATTACTGTAAGATTATGATAATTCTTTTAGTATTAACTGTATATATTTCCTTGTACTGCCATTTATCTTTTTCATAAGATTATTGGTTATATTGGAAACTGAAACATGGTTAAGAATTGGATAAACAAGTCCCTTTTTTGGTAGCTAGGTTATTGGCTATCTTTTCAAAATGGTACTTTCCTTTTTGACATTGTTCTGTGTAAATTCTTTTCATGGTTTCGAGGTCACCAAACAATACCATCTTACTTCAGTAAATTTCATTAATCACCATCATATTTGCAATTCCATTGTAGTTGTGGCATGTCATCTATAATTTGTCCATCCTTAAGTGTGTCAAGATATCTGTGAGGTCCCCTCGGGCCTGTTTGGACCTTGTGCTTGTGAGGTGTATGAACTGAATATTTCCTTAACTGTTTATCTGCTGTAGGAATTCTTGTTACCCTGTTGATTTAGCTTGTTAACTTTCTTGTCATCTTCTCATGTTAACTCTTGTTTTTTTTCTTCATTATAAAAATTTTAGAATTTTTATTGCTCATTTTATCAGATGAAGTATCAACACTTTTTTAGTAGTGATCAATGAGAAGTAAATTGATTAATGTTCTTTTTCGTGTGTACTTTATCTGACATTTGATTCAATTTTCACTCTTTGCCATGTACTTACTGCCCTCATTCCTGTGATGTAAAGGTTGTGATATATTGATATTGAATATGTGCTTCTTAGCTGTGACTAGCATGATTCTGTTGCATGATCTAAGATGTCTGTGCCTAAATAACTGATTAAATAAAACTTGTCTTACGATATTTAAATTTAACAACTGATCTTCAATTAGTCTGTGTGTGCTGTATCTTGTGCCTTTTTAGTTTATACCAGGATGACTATGCCTCATACACGCTTAAAGGAACCATCTTGGTGCCATGTATTAAAGCGAGATTTTGTTGCAAATGTTTTTAGTAATTTGATTTTCACTATGTTTTGTATAATAGTATATAGTACTGTTTGTACATTGCACACGTCAACTAAAGTAGTAATGCAACAAGAACATTGTGTTTCAGATTTAGCTTTGGAAGTCCCAAAATTTTCATGGCGAACTGAAGGTTCAGCTTCATTTAGATAAAACTGAGCATGTCAAAAGCTTCAGTTTTACCTAGGGAAATCAGGAAGTCAATTTTTAATAAATAAAAATTGGACATACTCGCCCATCTACTAGTATTTAGGAAACAGCACGACATCTATGGAAGTCTGTATAAACATGACATATGTAACATGACAATTAATCAAGAATTAAAATATTGGTGAAAAATGTCTGCATTTATCTGATGGAGAAGGAAGTTTTCCTCTCAGAAGCGGTACAATTTACACTGCTTAAATTTTGAGAAGTTTGGTACTCTGCTGCTTTTTTTTACAAAAAAAAAAAAGAAAGAAGATTGTGTTTATCTGAAGACCTAGTGTAGACCAGGGGTATTCAGAACTGTTGCATACTTTGTATGGCAACAAGACATCCTGTCTACTGCAACATTTAATTTTTGTTAAATAAACTTTAAAGTTGCATTCAGATTTTTTATATTCTTTTCAAATTATGAAATTTATTTTTTGTTTGCCGAAACTAGGAAATCTGAGGACCAGAAGCCAAAAGAACAGAAACCTAACGCTAGTGAGAACAAACCTGTGATGACAGAATGATGACAAAGTGATCAAGTGACGAAGATTGAATTTGGAATGCTTAACCAAACAGTGATGGCATATTCTTGTGGCTTGTCAACTACATCTCTTATGGTTTGTAAGAGTCTGAACTTTTGACATTGCAGAATCATTTTCACCGAATTCCTTTCTAAAGCAATGCCCCATGCATCTATGACTGAACTTTTTGTTTTCCCTGATCTTAACTGAGTTGTTGTAGTTGCTTAATGGTTGTTTATTGACTGATTAGCTGGTTGCCGCAATTGGTCTTTTTCTCTGTTGCGGTGAAGCCGCTTGGTGAGGTTGATAATATATTTGTATATATAATTTGCTGGTGTGGTTTTATCAGCGATTGTGGATAACTTTGCTAGCTCGAGACGTCATGTCTAACTTAGACACGCCCAGAAGCGTCTACTGGACGGTGAATGTTCTTTTTTGATCCTCTCTTTCTCTTTCTGTATAAATCATGATTTTTAATTTTGTTTCATATACCGGTATATCGAGTCATGTTCGATATGTATCGATATATCAAGTGGTACGTCTGGATAGTTACACTGAGCGATATGTTTAAATAAATTTTTATAAATATTTTAAAAAATAAAATAATTAGAATAAGATTTTTAAATTAGAAATAAATATATATTTAATATAGTTTTATTAAAACTAATATAAATTAGATAAAAATAGTGTCTCATGCTTTTCTCGGGCTTTCAATAGTAGCCTTGTGCAACGTGCACAAGGTTTACAATTTAGATTTGTATCAAATTGTTTTTCATTAATAGTAAGTTATCTAAAAAAAATTTGAATTATCAGATTCTTTTATATACAACCTATATTTTAAGATTCAAATGAACTAATTAATTAATTATATATATATATATATATATATATATATATATATATATATATATGATTCTACCATTAAAACGAACCACGGGACTTCATAGGGGGTAGATCGGGGTCTTTGATCATATGTATCTATTTATCAATATATGTTTGTCGGATTCAGTCCTGAAATTAATCTCATTACATCATGTATTAATGTACCATATGTTATTGGTGCATCAACGTGATGATAGTTGTAGATTGATTATTGTAAATCATACGTGTTTGAGGCCACTCGTGAGGTATGTATTGCTGAATGTCAAAATTTTTACTTTCGTCACTGATTTGTTGCTCTGTATTATATTGTTGCTTAAAGAAGTATGACCAACTATCATCGTATTATTGTTGGTCATAAAATTCTCCATAATACGATGATTGTGAATACAATATGCTTCATTTTGTGTCTACGTCTTGTAGGCTCTGTCACATATGCTGAAAATCATCCACTGACTTCCTCTTCCTCTTCCATACATAAACTTGACTAGTACCTCGTCAAGCTTTATAATTTAAATCTTGGGTGACATGTGTAAAATACTAATCTTTGGTCCATGCACCACCCTCAAATTGTGTAGATAAGACCAATGACTTTATGGCGTCGTCACCATTATCGGTCAAGGCACTAATATCCATGTTGCTATTCATGTCTTTGGATCAAGAGAGTTGTTGAATGCGATTGTGAAGGTGTCTCATCGCTCGACTCGATTCTTTCTAACGGTGTAGCTGATGCTATTACTTTTCCCTTTGCCTTTGTATGTTGGGTGGACGATTGCGATAGTTGGGTGTCTCTAGTTTCTGGAGTAGTTTGACTCAATCTTGTCTGGCTCTTTTCGACACGTTCTAATCGAGGGGGATTTTCCTTTTGCTGGGGACGTGCTTCCTTTTCTTCTATTGCCTCAGTAATAAAATATGAGGATGTTGAGGATCTCCTACCTAATCAAGTATATGATTATCATGGTTCTCCGTCACTTCGATACACTCTAACATTGGTTCTTAATCTTCAATATATAAATGGAGGTTGATTGGATCAATTTCTAGTTTCTCTAGCTCATTGTCTAGTTTGGTACATTACAACCTTAGTCGCATATTATAGTGGACATATTCAAATTTCTCCAAATGTGTTATGATAGTTTGTTGCAGACCGTCGTGTGAATAAATGTGAACATTGACCAATTACATCGCAACTATTATATGTCATCATTTATGAAAGTACATGAACAACAATCTTCCTTAAATTTGGTACGTCGCCTTCAAATTATAATCATCACTCTACTGCAAAAAGATACAAATAAGATTTTATTAGCATAATAAATAATTAATATTAAATATAGTTGATAATCAATATGTGTAACTTTTCCTTACTAGGGTCCATAATGTAAAGACACGATACAACTATAACGTCGGAGAATAAACCAATTATATCTCAGAATAATCAGCCTCCATAATAGCATTGGTTAGATCGACAATGTTTGATAGGAGTTGATAGATAACGTTTCTTAGTATTGATAGCAAATCATTTCGCGTTACAAGAGTATACTAAAATTGAATTGTCAGGTTTAGATAATATGTTGTAAGACATAATTTTGTGAGGAAAAAATTTTATATAATAAAAATTATAAATTAAATGACACTAAATATGAATTTACCTACATTAAGGATATCTTGCTCCATATGAACTTCAGTCTCACGATCAATTATCTATAAGTATTGGTCGGTCTTAAAATTATCTTTGAATACTTTCCTAACCTCCTTTCTTGCTGTAATCAATATATGTTAAGATAAGACATCTTTAGACACTTGTGCATATCGATCTTATGGAGGACAACATAAAGTAGTTTACACCTTTTATGATTTCAATCATGATCTCTCAAAATCTAGAAGAAAAAAAAAGTCTTTTCCATCTTTTCATCGCTCAAATACCTGAAATCAAATCATTCCTGTGAGGTGACTATTGTCTTGAGGCCTTGCCTCTTTTGTTATAATGACTTTAAGGTAATGAAATTGGTAGCAAACTAAGTCACTCCAGGTCGGAGTATCTCACTATTTGCATACTTTTTGGCTTAGAGTGGACCCAATGATGATTATATAAAAACTTTGTAATTGATTATGCTTGAGCTACATACTTGTTGATTGATGGTAGCTCGCTAATATCCTTCAAGATTAGATCTATGTAATGAGCTGCTCATACAGTCTCAAATAATATTTTTTTTATCAATTATAAATCAATCCTCTTGAAATTCACTCCATTTTTGGTGACTATTTAGATAATGTACTATGGTATGATCTCCTCTATTATGGTGCCCATCAAGTTTTTAATATATTTTGTATCTTGAATCTTGTTAGAAGCATTAACTAACTTATGAAACATCATCCCTCTATTGACATAAATAAGAAAATTGATGATATTCATTTTTGTTGGCCTTGTTCAACTGTTAGATATCAGTGTCACCTCATATTTGTGTCATTGTCTCTTGAAGGATTTGATCTAATCTTTTAGTTCTGTCATATCCTCATCTAAATATACATCATGGATCTCCCATGGTGTTAGAGGCTAGATCTCTATACCATACTTTTGAATAAAGGAGTCTATGCTCTAAAAATATGAACCTTGGGTCGTGTTTGCTAGAATCCTATAGCAGTTGAACCATTTGAAATTATGTTCCCTCCAAATTGAAAGAACATGAGCAACAATCTTAAATTTAGTATGTCCCCTCCAAATTGTAGTCACCACTCGACTGCAAAAAGATATAAATAAGACTTTATTAGCATAATAAATAATTAATATTAAATATAATTGATAATCAATACGTCTAACTTTTTTTTACCATGATCCATAGTGTAACAATATGATACAACTACAACGTTAGAGAATAAATCAATTATATATCTCAGAATAATCGGCCCTCTGTAATAGCATTGGTTGCATCAACAATGTTTTATAAGAGTTGATAGATAATATTTCTTAGTGTTGATAGTAAATCATTTCACGTTCTAAGAGTATATCGAAATTAAATTATTGGGTTTAGATAATATGCTATAAGACATAATTTTGTTAGAATGAATTTTTATATAATAAAAAAATAAATTAAATTTATTAAATATGAATTTATCTGCATTATTGATATTTTGCTCTATATGAATTTCAGTCTCATGATAAATTGTCTCATGATAAATTATCTATAAGTATTGGTCGATCTTAAAATCATCTTTCAATGATAAATTATCTCCTCTTTTATTGTAATAAGTATTTGTTAAAATAAGGCATCTATGGTGACGTTTGTCTATATCGACCTTACAGAGGACAACATAAATATATTTTTAAACCTTTTATAATTTCAATCACGGTCTCCCAAAAGCTAGAAGAAAGAATGATCTTTTCCATCGCTAAAATACTTGGAATTAGATCATTCCTGTGAGGTGACCATTGTCTTGAGGCCTTGCTTCTTTTGTTGTAATGATTTTAAGACAAGAAAATTAGTAGCAAAATAAGTGACTCCAAGTTGAAGTATCTCACTTTTTACATACTTTTGGCTTAAAGAGTAGATCCAAATCTTTGTAATTGATTATGCTTGAGTTGTACACTTGTTGATTGGTGATAGCTCACCAACATCATTCGGCATTAGATCTGTGCAATGAGCTGCACATAGAGTCCCAAGTAATGTTTTTTTTTTCATCAATTATAAATTGGCCCTCTTAAAATCTGCTCTATTGTCGGTGACTATTTGGACAATATATTATGGTCAGATCTCCTCTACTACGAAGTCTATCAAGTTTTTGATATAGTCTGCATCTTGAATCTTATTAGAAGTATTAACTAACTTTTAAAACATCATCCTTGTGTTATAATAAACAAGAAAATTGATGATATTCATTCTTATTGGCCTTGTCCAACTATCACATATTAGTGTTACCGCATATTCGTGCTATTGCCTCTTGAAGGATTTGATATAATCCTTCAGTTCTGTTACATCCTTATCTAAATATATGCCGTGGATCTCCCATTGTGTTATAGGCTGGATCTCTATGCCAGAGTTTTGAATAAAGGAGTCCATGCTCTAATAATATAGACCTTGGGTTGTGTTTGCTGGAATAAGAAGTTGTACTATTTGAAATTACATTCCCTCCAAATTGAAAGTACATGAACAATAATCTTCCTTAAATTTGATATGCCCCCTCCAGATTGTAGTCACCACTCAACTTCAAAAAAATATAAATAAAACTTTATTAACATAATAAATAATTAATATTAAATATAATTGATAATCAATATCTGTAACTTTTTCTTCTTATGATCTATAGTGTAATGACGCGATACAACTACAATATTGGAGAATAAACCAATTATATCTTGGAATAATTGGCCCTCCGTAATAGCATTGGCTACATCAATAATGTTTGATAGGAGTTGATAGATAATATATCTTAGTGTTGATAGTAAATCATTTCACATTCCAAGAGTATACTGAATTTGAATTATTGGGTTTAGATAATATACTGTGAAACATAATTTTATTATAAGTAATTTTTTATATAATAAAAAATTATGACTTAAATTACACTAAATATGAATTTATCGGCATTATGGATATTATGCTCCGTACGAATTTCAATCTCACAATTAATTATTTGTAAGTATTGGTCAGTTCTAAAATCATCTTTGAATGCTTCCTACCTTTCTTTCTTGTTGTAATTAGTATATGTTCAAATAAGACATCTATAGACGCTTATCTATATCAACTTTATGGAGATCAACATAAAATAGTTTCATACCTTTTATGATTTTAATCACGATCTTCAAAATCTAGAAGAAAGAATGATCTTTTCCATATTCTTTCCATCGCTCAAATATTTGGAATCTTATCATTCTTATGAGGTGACCATTGTATTGAGGCATTGCTTCTTATATTATAATGACTTTAAGATAATAAAATTGGTAGTAATCTAAGTGACTCTAGGTCAGAGTATCTCAGTATTTACATACTTTTGGCCTAAAGAATGGACTCAATAATGATTATATATAAACTTTGTAATTGATTGTGCTTGAGCTGAACACTTGTTGATTGATGGTAGCTCGCCAATATTCTTTAGTATTAGATTAATGCAATGAGCTATACATAGAGTCCCAAATAATGTTTTTCTTTTTTCCATCAATTGTAAATCAACCATTTTGAATTCGCTCTATTGTCGATGAATAATTGTCTGATCTACTTTACTACGGTGTCCATCAAGTTTTCAATATAGTTTGCATCTTGAATCTTGTTAGAAGTATTAACTAACTTATGAAACACCATTCGTCTATTACAATAAATAAGAAAATTGATGATATTCATTCTTGTTGACCTTATCTAACTATCACATATTAGTATCACCTCATATTTATGTAATTGTCTCTTGAGGGATTTGATCTAATCATTCAGTTTTGTCACCTCCTCATCTAAATTCATGTCATGGATCTCCCATGGTGTTAGAGGCTGTATCTCTATGGCAAACATTGAATAAAGGAGACTATACTCTAACAATATGGACTTTAGGCTGTATTTGCTAGAATCATATGGAAATTGAACCATTTTTAATTACATTCACTCCAAATTGAAAGTACACGAACTATAATCTTCCTTAAATTTGGTATGTCCCTCCAAATTATAGTCACCACTCAATTGCAAAATGATATAAATTAGAATTTATTAGCATAATAAAGAATTAATATTCAATATAATTGATAATCTATATGTTTAGCTTTTTCTTACCAGGATCCATAGTGTAACGATACGATATAGCTACAACGTCGAAGAACATATCTTGGAATGATCGACCCTCCATAACAAGATTGGCTACACTGATAATGTTTGATAAGAGTTGATAGATAACATTTCTTAATGTCGATGGTAAATCATTTCGCGTTTCAAGAGTTTACCGAAATTGAATTATCGGGTTTAGATAAAACATTGCAAGACATAATTTTGTTAGAAGGACTTTTCTATATAATAAAATATTATGACTTAAATTACACTAAATATAAATTTATCTGCATTATAGATATCATGCTCCAAACAAACTTTAGTCTCACGATCAATTATTTGTAAGTATTGGTTAGTCTTAATATTATCTTTGAATGCTTTTCTGACCTCATCTCTTGCTATAATCAATATATGTTAAGATAAGTCATCTGTGGATGCTTGTCTATATTGACCTCGCAGAGGACTACATAAAGTGATTATACACCTTTGATGATTCTAATTATGGTCTCCCAAAATCTAGAAGGAAAAAAATGATCTTTTCCATCTTATTTCCATCGCCTCAATATCTAGAATCCAATCATTCTTGTGAGGTGACTATTGTCTTGAGGCTTTACTTCTTTTGTTGTAATGACTTTAAGGCAATGATAATGGTAATAAACTAAGTGACTCCAGGTTGGAGTATCTCACTATTTATATACTTTTAGTCTAAAGAGTAGGCCCAATGATAATTATATATAAACTTTGTAATTGATTGTTCTTGAGTTGCACACTTGAGCTGCACACGGAGTCCTAAATAATATTTTTCTTTTTTTCATCAATTATAAATCAACCTGTTTGAATTCGCTCCATTGTCGGTGATTATTTAGATATTGTACTTTTGTCTGATCTACTCTACTATAGTGTCCATCAAGTTTTCAATATAGTTGGCATTTTGAATCTTATTATAAGTATTAACTAACTTATGAAATACCATTCGCTTATTACAATAAATAAGAAAATTGATGATATTCATTCTTGCCGATCATATCCAACTGCCACACATCAGTGTCACTCCATATTCATGCCATTATCTCTTGAAGGATTTGATTTAATCCTTCAATTCTGTCATCTCCTCATCTAAATTCACAGCGTGGATCTCCCACGGTGTTAGAGACTAGATCTCTATGCCAAACATTTGAATAAAGAAGGTCATGGTCTAATAATATAAACCTTGAGTTGTGTTTTGTTAAAATCCTATGTAAGTTGAATCATTTAAAATTAAGTTAGCTCCAAATTGAAAGTACACGAACAATAATTTTCCTTAAATTTGGTACGTCCCTAAATTATAGTCACCACTTGACTGCAAAAATATATAAAGAAGAGATTATTAGCATAATAAATAATTAAAATTAAATATAATTGATAATCAATACGTGTAACTTTTTCTTACTAGGATCCATAGTGTAATGACACGATACAGTTATAACATCGGAGAATAAACCAATTATATCTCTGAATAATTGACCCTCCATAATAGTATTAGCTACATCGACATTGTTAATAAGAGTTGATAGATAACATTTCTTAGTGTCTATAGTCATATCGCATTCCAAGAGTATACCGAAATTGAATTGTCGGGTTTGGATAATATGCTGCAAGACATAATTTTGTTAGAAGGAATTTTTATATAATAAAAATTATGAATTAAATTGCACTAATTATGAATTTACTTACATTATGGATATCTTGCTCCATATGAACTTTAGTCTTATGATCAATTATCTATAAGTATTAGTTGGTCTTAAAATCATCTTTGAATGCTTTTCTTGTTAGGAAACCTCAGCGGGTGCATCACATGCATAGCCGAAATAAAAATAAAAATCGGTTTCTCACGTAGATCAAATCGTTGTGCAAATGATTGGAGTAGCGAGAAAAACACAAAAACAAAAAAAATTACGATGTGTGAGAGATTGATTTTACCTAGGGAGATCGTATATCCCTGTATTCCAGATCCGGATGGAGAAGATGAAGGAGGTCAAGTGTCCTCCTCTCTAGCGGTATCCACACGATGGATCTCTGCAGCGAAACTCCTCTAGTCTAATCTCGCAACTCTTGCATAGAGGGAGGGAGGAGAATAGGAGGGGGAGGCTAAAGTTGCAACTTATCAACCATGAGTCTCCCCTCCTATTTATAGAGAGCCACCAAAAACCCCAGGGCTCCTACCTTAGTGGGTATTGGATCTTCATGCAATTATCCACTAACATTGTAATATTGGATCTCTATCCAATAATCTTCTTAGACCTCTAATTGGGCCTTAATCAAGGAATCCATCAGCATAGGGTCTCATTTAATGAGAACATGGGCTAATTAGATCTCTATCCAATCCTCTATTCATTGAAGCATCCACCATATGTGTGTGACCCTCTAGGCCCGATACCGAGCTGGCTATGAGTCACTCCCATCAGCACTCCTTATGATATAGTGAATTATTATCTCCATAATAATTTACTCAGCTCATCGACTATGGAAGTACTAGGCCACTATGCCATAGTCCCTAGACGGTATAGGGGGATCGAATACATCAGACCTATTTGTCCATAGTTATTGTGTATCTATAATCCCTCATCCAACTAATATCCCAGAGATTATATATTAGACATGGTACTGTCAGGTCACATATGAAATCCATTATAGTCTCGCTCTAATCGAATTCTCTCGGAGAACTCTTTCTCTCTCAATCCGAATGACATGGCCCGGGATTTGTCTGAGCAAGCACATATGTGATACTCCTCTCATGATACCGAGAGTGGATGATCCTCTATTGACACTCAATTGCCTTCGTAAGTTTGGATATCAATCCCGATAACCAACTATACCAGATTTGAAACTTTTCGAACTTGTAAGTCTGGCGTCAAAGAAATGAGTACTAATACAAGGTATCATTGATGTCTCAAGTCTAAGGACCAGATATACAACTGGGACTATAAAATCAATGTCTGACATTAGGTATCATTAACCATACAACATTCTATAAGCGGATCAATCAGTGAACTCATTCTCCAATGAGCACCTGTACTATATCATTAGTGTCTCCACACAAGTGGCTATGAGACCAGCCACTTCTATTATATGGATGGGTATATAGTACACCGGTCTGTCCGGTTATCTCGATGTCCCCCTCGAGTAATCTATGATCGGGATTATTTAGGACGTGATCTCATTACGATCCGATTCCCATTGCATAGAACCAAGAACATCACTATATATATATATATATATATATATATATACACACACACACACACAACAAATAATATAATGTGAGAATATGTAAATATTAATCATAAGTAAAAAAGATTACACAGCATGTCACATATGCCATCACTCACGTGATTAGCTTACAGGGCACCTGTAACCTGCAATCTCCCACTTGACTTAAAGCCAATCACCTATGTGTTTGATCCCTATCAAACCCCTGTGACACTCAAATATAATCTAAGCCAACGACTTCGTTAGTGAATCTACAATGTTATCTTCGGATGGAACTCTTTCTATTGCTATATCTTTACGAGTCATGATCACTCTAATTAGATGGAACCTCTTCAGAACAATTCTGTTAAGACTTTGGTTCCCTTGCTAGAGTTATCACCATATCGCTATCACAATATATAGGAGTCAGCTCCATGCTGTTTGGTATGACTCCCAAATCTTTGATGAACTTCTTCATCCACACCCCTTCCTTTGCTGCTTCTGCTGCAGCAATGTATTCCGCCTCTGTGGTCAAGTCAGTGGTAGTATCTTGCTTGGAACTCTTCCAACTTACTTCTCCTCCATTCAAGATAAAAATATACCCTGAATTTGACTTTCTATCATCAATATCAGACTGAAAACTTGAGTCCGTATAGCCCTCAACCTGGAGGCTACCTTCTCCATATACCAGTAAAAGATCCTTAGTTCTTCTCAAGTACTTAAGGATACACTTTACTGCCTTCCAGTGTTCTAAATCTGGATCTACCTGATACTTGCTCGTGACACTAAGAGCATGTGCTACATCAGGCTTGGTACATAGCATCACATACATGATAGTCCCTATCGTTGAGGCATAAGGTATCTTATCCATGTCTGTCATTTCTTCAGGAGTCTTTGGGGACATACTCCTAGAAAGTGATATTCCATGTCTCATCGGTATAAGACATCTCTTGGAATTCTCCATGCCAAACCTTTTGATAATAGAGTCTATGTACCTAGATTGAGACAAGCCAAACATCCTTTTGAATCTATTTCTATAGATCCAGATCCCCAAAATATAGGATGCTTCCCCTAAGTCTTTTATGGAGAAGTTTCTGGATAGCCAAGTCTTTACTGTGGAGAGCCTTCTTATATCATTTCCAATGATTAAAATCTCATCCACATATAACAATAAGAAGGTGATAACGCTCCCACTTACCTTCCTGTATATACAAGGCTCATCTTAGTTCTTAACGAAGTCATAAGATATGATCACCTCATCAAATCTTATGTTCTAACTTCAGGAAGTTTGCTTTAATCCATAAATGGATCTAAGTAACCTGTATACTTTATCTGGACTATCTTTAGATACAAATCCCCCTACCTGTATCAGATACACCTCCTCATCGATGTTGCCATTGAGGAATACCATTTTGACTTCATCTGCCAGATCTCATAGTCAAAGTGTGCTGCAATGGTCAAAATAATTCTAATGGACTTAAGCATGGCTATAGGTGAAAAGGTTTCATCATAGTCAACTCCTTGTCTTTCATGATATCCTTTAGCTACTAGCCTTGCTTTATAGGTCTCTACCTTTCCATCCACTCCGATCTTTTTCTTGAAGATCCATTTGCAGCCGATGGATACAATACCCTCAGGTACATCCACAAGGTTTCAAACCTTGTTAGAGTATATGGAATCCATCTCAGAATTCATGGCTTCTTGCCGCTTCCCGGAGTCTATACTCATAATAGCCTCATCGTAGGTCTGAGGATCAACATCCTAAGAGTCATCTCCACTAATATGTCCCACATATCTTTCAGGAGGGTAAGATACTCTACTAGTCCTACATAAAGTTAAAACTTGTGTGTTAGGTACATGAACAGACTCGGACTCTAGAATGGTGTTAGATTCTTCAACCTCGCTCAATTCTATCTTGCTCCCACTGTTTCCACCAAGAATTTGTTCTTTCTCCAGGAACACAACTCTCTTGGCAACAAAAGACCTTTCGATCCTCGGGATGATAGAAATAATACCCCAAAGTCTCCTTAGGGTATCCCACGAATGTGCACTGTTCCGTCATTTATTCCAACTTGTCGGGGTTGTATCTTCTTACATGGGTAGGACAGTCTCAAATCTTAACTACCTTAAGATCAAGCTTCTTTCTTTTCTATATCTCATATAGTGTAGACACTACTGACTTTGATGGAACTCTGTTTAGAATGTAAGTTGTGGTCTCTAGGGCATCCCCCCAGAACGAGATGGGTAGATTAGTGAAACTCATCATGGACCGTACCATATCTAACAGCGTGCGATTCCTCCTTTCTGAGACACCATTGAGCTGAGATATATAAGGAGGTGTTCATTGGGATAGAATTCCATTGTTCGTGAGGAAATTTGTGAAATCTATACTCAAGTACTCTCTTCCTTGATCTGATCAAATAGTTTTAATACTCTTTTTAATTTGGTTCTCTACCTCATTCTTATATTCCCTGAATTTCTCAAAATCATCGGATTTGTACTTCATTAAGTACACATGTCCATATCTAGAGAAATTATCAGTGATTGTAATGAAGTATGATTAATCACCTATAGCTTGAGTCGATATGGGACCACATACATCATTATGTTTGAGTTCTAATAACTCAGTGGCTCTCTCTCCAGTTCCACTAAAAGGAGAGTTGGTCATTTTCCTATGAAGGCAAGGTTCACAAGTTGCATATGACTCATAGTCAAATAGATCTAAGTATCCATCTTTCAGCAATTTTTGAATCCTTCCCTCATGTATATGACCTAGCCTACAATGCCATAGGTATGCATTATTCACCTTATCTCTTTTCCTCTTAGACATGTTTATATTTATGATGTATGGAGAAGTGTCTAACACATACAAGCCATTTGTAAGGGTCCCTCTAGTGATGATCTCATCATCCATAATTATTGAATAACTATTATTCTCAAAAACTAATTTATATCTACTAATTATCAAACAAGAGATCAAAATAATATTTTTGATAATAGAGGAAACAAAATAGCATGCATCTAATGTAATAATAGCTCCACCAGGTAGATGTAGGGTGACCTCTCTAACAGCAACTGCAGCAACTCTTACTCCATTGCCCATTTTGAGATCCATCTCATCTCTAGCCAATCTCCTAGGTTTTGTCAGAACTGTAATGAATTGAATATATGATAAGCACTCCCGGTGTCCAATACCTATGTGTTATCATGAAAATCTGACAAGTGGAGACTGATCATGAATATACCTAAAGCTTCTCCAAGCTTCTATTTCGCCTTATCTGCAAGGTAGTCCTTACAGTTCCTCTTCTAATACTCATCCTGGCCATAGTGGAAGCATTATCCTTTGTCCTTTGCCAGGTCTTTCTTAGCAACCTTTGCCTTAAGGGTCTTACTAGCATTCCTTTTACTATTGGTCTCACCAATATAGAGAACCGACTTCTCTTTCTTGATGGTACTCTCAGCTTCCCTCAACATATTAAGGAGCTCAGATAGAGTTACCTCAAACTTGTTCATATTAAAGTTAATAATGAACTGTGAAAAGAAATCTGGTAGGAACTGAAGTATAAGATTAACATACAAGTTATCCTTTAGGACTATCTTTATACTTCACAAAGCGAGTGATCTCATCCTTGATTATCCTTTCTTCCAGCGTGGGCACAATCGTATTAAGGACATATACGATTTTCTATTTCGTGAGAACAATTCTCAAATTATGGAGACTTTGGACCAATGAGGTGGTTGGCATCAAGTATGCCACATAGGGGTTTTGCGAAAATAAATAACATACAGATTTTACAGAAAATACTAATTAAGATATGGACTTCTATCTTAATATACTCACACTATTTTCTTAGCAAATCATGCGACACCCTCGACGCGTGAGATGAAAGTCTCCGGCAGACTCCTAGTGGGGATCGGAATCCAATTGGCATCTTAGTGCAATTTTGAGGGACTCGACCAACTATACTAAGCCTAAAAGGTAGACAACTCTTGTCAATCACAACTCCTTGTGATTTTTGTCATGTTCGACCTCTGAATCATCATGGTCTTAACTGCTCGACCAACCATGAAGTTCAGTTAAGTCATCACTATCATTACAAGATGAGTCTGATTCGATGGATATGCTCTCGACTGCTCGACCAAGTCATACCATATTCTCAGGTCACCGGTGACATATATATGTCGTAAGCAAGAACTCGATCACGTAGATAGGTAAGCCTCGAGTGATTCGACCAACTCAACCTATGTCGGGATTTAATTTCTTCCTATAACGATGGAAGGTCACGTGGGTCAATCTTATTGCTGCACGCTTACCGACTTAATATTATCGTAGGAGGGGTTTTTGTTTTCTATCGATCTCCTAATATGTCGTGTCACACATATATATATTTAATATATTTCTACATCGTATGAATATATATATATATATATATATATATATATATATATATATACATATACATATATCTAGTAGGTATATAACACATCATACATGCAAGCCACACCGGATGATCGTGAGCTGTCACCTAATATGATTAAGCCCGAGCCAATGGGCCTAATCACTCACAATAGGATCTATGTATGCATCAGCGCATCTCCATGCCCTGTGATTGTTGATCTCATCATCATCGGTTCCGTCGGATCGTCACATCACCATGCATCATATTCTCCCGCCATGATATCATGGATCCCATTGCCATCTCCACGCTCCTATTGCGCCTATCCATGTAATTACAAATAATCACAAGCATGCAGGCTCGACAATAAATGGGAAAAACAGAGGCTCGTAGGCCCCAATAATAATCATAATTATACACATCACAACACATGACTCATGATCATCCATCCACATCAAACATCACATGTACATCACATCATATGTAGGATTACTAGATATATAATAATTAATTAAATTATTTAATTAATTATTTTTTAAAGACATGCTTGGAATTTCTAATATTGTCAAGGGTATTCTTATAATTATGGATGATATGATAGTTCTCAAAATTTTTAGAATTATTGAAGGTATTTTTATAATTCTAATTAAGAGGATAATCCTTGGAATTTCTAGAATATTAAGGGTATTTCAAGAACTTTTTTGAATTATTGAGGGTATTTTTATAATTCTGATTAAGAGGATAGTCCTTGAAATTTTTAGAATGTTAACGGGTATTCAGGAATTCTGTACACGAGGACCGTCCTCAAAATTTTCTAAATTTATTGGGGCAGAATCATCCTTTTCTCAAAAGGATGCCCTATCTCTCTTGCCCCCTTTGGCCACCACCGCCGCCCGCAAGCGGCCCATGACCCACCACCCACCCGCCACACTGGTGGCGCTCACGGCCGCTACCCCCGGGGGCCACCGCCTTGTAGCCACACCAGGGTGACCGCCCCTCCTCCTCCTCACAGCGTTTGCTGTAAAAACATGGCAAGAATGCGTAGAACGATTCTATGCGATTCAATCTCATCACATGTAGTTTAAAACTAATCTTTCGCACGAAAATCTTGGCTCTAATACCACTGTTGGGAAATCTCAATGGGTGCGTCCCATGCGCAACGGAAATCAAAACAAAATTTAATTTTCCACGCAGATCAAATCATCGTCTAAAAGATTGGGATTGCGAGAAAAATGTAAAAACAAAAAAAAATCATGATGTGTGAGAGATTGATTTTACCTAGGGAGATTATATATCCCTGTATTTCAGATCTGGATGGAGAAGATGAAGAAAGTCAAACGTCCTCCTCTCTAGTGGTATCCACACGATGGATCTCTACAGCGAAACTCCTATAGTCTGATCTCGCAACTCTTGCGTAGAGGGAGGGAGGAGAATAGGAGGGGGAGGCCAAAGTTGCAACCTATCAACCATGAGTCTCCCCTTCTATTTATAAAGAGCTATTAAAAACCCTAGGTACCACTACCTTATATGATTGGATCTCTATCCAATAATCTACTTAGGCCTCTAATTGGGCCTTAATCAAGGAGCTCATCAGCATAGGGTCTTATCTAATGAGAATTGGGGCTAATTGGATCTCCATCCAATCTTCTATTCACTGAAGCATTTACTATATGTGTGTGACCCTCTAGGCCCGATACCGAGCTAGCCGTGAGTCACTCCCATCAGCACTTCTTCTGATATAGTGAATTATTCACTCGATTCATCGACTATAGACGTACTAGGCCACTACGCCATAGTCCCCAGACGGTACAGGGGGATCGAATCTATCGGACCTATCTGTCCATATTTATCATGTATCTATAATCCCTCATCTAACTAATATCCCAGAGACCGTATATTGGAGATAGTACTATCAAGTCACATACGAAATCCGTCATAGTCTCGCTCTAATCGGATTCTCTCGGAGAACTCTTTCTCTCTCAATCTGAATGACCCTGGCCAGGGATTTGTTTGAGCAAACACATATGAGATATTCCTCTCGTGATATTGAGAGTGGATAATCCTCTATTGACACTCAATTGCCTTCGTAAGGTTGGCTACCAATCCCGATAACCAACTATACTAGATCTAGAACTTTTAAACTTGTAAGTCTGGCATCATAAAAAGGAGTACTCATATAAGGCATCCTTGGTATCTCAAGTCTAAGGACCAGATACACAACTAGGACTATCAAATCACTATCTAACTGCAGGCATCATTAACCATACAACATTCCCTAAGCGGATCAACCAGTGAGCTCATTCTCCAATGAGCACCTGTACTATATCCTTAGTGTCTCCATATAAGTAGCTATGAGACCAACTGCCTCCATCATATGGACGGGTATATAGTAACTGGTCTGTCCGGTTATCTCGATGTCCCTCTCGAGTAATCTATGACCGAGATTATTTAGGATATGTGTTTAAAGATGAATCGATCTCATTATCGTGATCTCATCACAATCCGATTCTCATTGCACAGAACCAAGGACATCACTATATATATATATATATATATATATATATATATATATATATATATATATATATATATATATATGCAACAGATAATATAATATGAGAATATGCCAATATTAATCATAAGAAAAAAAGATCACACAACATGTCACACGTGCCATCACTCACGTGATTGGCTTGCAAGGCACCTATAACCAACATTCCTAACCTCCACTCTTGTTGTAATTAGTATATGTTAAGATAAGACATTTATGGATGCTTATCTATATCGACCTTATGGAGGACAACATAAAATAATTTCATACCTTTTATGATTTCAATCATGGTCTTTTAAAATTCTAAAATTTTAAAGAAAGAATGGTCTTTTTTATATCTTTCTATTGCTCAAATACTTGGAATCAGATCATTCCTGTGAGGTGACCATTGTCTTGAGGCCCTACTTCTTTTATTGTAATGATTTTAAGGTAATAAAATTAGTAGCAAACTAAGTGGCTTTAGGTTAGAGTATCTTACCATTATATAATTTTGGCTTAAAGAGTGGACCCAATGATGATTATATATAAGCTTCATAATTAATTATGCTTGAGTTGCACACTTGCTGATTAGTGGTAGCTTGTTAATATCATTGCATTAGATCTATGCAATAAGCTGCACTTGGAGTCCCAAATAATTTTTTATTTATCAATTGTAAATCGACCCTCTTGAAATTTGCTCTATTATCGGTGACTATTTGGACAATGTATTATGGTTTAATCTCTTATACTACGATGTCTATTAAATTTTTAATATAGTTTGCATCTTGAATCTTGTTAAAAGTATTAATTGACTTATAAAATACCAATCGTCTATTACAATAAACATGAAAATTGATAACATTCATTCTTATTGGCCTTGTCCAACTGTCACATATCAGTGTCACCCCATATTCATGCCATTATCTCTTTAAGAATTTGATCTAGTCCTTCAGTTCTGTCACATCCTCATCTAAATACATGTCGTGGATCTCCCATGATGTTAGAGGCTAGATCTCTATGCTAAACTTTTGAATAAAAGAGATCATCTCTAATAATATGGACCTTGGGCTATATTTGCTAGAATCCTATGGAAGTTAAATAATTTAAAATTACATTCCTTCCAAATTGAAAGTACATGAGCAATAATCTTTCTTGAATTTAGTACATCCTCTCCAAATTGTAGTCACCACTCGACTACAAAAATATATAAAGAAGACATTATTAGCATAATAAATAATTAATATTAAATATAATTGATAATTAATATTTGTAACATCTTTTTACCCAGATCCATAGTGTAACGACACGATACAACTATAACATTGAAGAATAAACCAATTATATCTTAGAATAATTAGCTCTCTGTAATAGCATTGGCTACATCAACTATGTTTGATAAGATTTAATAAATAATATTTCTTAGTGTCGAAAGTAAGTCATTTCATATTCCAAGAGTACATCAAAATTGAATTATCGGGTTTAAATAATACGTTGTGAGACATAATTTTGTTAGAAGAAATTTTTTATATAATAAAAAATTATAAAATAAATTACACTAAATATTAAATTACCTGCATTATGGATATCATGCTCCATACGAACTTTAGTCTCACGATCAATTATTTGGAAGTATTGGTTGGTCTTAAAATCATTTTTGAATACTTCCTAACCTCCTTTCTTATTGTAATTAGTATATATTAAGATAAGACATCTATGGACGCTTAGCTATATTGACCTTACGGAGGACAACATAAAGTGTTTTTATATCTTTTATGATTTAAATCACGATCTCCAAAAATTTAGAAGAAAAAAAATGGTCTTTTCGATCTTCTTTTTTGAATACAGGGATATACGATCTCCATAGGTAAAATCAATCTCTCACATATCGTAATTTTATCGATTTTTGTATTTTTCTCGCGACCCCAATATTTTGCATGATGATTTGATCTGCGTAGGAAATCGATTTTTGTTTTGATTTCCGCTACGCATGTGATGCACCCACTGAGGTTTCCCAATAGTGTTATCAGAGCTATGGTTTTTGTGCGAAAGATTGGTTTTAAACTGTGTGTGATGAAATTGAATCACATAGAATCGTTCTATGCATTCTTGTTGCATTTTTGCAGTAAAGGCAGGAGAAGGCGCACCACGCCCAGACCCATGCAGGCGATTGGCGTAGGCCAACCGCAAGGGAGGCCGACTCGTGGGGGCGTGACCACCGTGGGCACACAGTGCGCCCATGAGGGCCCGGGGTGCCCGCCACTAGTAGGGGCGACGATGTCGGTCGTAGGGGTGGCCGCCCCTTGGTAGGTTGGCTGCCGACGGGCAAGGGCAGCAGCGGCGGTGGCGGTGGCGCAGATGGGGCAAGAGGGGTTAGGGCATCCTTTTGAGAAAAAGACGATCCTGCCTCTTTAAATTTTAAAATTTTCAAGGACTATCATCCTTTATAGAATTTTAAAAATACCCTCAATAATTTTAGAAATTCTGAGGACTATTCTCTCATCCAAAATTATGAAAATACCCTTGACAATTTTAAAAATTCTAAGCATATCCTGATTTCTAGAAAAATAATTAATTAAATAGTTTAATTAATTATTATATATATCTAGTAATCCTACATATGATGTAATATGCATGTGATGTATGGTGTGGATGGATGATCATGAGCCAAGTGTTGTGATATGTGTAATTATGATTATTATTATTATTGGGGCCTATGAGCCTGTGTTTTTCTCATTTATTGTTGGGCCTGCGTGCCTATGATTATTTGTAATTACATGGAGAGACACAGCAAGAGCATGGAGGTTACAGTGGGACCCACGATGCCGTGGCGGGAGATCATGACATATGGTGATGTGACGATCTGACAGAACCGATGATGACGAGATCAACAATCACAGTGCATGAAGATATGCCAATGCACATATAGATCTTATTGTGAGTGATTAGGTTCATTGGCTTGGGCTTAATCATATTAGGTGACGGCTCATGATCATCCGGTGTGGCTTGCATATGTGATGTGCTATACACCTACTAGATATATGTATATATATATATATATATATATATATATATATATATATATTTACATACGATGTAGATATATATTAAATATGTATGTGTATGACATGACATATTAGGAGATTGATACAAAAACCCCTCCTAAGATAATATTAAGTTGGTAAGCGTGAGGCAATAAGATTGACCCATATGGTCTTCCATCGTTATAGGAAGAAATTGAATCACGACATAGGTTGAGTTAGTCGAGCCCCTCGAGGCTCACCTATCTACGTGATCAAGATATTGCCTACAATATAGAGATGGCACCGGTGACCTGAGGACATGGTATGCTTGGTCGAGTCCCTCAAGGGCATATCATTGAATCAGACTCATCTTGTAACGATGGTGATGGCTTAACTAAACATCATGGTTGGTCGAGTCCCTTGAGACTATGATGATTCAGAGGCCGAACATGATGGGAATCACAAAGAGTTGTGATTGGCAAAGTTGCCTACCTTTTGGGCTTAGTGTAATTGGTTGAGTCCCTCGAGGTTGCACTAAGATGCCAATTGGATCCCGATCCTCACTAGGAGTCTATCGGAGACTTCTGTCTCACATGTCGAGGGTGTCTTGTGATTCGCTAAGAAAATAGTGGGAGTACATTAAGATAGAAGTCCATATCTTAATTAGCATTTTTTTACAAAATCTGCATGTTATTTATTTTTTGCTATATCTTGCTTGTCACTTGCAAAACCCCTGCGTGGCATACTTGATGCCAGCTGCCTCATTGGTCGAAAAGCTCCGTAATTTAAGAATTATTCTCATGGAAAAGAAAATCGTATATATCCTTAATACGATTGTGCCCATGCCAGAGGAAAAGACAAGCAAGGATGAGATCACTCGCTTTGTGAAGTATAAAGATAGTCCTAAAGGATAACCTATATGTTGATCTTATACGTCAGTCCATACCAGATTCCTTTTTATGATTCATTATTAACTTTAATATAAACAAGTTTGAGGTGACTTTACCTGAACTCCTCAATATATTGAGGGAAGCTAAGAGTACCATCAATAAAGAGAAGTCAGTTCTATATATTGGTGAGACCAATTGGAAAGGGAAGACCAACAAGACCCTTAAGAAGGGCAAGAGCAAAGAAAGATCGGATAAGACAAAGGTTGCCTAGAAAGACCTAGCAAAGGACAAAGGTTAGTACTTCTACTACAGCGAAGACGGGCATTAGAAGAGGAATTGTAAGGACTACCTTGTAGAGAATGTAAAACAGAAGCTTAGAGAAGCTTCAAGTATATTCATGATTAGTCTCCACTTGTCAGATTTTTATAATAACACATCGGTGTTGGATAGCGGGAGTATTTATCATATCTACAATTTGTTACATTTTCTGGCAAGACCTAAAAGATTGACTAGAGGTGAGATAGACCTCAAGATGGGCAATGGAGCAAGAGTGATGCTAGAGAGGTCACCCTACATCTGCCTGGTGGAGCTATTGTTGCATTAGATGCATGCTATTTTATTCCCTCTATTACCAAAAATATTATTTCCATCTTTAGTTTGACAATTAGTAGATATAAATTAGTTTTTAAGAATAATAATTATTCAATAAATATGGATGATGAGATCATCACCGGAGGGACCCTTATAAATGACTTATATATGTTAGACACTTCTTCACATATCATGATATAAATATGTCTAAGAGGAAAAGAGATGAGGTAAATAATGCACACCTATAGCATTGTAGGCTAGGTCATTTACATAAGGGAAAGATTCAAAAGTTGCTGAAAGATGGATACTTAGATCCATTTGACTATGAAGCATATGTAACTTGCGAACCTTGCCTTCGTGGGAAGATGACCAACTCTCCTTTTAGTCGAACTGGAGGGAGAGCTACCAAGTTATTGGAACTCATACATAGTGATGTATGTGTTCCCATGTCGACTCAGGTTATAGGTGGTTACTTATACTTCATTACATTCACTAATGATTTCTCTAGGTATAGACACATGTACTTAATGAAGTATATATAAATCTGAGCATTTGAGAAATTCAAGGAATATAAGAACGAGATAAAAAACCAAATTGGAAAGAGTATTAAGACTCTTTGATCAAATCGAGGAGGAGAGTACTTGAGTATGAACTTCACCCATTTCCTCAATGGGATTCTATCCGAATGGACACCTCCTTATATACCTCAGCTTAATGATGTATCAGAATGGAGGAATCGCACACTGTTAGTGTGATCCATGATGAGTTTCGCTAACCTACCTATCTTATTTTAGGGATACGCCTTAAAGACTGCAGCTTACCTACTGAAATAGAGTTCTATCAAAATCAGTAGTGTCTATACCATATGAGATATGGAAAGGAAAGAAGCCCGATCTTAAGGTAGTTAAGATTTGGGGCTGTCCTGCCTACTTTAGAAGACACAACCCTGACAAGTTGGAATTAAAGACAGAATGGTGCACATTTGTGGGATACCCAAAGGAAACTTGTGGGAATTATTTCTATCATCCTGAGAACCGAAAGGTCTTTGTTGTCAAGAGAGCTGTGTTCCTTGAGAAGGAACACATTCTTGGTGTAAACAATGGGAGTGAGATAGAGGTTGGAGAACCTAGCTCAAGCACCATTCCAGAGCCCGAGTCTGTTCAGGTACTTAACACACAAATTCCAATTTTACATAGGCCTAGTAGAGTATCTCACCCTCCTGAAAGATATGTGGGACATATCAGTAGAGATGACTCTCAGGATGTTGATCCTTAGACCTATAAGGAGACTATTATGAGTATAGACTCCAGTAAGTGGCAAGAAACCATGAATTCTGAGATGGATTCTATGTACTATAATAAGTTTGGAACCTTGTGGATACACCTGAGGGTATTATACCTATCAACCGCAAATGGATCTTTAAGAAGAAAATCAGAGTGGATGAAAAGGTAGAAACCTATAAAACAAGGTTGATAGCTAACGGATATCGTCAAAGACAAGGAGTTGACTATGATGAAACCTTTTCACCTATAGCCATGCTTAATTCCATTAGAATTATTTTGGCCATTGCAGCACACTATGACTATGAGATCTGGCAGATAGATGTCAAAATGACATTCCTCAATGACAACTTCAAGGAGGAGGTGTATATGATACAACTAGAGGGATTCGTATCCAAAGAGAGTCCAGATAAAGTGTACAGGTTGCTTAGATCTATTTATAGATTAAAGCAAGCTTCCCGAAGTTGGAATATAAAATTTGATGAGGTGATCGGATCTTATGACTTCGTTAAGAACGAAGATGAGCCTTATAAGTACAGGAAGGTAAGTGGGAGCGCTATCACCTTCTTTGTGCTATATGTGGATGACATCTTAATCATTAGGAATAATGTAGGGATGCTCTCCACAGTAAAGGCTTGGCTATCTAGAAACTTCTCCATAAAAGACTTAAGGGAAGCATCCTATATTTTGGAGATCCGGATCTATAGAGATAGATCCAAAAGGATGCTTAACTTGTCTCAGTCTGGTTACATAGACTCTATTGTCAAAAGGTTTGGCATAAGGAATTCCAAGAGAGGTCCCATACCGATGAGACATGAAATATCACTTTCTAGGAGTATGTCCCCAAAGACTCTATAAGATACCTTATGCCTCAGCGATAGGGTCTATCATGTATGTGATGCTATGTACCAAGCCTGATATAGCACATGCTCTAAGTGTCACAAGCAAGTATCAAGCAAATCTAGGTTTAGAACACTGAAAGACAGTAAAGTATATCCTTAAGTACTTGAGAAGGACTAAGGATCTTTTACTGGTATATGAAGGAGATAGTCTCTAAGTTGAGGGCTACACAGACTCGAGTTTTTAGTTTGACATTGATGATAGCAAGTCAAATTCAAGGTATGTTTTCACCATGAATGAAGGAGTAGTAAGCTGGAAGAGTTTCAAGCAAGATACTACTACTGACTCGACCACAAAGGCAGAATACATTACTGTAGTAGAAGCAACAAAGGAAAGAGTATGGATCAAGAAGTTCATCAAAGATTTGAGAGTCGTACCAAGCAGTATGGAACCAATTCTCATATACTATGACAACAATGAGGCGATCGCTCAAGCTAAGGAACTCAGGTCTCATCAGAAGTCTAAGCATGTATGAGGAGATTCTATCTAATAAGAGAGATCATAGCCCATAAAGATATAATAATGGAAAGAGTTCCATCCAAAGATAACATTGCAGATCCATTGACGAAGCCGATGGCTCAAATTGTATTTGAGCATCACAGGTGTCTGATGGGGATTAGACATATAAGTGATTAGCTTTAGGTCAAGTGGGAGATTGCTATTTACAGGTGCCTTGTAAGCCAATCACGTGAGTGATGACATGTGTGACACACTGCGTAATCTTTTTACTTATGATTAATATTGGCATATTATCACATTATATTATTTGCTACATATATATTATGATGTCTTTGGTTATATACAATGAGAATCAAATTGTAATGAGATCCTGATAATGAGATTGATTCACCTTTAAATATAAATCCTAAATAATCTCGATCATAGGTTACTCGAGAGGGACATTAAGATAACCAAATAAATCGGTGTACTATATACTCGTCCATATGATGGAACGACTGATCTCATAGCTACTTATGTGGAGACACTAAAGATATAGTACATGTGCTCATTGGAGAATGAGTTCAATGATTGATCCGCTTATGGAATGTTGTATGGTTAATGATACCTAATATCAGATAGTGATTCTATAGTCTCATTTGTGTATCTGGTCCTTAGACGTAAGACATAAAGGATGCCTTATATGAGTACTCCTTTCTTTGACATCAGACTTACAGGTTTGAAAAGTTCCAAATCTGGTATCGTTAGTTATTGGGATTGGTAGCCAACCTTACGAAGGAAATTGAGTGTCAATAGAGGATCATCCACTCTCAGTATCATAAGAGGAATATCCCATATGTGTTTGCTCAGACAAATCCCTGGTTAGGGTCATTCGGATTGAGAGAGAAATAGTTCTCCAAGAGAATCCGATTAGAGTGAGACTATGACGAATTATGTATGTGGCCTGACAGTACCATGTCCAATATACAGTCTCTGGGATATTACTTGGATAAGGGATTATAAATACATGGTAACTGTGGACAGACAGGTCTGATGGATTTGATCCCCCCTATACTGTCTGGGGACTATGGCGTAGTAGCCTAGTACATCCATAGTCGATGAGTCGAGTGAATTATTATGAGGATAATAATTCATTATATTAGGAGGAGTTCTGATAGGAGTGACTTACGGCTAGTTCGGTATCGGGCCTAGAGGGTCACACACATATGGTGGATACTTCAATGAATAGAGGATTGGATGGAGATCCAATTAGCCCCTATTCTTATTAGATGAGACCTTATGCTGATGGGCTCCTTGATTAAGGCTCAATTAGAGGCCGAAGAAGATTATTAGATAGAGATCCAATAATATAAGGTTAGTAGGTAATTAGATGGAGATCCAATACCCACCAAGGCAGGAGCCTTAGGGTTTTTTGTGGCTCTCTATAAATAGGAGGGGAGACTCATGGTTGATAGGTTACAACTTTGGCCTCCCCCTCCTATTCTCCTCCCTCCTTCTGCTCAAGAGTTGCAAGATCAGACTAAAGGAGTTTCGCTACAGAGATCCATCGTGTGGATATCACTAGAAAGGATGATGCTTGGCCTCTTTCATCTTTTCAATCCAGATCTGGAATATATGGAAATACGATCTCCCTAGGTAAAATCAATCGCTCATACATCGTGGTTTTATCGGTTTTTATATTTTCTCGCGACCCTAATATTTTGTACGATGATTTGATTTGCGTGAGAAACCGATTTTTGTTTTAATTTTCGCTACGCATATGATGCACCTACTGAGGTTTTCCAACGATTATTGTCTTAAAGCCCTGCTTCTTTTGTTGTAATAACTTTAAGATAATAAAATTAGTAGTAAACTAAGTGACTCTAGGTCAAAGAATGTCACTCTTTACCTACTTTTGGCTCAAAGAATGGACCCAATGATGATTATATATAAACTTCATAATTGATTATACTCGAGTTGCATACTTGCTGATTGATGGTAGCTCGCCAATATATTTCAGCATTAGATCTATGCAATGAGCTACACATGGAGTCCCAAATAATATTTTTCTTTTTTTCATCAATTATAAATCGACTCTCTTGAAATTTGCACTATTGTTGATGACTAATTGGATAATATATTATGGTCGATCTCCTCTACTATGGTGTTTAATATAGTTTGCATCACGAATCTTGTTAGAAATATTAACTGACTTTTAAAACACCATCCTTCTATTACAATTAACAAGAAAATTGATAATATTTATTCTTGTTGGCCCTGTCAAACTGTCACACATCAGTGTTACCCCATATTTGTGCTATTGTCTCTTAAAGGATTTGATCAAATCCTTCAGTTCTGTCACCTTCTCATCTAAATACATGCCATGGATCTTCTATAGTATTAGAGGCTAGATCTTTATACTAGACTTTTGAATAAAGGAGATCATTTTCTAATAATATGGACCTTAGGGTGTGTTTGCTAGAATTCTATGGTAGTTTAACCTTTTGAAATTACGTTCTCAATATTCTGCTTCTTTTCTTTTGTATATGTATTGTCAGTTTGTATTTGTTTTACTTTTTGTGGAGAATATGCTTGCGGATCAATATTAATAATATCTAGTGCGAACTTCCTACTACGACCTCTCATTACACCACAGGGTCCACCATTCCTCATGCTACTAGTTTGGCTTAACTGATTGAGAGGCAGTTGGCTACTTTATGTTGGCCGATCTCTGGATTCCTTATAGTGTAGATTCACTCCCACTGTCATGCTCCCATTATGAGTCAGATTGTCAATGTCTCATTGTCTCGATGTACATATATTGATGCTCCAATGATGTACAAATACCAGTTATGAGATTCGAGTTAATTTTATAGCCACGACCCTCACATGCGTCATAAACTAGTTCCTATGTAGCCTTATAGTATTCTTTATTAGCTGTTGCATTCTTTTTTATTATAGCTTTTTTTTGCTTGTTGTAACTTATTTTAAAATATGTTATGGACCTCCGTCAGAAAATCTTCTTGCATTTTGTAATATCGGGATATCTACCAACCAAAGCATCTTCACTTAAGTGATTTCTCCACCCTTGTCAATATAGTCATAATAAATACATTATCAATGATGATGATTCCCATCCATCTTTCTAGCATGAGCCCAAAATTTAAATTAAATTTAAATATGCCAATGTCATCATATGGATGTCCATTTGGTGTCATGATCATATTAAATTTGAATTAAATAAGCTACAAATATGTCAAACACCCTAAATAAGTGTTAAAGATATTGAATAAATTTTGATTCAATCATCATTAAAACCATTAATTGTTATATTAAAAAACTTTATTAAAATCTAATTAACTTTATTTTACCATCATAAATATGTTAAACACATAAAATAAGCATTGAATACATAATTTTGTATAATATAGAACAAATTACAATGAAATCATTATTAGATGCATTAATCATACTATTAATATAGTTAATTACCCACTAATTATTTCTCTTTCAACACTATAAACATGTAAAATAACTTAATAGGTATTAAAGATATTGAATTGACCCGATCAAATTTTGATTAAATTATCATTAAAACCACTAATCATAGCATTAACAAACTTTAGTAAAACCTAATTAAACCTATTTTACTATCATAAACATGTTAAACACATAAAAGAAGCATTGAATACATAATTTTGATCCAATATATATCAAATTATGATGAAAACATTAGATACACTAATCACATAATTAATATAGTTAATTATTTACCAATTATTTCTCTTTCAACACAATAATTATATCAAATACCCTAAAAGATATTAAATTGACCCAATTAAATTTTGAATAAATTATCATTAAAAATCACTAATTGAAGTATTAAAATCTTTATTAAAAACTAATTAAATCTATTTTACCACCATAAATATGTTAAACATATAAAATAAATATTAAATATATAATGTTGATCCAATATAGGTTAAATTATGATAAAATTAGTATTAGATACACTAATCACATAATTAATATAGTTAATTATCCACTAATTGTTTCTCTTTTAGTACTATAAATATATTAAAGACCCTAAAAGATATTAAAGATATTAAATTGACCCAATCAAATTTTGACAAAATTATCATTAAAAATACTAATTGTAGCATTAAAAAATTTATTAAAATCTAATTAAATCTATTTTACCATCATAAATATGTTAAACACATAAAAGAAATATTAAATATATAACATTGATGCAATATAGGTCAAATTACGATGAAATCAGTATTAGATATATTAATCACATAATTAACATAATTAATTATTCACTAATTATTTCTCTTTCAATACTATAATCATATTAAACACCTTAATAGGTATTAAAGATATTGAATTAACCCAATATCAACCAAATTTTGATTAAATCATCATTAAAATTATTAATCATTGTATTAAAAAATTATTAAAACCTAATTAGACCTATTATATCATCCAATTGAAATATAAATATTTGACCTATTAAGTGTCTATTTTCGAACAAATTAATATTTAACACACTAATCATAACATTAAAAACTTTAATTACTCTATGATTACAACTATTCTACCATAAAAACATATTAAATAATGTACTAGACATTGTCATCCATCATATAGAATATGTTTAATCATATCATAAATCAACAATAATCTAGATAGTGAATACATACTTCTTGATAAAAAAATTCTTTCTCTTAACCCTTCCAAATTAGTCTTCTAAATTTGATTCAATCTATAAATCATTATTTTGTTGAGTTTAGAAAATTAAAAATATGAGAATAAGAGATAGATTGTGAATAAAAATGAGTTTGAGAGAGTATAAGAGTAAAATAGATTGAAAAAGAGGAGGATAGGGTTTAAAAACCCTTGAGGATGCCTCCACTGATCAAACTGACCATTTATAAATCATTATAAATTGATAATGATTGCTTTGGATCGTTATCACTTGATACAAGTTGATAACAGTCGAAATCAATCGGTATCACTTATTACAAATCAATAACAATTAAGATTTCGATCATTATTATCTCGTACATCCTTGTATTGCTCAATAAGAAATAAAAAATCTGATATCACCTAGCAGCGGGCACAAAATTAAAAACCTCGGTCTAAATTGCTATGCTGCAGGTGACAAATCATAGAAAGTCCACTTAGTGTGACGGAAGGAATCGTAGGTAAGGAAAGCACACGTTGGACACATGGAAGAGGAAATATTTGGTGGTAGGAATGGTGCTTAACAAATTGCAGATAGTATATATTGGATGATTGCCTCTTGAAATCAGAAAGCTTGTGAGGAAACAAATTCTTATTATTTTTCTGGGCAAGATTTACTGCATGATAATTGATGGTTGCCTCTGGGAACAAGAAGAGATTTATGGGGAGTTAATTATGCCTCTAGAAAACTCTCTATTGTTTGGTTAGAAGGGACAAAACACTTCTTTCCATTTTCAGTGGAAGATTATCCTTTTGGTTTCAGACATTTCCTTCAGAAAAATAAGATTTTTGATAAATCATTCTTCATATCATCTGTTAACTAAGATTGAGATTTAGTTTTTCTGCTTTCTGATTATTTATGTGTTTTCCTTTCTAACAAAAATTACACTGTTCTTATGAAAAAAAAAAAAATCTTTTGTGACTTAAAATTATTATACTCACGTGATGGGATAAAAAAGTAAAGACTTTATATACAACTAAATACTAGCAGTTATTATATACAATAAAATTAGACAGAAATCATAATCAAATGAACATTAAGATTTACATGAAAAATCCATTCAACTCGAAGGGTAAAAATCATGGAGCAAGCTAGAGAAAATTCATTATAAAAATAATGAATATACAAATCTCAAAACCCTTATACCCAAGTCCAAGTAACAATCATAAAAGAATGATGGGGATATAAGGATTATATTACTATGCACAATATCTAAAACCTACTCAAGTGATCATAGTAAGAAACCACTGCAGATCTGATCTAACTTGATATGAGAATACTGTTTGGATGATTGAGAATAATCTTTCTCCATCCTTATCTTTTTTTCTTTCTTGGATATCTTATTTTCTACCCTCTACTGTCAATCTATTGCTTCCTTTCTCTCTCCCATGTTCATAGCTACCGCTGCCTACTTTTCCACAACCCTAGTCACCAAAACTAAGGTTTTGGTTAAGAAAAATGAAGTTTTAGATTTTGGGTGTCACTAAAGCCTATTATAGGCTGAATTTAGGAGATCTACACAACAACCTCCCCCTTCAGCTCATAAGGTAGGTTGTCCCATTACTCCTTAATATGAAGCTATACCGACAAACTATCGGCACATCTCCTATCTTTCTTTCAGTAAAGTCTTTGACAATATGTTTGCCCCTATTATTATCTTTATAAATTTTCTAAAACTATAACTGCTTCTCTTCAAGCACATTTCTGATCGAGTAATATCTGACATCTATATGCTTTAACTTGGAATGAAATATTGGGTTCGTTACATAAATGGATGACACTATGACTATCATAATGCACCACATAGTTTTTCTGTTTCAGCCTCGATTTTTGTAACAATTCTTTCATCTATAATATTTCTTTGCGAACCTTTGTAACAGTAATATATTCTGCCTTTGTGGTGGAGAGAGCAATACACCTTTGTAATCTAGATTGTCATGACATAGCTCCCCCTGTAAAAGTAAGTACAAAACCTGATGTGGACTTCCTTGTGTCAATATCTCTTGCCATATCTGTATCTATGTAACCTGTCAATATAGGTGGTCCACCTCCAAAGCTTAAACAAACTTTAGAACTTCCTTTGAGATATTTAAAAATCCACTTCACTATTGCCTAATGCTGTTTGCTTGGATTTGTAAGAAATCTGCTAGCAACACTCACTACATATGTGATGTCCGACCTCACACATACTATTGCGTACATTAAACTTCCAATTGTTGAAGCATAAGGAACCTTCTGCATTTTCTCATTCTCCTTATCACTTGACGGAATCTAATCTAAACACAACTTGAAGTGACCTAAAAGAGGAGAACCAACTGGCTTTGCATTGCTCATATTTAATCTATCCAATGCATTCTCAATGTATTTCTCCTGTGATAACTAAATCTTTTTATTTCTTCTATCACGAGAAATCTGTATGCTTAGTATTTACTTTGCTGGCCCTATATCCTTTATTGTAAAAGACTCACTCAGTTCCTTTTTCAACTTATCAATTGTAGGTATATATTTCCTAAGGATAAGCATGTCATCAACATAAAGTAAGAGAATAATAAAATCCTCACTAAACTATTTGATGTACACATAATGATCAAAAGCTATTCTTTTGTATTTATTTTCAATCATAAATGAATCAAGATTTTTATATTATTGTCTTGGAACTTGCTTCAGCACATACAAGCTCTTTCTCAACTTGCAGACAAGATTTTTTTTACCTTTAACTTCAAAGCCTTTTGGTTGCTCTGTATACATTTTCTCATCCAAATCACTATGAAGGAAAGCTGTCTTCACATCCAACTACTCAACCTTCAAGTCTAGGTTAGCAGCAATACCAAGAGCAACACGGATAAAAGATATTTTAATAATAAGAGCAAAATTCTCTTCAAAGTCAAAACCAGAGCCTTTCACAACCAATCTAGCTTTGTACTTTGGTTGAGAACAATATTCTTGAGTCTTCAACTTTAAAACCCACTTGGTTTTTAAGGCCTTACTTTCATTTGGTAGTTGCACCAAATCATATATGTAATTCTTCTATAGAGAATTCATCTCTTCATGTATAGCAACTAACCACTTCTTTTTCTGCTCACTTTCAACTGCTTCTTGGTAACTCTCTGGTTTACCTGTATTAGTAAGCATCACATACTCATTTGTAGAGTATCTTCTAGAAAGTTAACATGGTCTAGAAGACCTCCTTAACTGAGGTTCTGCGAAAAATTACTCCCTTCCTTCTTCCTACTCAACATGTCATGCAGGTATATCAACATCAGACTCTGTACTATCTTTGTACACATCTCCCCCATCACCCTAATATACTGGAGGAGTAATTGGGTCACAATCTATAAATTCTTCTACAGAAGTCTTGGCTAGTGTCTCATTCTTCAAATTCTCAAGGGTTTGATCCTCAAATAAGACATCTCTACTTCTGAACACCTTCTGCCTTTCTGGATCTCAAAGCCTGTAACTAAACTAATCATGTAAGTAGCCAAGAAAAATACACTTTTGTCTTACCATCTAGCTTGGACCTTTTATTGTTTGGAATATGTGCATATGCACAATAACCAAATACTGTTAAGTACCTATAGGAGACATCTTTCCCTGACCATACAAGCTCTGCAATATCACCATCTAAAGTTGTACAGGATGATAAGTTGATCACATCAATTGCAATTCTCAAAACCTCATCCTAAAACTTTTTAGGTAACTTGGCTTGTGAAAGCATATATCTGATATTTTCCATGATGGTGCAGTTCATTCTCTTTGTAATTGCATTATGCTGAGGCATACCAGGAACTGTTAACTCATGCTGGATGTCATGTGAACTACAATAATCATTAAACAATCTTGTGTACTCACCACCATTATCTGATCTTATACATTTTAATTGTCTTTTTGTCTCCCTTTCAACTCTAGCATACAACTCCTTGAAGACATTAATAACCTGATCTTTAGTCTTCATAGCATAGACCCAAACTTTCTTGAAAAAGTCATATATAAAAGTGGCAAAATAAAATGCACCATTGATACTAGGAACATAATAGATCCACCAAGAGTTATTGTCCTTAAAGGACTATATACATATGTATAAACATGGTCCAAAGTATATATTTTTCTATAAAGTAGGACTAACAATGGAAACTCTATGTTATTTGCTAGCCAAACAATCAACACAATGGTTCAGTCATGCACCTCTGAGGTCTGACAATATCTCTCTCTTTAAAAGAACTTGCAACCCTTCTTGCTCATGTGTCCCAATCGCCTATGTTATAACTTTATGCTGAAGTCTTTCTCTGTAGCATTCAATTGCTCACTATAAGCTTTAGCTTGCAATCTGTATAAGGTGTGATATTTCTTCCCATTAGCTACAATAAGGGAACCCTTTTTGAGGTTCCACTGCCCTTTGTGAATCTAACATCAAAGTTTTCATCATCCAGCCGTCCAACTGAAATTAAATTCAACCTTAAGTCAACCACATTCTGCATATTATTAAGCACCAACTTGCAGTCAAGGTTAGTCTTTATATGGATATTATCTATGCCAATGATGTACGCTGTGTCATAATTGCCCATCTTAACAACATTAAAATTTTCAGACTTGTAAGTAGCAAAAAACTTCCTCTATGGTGTAGCATGATAAGAAGCACATGTATTAATTATCCACTCGAGATCCTAATACATATAAGAAAAAATATCATTAGAAGTAGATAAAATCAAATAGTCATTACTCTGTATTGTAGTTGTGGTATTCTCTTTTGACTCTATAGGCTCCACTTCTTTCCCCTTTTGTTGTTCTTCTTAGGTTGTTTACACTGATTCTTGTATTATCTTTTCTCACCAAAATTATAGCAAACAATATCTTTTCTTGATCTTGACTTATTTCTACCCATGCGTGAACCACTTCTATCCTTTGACTTTGACCTTATTCTGTTCTCTAAGACAAGTGGCTGTGAATTAATATGAGAAGTTGCTGAATTCTTTCTCCTCAACTCCTCATTCAACAAATTATTTGTTACTTGACTCATGGTGACATACCATCTAGTGTAGAATTATTGAGGGAAACCACTAGTGTCTTCCAACTTTCTAACAATGAATTGAGAAGTAATAATATTTGTAACTCATCATCAAGAGACATTTTCATAGAGGATAACTGGTTAGTAATACTCTATATTTCATTCAGATGCTTAGTAATAGAAGTGTCCTCTTTATATTTTAGGTTCACAAGTTTTTTGATCAAGAAAGTTTTGTTACAAATCGTTTTTCTTTCATAGAGACCTTCCAACTTTTTCTATAGAGAGTATGCAGAACTTTCAGTAGAAACATAGTGAAAGACACTGTCATCAAGCCATTGTTGAATGAATCCAACTATTTTTCGGTCTGACCTCTTCCACTCATTATCTATCATAGTTGTGGGCTTTGTATAATCCCCTTGTAAAGGTTCATACAGGTCTTTGCAATACAAGAAATCTTCTATTCTTGGTTTCTATATCATCCAATTATTTTCATTGAAATTAATCATGTGAGAAACATTACCGATCTTGATGTTCGAACATAAAAATTAAATGCTACCAAACCTTGCTCTGATACCAGTTGATGGGATAAAACGATAAAGGCTTTATATATAAATACATACTAACAGACCGTTACACATAACAGAATCAAATAGAAATCACAATCAAATGAAGACCAAAATTTATATGAAAAACCCCTTCAACTTGAAGGGTTAAAACCACGAGGCAAGCTAGAGAAAATTCATTATAAAAATAATAAATATATAAATCTCAAAACCCTCATGCCCAAGCCCAAATAATAATCATAAGAGAATGACAGGGATATAGTAATTATATTACTATGCATAATATCCAAAATCTCTTCACTTGATCATAGTAAGAATCTACTATAGATCTGATCTAACCTGAGATGAAAATATTGTTTGGATGATTGAGAATAGTCTTTTTTTGTCCTTATTTTTTTTTTCTTGAATCTCTTGTTTTCTATCCTCTATTACCAATCTATTGCTTTCTTTCTCTCTCTCTCATGTTCATAATCGTCGTTGCCCACTTTTTCATATTATTAACCACAAAAACTAAAATTTTAATTAAGAAAAAAATGAAATTTTAGATTTTGAGCTTACTAAAGTCGATATGAATCTGAACCATCTATCGAACAACACCAACTACAGGCAATTTTGGCTCACTTGGAGTACGTCCTCTCTTTTCCCGATACCTCTCTTAAACATTGATGTTGAACTCAAGAATTCAGAATTCCAATATTTTAAGGCACATTTGGGTATATTGAAGAGGATGATGACTCAAGTGGAATAAGTTAAGGAGGTTGTCATTGAATACAAGCAGAGAAATCTAAGTCACAAGATCCAAATGAGTTTTGAGATCTTGAAATGACCAGGCGGTCATCAGCATGAAAAACTTATAGATGAGATTTTTCATAGACATGAAAAGGTGGAATGTGGGAAATTAAATGGTAAGGAGTTTAGGTTTAGCAAGTGTCAAGTATGTGTGTATTTATTATAATGTTATGTGGATTTTTATTAATTAAATAAGATATATTATGGATTAATTAACTTCTAATAAAAGATATTATCAAATATTAAATAAAATTTATATTATATTGGGATATTTTAGGGGATGCCCTTGATGGAAGGAACTCTCATAATAACTTACCCTAGACCCTCTACTCTCGCCTATAAAAAGGATAGGACCTCCTTTAAACCTAAAAAGGTGAACAGTCGTGGTGTGTGCATAAGCCATAATACGTTGTATAAGAGAAAAAGATTACGATTATTCTCTTGCTCTCCCAAAACCATCAATTACAGTAGTCCTGTGAAAGGATAGGAAGAGAGGAGAGGGGATCTAGATCCATTCTAGTTCTTATCGCAGATCGATATCTCGACATTATTCAGATTCAGAAAGCGGTGCTCTTGAAGATATAATTGGATCTTAATCAGATGACATCTAAAGGTACGTATCGTAAACAATTATAGTATTATTTGATTTTAATCTTGGCATAATAGTTTTTCGCATAATAGTTTGCATAATTATAGTTTTTATGCTAACAATTGGTATCAGAGCCTAGGTTTTGAGATAAAAAATATTAGATCTATTATTTTTTATTTACAGTGCATTGATCTGATATCTTATCGATCTATATTCCTATATGTTAAATTCAATCGTTTGCTTGCGAATGATTCTTAATGGTTGTTGTGCATCATGGAAAAGACGCAACAATCTTGCTGCATTTTGCCGTCACTGAACGCCGCACTCTATAGGGTGTGCGCAGGCGGAGATGACGTCGCCACGCCACCGGCCGGTAGGACGGATTGGTTGCGTGTGGCGCCACATCAGCGATGGTCGTGAGTTTGCCTGGTTGTGTGCAATGGCAATAGTGCAAGTGGCCACCGCATGCGAGAGGCCACAAGTGGACGACCTTGCGCCGCGGCACCCTCGCATGCCGGTCGTCCCAGCATCGGCGCCAGAGCAGCGTCGTCGGTAATCGCCTGAGCGATAGGGAAGGAATTAGGGTTAGGGTTTTCTTAAATAAAAATTATAGTCTTACCATTCAGCTAAAATTATAGTTTTACCTTCAGTAGAAATCACAGTTTTACCATTTAGCCAAAATTATAATTTTATCCTTCGGCCGGATAGGATTATTTATAGTTTTACACTTTTTATGTTTTATTAATCCTATAACATTTCTGCCCTTTATAAATTCTATAATTTTTTATATCTTTTAGAATTATAGTTCTGCCATTATAAAATTGAGAAATTATGGTTTATTTTCTCAATTAAAAAATTGATTAATATATAATCTAATAAAAGTTAATCATAATTATATTTTGATTATTTATTGATTATATTTTATTTTGATCAATTTATTTAATTAGACTTATGGGCTTCTCTAATTAAATAAAATTAATTAGTTTAAATTTTTAAAAAATTATAAATTATTGTTTCTTTATAATTTTCTCATATGAATTATTAATTACATTTGTTAAATCTAATTATTGATTTTTGGATATTTATTCAGTTATTCACATGTATATGTTGGGAATTATGAAATAATATTTATTTTTCACATAAAGATATGATTTATGTCTTATCATGATTATAATTATCATATAAGTTTTTTTCTACTGATTAAGTGTTCAATAATTATTATGATTTTTATCCTATTATTGAACTACTTTAGCATAAATTAGATCAAATGAAATTGATGAATATTATCTGTAATTCATTTCCTTAAGTTATACGAGGTGTGCCCAAAGTAGCTTAGGATATGAAATATAATTAAAGTCTTATCATTCATAGGACAATTTAATTTATATTTTATATTACTGCATTGGTCTTGTAGTCATCAAAGTGGCCTAGATCAATTATTTATAAAATTACATTAAGGAACAAGTCATCAATGACATTAAGAAAATAATATTCAAAAGTGCATGCATAATTAGGAGATTTAGATAATCCCAAAGGATAATCTATTTCAAATAATTATGTGATGGGGTAGGATGATATTATTTTGGATATCCTTGTAGTTTAGAATTATATATCCAAAGGTATCAAAACTATTCCACAAGGATGGTATCAGCCCTCCATAAATGATCTTGAATGAACACTAGATATGTCAATATTTTTACCCAAATGCTAAATATTGATGATATCAATAGTTCATCATATTTTGGTAAACTCAAAGTATAAATATTATTTTATATTCTGCAGTGGTATTTCTATCCATACATTCTCATGCTTCTAGTGTCCCTGTACTCTCTGGATCAAATTATTCAGAATGATTAGAGCATGTGCAATTTACATTGGGCGTATTAGATCTTGATTTGACAATGCTTATTGAAAAGCCCACAGAATTAACTGATAAAAATACTATGGAGTAAGTCAATGAAATGAAGACTTGGGAAGATTTGATAGGCTCAGTTTAATATTTATAAGAATGATAATTGTAAATAATATAAAGATTTCATTACCGATTGCAACTAGGGCACATGAATATTTAAAGGTTATTGAAGATAAATTTAAATCTACTGATAAGTCATTAGCTAACATATTAATGAAAGAACTGACTATAGCTTAGTCTGATGGTACTCGAAGAATTCAGGATCACATCCTCAATATAGCTGACAAAGCTGCAAAACTTAAGGCATTGGGAATGAATGTTGATGAATCTTTCCTTGTACACTTCATTCTTAAATCTCTTCCTTCTCAGTTTGGCCCATTCAAGATTCACTACAATACAAATAATGATAAGTGGGACTTGAATGAGTTACTAGTATGTGTGTTCAGGAAGAATTAAGATTAGGGTAGGAAAGTTCATATAATGTATTGACTACTACTCAAGGAGCTAGTAACAAGAAAAAAAAATCGAAGCATTATCAATCAAAGAAATTTACCGAGTCTGGAAGTGTTAGACAGACTATTGAAAAGAAAGCTATCACAGTAAAATGCTTCTTTTGTGGCAAGAAAGAACATGTAAAGAATAATTACATTAAACGTAGGTCTTAGTTTGAAAAGAAAGGTATAAATTCAACCTTTGTATATTTTGAATCAAACATTACAGAATTTCCTTCTAATATATGGTGGATTGATTCTGGTGCTTCAACTCATGTTACTAATAATATGCAGGGATTCCTTTCAATCCAGAAAACCAAAAGAACATGAAAGATTCATAATTATGGAAAATCATCTCAAAACAAAAGTGGTATCAGTAGGGACTTATTGCTTACGCCTAGAAACAAGTTATCTGATGGATCTGAAAGATACATGTTTTATTCCTATAATTTCTAAAATTTTAATTTCTCTATCTAGAATTAATGAGTTAGGATACTGTGTTTCTTTTGGTAATTGTAAACTTAGCATATTTTATGATTCAATAAAAGTTAGTTCTGGAATTATGTATGATAGTTTATACAGAATTAATTTGAATCTTGAGTTTACAAATATATTATTGACCCTGCAATCAAGTATTGGAATGAAACACAATTCCAATAATGAAAGATCTTCTATATTGTGGCATAGACGTTTGGGGCATATCTTAAAGGAAAAAATTGAAAGATTAATGAAGGATAATATTTTGAAAAATTTAGACTTCACTGATTTTGGTGTTTGCATAGATTGCATTAAAGAAAATCAAACTAAACATATAAAGAAAAATGCCATAAGAAGTAAAGAACTTCTTGAAATTATTCATACTGATATTTGCGGACCACTCTGTATTTCTTGTTTTAGTGGAGAAAGGTATTTCATCACATTTGTAGATAACCTATCCAGATATGACTATATTTATCTAATACATAAAAAGTCTCAGGTCGTTGACATTTTTGAAGTGTACATAAATGAGGTCGAGAGATAATTAGATAGAAAAGTTAAAATTGTTAGATCTGACAGGGGTGGTGAATTTTATGGCAGATATGATGAATCATCAGAATATTAGTCCTTTTGCTAGATTCTTAGAACAATGAGATATTTGTGCTCAGTATGCATTACCAGGTGTGCCACAATAGAACGGTATTGCTGAAAGGCGAAATCATACTCTTATGGATATGGTCAGGAGCATGATGAGTTATTCTTCTGTACCTGAGTCAATGTGGGGTGATGCTCTTAGGACAACTATGCATATCCTGAATAGGGTTCCTAGTAAGTCGGTTCCATCAACTTCATTTGAGTTATGGACTAGTAGGAAACCTAGTTTGAGATATTTACATATTTGGGGTGTCCTGCAGAGATAATAATATTTAATCCACATGAAAAGAAATTAGATCCAAGAATAATTTTTATATTTTTTATTGGTTATCCAGAAAGATCCAAGGGATATAGATCTTATTACCCTAATCATAATATGAGGATAGTAGAATTTGGTAACATAAAATTCTTAGAAAATGGTGAAATCAGTGGGAGTCAAAAGTCTCGAAGGATTAATTTTGATATTGAGAAGATTCAGGCTTTGTCTCATGTATTATCCCCTATTCGAGAAATTGTTGTTTCTCAAATCAATGAGAGAATTAATGAGGATGAACAACAAAATAACATTGATGAATTCTCACATGATGTTGATATCACTGCTGATAGTCTTGTAGAACAATTACAATTGGTAGATTTAAGAAGATCTCAAAGAAAAAGGAAACATGTCATCTCTAATAATTATGTGATATATATACAAGAATCAGATTTTGATATATGAATGAAAAGAGACCCCTTATCGTTTCACAAGTCATAAAAAGTAATGATTCTGAAAAATGGTATGATGCAATGAAAGATGAGTTAAAATTAATGGACCAGAATGGTGTCTGGGAACTCGTTGAATTACCCAATAATTATAAAAGAGTCGGTTGTAAATGGGTCTTTAAGACTAAACGTGACTCGGTGCAGACTTGTGGCCAAAGGTTTTTCTCAAAAAGAAGGCATTGACTACCATAAGATATTTTCTCCAGTTTCTCAAAAGGACTCATTGAGAATCATCATGGCATTAGTAGCTCATTATTATCTTGAGTTACATCAGATAGATATGAAAACAATATTTCTGAATGGGGATCTAGATGAGAAAATCTATATAAAACAACCTGAAGGATTCAGATAAAAAGGAAAGGAAAGTTGGGCTTACAAATTTAAGAAATTCATTTATGGCATTTAACAAGCTTCCAGACAATGGTATATAAAGTTTTATGATATCATTACTTTCTTCGGATTTAAAGAAGATGTTGTTAATCAGTATATATATCTGAAGGTTGATGGGAGTAAGTTTATTATATTGGTCTTATATGCGGATAATATATTACTTGCCAGTAGTGATCTTGGATTGTTGTATGAAACCATGATATTTCTCAACAAGAATCCTAAGATGGTTGATATGAATAAGGTATCCTATATTATTAGCATTGAGATATTCAGGGATAGATCTCAAGGATTGTTAGGACTGTCTCAGAAAGATTATATTAATCCTAAGATGGTTTAATATGCAGCTTTGTAAAGCCAATAATACATCTATTACTAGAGGTGAAAAAAATTCAGCCAAAACCAGTGCTCGAAAAATGACTTAGAAAGGGATCAAATGAAGAATATTCCTTATGACTGCGTAATTAGAAGTCTATTATATACTCAAACCTGTACAAGGTCAGATATCAGTTTTGCAGTGGCAATGCATGTTAGATACCAGATTAACCCAAGAATAGAACATTGGAAAACTGTAAAGAAAGTAATGAGATATCTACAAGGGACAAAAGATTATATACTCATATATAGGAAATCAGATCAGCTTGAAGTGATGGGATATTCAGATGCTGATTTTATAAATTATCTCGATAGCAAGAAATCCACCTCAGGATTTGTGTTCATACTGGCTGGTGGGGCAATTTCTTAGAAAAGTGTAAAACAATCACTCATTGCATCATCTACGATGGAAGCTGAATTTATGGCATGCTTTATGGCTACAGAATTTTATCTCAGGACTTGGTGTGGTCGACTCAATTGTCAAGTCGCTGAAGATATTTTGTAATAATATTACGGTAGTTTTCTTCTCTAAGAATGACAAGTACTCTAGTAGTTCCAAGCATATTGAGATAAAGTACTTGGTGGTTAGAGAAAGAGTCCAGAAACAACAAGTGTCAATTGAAAATTTTAGCACCACTATGATGATTGCTGATCCATTTACTAAAGCTTTGCAGTGTAAAATATTTAAAAAATATGTTCTTAGAATGGGGCTTGTGAGCAAGACATAAAGGATATGGTGATGCATGTTTAATTGGATGCTATTATTGACATTTCTTTTGCATAATTAAGGTTATTTATTTCTGCTATCCTGTTTGTGTTTATATTTATGCATATTATGGTTGAATGCAAGAAACATGATTGTCTTGATAAGACAAATTATAGGGGTCATTCTAGACTATATAAGGAAAGACTAATAGTGTTGTAGTATATAAAAGGAAGTGTGGCATTGATGACATACAACTACTATGACTTACATTGATAGTTGGACCGAATATAGTATTATTATGCTTATTGAACTTATTGGCTTATTTTTAAAATCATAGCTATGTATAAAATGTTTTTTAAAATTTTTAGAATTCAATTATATAAAATTATTTTTAAATAAATTTTGTTTTGTTTATTTTAATTTTGAATATCTTTTATATCTTATCAATTAATGGGCCAAGTTGGAGAATGTAAGATGATGTGGCCCTTTATTAATTGAATAAGATATATTATGGATTAATTGGATTCTGATAAAAGATATTAGCTAATATTAAATAAAGTTTATATTATATTGAGATATTTTAGGGGATGCCTTTGATGGAAGGAACTATCTTAATAACTTACCCTAGACCCTATGCTCTCGCCTATAAAAAGAACAGGACCTCCTCTAAACCTAAAAAGGTGAACAACCGTGGTGTGTGCATAAGTCTCAATACGTTGTATAAGAGAAAAAGATTACGGTTATTCTCTTGCTCTTCTAAAACCTTCAATTACAGTGGTCCTGTGAAAGGATAAGAAGAGAGGAGGAGTCCAGATCCATTCTAGTTCTCCTTGCAGATTGGTATCTCGACATTATTCAGATAAAAAAAACGGTGCTCTTGAAGATCTAATTGAATCTTAATCAGATGGTATCTAAATGTATGCATCGTAAATAGATATAGTATTATTTGATTTCAATCTTCATATAATAATTTTTTATATAATAATTTACATAATTATAATTTTTATGCTAATTTCATGCAAAAGCTAACGAGTGCACTAATACAATAGCATTATTACATAATCGAGTGATCGAATTATCGATCTAAAATATTTAAGGTTCGCGTTAATACTACTAAACCTATCTGACCTAAAAGTCAACTGGATGGATAGCTGAAAAGAAATTGACATTAATTACGTCTGAAAAGTTTTCGTGTTTTCTGTTTGCTATCTAAAGGATATATGCAACAGAATAAGAATGTACGACAACGTGTTCTATTATCTCAATGTTCATTTTTTTTCTGGTGCTTCTATTTCAATTTCTCAAAATTATGTCAATATCAAAGAAGAAGATTAAAACCAGAAGTATTTTCAATCTCAACAAATTTGTGTGGTACTTTATTGAGCATATCACATCACAGTCAATTCAACATACGTATGCTTGTGTTGTGTACGCGCCACATTTGAGACTGCATTAGCTTTAATTTCCAATTTAATTTACAGGTAAAGATAAAGTTTAAATGATGGCTTTCCTTAGGATCAAGTTTAGTTCATCTGTCTCATGCAAATTAGACGTCCAGCAATAGTATTAGCATCTAAATCTTCAACTGTATATTTCTAAGCAGGCAGGCTAGATGAACTTTCAAAATACACATCTTGAATATAAGTTTCTTCCTCGATGTGTGTATATATAATTGATATGAAAAAAATGAGGACATTTGATCATTACATCAACGATCAATCAAACACTATGTCAACGTCCAACCATATCTACATGTCAACATTGAGGGGTTCATCATCAGTACATAATGTCAACTATCACCCTTGATAGTTTGGATGATACTTTACATCTAGATAATTATCCAATATTTAGTCTAAACTATCCATTACCAAATAATCACCCACTAAATACGTATAAATACATAAATCACTTATAAGAATATTCTAAATATGCTGGTTGAAATCCATATAATATAACACTAGGTATATACTAGTATGACCGTAAAAAATCTCTAATTTGGCACGTTTTATACACAAACATTAAGGTTTGTCACTAAAGATCATATATTAACAAAATTATCACTAAAAATATATTTAATGATGAATGTGATTTATCATTAAAATATCCTCACTAAATCTTTTAGATTTATTGAGTAGTCATGACATTGTCACATAACATCATCATTTTTTTGATAAATTATTATGCTTATAAGAAATAGTATTGTAGTTGATAAATCTTATTACTATTGTCATGAAAATTTTTGTTAGTCAATTCGCTTAACTCAATCGACTCAAGTCGATTTGAGTTTGTTCATTTGACTCAAACTCACTAAACTATAATATGTCTAAAACAAATAAATAAAAAAGATTGCAAGTCCTAAGCCTAAGTCTTCACCAGTTTCCTAGAAGTGAACCCTGAGCTTTCCTTGTTGCCAATGTCAAGATTGCTTAAGTGAATCTTTGCTCACTGCATCATTGAGATCCCCAAAACCGTTGTTGGGTGGTAAAAGTTTAACATCCAACAATCTCTTTTTACGTATTCTCTAGTATTTCTTTGTTACTCTCTCCAAAATTCTGTCGCTATTGCTGGATCCACCATTAGATACAATACTCTTTTCTTTTTGAGTTATCATGTGTTGGTTAGAACTTGAGGTTATATTAATGTGAGATTTCTTTTCAAAAACCTCTATAGATTACTAGAAAGAACGAAATTTGGAGGAGTACACTATCCTCCCAAAACATTCTAAGAGATAACCTCTCCATTGTGGCTAAGTTTAGCCTACAAAATGACTTGCTTTAAGTGCATTAAGTAAACTCAATTTGGTCAGTCCTATTGGCTAATTGTTTGATATCATTTATGATAAACTGAATAGGCCAACGAGCATATGTAGCTCCCATCCCATGAGAATGTTTATAAGATTATTGAAATGTTGATTATATCCTTAAGTGAGTTAGTTCAACCTCTTTGCATACTTAAAACATGCTATCAACACTATCCCTTTAGCGTGAACGGGTGATAATACCACATTGCTGGCAATCCCACTGTGTTACATTAATGTGAGATTTTTTTTTTTCAAAAAAAACTATAGATTACTCATGTTGTAGAATAGAAAGAACAAAACTTGGAGGAGGACAATATCTACCCGAAACATTCCAAAAAATAGCCTCCACTGTTGTGGCCAAGATTGATCAGCTTGTGTACAAAAAAAATGAAGACTTGCTTTAGGCACATAGGTAAACTCAATTGGGTTGGTCCCATTAGCCAATTGTTTGATATCACTTATAATAGACCGAATAGGCTAAGGAACATGTGTAGCTCCCTTGAGGATGTTTATAAGACTACATCAATTTGATCATATCTTTAGGTGACTTAGATTTAGCTGCTTTAGACCTGCAACCAATACTACCCCTTTCGCTTGAATGGGTGATCCCTAATAAAAGATAGGATTTAGTCAGGATTTAGATATGATTTCCCCAACTGAATTAGGAAATCTCGTATGTTAGTTGAGGAAAATCCTTTTTCTCATTATGTATAAATAAACGATGAATGAATCAATTGAGCATTTTCATTAATTCTTCTTATTTCTAACATGGTATCAGAGCCCCTCTCTCTATAAGAGAGACTACCTTTCCTTAACGACAGCTTCTATCATCATTTGTTCGTGGACAACTCCGCTGTGAAACCACAGATACCCAAGGGTCATCCACCGCCATCCTCTCGGACATCATTTGCTTCCTTTGCTCCGAAGGTAACTCTCTCCTCATCGGTGTAGATCTATTTCTTCTAACTGTCAAACGACAGTCTCTCATCGATGTCAAAACTGGAGATTTCTAGTGCATCAACATTCTCTTCCTCCATTGGACCTTGTTGGCTTTCTCAATTCCTCTACCGAAGCATTCTTCTGCACGAGGTCATCTTCCTTATGCACCACCACTGTCGCATCAGCTCCAACAAGCAACGGCATCTTGCCTACCCCATCTGCAGTAGACGATGGCTTCTACACCTGCGCACCGGCGCCATCCCTCCTGCAGCCTCTGTTGCTCTGTTCTCTTTGCTGAGAGTACCTGTGGGCTCTTATCTCTCGGTGCTCTCGAGAGAGCACAACAAGTTCTTTCTCGTTGTCAAACGACGGTAAATCTATGATCGTGGCGCTTCTCTCGCCACTACTCGCCACGTAGCCGCGTTCGTCCTTTGCTACAACCCTTGCTCTTGGCGACATCACCATCAAAGTCAACTATCATCAACGTCAACTACCGGTTTTCACCATGATTGACAACATGACTTTCTTCCTTCAGTTTCATTGACATTGATTCAAGATCGACATCCTTACTTCAAGATCGGCGTCCTTACAAGAGCTCGATCTTGCGGGGGCATGATAAAAGATAGAATTTAGTCAGGATTTAGATATGATTTCCCCAACTGAATTAGGAAATCTCGTATGTTAGTTGAGAGAAATCCTCTTTCTCATTATGTATAAAATGAATCAATGAATCAATTGGGCATTTTCATTACTTCTTATTTCCAACAATCCCGATTTGTTGTTAGCAAATCTCACCACCTTCAAATCATAAGAGTCATCATACATAGCCTATTAGGAAACCCTCCTAGCATCCATTGTTTCTACTAATAGAAACTCTATTTTGAGTTCCCTCAACTTTCTTAGTGAAACAAAATTAGTCATTAGAAGTAGCCACTACCTTCCCCCAAATGGATATATCATTTGGCTTAGCTATTGTGAAAGTGGACATTATTCAAATGCCAACCACAAATATCACAAGGAGGCTGCAATAAGACATCTAAGATAGGTAGTAACAGGCGATCTTAGATTTCCTCCATTAATCCAGGTTCCATTTGCGTAGTCTTAAAAGAACATGAAACCAACTCCAACATCGCATTGAACCTTTCCCATAAATCCAATACAAGTTTATATTAAAAAAAAAATATGGGAGGCTGAGTTAGAAAATAAATTAAATAACAAATATGGAGAAGATTATAATGAAAGATACGACGAAGTATGAAGGCTATTTCATAATACTTTTCATAAAAAAATCTTCAATTTCGGCTTATATGTTTAGATTTCATATCACCTTCTGATCAAGCCAAAAGTTATCATCATTAATGTATTTTTTTCAATAAATAATAAACATTATCCCAACAATGAGTTTTAATAACCCACAACCTATAATCATTAAAATCTTTTTTCTTTTAACCTAAATCTTAACTCTTTTAACAAAACGCAATGGTAGTTGTGATCATGGCTGAGAAAAAAAAGGAGAAACCATAGTAGTGGCAGTTGAGTTGAGGACAGAGGAACAAGAGAAGAAGAATACAAAATAAGACAAGGAAAATATTAAGACAGTTCTCAATCATGCAAGCAGTGTTCTCAATTCTTACTGTGATCACTTAGGGTGATTTTTGATATTATGCACAGTGATGTAATCCTTGTATTTCTGTTATTATTTTGTGATTGTTGCTTAAGTTTTGGGTAAAATACTTTGAGATTTGTCCATTCACTACTTTTATAATATATTTTCTTTGGCTTACCCCATGATTTGTACCCTTTGTGTTGGAGGGGTTATCCATGTAATCTTAGTATTCTATTTGATTGTGATTTATCTTTAATTTTACTATGTGTTACGGTCCATTAGTATTTGTTATAGTCTACTAGTATTTGTTTATACATAAAGTTCTTTTTATCTCAGTAATTGGTATCAGAGCAAAGTTTTGGTGGTATTTAATCTTTGTATTTGAATATGGAGGTTGGTAGTATTTCTCGCATGATTAACTTGAATGGAAATAATTGGATGATATGAAAATCAAGAATGAAAGATCTCTTGTATTACAATGATTTGTATGGACCTTTACAAGGGGATATGCAAAACCCACAACTATAATAGATGATAGGTGGAATAGGTTAGACTAAATACTGGTTGAGCTTATTTGACAATGACTCGATGATAATATATTTCACTATGTTTCTATTGAAAGTTATGATAGTATTTTTCACTATGTTTAAAAAATATCTATAAAAGAAAAATGGTTGGCAACAATATTTTTTTTTATCAGAAAACTTATTATTGAGCATTTAAATGAAATGCATAGTATCACTAACCAGTTATCCTTTATAAAAATATCTCTCGATGATGAGTTGCAAGTATTGTTACTTCTCATTTCATCGCTAGATTATTGAGAGACACTAGTGGTTTCCTTCAGTAATTCTGTGTTGAATTGTGTTATCACTATTAGCCAAGTAACAAGTAGTTTATTGAATGATCAGTTGAAGATAAAAAATTTAATTATATCTCAGATTGATTCATAAGCACTTGTCTCAAATAACAAAGGAAGATCAAAGTCAAAGGATAGAAGTGGTTCATGCATAGGTGGAAGCAAGTTAAGATTAAGAAATATTTATCACAATTGTGGTAAGAAAGGATATTACAAAAATCAATACAAGTAATCAAAGAAGAGCAAAAAAAAAAGTGGAGCCTATAAAGTCGAAAGAGAATACCATAGCTACAGTGAAGGGTACTGACTATTTTATCTTATAGATATTTTTTCTTGTGTATATCAGGATCTCGAGTGGCTGATTGATATAGGTGCTTCTTACCATACTACACCATGAATGAAGTTCTTTGTTACATATATGTCTAAAAGTTTTTGTGTTGTCAAGATAGACAACTATGTCATGGTAAACATCATTGATATAGGTGATATCCATATAAAGACAAAACTTAGCTACAAGTTGGTGATTAAGTATATGAGGCATATGATTGACTTAAGGTTAAATTTAATTTCAGTTGAAAAGCTAGATGATGAAGATTTTGATAGCAGATAGGTTGAGGATAAAGCTTGTGGTGAGTAATTGAATATTACAGAAAAAAAACCTCAGTATAGAGTTGTGGCATATGTGACTGAGATACATGAGCAAGAAGGGGTTACAAGTTCTTTCCAAGAGAGAGATATTATCAAACCTTAAAGGTACATGTCTAAACCCTTATATTGATTGTTTGATTGTCAAACAATATGAAGTTTCCTTTGCTAGTCCCACTTTGTTTAAAAATATATATGTCTTGGGCCGTGTCTATACAAATGTATATGGTCATTTGAGGACAAAAACTCCAAGTGAATCTATTAATATTTCTAGTATCAGTGGTACATTTTATTTTATCACCTTTATATATGATTTTTCCAGAAAAGTTTAGGCCTATACTATAAAGATCAAATATCAAGTTATTAATGTTTGCAAAGAGTTTTATGTCAAAATTGAAAGAGAGATAGAAAGGTAATTGAAATACATAAGATTAGATAATGATGGTGAGTACACAAGATTATTTAATGATTATTGTAGGTCATATAGCATTTAACATAAGATGACAATGTCTAGCATGCCTTAGTATAATGCAGTTACAGAGAGGATGAACCACACTATCATAGAAAATATCAGATATATACTTTCATAGGTCAAACTACATAAAAAGTTTTTGAATGAGGCATTGAGGACTATAGTTGATGTGATCAACTTGTCATCCTATATAGCTCTAGATGGTGATGTTATAGAGCTTGTATAGTTAAGGAAAGATATCTCCTATAGAAACTTGAGAGTGTTTGATTGTCATGTATTTGTATATGTTCTAGACATTAAGAGGTCCAAGTTGGATGGTAAGACAAATGAATGCATTTTTTTTTTGCTGCTCACATAATCAGTTTGGTTATAGGCTTCATAATTTAAAAAAATTAAAGATGTTTAAAAGCAGATATGTGATCTTTTTTGAGGATCAAACCCTTGAGGATTTGAAGAAGAAGACACTAGCCAAAACTTTTGCAAAATGATTAGTACACTCAATTACTTCTCTAGTATATCAGGGTAATAGGGGAAATATGTAGGAAGATGGTATTGAGGCCAATGTTAATCTACCTACAGGACATGTTAAGCATGAAGAAGATGAGGAGAAATTTTCCACAGAACCTCAATTGAGAAGGTCTTCTAGACAACATCAACCTTCTAAAAAATACTCTACAGATGGGTATGTGATGCTTACTGATACAGATAAACCAGAGAGTTACCATCGAGCAATTGAAAGTCAACAAAAAAAGAAGTGGCTTGTTGTTATGTAGGAAGATATGAATGCTCTATGGAAGAATCACATATATGATTTGGTATAACTACCAAAAAGAAGTAAGGCCTTCAAGAATAAGTGGGTTTTTAGGTTGAAGACTCAAGAACTTTGTTCTCAACTAAAGCACAAAATTAGATTAATTATGAAATACTTTGGTCAAAACGAAGGTATTAACTTTGAAGAGATTTTTTTCTTATGTTGTTAAAATGTCTTATATTTATGTTGCTCTTGGTATTGCTAATAACTTGGACTTGGAGGTTGAGCAATTAAAAGTGATGACAACTTTCTTTCATGATAATTTAGAGGAGAAAATTTATATAGAGTAACTAGAAGGCTTAAAAATCAAAGGTAAATAAAATCTTATTTACGAGTTAAGAAAGAGCTTGTATTGGCTTAAATAAGCTCCAAAATAATAGTACAAAAAGTTTAATTCATTTATGGTTAAAAATAGATACAAAAGAATGGCTTCAGAGCATTATATATATATATCAAACGATTTGGTAAAGATTTTATTATTCTCTTACTTTATGTTAATAATATATTTATCCTTAGGAAAAATATATCTATAATTGATAGGTTAAAGAATGAATTGAGTGAGTACTTTTCAACGAAGAATATAAGGCTAACAAAGCAAATACTAGGCATACAGATTTCTGATGATAGAAAAAAAAAGAGATTTAGTTATCATAGAAGAAAAACATCGAGAACATATTTGAGCAATGCACAGTTGGTTCTCCTCTTTCATGTCACTTCAAGTTGTGCTAAGAGTAGAGTCCGTCAAGTGATGATAAGAAAGAGAAAATGCAAAATGTTCTTTACGCTTCAGCAATTAGAAGTTTAATATACATATATATGAGGCCGGACATCACATATGTAGTGAGTATTGCTAACAGATTTCTTGCAAATCAATACAAAGACTACTGGGTAGTAGTAAAGTGGATATTTAGATATCTTAAATGGAACTCTACAGTTTGTTTAAGCTTTAGAGGTGGATCACATGTGTTGATAGGTACATAAATATAGATGTGGTAATAGATATTGATACGAGAAAGTTTACATAAAGTTTTGTATTCACTTCTGCAGGAGCTATGTCATAGCAATCCAGATTGCAAAGGTGTATTACTCTCTTGACCATAGAGGCAGAATATATTACTACTATAAATATTTGAAAAGAAATATTATAGATGAAAGAATTCTTATAAGAATTGAGACTGAAATAGAAAAATTATGTGGTATTATGACAACTAGAGTACCATCTATTTATGTAAGAATATAATATTTAATTCCAAGTTAAAATATATAAATGTCAAATACTATTAAGTTGGAAATATACTTGAAGATAAGATGTTGCAACTTCAAAAAATTAACACAGATGATAATGAGACAAACATGTTAATAAAGATTTTACTGAAAGAAAGGAAGAAGATATAATGATGGCTGGTCAACATGATTTTACACTGAGTCATTGGATAACCTTCCTTCTGGGTTGAAGGGGAAGGTTATTGGGTGCATGGCCCATTAGTTCAGCCCATAATGTGCTTCAATAACCCACAACCCATAGCTATTAAAACTCTTTTTATAACATAAACCCGAACTCTTTTAACCTAGATATGTGGCAGCTAGGGCTAAAAAGAAAAAAAGATAGTGACAGATGTGAACGTGGTTGAGGAAAAGAGCAAAATTATAGCAGTGATAATTGAGGGCACAGGAACAAGAGAAGAAAAAAAGAAAAGAAGATAAGAAAAATAGAGGTAGTTCTCAATCATCTACACGGTGTTCTTATCTCAAGTTAGATCAGATTTGTAACAGGTTCTTATTTTAATCAATTAAAAAGATTTTGGATATTGTGCATGATGATGTAACTCTTGTATTCTTGTTATTCTCTTGTGATTGTTGTTTAAGTTTTGGGCAAGAAACTTCGAGATTTGTATGTTCATTATTTTTATAGTATATTTTCTTTGATTTATCATGTGATTTTTACCTTTCGCTTTAGAGAGATTTTTCATGTAAATCTTAATATTTTATTTGATTATGATTTTTGTTTAATTTTGATACCTGTTATGATATGCTAGTATTTATTCGTATACAAAGTTCTTTTTCTATCCCATCAGTCAAATGTGGCACCTCTACTTAGTGTAAAAGACCAAACTAAAAATCTTTCTTAGGAAGATAATTATAAATATGAATGCCAAAAATCCTACAAACTAAGGGGATGAAAATACAAACTAAGATCATGCAATTTTTCAGAATAACCTTGGATGAAATATGAAACTTTATCAAACTAACATATGAAACCAGTATTGGCATAAGTAGGCTATTTAGAGAAAGAAAAACTATCTACCCATAGATCATCCTAAATTCTAATCTTCCCAAACTCTAGTAGTTTCACCATTGCTAATAAGCCTCTGGAATCCCACTCTCAAATTTTTCCAACTAAGAGATGCATTAGTTTTGTAACAATCTATGTAAGTGTTCACTGTCCTAAATTTAGAGGTAAGAAGCTTAATCTGTAGATTACTCTCCTTATTCAAGAATTAAAGGAGTCTCTTAGCACCAAACTCTAAGTCCCAATTAATTAGTAAAGCTTAAACCCTTTGGAATTAGGAAAATTCTTTTAAAAAAATATTTAGCAGATTTGGACAAGTAATGAAGGATTTAACTAGAAGCCTTAGAATTCAATAATGAGTAGACAAGAATGACATTGATAATTGATTTGATAAGAACCAACTTGCTAGTTTAAGATATGTAATTCTAATACCAATCTTAGATTTTGTTCAATACCTTGTCCATAAGGTCCTATTGAAGGGAGATAAAGATTTTATCTTGGGAAGTATAAATTCCAAAGTCCTTACAAGGCCAGGACCCGTCCTTAATATCAAGAAACTCACAAGTAAAATGTTTGATAGATGGGTTACACTGTTTTGAAAAACATAGTTTAGATTTAGCCTTGTTGATACTAAGATTAGTGAGGGTGGAATAAAACCCTAGCAGATTTCTTAAGTATAGGTCTTAGGATTAACTCTTGTTGATACTAAGATTAGTGAGGGTGGATTAAAACATTAACAGATTTCTTAAGGAAGTATAGGTTTCTGGATTGACTTTAAATGCAATGAGAATATTATCAGCAAATATCAAATAAGAGACCTTAAGCCTTTTGATATTGAAAGAGGCGAAGAGATTATGCCCCACCAAATTATTGAGACTAGATAGTAATTGTTGACTAAAAATGAACTCAAAGCATAACAAAGGGTCCCCTTGTTTAATATCTTGATGATCCCAAAATCAATCAGATTGTTTGTCATTACCGAAATAGGTGTATCTAGGATAAGGTATACACTCTTTGATCTAGTCCACGATGAGGCTAGAGAATACTATTTTAGTAAAGATTTTCCTAATAGTAGCCCAAGAGATGCTATTATAAGCTTTGGATAAGTTAAGTTTCATAAGAGTTAAAGGGTATTTTCTTTTGCTCTTGGCTATACTACATGTATGCCTATTAGCAATCATAATATTATGATCAATATTATAACCTGAGACAAAGGCTGATTCGGCCTGAGATATCAAAGAGTTTAGAAAATACTTCACTATGTTAGCCAAAACTTTAGTTAGGATCTTATACATGACATTGTATAGGGCTATGGGTTTCTAGTTCTCAACTTTGAATAAATCACCCTTATTTGGAAGGAAAACAAGGAATGTCTCTCCCTAATTACAAGAGAAGTGGTTGAGTTAGATGAGATTATTGAAAGCCTTTAGCAAATCATTCTTAACTATATCCTTAAAAATGTTAGTAAATCTTAGTAATATGACTACCTGGGCTCTTTTGCTGATCCATAAGAGAGATGGTCATGTGAATATCGTCCAGATTAAATGGTTTACTAAGAGATTGGCTCTCATTCACCATAATTCATGGAAGGCAAGAGAGCCTATTCTATTTATCTATATCGTTACAATGTCTTTGTGCTCAAAATATAATGATTTCATTGTTAGACTTTAGGATTTTTCTATATTTAGTATTAAGGGATAAAATTAACCTTTTTCATAGCCTTGTGAAAGAATTGAGTATTTTAATCCTCATCACCTAGCCAATGAATTTTAGCTTTAACCTACCAAGGTTTATAATTCTAATGGGATCAGGTGACTAATTTATTTTGGAGAATCTAGATTTGGACACACTCGGTAGAAGAAAGGAGACAAGAAGCCTACCCACCAAGGCTTTCCATCCTAATCAGGCATTATTACAACAATCGTATTTATAGGTAAGAGAGTCCATAGGATCAAGAGTATAGTGGCCCAAACACTTTGAATTAAGTCAAGAAAACTCTGTGTTTTAGGCCTACTGGATCATAAATCTAAACCAAAAAGGCTAACTAAATATAAATATTAATAAACCTATGATAATTTAACAAGAACTATGTCTAAAGGAGAACAAATATGAGAAGGATTGATGCGGTTATTGCAGTGAAATGAGAACCTTAAAAACGAAGACAAAAAAAATTTATTATTGAACATAAAATCACAAAAGCTAATAATTGGATTGTTTAAAGGAAAAGGTCGACTACCAAATTTGTCACTTAGATAATAAATATGCTATGATAATTTGTTAAAAATGCATGTTATCAAATTGAGACCAAAGAGGATTGTAAGAAGAAATCACGATACTAGCATAAATAGAAGATAGGAGCCATGGGGGTCTATCTTCTTCTTAAAGAATAAGAAAGCTAAGTTGTGTGATCTTACAAATTATTGATGCCCTCAAATTGTCTTTGTGCCATGCTACCAGAATACCATTGTTTGACCTTTGGCCTCATCGAAAGCTCCATACTGTGCACATTCAAGTCATTTAAGAAACTTCACGGATGCATCCTTTTGCAAATAAGTTTTCAATAATATTATTATTGACAAATCATATCAGTTAATTAACATCCTACTATTTGCTTTCCTTATACCCCTATAATTCCATGACAAATTATGTACAGAATTAAGAGAAAATGTCAATATCGATCGACGTCCTCTTCATGAGGAGGATAACTATTTGAGCAGCCCATCCTCTTTTTCTTTCGTCTATGACATAAAAATTTGACGATAGCAAACTTCTTTGAAGAACATTGCAATGAGACTTACGGTCACCCTTGTACATGCTCTAATCGAGATCTACCTCCTCTATCAAGAACTCTTATGCTCCCTCCTCTCCATCTTCAGCAATCTTCCTGGATACTTCTATTGCCTTACCTACCACGCCATCGAATTCCACTACACACCAAGTGGGCGAAGACCCCTTGGATCTCGATAGGAAACTCCTTGCTTTTCAACCTTGAAGGAGAACTAGGCAGTCTTCTGTTCCGCTCCACTCGGTAACGGGCTCTGGGCCTCTTTACTGAGCACTACAAAAAGGTTGATAAGAGGATAGAGATGAGCAAACCTTTGCCTTTACTTTTCTCATTTGACACTTCACAAGATTCCCAAAATACTACTTAAGATGAAAAGTTGGGATTTGACTGGTCTTTCTCTAATAAAAAGCCTTGCCCCACTATTATTTTCAATAATGATGGTATATTTTTTATAGCTAGAGTAAGATTGCTCGTATATGGTAATGGATATTATTTTATTTGTTAGGATCAATTGGTACTAAGAAGGGAGTGAATTAGTACATATATAAATTCTCGTTTTAACAAAAAACTTTTCACTTGAAACAAGATAATGAAATTCAAAGATTTTTGTTCAAGTAAAGCAATCCAATCTTATAGAGAAATGCTAAGTTTATTGCTTAAAGACGACTCAATAAAGAACAAGTAAATTCGAATAACGAGATAGGTAATGTCATAAATAAAGTGCTTAATTTTGAAACCTTGCTTTCAAAACATAAATAAAATCGGAAGCGTCAATAGAAAAGTAATGAGCAAGATAAGCAAAGAGAACTCACAGTTTTATAGTGGTTCGGCACCAATCAACCTATGTCCACTCCCGAGTCCTCCTCTTTAAGGCACACTGATGTCCACTACCAATCTTCTTTGGGTGAAGACCGAACCCTTACAATCTTACAAGGGAGATAAGATTACAACTCTTTGATCACTCCCTTACCTCTTTTCTTTTTTTTATAATTCACACATATTTTTTCATAGAATTTATTCCCAAAAAGTGTTGTATAAAATGTAAGAAAACTTGAAGTATTTATAGGCCCTAAATGACTTCAGAAATTGGAACCAAACTTCAAATATACCTGAAAAATCCGAGTACAAGCAGTTCAACCGTCGGCCTGGGCGGGTTAACTACTGGCTTGGGTGAGTCAACTACTGAAAGTACCCAGAATCCAGGGTACGGGCAGTTTAGCCACCCGAAATCCTGGGCGGCGGTGGTACACCCACCGCTCACCGACGGTTCAACCGTCGGGAATCTCGGAAAAGTAATTTCCTTCACTTTTTTAATTCCAACTTGAACCACATGTTGACTAATCCTCTGGTCAACCAATTTAGCTCAATCTTAGCTCAATCAAACCTTTTTAGTGAACTTGGTTGCCTCTTTGAGATGATTTGGATTCCTTCTAAATCATACTCATTTAGGACTCAATCTTAACCTATGACTTAAAGATTATAACCAAACATGACCACTAAGCTTATGACCTCACTCTCGTAATCTGGCAACCTCCAACATTCCCACGGCAGGTCTCATGGTCTTCCTCCAGCGATCTCCCGACGTGCTCCTAGTGATCTTCCTGATACCTTCGGCGAAGTCCTAGCAAACTCTCGATGAGCTCCTGTTGTGTTGTCCAAACCTTAGCCCGATGCCTAAGCTTGATCCTAGGTCCATGTCTGATCTATAATTACTTTTTACTATCGTGGTTAACATGTACGATGCTAACTATAACTTAATTAATTATAATTATAATGGCCAATACATCACTTTAAGACATTCTCAACTCTTGACAATCTTCTGACGAGTCTTTGTCTTCTTCTGGTAAACTCCCTTGCACCATCCTGGCAAGCTCTCGATATCTAGTATGAGCACCCGATGCACTCCAGGTGAGTTTCTAATCATATCATTCGAACCTCGGCCAGATGGCTGGAGTTGACTTTGGCCAAACCTCTTATTGTAATAATCTCTCTATCATAGTTGATCCTGCATCAATTAACTCTAATAATTTTGTTAGATCAAACACTCATCAATTAATTTCATCATTAAAATATGAGATTCAACAATCTCTTCCTGTTTTATAATGACAATTAATTGATGACAGGAATTAGTCCTAACTCCCCCTAAATCTATGTCACAATAAAGAAAACTTAAATTCAAGAGAACAACACCCTCTTGAATTCAAGTATCATGAAATAAATCATATTCCAAGCAAATTTCAACACGAATTTGCATCAAGTCATCAAATTCTAAATTTTAAAAAGAATTATGCATCCATATCCAAGATATCTATGTATATGATCAATATCATGTGTCATCAATGTATATCATTAATATCATGTGTCATCAATATATATCATCAATATCATGTGTCATCAATGTATATTTCTTCCCCTTTGTTATCAACAAAAAGATGACATATAAGGCTAAGGATTTTAAGGCACATGAGTTTTTACTCCCCTTTTGTAAAATATAGCATGAATCATAAAGAATTTTTTTTCTCTTGTAAAAAAAGGAAGGAAAATAAGGGAGGAGTTGTAAAACATTATTAAGTATAGCTCTCAATTTTTTAGAGGTGAATTTCAAATATAAGTTCAAAGATCCAATATATTCAAGAAGATTAAAAAATGTAGGAGCTACTCATGCATTTAAAATCATCTTATGTAATTTCAAACAAGTGTAGCAAATAAATCCATAAAGCAACAAAATATCATGCAAATTTTCTCCCCTTTTTGTCAACAATAAGATAAAGAACATGGAGAAAGTTTTTTAAAATATTATCACAAAAAGCTTAATCTCATGAAATTTATAGTAGCAATTCATATATTTTCATGATTTAGCATTCTTAACAAAAAAATTTTAAAAGAAAGTTTTAAATTCGAATATGATTTAGCTTAACCTCAATCTTGTAGATATAAGATTTTAAAAGAAAAATTCGAATATGAGCTCAACAAATCTTTCTTATATAAATTTTAAGAAAATATAGTAAATAAATCTAAACAATAACAAATAATTATCTTCATGTAGATTTTCTCCCCTTTTTATAAATAATAAGGCAAAATCAAGATAGAGAAGTGAAAAACATCACAAAAATACTTAATTTTATAGATGTAAATTTTGAAATCTAAGAAAAATCAAGAGCTACCCATGCAATTTAATTCATCTTATATAAATTTAAAGGAAAGCATCAAATCAAGCAAATCATGCATTTTGTATGTAAATTTTGATAAGAAGTGTAATTTATAAAGGCCAAGAAATCCAAAAGATCAATATGATGGTAAATCAAGCTTAAGCTTGTCGTATATGTTTTAAAATTCTAAATTTTTTTCTTAGCAAATTGTTCCTCATCCAATGCCATAATATATCAATTTTCTTCAAATCATATTCATAATTTTATCTTCCCTTTTGTTATTGTCAAAAAAGAAATATGATTGCATAATTTCTTCGTAACATCCAAATTCAGCCAATAAGTAAAAAGAGATTATGTCATTAAAAATAAAATTAAATCTCAAAGTACTAAAAGACATGATTTTTTTAATAAATCTCTCCCCTTTTTCCTTCATAAATAATGAAAATAAGTCTTAGGGGATTAGATACTCTTGATTCATTTAAGATAAATCTTAAAATACCTAATTCATTTAGATAAGTATTTTTAATAAAATAAAAGAAAGATCTTGATAAAATTCTTAATTATAATTATTAATATCATAAATCTCTCTTTTATTAAAAAGAGAAAATTATAGAAATTAAACATGATTCATGAAGGATAAAGTCAAGGAATCAAGAAAATGTTCGTGATAAAATAAATCTCTTTTTAACTTATCATAAATTTAAGAAATATTAATTTTGGTGATAAATTATATCATTTGTGAGTTATAAAATAAATCATGTCAAGAAATATATTAATATCAAAAGACATGATTTAATTTAATAAATCTCCTCTTAGATGATAAAATAGAATCTTAAGAGATCAAAGAAGAGTTTTTCATAAAAATATCAAATTATAAATATCAAGATCATTAGTTAATTTTAAGAAAGAAAAAATAGAAGATCTTGATTTATATATATATATGAAACTTCTTTGAACAAACTTGATTTATATAAGGGTTTCAAGTTTTGAGTTCTTAAGTTGTCAAAATTATGATTTAAGTTATGAAATCATTAAGATGTCAAAAAGTTTGAGTAGATTTATCAATCCCTTTTTATAATAAAATCATTTGAAAATATATCCAAATCATCATCAAAAATCACTTTTCGGAAGATTTCAATAAAGTTAACATGTATTAGAAAATAGCTAAAATTTTCTAATTCATTTTTATAGTTAAATAGATTCAACAATAATGGTATCGATTTGTCTCTTGTTGAAATATTGATAGGATAAATATTTTCAAGAAGAATTGTCCTCTTTTTAGTTATTTTTTCAAGAATATTTTTTAAATCAATGAATTTTTGATTAAAACTATAAGACAAATATCATTTCAAAAGGAATTGTCAAGGTTATTACTATAATACATCAAAATGATAAAATATCTTCAAAACAAAAATTAAACCTATCTCAATTTCAACTTTTAAATGAGTCTAACTCTTTACACATAGTGCAAGGAGTTGACAAACTCATTTCTAAATTCAAAAGTAATATATCATTTAACAACAAATATTCTTAACAACTATTCAATCATTTAAATCAATCATTCAATAATGATATTTATAAGCTAACTTAGTCAAAACACCATAATATTTAAGTCATTCAACAATAGCCTTTGGATTTAAACCAACATCCAAGCTAATGATTTTGAACCTATCATTCAATTATAATCATCATCAAAATCTTTCTTTCATAAATTTAAATTTAGATAAAGTCTCTAATTCATTTTTATATTAGCATGCCAAAGTTAGAGCAATCAAGATCAATGAGTTATCCAAAGATTCATTACCAATGATTTTATTTTAATAATTTTTGTTATTACTTATGCTAGTGAGCTTTGAAAGAGTATTAGATCTCAAGTCATATACCTTGAACATCTACTTTCAAAATATTACTTAGTGCTCCTAGCCTTGTTATGAGATAAGTTTATATTATGTGAGGTTTCGATTTAGATACCTATTTGAGTTTGGGTCCTTCATGATATGTTTTTTCTATTTTCTCTAATAGATTTAGGTTGTTTATGATTCTTTTAGGAATTCAAATTAATTTATGTGGACTATGATTTCTAAATAAATATTTGTAGGCTTTATGTCCTAATTTTTCGTAAAAATTAAACTTGATTCTTGGTGACAAATTTAAGGTAGATCCTTTAACAAAAATAGTTAGTTTTTGTTAAATGTTACCAACAAAACCTATGTCATTTCTTCTATTAATATGACTCTTATTGACAAGGATCATATTTAGGGATTTGTTCCTAATTTTAATTTTTTTTAATATTATCTTAAGTATGATATTCTATTCTTTAACATTATCGAGTATATCACATTTAAAACATGGGTTATGTGATACTAATGAATCATGCATTTCATCAAGTCTACTAACTGACAAATCAGGATCATTCTTAAGTATCTTAAAAGATTTGCTAAGTTTTCTAAACTAATTAAACTGTTGAATCTCGGATTTTGATGATGAGATCAATTGATGAGTATTTATCTAACATGTGTGTTAGATGAAAAATTACATGTCTAACTATGATAGGAGCAATGGAGTTACAACTAGATAATGGGCCAAGATCAAGCTTAGACATCAGGTTGGGTTCAGATGATGCAGTGGAACCTCACCGGGAGTTCACTAGGAGATTCCCCAAAGGGATTGGGAAGATCACTGGGAACAAGCTGGGAGATCACCGGAAGAAGACCATAAAACTCACTGTAAGAATGCTAGAGGGTGTCGGATTAGGTAGGAGTTAGGTCTTGTTTAAACTTATTGGTCATTGAGTCGTAGTTAGAGTTTGAGTCCTAATTGAATTAGATTTGGAAGGAATCTAAATCAACTCAATGAGGCAACCAGGTCCACCATGGGGTTTGATTGAGCTCAGGTTGAGCCCAATCAGTTGGCTAAAGAGTTCATCAATATCAGGTTCAATCTGGAATTAGAAAAGTGGAGGGAACTACTTTTTCAGAGATTTCGGTAGGTAAACCGCGGTAAGCGATGGTTGGACTACCCATACCCTAGAAATAGGGGGGCGGCCAGTAGCTGTCGATGGGTAAACTGCCCATACCCTAGAAACTGGGTGGTTGAACCACCTAGGATAGACAAGTAAACTGCCCGTACCTAGTTTTCGAGTGACTGACAACAAGTAAACCGCTCATATCTTATTTTTTTTGGTAAAAGGCTCCAAAAATTTGAAGCCACTTGGGGCCAATAAATACCCCAAGTTTTCTTTCACTTCATACAGAACAATTTTGGGGATTACGTTATGTAATAAAATTATATGTGATTTGTAAGAAAAAGAAAAGGGGAAAGGAGGGAGCTTAGAGTTAGAAAATTCTTAAGTCTCTCTTGTAAGCTCAAGTGTAAGGGTTTAGTCTTCACCCAAAGAAGATCGATAGTGGATGTCGGTCTGCCTCAAGAAGGAAGACTCGGGAGTGGACATAGGCCGTTGGTGCCGAACCACTATAAAACTTGTGAGTTCTTTCTTTGCTTTTATTACTTATGAATTTTGTATTGACGCTTCCGATTAAATTTACTCTTTGAAAGTAAAGCTTTCACATCAAGCACTTCCCTTCAACATTACTAACCTTTCAGGTTTGCTTATTAACTTAGCAATTTTCTCACTTGTTTTACTTGAACGAAAAGCTTTGGATTTCCTATCTTGCTTTATGCAAAAAGCTTTTATTTAAAATAAAAAACTTACACTTACACTAATTCAACTCTCTCTCTCTCTCTCTCTCGCTCGCCTCTCCTCCTCCTCCTCTTAGTGTCAATTGATCCTAACATGATATCAGAGCAAGATATTTACTCTTTGGATTAACACCCACTTGAGTATATGACTTGTTTTGGCATGAATGAGAGGTATTTAATCTCACATGTTTAATGGGATGGTTTACACGTATTGGAAGACAAGGATGCATATTTTTCTTATCTCTTTGGACCTTGATCTATAGAGTATTGTTGAGAATGGATTTGAAAATTTTTCCAAGCTAATGAATGAGCTACATGATTTGGAAAGGAAGAATTTTTCTTTAAATGTAAAGGCTGTGAATATCTTATTTTGTACTCTTGATAAGAATAAGTTTAATCATATTTCTGTTTGGGAATCAGCTTTTGATATTTGGCACACTCTAGAAATCACACACGAGAGGACTAGTAGAGTAAAAGAATCTAAGATAAATATTTTAGTTTATAACTATGAGTTGTTTTAAATGAAACTAAGTGAGTCCATTGGAGATATGTATACCCGTTTCATGGATATCGTCAATGGCCTAAAAGCACTTGAAAAATATTTTTCAAGTTTTGAATTAGCTAGTAAAATTTTGAGATCTTTACCTAAAAATTAGGATCCTAAAGTAACCACTATTCAAGAGTCCAAAGAATTAAATAATTTGTATCTTGAAGAATTGATTGGCTCGCTTATGACAAATGAATTGAATTGTAAAGCTTATTATGAGCTTGATGAACCCCTTCCAAAGATTAGGAAGGATTTAGCACTTAGGACAACAAATGACTCATCAAGTGAAACCTCGAGTGATAAGGACCTTGATATTACTTTGTTATCAAGAAAATTTAAAAAATTTAAAAAAAGAAACAAAAGCTATAAAAATAAAAAAGAACTAAAGAAGGATAATGTTATATGCTGTGAATATAAAAGATTGAGACATTTTAAAAATGAATGTTCTTATTTGAAGAAGAAGCCAACACACAAAAAAGAAAGCACTTTCGACTACTTGGGATGATTAGAGCTCTTTGGATGAGGAAGATAACTCCAAAAAAGAAGTGGCTAACTATACTTTAATGATGATCGAAGATGAGATTAGTGAGCCTTTAAATATTTTATTTTTAGAATTATTAAATATGTTTCGTGATTTGTTCGATGAGTTTAAAAAACTTAGTAAGTCTTTTAATTGCTTAAAGTTGATCATGATTTATTAGTTAAAAGACTTGACATAATGCATCATTCATTAGTCTCACATAATCCATGTTCTAGATTTAATATGCTAAATAATGTTAAAGAAGAGAATTGCATCCTTAAGACAATACTAGAGAAATTTAAAATAATGAATAAATCCCTAAATATGATCCTTGCTAATAAGGGTTATATTAATAATAGAAATGGCATAGGCTTTGTTGGTAATGTTCAACAAAAGCCAACTATCTTTATAAAAGGACCTATATTAAATATGCCACTAAAAATCAAGTGTAATTTTTGTAGTAAATTAGGACATAAGGTAAACAAATGCCTATTTAGAAGATGTAGCCTGCATCAACTTGTATGGGTTCCCAAGAGAACTTTATACAACAACAAACAATTAGAAAAAAAAGATAAAGTTCTTTACGAAGGACCCAATGTAAAATGGGTACCTAGACTAAAAATATCTTTCTTGTAGATTTGTCTCCAAACTAAAGCTAGGAGCACCAAATGATATCTTGATAGTGGATGCTCAAGGCATATGACCGGAGATCTATCTTATTTTTATAAGCTCACTAGCTTAAGTGAAGAAGTTGTTACCTTCCGAGATAACAACAAGGGTAAAATCATTGGAAAAGGAACAATAGGTAACACATTAAACTTCTTGATTGAAGATTTGTTATTAGTTAATGGCTTGAAACATAACTTGTTTCGTATTAACCAATTATGTGATAAAGGATATGTGGTTAAATTTTAACCTGATGCTTGTATAATTGAATTACCATGCAAAAATAAATCCTTAATTGCTTTAAGAAACAACAATATATACACCATAGATATTGAAAAATTTTGTAATGAAACTTATTTTTTGGCTTTGAATGATGACACTTGGATTTGACATAAAAGACTAGGTCATGCTAGCATGAAACTTTTAAATCAAATTTCTACTAAGGAACTAATAAGAGACTTATCTAATCTTAAGTTTATCAAAGACAAAGTATCTAATACGTATCAATTAGGGAAATAAATAAAGAGTAGCTTCTTTAAGTTAGAAAATCAAATAAGCACCTCTAGACCACTTCAATTGATAAATATAGATTTATTTGTATCAATTGACATTATAAGTTTAGGTAGTAGAAAATATGCTTTTGTTTTAGTAGATGACTTTAGTAGATAAGACCTATTTATTAGCACATAAAAGTAATACATTTAAATATTTTATAAAGTTTTTTAAAATTATTTAAAATAAAAAAGGATGCATGATTTCTTTAATACAAAGTGATCATGATAGAGAATTTCAAAATAATGATTTTTAAAATTTTTATGATTTGAATGGGTATATCCATAATTTTTCTACTCCACGAAATCCATAATAAAATAGAATAGTAGAAAGAAAAAATATGAGCTTACAAGAAATTGCTAGAACAATGTTGAATGAACATAGACTACACAAATATTTTTGGATCGAAACCGTTAATATGACATGCTATGTTTTAAATAGTGTTCTTGTAAGACCATTAATCACTTAAACTCCTTATAAATTATGAAATGGTAAAAAACTTAATATTTTGTATTTTAAAATATTTGGTTATAGATGTTTTATTTTAAATATAAAAGATGATTTTTTAGAAAAATTTGATGCAAAATCTGATGAAGGCATTTTTCTAGGTTACTCTTCTATTCCAAAAGCTTATCGTGTTTTCAATAAAAGAATATTAGTAATAAAAGAATCCATTCACGTTATTTTTAATGAGTTTTTTGAACTTAAAAAGATTGATTTTAATGATGAAATTGATCGTGATATTATGAATTTAAATAATAACACTCCTAAAAGTAATTTGGATGTATTTACCTCTAATACCTTATCCAAGGAATGGAAGCATACAAATGATCATCCCAAGGAACTTAGAATAGGAGAAACATCAAACAAAATTCAAACTCGGTCTTTTTTTAGAGATTTTTATGTGAATACTGTATTTCTTTCTCAAATCGAGCCAAAATGTATTGATGAGGCCCTAAGAGATGATTCTAGGTTAATGCAATGCATGAAGAGCTTAATCAATTTGAGAGAAATGAGGTATGAGAGCTTGTTCCTAAACCTAATGATCATTTAGTGATTGATACTAAATGGGTATTTAGAAACAAGTAAAATAAAAATGGTATCATGATTAGAAATAAGGCTATATTAGTGGCCAAAGATTTTAACGAAAAAGAAGGAATCGATTATGATGAAACATTCGCTCCCGTGGCTAGACTTGAAGCCATAGGATGCTCCTTGCTTTTGCATCTTTTAAAAATTTTAAGTTACTTCAAATGGATGTTAAAAGTGATTTTCTAAATGGTTTCATATCCAAGAAGTGTATATTGAACAACCCCCGGGCTTTGAAAATAATCTTCTTTCTAATCATGTTTTAAAACTTACAAAAGCTCTGTATGGATTAAAAACAAGCCCCTCTGACTTGGTATGAAAGACTTAGTTCTTTTCTTATTTTAAATATTTTTTCTAAAGTTAAGGTTGATACTACATTATTTTTTAAGCATTTTTATAATGATCTTCTTGTTATTCAAATTTATATTGATAATATCATTTTTGGATCTATAAATGAATCTTTATGTGTTGCTAAAAAAATGAGCCAAAAGTTTAAAATGAGTCTTATGGGTGAGTTAATATTTTTCTTAGGATTACAAATAAAATAACTAGATTATGGTATTTTTATTTATCAAACTAAATATATCCTAAACTTGATAAAATGGTTTGGAATGAAAAATGCTAAAGCATTAAACATTCCCATAAGCACTTCTACAAAGTTGGACATAGATAATGAAGGAGAAAACTTTGATAAAAAAACTTATAGAGGTATGATAGGAAGTTTATTATACTTAACTGCTACTAGATTGGATATCATGTTTAGTGTTGGATTGTGTGCAAGGTATCAATCTAACCCAAAATTCTCTCGTTTGAAAGTAGTTAAACGAATCTTTAGATACTTGAAAGAAATATCTAAACTAGGATTATAGTATCCAAAATTAAAGAACTTTGACTTGATTGCTTATGCTAATGCTAATTTTGGTGGATGTAGCATAGATAAAAAAACGCAACCGGAACATGTCAATTCTTGAGGTATGCACTTTTTTCTTGAACTTTCAAAAAATAAAATTCAGTAGCTTTATCTACTGCTGAAGCAGAATAAATTGCAGCTAGTGCATATTGTGCCTAAGTTAGTTGGATGAAAAATACACTAGAAGATTATGGAATAAAGTTAAAAAATATTCTCATAAAGTCTGATAATACAAGTGTCATATGTTTGACTAAAAGTCCTATCCAACATTCAAGAACCAAACATATTGATATTAGACATCATTTTATAAGGGATCATATAAATTGTCAGGATATCTCTTTGAAATTTATTGACTCTAAGCATCAATCAGTGAATATTTTTATAAAACCCTTAAATGAAGAATTATTTGATTTTCTTAGAAGAGAACTTGGAACGCTAAATCATGAAAATCTATGAATTGTTTGATTTCATGAGAATGAGATATTTTTTTATGATAATATTTTATTGTTCCCATGATATGTTTATCTTATTATTCACAAAAAGAAGAGAAAATTTGTCTGATGATAATTTTATTATTTTAAGAATTTATTTGCTATGTTGTTTGAAATTACATGAGATAATTTTAAATATATAAGTAGCTCTTAAATCTTTGAATCTCCTTGAATATCTTAGATTTTTAAACTTATTTTTGAAATTTTACCTCTACAAAATTGAGAGCTATATTTAATGATAATTTACTACTCTCCTCCCTTGTTTTCTTTTCTTCTTCTTTATAAGAGGAAGAAAATTCTTTATAACTTATATAATATTTTAAAAGGGAGAGCAAAAACTCATATGCCTTAAAATCTTTAGCCCTACATTTCATCTTTTTGTTGATGACAAAGGTGAAGAAATGAATTTTGATGACTTACGTAATTAAATGGATATTGATGACTTATGTAATAACTTAAGGGAAAATTTTCAAATATTTGAAATTAATGAAAATTCTTGATGTATTGATACTTTAAAAGTAAATTAGTATTGCATGTCTAATTGCAATCCTTGAAATATGATTTGCTTGAAATATTGATTGTCTTGATTCACTTGAATTCAAGAGTTAGTGATTCTCTTGAATTAAGTCCTATTTATTATGGCATGAATTTAGGGGGAGTTAGGATTAACTCCCGTTATCAATTGATTGTCATCATAAAAAAGGGGGAGATTGTTGAATCTCGAATTTTGATGATGATATCAATTGATGAGTGTTTATCTAACATGTATGTTAGAGAAAAAATTACAAGTCTAACCATGATAAGAGCAATGGAGTTACAACCAGATGATGGGCCAATATCAAGCTTGAGCATCGGGCGGGGTTCAGACGATACGGTGGAACCTCGCTGGCCCAATATCAAGGATCGGGAAGCTCGCTGGGAACACGCCAGGAGATCACCGAAAGAAGACCATAGGACTCGCCACAAGAATGCCGAAGGTTACCGAATTAGGCAGGAGTTAGGTCTTGTTTAAGCTTATTGGTCATTAAGTGTTGTAATTATTGAGTCGTAGTTAGGGTTTGAGTCCTGATTGAGTTGGATTTGGAAGGAATCCAAATCAACTCAATCCTTCCAAATCCAACTCAATGAAGCAACCGGGTCCACTATGGGGTTTGATTGAGCTCAGGTTGAGCTCAATCAGTTGACCAAAGAATTGGTCAATATCAGGTTAAAGCCGGAATTAGAAAAGTGTAGGAAACCACTTTTAGAGATATTTCGGTGGGTAAACCACTAGTGAGCGATGATTAGACTACCCATACCTTAGAAATAAGGCGACGACCATCAGCTGCCGGTAGGTAAACCGCTCATACCCTGGAAACTGGGTGGTTGAACCACCTAGGATAGGCGAGTAAACCATCCATACCTGGTTTTCGGGCGACTGACGATGGGCAAACCACTCGTACACGATTTTTTCAAGTAAGTTTGATTTTTGACTCTAAAAATCTAAAGCCACTTGGGGCCTATAAATACCCCAAGTTTTCTTACACTCTATACACAACAATTTTGGGGATTACATTCTATGACAAAATTGTATGTGATTTATAAAAAAAAGAAAAGGGAAAGGGAGAGAGCTTAAAGTTAGAAAATTCTCAAGTCTCCCTTGAAAGCTCAAGTATAAGGGTTTGGTCTTTACCTAAAGAAGATCAGTAGTGGACACTGGTATGCCTCAAGAAGGAGGACTCGGGAGTGGACGTAGGCCGTTGGTGTCGAACCACTATAAAACTTGTAAGTTCTTTCCTTGCTTTCATTGCTTATAAATTATGTATTGATGCTTCCGATTGAATTCACTCTTTGACAGTAAAGTTTTCACATCAAGCACTTCCTTTTAACATTGCTAATCTTTTGGATTTACTTATTAACTTAGCAATTTTCTCACTTGTTTTACTTGAATGAAAAGCTTCAGATTTCCTATCTTGCTTTAAGCGAAAAGCTTTTGTTTTAAACAAAAAACTTTCACTTGCACTAATTCACACCACCCACCCCCCCCACCCCCCCCCCTCCTTCTCTTAGTGCCAATTGATCTTAACACAAACAAATCATGAAATATATTTAATAACTTCAAAAAAACTTAATAAATCACTAACCTAGTTGTCGATGACCATAAGTGCAAGATTATCCACTTCTTCTTGATTGTATTATTTATCTTTATAGTGTCTCAGCTTCTTGTGTTCATAGCAAGAAGTTTTATCCATCTTAAGATCATTTTATGGTTCATGTTCATTAATTTATCTCATTTATTTATCAAATGTTCAAAGTCCTTATCACTCGAGATTTCACTCGATGAGTCATATATTCTTCTAAGTTCATATTCCTTTTGGTTCTTTGGAAGGTGTTCTTGGGTTCTCAACATCAAATTCTTAGGAAGGTATTCTTCTTATTCATTTTTGTAAGATATTTTACTTAATGATTCTTTTTTAATAAATTATGCTTTTATGTGTGATTTTCAATGTATGCCAAATATCGAAAGTTGAATCATAAGCGAAAACACGATTATACTCATTCTTGTCAAGATCACAAAACAAGGTATTCATAGCCTCGACATTTAAAGAAGAATTTTTCCTTTCCAAATCATTTAGCTCATTCATTGGCTTGGAAGATTTTTTAAATCCATTCTTAACAATATTCCATAAATCAAGGTCGAAAGAGATAAGAAAAATATGTATCCTTATCTTCCAATATACGTAATCTATTCTATTAAATATGGGAGGACGTAAGATGGAATGTTCCTCATTCATGTCAAAACAAGCCATTTACTTAAGTGAGTGCTAATCCAACGAGTAACTACCTTGCTCTGATGACAATTGTCAGGATCAATTGGCACTAAGAGGGGGGTGGGGGTATGAATTAGTACAAGTGTGAATTCTCGTTTTAACGAAAAACTTTTAACTTGAAGCAAGATAGAAAAATTCAAAGTTTTTTGTTCAAGTAAAGCGATTCAATCTTATGGAGAAATGTTAAGCTTCTTGCTTAAAGATGACTCAAGCAAATTCGAATAATGAGATAGGCAATGTCGTAAGTGAAGTGCTTCATTTTGAAACCTTGCTTTCAAAACGTAAATAAAATCGGAAGTATCATTAGAAAAGTAGTGAGTAAGATAAGCAAAGAGAACTTACAGTTTTATAGTGGTCCGGCACCAACCAGCATATGTTCACTCCCGAGTCCTCCTCCTTGAGGTACATCAACGTCTACTATCGATCTTCTTTGGGTGAAAATCAAACCCTTATAATCTTACAAGGGAGATAATATTATAACTTTTTGATCACTCCTTTGTCCCTTTTCTTTTTCTTACAATTCACACAAGTTTTTTCAAAGAATATATCCCCTAAAAGTGTTATATAGAATGTAAGAAAACTTGGGGTATTTATAGGCCCCAAATGACTTCATAAATTGGAGCCAAAATTCAAACATACTCGAAAAATCTGGGTACAGGTGGTTTAGCCACCAGCCTAGGTGAGTCAACTGTCGAAAGTCAATCTCGACTTGAATCACATGTTGCCCAATTCTCTAGTCAACCAATTGAGCTCAACCTGAGCTCAATCAAACCCTTTTAGTGGACCTAATTGCCTCTTTGAGTTGATTTAGATTCCTTTTAAATGACACTCATTTAGGACTCAATCTTAACCTATGACTTAAAGATTACAATAAACATGACCACCAAGCTCACGATCTTCCTCCAGCGATCTCCTAGTGCTAGTTACAGGTGCCCTGCAAGAGAATCACGCGAGTGATAGCACGTGTGACAAAATGCGTAATCTTTTTGCTTATAATTAATATTGACATATTTTCACATTATATTATATGTAGCATATATATTGTGATGTCCTTGGTTCTGTGCAATGGGACTCGGATCATAATGAGATCACGATAATGAGATCGATTCATCTTTAAACACAGATCCTAAATAATCCCAGTCATAGGTTACTCGAGAGGGACATCGAAATAACCAGACAGACTACTGTACTATATACCTATCCATATGATGGAGGTCGCTGGTCTCATAGCCACTTGTGTGGAGACACTAAGGATATAGTACATGTGCTCATTGGAGAATGAGTTCATTGATTGATCTGCTTATGGAATATGATATGATTAATGATACCTAATGTTAGACAACGATTCCATAGTCCCAGTTGTGTATCTGGTCCTTGGACTTGAGACACCAAGGATGTCTTATATGAGTACTCCTTTCTTTGAGGCTACACTTATAGGTTTAGAAAGCTCTAGATCTGGTACAACTGGTTATCGGGATTGGTAGCCAACCTTACGAAGGCAATTGAGAATCAATAGAGGATCATCCACTCTCTGTTTCATAAGAGAAATATCACATATGTGCTTGCTTAGATAACTCCCTGGCCAGGGTCATTTGGATTAAGAAAGAAGGAGTTCTCCAGTAGAATCCGATTAAAGCAAGATAAACTCATTCCGTATGTGATATGACAGTACCATATCCAATATACGGTCTCTAGGATATTAGTTGGATGAGGGATTATAGATACACGATAACTATGGACATAAAGGTTCGATGGATTTGATCCCCCTTGTACCGTCTAGGGACTATAGCGTAGTGGCTTAGTACATCCATAGTTGATGAGTCGAGTGAATTATTATAAGGATAATAATTCACTATATCAGAAAGAGTTCTGATGGGAGAGACTCACGGCCAGCTCGGTATTGGGCCTAGAGGATCACAGATATGGTGGATGCTTCAGCGAATAGAGGATTGGATGGAGATCTAATTAGCCCCTATTCTCATTAGATAAGATCCTATGCTGATTGGCTCCTTAATTAAGGCCCAATTAGAGGCCTAAGGAGATTATTGGATAGAGATCCAATAATGTAAGATTAGTGGGTTATTGGATAGAGATCCAATACCCACTAAGGCAGGAGCCCTAGGGATTTTGGTGGCTCTCTATAAATATGAGGGGAGACTCATGGTTGATGGGTTGCAACTTTAGCCACCACCTCCTATTCTTCTCCCTCCCTCTGAGCAAGTGTTGCAAGACCAGATTGGAGGAGTTTCGTTGTAGAGATCCATCGTGTGGATACCGCAAGAGAGGCGGACGCTTAACCTCCTTCATCTTCTCCATCCGGATATAGAATACAGGGATATATGATCTCCCTAGGTAAAAACAATCTCTCACACATTATCATTTTTTTTTTTTACGTTTTCCTCGCGACCCCAATCTTTTTGCACGATGATTTGATCTACGTGGGAAACCAGTTTTTGTTTTGATTTTTGCTGCGCATATGATGCATCCGCTATAGATCCCAATAGTAGTGTTAGAGGTATCATTTTCATGCGAAAGATTGGTTTTAAACTATGTGTGATGAGATTGAATCGTGTAGAATCATTCTACGCGTTCTTGTTGCGTTTTCGCAGCGAAGGAAGCCCTTACAAGGGGCAGTCGGGCATGGCCTTACGGTGGCGTGGCCAAGCCCCTTGCAAGGTGGCCACCGCAGACGGCACCCTGGCCACCGACCATCGCAGGGCTCGCGGCCAGGGGCCGCCCGTGGCGTGATCACAGGGCCCGCGCGGGCACACTACCGTGGCGTGATCGCAGGGCAACCGCCGCGACCAGAGTGGCGCCCAGGCCGAGGCGCCCCACTAGGCTTTCGCCACTCGCGGTGGTGCCCAGGGTGGCGCGAGGCGATGCCGCCAACCCGCGAGGTGCCACCCGAAGGTAGTAGCGCCTCTGCAGGGGCGGCTGCCCACGCCGATGGTGTGCAGCGCCGGCACCTACATAAGGCGGCGACACAGATGGGGGCAAGGAGAGGGCTAGGGCATCCTTTTAAGAAAAAGGATGATCATGTCCCTTTGATTTTTAAAAATTCTGAGGACTATCCTCATATACAAAATTTCAAAAATGCCCTCAATAATTCTGAAAAATTTGAGGACTGTCCTCTTATCCAAAATTATAAAAATACCCTTAGTAATTCTGAAAATTTTGATAATGTTCTGATTTCCAAAAAAATAATTAATTAAATAGTTTAATTAATTATTATATATATCTAGTAATCCTACATATGATGTGATGTACATGTAAAGTATGATATGGATGGATGATCATGAGTCATGTGTTGTAATATGTGTAATTATGATTATTATTATTATTATTGGGGCCTGCATGCCTCTATTTTTCTCATTTTTTGTCAGGCCTGCGTACATGTGATTATTTGTAATTACATGAAGAGGCGCGTCGGAAGCATTGAGATGACAACGGGACCCACGATGTCGTGGCGGGAGATTACGACACATGGTGATGCGATGATCCGACGGAACCGATGATGATGAGATCAACAATCACAGGATGGAGATGCATCGATGCACACATAGATCCTATTGTGAGTGATTAGGCCCTTTGGCTTGAGCTTAATCATATTAGATGACGGCTCATGATCATCTAGTGTGGCTTGCATGTATGATATGTTATACACCTACTAGATATATGTATATATATATATATATATATATATATATATATATATATATATATATATATATATTTGCATGCGATTTAGATATATATTAAATATGTATGTGTATGACACAATATATTAGAAGACCGATATAAAACAAAAACCCCTCCTAAGATAATATTAAGTTAGTAAGCGTTATGTAATAATATTGACCCACGTGACCTTCTATCGTTATAGGAAGAAATTGAATTACGACATAGGTTGAGTTGGTCGAGTCCCTCGAGGCTCACCTATCTATATAATCGAGTTCTTGCCTATGACATAGAGATGTCACCGGTGACCTGAGGACATGGTATACTTAGTCGAGTCCCTCGAGGGCATATCATTGAATCAGACTCATCTTATAACGATAGTGATGACTTAACTAAATGTTATGGTTGGCCGAGTCCCTCGAGACCATGATGATTCGGAGGCCAAACGTGACGGGAGTCACAAAGAGTTGTGATTGGCAAGAGTTACCTACCTTTTGGGCTTAGTGCAATTGGTCGAGTCCCTCGAGGTTGCACTAAGATGCCAATTGGATCCCGATCCTCACTAGGAGTCTGCCGGAGACTTTCGTCTCACGTGTCGAGGGTGTCGCATGATTCACTAAGAAAATAATGAGAGCACATTAAGATAGAAGTTCATATCTTAATTAGTATTTTTTATAAAATCTGCATGTTATTTATTTTTGCTATATCTTATTTTGTCAGAAACATGTCACTCACAAACCCCCTACATGCATACTTGATGCCAACCACCTCACTGGTCCAAACTATATAGATTGGCTCCGTAATTTGAGAATTGTTCTCACAACGGAGAAAATCGTATACGTCCTTAATACAATCATGCCCACACCGGAAGAAGGGACAAGCGAGGATGAGATCGCTCGCTATGTGAAGTACATAAATGATTCCATGTTAGCAAAATGTTACATGTTAGCCTTCATGACTCCTGAGTTACAAAGGCAACATGAGAGAATGGATGCAGATTCTATCCTTCTTTATCTCCACTAACTGTTTGAGAAACAGGGAAGAACTCAAAGATATGAGATATCTAAGAAACTCTTCCAAGCTAGGATGACAGAAGGAACATCGGTTGAGAACCATATCCTAAAGATGATAGAGTGGATCGAGAAACTCACAGGTCTAGGAATAGTCATAGAGGATAATTTGTGCGTTGATCTTATACTTTAGTCCCTACCAGATTTCTTTTCTCACTTCATCATGAATTTTAACATGAGCAAGTTTGAGGTGACTCTCCCTGAGTTCCTCAATATGTTGAGGGAAGCTGAGAGTGCTATCAAGAAGGAGAAATCAATTCTCTATATTGGTGAGACCAAAAAGAAAAGGAATGCCAACAAGATCCTTAAGAAGTGCAAGGGAAAAGAAAGACCAGGTAAGGCAAAGGTTGCCAAGAAATACCCGACAAAAGATAAAGGATAATGCTTCCACTGTGGTCAAGACAGGCACTGGAAGAGGAACTATAAGGACTACCTTGCAGAGAAGGCGAGACAAAAGCTTGGAAAAGCTTCAGGTATATTCATGATCAGTCTCCACTTGTCAGATTTTTATGATAACACATGGGTATTAGATACTGGGAGTATTTATCATATCTGTAATTCGTTGCTAGTTCTGGCAAGACCTAGGAGATTGACTAGATGTGAGATGGACGTCAAGATGGGCAATGGAGCAAGAGTTGCTGCAGTTGCTGTTGGAGAGGTCACCTTACATCTGCTTGGTGGAGCTATTATTGCATTAGATGCATGCTATTTTGTTCCCTCTATTATCAAAATATTATTTCTATCTCTTGTTTGATAATTAGTGGATATAAATTAGTTTTTGAGAATAATAGTTGTTCAATAATTATAGATGATAAGATCACCACTAGAGGGACCCTAATAAATGGTTTATATGTGTTAGATACTTCTCCACATATCATGAATATAAATATGTCTAAAAGGAAAAGAGATGAGGTAAATAATGCATACCTATGGCATTGTAGGCTAGGTCATATACATGAGGGAAGGATTCAAAAGTTGTTAAAAGATGGATATTTGGATCCATTTGACTATGAGACATATACAACTTAGGAACCTTGCCTTCGTGGGAAGATGACCAACTCTCCTTTTAGTGGAACTGGAGAGAGCCACCAAGTTATTGAAACTCATACATAGTGATGTATGTGGTCCCATATCGACTCAAGCTATAGGTGGTAACTCATACTTCATTACATTCACTGATGATTTCTCTAGGTATGGACATGTGTACTTAATAAAGTACAAATCTGAAGCCTTCGAGAAATTCAGGGAATATAAGAATAAGATAGAGAACCAAATTGGAAAGAGTATTAAGACTCTTCGATCAGATCGAGGAGGAGAGTACTTAAGTACAAAGTTCACCCATTTCCTTAAGGACAATGAGATTCTATCTTAGTGGACACCTCCTTATACACCTCAGCTCAATGGTGTATCAGAAAGGAGGAATCGCACGCTGTTAGATATGGTGTGATCCATGATGAGTTTCGTTGACCTACCCGTCTCATTCTGGGGGTACGCCCTAGAGACTATAGCTTATCTTCTGAACAAAGTTCCATTAAAGTCGGTAGTATCTACACAATATGAGATATGGAAAGGAAAGAAGTCCGATCTTAAAATTATTAAGATTTGGAGTTGTACTGCCTATCTTAGAAGATACAACCCCGATAAGTTGGAATTAAGGATAGAATGGTGCACATTCGTGGGATACCCAAAGGAAACTTGTGGGTATTATTTCTATCATCTTGAGGACCGAAAGGTCTTTATTACCAAGAGAGCTATGTTCCTTGAGAAGGAACATATTCTTGGTGGAAACAGTGGGAGCGAGATAGAATTGAGCGAGGTTGGAGAATGTAGCTCAAGCACCATTCCAGAGCCCGAGTCTATTCAGGTACCTAACACACAAATTCCAAAGTTACGTAGGTCGAATAGAGTATCTCACCCTCCTAAAAGATATGTGGGACATATCAGTGGAGATGACTCTCAGGATTTTGACCCTCAGACCTACGAGGAGGCTGTTATGAGTATAGACTCCGAGAAGTAGCAAGAAGTCATGAATTCTGAGATGGATTCCATGTACTCTAATAAGGTTTGGAACCTTGTGGATACACCTGAGGGTATTATACCCATCGGCTGCAAATGGATCTTCAAGAAGAAGATCGGAGTGGATGGAAAGGTAGAGACCTATAAAGCAAGGCTGGTAGCTAAAGGATATCGTCAAAGACAAGAAGTTGACTATGATGAAACCTTTGCACCTGTAGCCATGCTTAAGTTTATGAGAATTATTTTGGCTATTGCAGCACACTATAACTATGAGATCTGGCAGATGGATGTTAAAACATCATTCCTCAATGGCAACCTAGAGGAAGAGGTGTATATGATACAACCAGAGAGATTCATATCAAAAGAGAGTCCAGACAAAGTGTGTAGGTTGCTTAGATCCATTTATGGATTGAAGCAAGTTTCCCGAAGTTAGAACATAAGATTTAATGAGGTGATCAGATCTTATGACTTTGTTAAGAACGAAGATGAGCCTTGTGTGTACAGGAAGGTAAGTAGAAGTGTTATTACCTTCTTGGTGCTATATGTGAATGATATCTTAATCATTGGGAATGATGTAGGAATGCTCTCCACAATAAAGGCTTGGTTATCTAGAAACTTCTCCATTAAAGACTTAGGGGAAGCATCAAATATTTTACGGATCCGGATCTATAGAGATAGATCCAAAAGGATACTTGGCTTATCCCAGTCTAGGTACATAAACTCCATTGTCAAAAGGTTTAACGTGAAAAATTCCAAGAGAGGTCTCATACCGATGAGACATGGAATATCACTTTTTAGGAGTATGTCCCCAAAGACTCCTGAAGAAAGGGTAAACATGGATAAGATACATTATGCCTTAGCGATAGGATCTATCATGTATGTGATGCTATGTACTAGGCCTGATATAGCACATGCTTTGAGTGTCAGGAGCAGGTATCAGGCAGATCCAGGTTTAGAACATTGGAAGGCAGTAAAGTATATCCTTAAGTACTTGAGAAGGACTAAGGATCTTTTACTAGTATATGGAGGGGGTAGCCTCCAGGTTGAGGGCTACACATACCTAAGTTTTCAGTCTGACATTGATGATAGCAAGTCAAATTCAGGGTATATTTTTACCATAAATAGAGGAGCAGTAAGCTGAAAGAGTTCCAAGCAAGATACTACTGCCAACTCGACCACAGAGGCGGAATACATTATTGTAGCAGAAGCAGCAAAGGAAGGGGTATGAATGAAGAAGTTTATCAAGGATTTGGGAGTCGTACCAAGCAGTGTAGAACCAATTCTCATATACTGCGATAACAATGGGGCGATAGCTCAAGAGAAGGAACCTAAGTCTCATCAAAAGTCTAAGCATGTTCTGAGGAGGTTCCATCTGATAAGAGAAATCATAGCCCGTAAAGATATAGCAATGAAAAGAGTTCCATCCGAAGATAATATTACAGATTCACTGACGAAGCCGTTGGCTCAAATTGTATTTAAGTGTCACAGGTGTCTGATGGAGATCAGACACATAGGTGATTGACTTTAGGTCAAGTGAGAGATTACTAGTTACAAGTGCCCTACAAGCTAATCACATAAGTGATGGGACGTGTGACACACTACGTAATATTTTTGCTTATGATTAATATTAGTATATTCTCACATTATATTATATGTAGCATATATATTATAATGTCCTTGGTTCTGTGCAATGGGAATCGAATCATGATGCGATCACGATAATGAGATTGATTCATCTTTAAACACAGATCCTAAATAATCTCGGTCATAGGTTACTCGAGAGGAACATCGAGATAATCGGACAGACCGATATACTATATACCCGTCCATATGATGGAGACAGCTAGTCTCATAACCACTTGTGTGGAGACACTAAGGATATAGTATAGGTACTCATTGGAGATCGAGTTCACTGATTGATTCGCTTATGGAATGTTGTATGGTTAATGATACATAATGTCAGACAGCAATTCTATAGTCTCAGTTGTGTATCTGGTCCTTGGACTTGAGACATCGAGGATGCCTTGTATGAGTACTCCTTTCTTTAATGCTAGATTTACAGGTTTGGAAAGCTCCAGATCTGGTACAATTAGTTATCAGGATTGGTAGCCAACCTTACGAAGACAATTGAATGTCAATGGAGGATCATCCACTCTCGATATCATGAGAGGAATATCCCATATGTGCTTGCATAGATAAATCCCTGGCCAGGGTCATTTAGATTGAGAGAGGAGTTATCCGGTAGAATCCGATTAGAGCAAGACAAACTAATTCCGTATGTGACCTGACAGTACCATATCTAATATACGGTCTCTGGGATATTAGTTGGATGAGGGATTATAGATACATGGTAACTGTGGACAGAAAGGTCCAATGGATTTGATCCCCCCTATACCGTCTGGGGAATATGGCGTAGTGGCCTAGTACGTCCATAGTCGATGAGTCGAGTGAATTATTATAAGGATAATAATTCACTATATCAGAAAGAGTTCTAAGGGGAGAAACTCACGACCAGCTCGATATCGGGCCTAAAGGGTCACACACATATGGTGGATGCTTCAGCGAATAGAGGATTGGATGGAGATCCAATTAGCCCCTATTCTCATTAGATGAGATCCTATATGATGGGCTCCTTGATTAAGGCCCAATTAGAGGCCTAAGGAGATTATTGGATAGAGATCCAATAATACAAGATTAGTGAGTTATTGGATGGAGATCCAATACCTACTAAGGCAGGAGCCCTAGGGTTTTTGGTGGCTCTCTATAAATAGGAGGGGAGACTTATGGTTGATGGGCTGCAACTTTAGCCACCACCTTCTATTCTCCTCCCTCCCTCTAAGCAAGAGTTGCAAGACCAGATTGGAGGAGTTTCACTGCATAGATCCATCGTGTAGATACCGCTAGAGAGGAGGATGCTTGACCTTCTTCATCTTCTCCATCCGGATTTGGAATATAGAGATATACGATCTCTCTAGGTAAAAACAATCTCTTACAAATATCATGATTTTTTTTTCAGTTTTTGTATTTTTCTCGCGACCCCAATCTTTTGCATGACGATTTGATTTGCGTAGGAAACCGATTTTTGTTTTGATTTTCGCTACGCATGTGATGCACCCGTTGTAGGTTTTCCAACACCTAGCGTGTTCCTAGTGATCTTCCCGATACCTTTGGTAAAGTCCTAGCGAACTCCCATCATATCGTCCAATCCTTGGCTCGATGCTTAAGCTTGATCTTGGGTTCATGTCTGATCTATAATTTTTTTTCATCATCATGGTTAATCTACATGATGCTATCTACGACTTAATTAATTACAATCATAATGGCCAACACATCTACTTCAAGACCTTCCCAACTCTTTGTAAGCTTTTCGGCTACCATCGATAATCTTCCAACGAGTCTCAGTCTTCTTCCGACAAACTCTCTTACACCATCCTAGCAAGCTCCCAATACCCTCAGCGAGCTTCCGACACACTCCAGGCGAGTTTCCAACCGCATCCTCTAAACTCCGGCTTGATGTTTAGACTTGACTTTGGCCAAACCTCTGATTGTAATAATCTCTTTATCATTATTAATCATGTATCAATCAACTCTAACAATCTTGTTAGATCAAATACTCATCCATTGATTTCATTATCAAAATCTGAGATTCGATACCACCATCATATTTGTGCTAGCTAATATACGAGGGTTATCGGGTAGAGTCATTCCTCTTTTTTATACCTTTGTCATGGCCCAAAGGTTTCATTTTGTTCTAGTGCCTGAAAATGATATTCCAAAGCCTTTGTATGCTCTCATCTTTGCTTTGTTTGCCAGACGCTCTCATCTTTGCTTTGTTTGTCTTGAAATAAAATGATATTCAAAATAAAGCTTTTGTTATCTTTATCTGATCTATGTTGCTTTTGTGTGTAAAGCCTATGTATGTTATCAAGTATATGACTTCGAGAAGCATAAGGTTTATGATCGCATAGCTTCGTAATGAATTTGTGTCAAAAGACAATGAAGCATAATTTCATTCGTATTGAACCAACATCTATAATGTTGGTTCAATGTATTCAAAAAAATCCTAGTTCCAAGGCAAGAGAGAGACCTGTACACCTTGCTCATAATAATAGGCCCTAACTTACTAGGTTATATAACTTGTTCAGTCAGACCACGTCTAACTACCCAAACAGGAAAGGAATTAGGTTGCTTAAGAAGGCTAAAACCCCCCACTGTGATGTACTTGTTTCAGGCCCATTGGGCCCATAATCTATAGGCCTACGACGATGCCAACCCTTATTTGTCTTTCTCCTCTTATTTGACAATCAGAACCCTAGGTGCCTCCCGTTGCATCTCCGGCTATTTTTTAACCAATAACCCTACCGAGTATATATCTTCACTCGATGACCAACTACATTATAATCAAAATATAATATAGATATGTTCTCATATGCAACTGATCGAAAGAACCTACATTTATTTGCTTCAATCCAAACACTCTGAGGGAGTGGATTGGATAGATCCATTAACACACACACACTCTTCCAAACTTTTCTCTCATCCTAAACAGTGTAATTTCATCCACTTTGAAATACTATATTAGAGTGAAGACACTCTACAACAAGACTTGGGAATTATATTTAGGTTGAGACCAGGATAATCCTCTCGTTGAAAAACTTCCTATCAAGGGAGGAGAATAATTCATAGTTATATATTTCTCGCTGAAAAACCCTCATAATATCTATTGTTTCTACTTATAGAAACTACCTTCCCCCAAATCGATGTACCATTGGCTTAGCTATTGTGAAAGTGGACATTATTCTCTACCAACCACAAATACCACAAGGATGTTGCAACAAGACATCTAAGATAGGTAGTCTCAGATTTCAGATTTCCTCCATTAATCCAGGTTACATTTGCCTAGTCTTAAAAGAACATAAAACCAACTCCAACATCGCATTGAACCTTTCCCATAAATCCAAACCAAGTTTATATTAAAGCAATATGGTAGACTGAGTTAGAAAATAAATTAAATAACGAATATGGAGAAGATTGTAATGTAGGAACTTTGAAAGATAAGATGAAGTAGGAAGTCTATTTCATAGTAATTTTCATAAAAAAAATCTTTAATTTTGGCTTATATGTTTAGATTCCACGTCACCTTCAAAAGTTATCATCATTAATCTATTCTTTTTAATAAATAATAAACATTATCAATATTAGGCACATCGCCCATTAGTTTAGCTCCAAATGGGCTTTAATAATCCACAATCATAAAATTATTTTTCTTTTAAACTAAATTCTAACTCTTTAAACGTAGATGAGTAATGACTAATGTTGAAAGGAAAAGAAGGCAACAATGATTGTGAATGTTGAATCTTGAATTTTGATGATGAAATCAATTCATAGATTATTGAACTAACAATGTTATTAAAGTTGACTGATGCATGATTAACTATGACAAAGAGAAAATTATAATCAGAGATTTGGTCAAAATTAAGTCCAAGCATCGGGTCAAAGTGAAGATGATGTGGTTAGAAACTCACCTGAAATGCGATGAGAGCTCGCCGAGGGTATCGGAATTTTATCAGGATGGCACAAGGGAGTTCACTGGAAGAAGATCGAGACTCACCGGAAGATTGTCGGAGGAAGCCAAAAAGCTTACTGGGAGTTGGGAAGGTCTTGAAGTGGATTTGTTGACCATGTTGATTGTAATTAATTAAATTATAGTTACCATCGTTAAAGTATAACTACGATAAAGAAAAGAAATTACAACCAGATGATAGGCCAAGATTAAGTTTGGACATCGAGCTAAGGTTTGGATGATGTAGTGGGAGCTCGTCGGGAGTTCGCTAGGAGTTCACCGAAAGAATCGGGAAGCTCGCTGGGAACACACAGGGAGATCGCTAGAGGAAGACCGTAAAACTCATCGGAAGAATACCGAAGGTTACCGGATTACCGGGGGTTAGGTCAATTATTAGACTTGATGATCATGTATGGTTGTAATCAAATGAGTCATAGTTAGGTTCGAGCCCTTAGGTTTAATTTAGAAGGAATCTAAGTCAACTAAATGAGGCAACCAGGTCTATATTTGAGATTGGATTAAGCTCAGGTTGACCTCAATTGATTGACTTGAAAATTAGTCAATAGGAGATACAAGTCAAGATTGGAAAAGTAAAGGAAATCAATTTTTCGAAAATCCTGACGGTTGTACCATCGCCACCCAAGAATCCGGGTAGTAGGCGACGGTTGTACCATCGCAGCCCAAGAATCCGAGTAGCAGGCAATGGTTGGACTACCTAGGTTTATGGTTGTACCACCTGTACCCTATTTTTAAGGTGGCTTTCGATGGTTGTACCACCGGCACTGGCAATTGTATCGCCTATACCTAGATTTCCAGATACGTTTGAATTTTGGCTCCAAATTTTGAAGTCAATTGGGGCCTATATATACCATAAGTTTTCTTATATTTCATACAATAATTTTTGGGTAGAAATTCTATGATAAATTATGTGTAAAAATTGTAAGAAAAAGAAAATGGGTAAGGGAGAGAGGAAAGTCTTATAAAACTTATAGTTCTCCTTTGTGAGGTTATAAAGTTTATCTCATAAGCCTATTAAAAGGAGAGAGGATATTATAAAGGTTTGATCTTTACCAAAGAAGATTGATATTAGACGTCGATGGGTCTCGGAGAAGAGGACTAGAGAGTGTACATAGGCCAGGTTAGGCTGAACCACTATAAATGTGAGTGTGCTTTAATTACTTTTATTTTACTTTTGATTACTTTTAAATACTTGATAGTTAGATATAAAGTTTAAACCTCTAAACTTTTTTCAAATCGGCTCTTAATCGGTCTTATCAAAATATTAAAATAAGCTTTTATTGTTTACTCTTTACTTTACAAAAGAAATATTTTTAATCAAGCACTATCTCTTTTACACTAATTCACCCCTCTACCACGATGACCCCCCAGTACCAATTAATCCTAACAGGGAATATGGCTAAGAAAAAAAAGGAGAAACCATAGCAATGGCAATTAAGGGAAGAGGAACAAGAGAAGAAGAATACAAAATAAGACAAGAAAAATACAAAGGTAGTTTTTAATCATCCCAGTGTTCTCATCTCAAGTTAGATTAGATTTAGGTAGATTCTTACTATGATCACTTGGGGAGATTTTGGATATAATGCATGGTGATGTAATTCTTGTATTCCCTATTATTCTCTTATGCTTGTTGCTTGAGTTTTGGGTAAGAGACTTTGAGATTTGTATATTACTACTTTTATAATAGATTTTCTTTAGCTTGCCCCGTGATTTGTACCCTTTGTATAGGAACATTTATCCATGTAATGTCGGTGTTCTATTTGATTATGATTTCTATTTAATTTTGCTATATGTTATGGTTTACTAGCATTTATTCATATACAAAGTTCTTTTTTTATCCATCAATTGGTATCATAGCGACGTTTTAATGATATTTAATTTTTGTATTCGAATATGGAGACATGTAGTATTTCTCATATGATTAACTTGAATAGAAACAATTTAATGATATGAAAATAAAGAATGAAAGATCTCTTTTATTTTAAGGATTTGTATAGACCTTTACAAGGTGATGGTGCAAAGCCCACAACTATTATGGTGATAAGTGAAAAAGGTTAGACTAAAAACTAGTCAGGTTTATTCGACAATGGCTCGATGACAGTATCTTTCACTATGTTTCTACTGAAAGTTTTACACATTCTTTTTGAAAAAAGTTAAAAGATCTCTACGAAAAAAAAAGGGTTGGCGGCAAGGCTTTTTTTATCAGAATACTTATAAACCAAAAATATAAAGATGACGCTTATATTGCTGAGTATTTGAATGAAATATATAATATCACTAATTAGTTGATGATGAGTTATAAGCATTGTTACTTCTCAGTTCATTACCAGATTGTTAGGAGACACTAGTGGTTTCACTCAGTTCATTATCATATAGTGTTGTCACTATGAGCCAAGTAGTAAGTAGTTTATTGAATGAGGAGTTGAAGAGAAATAATTCAATAACATTTCAAATTGATTCATAGACACTTGTCTCAAAGAACAGAGAAAAATTAAAGTCTAAGGATAGAAGTGGTTCATGCATGAGAAGCAAGTTAAGATCAATAAAAGATTTTATTTATTATAATTATGGTGAGAAATGACATTACAAGAATCAATGCAAGTAACTAAAGAAGAGCAAGAAAAAAAAAGTGGAGCCTATAAAGCTGAAAGAGAATACCATAGCTACATTGCGGGATAGTGACTATTTGATTTTGTATGATTTTTTTTTATATCAGGATCTTGAGTGGCTAATTGATATAGGTGCTTCTTACCATATTACACTATGGATGGAGTTCTTTGTTACTTATATATCTAAAAATTTTAGTGTTGTCAAGATAGACAACTATGTCATAACAAACATCATCGATATGAGTGATATCCATATAAAGACCAAACTTGCCTACAAGTTAGTGCTTAAGGATGTGGGGCATATGATTGATTTAAAGTTGAATTTAATTTCAGTTGAAAGGCTAGACATGAAGATTTTGATAGCATATTTCACAAAGGATAATGAAAGCTCACTAAGGTTCCCTTATTGTAGTTAGTGGGAAGAAATATCACACTTTGTATAAGTTGCAAGCTAAAGCTTATGGTGAGCAATTGAATGCTACATAAAAAGACTTCAACATAGAGTTGTGGTATAAGTGTCTGATACACATGAGCAAGAATGATTTGCAAGTTATTTCCAAGAAAGAGACATTGTTAGACCTCAGAGGTACATATTTAAACCCTTGTATTAATTGTTTGATTGACAAATAATATAGAGTTTCCTTTGCTAGTCCTATTTTATGTAAATACATACATGTCTTAGACCATGTCTATACAAATGTATATGGTCATTTTAGGACAACAACTCTTGGTGGGTCTATTAATATTTTTAGTAACAATAGTATATTTTATTGTATCACTTTTATAGATGACTTTTATAGAAAATTTTTGGCCTATGCTACAAAGATTAAAGATTAGTTTTTTAATATTTGTAAAGAGTTTTATACCAAAGTTGAAAGGGAGATAGAAAGATAATTGAAATACACAAGATTAGATAATGACGGTGAGTACATAGGATTATTTAATAATTGTTGCAGATCACATAACATTCAACAAGAGATGATAATTTCTAGTATGCCTCAATATAATGTAATTACAGAGAGGATTAACCATACCATCATGAAAAATATCAGATATATGCTTTCATAGGTCAAACTACCCAAGAAGTTTTCAAATGAGGTATTGAGGGCCATAGTTGATGTGATCAACTTGTCACCCTGTACAGCTATAGATGATGATGTTACAAAGCTTGTATAGTTAAGGAAAGATATATCCTATATAAACTTGAGGATGTTTGGTTGTCATGTATTTGCATATATTCTAGATATTGAGATGTCCAAGTTGGATGGTAAGACAAAAGAATGTATTTTTCTTGGCTACTCATATGATCAGTTTGGTTACAGGCTTCGTGATTTAAAAAAATAAAAGGTGTTTAGAAGCAGAGATGTGGTCTTCTTGGAGGATCAAACCCTTGAGGATTTGAAGAATAAGGCACCAAAATTTCTACTGAAGGATTAGCAGACTGTGACAATTACTCCTCTAGTATATCAGGGTGATAGGGGAGATGTGTAGGAAGATGGTATTGAGGCCAATGTTGATCTACCTATAGGACATATTGAGCATAAAGAAGATAGGGAGAAATTTTTCGTAGAACCTAAATCCAAAAGATCTTCAAAACAACATCAACCTTCCAAAAAATACTTTATATATGAGTACATGATGCTTATAATATAGGTAAACTAGAGAGAAACCAGAGAGTTACTATGAAACAATTGAAAGTGAGCAAAAAAAGTAGTAGTTAGTTATTATATAGGAAGAGATGTATGCTTTATAGAAGAATAACAAATATGATCCAGTACAACTACTAAAGAGAAGTAAGGCCTTGAATAAGTGGGTTTTTAGGTTGAAAACCTAAGAATATTATTTTCAACTAAAGTACAAAGCTAGATTAGTTGTGAAATACTTTGGTCAATATCCATGTTGCTCTTGGTATTGTTGCTTACCTGGACTTAGAGGTTGAGTAGTTAAATATGAAGATAGCTTTTCTTCATGATAATTAGAGGAGAAAAATTATATAAAGCAACCAGAAGGCTTAAAAGTTAAAGGTAAAAAAATTTTTATCTATAAGTTGAGGAAGAGCTTGTATGGGCTGAAGTAAGCTCCAAGATAATAGTATACAATGTTTGATTCATTTATGGTTAAAAATAGATACAAAAGAATAGCTTCATAGCATTGTATATATATCAAATGGTTTGGTAAGAATTTTATTATTCTCTTACTTTATATTGATAATATACTTATCCTTAAAACAAATGTCTACAATGAATAGGCTGAAGAATGAACTAAGTGAGTCCTTTGCAATGAAGAACATGGAGCCAACAAAGCAAATATTGGGCATGCAGATTTCTTATGATAGAAAAACAAAGAGATTTGGTTGTCATAAGAGAAATACATCGATAAGGTATTAGATAGGTTAAGTATAAGCAATGCAAAACTAGTTAGTTATCCTCTTTCATGTCACTTCAAGTTATACTCAAAATAGAGTTTGTCAAGTGATAAGGAGAAGGAGAAAATGCAAAACGTTCCTTATGCTTCAGTAGTTAGAAATTTAATGTACATGATGGTATGTACAAGGCCGGACATCACATATGCTATGGGTGTTGCTATTCAAGTTATACTCAAAATAGAGTTTGTCAAGTGATAAGGAGAAGGAGAAAATGCAAAACGTTCCTTATGCTTCAGTAGTTAGAAATTTAATGTACATGATGGTATGTACAAGGCCGGACATCACATATGCTATGGGTGTTGCTAGCAAATATATTGCAAATATAAGCAAAGAGTAATGGGTAGTAGTGAAGTGGATCTTTAGATATTTTAAAGGGAACTCTAAAGTTTATTGAAGCTTTGGAGGTAGACCACATGTATTGATAGGTTACACAGATGCAGATATGATAATACATATTGATACGATAAAGTTTACGTCAAGTTTTGTACTCACTTTTGTAAGAGTTATATCATGGCAATCTAGATTGTAAAGGTGTATTGCTCTCTCCACTATAGAGGTAGAATATATTACTACTACAAATGCTTGAAAAGAAATATTATGGATAAAAGAATTCTTACCAGAATTGAGGCTGAACTAGAAAAACTATGTGGTATTATGACAGCAAGAGTGTCGTCTATTTATATAAGAACCCAACATTTCATTCCAAGTCAAAACATATATATATATATATATATATATATATATATATATATAATACCACTAAATTCGAAATGGACTTAAAGAGAAACAGTTATAATTTCAAAAAATTAACACAAATGATAATTGGGCAAATATATTAATAAAGATCTTACTGAAAGAAAGGCAGGAGATATGCTGATAGCAGGTCGGCATGGCTTCATACCGAGTCATTAGATAGCCTCTCGTATTATCATGAACGGTCGTTCCGGAATCATTTGTTACTTTTTGTTACTTGTACAAATATAGGGCAGTCTATTTTGCCTTGGTTTTGGGTGATTTTGCCTAGGAATTATGAGCAGAAATAGTCTACTAGGCTGCAGAACGATCGCTCGCTGCGTGGAGCCAAAACAGGCCAAAACTACCCCAAAACTACCCAGTTTTGGATCGTTTTCACGTACTACGATAACCAAATTGAGTGGAGCAAAATGTCAGCTATCTCAACCCTCTGGAACTCCCTGGGTGGCACAGAGCTGGATGGGGCTTCGGGATATTAGTCAGGCATGAGCACTCGAAGAAATTAAAGTATTTTACGTCCGACACCCCTGGGAACCATCGTTTGTGGACTTACGATCATTCTTACGGCCCTCCAAAGTCTTATTTCACTCTCTTTCTCTTTTTTCTGCTACACATTAGGTGTTCGACGAATTGTTTGTAAGAGCTGTCCTCTTTGTGAGACATCGGGACTTGTCCATCGCTCATTTTCAAAATTAATCAACTTCTCTTTTTGCAGGTCCTTGGGACCCGCACGAGGTTGCAATATGGCTGACTCTTTGTGGGCAAATACACTTCAGCGTTTCATAACTTAGGCAATTCCAGCTAAGTCTGAAACAGTGGCCAAAGATTGCTTCGTGACTTAGGCAATTCCAACTAAGTCTATAAGTTATCTCAAGGGTGCCACATAACTTAATCAAATTCCACTAAGTCCGTGACAATATGAGTTGAAGGGGGAGATTGTTGGGCACATGGCCCATTAGTTCAGCCCATAATGGGCTTTAATTACCCATAACCCATAGTTATTAAAACCTTGTTTTTTTAAACTAAATCTGAACTCCTAGATGTGTGACGGCTAGGGTTGAAAAGAAAAGAAGGCAGCGATAGTTGTAAATGTGATTGAGAGAAAAAAAGGAAGTATGGTAGTGACAATTGAGAGCAGAGGAACAAGAGGAGAAGAAAAGAAAAAAAGAAGAGAAAAAAAAAGATAGTTCTTAATCATCCAGACAGTGTTCTCACCTTAGGTTAAATCAAATTTATAACGGGTTCTTACTGTGATCACTTAGAAAGATTTTGGATATTATGTATGATGACATAAGCCTTGTATTCTTGTTATTCTCTTGTGATTGTTGTTTAAGTTTTGAGCAAGAGGCTTTGAGATTTGTACACTCAATATTTTTATAATTAATTTTCTTTCCCTTATTCATGATTTTTACCCTTTGGGTTGGAGTGATTTTTCACATAAATCTTGATATTTTATTTGATTATAATTTTTATTTAATTATGATGCATGTTATGATCTATTAGTATTTATTCATATACAAAATATTTTTTTATCCCATCATTAAAATGTGACGCCTCTATTTAGTGTAAAAGATCAAACTAAAAAATCCTTCTTACGAAGTCAATTAGAAATATGAATGCCAAAAATCCTACAAACTAAGAGGATGAAAATACAAATTAAGATCATGCAATTTTTCAGAATAACCTTGGATGAAATATGAAACTTTATCGAACTAACATATAAAACCAGTATTCGCATAAGTAGGTTATTTACAGAAAGAAAAATTATCTGCCCATAGATCCTCCTAAACTCTAGTAGTTTCACCATTGCCAATAAGCTTCCGGAATCCCCCCTCTCAAACACTTGAGAGTGGAGCACGAATTTTTCCAACTAAGAGATGCATTAGGTTTGTAACAGGTAAGAAGCTCAATCCATAGGTGACTCTCCTTATTCAAGAATGAAAGGAGTCTCTTAGCACCAAACTCTAAGTCCCCATTTAGTTTTGCGAGAGGTTACTCTCTCCTAATTAATAAAGCTTAAACCCTTTGAAATTAGGGGAGTTCTTTTAAAAAAATTATTTAGCAGATTTGGACAAGTAATGAAGGATTTAACTAGAAGCCTTAGAATTCAATAATGAGTAGACAAGAATGACATTGATAATTGAGTTGATAAGAACCAACTTGCTCGTTTAAGATATGTAATTCTAATATCAATATTAGATTTTGTTCAATACCTTGTCCATAAGGTCGTATTGAAGGGAGATAGAGATTTTATCTTGTGAAATATAAGTTCCAAGGTCCTTAAAAGGCCAGGACCCCTCCTTAATATCAAGAAACTCACAAGTAAAATGTTTGATAGATGGGTTATACTGTTTTGAAAAACATAGTTTAGATTTAGCTTTGTTGATGCTAAGATTAGTGAGGGTGGAATAAAACCCTAGCAGATTTCTTAAGTATAGGTTTTAGGATTAACTCCTGTTGATACTAAGATTAGTGAGGGTGGATTAAAACCATTGCAGATTTTGTAAGGAAGTATAGGTTTTAGGATTGACTTTAAATGCAATGATTATGAAAAGGAAGTTATGGTTTGAATAATTTATTCTTATTCTTATTTATATTTGATTAATGATACTCATTTAAAAATGTTATGTTTTTAATGTTAGAAAATTATAATAAGATTATTATCAAACTGTATTCAGAAGATTCATCCTCTGCAATGAAGATGAGATACTTAAAAGAGCCTCGGAACAAAAAAAAAACAAAGTCAGGCAAAAGGCAAATCACATTGTGCGCAAGATATTAAAAAGCCATGAGTGGAAATTAAAACAGAGATAAACACAAAGTGGAAGAGCAAAATGAAAGAGTTGGTCAGCAAGTAAAAAAAAGGCATGGAAAATATATTGAAAAATTAGAGTGAATCGGTACGTCATCAACAATACGATGGTCTTTCTTGTCCTACCCAATAATGTGGTCTGCTCAAAAGTAAGGTAATGAAAACAATGAATTTTTCATCGCATGTTAATTATTAGTAATTAGATATGATTGCTAAACATTTGTATAATTCAATAGCTCCCATCTTGAATATGCTAAGAGATATTTTAGTAATTGTTGCCGAACACATATAATAATTCTTGACTCATATAAAAATTGATATATAACTTTAAAATCCTGTCATGCATGCTCCAATACATAGTTGCTTTATGTATGTTGAATCTGGGTGTTGAATCTGGGGTGATGTATAATATCAATTTTTATTCAGAAAAAAAATCACTTTTCTGATCATTGATAACTGAGCATTGATTGGATCCATATGGATTTCACCAACACTAAGCATTAATAACTGGAGCAAAAGTGCAGCTTTTTCTGAAGTTATCTGAAGATCTACCACAGAGACTACAGTAGAAAGATGGCGTTCTCAGCTGCACATGAGCAAGAAAGACTCGGGTGAGAGGAGATAGAATGCGTCCTTAATGCCCATTCACAATCTCAAAACAATCTTATACTGGAAAGAGAATAAATCTTAGAGACAACAGGGGAATGCGACAAAAATTGGGAGGAGCAGCTACTTGGAATGGAGAAAGAATATTTGAGATAGGCTCGTAGGACTAGAGTTCAAGTTACGCCAGGTTATTATGGACCAGCCCAATCAAGGCTCTGAAGGGGTGCAGTGCTGCTTTCTTTGCATGGGCTTAGGCTGATGGGTTGAGGGACAAAATGTCTATAATGTAAAAAAAAAAAATTAAAAAAAAATCTTTTTTTTTTCATTTGAATCTCTTTCTTTTTTAGTACCAAGCTAATGAATGAATCTCTTTTTCTTTCGGGTAGATGATTATTTTAGTATGCTGTCTACAAAGAATGATGACAAAAAAGAGACTAAGAAGAATGTACATTATCTGTTTAGATTTGATGGATATCTCGAATCATCAGTATAAATACAATTGAGTGATGTATAAATTTAGTTTATTTCTGGAACAGTAATCTAATCTCACTTATCAATAATTCTTCACATGCTAATAGGTGCATATTGCATTTCCTAGTTTATTTTCATCTCATTTTTTTTATTTTTTTCATTGTTAACCTTGCAACTTATCTTTATTTAATTGTGCCTTCGTGCATGATATGACTGTGTCGATGTAGAAGAATGAAGACGTGAAGATATCGTTTTTATTCTTTATGCATGAAGCAGAAGATGATGTGTTTTTTCTCTTTTCCGAGTTAATGTGGACTTTATGATTGTCTCCACTCTACTATTGATTTTTTAGACAAAATAGAAATTGTAATGTGAAGCTTCCAATATCAATTTTTTTTATTTTTTTATCTTAAAATTATTAAAAATTTTGGTATGATTGTGAAAATTATTAGAAACTGATTGGCTGTGAAGAAAATTATTATGATAGGACAGTCCATTACTAATTTATATCTGATATTCATTTCATCTAAATAAGTACTAGTGACAGACTCAAGTATTTTGTCACTAAAAATTTTTTTAATCTAAATGTTTATTGATAGATTAGTTTGTAAAAAACTATTAGTTTTCTTTTCATCTAACTAAGCATTAGTGACCGACTTAATTATTTTAAAACTAAAATTGTTTGTCAAGATATATAGTGACAGAATCATTCATCACGGCATATTATCATAGAAATATTATTTTGTTCATTTAAATATTTTTAATGATGGAATTTGAATATATTGGTCAAAAAATACAAGTCGTCAGTAATGCATCTTTTCTCATTAGGCTGATAGAGGTTAATTATAGAACATTCTATCACTCTCTGTTAGTGATAATTGTTTGGGTTTTAGCGACAACTTTCATCCATGAATAATGATTGATTTTTCTTTTAGTGTATATTTAGGAACAACTAGAATCGACACTAACATATACGACATGAAGGAAAAAATAATAGCTAAAAAACAAAAACAGGACTCAGCAGCAGCACACTTACTTCTTCACAACCGAAGAAGATAATGAGCCGTGAGGCAGAAATAGTTAGGTTAGGTCATGTACTTGAAGAGCAGCGACGACCCACCAACGACCAAGAGTTGGGTGATCTCTTCCACGAAGCCCAACCTACGCAGACAATGCCGCGAGGAAAGTGGAAAAGGAAAGTTCCCGAGATCTACTGTTGTTAATGATTGGCGATGCTTCCAATGACTTGAAAGCCACTCATCGCCTCACGCGGCAGATCAACCTCATTCATATCCCCACCATATCGTTAAGCCGATCGACTCTCTCTCTCTCTCTCTCTCTCTCTCTCTCTCTCGTCAAAGTTTCGACTTAATACTGTACCGGGTAGTGCTTGGATATACTGCAGGATTATCTAAGACGAAGCGTTTGTTTGACACACTATATAAAGATTAAATTATTTAGAATGAAGATAAAGATTCATGATGAAGAAGGTTTATGAGGTCTTCATTTGAGGGCAAAGCTCCGATGTAAACGGAGAGCCACATCGTTTTCTTGATCATCCCAGAAGGAAACAGTAAGTAGCAAGAAAAAGATTGGACAAGAATCTGTCCTTTGCTAGGAAAAATTACTAGTCCAAGTGATTCTTACATTACTCTCCCTCAAAAGTTAGGAAAAAAAATAACAAGCATGTCCAAGTCAATCGTTATCAGTTTGTCGTTGATGCTCCAAATGATCAAAATACATCACATACCCTATTATTAAATTTTCTTCCTTGAATTTGTTCCATTTCATAAACTATCTTTGTGTCCATCTTGCAAGATTAGTAATACCTGACGAGGAGAGAATTAGCGCAGGTGACATAGAAAAGAGATAATATATATTATGATTAAGAGAAAAATGAGGTAGAAGACGATCAGTAGTATTTAGATTTGTTGGGTTTGTGAGTTTTTACTTGATATTTTGGTATTTAGTAAAAATTTAATTTATTAAAAAAAGAAAAAATCTAATTTAAAAAGGTGGCTGAGTAACTTTTGGATGAAATGGTGCAGCATTGATGCAATGGTGCAAACGTGAAAATAAATCCTACAATAATAAAGTGAGAGAGAAAGAAAGAAAGTTTTGACAAGAGAATGGAATAGTAAAAGTTCCCAATTTTATGTGAATAATTTTTACAATTAGATCTATAATCTTAACATTATTAATTTGTGATTTAACTTTTTTATGATAGTTTTCTGATATATCCACTTAGTATGTTTTGATCTTTCTTATTATGAGATCCATCAATATTGATGATGCTATGCTATTAGTGAACCAAGATATATGTTCTTGATGTCATTATGATTCTCTATTTATTCTAGTTATTCTTGAGAAGTTTCATTGTAAACCTATTATCCTATTTAGTTATGTGGAAGTTTAGATGGATTACCGTGGTTTTTTCCGCATTGGGTTTTCCATATTAAAAATCTTGTGTCTCATGGTTGATCTATTATTCTATTATATATTCTGTTCTGGTTAATATTTATTTTTGTAGTAACAAGTTGGTAATTTGACGAGAAACCCATTTTGATACATAAAGAAGGAAAAGTATTATTCCGCATTAATAGGTTTTTCCCAACAAGTGGTCTTAGAGCACAGGTTATTTGGTATAGTTTTTCTTGTATGATTAAAATAGAAGAGTCAGATAGTATAATTAAATTGAACTTATCAAATTATTCCACTTGGAGATGGATGATGGAAGATTTGCTCTATTGCAAAGATTTGTATAAGCTCATCAAAGTTAAAAGTAAAACATTTTACTATGGATGATGAAGAATGGGAAGTACAGCATAGAAGAACTATTGCCTACATTAGAAGATAGATGGATATAAATTTGCATGAGCATATTTCTAATGAAAATAGAGCTGATGTCATTTAGCAAAGGCTAGAAAATCTCTTTGCAAAGAAGACAATGGAAAACAGAATTTCTCTCCTCAGAAGACTTGTCAATTTAAAGTATAAAGATGGTGGTAATATTATTGAACACATAAGCATATTTCAAAGTCTTGCAAACAAGCTGGTTACTATGAAAAGAATATAGATGATGAGATAGAAGGATTGTTACTCCTTAGTTCTTTACTAGAAAGTTGGGAAACATATGTTATGATAATTTCGAACTCCACGCCAGAGGGGAATCTAATTGTAGATATGGTTAAAGACAGTTTGTTGAATGAAAATGCCAAAAGGAAAGAACAATGAGAATCTTCTTCTGGTGCACTTGCTATTGAAAAATAAGAAAGACGTGAAAGAAGTCATAGCAGGAATCCATATGGTTATAGAGGAAGATCCAAGTCCAGAAGAGATATCAAGTATTTTCACTACAATACGCTAGGTCACATGAAGAAAAAGTATAGGTTCTGGAAGAGGGAACAAAATGAAAAAAAAGAAAAATGAGAAAGAGACCAATACAGTTACTGATAAAGATAATTGATATTATTTGTGATTATGGATGTGTCAATCTTATAGCTCAAGACAGTAACTGGATAATTGACTCTGGTACCTCTTTTCATATTACTTCTCATGATAATTTCTTCAGGTTTTACACTGTTGGTGATTTTGATAATATCAAAATGGGAAACAGTGGTACATCTAAGATTGTAGGTATTAGAGATATTTACTTAAAGACCAATATTATGAGCAAATTGATACTTAAAGATATAAGACATGTTCCAGATATTCGTCTTAACTTGATATCTATAAGGAAACTTGATGATGAGGGATTTATGTACTATTTTGGTTAAAGCAAATGAAAACTCACTAACAGTTCACTGATTATGACGAGAGAAAAGAAGCAGAATTATTTTTATGTCATGGAGGCTAAGCTATACAAATGAAAGATTAATGCAATCATAAAAGATAAAGTATAGATCTTTGACATAAAAGGCTTAGTCATGTCAATGAGAAAGAAATTCAAACTCTTGCTAGAAAGCAGTTCTTACTAAAGTTGTAAGGTACGTCTCGTAAATCTTGTGATGACTGCGTAGCTGGAAAAATACATAGAGTTACCTTTCATACTTATCCATCATCTAGAATATTAAATGTTATTGATTTGATTCATACTGATGTTTGTACCATACAAAGTATAACTTTTAGAGGTGCTATTTATTTTATTACTTTTATTGATGACTATTCTAGAAAGGTTTAGGCTTTTGCTTTGAAATCTAAAGACTAGGTACTCGATACTTTCAAAGAGTTTTATGCCAGTGTTGAAAGAGAAACATGAAGAAAATTAAAGTGTATTAGATCAGATAATAGTGGTGAGTATAGAGGGTCTTTTTGAGAATTATTGTAGGTTTCATGGTATTAGGCTTGAGAAAATAGTTCCTAGAACTCCTTAGCAAAATGTTGTGGTAGAAAGGATGAATAGAACTATTAAAGAAAGGATTAGGTGCAAACTTTCTCATGCTAAGTTACCTAAGTCATTTTGGGGGAGGTTATGAGAACTACAATTGATTTGATAAACCTTTCTTCATCAATTTCTCTAATAGTGATGTTCCAGAGAGAGTATGGAAAGGGAAAGATATATATTATAATCACTTGAGAGTCTTTAGGTGTAAAGCATTTGTTCATATTCCTAAAGATGATAGGTCGAAGCTTGATAATAAGACAAAAGCATACATTTTCTTAAGATATGGTCATGAAGAGTTTAGGTACAGATTATGGGACCCACTGGATAAGAAGATTATTAGAAGCAGAGATGTCGTGCTTCTTGAAGATTAATTATTTAAAGATGGTGATAATGTTGAGAAACAAAACACCTCCGTTTATATTCCTTAGAATTTGGGCCCAGTTCCTCCATCTATAGTTCATGATAATCAAGGAGGAGATGGACAAGAAGATGGTGGTGAGAATGTTAGTAATGATACTCCTATAGTTGATGAAGTCAATCTAATCGAACAAACTGAGCAAATACCTCTACCACCATATGAGATTTCACTGAGAAGATGTACAAGAGAGCGAAGACCACCTACAAGGTATCCTCCACATGAGTATGTTATATTGACTGATGGTGAAGAACCAAAAACTTACTAAGAAGCTATTCTATATGAGCATAAGAATAAGTAGGTTAAAGTCATGCAAAAAGAGATGAGTTCCTTGTTTTAGAACCACATCTATGACTTGGTAAAGTTACTTATAAAGAAGAAAGCTCTCAAGAATAAATGTGTTTATAAATTGAAGATTGAAAATAATAACTCACAATAAAGATATAAGGTATGATTAGTTGTGAAAGGATTCAGTCAGAAAAAGAGTATTGACTTTGAAGAAATATTTTCTCTTATGGTAAAAATATCCTCTATCCGAGTTATTCTTGGTTTGGCTGCCCGCTTGAATTTAGAAGTTGAGCAACTTAATATGAAAACTATATTTTTACATGGTGGCTTAGAAGAAGAAATTTATATGGAGCAACTAGAAGGTTTTAAAATCAAGGGAAAAGAAAATATAGTGCATAAGATTTTAAAAAAAGGCTTATATGGTCTCAAACAGACACCTAGACAATAGTACAAGAAGTTTGATTCCTTTATGATAACTCAATGGTATAATAAAACTACATCTGACTATTGTGTATTTACAAAGAAGTTTTTAAATGATGATTTTATTATTCTTCTATATGTTGATGATATATTGATTGTTGGTCATGATGCTAGTAAAATTGAGAAGTTTAAGAGGGAACTAAGTCTTTTGCTATGAAAAACTTAGGATTAATAAGACAAATACTTGGTATGAAGATTCTTTGTGATAGAAAGAATGAAAAGATTTGGTTATCTCAAGAGGCTTATATTGAAAAGGTTCTTGAAAGATTCAATATGAATAAGGCCAAAGCAGTTTGTTCTCTACTTGCAGGTCATTTTAAGCTGAGTTCAAAATAATATCTCACAAGTGAGAAAGAAAAAGAAGAAATATCCAAAGTGCCTTACTCATCAGCAGTATGCAGTTTGATGTATGCTATAGTTTGCACTAGGCCAGATATAGCTTATGCAGTTAGAGTTATCAATCGATTTCTCTCTAATCCTAGTAAGGAACATTGGGCAACAATAAAATGGATCTTAAGATATCTAGAAGTTACTACGAGGTTGTGTTTATGTTTTGGCATTGGTAAACCTGTGCTATAGGGTTACACAAATGCGGACGTGGCTGGTGATACTCATTCCACAAAGTCCACTTTAGGGTTCTTGATAACTTTTGCAGGGGGAGCAATCTCTTGGTAGTCTAAGTTACTAAATTATGTTGCTCTATCAACCACAGAAGTAGAATATATCAATTGAAGCCTGTAAGGAAGTTTTATTGATGAAAAATTTTGTACAGTAATTGGGTTTGAAACAAGAAGGATACACTATTTATTATGAGTCAAAGTGTCATCCACCTCTCTAAAAATTCAACATATCATTCTAGATCTAAGCATATTGATGTAAGATACAACTAGATTCGTGATGTGCTTGAGATGAAAGAATTATACTTAGAAAAAGTGCATACCAATGAGAATGGTTCAGATATCTTGATAAAGTCTTTATGTAAAGAGAAGCTTGAAGCATGTAAATGGAGAGCAGACTTAGTATAGCCCACCATATAAGGTAGAGAGGGAGAATTGTTAGGTCCAGCTCATAGGTGGGGTTGGATTGGACTTTGGGTATTTAGCCCAAATCTGACTTATTGAAAAAAAAAAAGAAAAAAAAACCTAATCTAAGAAAAAAAAACATAACTTTTGGGTGTAGTGGCACAGTATTGACACACCGGCGGAAACGTGAAAAGAAACTGCACAATAACAAAGAGAGAGAGAAAGAAGAGAGAGAAAGTTTTGGTAAGATGATCTAACGGTAAAACTTTATCGGTTTTGACCCAAATTTTATGTGAAAAATTCTTGCATCTAGATCTATAATCCTAACAGTGCTGATCTATGATTTACCCTCTCTAGATGATTTTTTGATATATCCACTTAGTAAGTTTTGATTTTTCCTATTATGAGATCCATCAATATTGACGATGCTATGTTATTGGTGAACCAAGATATATGTTCTTAATATCATTATGATCATCTAATTATTCTAGAGAAGTTTTATTATAAACCTATTATCCTATTTGGTGATAGTGAAAATTTGGGTGGACTACAGTTCCGTAGGTTTTCCGCATTAGGTTTTTCACATTAAAAACCTGGTGTCTCATTTTGTGGTTGATTTATTATTCTATTATGTATTTTGTTCTGATTAATATTTATTTTTTTAAGTAACAAATTAGTAATTTAGTGAGGAACATATTTTAATATATAAAAAAATATTATTCCGTATTGAATATATTTTTGCAACAAGATTTGACATCATATATACACTAAAGATTAAAAATAATATATATTGAAGAAATATGATAGTAAATTTGATTTATTTAGAATAATTTATTATATATATATATATATATATATATATATATATATATATATATATATATATATATATATATATATATGTAGGGCTAATTCGTAGCTACGAAGCGACAGAGACATTACGTCACGATAAAATTTAAAATTAAAGTCACGAATATAATAATAATAATATTGGTACACAAAGATAGGTATGTCCTTATACATCAGCATCTTAATTAAGTTGCAAGGGTGATGTAATAATAATAATAATAATAATAATAATAATAATAATAATAATAATAATAATAATAATAAAATAAACATAATCAAAAGAACAAGAAGACCACGGTCGCCACCGACAGCGGGCATGGAGAATCCCAGGTGCTTGGTGGACCCCTGGACAATGCGCATTGCCTTGTCGTCTCATGATTCGAGCCTCTCGTTATCGATTTGTTCCTCACAAAAAGTCCACCAATTGTATTCTATTTGTCACATCTTCCTAAACACGTATCCAATCTAGTAGCTACGCGTTTTGACACTGTACATAGGCAATTGTGACTTACATGCTACAAAGCAAAAGATAATTTCATACATATCTACTTGTTAATAAAGATAGATCGTTTCCTCATAACCCTTATAATCACTAGAACTAGAAAAAAAAAATCAATCAATATATGAAACCTTTTAGAAAATAAAAAAAAAAGAAAAATTGATCGAAGCACAAAATAGAGTTTATATGTGATAGAAACTAAGGAAATATGTATTGAAAACAAAGAAAAGAAGTATATCGTCTATTCTTTATTTGTATCTATTTATATAGGAGAATAAAATATTAAAAAAATAACATTATTCAGGATTTCCCTCAACAGCTTAGCTAAAAGTTGTTACAATAATATTATCACTTAACATGTCCCGTAAGATTATACTCCTGTCAAGGACGCCGATCTTGGACCTATGAAGTGAAAATAGCTTGCGGGCAAGTGGGTTCGTGAGAGAGTCTACCAATTGATCTACCATATGAACATGAGAAACACGTAGTTGTCAGTTGATCACTTGATCTCATACAAAATGAAAGTCAATTGTTATATGTTTCATACGAGATTGAAATACTGGATTTACACATACGTAGGTAGCTCCGATATTATCACAATATATGGTAGGAGTGATAGAAGAGCGGATATCAAGTTCTGTGAGCAGATTCATCACCCAATTAAGTTCTACAGCTGCAGTTGCAATAGAGCGATACTCAGCTTCAGTGGTTGACTGAGCAACGGTCTTTTGTTTTTTGGAACTCCAACTGATTGGATTAGCACCTAGGAAAATAATATATCCAGATGTCGATGTTCTATCATCAATATTTCCAACCCAATTAGCGTCAACATAAGCATGAAGTTGGAGTGAAGAGTTTTTATAAAGAAATATGTCATAGTCAAGAGTACCATTAAGATAATGTAATACTCGTTTAACTGCTAACCAATGTGTAGTAGACGGTCTATGCATGAATTGGGACAACTTGTTGACTGCAAATGAAATATCTGAGCGGGTGATAGCCAGATATTGTAAAGAGCTAATTACTTATCGATATTGTGTAGGATCCATAGCATGACTTCCATCATTTAATCAAAGCGATTCACTAGTGGAAAGAGGAGTAGAAATAGCATTTGCATCCTTCATATTTGTCTTAACTAATAAGTCTTGAGTATACTTTCGTTGAGAGAGGAAGAGTCTGAAAGATATAGACATTGCTTCCACTCCCAAAAAATAATTCAAAGGACCGAGATCTTTGAGAGAGAATCTAGCGGTCAACTTCTTAATGAATATTGTAACCTCTATAGAGTTATTACCAGTCACAATGATATCATCCACGTAGACTAAGAGATATATTGTACTGTCCGATTATTGATGAAGAAATAAGGAGGTATCAAACTTAGAGTTAGAGAAGCCAACTGACATCAGAAACAAGCCGAGTTCTTTGTACCATGCTCATGGAGCTTGTCGAAGACCATAGATAGCCTTGTAGAGTTTACAGACATGTTTCGGATACTGAGGATGAAGAAAACCAGGAGGTTGTTTCATAAAGACATCGTCAGTTAATGTTCCTTGTAAGAAGACATTGTTGACATCAAGTTGTCGCAGTTGCCAACCTTTTGAAATGGCTAAACTTAGAATCAGTCGGATTGTTATGGATTTAACAACCGGACTGAATGTCTCTGTAAAATCAATGTCAAAATGTTGATGAAAGCCTTTGGCCATCAAACGGGCCTTATACCTGGCAATGGACCCATCAGGGTTCTGCTTAACTCGAAAAACCCACTTACACCCGATGACATTTTGTGCAGGATGAAATGGAACAAGTACCAGGTAGAGTTATGAAGGAGGGTGTCATACTCATCAGACATAGCTTGACGCCAGTGAGGAGACTTTTAGGCTTGAATAACCGTGGTAGGTTCACAGATCTCAACAGAGGGAGTCACAACTGTATTGAGGTCAAGAACCTGACGTGGTTTGAAAATACCACTTTTAGAGTGTGTTGTCATGGGATGTCTAAGTGGTTTAGAAGATAATGGTGGAATGGGTGCTGGAGAAGTAATAGAACAGGGTGAGTCGGACTGAGGAACAGTAGTGGAAGTAGGTATGGGTGAGGAAAATACTGGTGATTGAGTGTTCGAAGACTGGATGTCTGAGGCAGGAGGTATATATGCAGAAGAAGGAGAGGAAAAAGAGGGAGCGAAATGTTGTATTGGAAAAGCTCTCCATTCATGTATGTGAGTTAGAGTGGGTGATTCTTGGCATAGTAAGAGATTTGGATTGGTGAAATGGAAAGGACTCCACAAAGATCACGTGACGAAACACAAAAACTTTGTGAGTCAAAGGATCATAGCATCGGTAAGCATTATGTTCAACAGAGTAACCAATGAAGGTGTAAAGTTTTGACCATGGGGCTAGTTTATGTGATGTATAAGGACGTAACCAAGGATAGCAGACACAACCAAAGACTCTAAGTTTCTGAAAGTTTGCGGGTTTATGAAACAGTTTTTCAAAAGGTGATTGATCCTAGAGGACTGGAGTAGGCATGCGATTAATCAGATAGACTGTGGTCTGGAAGGCTGTAGACCAAAAAATAGTTGGCATGGAAGCATGATGGAGAAGTGTAAGACTGGTTTCAACTATATACTGATGTTTGCGTTCGGCTGAGCCAACTAGCTTAGGAGTGTACGGAGGAGACTTGAGGTGTTGAATACCACATATATTCAAGTATGGTGTTAGAGATTGGTATTCACCTCCACCGTCAGAATAAACTATTTTAATGGTGGACTGAAAGATATTTTCTATCATTTTTTTTAAGGTAATAAAGGTTTTAGAGACCTCAGACTTGTGTTGAAGAGGATATAACCAAGTATATTTAGTAAAATAATCAACAAAGATAACATAAAATTTGAATTTGTCAAATGAAATACTTGGTGCAGGACCCCAAACATCAGTATATAAAGTTTCAAACGGTTGTGAGCAAGAGATAGAAGAATGTTCAAAAGGTAATCTGTGATTTTTATTACTAAAACATGCATCACAATGAGTAACACTAGAACTTACTTTAACAAACGGAAGAGAATACAATAAATTGTTTTTTGGAGAGTTAAGGAAGAAGGGTGACCCAGACGATAATGCCACATATCCATTGGAACAGCAATAGAAGAGTAGGAAGAGGGCTGAGAGATCGATGGCCACTGGTAGATGTTATCTTTACTCTTGCCTTGAACTAACGATGCCCCCGTGCTCAGATCCTTGATAAGAAAGGAGTCAAGGAAGAATTTAATGGATGTATTATTTTGTTTACAGAATTGGGAGACAAAAATAATATTATGTTTGATATGAGGAGCGCACAATATATCACCGAGTGTAAAAGTACGAGAATACGAATTAAGCATTCTGGAACCAATATGAGTGATGGGAGGCGCCAGAGTCCATAACCCAGGAATGGTGTTCAGAAGTCGAGGTAGCAGCAAGATGTGCTTAGGGCATGGTAGCAGAAGGTCGAGGACAAGACCGATAGACCTTAGCGGAGTGACCAACCTTATCACAAGCTGACAGACTATGCGTTGTTGAGGCACAGGAGCAGGTCGCCAAGGTTGTTGATAGTTGATGTTGCTACCTGGAGGTATGGGAGTAGGACGCCAAGGTTGTTGATGATGGATGTTGCTTTCTTGGGTCAGAGCTTGTCCAAATCCTTTGTTGATAGGTTTAGAATGCTGATTGTTCTTCTTTTTTGATTTGTGACTCACTTGAGCAGTAATAGGTGGACCTGGAACCTTATCTTCATACTTTAGATATGACTCGTAGTCATTCAACTTGTCAGACAGCTCCTCAAATGATAACAATGAGTCACGTGCCCGTATTGCTGCTGCCAATTCTTTGTACTCAACTCTAAGACCATTAAGAGTGTGAACAACAATTTCATCATCACTGAGGTGGTGCCATATTAATGTTAAGTCATCAATGATAAGTTTTATATGTTGGAGATAATCACCGATGGTACTTCCCTCTTATTTAGTGTTCATGAGTCGTGAGAGGAGGTCAAGCATACGAGTGCACGAATGATTAGCCAATGTAGTTTGCAACTTGCACCAGGCTTTAGCAGTAGTAGCACATGAAGATATAAGTGGTGCGATGGAACTAGCAACAGAGGCTTGAATTTCTTGGAGAATGAGACGATCTTGACATAACCATAACTTATGCTCCGGATTTGATACTGGACTTGGTGCCCCCGAGATGGTGATCATTTCTGGTGGACAACTGAAAGATCCATCAACATAACCTAGTATTTTTTTTAATCATAGCCAAAGAGGAGATTAGAAAATTGAGTATGCCAGGATGCGTAGTTTTCTCCCCTGGATAACTTGATGGGGATTAGGGCTGCAACATTAATAGATACAAGCCCTGTATGTTGAGAAGCATTATTGCTTCCTACAGGAATAATAACTGGAACTTGAGAGGTAAAAGACGAAGACATTAGGGGAGAGGATACCAAGCACTATCGTTTTTGGGTCTGAAAGATATGCGATGGTGAACGGCTTGTAAATCCAATGTGTGCCAGAAAGAAGGCTGCAGGTTATGCAAATAGGCCACACAGGAGGCAGTAGAGATATGAGAGAAGGCTGTTATTACTGGGTAGGCAGCTAGGAGCAAATGTAGCAGCTTCCTACTCTTCTCTTTAACTCTTTAACCTCGACTAGGAGCAAAGGCAGACAGCGAAGTGAGGAGTTAATCAGCTGTCGAAGAAGGGAATGAGCAGTCGATGACTGTCGACATTGGGAGATCGATGAGGCACTGTCCACCAGAGGAAGAGGGTCGTAGCTATGTGGAAACTAGAGCAAGGTACAGTAGCTTCGGCAGCAGGTAGCAGGATAGCGATGCGAGAAGATGGCGGTGCTCGCTGGGCACTGTCGAGGATGACCTCTGTGGAAAATCATCCTCTCCTCAATAGGAGAGGTGGAGGAGGAGGCTGGGAGACTGAGAGCCGCGGTTGCGGCATTGACGAGGCCGCGCAGGTGATTAACATCGATCCAGCTAGGCAGAACCGGTGTGGTGCTAAGCTTGATGGGGCGATGAGAGTGCGCCCGCGGTCAGGGACCTTGGCTAGCTTCATGAGCAGTGGAAGAAGAGACGATGCTGGGAGGTCGGTGCCGACCTTATAGGTTCCATCGACAAAGGAAAGGCTTAGTTGGACAGCATCGTCGACAAGGTCATCACTAGAGTAAGTAGAAAGGCCTCTGGTTTACTGATGTTTGCGCGTGGAAGAAGTAATCAGAAGATGCGATAAGGTGCTGTCCAATAGAGAAAGAGGGTTGCGGCTACGTGGCAGCGGCGGTGGCAGTGGCAGGCTGCCAGCTGGAAGGAGTGGTTGCAGTTGTTGATCGCGGCTGAAGATTTGCCAGAGGAATACGTCTCCAACTTCCACAGATGCAGTTTTGCATAAAAGGGACAGATGATGCTAAGATATCAGTGCCGATCTCGTTGGTTCCTATCGATAGAGGAGGCATATATGCAGCGATGGTAGATGGGTAGGAGTCGACGACAGCTTCTGCACGTAGCTAAAAATGGTGGAAATTTGCTGTCGTTTGACAGCGATAAGAGAGCGCTCTAGGCAAGCGGTTCTGATTCCATGATAAAAACTAAGGAAAGATGTATTGAAAACAAAGAAAAATACATTGTCTATTCTCTAAATATGGAGACAGATTTCTCTACGAATGTGTAAAATATTTACACATATAAACTTGTCAAAGGTGGCTCTTCTCCATTTAGGACTTTTAGGACTTTCACTAACGCAGTATTATCAGCAGCTTCAGGATGAGCACACAAGTTGGATATAAACAATCCTACGATGGGATCAAGAAATAATCCTAAAAGAAATTCTTATGACTTCTTTTCTGTAAATAAATAATCAGATTAAACCATGACAAGAAGTTTGGTGCAATCTATCTATGGGAACAAGCATCGGATTCCCTTGCTCAAACCCTGTCATGTTTTTGATGGTGGGACGCCAGGGATCATTGCTTGCGGGCCAACTTTATTTAGATCACCAAGAAAAAAAATCCATGACTCAAGGAAGAACATATTTGAAGGGAATAGCAAACGATCGATGTGGGTCCCTAACGCATATCTTTTTAGTATTCCTTTCTGAGAAGAATATGGAACCAGACACTTGACTTTTTTTATTAATTATATAGAGTACCTACCTCAAATCTATACCCAGTGGAGTGCACACACATCTTAATATGGAATAAAAGGTAAAAGGATTATGGCTTTTAGTAGAAATGTCAATAAATCCTTCAGATTTTGAAGATAGAGGTGTCCTGTAAGTTCTAATACCACAGGGATAAATTGACTTATATCAACCATGCATTTCTAGCTATATTGCTTTTTGATCCTTCTATGCCGACTCTTTCTATTATCGTGAAGCAAAACTCATTAGAGTTGGCTTATTCATCCACTAACGTTAGTGGTTGTTTAAACCATCATAACATATATGAGTTTTGTGATACTAGTAATCATGTCATGATAATAATTTAACCTAATATAGGAGAACCCATGGACTCGCACATACATCATCATTCTTAGTTCAACAGTCGTTCATCAGCATAACTCCCGTGATAGAGTAGCCATAGGTGCCATCAATTCTTCATTTGTTATCAAAGACATTTGAGATTTTTTTAGAATATTTTATATGATGTTATGAGAAAAAAAACAAAGAATTATTTTATTCATCCCCTCAGTTTCTTGCTCTCTTATCATTACCTCTTTAACTATGCTATAAAAAATATTTTTATACTTTTTATGTTTATTTAATTTTCATATTATGAAATCTATTATTGATCTTATGGGGTGTATGTTAGAAGTTAAGGAACGTGAATAAAAAGTGAACGGTATATATTATTCCTTCACTCACCACCTATTTATATAAGTAAAAAAAATTAAAAAAGATTAAGAGTTGAAAAGATTTTTCTCAATAGTCTAACAAGTCTGCTAATACTGTTACAACTAATTTCATCTGTTAACATGTCCTTGCAAGATCGTGCACCTATCAAGGACGCTGATCTTGGACCTATGTAGTAAAAATAATTTACGGGTGAGTGGTTTCGTGAGAGAGTCCACCAGTTGATTTGCTGTGTGAATATGATAAACGCGTAGTTGATGATTGACTACTTGATCTCATACAAAGTGAAAGTCAATTACTATATGTTTCATACGAGAGTGAAATACTGGATTGGCACATAAGTAGGTAGCTCTAAGATAATAGTATATTATAGGAGTAATAGTAGATTGGATGTTAAGTTCTTTGAGCAGATTTATTACCCAATTAAGTTCTGTAGCAGTAATTGCAATAGAGCGATGCTCAGCTTCAGTGGTTGACCGAGCAACTGTCTTTTGTTTCTTGGAACTCCAATTGATTGGATTGGCTCCTAGGAACACGATATACCTAGATGTTGATGTTCTATCATTAAAATTCGTAGCCCACTCAGCATCAACATAAGCATGAAGTTGAAGTTGAGAGTATTTATGTAAAAATATGTCATTGTCAAGAGTACCATTGAGATATCGTAATACTTGTTTAACTAATGACTAAAGTGTAGTAGACGGTCTATGCATAAATTATGATAGCTTATTAACTGTAAAGGAGATATTTGGGCGGGTGAGAACTAAATATTGTAAAGAGTCAATTACTTATCGATATTGAGTAGCATCTATAGCAGGACTGTCATTAGTTAACCAGAGTGATTCACTAGATCAGAGAAGAGATTAAATAGCTTTTGCATCCTTCATGTTTATCTTCACTAATAAGTAGAAATACTCATTTAATTGTGGGACCAAGATCTTTGAGGGAAAATCGATCGACCAATTTTTTAAGAAATATTGTGACCTCCATAGAGTTATTACCTATCATAATGATATTATCCACATATACTAGAAGATATATTGTACTGCCAGGTCGTTGATGGAGAAATAATAAGATATCATACATAGAGTTGGAAAAGCCGACTGATATAGAAAATGAGTCGAGTTCTTTATACCAAGCTCGTGGAGCCTGAAGAAGTCTATAAATAGCTTTGAGGAGTTTACAAACATATTTCAGATATTGAAGATGAAGAAAATCAAGAGGTTGTTCCATGAAAATATCGTCAATTAATATTTCTTGTAAAAAGGTTTTGTTCACATCAAGTTATCGCAGATGCCAGTCTTTTGAGATGGTTAAATTCAGAATAAGCCAGATTGTCATTAATTTAACAATATGACTAAATGTCTCTATAAAGTCAACACCAGGACGTTGATGAAAGCCTTTAGCCACTAGACAAGTTTTATATCTGGCAATGGACCTATCAGGGTTCCACTTAACTCGAAAAACTCACTTACACCCGATGACATTTTGTGCAGGATGAAATGAAAAAAGTGTCTAAATATAGTTATGAAGAAGGGCATCATACTCATCACACATAGTTTGACACCAATGAGGAGACTTTTGGGCTTGAACGACCATGGTCGGTTCACATGTTTCAATAGAGGGAGTCACAAATGTATTGAGGTCAAGAAACTGATGTGGTTTGAAAATGTCACTTTTAGAGCGTATTGTCATAGGATGTCCAATTGGTTTAGGAGGTGATAATGGAGTGAGTGCTAATGAAGTAGTAGAATTAGGTGAATTGGATTGAAGAACATTGGCTCTACTAGGTTGAGGTGAAGAAAATGCTGGTGATTGAGTGTCTGAAGTTCGGATGTCAATAGTAAGAGGTATGTTTGCAGAAGAAGGAGAAGAAAAAGAGGGGGCGAGATATTGTACCGGAGGAGTACTCCACTTATGTATTTATACTAGAGCAGATGACTCTTGTGGAGACTTATTGGATAATGGTATATGCCACTGGTATATATTTACTGGAGTAATTTGTATAGTAGAAGATTTGCATTGATGAAATAGAAAGGACGACTCTACAAAAATAACATGATGAGACACAAAGACTCTGTGAGTCAGATGATCATAGCATCGATAAGTATTGTGTTTAAGAGAGTAACCAAGAAAATTATAAGGCTTCGACCTTGGGGCTAGTTTATGTGATGCATAAGGACGTAGCTAAGGATAATAGACATAACCACTATGGCCAGGGATTTGTCTGAGCAAGCACATATAGGATATTCCTCTCATGATTCTAAGAGTAGATGATCCTCTATTGACACTCAATTACCTTTGTAAGGTTGGCTACTAATCCCGATAACCAATTGTACCAGATCTGAAACTTTCCAAACCTATAAGTCTAGCGTCAAAGAAAGGAGTACTCATACAAGGCATCTTTGGTATCTCAAGTCTAAGGACCAGATACACAACTGGGACTATAGAATCACTATCTGACATTAGGTATCATTAACTATACAGCATTCCATAAGCGGATCAATCAGTGAACTTATTCTCTAATGAGCACCTATATTATATCATTAGTGTCTCCACACAAGTGGCTATGAGACCAACCGCCTATATTATATGGACGAGTATATAGTACACCGATCTATCCAGTTATCTCGATGTCCCTCTCGAGTAACTTATGACCGGGATTATTTAGGATCTGTGTTTAAAGGTGAATCGATCTCATTATCATGATCTCATCACGTTCTGATTCTCATTGCACAAAACCAAAGATATCACAATATATATGTAACAAACAATATAATGTAAGAATATGTCAATATTAATCATAAGCAAAAAGATTACACAACATGTCACATGTGCCATCACTCACATGATTAGCTTGCAGGGCACTTGTAACCAGCAATCTCCCACTTGACCAAAAGCCAATCACCTATGTGTCTGATTCTCATTGGACTCCTGTGATGCTTAGATACAATCTGAGCCAATGACTTTGTCAGTGAATCTGCAATGTTATCTTCGGATAGAACTCTTTCCCTAGCTAGAGTTATCGTCTTGTCGCTATCACAATATATGGGAGTCACCTCCATGCTGCTTAGTATGACTCTCAAATCCTTGATGAACTTCTTCATCCACACCCCTTCGTCTTGCTACTTCTACTATAGCAATGTTTTCTACCTCTGTGGTTGAGTCAGTAGTAGTATTTTGTTTAGAACTCTTCCAGCTTATTGCTCCTCCATTCATGGTAAAAACATACCCTAAATTTGATTTGCTATCATCAATATCAGACTGAAAACTTCAATTTGTGTAGCCCTCAACCTGGAGGATATCTCCTCCATATACCAGTAAAAGATCCTTAGTCCTTCTCAAGTACTTAAAGATATACTTTACTACCTTATAGTGTTCTAAACCTGGATCTGTCTGATACCTGCTCGTGACACTCAGAGCATGTGCTATATCAGGCCTAGTACATAGCATCGCATACAGGATAGACTCTACGCTGAGGCATAAGGTATCTTATCTATGTCTACCATTTCTCCAGGAATCTTTAGGGACATACTACTAAAAAGTGATATTCCATATCTTCGATATGATACCTCTCTTGGAATTTTTTATGCCAAACCATTTGACAATGTAGTCTATGTACCCAAATTGGGACAAGCCAAGCATCGTTTTAGATCTATCTCTATAGATCTGAATCTCTAAAATATAGGATGCTTCCCCTAAGTCTTTCATAGAGAAGTTTCTAGATAACCAAGCCTTTATTATGGAGAGCATTCCTACATCATTCCCAATGATTAAGATGTCATCCACATATAGCACCAAGAAGGTGATATCACTTCCACTTACCTTCCTGTACACACAAGGCTCATCTTCATTCCTAATGAAGTCATAAGATCTGATCACCTCATCAAATCTTATGTTCCAACTTTGGTAAGCTTGCTTTAATCCATAAATGGATCTAAGCAAACTGCACACTTTATCTGGACTCTCTTTAGATATGAATCCCTCTAGTTGTATCATATACACCTCTTCCTCAAGGTTACTATTGAGGAATGTCGTTTTGACATCCATCTGCTAGATCTCATAGTCATAGTGTACTGCAATGGCCAAAATAATTCTAATGGACTGAAAATATTTTGTCATAGTCAATTCTTTGTCTTCAACGATATCCTTTAGCTACCAATCTTGCTTTATAGGTCTCTACCTTTCCATCCACTCCGATCTTCTTCTTGAAGATCCATCTGAAGTCAATGGGTACAATACCCTCAAGTGCATCTAAAAGGTTCCAAACCTTGTTAGAGTACATAGAATCCATCTCAGAATTCATAGCTTCTTACCACTTCCCAGAGTCTATACTCATAATAGTCTCATCGTAGGTCTAAGGATCAATATCCTGAGAGTCATCTCTACTGATATGTCCCACATACCTTTCAGAAGGGTGAGATACTCTATTAGACCTACATTAAGTTGGAACTTGTGTGTTAGGTACTTGAACAAACTTAGGCTCTGGAATGGTGCTTGAGCTAGGTTCTCCAACCTTACTCAATTCTATCTCACTCTCACTATTTCCACTAAGAATGTGTTCCTTCTCAAGGAACACAGCTCTCTTGGCAACAAAGATCTTTCGGTCCTCGGGATGATAGAAAAAATATCCACAAGTTTCCTTTGGGTATCCCACGAATATGCACAATTTTATCCTTGATTCCAACTTATCAGGGTTGTGTCTTCTAACGCGGGCAAGACAACCCCAAATCTTAACAATCTTAAGATCAGACTTCTTTCCTTTCTATATCTCATATAGTGTAGACACTACCGACTTTGATGGAACTTTATTTAGAAGGTAAGCTGTAGTCTCTAGGGCGTACTCCCAGAATGAAATTGGTAAGTCAGCGAAACTCATCATGGATTGCATCATGTCTAACAACGTGCAATTTCTCCTTTCTGATACCCCATTGAGCTGAGGTGTATAAGGAGGTGTCCATTGGGATAGAATCTCATTATCCTTGAGGAAATTGGTGAACTCCATACTCAAGTACTCTCCTCCTCGATCTGATCGAAGAGTCTTAATACTCTTTTCAATTTGGTTCTCTACCTCATTCTTATATTTTTCGAATTTCTCGAAAGTCTCATATTTGTACTTCATTAAGTACACATGTCCATACCTAGAGAAATCATCATTGAATATAATGAAGTATGAGTAACCACCTATAGCCTGAGTCGACGTGGGACCACATACATCACTATGTATGAGTTCCAATAACTCGGTGGCTCTCTCTCCAGTTCCACTAAAAGGAGAGTTGGTCATCTTCCCATGAAGGCAATGTTCGTAAGTTGCATATGTCTCATAGTCAAATAGATCTAAGTATCCATCTTTTAACAACTTTTGAATCATTCCCTCATGTATATGACCTAGCCTACAATGTCATAGGTATGCATTATTCACCTCATCTCTTTTTCTCTTAGACATATTTATATTCATGATATGTAGAGAAGTGTCTAACACATATAAGCCATTTTTAAGGGTCCCGCTAGTGATGATCTTATCATCCATAATTATTAAATAATTATTATTCTTAAAAACTAATTTATATCCACTAATTGTCAAACAAGAGATAGAAATAATATTTTTGATAATAGATGGAACTAAATAGCATGCATCTAATGCAATAATAGCTCCACCAGGTAGATATAGGGTTACCTTTCCAACAGCAACTGTAGCAACTCTTGCTCCATTACCTATTTTGAGATCCATCTCGCCTCTAGCCAATCTCTTAGGTCTACTAGAACCTGCAACGAATTGTAGATATGATAAACACTCTCGGTATCCAATACCCATGTGTTATCATGAAAATCTGACAAGTGAAGACTGATCATGAATATACCTGAAGCTTCTCTAAGCTTCTATCTCGCCTTCTCTGCAAGGTAGTCCTTGTAGTTCCTCTTTCAATGTCTGTCTTGGCCATAGTATAAGCATTGTACTTTGTCCTTTCTCGGGTATTTCTTGGCAACCTTTACCTTACCTGGTCATTCTTTGCCCTTGCCCTTCTTAAGCGTCTTGATAGCCTTCCTTTTCTTTTTGGTCTCACCAGTATAGAGAACTGGCTTCTCCTTCTTGATAACACTCTCAGCTTCCCTCAACATATTGAGGAGCTCAGGGAGAGTCACCTCAAACTTGCTCATGTTTGAAGATCCATTTATTGTCGATGGGTATAATACCCTCAGGTGCATCCATAAGGTTCCAAACCTTGTTAGAGTACATGGAATCCATCTTAGAATTTACGGCTTCTTACTACTTCCCGGAGTCTATACTCATAATAGCCTCCTCGTAGGTCTGAGGATCAATATCCTGAGAGTCATCTCCATTGATATGTCCCACATATCTTTCAAGAGGGTGAGATACTCTACTAGACCTATGAAAAATTAGAATTTGTGTGTTAGGTACCTGAAAAGACTCTGGCTCTGGAATGGTGCTTGAGCTAGGTTCTCCAACCTCGCTTAATTATATCTTACTCCCACTGTTTCCACCAAGAATGTGTTCCTTCTCATGAAACACAGCTCTCTTGGCAACAAAGACCTTTCGGTCCTCTGGATGATATAAATAATACCCATAAGTTTCCTTTGGGTATCCCACGAATGTGCATCATTCTATCCTTGATTCTAACTTATCGGGGTTATGTCTTCTAACATGGGCAGGATAGCCCCAAATCTTAATAATTTTAAAATCAAGCTTCTTTTCTTTTCATATCTCATATGGTGTAGATAATATCGACTTTAATGGAACTCTATTCAAAAGGTAAGTTGTAGTCTTTAGGGCGTACCCCCAGAATGAGATAGGTAGGTCAGCGAAACACATCATGATCCACACCATGTCTAACAGCGTGTGATTTCACCTTTCTAATATACCATTGAGCTAAGGTATCTAAGGAGGTGTCTACTGGGATAGAATCCCATTGTCCCTAAGGAAATGGGTGAACTCTGTACTCAAGTATTCTCCTCCTCGATCTGATCGAAGAGTCTTAATACTCTTTCCAATTTGGTTTTCTACCTCATTCTTATATTCACTGAATTTTTCAAAGGCCTCAGATTTATACTTCATTAAGTGCACGTGTCCATACCTAGAGAAATCATCAGTGAATATAATGAAGTATGAGTAACCACTTATAGCCTAAGTTGATATAGGACCACATACATCACTATGTATGAGTTCCAATAACTCGGTGACTCTCTCTCCAGTTCTACTAAAAGGAGAGTTGGTCATCTTCCCACGAAAGCAAGGTTCACAAGTTACACATGACTAATAGTCAAATAGATCTAAGTATCTATCTTTCAGTAACTTTTAAATCCTTCCCTCATATATATGACCTAGCTTACAATGTCACAGGTATTCATTATTCACCTCATCTTTTTTTCTCTTAGAAACATTTATATTCATGATATGTGGAGAAGTATCTAACATATATAAGTCATTTATAAGGTCTCTCTAGTGATGATCTCATTATTCATAATTATTAAATAACTATTATTCTCAAAAACTAATTTATATCCACTAATTATCAAACAAGAGATAAAAATAATATTTTTGATAATAGAAAGAACAAAATAACATATATCTAATGTAATAATAGCTCCACCAGGCAGATGTAAGGTGACCTCTCCAACAACAACTACAGCAACTATTGCTCTATTGCCCATCTTGAGGTCCATCTCACCTCTAGTCAATCTTTTAGGTCTTGCCAGAAAATATAATAAATTACAGATATGATAAACACTCCTGGTATCCAATACCCATGTGTTATAATGAAAATTTGACAAGTGGAGACTGACCATGAATATACCTAAAGCTTCTCCAAACTTCTATCTCGCTTTCTCTACAAGGTAGTCCTTACAGTTCCTCTTCCAATGCCCGTCTTGGCCACAATGGAAGCACTATCCTTTATCCTTTGCCGAGTCTCTCTTGGCAACCTTTGTTTTACCTGGTCTTTCTTTGTCATTGCCCTTCTTAAGGATCTTGCTGGCCTTCTTTTTCTTTTTGGTCTCACTAATATAGAGAACTGGCTTCTCCTTCTTGATGACACTCTCAGCTTCCCTCAACATATTGAGGAGCTTAGGAAAAGTCATCTCAAACTTATTCATATTAAAGTTAATAGTGAACTGTGAAAAGGTATCTGGTATAGACTGAAATATAAGATCAATACACAGGTTATCCTCTAGGACTATCTATATTCTTCACAAAGCAAGTGATCTCATCCTCGCTTATCCTTTCCTCCAACGTGGGCACAATCATGTTAAGGACATATACAATTTTCTCTTTCATGAGAACAATTCTCAAATTATGGAGCTTTTAGACCAATGAGGTGGTTGGTATCAAGTATGTCATGTAGGGGTTTTGCAAGCGACAGGCAAGATATAGCGTAAATTAAATGACATGTAGATTTTGTGAAAAATACTAATTAAGATATGGACTTCTATCTTAATGTACTCCTACTATTTTCTTAACGAATCATGCGACTCCCTCGACACGTGAGACAAAAGTCTCCGGTAGACTCCTAGTGGATATCCGGATCCAATTGACATCTTAATGCAACCTCGAGAGACTCGACCAATTACACTAAGCCCAAAAGGTAGGAAACTCTTGCCAATCATAACTCTTTATAATTCCCATCATATTCGGTCTCTAAATCATCATGGTCTCAAGGGACTCGACTAACCATAATGTTCAGTTAAGTCATCACCATCATTACAAGATGAGTCTGATTTGATGATATACCCTCGAGGAACTCAACGAAGCATACCATGTCCTCAGGTCACCGGTGACATCTCTATGTCGTAAGCAAGATCTCAATCACGTAGATAGGTGAGCCTTGAGGGACTCGACCAACTCAACCTATGTCGTGATTCAATTTCTTCCTATAACGATGGAAGGCCACGTAGGTCAATCTTATTGCCTCATGCTTACCGACTTAATATTATCGTAGGAGGGGTTTTTATTTTGTATCGGTCTCATAATATGTCGTTTCACACACATACATATTTAATATATATCTATATCACATGCAAATATATATATATATATATATATATATATATATACATATATCTAGTATATATATAACACATCATATATGCAAGCCACATTAGATGATCATGAGCCATCACCTAATATGATTAAGCCCAAACCAATGGGCCTAATCACTTATAATAGGAACTATGTGTGCATCGGCGCATCTCATGCCCTCCGATTGTTGATCTTATCATCATCATCATATCACCATACGGCGTGATCTCCCGCCATAGCATTGTGGGTCCCATTGTCACCTCCACGCTCTCGTCGCATCTTTTTATATAATTATAAATAATCACAAGCAAGCAGACCCGACAATAAATGAGAAAAACAGAGTCTCACAGGCCCCAATAATAATAATAATCATAATTACACACATCACAACACATGACTCATGATCATTTATCTACATCATACATCACATCATATGTAGGATTACTAGATATATAATAATTAATTAAAATATTTAATTAATTATTTTTTAAAAAATTAAGATATGCTCAAAATTTCTAAAATTATCAAGGGTATTTTAGTAATTTTGGATAAGAGGATAGTCCTTGGAATTACCAAAATTGTTGAGGGCTTTTTTAGAATTTTGAGTATAGTACAGCCCTTGGAATTTCTTAAATACAAGGGGTAGTATCATCCTTTTCTTAAAAAATGCCCTAGCCCTTCCCTCTCTCATCACCGTTGTCGCCTCCGCAGTAATGATGTTGGGGCCGCCTACGGTGTGCCGCCTCTGACTCAGGCCACACCTGGTGACCTCTCCGCTAGTGGCCTTACAAGCGGTAGCTGTGGTCGCCTTGCACTCACGGTAGCCACTGTGGCCATAGCCTATTGCCCTGCACCGCAGCATTGCTTACACCCAGCGCCAGCCATGCCCACGGTGGCTACGCCTCATGAGGTGGCCCTGCAAGGGCTTTGGCTATGGTTGGCCAAACCTATTGGGGGCCTGGCCGTGGCTAGCCACCCCTTTCCTCGTTGTGTTTGCTGCAAAAATGCAGCAAGAATGCGTAGAACTATTTTACACGATTTAATCTTATCACATGCAGTTTAAAACCAATCTTTCGCACGAAAACCTTGGCTCTGATACCACTATTGGGAAACTTTAGCGGGTGCATCACATGCGTAGTGAAAATCAAAAATTAAAAATTAGTTTTTCATGTATATCAAATCATCATGCAAAAGATTAGGGTCACGAGAAAAATGCAAAAACTAATAAAATCGCGATCTATGAGAGATTAATTTTATGGAGATCATATATCCCTATATTTTTTTATCTGGATGGAGAGAATAAAGGAGGTCAAGCATCCTCCTCTCTAGTAGTATCCACATGATGGATCTTTGCAGCGAAACTCCTATAATATGATCTCATAACTCTTACGCAGAGGGAGGGAGGAGAATAGTAGGTGGTGGCTAAAGTTGTAGCCTATCAACCATAAGTCTCCCCTCGTATTTATAGAGAGCCACCAAAAACCCTAGGGCTCCTGCCTTGGTGAGTATTGGATCTCTATCCAATTATCCACTAGCCTTACATTATTGGATTTATATCCAATAAACTCCTTAGGCCTCTAATTGGGCCTTAATTAAGGAGTCCATCACCATAGAATCTTATCTAATAAGAATATGGGCTAATTGAATCTCCATCCAATCCTCTATTCATTGAAGCATCTACCATATGTGTGTGACCCTTTAGTCCCGATACCATGCTAGCTGTGAGTCACTCCCATCAGAATTTCTTCTGATATAATGAATTATTATCCCCATAATAATTCACTCGACTCATCGACTATGGACGTACTAGGCCACTATGTCATAGTCCTTAGATGGTACAGGGGAGAGCAACTCTATCGGACCTATCTATCCACAGTTATCGTGTATCTATAATAATCATCCAGCTAATATCCTAGAGATCGTATATTGGACATGGTACTATCAAGCCACATACAGAATCTATCATAGTCTCACTCTAATCGGATTCTCTTAGAGAACTCTTTTTCTCTCAATTTGAATGACCCTGGCCATGGATTTATCTGAGCAAGCACATATGAGATATTCCCCTAGTGATACCGAGAATGGATGATCCTCTATTGATACTCAATTACCTTCGTCAGGTTAGCTACTAATCTTGATAAATAGTTGTACAAGATCTGAAACTTTCCTAACCTGTAAGTCTGGTGTCAAAGAGAGGAGTACTCATATAAGGCATCATTGGTGTCTCAAGTCTAAAGACCAGATACACAACTGGGATTATAGAATCGTTGTCTCACATTAGGTATCATTAACCATATAACATTCCATAAACAGATCAATCAGTGAACTCATTCTCCAATGAGCACTTCTATTATATCCTTAGTGTCTCCATACAAGTGGCTATGAGACCAGCCGTCTCCATCATATGGATGGGTATATAGTACACCGATATGTATAATTATCTCAATGTCCTTCTCGAGTAACTTATGACCGGGATTTATCTAAGATCTGTGTTTAAAGGTGAATCGATTTCATTATCATGATCTCATCACGATCTGATTCTCATTGCATAGAATCAAGGACATCATAATATATATGGAACAAATAATATAATATGAGAATATGCTAATATTAATCATAAGCAAAAAGATTACGTAGTGTGTCACACGTGCCATCACTCACGTGATTGGCTTGCAAGACACTTGTAACTAGCAGCCTAGCCTAGACCCTTGTTGATAGGCTATAATACTAATGACTCTTCTTTTTAGATTTGTGACTTATTTGAGTAGTGATAAGTGGTCCTGGTGCCCTATTTTCGTGCTTCAGGTACGTTTCGTAGTCAGTCAACTTGTCGTACAGCTCCTTAATTAATAGCGATGAGTCACATGCCCGTATTGCTGCTACCAATTCTTTGTACACAACCTCAAGACCATTAAGGATGTGAATAATAACTTCATCATCATTGAGGTTGTGCCCTATTAAAGTTAAATCATTGATGACAATCTTTATATTTTGGAGATAATCACCAATGGTACTTCCCTCTTATTTGATCTTCATTGGACTTAAGAGGAGGCTGAGCATACGAGTGCACAAATGATTTGCCAATGTAGTTTACAACTTGCACTAGGCTTCAGCAGCAACAACACAGGAAGATATAAGTGATACGATAGAACCCGTGACAGAGGCTTGAATCGCCTGAAGAATGGGACGATTTTGATGTAACCATAATTTATACTCCAGATTTAGTACTTAACTTATTTCCCCCGGGATGTCGATCATCGCTGGTGGACAACTAAAAAATCCGTCAGTATAACCTAATAAATCATTACTAAAGAGGTAATTAGATAATTGAGCACACCATGATACATAGCTACCTCCTCTGGATAATTTGAAGAGAATAAGGGCTATAGCATTGATGGAGACAAACCCTATATATTGGGAAGCACTATTGCTCCCTACAAGGACAGTAACCAAAACGTGAAAGGTAGATAACCAAGATATTAAGAGAGAAAATATCAATCAATATCGTAGTTGGGTCCATAAGATATGCCTTGCTAAAGTGCCTACAAAATAGCCATGTGGCTGACTAGGATGTGAGAATTGGAGGTTATATTAGCAAAGGAAGATATAAGCTATTGGATTGCAGTGTTATGGTCCCTACGGACGAGGGATGGGGAGGATCATTTCCTTCCATAGTCACCAGGACAATGGGTCGACTGAGACAGTAAAGTGAAGGAGCAGAATGAATGTTGCTCTCGGCCAAAATGAAAGCTACAACAAGGTCGTGCAGGTGGACGACAATAGGCAGTAGGCAATAGAGAGCTGAGATGCAGCTATTGTTACTGGGGTTCTCTTTGTGCTAAGGGATTGGAGATTACAGCCGGAGAGCTGTGGTGTTCGATTGATGTAGATCCGATGTCAACTGCTATGGTCGGTGCAGATCACAATATTTGGTGACCAATGTCACCCAATTATGTTGCTGTCAACTAGGGATTTGCGCCGGTGGTGAGGTAGGTGAAAACGACCCAAACTGAGGAAGTGAGGAGGAAGGAAAAATAGGGGTTGTAGAGAATCAACCTCTAACCTGGAGAGTAGGCAGTAGCCAAGGAGATTACTATTGGTAGGGCAAGAGGAGAGAGTCACCTTTGAAGCAGTTCTTTCCAGTGAGAGCGATGACTTTCTTCCCATAGGAGGTTCGGTCATGATCAAGCAGAAAGATAGGGTGCGCCACCTCTATTGCTCGAGTTGCAGATCTGGTGTTGGCAAGCAGAGGCAACAGTCACGGGAAATGGACCTCTGTTGTTAATCGCTCTATTGAGGAAGGGTGGGTCTAGAAGGAAAGCAACCCAGATGACGCCCATGAAGTCTGGCATCATGAGCAATGAGTTGTTGCTGCGACAGCTATAGTGGCGAGAAAGAGAGTGTAGGAGCCAGCACCGGTAGCAGAGAGTGGGAGCAACGCCAGAAGCCAGGGAGAATGCCTTTGATGTCATCAGATTGCATAAGGCAATGCCGATGCTGGCGATCTAGATGGTGATGGCTAGCTCTCGGCTAGGAGGGAGCACCGAGAGTCATCCATGGGTGGTGGCCCTTACAGGTGCTCTCGGCAAAGAAAATAGAGGCGGCGTTCTATGCGGAGTTGCAGGAGCCCAAAGCGCACAAGAGGAGGGACACCGAGTGGGGGGATTTGCTTATCGTTTGACAGTGGGAAGATGGGGCAGTGAGCAGGCTAAACGGGTGGCGTCGACTGTTAGCACTTCATGAGGTGTCAGCCCTTCAACGACGAAGAATAAGGGGATGTTGAAGTGGCAACAGATGAGAGAAGGAGAACAACGCCTGCATCCGGCAACTGCTATGATTAAAGATGACAACGGTGACAATTCCATAGACGAATCGACGACGGGCGATGGCCCTTATAGCTGCTCTAATTCCATGTTAGAAGTTGAGGAAACATGAATAAAAATTGAATGATATATATTATTCTTTCACTCATCATCTATTTATAAAGTAAAAGGAAAGTAAAAAAAGATTATGAGTTGTGGATTTCCCTCAACAGTGTAACAAGTCTGCTAATACTATTACAATCAATTTTATCTGTTAATAGTGTAACTAATTGATCTAATGACCCAGAGACCTGAACTCGTCAAGATATCAGATCTGATTTTGATAGCTGAGCATTATGACATTTGTAGAATATGATGTGTTTTAGTCCCATTTTAGGTTCTTACTAGCAATAAAGATGACATCGTAGCAAGCTGGTTTTGTTGTATTTTGTGAGCATAGATACACGTCAGTACGAGAAGTATGTAGTAGCTCATCGCTTGGATTAGGTTCTGAATCTTGACCGTCGAATTATAATACAACCCACATTTGTTTCGAGATCTCTATACGTTGATGATCTTGAAACATTGGAACCAGGTCTCCTGCTTGCCCTTTTGTTTTTTGTTTTTCTTTTTATTTTGGCTCATGGAAGCCATAAGAAGATGATACCTATGGTTTGGGGCATACAGTTATGATTAAAAGATGTGGTGTGTTGTCTTGCTAATTATTAGAGAAAAATATAGTTGATGTTTTAGTCAATCCAACGTAGTTTAGAAGTAGGAACGTCAAGTTTCTGAGGTACCATCTGTATGAAGATTGAGATTGAAATAATTTTTCTATCCTAGTCCCTCTGATACTTAAGTTATTATTGAGATACACGAGTGTGAACATTAATGATTCAAGAAAATCTTCTTAATCTATATTAGAGATTAGTTTTTATATTTAATTATAAATGATAAAACTTATGATTATGTCATCATAAATGTTGAGGAGAAAACTTATAATTATTTATCTCATTATAAATGATTATAAAATATTTTTTTTTCTCTTTGGGCACAACATGATGGTACTAATATTATAACTTTCGAAATAACACAACATAATCTAATTTGGGTTGGATAGATCTCAAATTTTGAATCAATTTCAAAGTTTGTCATTAAGCCACAACAGTATGAGGGTTGGAATTATTTTTTTAAAATTATTATTTTTAATTAAACGATTGAGTAGTTGTAATAACTACCGTCATCAAAGGACATTTTTTGGACTATAACCTTTAAATGTAATCTTTGTAGCACTTCATAAGCTGTGTAAAATAGCGTTACAAATAACTCTTATGGGTACTAATAAAGTATTTCTCTTCTTTTATTTTATTCCTTGATTATATTTTTTAATTTAGTTTTGCTTCTTATGTCGCTGAGAGAGGTTAAATCAAATCACTCTATAATCATGCTCATAGGAGGGACACCGTCATTTGAATCTTGCGGTAGAAATCTCAATTAATCTTGCACCTAAGGAGGGACACCATAATTTTATCTTAAAATAATAGTGATTTCCCCTTGTATGTAGAGTTATTTTTAATTTTTAAACTTTACTATTTAAATATTAATAACTTTGCTTAATCAAAATCTGTATACCTTTTTTTTTTTTACCCTACCAGAGAAGAGATACTCGACAATTCTCATCATACAAAGCCATCTGCTAAATTTGGTACATGTACCAAATTGCATCATGAAATTTGGCACATGTAGTTATATAACTTAAGTAGTTAATTAAAATGATCACACAAGTCTCTTAACAATCATATCCACATTTTAGAAATGTCATTTTCTAAATCTTGCATGAATTCTTATTTCAGTTTGATGCATTAATTTCTGAAGCTCTTTCTGAAACAACTTCCTCAAAAGACCGGAAAAAATAAAAATAAAAGACATGTGAATGCTTTCAACAACAAAAACAATAATAATAAGACTGTGACATCCTGAGGCGGACAATATGAATTTTTTTTATCAATCATTGGACTACGTAGAAATCCACAGCTTTAGATTAAATTAAAAATATTTTAGTCTTTATTTGTAATTTCTGATAGAATTTTTTATTTTTTTTATCTCTATGGTACTACTAATAGTTTTGTATCTTCTAACTATGACATCTATAGGTACCCCCTAGTATATGTTAATTCACAATAAAATTATTTATTTTCTTTAACTATAAATGTATTTATAAGATGCAATGTTATGTTGTGAAGGTTTTTGTTGAGTATCAACTCTTTTGTAAGCATGTAATCATGGAAATATGATGCCATCCATGTTAAAGCAATAAAATATTAGAAAGGGATCAAACTAAAATTATGTTATTAAAAAAAATAGTGAATCAGACCCTATTTAATGCCTGTCAATGATTATGTCCACTAAATTGTTTGCTGAAAATAATAAAAATAGGGTAAAGCTCAAGTTAGGAATAAAATCACGCCTATGCCATCTCCCAGCTTGGCTCGAGTGGGTTCGATATGCGCCCCGTTCTGTGAATAAGCTTTGTTTAGGACATGAGGATGGGGAATACTTATAAGCGAAGGAAAAAATGCAGTCCTCTCTTACTTGTGGAACTAAAGGCAAAGGCAAAGTGATTCATGTTGAGAAGCAGAGGGCGAGAAATTTGAAGTTTCCCTCTCTATTCTATTTTTGACAATCCCCATGAAGCTCTAAATTTCATAAATTCTTCAAAATTAGACTAGATAAAAGAAAAAAAGAGTATTAGTTAATGATGATTTTATGCAGCCAATCAGGTGCATATTCTTTCTAAAACACATAGTGAAATAGGTCTTAAACTATTTTAAATTATTTTCTGCGTCTCAAACTTATCATCGCCCCATTATACCGATGATTTCATGTTGTGGGAACTCGTTAACGATCATAACTAATAAGTATTTTTGTTTATTCGTTAGTATTTTTAAAATTATCAGCATATTACCTAAAAAGATACATGTAAAGTTGCGTTTAACGTGAATAAGATTGAATTAGTCCCAAGATCGTCAAGTTCTTTCATATATTGAACCAACTTGATTTAGTTCCACATATCGAGTCTTCATATATATCTATATCCTCTTTAGCCAACCAAACTTTTATCACTCTAAAAGTGAAAGAGATTGGGTAAATTCCGGTCATTTTTGGATTTTTTTTCGATCAGTTTTCTTTTCTTTTTTTTTTCATTAATGCCCCCCACTTTTTTTGTATCCTTAGGAAACTAAACTTTCGCCCTTGGCATTGGATCAGTTCATAAGATGATCTGGTCTATTATGATATTAGTTAAAAGCATTTTTGAATAGGATTTCAACACGATCCAATTTAAACCAGTGGCTTAATTTTCATTTATATTTAAATAGGATGCAAAATCTTAAAATTTCAGAAGAGTTGAATGATAGAAAAAATCCAACCCAGACTCATGAATATGGATTCTGATTTCTGTGTGCAGTAAGGTTCTCCACATTAACATGTATGAATCTGGTGAGCTATCTGAATTAGATCCAAAATATCAGGCAAGGATCACTCCAGATTCAGAATTGAAATTGTCTCCAATGCAATTGCTAGTTCTCATCATTTCATTTTCTCTCTGGTCCAATTGATCTCCCAGTCTGCTGGCAATGAATGAATCAATGTGCAAAAATGTAGGCACAGGACCACAATAAACAAGCCACACTTATGCAAAATCCTAATAACATCGAATAAAATGCATATATATATATATATATATATATATATATATATATATATATATATAATATATGAATAGGAATCCCTGCCGACAATTGATACATAGACAAAGTGTGTGGTGCATGTTCATCTTAATGAGATGTATCAGAACTCCGAGTTGCGCTCCGCTGTAGCCTAAAGTGTCGGCTGTGGAGGAAGTCTGCAAGAGGAGTCAGCGTGCGTTGGGTGCCCCTTTTTCTTCTCTTTCAGACCTACCTGCACATCTCTCTTCTCGTCACTTTGAGTGGCTCAGACTGCTCTAGTCAGTGATTCTGTGGTGAAACAGCAGAAACACGTGTGTTGTTTGGAAGAAGACAGTGTTTCATCACCATGGTATGTATCAAATACATGTGCTACGCTGGAGACAACATGCATCTACAACTTGGTAGATCCTTCTTCTCAGAGAACATATCTAATTTCCTGGTGACTATGACCTTGTTCTTATATGGAAAGATTGCATGCACGTAAACCTCTGAGAGAGAGAGACAGAGAGACGGGGCAAAACCACACTCTGGTTCGTGTATCCTGTAAGCATGGGTACAAAGTAGTTTGGTGCAACATAGGCTTTAGGAAAGATAAGATCAACCGGGAATAAAATTAGGAGGGGGTCCCATCCCGCTTCCCATGCAATGAGACCTGTCAAATCCTTTCCCTCTCCCCTTCCCCCCGTCCTCAACCCCATGATGACCCTTGTGGTCTGTGAGCTAATTAATGACGGCATGGGTAACGTGAGTGAACCCGTTCCAGACTTTACTGCTGTCATAAGCCCATCTTCTAAAAGAAACACAAGAGTCCAGAACTATCCCACCACGAGTTAAAGCCAAGGGCATGTGCCACTCCTCATAGGCTGCTGTCTAAAAGCAAAGAGCAGAGACAGGCATGTAAGTTCGATGACAGGTTGGATATAATTATACAAACTCACATGCGATTTCCAGGCTACCACCAACCATACATGTATATAAAACAGTCAATACTGCAGTTTGTTTTGGTTCTGATATATTGCCACTGCACATCTTGAATCACCGATCCCCCTACTGCAGACTCCATCGTCAGGAATATGTGGTGCGATCTGGTGGACGCAGGTGACCGAGGATGATTCTACTTGTTTCTCTTGCTGGGCTGGTGAGGATCTACTTCATTCTTAGGTGAATATATGAGTGTTAGAATCTATCACAAGTAAATGGAGTGAAAGTTGCAGAATTTGAGATTGGCGGTAGTCACCATCATATCCAATAAGATATATTGCTATGCAACCTGTTACTATCATCATCTTCTATGCTGCTGTTGTCTGTAATCTCATGCATCTGTTTTAGCAACAATTTAGTCACAGTGGTCCAATTGCAGAGCTTTTGTCTTCTGTCATGACATGGCGACTGTCGGTGCACCCTATCGAACGCTTTTGTCAGCTCGGAATGCCCCCTCCCCCTCAGCTTCACCTCCCGCATTTCTCTTCGTCTCTGCGGACGACTGTGCTGTTGTTACTGCTTGGAGAAGGAAAAGCAGCAACAGGTGGCATTGATTCAACCAATGCCAACCTCACTCGAGGCCCCACTCCACCCCGCCAGTCTCTGTTCTCTCTCTACTTTCTCTGTCCTCACTCAACTCGTTCACTTTCTCACTGGCTTCCTCCTCCCTTTTATGTCCCTGTCCACTCCCCTTCTCCACCTCCAGTTCCTCATCCCAGCACAAAGAGGAACACCATCACCGCTGCCATTTGGTCACTGCTGCGTGATTGAGGAGGAGAGGAAATGGCTTCTGCGCCGGACACGAGCAAGAGCTTCAAGCTAGAGCGCCACGGTGGCTACCTTCTCCGCCGAATCAACAGTACCAAGGTCATCTTCGCCTCCTCCCACCTCCTTTTCCGCGCCTCCATCCTCGCCACCGTAGTGCTCATCCTCCTCTTTACGCTCCACTACCCTCCGCTCCTCCTCTCCCATTCCGGTGCCGCCGCCTCCTCTGCTGCTCACTCTAGCCACCGAAGCCTTCTCTCCTCCGCTGTTACCTACGGCGGCGCTGCGTGGGAGCGCGAGGTGCGCCGATCTGCCAGCCCGCGCAGCCCCTCTGGTCTCACCGTCCTCGTAACCGGCGCCGCGGGCTTCGTCGGCACCCACTGCTCGCTCGCGTTGAAGAAGCGCGGCGACGGCGTGGTCGGGCTTGACAACTTCAACTCGTACTACGACCCCTCGCTCAAGCGCGCCCGCCAGTCCCTCCTCTCCCGCCATGGCGTCCTGGTGCTGGACGCCGACATCAACGACACCCCGCTCCTCACCAAGCTCTTCGACGTCGTGCCCTTCTCCCACGTCCTCCACCTCGCTGCCCAGGCCGGCGTCCGCTACGCCATGCTCAATCCCCAGTCGTACGTGGCCTCCAATGTCGCCGGACTAGTCGCCCTCTTCGAGATCGCCGCCAAGCACGCCGATCCCCAGCCCGCCGTCGTCTGGGCTTCCTCTTCCTCCGTCTACGGCCTCAACACCGCCACCCCCTTCTCCGAGCTCCACCGCACCGACCGGCCTGCGTCGCTCTACGCTGCGACAAAGAAAGCCGGCGAGGCCATCGCGCACACCTACAACCACATCTATGGCCTCTCCATCACCGGCCTCCGCTTCTTCACCGTCTATGGGCCGTGGGGCCGCCCTGATATGGCCTACTTCTCCTTCACCAACGACATCCTCTCCGGCAAGCCCATCACCCTCTTCCGCATGCAGGCCGGTACCGCCGTCCAACGCGACTTCACCTACATCGACGACGTCGTCAAGGGCTGCCTCGGCGCGCTCGACACCGCGAAGCCGAGCACCGGCAGCGGCGGCAAGAAGCGGGGTCCCGCGCAGCTGCGGGTCTACAACCTCGGCAATACGTCGCCGGTGCCGGTGGCAAAGATGGTGGGGATCCTGGAGGAGCTGCTGGGAAAGAAGGCGAAGAAGAACGTGGTGACGCTGCCGCAGAACGGCGACGTGCCCTACACGCATGCCAACGTGAGCTTGGCCGAGAAAGACTTTGGCTACCGGCCGACGACCGATCTCGCGACCGGGCTAAAGAAGTTTGTAAAGTGGTATGTAGAATACTACGGAGTCAAGGCGGGTAATAATGTCCACAGCAAGATCAAGAAGATGGAGGAAAAGGAGGCTGAGGAAGAGGCGTCGGCCTGAGGGGGGATTGCCATCTGCACCTTCTATTTGCTGTTTCCCAATTATACATTTGTTCTCATTTATGATTACTATCAACAGCAGTCAGACCAGCAACGGCAATAAAAGAAGAAGAAGAAGAAGATGATGATGATGATGATGATGATTGGAAACCGAAGCTGAAGGAGCTGCGGAAAGGAAGAAAGAGAGCAAAGAGACGCCAGGACTGAAGAAGAATGATGCCATGGTTCCTCTTTTCTTTTTCTTTGTAAGTTATAATGTGTCAGTATAGTTTTCCATTTTTAGTCAAGTACTTCTGTAATTGTGAAGATCGCATGGATTTTGCTGTGGGATGTAAATCCAAACACAGACTTTAAATTGTAATCAATGAGTCCATATTTGTGTGTGTGTGTGTGTGTGTCTCTCTCTCTCTCTCACTCTCACTCTCTCAGTGCAGCTGCATCTCATCTGTTATAAGTGCATTGTAGAACATGTGAGGAAGTGTAGAGGAAGGTCTATTGGATCTTAAACCGTTGTTTGGACAAAGGTGGTTGGTGAGAGGTCGGTTTGGGTGGTGGGGTTGGTGCTTGATGACTATGGTGACATGGAGTTAACAAAGAACAGGATTTTCCTTTTTTTTTTCTTGACTTTGTTACACAGTTCGCTTTGTCCATTCATTCACTTTTTGATTGCTAATATAGAAGGGAGTGATGGATCCAATTCAGTTGATTATGGATGGGTGTTTTTGATGATAGGAAGGAAGAAAATCTAAAGTTTCTTATCAATGTTGTTATGCAATGTTTGAGACTATCATTGCTCAACCAGCTGAAATAATGGCATTCAATAGTAGAAGAAAATGATGGCAGTAGCAGTCTTTTCTTGTTATAATTGCAGATCAGAATCGAGGGATGGATATCTGAACTGATGGAGCCTTTTCTTTCCTCCCGTCATTCACACAGTGCCGCACTCTCAGAGATGAGCAAATTTTTCTGTTGCAGGATAACTTCCTCAGCTTAATGCCTGAAATTCTTATATGACAGTTAACCGTCTCAGTAACATTTGATTTCAGAGAGGGCTGAGTTAATTCTTCCGGCAGAAAACGAAGAGAAAAGAAAGGCATGCCGTGGGAGCTTAGCATTCTGAGATCATTTATACGAGAGAGAGAGAGAGAATGGATGTCCAGTACTATTAAATAAAAGTGCAATTCCCACTTAGCACACGGCAGGTTTCTCACTTTCAAAATAAGTATAAATAAATGTAAAAATAAAAAATTATATATATTTTTTATCTTTATTTTTTATTTTAATATAATGTCATAGTATTTTTATCTAAGAGAGATTATCTTTTTTTTTCACTGTTCAACGACAGCTTCTCACCTATACGCTTGGAGTTCCACCAACTTCTGTTTCCTACTTCCTCCACATGGTCGACGTATACGTAGAGGCGATCTAGTCGACGCTCCTTTTCGACAATAGATGATGATCCTTTATGGTCACAACTTATATCTCCTTCCGTTGTTGTCACCCCTAATATTGTCGCACCCCATCCTGCTCGAGCAAGAAAGGGCTATCATTTGTTGAGGGCTTCTCTTCCTCGTCCTCAGTCACCACAGTAAGCACAACCTCTACCATTACTTATCTTTGTCTCTTTCGTCGGCTTCCTCCTCCTCATTCGGACCCACTACCAGAACCTCCTTATCCTCCCTGGCTTCCTTTGCCACTGGTCTATCTTGGCTTCTTCCTCCTTTATGTGGCAACACCAATGTCCTCTTCTACGACAGTCAACTTCTTCTCCTCTTTCGTCAACGATCGCGACCTCTCCGGGCTGTTGCATCCGTTGAATGCCAGCAAAGAAATTAGGTCTTGAAGCAGCCTTCTGTTGAGCTTTCAGCTTCAAAATGATCTCTCTCCCTCCTCTATAGTTCCTTACCCATCGACGCCTTCCATGGCGACCTCGACGCAAGATTCTTAAGCAACCTCCTGGTTCTAATCTCTAAGTCTAATGCCTTCATTCTCTGTTTCACTATCCAACAACAACTTATGCTCAATTTATTCTGCTACACCTGGCTCGTGCCGCACCAGCTTACTATTAAGGCACATAGGATCAAAGAAGGCCTCCACTGGCTAGTCTCAAACAACAACAACTTTCTCCATCCTGATGCGCCTCTCATCGCCTCTCTTATGGCCTTCTACACGAGGTTGAGTTGCATTGTTTGCTGAAGCTATAGCCTCATCCAGCAACTCTCCAATTTCTCCCCATTTGCTGCAACTAGTGCATTAAGCAACCTCTAATCTTCCTTTATCATCTACCCAAGCTGGCATCTGTAGAGTGTTGAGAAACCTCAGCGGGTGCATCACATACATAGTAGAAATCAAAACAAAATACCAGTTTCCCATGTAGATCAAATCATCGTGCAAAAGATTGAGGTCATGAGAAAAACATAAAAATCGATAAAATCATGATGTGTGAGAGATTGATTTTACCTAGGAAGATCGTATATCCCTGTATTCCAGATCCGGATAGAGAAGATAAAGGAGGTCAAGCGTCCTCCTCTCTAGCGGTATCCACATGATGGATCTCTATGACGAAACTCCTCAAATATGATCTTGTAACTCTTGCTCAGAGGGAGGGAGGAGAATAGGAGGTGGTGGCTAAAGTTGCAGCCTATCAACCATTAGTATTCCCTCTTATTTATAGAGAGCCACCAAAACGCTAGGGCTCTTTCTTTAGTGGGTATTAGATCTCCATCCAATAATCCACTAACCTTGCATTATTGGATCTCTCTCTAATAATCTCCTTAGGCCTATAATTGGGTCTTAATCAAGGAGCCCATCAACATAGGGTCTCATCTAATGAGAATAGGAGCTAATTGGATCTTCATCCAATCCTCCATTTGCTAAAGCATCTACTATATGTGTGTGACCCTTTAGGCTTAATACTGAGCTGGCCGTGAGTCACTCCCATCAGAACTCCTTCTGATATAGTAAATTATTATCCCCATAATAATTCACTTGACTCATCGACTATGGACGTACTAGGCCATTACGCCATAGTCCCCAGACGGTACAGGGGGGATCAAATCTATCGGACCTGTCTGTCCACAATTACCATGTATCTATAATCTCTCATTCAAATAATATCCCAGAGACCGTATATTGGACATGATACTATTAGGTCACTATGGAATCAGTTTGCCTTGCTCTACTCGGATTCTATCGGAGAACTCCTCTCTCAATTCGAATGACCCTCGCTAGGGATTTGTCTGAGCAAGCACATATGAGATATTCCTCTCATGATACTGAGAGTGGATGATCTTCTATTGATACTCAATTATCTTCATAAGATTGGCTACCGATCCCGATAACTAGTTATACCAAATCTGGAACTTTCCAAACCTGTAAGTTTGGTGTCAAAGAAAGGAGTACTCATACAAGACATCCTTGGTATCTTAAGTCTAAGGACTAGATACACAACTAGGACTATGGAATCACTGTTTGACATTAGGTATCATTAACCATACAGTATTCCATAAGCGGATCAATCAGTGAACTCATTCTCCAATTAGCACCTGTACTATATCCTTAGTATCTCCACACAAGTGGCTATGAGACTACCCACCTCCATCATATGGACGGGTATATATTACACCAATCTGTCCGGTTATCTCGATATCCCTCTTGAGTAACCTATGATCGGGATTATTTAGGATCTGTGTTTAAAGGTGAATCGATCTCATTATCATGATCTTATCACGATCCGACTCCCATTGCACAAAACCAAGGACATCACAATATATATGTAACAGATAATGTGAGAATATATCGATATTAATCATAAGCAAAAAAGATCATACAGTATGTCACACGTGTCATCACTCACGTGATTGGCTTGCAAGGCACCTATAACCAACAATCTCCCACTTGACCAAAAGCAAATCACTTATATATCTGATCCCCATCAGACCTTTGTGACACTCAAATACAATCTGAGCTAGTGGCTTCGTTAGTAGATCTGCAATGTTATGTTTGGATGAAACTCTTTCCATTACTATATCTTTTCGGGTCATAATCGCTATAATCAGATGAAACCTCCTCAGAATAATTCTGATGAGACTTGAGTTCCCTTGCTAGAGTTATCGTCCTGTCGCTGTCATAATATATGAGAGTCAACTCCACGCTACTTGGTATGACTCCCAAATCCTTGATGAACTTCTTCATCCACACCCCTCTGTCTTGCTGCTTTTACTATAGCAATGTATTCCACCTTTGTGGTCGAGTCAGCAGTAGTATCTTTCTTTGAACTCTTCCAGCTTACTGCTCCTCCATTCATGGTGAAAACATACCCTAAATTTAACTTGTTATCATTAATATCGGACTGAAAAGAGTTCATGTAGCTCTTAACTTGGAGGCTACCTCCTCCATATACCAGTAAAAGATCCTTAGTCCTTCTAAAGTACTTAAGGATATACTTTACTACCTTCTAGTGGTCTAAACCTATATCTGCCTGATACCTGCTCGTGACACTCAGAGCATGTGCTATATCAGGCTTGGTACATAGCATCGCATACATGATAGACTCTATCGCTAAGGCATAAGGTATCTTATCCATGTCTGCCCTTTCTTCAGGAGTATATGGAGATATACTCCTAAAAAGTGATATTTCATGTCTCATCGGTATAAGACCTCTCTTGGAATTCTCCATGCTAAACCTTTTGACAATGGAGTCTATGTACCTAAACTAGGACAAGCCAAGTATCCTTTTGGATCTATCTCTATAGATCTCGATCCATAAAATATAGGATGCTTCCCCTAAGTCTTTCATGGAGAAGTTTCTAGATAGCCAAGCCTTTACTGTGGAGAGCATTCTTGCATCATTTCCAATGATTAGGATGTCATCCACATATAGCACCCAGAAGGTGATAGTGCTCCCACTTACCTTCCTGTACACACGAGGCTCATATTCGTTCTTAACGAAGTCATAAGATCTGATCACCTCATCAAATCTTATGTTCTAACTTTGTTAATCTTGCTTCAATCCATAAATGGATCTAAGCAATCTGCACACTTTATTTGGACTCTCTTTGGATACGAATCCTTCTAGCTGTATCATATATGTCTCCTCCTCGAGGTTGCCAATGAGGAATACTATTTTGACATCCATCTGCCAGATATTATAGTCATAGTGTGCTGCAATGGCCAAAATAATTCTAGTAGATTTAAGCATGGCTATAGGTGAAAAGGTTTTGTTATAGTCAACTCCTTGTCTTTGACAATATCCTTTAGCTACCAACCATGCTTTATAGGTATTCACCTTTCTATCTACTCCGATCTTCTTCTTGAAGATCCATTTGCAACTGATGAGTACAATACCCTCAGGTGCATCCACAATGTTCCAAATCTTATTAAAGTATATGGAATCCATCTCAAAATTCATAATTTCTTGTCACTTTTCGGAGTCTATACTCATAATAGCCTCCTCTAGGTCTAAGGATCAACATCATGAGAGTAATCTCTACTAATATGTCCCACATATCTTTCAGGAGGGTAAGATAGTTTATTAGACCTACATAGAGTTGAAACTTATATGTTAGGTACCTGAACAGACTCGGGCTCTGGAATGGTGCTTGAGCTAGGTTCTCCAACCTCGCTCAATTCTATCTTGCTCCCACTGTTTCCACCAAGAATGTGTTCCTTTTCAAGGAACACAGCTCTCTTGGCAACAAAGACCTTTCGGTCCTTGGGATGATAGAAATAATACCCACAAGTTTCCTTTGAGTATCCCACGAATGTGCACCATTCTGTTATTGATTCCAACTTATCGAGGTTGTGTCTTCTAACGTGGCCAGGACAGTCCCAAATCTTAATAATCTTAAGATCAAGCTTCTTTCCTTTCCATATCTCATATGGTGTAGACACTACTGATTTTGATGGAACTCTGTTTAGAAGGTAAGCTGCAATCTCTAGGGCGTACCCTAGAATGAAACGGGTAAGTCAGCGAAACTCATCATGAATTCCACCATGTCTAATAGTGTGCGATTCCTCCTTTCTGGTACACTATTGAGATGAGGTGTATAAGGAGGTGTCCACTGGGATAGAATCCTATTGTCCTTAAGGAAATGGGTGAACTCCATACTCAAGTACTCTCCTCCTCGATCTGATCGAATAGTCTTAATACTCTTTTCGATTTGGTTCTCTACCTCATTCTTATATTCCTTGAATTTCTTGAAGGCCTCAGATTTGTACTTCATTAAGTACATATGTTCATACCTAGAGAAATCATTAGTGAATGTAATAAAGTATGAGTAACCACCTATCGCCTGAGTCGACATGGGATCATATACATCACTATGTATGAGTTCTAATAACTCGTTGACTCTCTCTCCAGTTCCACTAAAAGGAGAGTTAGTCATTTTCCCACGAAGGCAAGGTTCGTAAATTACATATGACTTATAGTCAAATGGATCTAGGTATCCATCTTTTAACAACTTTTGAATCCTTCCCTCATGTATATGACCTAGCCTATAATGTCATAGGTATGCATTATTCACCTCATCTCTTTTCCTCTTAGACATATTTATATTCATGATATGTGAAGAAGTGTCTAACACATATAAGTCATTTATAAGGGTCCCTCTAGTGATGATCTCATTATCCATAATTATTGAACAACTATTGTTCTCAAAAACTAATTTATATCCACTAATTGTCAAATAAGAGATGGATATAATGTTTTTGATAATAGAGGAAACAAAATAACATACATATAATGCAATAATAACTCCACTAGGTATATGTAGGGTAACCTTCCTAATAACAACTACAACAACTCTTACTCTATTACCTATCTTGAGGTCCATCTCACATCTAATCAATCTTTTAGGTGTTGCCAGAAAATATAATAAATTACAGATATGATAAACACTCCCGATATACAATATCATGTGTTATCATGAAATCTGACAAGTGAAGATTGATCATGAATATACATGAAGCTTCTCTAAGTTGTTGTTTTGCCTTCTCTGCAAGGTAGTCCTTACAGTTCCTCTTCCGATCCCCGTCTTAGCCATAGTTGAAGCATTGTCCTTTGTCCTTTACCGGATCTTTCTAGGCAAACTTTGCCTTACCAAGTCTTTCTTTGTCCTTGCTCTTTTTAAGGGTATTACTAGCCTTCCTTTTCTTATTAATCTCACCAATATAGAGAACTAGCTTCTCTTTCTTGATGGTGCTCTCAGCTTCCCTCGACATATTGAGAAGCTCAGACAGAGTCACCTTAAGCTTGTTCATATTAAAGTTAATAATAAACTATGAAAATGAATTTGATAGGGACTGAAGTATAAGATCATACATAGGTTATCCTCTTAGCTTATCCTCTAGAACTATCTATATACTTTATAAAGTGAGTGATCTTATCCTCACTTGTCCTTTCCTCAGTGTGGGCACAATCATGTTAAGGACATTTAGGATTTTCTCCTTCGTGAGAACAATCCTCAAATTACGGAGCCTTTGGACTAATGAGGCGGTTGGCATCAGGTATGCCACATAGGGGTTTTGTAAGCGATAAATAAGATATAACGATAATAAATAATATGCAGATTTTATAGAAAATACTAATTAAAATATGGACTTCTATCTTAATATACTTATACTATTTTCCTACCGAATCACGCGACACCCTCAACACGTGAGACAAAAATCTCCGATAGACTCATAGTGGGGATCAGGATCCAATTGGCATCTTAGTGCAATCTCGAGAGACTCGACCAACTACACTAAGCCCAAAAGATAGACAACTCTTATCAATCATAACTCCTTGTGATTCCTGTCATGTTCGGCCTCTGAATCATCATAGTCTCGACTGCTCGACCAACCATGAAGTTCAGTTAAGTCATCACTATCGTTACAAGATGAGTCTGATTCGATGGATATGCTCTTGACTGCTTGATCAAGTCATATCATGTCCTCAGGTCACTAATGACATATATATATCATAGGCAAGACCTCGATCATATAGATAGGTGAGCCTCGAGTGACTAGACTAACCCAACCTATATCGGGATTCAATTTCTCCATATAACGATGAAATGCCACGTGGGTCAATCTTATTGCTTCACGCTTACCGACTTAATATTATCGTAGGAGGGGTTTTTATTTTCTATCGGTCTCCTAATATGTCATGTCATACATATACATATTTAATATATATCTACATTGCATGCATATATATATATATATATATATATATATATATATATATATATATATATATATATATATATATATAACACATCACACATGCAAGCCACACTGGATGATCATGAGCCATCACCTAATATAATTAAGTCGAGCTAATGGGCCTAATCACTCACAATAGGATCTATATGTGCATCGGTGCATCTCCATGCTCTGTAATTGTTGATCTCATCATCATCAGTTCCGTCGGATCGTCGCATCACCATACGTCATAATGTCCCACCATGACATTATGGGTCCCGCCGTCACCTCCACGTTCCCACCGCGCCTCTCCATGTAATTACAATTAATCATAGACACGTAGGCCCGATAATAAATGAGAAAAACGGAGGCTCGCAGGCCCCAATAATAATTATAATTATAATTACACACATCACAATACATGGCTCATGATCATCCATCCATATCATACATCACATTATATGTAGGATTACTAGATATATATAATAATTAATTAAATTATTTAATTAATTATTTTTTTGAAAATCAGGATATGTATGAAATTTCTAGAATTGTCAAGGGCATTTTTATAATTCTGGATAAGAGGATAGTCCTTGGAATTTTCAGAATTATCAAGGGTATTTTCAAAATTCTGTACATAATGACAGTCCTCGAAATTTCTAAGATTATTGAGGGTATTTTCAGAATTCTATATAAAAGACACAAAGCTAGAATTTCTTAAATTCTGAGAGGCATAACCATCTTTTTCTCAAAAAAAATATCCTAGCCCTCCTTCACCCTCACTGCGTTACCGTCGTTGCTGCCCCTACAGGGGACCTGGCCGTGGCCAGCCACCTCTGCATGCGACAACATGCATGTGGCCACCCCTCCCCTGCAGGCAGCGCTTACTTTCGCTGCCAATCGCTGCAACAAGCATGTAGAACAGTTTTATGCGATTCAATCTCATCACACGAAGTTTAAAACCAATCTTTCGCACGAAAACCTTGGCTCTGATACCACTGTTGGGAAACCTCAGCGGGTGTATCACATATGCAGCGAAAATCAACATAAAATACTGATTTCCCACATAGATCAAATCATTGTGCAAAAGATTGGAGTCATGAGAAAAATGTAAAAATCGATAAAATCGCGATGTGTGAGAGATTGATTTTACTAAGATAGATTGTATAATCCTGTATTCCAGATTCGAATGGAGAAGATGGAGGAGGTCAAGTGTCCTCCTCTCTAGCGGTATCCACACGATGGATCTCTACAGCGAAACTCCTCCAATCTGATCTTGTAACTCTTGCTCAAAGGGAGGGAGGAGAATAGGAGGTGGTGGCTAAAGTTGTACCTTATCAACCATGAGTCTTCCCTCATATTTATAGAGAGCCATCAAAACCCTAAGGCTCCTTCCTTAGTGGGTATTGGATCTCCATCCAATAACCCACGAACCTTGTATTATTGGATCTCTCTCCAATAACCTTCTTAGGCCTATAATTGGGCCTTAATCAAGGAGCCCATCAACATAGGGTATCATCTAATGAGAATAGGGGCTAATTGGACCTTCATCCAGTCCTCTATTCGCTGAAGCATCCACTATATGTGTGTGACCCTTTAGACCCGATACCGAGCTGGCCAGGAGTCACTCCCATCAGAACTCCTTCTGATATAGTGAATTATTATCCTCATAATAATTCACTCGACTCATCGACTATGGACATACTAGGCCATTACGCCATAATAATCCCTAGATGGTACATGGGGATTAAATCCATGAGACCTGTCTTTCCACAATTACGATGTATCTATAATCCCTCATCTAAATAATATCCCAGAGACCGTATATTGGATATGGTATTGTCAGGTCACATACGAAATCAGTTTGTCTTGCTCTATTTGGATTCTACCAGAGAACTCCTTCTCTCTCAATCCGAATGACCCTAGCCAGGGATTTATTTGAGCAAGCACATATAGGATATTCCTTTCGTGATACTGAGAGTGGATGATCCTCTATTGACACTCAATTATCTTCGTAAGGTTGGCTACCAATCCCGATAACAAGTTGTACCATATCTAAAACTTTCCAAACCTGTAAGTCTGGCGTTAAAGAAAGAAGTACTCATACAAGGCATCCTTGGTATCTCAAGTCTAAGGACCAGATACACAACTGGGACTATGGAATCGCTTATTGACATTAGGTATCATTAACCATATAACATTCTATAAGCGGATTAATAAGTAAACTCATTATCCAATTAGCACCTGTACTATATCGTTAGTGTCTTTATACAAGTCGCTATGAGACTAACCGCCTCTATCATATGGATGAGTATATAGTACACTGATATGTCTGGTTATCTTAATGTCCCTCTTGAGTAACCTATGATCGGAATTATTTAGGATCTGTGTTTAAAGGTGAATCGATCTCATTATCGTGATCTCATCACGATCCGACTCCTATTGCACAGAACTAAGGATATCACAATATATATGTAACAGATAATGTGCGAATATGTCAATATTAATCATAAGTAAAAAAGATAATACAGTGTGTCACACGTGCCATCACTCACGTGATTGGCTTGTAGGGTATCTGTAACCAGCATAGAGTGTCTCCCAAATTTCATGATATGAATTATGCTGCAAAGGGTCTAGGTTTATCCTCACTATTCACTTCTACATTTGAAGTATATTAAGGGAGAGAGATAGAGAGGTCATCCAATCGTTAGCTACTCCGCTCTCCTGCCACACAAATCCATGCATCTAATGTGTTGTAGAAGCCAGAAGGCGTCCTCCTATCCCCACAGGCATCAGGCAACCTCGAGCCATGTGTAGGATATTTGACTTCCTCCCTGTCCAGCCTTGACTACTAGAACCTTCCTGCATGTAGTTTCCAGGCTTTGGTAGCCTCAGAACAAAAGAAATCACCAGTTTGACAGAGTTGCTTCCTCTGTCTATGGCCTCCACCCTTTGAAGCCCATTGATCTGAGGAGCTTCCTCTTGTTCGATGCCGACAAATCGTCATCGGCATATTGCTGCATAGATATGTTGCTAGAGCTCCTCTAGCTATTGTTCCTGGTGACAAAAGATGCTAGTGAAACCTCTTTTCTTATCACTACATCGTCGCCTTCGCACCTCCCCCTCCATGGTAGCTCTGTCTGTCCGACCTTGTTATCTTCCTCGCTCTCTTCGTTGCTACCCATAACTCAAAGATTACATCAACTATGATAACAGAGGGCACCCCTCCTAGAATCTATCTATCCTCGAAAATGATCATCACTAACTGTCATTATATGACATGTACAAACCACTCTACCTTAGACCTTCTCCACCAATGCTGATCTGAGCTGCAAAGTTCCTCCTTACAAAGTGCTGCCATTGCTGCAATATTAGTGCCTGCGAAAGAAGCACGTCTCCTCGCTACAAATTGAAGCTGTAGCACCATTAAAGGGTACCGAGCACGATTACTGGAAGTTTTTTTTTTTTTTTGCATCCTGTCATTGCCTCTTCGGCCTTGTCTTATCGGTGAAGAAAAGACATCCCTTCCACTGGTGAAGTATGTCCACTGTTGCTGAGCTTGATCTATTTGCTCTTGCTTTCTTCTGCCTCATGCCAGGTTTTCTTGCCATTGGCCTAGCGACGTTAGCCTCAGTAGTAGCTCTTGTTGTTAACACAAGAGCATAACACCTCTCTGCTTCTGCTTCTACTTTCCTCAGGATGGAGTTGTACTCTCCCAACGCCCATTTTAGCAACGCACCTCTCACCGATAGTTGCCAGAGCCACAGTACATCATATTGTCACTTGTAAAAAGTTAGTATTGGCTTCCCGCCCAATGTCGAAGTCTTACACGTCGACATCTGAGCCTAAGATACTTGGTGCTGCGACAAAGACTTTCTCAATTTGTCTCCTTGTTGTCACAAACGATCATCGCTCAATCGTAACTCTTCACTTAGCGAACCATTCGTCGCTTTTGTTTGCTTGTACAGATGTTTAGCAGCATGTTTTACCTTATTTTATGTTATTTTACCTTAGAAATGCTAGCATAAATAGTTTGTAAGGCTGCAGAACAATCACTCACTATGTGGAGCCAAAACAGGCCAAAATTACCTATTTTGGGCTATTTTCGTGTTGCAGTGATCTAACTGAGCGACACAAAACATCAGCCATCTCAGCCCTCTGGAACCCCCCGGGTGGCACAGGGCTAGATGGGGCTTCAGGATAGTAGTCGAGCATGAGCATTCAAAACAAGGTGAAGTGTTTTTCGTCCGACACCCTTGGGAACCATCGTTTATGGACTTACGACTGTTCTTACAGCCCTCTAAAGTCATTTCTCTCTCTTTATCTCTTTTTCCATTTCACTCAAGGTGTTCAACGAATTGCTTGTAAGAGCTTCCTTCTTCGCGAGACGTCGGGACTTGTCTGCCGCTCGCTTTCAACTTAATCAACTTCTCTTTTTATAGGTCTTTTGGGACGGCACGAGGTTGTAATTGGGCTGATCGTTTGCAGATATATAACGCTTAGGCGTTTCTTGACTTAGGTAATCCCAGCTAAGTTTAGAACATTGGGCAATGTTGCTTTACGACTTGGGCAATAATAGCCAAGTCTTTGAGTTTTCCACAAGGGTGGCACACAACTTAGATAAATTCAACTAAGTCCATGACATTATGGTATCAGAGCAAACAAGCAATTCGAACAAGCAAGCGAAGAGGATTCGTAGCTTGCCATAGTGAAGCACCATGGTGAATCGAGCAAGATGGGGCAAGCCAGATCTTTGCCCCAAGCAGCTACAAGTGGGCTGCAAGTGCAAACTCACTCGTAAACTACTGGAGTCGCTCACGAGGAGCGCGATAGTGAACAAGACGAGCGTGAAGTTGGGTACTCTCCGCGAGCGAAGGAGGCACAATCTAGTGCACCAATTGGAAAAAGGAGCCACAAAGAGAGACTTTCAACAATATAAACCCACATTGATGTTCTTGAAGTGAGCTTGGAGGAACTCTACCAAGGCCAAAGAAGGCTCCTTGGGGTAGAAAGTTCATAAGAAGAAGTTGAATCTCGGATCGATAGGGTCGAGTCTCTAGTCAACCGACTGACGGAGGACACCAAAGACTCCGTACGACATCTACATGAAGTTGTGGCAGAACTTACGATGTGACATTGCTCACTAGAACTCTTAATGCATGAGGGAACAATACCCATGCTGCACCACCATAAAACTTCAGGGCACTAGAGCCGTATTGCTTAGGGGGCGCTAGAGATGCCAAAGAGCTCAAGAATTTCCTATTCGACCTAAAATAGTATTTTCATGATATTAGACCCGATTTAGAGGAAACCAAAGTTTCTATCATAATCCTGTATTTGAATGGAGATGTAAAACTTTAGTGGCGAACCCATTGGGAAGAGATCTAGTAAGGTCGATGTCGAAAAGATACATAGGAAGACTTGAAGCATGCATTGAAGACTTAGTTTTTGCCCGAGAGCATATAGTTCATCGCAAGAAGGAAACTGAGACAACTCCCCTAAGGTACATCTATCCGAGACTATGTGAAGCAATTTTCGACACTGATGTTGGATATACAAGACATATCTGAGAAGGACAAACTATTCAGCTTCCTCGATGGCTTAAAGCCATAGGAATAATAAGAACTAAATCAGAGGAATGTCACCGACGTGGTCAGGGCAATTGCGGCTACAAAAAGGCTAACTAATTTGGTTCTTTAGAGGACTTAGGAAAGAAAAAATAATCCTTAGGAAATCACCCAGCAAAATACTCTTGTGTAAAGGAGACTGGGGGGAACAGAAGAAAAAGAGCTTTCACAAGGGACTAAGATCGAAGGGCAAAGCCCCGAAATCTGACAGATGCTTTTTGTATGGAGGACTACACATGGTGAGGGAGTGCCCGCACAAGCAGGCACTCAATGCTTCAACGACATCAATACACCCCCACAAATCAGACAAGGGCAAAGCTGTCACCCTTAGTTCGAGTAGTTCTGAATCCAGCAACAACGATGAGGAGTCACAAGAATGGGAGCGATGCGCTTGTTGAATACATTGCAAGGTCAAGTGATGGAGAACGCAAAGGTAAAGCCATCAAAGGCAGTGAGTAGCAAGTTGATGTATGTGGACATCAAGCTAAATGTCTGAACAACCCAAGCAATGATGGACACAGGCGCTACTTACAATTTTATTACCGATCATGAAGCAAAGTGACTTGGGCTTATCTTGGAGAAGAACCCAAGTCGTATGAAGGTTGTGAGCTCGGAGGCTTAGTGGATCTCCAAAATAGCAAAGGGGGTCCCTATCAAAATTGAAACATAGAGCAAATGCACAAACATGATGATGGTGCCATTGGATGACTTCTAAGTGATTCTTGGAATAGAGTTTATGCACACGACAAAGTTTGTGCCGATGCCATTCCTAAACTCTCTATGTCTAATGGGACGTGACGACCCCTATGTGGTTCCAGTCACTCAAGGAGGAACTAAGGACCCATAGCAAATATCAGCACTATAATTGAAGAAAGGGGTACGGAAAGGTGAATTAACTTTCGTGGCTGCTATGAAGCTAGAGCCACTTGACGAGGAGGCCATTCACGAACCTATTGCGGTGGCAAACATTCTGAAGGAGTTCACAAACATCATGCCACCTGAGTTACTGAGGACTCTACCTCCATACAGAGGCGTGGATCATAAATCGAGTTAGAGCAGGGAGTTAAGCCTCCAGTAAGACCACTATACAGCATGGCCCCTCCAGAGTTTGTAGAACTGAGGAAGCGGTTAGCTGAACTACTAAGTAGTGGTCTCATCCATAGTTCAAAGGCACCATTCGGAACTCTAATTATATGTCGACTATCGAGCCCTAAACAAAGTGATAATGAAGAACAAATATCCTATTCTGCTCATCGTGGATTTGTTCGATCAATTGGGCAAGGCCAAGTATTTCTCCAAACTCAACCTTCGGTCAGGGTATTAGCAAGTGCGCATTGCAGAAAGTGATGAGGCGAAGACTACCTGTGTGACCAGGTATGGAGCGTTTGAATTCTTGATGATGCCTTTTGGCTTAACCACCGCTCCGACCATATTCTGTACTCTAATGAACCAACTGTTCAAGGAATATTTGAATAAGTTTATGATCATTTACCTAGACGATATAGTCGTATATAGCTAAACGCTTGAGGAGCATATTGAGCACCTTTGGATAATTTTCAAAGTTCTTAGGGAGAACACTTTGTTCGTAAAGAGGGAGAAGTGTTATTTTGCTTAAATAGAGATTTTGTTCTTGGGGCATCGAATCGGTAATAGTTTTATCAGAATGGACAAGTCCAAGGTGCAAGCTATGGTAGACTAGCGAACACCAAAGAAGGTGCTAGAGTTGAGATCCTTCATTGGGTTCATCAACTATTATCAGCGCTTCATAGCTGGATACTCAAAGTGTGCAGCTCCACTGAGGGAGTTGCTAAAGAAAGAGTAGTCATGGAGATGATCAGACAAATGCGAAGTGACATTCCAAGACTTAAAGACTGTCATATTAGAGGAACAAGTACTCAAATTATCATATTATGGGAAGTCTTTTGAAGTCCATATAAATGCTTCTGATTTTGTTATTGGGGGAGTACTCAAGCAAGAGGGTCATCAAGTGGCCTACGAGAGTCGCAAGCTCAATGAGACTGAGCGGCGATACCCAGTGCATAAGAAAGAGATGACAGTAGTGGTCCATTATCTACGATTCTGGCGACATTACCTTTTGGGAGCACCATTTGTGCTAAGGACGGACAATATGACATTGAGTTACTTTCAAACTCAAAAGAAGCCATCCCCGAAACAAGCACGATGGTAGGACTTCTTAGTCGAGTTCGACATTGTAATAATGGAGTACAAGCCCAGAAAGACAAATATCATGGCCAATGCTTTGAGTCGAAAAGTTAAATTTATGAATGTTATACAGTTGGAAGGCAAAGGCCAAGCAAGACAGTTCCACTTCAACTTTCTTTCCAAGATCAGGGGTAGACTGTACAGTGATCCTTAAGTAGTAGCCCTGATGTAACTCATCAAAGAAGGCAAAGCACGAGGATTTTGGGTTCAGGAGGGACTCATATATACCAAAGGGAATAGAGTTTATGTTCCGCTAGTGGATGTCACGCCCCTCCAAAATATCGACAATATTTAAAATTTTGTCACAACAACTAATCCAGGATCCAAACACACATTTTGAGGTCACTAAGAAAACATTCAGATCAAATTTTTACCTCTATAGTCTACAAATTCAACACTGCAGTTCATAAACATACCACGCATCACTCGATAATTCATATAATCTGAACTCAACTCTTCAAAATAATAACCACACATAATCTCATAAGTGGGGAAGTCTATGCAGTCACCAAAACAACGATTACCATAAATTCATATCATTACATGCATTTAACTTAACATTCCAAAATCCTATACATGAGGAATCCTTTATCTTACACAAAATCCACATGTTTAGATTCATCGTCACATTTCATAAGATGCAGAGTAGCTTATACAACAAAAACACATATGCTAACAAAGATCCGCCTAAAATCTTCTAAACTTTCCACGCCATTAATCTTAACAATTAAGCAAGCGATACGCTATCCTGAAAAATTTATCAACAAAGCGGGTGAGCATAAGGAGCTCGAAGTGACTAACATATCCATATCAAAATAATACAATTTCCAATGGGATACAGTTGCAAAGTACAAGGCAGAATATACGATTTCGTAGACATAAAATTGTTAGGAGCAGAAACATAATTGTCTTTTCAATCTTACATATTTGGTTCCTGATAGATGGGGCATAGAGTAATTGGAGCATCTCAGTATCAAAGGAAACATATCGAAGCTTATCAGTGGCATACGAAATATTACGAAGCATATCAACGGCATATGGAATATTTCGAAGCAAAATCATTAGTGAATGAAGCATTTCAGAGCATATCAAAAATAAATATCGTACAGAAGCTCAAACATCGTCCTTGACGTCGCAATCATATTATTCTTATCCGAGCATGAGCGAAACAACTCACCAAAACTCGGATGTCATATCAAACATATAGAAGGTGTAGTGGAATCTCGTAATGTGATCCATCCATTTCTGAATGACCACCGACAAATGTCTCCCACGTCGGGAGCTCCATCCACCCACGTCTAGGTGAAGTCGGAAGGCGAGCATCGCAGCTCTAAGCACATACCCTTTACCATTTCGCAAAGGTCCGAATATCCAGAGCGGGACCCCACATAGCGGGTAATAAGCACATACCCTTTACCATTTCGCAAAGGTCCGACAATCCACACAGTACAAGAGGCGGTTTAACAATAAGTAGCATATGTCGGAAACACACGGAACAACAAAACGTGCATGTGTCTTTTCGAGATAATACGAAACAAAGAACAAATCTCTCACAAATATATTCAGATTTGGAATGAAATGAAAACAAGAATGTACAGGGATTCCAAGCAATCATATTTAGCTCAATTCCAATAAGAAGGTTAGACGAATTCAAATATCCAAAGGAATAGAACAAAATACGCGAAATCGACCAAAGCTTGATTTCGGACAGATTTCCAGTGGCATAGCAAACAAATATTTCAGAATATCAATTATGCTCCAATACCCATAAGAAAGTTATGGTCGAACCCTATATCAATCTATATTTTGATGGAACAAATTTCGTATGAAACAGGGTTCCCAACATGGAGTTACTTTTGATTTGGTAACCCAAGGGCAAAAACACAATCACTGTTTTGCAGAATTTATAGGGTCGGATTCAACAGATAATAGGGTAGGCAATTGAATTCCAAAATTTTCAAACTATATGTCAAAAGAAAGATTTTCAAGTCTAGTTTATAAATAATTAAGTTTTGTCTAAATCAGAGACTCCAACAGGGAGTTATACATAATTTAGTGACACATGGTTAGAAACTACAAACTCTGTTTTACAGATTACATAGTATCAATTAAAACAAATGTTTGGACATGCTATTGAACTTCAAAGTTTTCAATTTTAGTGTCAAAAGAAAGATCTATCAGTCTAGATTCATATAAAATAAGTTTAACCTAAATCCAAAATCAGTACAATAATCTACAGTCAGAACAAGGCAGAAGGGTCAGGACTTTGATAATTTTCCAGATTCAGATCTTATAAGCAACAAGAGAGATTTCAGCTTTGCAGGTCTTGAATTCAGCAATTAATTTTGGAAAATAAGGCAAAACAGCAAGGATAAAGTATCAGAAGGCAAAAAAATTAGGATAGAACACTTGCCTTTGATAATTTTGACCCTAAGTGAAAAGATTTGAGCAAGAACCCTTAAAGCCCCAAATCTTCTTCTTCTTCTTCTTCTTCTTTCTTTCTTTCTTTCTTTTTTTGAACAGATCACCCACGTAGCTGCCTTCTCTGCTTCCTTAAGAATGAAGGCAGAGAGGCTTAAACGGTGGAATTTGTCATTTTTTACATTTTGCAATTTAGTCCTTGTATTTAGTACATTTACGATTAGGTCCTCAGGGTTTACATATAGGTCCTCAGATTTTTTTTTTTTTGTTTTGAACAGATTACCCAAATCTTACAAATAAGTACTTCTGATTCATACTCTATTTCCTTTATCAATTTAAAATGAATGCTTACATTATCACCAGAAATTTATACGAAAATTCGGAAATGAGGGGTGTTACAGTGGACAATTTGAGGCATGAACTATTAAAAGAGTGTCACGATTCCCTTTGGGCTGGACTGTTGGGAAACATCAATCGGTGCATCACATGCATAGCAGAAATCAAAATAAAAACCAGTTTCCCATGCACATCAAATCATCGTGTAAAATATTGGGATCGCGAGAAAAATCACAAAAACTAAAAAAATCACGATGTGTGAGAGATTGATTTTACCTAAGGAGATCGTATATCCATGTATTTCAGATACAGATGGAGAAGATGAAGGAGGCCAAGCATCCTCATCTCTAGCGGTATCAACACGATAGATCTCTACGGTGAAACTCCTCCAATATGATCTTGCAACTCTGGCTCAGAGGGAGGGAGGAGAATAGGAGGTGGTGGCTAAAGATGCAGCCTATCAACTATGAGTCTCCCCTCCTATTTATAAAGAGCCACCAAAACCCTAGGGCTCCTTCCTTAGTGGGTATTAGATCTCTATCCAATAACCCACTAACCTTGCATTATTGGATCTCTATCCAATAATCTCCTTAGGCCTATAATTGGGTCTTAATCAAGGAGGCCATCAATATAGGGTCTCATCTAATAAGAATAGGGGCTAATTAGATCTTCATCCAATCCTCTATTCGCTGAAGCATCCACCATATGTGTGACCCTCTAGGCCTGATACCGAGCTGGCCGTGAGTCACTCCCATCAAAACTCCTAATATAGTGAATTATTATCCCTATAATAATTCACTCGACTCATCGATTATGGACGTACTAGGGCACTACACCATAGTCCCCAGATAGTACAGGGGAATCAAATCTATCAGACCTATCTATTCACAGTTATCATGTATCTATAATCTCTCATCCAAATAATATCCCAGAGATCGTATATTCGATATGGTACTGTCAGTTCACATACGGAATCAGTTTATCTTGCTCTATTCGGATTCTACCGGAGAACTCATTCTCTCTCAATCCAAATGACTCTGGCCAGAGATTTGTCTGAGCAAGCACATATATGATATTCCTCTCATGATACCAAGAGTGGATGATCATCTATTGACACTCAATTACCTTCATAAGGTTGGCTACCAATCTCGATAATTAGTTGTACAAGATCTGGCACTTTCCAAACCTGTAAGTTTGGCGTCAAAGAAAGAAGCACTCATACAAGGCATCCTTGGTGTCTCAAGTCCAAGGACTAGATACATAACTGGGACTATAGAATCACTGTCTGACATTAGATATCATTAACCATACAGCATTCCATAAACGGATCAATCAGTGAATTCATTATCTAATCAGCACCTATACTATATCCTTAGTGTCTTCATATAAGTGGCTATGAGACCAGCCACATCCATAATATGGACGAGTATATAGTATATCGATCTATCTGGTTATCTCAATGTCTCTCTTGAGCAACCTATGACTGAGATTATTTAGGATCTATGTTTAAAGGTGAATCGATCTCATTATCGTGATTTCATCATGATCTGATTTTCATTACACAGAACCAAGGACATCACAATATATATATATATAACAAATAATATAATGTGAGAATATATCAATATTAATTATAAGCAAAAAGATCACACAGCGTGTCACATGTGCTATCACTCACGTGATTGGCTTGTAGGGCACCTATAACCAGCATGGACATCCTGGCATCCACCGAATAATGGTTCTCGTAGAGAGGGCCTTCTATTGGCCAAAGATGGAGATCGATATAGAAGATTATATTCGAACATGCCTTACTTGCCAATAAGATAAGGTAGAGTAGCGGAAGCCGGTGGGACTTTTGGAGCCGCTGCCCGTACATGAAAGGCCATAGGAGAGTATCTCTTTAGACTTCATATCAAGCTTGCCGACAGTAGAGAGACTCAGATTGATACTCGTGGTGGTCGATCGATTTTCAAAATATGCAACATTCATTGTTGCACCCTTACATTGTTCAACAGAGGAGGTGGCCAAGTTGATGATGAAGCATGTGGCGAAGTATTGGAGAGTCCCGCACAACATCATCAGTGATCGAGATTCATGGTTCTTGAGATGATTTTGGACTCAACTCTTCAAATTGCTAAGGTCCAAGTTATACTTCTTCACAAGCCTCCACCCCTAGATGGATGGCCAGACTGAAAGAGTAAACTCACTCTTGGAGCAGTATCTCCGGAATTACGTGATTACCAACCGACGAGATTGGGTGAAGCTATTGGACATAGCCCAATTCTCTTACAACTTGCAGTGGAGCTATGCATCCAACAAGAGCTCCTTCGAGATTATTACAGGACAACAGTCGTCGACTCCTCACACATTGGCTATTGGTTATATAAGGAGTAGTCCGTCAGCATATCACTTTGCAAAGGAATGACATCGAAATGCAAATATTGCTCGGGCCTACTTGGAAAAAGCGACCAAAAAGATGAAGAAGTGGGCAAACTTGGGAAGGCAATGACAGAAGTTTAAAGTTGGTGACCTGGTGTTGTTGAAGCTCCAGCCAGTATCACTCCAGTTCTTTAGGCACAAAGTGCCTAAAGGATTGGTGCGCAAGTATGAAGGCACTTTTCTAATTATCAGTAGGGTAGGCAATGTCTCCTACAAGTTACAACTGTCGGCATGGCTTAAAATTCATAATGTCTTCCATGCAAGCAATCTAAAAGCATACCATTCAGATCTGTAAGATGCTTCATAAAATATTTTAACATGACTATCTCCAATCAGAGCCTCTTATGAGAAGCGAGTTGAGATTATTCTGGCAGATCACAAGACTAAGCTACCCAGCGGAGCAGAGCAAACTGAGTACTTGGTGAAATGGCAAAAGCTTCACCAAACAGAAGCCAGTTGGGAGCTAGAAGATGCCCTACGACATGAAGAAGCCCACGTAAAATCCTACCAACAAGCATCGATGAGGGCGTCGACAGTTTAGGTGGGGGAGAATGTCACGAATGGTCATCACTCAACTGTAACTCTTCACTCAGCGAACCATTCATCACTTTTATTTGCTTGTACATATGTTTGGCAGTATGTTTTACCTTTTTTTAATGTGATTTTGCCTCAGAAATATGAGCATAAATAGTTTGTAAGGTTGTAGAACGATCACTTACTTTGTGAAGCTAAAACAGGCCAAAACTGCCCAGTTTTGGGCCATTTTCATGTGCTGCGGTGACCTGGCCGAATGATATAAAACATCAGCCATCTCAGCCCTCTGGAACCCCCCGGGTGGCACAAGACTAGATGGGCCTTTGGGATAGTAGTTGGGCGTGAGCATTCAAAACAAGTTAAAGTGTTTTGTGTCCGACACCCTTGGGAACCATCATTTATGGACTTACAACCGCTCTTACAGTCTTTTAACGTCATGTTTCGCTCTCTTTCTCTCTTTTTATATTATACTTAAGGTATTCGATGAATTGTTTGTAAGAGCTTCCTTCTTCGCGAGACATCGGGACTTGTCCACTGCTCGATTTCAACTTAATCAACTTCTCTTTTTGTAGGTCCTTCAGGACCAGCACAAAGTTGTAATTAGGCTGACCCTTTGCGAATACATAACACTTGGGTGTTTATTAACTTAGGCAATCCTAGCTAAGCCTAGAAAATTGGGTAAGGTTGCTTTACGACTTGGGCAATAATAGCTAAGTCTTTGAGTTTACCGCAAGGGTGCCACACGACTTAGGCAAATTCAGCTAAGTTCGTGACATTGTGGAGCCTATAGCCGACTGTTCCTCAAAAAGCAGACACGCATGACAGAAATACCACCTAGGTGGTTCAGCCAACTTCGATAATCTGGCTCTATTGTACTTTTCCTTGCAATGTCTTCCTCGTCTACCTATGACATTCTGACTCTCTTCCCTGTAAGGAACTCTAGCGCCTCTTCTCCTACAAGCCTTATTATTCAAATGTGGCAATTACGCATCCTGATGGGCATAGTTTTCTAATCTTTTATTTGGCTATGATTTACTAGGTTATGCTGATGGTTCCCTCAGTTGCCCATAAGCAATGAATCACATTCTAGGTGACCCGAGTTCAATACTAAATCCAGCTCACTTTTTTGTTACACCAAGACCGCCTAATTCTCCAAGCCATTCAAGCCTCTCTTGTTGGATCCATCGCCCCGCTCGTCTCTCCTGTGCTACTACTGCAGAAGCCGAGAACAAATTACAAACTACCTTAGCAAATTGCTTCATACTCGCATACTGGGGTTCCTCTCTAGTCTCATGAATTCAAAGCAAGAGGGAAGTATTGTTGCTGACTATCTACAATATATAAAAATCATTATCGATGACTTGGCTTTGATAGGTTATTACCTCAGTGATGAAGAAGTTCTCATTCGCACGCTTAATAGACTGAGTGAAGAGTTAAAAGAATTTATAGTAGTAATTCGAGCTCGCGACTCCCTAATCTCCTTCGAAGAACTTTATGACAAGCTGACCGACTATGAGGCATACCTGACACATGATGATAAGCTATCAGAACCTCCCATCACAGCTCAGTTCAACCAAAATTCTAAAAGGAAAAGCAACAAATATAGCAAGAACACTAAAAAAGGTGTGGCCAAATTTCCTCCTGACTCTATGGGCACCAATCAATCATTCCCTCCACATTCTCTGTACTTCAACTATAATCAAAGTAGTCCCTTCCAGCCATGTCATCCTACTCATGCGACTTAGCAATAAGCCATTTGTTAGTTGTGTGACAAAGTTAGTTACTCTGCAAAAGTCTATTAGTGTCGACCTTAGCTTCTTGCTCCATCAAGCTGACCCTAGGCAAATGTTATGACTACTATGCTTTATAGTCAATCAAATTGGATCATGGACTCTGGTGCTTCCCATCATACCACTTCTGATCTCCAGATCCTGTCAATCTATAATAATTATGGAGGAAATAAAGACATCATCATCGGTGATGGTAAAGGTATTCCTATCACTCAAACTGGTTCTACAACGATTAAATCACATACCACTTTTTTCACACTCGATAATGTTTTGTGTGCATCACACATTAAACAAAACCTTATTTTCATCTCTCAATTCTGTAAACAAAATCATATTTCCATTGAATTCTTCTCTAATTATTTTCTTGTAAAGGATTTGAGCATGGGGCATCCTTAGTCTAAGGTTAGAATAAAGACAATGTCTATGAATGGTTATTAACCTTGTATCTCACTCAGCTTATTGGTAATTTTTCAACTGCTGCTCTGATCGATATGTGGCATCAACGTCTCAATCATTCCTTGCCTTTTATCTAATAAAAGTTACTTTCATACTATTCTCTTCTTGCTTTTAAATCAAGTAATATTATTACTTACTATGATACTTATCTTAACAATAATAGTAATCAACTACCTTTTGGAAAATCCTCTATGTCATGCTCTAAACCATTTGAAGTTATTTATATCAATATTTGGGGCCCTACCTCAATCCTTTCTTTTGACAAGTTTAAATTTTATTTGATCTTTGTAGACTATTTAACCAAGTACATAAAAGTTATATCCTCTCCATCATAAATCTAAAGTCTCTGTAGCCTTTTCCAACTTTAGAAACTTAGCCGAGAACTACTTTCAGACTATAATTAAAATAATCTATTCTGATGGTGGGGATGAATATTAAGTCCTCGCAACTTGTTTGTTCGCATGGGGCATTGAACATCTCAAGTCACACCTCCATATCTCCTCAACTGGTTAGCTCTATCAAACATAAATATAGACATATCATTGAAATTAGTCTAACACTCCTCCATCAAGCTTGCATGCCACTAACTTTTTGGTCAGTAGCTTTTCAAACTATAGTCTATCTTATTTCATAAAAGCTATTTCATAAATGTCCTAATCTACAAACATTAAAAGTATTTAGTTATTTATATTATCCATAGTTACGTCCCTATGTCTTATATAAAATACAATCTAGATCTTGACCTCGTGTTTTTATTAGGTACTTTCTTGAACATAATACCTTCCGATGCTGTGACCCTTATACTAAAGTCTTTGTTTAACAACATATCACCTTTGTGGAGTCTATCTTTTCTTTTAATGATCACAAGCCACTTGTCATACCCTTGGATCATTGCAATACACTTTCATCCACATCAACCAAACCCTCAAACACATCTCATCCATATTTACACTCTCTCGTAACATCTGTTCCGCAGCTCCTTCCTCCCTTTTCTAGTTTTCCATAGGTTCTTCCTTTTCCTGCACCATTGCCTCTAACACCACAGCTTTTGCCTTCATATCGACAAGGAACTTCCACTATCTCTCAGCCCGAGTTCAACTGTAATGACCCACAATCTTTACCACCTAATACTATTACAGCCCCTATGCATTCTATACAAACTTGTTCCAAGAGTGGTATCTTTAAAGCATGATATGTTCTTGACCTACATGCTAACTCTAAATCTTCACTTGACTCTATTGGATCAACATCATTTACTCAGACCCAAAAATCTTCACATTATCATAAAGCAAAGTGCGAGGAGTATGATTCTCTCTTTCATAACTCTACATGGACTTCTATTCCTTCTCACACACATAAAATATCGAGTGCAAGTGAGTTTTTCGAATTAAGCAGAACCTTGATAGTTTGATTGCTCACTGTAAAGCATGTCTCGTGGCCAAGGGATTTCATCAATGACCCGATGTTGACTTCACAAAGACATTCAATCCTATTGTTAAATCTATCACAATCTGGCTTATCCTAAGTCTGGTGGTATCCAAAGGTTAGTGCATACGATAATTGGATGTTAACAATGCCTTTTTATAGGAGACTCTCACTGAATATGTCTTTATGGAGCAACCTCCTGGCTTTATATATCCTTAGTACCCACGGGATGTCTGTAAATTCCACAAAGCTATTTATAGACTCCTTCAGGCTCTACGATCTTGGTATACTAAACTTGGCATATTTTTATCCTTTATTGGCTTCATCAACTAGAAGTTTGATATCTCGCTATTTCTATGCCAACAACATGGAGGCACTATTTACCTTTTAGCCTATGTGGATGATATTATTATCACAAGTGATAAACCTATGAAGGTTTAGATATTTATCAAGCAATTGGTTGACCGATTGTCTCTCAAAGATCTTGGCGACCTGAGCTATTCTATCGATGTGGAAGCTATATTTATGTCTTATAGACTCCTTCTCTCATAGAGAAAGTATATTCAAGATTTGTTATTTAAAACAAACATGCAGTACATATAAGTGGTTACCACTCCCCTATCTACCAATGAGTCACTCAAGTTATGTGATGGTAATCTTGCTACAAGCCCTACTTAGTATCGGCAAGTAGTTGACTCCTTACAATATCTAGCTCTTACCTATGTAGACATCTCCTTCACAGTCAATAAATTATCATAGTTCATGTATCAATCATCTACTTGCATTTGGTTGCTATCGAACGCATTCTGCGTTATCTTAAAAGGGCCATCGATCATGACATCTTTATTCTCAAACACTCTTTCTTTCATCTTCATGCTTTTGCTGATGCTGATTGGGTAAGAAATATTGATGATGAAACTTTCACATAAGGATATCTTATTTTTCTTGGTGCTAATCCAATCTGCTAGAGTTCCAAGAAGCAGAAGACAATTGTCCAGTCTACAACCAAAGCTGAATATCATGACATCGCCACTGTTGTTGCTAAACTCAATTGGATCATAAATCTGCTTAAGGAGCTTCACATTGACTCTGCTTTTACATCTGTCATTTATTATGATAATGTCGGTGCTATTTACTTCTGTGCCAATCCAGTATTCCACTCTCGCATGAAGCATATTGTTATTAATTTTCATTTCGTGCGATATCAAGTTGTGCGCCAGTAGCTTCGTGTTTCTCATATACATATAGCTGATTAACTTGTCGACTCACTTACGAAGCTTCTAGCTTGTAAACTCTTTTCCTTGCATTGATCTAAGATCGACGTCCTTGACAGGAGCTCGATTTTACGGGGGGCATGTTAACATATTAGATTTTTCTAATTAAACTAAAAAATCTCGTTGATCAATCATGAAAAATCCTACTTCCCAAATATGTACAAATAAATATAGAAACAAGAAATCATATAAGTTTTTCATCTTCACATCCTAGTTTAACACCCTCCATCCCAGCAAAAGGATGTTGAAAAGAATCTGATCAAGCAATTAGGTCATGTATCATCACAACATCAGGACAAAAAGAATCTGTTTCATTTGGCGTTCAGCCATGCGACGGATGATACAGATGATGGAAAGAGATGATGTAGAAGCGATCCAAGGGTCGGGTGTAATGTCTGGGCACGGTCTCGGGGGAATTAATGGAGGAGACACACAGATCAAACCTTAAAGGTGGGCACCGCTGCCCACCGCCCCCTCTCATCTGATGTGAAGGTGGTGAGGGTGATGGAGCTAGAAAGAGATGTGCCACCACTTTGCCCAGTGAGTGGGAGTTCCGCGGATGAGGCCTCATGTGCTCAAGGTTAGCCTCTTCATAATGCCCCCCCTTCCCGGTCACGCCCATCCACACCCACCATATACGGCCAAGTGAAGACCCACATGGAATCCTTCATCGTAAGGCAATATGAAGTCGTCGCCAGCACCGGCGGTTATACTTGCAGAGTAAGAACGAACAGGTAGCGGAGGAGGGTCATGTCAAAACAACCGCAAGCTGTGAACCCCGAATTAGGAGGAACCGCACCATATAATGAGAGTCACCATCCTCTTGTTTGTCCCAGCTCAACTTCAAGATGTGAACCCAATTAGGAGGAACGACACCAAATAAGTGAGAGTCACCAACTTCTTGTTTGTCCCAGCTCAACTTCAACACATTATGCTTTCCGATTTCATTCACATCACTATCCACTATTATACTGTTCATCCATCTTAAGCCACCATAAATATTATCTCTTGAACCAATTTTACCGGTGACAAATGACACCTAACAACAGGATATCCATCTTTTTAAGTATGCCGATTGTGGTTTTTCGCACCATAAAAACCACAATTACTGTTGGAGGGTCAAAATTAAACTACGCAAGTAGTAAACAAGCATCGCTAGCAATATCCATGATCAAATTCACATGGCAAGCATTATATCTTGATTTTTTATCGTTGAAAATTGCTTCAAATTCCCCCCGCCCGAATCCCCTTCATAAGTCATTCTGTCCTGCAGATCCACCACCGTAACCACGGCTGCTGTCGACATAGCCGCCGCCATAACCTCCACGGAGACCACCTTGAGGCCCACCACTGGGTCTATTATTAGCACAGCTTACGTGGATACTCCGGCCTTGTTATTCCCGACGATTAAAAGTGAAATGCAAATATCACTATAAGGTTATAGATGAAATATTCAACATCCGGATAGTCCATTCTTTTATCAAAACTGTCTCACCTAAAAGTGAATGAAGATACTGTGAGGCAATGACAGACCTGACCATCCATGCTAGCCATAGCATTGCTTGCTGATTCACCATTGTCAAAGTTCACGAACCCAAATCCTCTCGACCTTCCAGTTTCTCTATTAGTATACTATTGTTGCATCAATTATGAGATAGCTGGTAGACAACACACAAAAACGAGTGGCTTGTACTAATATTTAAGGTGATGTTTTGTGCTAAATCTTTTTTTTTTTTGTTATTCATAATATTATTGTGAACTTAGTCGATTTTGCTTGAGTCGTGTGATACACTTGTATGTCTATCTATAAAGGATTAATTTCCCCCGAAACATCTTATAATCCTTTAAAAATCTAAGAAAAAGAAAACAGATTAGAGAAAGTATTTAATTCTGGATCTATAAATAATTATTTCAGTAAACACTTGATAAAATATAAATTACAAACATAAACTTTACAAGCTCTAAATGATCATGCAACAAAAGATCCAAGATGATTCGTTCATGATAAAAAATCTCTACAAGTGCCCATATGACACTGATGCAAAACAAGACAGTGAATCAACCCTACACTACCCCAAAGACCCATCCAACCATGTGTCACCCCGGTGGCTCTTGAGTGTTATATTGGCTGACACTCTACACCACTTTATGGAGCTAGAAAACCTTCAAAATGATTACATAGATGACTTGTTTCTATATAGTTTTACCTTTATGTGACGACTACACATGATATACATTTACAAGCTTGAAATGACATTAAAAGTTAATAAAAATAGGACTGTCAGATATATTGTAAGCCTTTCTATATGTTATACAAAGCGTGAATAAAACTGAAAGATACGAGAGCATACATCAAATATCATGTTTATAATTTTATTCATGACAATATACTATAAAAATAATAATTTCATTAGTAAAGCAGCTCACATAAGTTATGAAAACAATTACAACAAAAATATTCATATTGTGGAACTAATAGTTCATCCAACTGATAATAATTGTTTTAGCAGATAAAAATCATTTGCTGAGCCACACAACTTACCTTCTTCAACCACATTTCCAAAGCAATTAAATGCCTCCCTGAGTTACTGATCATCAGTCCCATTGGAGGAGGGCCATGGAAAAATCAAAAGTAGAATACAAAAGACTAAGTTCAGTAATATGTCTTCAACATGTACACCGAAAAAACACCGAAAAACTGCAACAAAATATTGTGTATGTAGATTAAATCTTTTTGACAAAATAGGAATTTTTATCCTACCTCCAACAAAAAAGTCTCGTTGATGACAGAGCGCACAGAGTTAAGCAGATTTATAGCATTTGGTCCACTTTATATTGCATTACTGAAAAGTCCTTGCCTAATTAAGCCACCAGGTTTGATGCAAAATGTCATGTACTCCTTGTTTTGTGGTTCTATCTGTAGCAGATCAGCAATGAATACGTTGACACTAACTAAAACACAAATGGACAGCAAAACATCACAGTCGCGGACAGTAAATGTAATAACTATTGAAATTAAATTTGTGTAGTTATCATGAAGAGATTAATTTCATCAAAAGACAGGTTCATTTCTTTAAGAGAAAATATTTATGGAAGGACAAGTCAAATTGGTTATTGATTCTTGAAAGAATTTATTGAAAGAAATATTCATTCTTATTGCATAAATCTGCATAAATGTAATGTATACTGGGAAACTATATAAACCTCATATGTTGAGTAATGAAAAATATAGAGTTTGTGAAATTATAAAAATATTGAGAGAAATACAGAAGATTTAGTCTTCTCCTACTCTTCCTTAGTGTGCTAACTCTATCCTTTCTTCCTCTCAACTTCAACAATTGGTATCAGAGCTATGACTTCATCCTCAAGCACCTTCTAACTCTAAATTCCTAGATTGACAAAAAAAAATTATAACATATGGTGCATCCAAATAAATGTTCTTTTAGGCTCCCAAGATCTATGGGAGTTTGTAGAAGATGGATTTGTTGAACCAAGTCCAGTAGAAGAAGGAGCGATGAATGCAAAAGCAAAAGAGCAACTCAAAGATAGAAGAAAGAAGGCGAAAAAAGCCTTGTTCACAATCTACCAAGGGCTTGATGATACGATGTTCGAGATTATCGCTCCAGCAAATACTTCAAAAGAGGCTTAGAAAATGCTTCAAAAAGCATTTTGTGGTGTTGATAAGGTAAAAAAACTCCGTCTACAAGTTTTATGAGCCGATTTTGAAAAGTTACAACAAGGTACCTCTGAAACTATTTCTGATTATTTCACAAAGTTATTTCTATTGTTTATCAAATGAGAAGAAATGGTGAATAAATAAGTGATCAAAGAGTGATAGAAAAAATACTAAGATCACTAGATTCAAAATTTGATTGTATTATTGTTGCGATTGAAGAGTCTAAAGATTTGAAAGAAATGTCTTTAGAACAACTTATGAGTTCCCTTCAAGTTTATGAACAAAGGATTACAAAAAGAGTAGAAGAAAGAACTGTGGAACAAGCACTACAGACTAAGCTTACTCTTGAAAATAAAGGTAAACCAAATTTTCAAAAAGGAAGAGGTCGTGGACAAAGAGGAAGAGGTGGCAGAAATCAAACATATCAAGAATCTCCAAACAATGAAGGAGATAGAGAAAATTCTAGCCAAAGAGGTCGAGGTTATGGTCGAGGACGTGGTCGAGGCCGTGGACGTGGCAGAATTTATAAAAGGTTTGAAATACAATGCTATATTGCAAAAGGTATGAGCATTACTCCTTTAAATGCTATTATAATCCTAACAATCAAGGTGATAAGACAAATTTTATTGAAAATGAATAGAATAATGAAAATCAAATTTTATTAATGACTTATAATAATTTGAAGGAATATCAGTCTCTGACATGGTATCTAGATACAGGAGCTTCAAATCACATGTGTGACATTAAATAATTATTTTCAGAAATTGATACAAGCTATTATGGAAATATTACATTTGGTGATCTATCTCAAAGACCAGTAAGAGGTAAAGGTAAAATTGTTCTTGGACTCCATAATGGCAAAGAGTTATACATTTCAGATGTTTATTATGTGCCTGATATTAAAAATAATATTCTTAGCTTGAGACAATTACTTGAAAAAGATTATAATATTGAGATGAAAGATATGACTCTTTCAATTTAGGATAAGACTAAGACATTAATCTCACATGTGAAGATGGCGAAGAATAGAATGTTTCCTCTACATTTATGCATTTTTGATCGATCAAGTTGTTTTAAAACTGATATTGAGGACATTTCTACATTATGACATCTTAGATATGCACATTTAAATTTTGAAGCTTTAAAACTTCTAGAGAAGTTTAATATGGTGATATGAATGCCAAGAATTGAATGCCCATCAAAATTATGTGAAGTATGTGTTATGGGTAAGCAAGAAAGAAAGCCTTTCAAAATCAGCAGAACAAAAAGAGCATGACATCGACTTGATCTGGTACACTCAGATGTTTGTAGCCTTATTAAGCCAGTATTACTTGGAGGAAGTAGGTATTTTCTTACCTTCACTGATGATCATGTAGCAAAACTTGGGTCTATATTTTAAAGGAAAAGAAAGAAGTGTTAAACAAATTAAAAGAATTTAAAGACTTAGTTGAAAGACAAAGTGGTTGCAAGATTAAATGTTTACGAACAGATAAAGGTGGTGAATATACATCAAATGAATTTGAAAGTTTTTGTAGAAATAATGGAATTTTACATCAATTTACTATGCCATACACACATCAACAAAATGATGTTTCAGAAAGGAAAAATAGGACTATACTTAATATAGTCTGATACATGTTAAAAGAAAGAAAGATTCCTAAAGAATTTTGAGGTGATGTTGTTGCTTGTGCAGTTTATTTACTTAACAGGTTTCCAGCAAAATGAATTGGTACTTCTACACCAGAAGAAGTATGGAGCCTGTAGAAACCAAGAGTTGATCATTTAAGAACTTTTGGAAGTGTTGCATTTGCCAAGATACCAGAAGAAAATAGAACAAAACTGGAAGATAAAAGTCAGAAATGCATTTTATTAGGTTATGCTGAAAATTCCAATGGATACAAACTCTACAATCCTATCACAAATAAAGTTATGATGTCAAGAGATGTTGAGTTTAATGAACAACATATTTGGGACTGGAAAAGTAATGAACAACATAGGAAAGTTATATCACAAGAAGAGGATGATATAATACAAGCAAGCACATAAGAGGCTTTACTAGAATCATCACCGAGATCAGCTAGGTCACATGATTCAAGAAGTCTGATTATAAGAAGGACAAGACTGATCCAGGAGCTATATGATGTGAGAGAATTGATACTAACAATGATGAACTTTCTCTATTTTGTCTTTTTGCAGGATATGATCCACTTTTGAAGAAGCTTGTAAAGAAGAAAAATGGAGACAAGTTATGAAGGAGAAGATTAATGCAATCAATAAAAATGATACATGGGAGCTTACTACACTTTCAGAAGACCACCAAGCGATCAGTGTTAAGTGGATCTTCAAAACAAAAAAAAATGCACAAGGAGAGGTGGAGAAATATAAAGCACGATTGGTTATAAAGGGATATAAACAACAATATGGGATCGACTATGAAGAAGTGTTCGCACCAATTGCTCGATTGGAGACAGTAAGATTACTTATCTCCTTAGCAGCTCAAATGAAATAGAAAATTTTACAAATGGATGTAAAATCAGCATTCCTTAATGGAGTTCTTGAAGAAGAGGTATATGTTCAACAACCCCCTGGTTTTATTATTTATGAACAAGAAGACAAAGTATACAAGTTAAAGAGAGCTCTTTATGGGCTTAAACAAGCCCCACGCGCATGGAATTCTCGGATAGATACTTATTTTATTAAACGAGTTTTTCTAAATGTCCATATGAATATGCTCTCTATACAAAATCTAACATTGATGGAGATATCATGTTTGTATGCCTATATGTAGATGATCTAATATTTACAGACAGTAGTAGCTCCATGATTAAAGATTTTAAATACTCTATGAAGAAGGAGTTTGAGATGACTGACTTGGGCTTAATGTCTTATTTTCTTGGTATTGAAATTATACAAAATAATGAAGGAATTTTTATTTCACAAGAAAATTAAGCAAAAGAGGTTCTAAAGAAGTTTTCTATGGAAGATTGTTATCCTACAGATACACCTATTGAGTATGGTACCAAGTTGACCAAAGAAGGCGAAGGTAAATATATTAATCCAACTTATTACAAAAGTCTAGTTGGATGTTTAAGGTATTTGACATGCACTCGACCTGATATATTATTTGGAGTTGGTTTAATAAGTAGATACATGGAATCTCCTAAGACTTCTCATTTAAATGTCACTAAAAGAATTTTATGATATATTAAGGGATCAATTGAGTATGGAATATTCTATTCATCATCAAAAGGACTGGATCTTATTAGATATAGTGACAGTGATTGGGCTGGAAGCTACGATGATCGAAAGAGTACAACTGAATTTGTATTTTATTTTGGTGGAGTTACATTTACTTGGTCTTCAAAAAAAAAAATAACATATAGTTGCTCTATCAAGTTGTGAGGTAGAATACATAGCAGTATCTTCTTGTGTTTGTTATGTAATATGGCTAAGAAGATTGCTTCAGGAACTTCATATGCCATAGGAGAAGTCAACCAAAATTTATATTGATAATAAATCAGCTATTGCCTTAGCGAAGAATCCAGTCTACCATGAAAGATCAAAGCATATCGATACAAGATTTCATTTTATAATAGATCATGTCAAAAACAAAGAAGTGGAGCTATACTATGTCAAGACAAGTGAATAAGTGACTGACATTTTTACAAAACCTCTCAAAATTGAAACATTTCAACATCTTCGAAGAAAACTTGGCATGTTGGATGGAACAAGTTTAAGGGGGGAGAATGTTGGAATTAAACTTGTGCAGTTATCATGAAGAGATTAATTTCATCAGAAGACATGTTTATTTCTTCAAGAGAAAATATTTATGGAAGGACAAGTCAAATTGGTTATTGATTCTTGAAAAAATTTATTGAAAAAAAGATTTATTCTTACTACATAAATCTACATAAATGTAATGTATCCTGGGGAACTATATAAACCCCATATGTTGAGACATGAAAAATATAGAGTTTGTGAAATTATAAAAATATTGAGAGAAATACAGAATATTTAGCCTTCTCCTACTCTTTCTTAGTGTGCTAACTTTATCCTTTCTTCCTCTCAACTTCAACAAGAACAACAAAAAATTATATAAAGGTAGATGCTTAAAGCCATAAAATCATGAACCTTAGCGGGAAGAAGCAGTGATCTATGATAGAAATAGAGTTCCTAAATTTGACTTTTAGCAATTAAATGAACAGTTATCATATTATGACTTGACAGCAATATTTTGTATATACAAGTACATATATCTTCATCTTACACAGTGTGATGCAATCATTTAGTTCTTCAGTGTTTTATGTGCATTTGGCATACACAAATGATACACATAGTCCATGCACAGTTCAAGGAATACAACAATAGCATGTGGCCTTATCATACAAGTTTGAAAAATGTAACCTGAATTATCTATTAATTAATTCAACTAATTCATTGAATGTATAGAGCAAATTTTTCTATCCCTTATAACCACCCTAAAATGCCTAAAGTAGATCCCTCCATTGCCAAAACTTTTAGGTTCTGAAATGGTCACTTAACCCAGCTAAATTCCTCCAAAAATAAGTATGAACTTTAAGCACCATGAAATCTACAGACTCACTCACTCATAATACAACTGACATGTATCTCTGTCATTATATTGTCCAATACAGTTAAAATATTATGTTTAACTAGAATATTGATAAAAAGTCAAATCCTCATTTTGTTTATGGACAAAACACGACAGAAAATTTAGACCAACAGCACCAACTAGCGAAACCTCAATGATGTCTCCAGGTTTTTGGCCAAAAACAGTCGACAAAGAAAGAGCAGAACTAAAGACAATATTTTGAAGCATTACCCTTGAAAGTTCTACACCTATGCTCAAAGCTTATACTTCTATTGTTAGTAACTAATGTAATTGGTTGGCCTAGAACCAATGTTTGCTAAACCAGCCAGTTCGGTACTTATTGGTCTATATATATATATATATATATAATATAATATAATATAATATAATATAAAGACAACAAGTGTATTGAAGATAAAGATAAAGATTATTACAATGTACAAAAAACATCCTTCACCACATCAGAGGTGTAGATCCTCAAATCCAGCCCCAATAGAGAACAATCCCAATTTTAGCAACAGTAACTGCATAACCAACAAATAGTAATTCATCACTTTGGCCACATACAAAACAGGTGGAGTTGATGGATATCCCCCATTTAGACAATCTATCCATGGTGCTCAACCTATTTAAACAAGCCAGCCACGAGATAAAAGAAAACTGTGGTATGTGCCCTGTAAACCAGATAAGCTTGCTCCATGCATGCAACCTCGATACTTGGCTCCTCCAGAGCTTCATAAGCCAATTTTAAGGTGAATTTGCCATAATATGAAGGCTTTGAAACCATTGTTCTGAGAGTTTAGAAAGGCTTAAACTTTATAAAGACTGTCCTAAATTGGAATGAGGGCTGGGGAATAGGGGTGGTCGACTTCTCAGATTCTGTCCTTGAGAATATGAGCAACCCGAGCTAAAAGGTTAGAAGATATCTTATATTGTATAAGATCTGTAATGGCAATCTTCAAAACACCTCTTGGATGCCAAGAGTAAAACCAATTATAATTGTCTACCATGTCTCCAATAATATGAGTTGACATTATGTAATGCTTTGGCTCAAACCTGTAACATGCTCTGAGTTGTGGGTTAGATACCTCATTGTAATCCGTCCAACTAAAAGAGTCAGTGTTTTTTTTTAAGCCACCGCCTAGATAATGTCAGTAAGCTCGATAGAAGATTTATGTTCATGACATCTGATATAGTCTCACACTAGTTGTCAATGACCTAATACAATCATCCATATTTTTCATTTATTATTCAACAAGATAAAGAGATCAATAAAGATATTATCTATAGAGTAAAAATATGATGGCTAAACTGGTGAGGGACATCAAGAGTTTGTGTGATCATCGGATACCTTTGAAATTAAAAGAAAAATTTTATACAACAGTTATAAGACTAATAATACTTTATGAATCCGAGTATTAGACAGTTAAGAATATATATATATATATATATATAAGTTTATGTTGTTGAGATGAAATTATTGAAATAGATGTGTATAATTACTAGGAAAGATATAAAAATAATAATTTTATTTATGAACAATTAGGTATCCTTCGATAGAGGATACAAATAAGAGAAAAACATTTAAGATATTATGGGCATGTACTAAGGAGACCTTAAGATGCAATGCAGTAGTTAGAAGAGGTTAAATAATTAATGTTAATGATATAAGAAGAGGTAGAATAAGACTAACTTTAATAAAAAAATCATAAATAAATATTTAAGTATTTTGAACTTGATTAAACTTATGACTTTTTAAATAATCTCAATAACGACAAAAGATTCATGTAGTCGATCTCAAATAGTTACGACTTATGATTTAATTATTGTTATTATTGTTGTAAGTAGGTTTGATTAAACCAACAATTTATTTGGGAGGAGCAAGATGTTGAACAATATAGGACTTTCCCACTGATAACAGCTTGAATCAATTGAACACACGACTAACATCGGAAATAGGATGACTATTCCAACTTTGAATTTGATTAGTTATGGACTGCGTAAGAGGGGCATACAAGTTGAGAATAGAAGGAATTTCCTTGTATTAGCTTCCAGACCAAAAATCATTAGCAAATTGATGCATGAAATCATGCACAGAAGTAGTCGAGGAGAGATTTGCCACTGAGAATAAGAAGAGGTCATCTGCAAACATAAGATGAGTCAATAGAGGGTTTATTGACAATGATGATGCAGTTGAAATCTCCCTTGTATTGCAGCACTATTTAATTGGTTGAAAAGATTCTACATAATAATCAAATAGAGATAAGGGGCCATAGGGCAGCCTTTGCCTATGGCCCCTGGTCCCTTCGTAGAATCGCTTACATTAGTACAATTGAAGGTACTAGTGAAAGTTGTGTTTGTAATGCATGCTCGATCCCAATTGGATGAACAGTGTGAGGAATTAATGGAGTTCTAGTAAATGTAGGAGATTGATTTTTAAACCTATTCCCAGAGGACCTTTGTTAAGGTGATAATTGTGCATGGTTTCGTGACACAAAAGTTCTATTTTCATGAATAGATTAGACTAGACTAACCTTTCCAGAAAACATGTTAGTTTGCATCGATAATGACATGAAACACCTTAACAAACCTACCCACTATAATCTCGAAACAAACCGATACGGTACTTTGTATATAAAAAAAGGGGTCTAAAAATCAGCAAAATGCTAGGGATTCTTCTTCTTGGGAACAAGAGTAAGGTAGGTGATGTTTACCTCTTTCTATTGCTAAAGAAATCCTTTCCCAGCAGCAACATCGCTCTTAATAATATGCCAATAGCAAATGTAGAAGCGGGCATTAAAAACCATCGCTCTTAATAATATGCACTTAATCCTGATAGTATAATCATGTTTGTGGCAAATCTAATATGTTCTCTCTTGCTAGTAAGCTGATCCATATAAATAGGGGGCCTTGCTTATACCACCAGCAATAGAACTGATGAACTTTATATTTTCCACATAAACTACAGGGAATTATAAAATTTTAGCCAAAGCGGGATGATAGAGAAGTCAATTTTTTTGGATCGAGATTCACAATCCCAAGGGCGCAGAAGAATAAGAATAAGAAGCTTGTTGTGTATATATACCAAGGACCAGATTTCAAAAGTTTAGTGGGATCATCCTAGTTACCAAATTTAAAGATAAAGAAACCCGCTTCCATGGAAAAAAACACATCAAGAGAACCAACAGGTTTCCAAAGAGATAAAACCCGACTTCTAACAGCTTGAAATGGTGGCCGAGATCCAACGAAGTAACTGACCCCAAGAGTTCTTCCAATAATCCTCTCTTTCACTTGTTCTCTCCTTGGAAGCATTGATTTGCAGAACCCCTTCATTTCATAAAACAGGTTACGAACTATATATATATATATATATATATATATATATATATATATATATATATATATATATATATATATATATATATATATCTTTTTGATAAATTTGAATGAAATACCAAACAGTTCCATTTTAAGGCTGTAAAAAGAATTTTCAAATATTTGAAAGCAAGGAATGCAATACAAGGAGGTACAATCGATTGGAGCTATCTTTGTTTCGTCACCCTTCGAAATCGATCGGTAATGATCGATTTCGACTATCACCAGAAGCTGTCGGACGGTAACGGTCGATTTCGGGGAGTATCAGTTAAGGGAGGGAAAAATAAGAAGAGAGAGAAGAAAAACCTAAAGTCCGTTGATTCGTCATCTATGACGCTCGCACGATTAGTCGCCTACGGGTGATTTCTTCTCCCTCCATGGGGAGAATAAACATCTCATTACGTGGGGATGTTATATTATATTATATTTTAATATTATATTATATTATATTATATTATATTATATTATATTATATTATATTATATTATATTATATTATATTATATTATATTATACATATACCAAGTGGTATACCTATGTGTACTGCTCGATACCGGTGTACCATATCATATCAAGCTGAGCTTAGTAAGTTAGTATGGTGAACCTTGCTTAAAAGGAGCATCATCTTTAAAACTATGATACACCAAATCTGATAATTTTACTTTTATTTTTTTATATTAATGCTGATTGTATAGGATGCAGAATAAAATAGATAGAAAAAGTATCTCTGGGGCTTGTCAATTTATAGGTCATACATTTGTTTCTTAGTCATCGAAGCAAAATTCAATCGCACTATCTACGACAAAGGTAAAATATTTCATCGTAGGTGCATGTCGTGCATAGGTGATCTATATGCAACACACTTTGGAAAACTATAACTTAGCTTAAAAAAAATTCGTATAAAGTGTGATAATACTAGTGTAATTTGTTACACCAAGTATATTAACATTAGATATTATTTTATCAAGAATCATATTAATAATCATGACATATCATTAGACTTCATTAATATAAAACAATGATGGATAAACATCTTTACAAAAATTAGCACAAAATAATTTGATTTTATTAGAAGGGAATAAGACCTATTAAATTTCTATGAATTATGATAAATGACTTTAACTAGGATACTAGGTTAAAAAGAATTAAAAAAAGAAAAACAACATCTTTATCAATGGCTTGACACTTATAATGGATATTTTTAAATTTTATTAATGTATTTTAGATTACCACCACCTGAGTAGATTAAGTTGTTCTTATACATGTATTCCTCCTTTTTATTGACTACAAAAGTGAGAATAAACCCATGCTTTACTTTAGCTTATATGTTGACAAAGAGAATTAACTCATGTTTTAACTTATGATGTTTTTGGTGGTTATATAACTCATGTTTGACATATTTTATATGCAAATGATTAACTTGCATTTATCCTTACTGATGTTAGTACCTCGATGATGATTAAATATTTTTGTTGTTTATGATTGTACCTTGAAATTATTAAATTGTAATATGAGACTAACTTGAATTCAAGATATTAATTTATAAGGATATATGTTCTTTTTATTTGAGTTCAAGTTTATCAGTATGATAGTATGTAGATATTAGATTCTCCTTAGAATCTTGTCATAAATTAGTTATCATCATATAAAAAGAAAAAATTATTAAATATTAAATTTTGATAATAAAATCAAATGATGAGTTTCATGAACTAATGTGTTGTTAAGATAAGCGATATAGAAAATACCTCGACCATAGACTTGAACAATCCTTCAAACGGTCAAATGTAGAGTTAGAGAGTTGGATGTTGTGCCCGAAGATTATCGTATCAAAAATCAAACGTTAAGATGAAAGATTGGTTGATGTGTCGAAGATCTAATTTCTTGTTAGAGGTTCAAGCATTATATGAGAAGGATTGGATATTGAGCCGATAAGATCAGATGTCATGGCGAAGTTGATATACCAAAGAATTGGATAATGTGTCATAGGATAGAGCATCATGTTAAAGATTCAGACGAAGTGTCAAAAGATTGAACGACATGTTGGAAGTGTGGATAACATGTAAACCAAATTCTTAGTCGAGGTCATTTTAGGTCAATTTGAGTCGATATCAAGCTGAATGACAGCCTAAGTTTGTAGTATTCATTATGCTTTAAGTTGGGTCAGAATTGGGCCCATTAGAAGATAAAATACATGGCCTAAACTGCTTAGGGGCAATTGTACCACGAGGCTCAAGCGATTGTACTGTTTGAGTCATCCGACAAGCACAATTTATGTTTTATCAATAATTTAATGGTGGTACAACCTATGATAGTGATAATATTATTAGAGTCTAGAATTATAACTTTATGTCAAAAGTTATAATGGTAAGATTATCTAAAGTCAGTGGTAGCATCACTCAGTATCCCGAAATCATGAGTAGTACCACCACCAAGGGGATGATGATACTCACTTGTCAATGGTAGTACCACCTGGTTCAACAAAATCAATAAAGTTTCAAAAGTTATACCAATGGTACCACCATAAGTCTATAGTAATATCTTAGAAGTCAATGGTATTATCCTTAAAAGTTGGCGATAATTATCGAAAGTACCACAAAATCACAAATATGTGACCGTTTAGCTCCACTTATAAAGTTTTTTTTTTTTGCTATAAATATCCCTTGGCCGATAAAACATTCATCCTTGAGTTTGTAGTGTTGTAATTGTCTCTTTGAGCCTTATTTAAGTCTCCTCCAAAATTCTTAAATTCTTAAGTTAAAGTGTCATTGTAAAAGATTATAAAGGGAGGTGAGAGTTTATTATTAATCTTCTAAGGTTCTCTCCTAAACCTTAAAAAGGCAAACATTGTATAAGGGTTATTAATCTTTATTCATTGGAAGGAAGATCATTTGGAAGTTGGTGGCCCCGTGAACAAAGGAATCAAGAGTGAAATCACCAGGCGCCTAAGCGAGGCAAGGTCCAATCTCCTACCTATTGAGCTAGCAGGCGTCTTCACTCAAGCATGGCCCATGTACTCACCTAGGCCCAAGTGGTGGGTGAGCCGAGCAGATGCCTGGTTCAACTTAAGCCAGTTCAAAACTCAGTTGAATTAGACAATTGTATTTAGTTCAATTAAATTAGTTAGACCCTGAGTCGACTATCACAAAGTTAAATTGAAACCTATCCATGTGGGAGCCCTAATGTAGAAACTCTTTCCCTCTCTTTCTCCTCCTCCCTCCTCCCTCTTCTCTCTTCCACTTATTCTCCATTTACTGATGCCTTCTTCCCGTTCACCGTTGCCTTCTTCCTATTCACGGTAGTGTCATAGACAAAAATATAAAGAGGGTGCTCAATGTAATGCGCATATATGTCAGTGCATTTTGATTTTTATACATGTTTTGTACAATAAGTAGTATGCTAGCAGTAGGCTTGGCTGCCCTAGTTTAGTTAGCTTTCGTGACCATTATCGACTTATAAATAAGAGTTGTGTCGTATGAACATTTATGGGACTTCAGTCTATAATGGACCATGATCATTTGTATGTGACCATTCAAAGCTTGTGAAGTCTATGGTTGTAATTTACATTAGTTATATAAAAGTGTTTGCTGAAATAATTGTTTATGGATCCTGTGTGAAATACTTTCTCTAACCCTAACCTTCGCGGGTGGACATGCAATAGTGTCACACAACTTATGTAAAACCAACTAAGTTCATGATATAATTGGTATTAGAGCAGGATAAACACATGTAAAAATACTTGTCATGTAAATGTGGGGGACCTAGTTAGGCTGCATAAAGGGTAGCCAAAATACACGACCATTTTGGGGAAACAAACATTGAGATGTAGGAAAATAAGTTGCTTAGAGGAGTGGGCATCCAAGATTGGTATTCAGAGGAATGGCCACCAACCCTTTATGTGAGAGCCACCATGAGAACAAGTAAGCTAGGAAGAATCTGTAGAGCACAAAGTTTGGGATGACTGAGTTTGAGTTATAACTTAATGTTGGCAACCAAACTTGATGATGCTCAAAGCAAGCAGGGCACTTGGTAAAATATGAGATCATACAAAGTGAAATATGTTGCATAATGACCGAAAGAGTTATGCAAAGCTCACAGAGTTGAGGAGAATTACTAAATCGAAGAATTCGGTACTCATATAAGAGCTTATATGCAGACGATAAAGTGTTTGTGAACATCACAAGATGACTGCAACTCGACACCATAAAGCATTAAAACTTTCTCTTTGGTATGGGAAGGATACGTTCGTAGGAGACTAAAGTATACAACAAATTCAATATGTTGCTAGGCTGTAGAGGGTGCTATGTGAGGCTGGATTGGCAGAAACAAAGAGTCACAATCTGGTAAGTGCATTTGCAAGGGTAAAACAATAGACAGTTTGTTCAGTAAGGCGGAGTAGTCAAAGGGGATGCTGGTCTCTGAAAGTACTAGAGGGAAGAATACAAAGAGGAAAGTTGCTCCAATATGACAGATATCTATGAGGGATGAGTCCTAACTCTTTAGAGGGAGAATTATATATGCATTAGACTACACATGTTGAGGAAAAGTACCTTAAGACAATAACTCCACAAAACTCAACAAATAGAGTGAGCAGTGAGGAGTCATTACATGATCTCGTATGAGGTAATGCATTAGTAGATGCATTACGAGATCAAGTGGGGGAGCAACCCATGACAACAACAAACAAAGGCACACTTAGAGCCAATATGGAAATCAAACTCAGCAAAGGACTAACCCGTGGAATGGTGGCCACAAGGGCCATCATCAATTTAATGCAAATCGAGAGACAGAGCAACTTGGTTGGAACTTGGTGAAGTACCCAAGCTGCATGAAGGGAGTCAACGTAGAAGATAGAACATGGAACGAAGGCATGAAGCTTTCCTTAGACAGAGGTCAAGAACATGAACTCTTGCTGAGACAAGAGTAAGATCATGTCGTTCCATAGGTTCTTCATTCAGATGGAGCAGATTCATATTGCATGGTACTAAAGATGAAATAATCTTCGAGGCATATGCACCTTACTCAAATAAGCATTTGATGGAGGAACTAAGACTACTCAACTAGTCGAGGCAAAGCTGGGATAAGAAGACTTTAACACAGGGCAAGAGGATGCAAAGGCAGACACTCTTAAAAAATATACTATAGTGCTGTCATTTGAGTTGTCATGAAGAAAGTGATGCAAAGTAGAGATTGTGCTAGTAGAGGGATAACCCAGGATCCAATGAAATTTGTGGACTTTGAGAGTTGTTAGGCAACAGACTTTTCTATAGCGATGTTTCGTCCAAGTGTAACCCGAGAATGGATGGACGAATGCCAATTGTCAAATGAGCGAACACAATCAGAGGTGACATATACCCTACGAAGTGCTGACAGAGACCACACATGGAGAGATCGTAATCAAAGTTTATCACACAAGAATCTAAATACAATAGAGATATCACCAAGAGGCGACATGGTGTAGCAGATTGTGATGGAAAAGTTCAAAGCAATACAACACACACGAGAGAAGTTATAATATCCCTTATTTCCAAAAATATTTATAATGATATATTTTAAATTATTTATAAGGACCTATTTGTAAATTTGAGAATTGATTAATAACTTTCTTGATTAAATAATATTATATTAAAATCTTATTGCCATGGACTTAATGTGAAACTTAAGAAGTTTAATATGAATTATAAAATATTCACATTAAGTTATAAAAAAAAAGAGGAAGACATGTGTCACTAGTTAGTTTAAAGATGGTGCCACTTATGCATGTTGCATAGGTGACACATAAGCATCTTTCATGCATGCTTGCCACCTAGCAACTCTTGTGTTAGCCAAACTTAAGTAATTGAAGGAGAAAATAAAGGAAAACTTATCAAATAATGGGTAGACTTGCTGCAACATACACTTGAGAAGGGAAGAGGAATTGAAGGAGTTTTTATATTTGTTTGAGGTTTTGAATCAATTCTTCTGCTCTTGGAAATCAATTCTTCTAAGGTAAGTATTCTAACCCCCATCCTACATAATATTTTCATCCTAGATTATATCTCAGTTTGATATGATTTTGAAAGATTTGTGGCTTAGAACATAATATCTTTCCTATTCAGTTATAAATCTATGAATCTGGAAATTTTGAGATTCTAACTTTTTTGCTTTATTTTACCATAACTTTCTGTACTGAACTTTGATTTAGGTAAAACCTATTTCATCTGAAAATAGACTCCTAGATCTTTCTTTTGATACTAAAATAAAAAATTTTAGAGCTTATATGCCTATATAAACTCTTGCTTCAATTGACCCTGAAGAATTTATAAAATAGGCTTCATAATCTCCAACCTCTTAATAGTAAATTCCTTGTAACTTTCTGTTGAAATATTCAATTATGGCAAAACCTATTTTATTAGAAAATAGATTAATATATATTTCTATTGATATCTTGATTAAAAGATTTAGAGTCTAAATAACTGCCCAGATTTATGTTTCGATTGATCCTATGGATTCTACAAAATAAGTTGCTTATAACTTCCTGTTGGGAACTCTAATTTAGGCAAAACATATTTTGTTAGAAACTAGATACTTAGATCTTCTATTATATCCTATATTAAAAGATTTAGAATACAAATACTTAACCAGTCATATGTTGAATTTTATCCTATAAATTTTACAAATCAAAGCTTTTATTCAATGCTCTTTTGTCACCAAATCATTTGTAACTCTTTTTCAGAAACTTTAATTTGTATGAATTTTATTTAAAACCAAATTGATTTAGCTTTCTAATGACACTTTGATTGAGTAATTTAGAGCATGATTTGCTATTTAAATAATTTATAAAATATGTCTCTCAAATTCTATTAGAATTAAGCCTTTGTTGATTTTGCCGATTCTTGTTCACTCCTTTCAAAATTGATTTTTAGCTAAAATCACTACTTCCATTGAGCTTTATATTATTAGTTTAAAATATTAAATACTCTTATCCTTAGATAATTTGTATACCTAAATCAATTATGTGACCTTTATGTTTGTATCGTATTATTTCGTATAGGCGCATGCATGTTCATTATTCCCCATGTGCTTTCGATATATATACTAACTTCATTGTTCACATATCCTTTTATACTCTGGTGTTTGTATGATAATGTAAACTTTTACCAAAAATGATAAAGAAAATTATGCTTAGTGCCCACGATACTCTGCTGGCCCCATATGACTTCTTATAGATGTGGGTGGATGAAGCTCCTAGATGTGGGAGATTTTTGTCTGATGGTCAACCATAAATTGATGAATTATATTTTGTCTGATCCCACTTCACTCTCTACGGTTTTGATATAATATCTAAAGCATTTGCTTATAAGTTTGTCTGTAAGCTTTGGATAAGAATGAAATGAATATGACATCATATATGATATTTGGGCTTCTGCTTCTTATTTGTTATTTGATAAGTTCTGAAATGATTCATATACCTTTGATATGCTTTTACAACATTGACATACTCTGAATTGTTTTGAATACCATTGTTATGTTCTGAAAATTATCATTTGCATGGATATATTTCAAAATATTTCATACATCTTTGATATACTCTAAAATATTTCATATGTCATTGCTATGTTACAAAACATTTCATACATTTTTGATATGCTTTGAAATGTTTCATACGTTGTTGATATATTCTGAAACATTTCATACGTCTTTGATATACTCCGAAATATTTCATATGCTATTGATATATTCTGAAATAGTTCATATGTACTTGATATGCTCTGAAATATTTTATATGCCATTGATATATTCTGAAACATTTCATACATCTTTGATATGCTCTAAAATGTTTCATATGTCATTAATATATTCTGAAACATTTTGTGTACCATTGATATGCTCTGAAATATTTTATATATTTTTGTTATGCTCTGAAATATATTTATGCCTTTAATATGCTCTGAATTATTTCATATACCTTTGATATGCTATTGAATATATTTATGCTTTTGATATGCTTCGAAATATTTCATATGTCATTGATATATTCTGAAATATTTCATATGCTATTGATATGCTCTGAGTTATTCGATATGACATTGATATATTCTGAGATATTTCACACCAATGATATATTTTAACTACTCTTCCTCTACTGTTATGATTAAAGTATGTTTCGAATGAAATGATTTATGATTTTGTATCTAACAAGATACTTTCTATGGATTCTTATACCCTTATTTTACTATTTGACATTAAGTTTATTTTAAAAACTATCATTCTTTATCTTGGATATGTTAGTCGCTTGCTGAGCTTTATATGCTCACTCTATTGCTATATAAATTTTGTAGGTTAGCTTATCACTAACAGAAAAGGTTAGAATTGGGTTAAGGCAGAGGAGAGTTAAAAGTTTTTGGGCAAACATTTTTTGATTGATATACTTTATTGTATAGTACACTTCGGATCTAATGAAATGTTAATGGTACATATGAACTTATGTGTCTTATAATTAAAGGACCTCTAATGTTTAGGATTTTGGAATATCATGTTAAAGTTGTATAATGATATAAACTTATAGTATGTGTGGTTATTATTTCTGTTAAGTTGGCTTTGAGTTTTGTTGATTATCGAGTGATGTATATGATCATAAACTTCATACGTTTTTATATATATGAATTTTGAAGTTTGAATGTTTCTTGATGTCCTCAAATGTTAGTTTAGATCTTGGGTTTAGATTATGGATGAATTATATTATTATTGATTTAAGATAGTTCATGCCTCTCGAATGTGAATATTCGGGGGGTATTACAGAGATTGTATCAAAGCTAGGTTTGAGGATTACTAGATATTTGATATGTTTGATGTGCAAAACATGTTAAGATTTAGTAAATTTTATAGTGATCGATGAGAATTTTTTTTAATGACTTTTAAGAGATCATCTCTGACAGAGACTATGGATATCTTTTTAGATTATGGAGAAGATTACAAGAATATATAATCAATTATGATCGATAAGGACATGCCTTATGTAGAAGAGCTCATTCAGATTATTGATAAGAAAGAAAAGATCCCAAGGAATATGATTATCATCTGGTTAAAATGATCTCGAAGCATCATTTTATGGATGAAATAATCAAGATGCTAAAGGAGGAAATGAAAAAAGCTTATCCTCATCTTTTCATTGATGGATGTATGATAAATTTAGAGAACTAAATTCTTATTTTAAGGGGGGGAGAGTGTAGTATCCCTCATTTCTGAAAATATTTGTAATGATATATTTTAAATTATTTATAAGGACCTATTTATAAATATGAGAATTGATTAATAATTTTTTAATTAAATAATTTTATATTAAAAGTTTATTACTATGGACCTATATGTGAAATGTAGAAGTTTGATATTAATTATAAAAAATTCATATTAAGTTATAAAAAAAAGGAGAAAAGCAGAAGACATGTGTCACTAGCTAGTTTAAAGATAGTGCTACTTATGCATGTTGCATAGGTGACACATAAGCATCTTTATGCATGTTTATTACCTAGCAACTCTTGTGTTAGCCAAACTTAAGTAATTGAAGAAGAAAATAAAGGAAAACTTATCAAATAATGGGTAGACTTGCTGCAACATACACTTGAGAAGGGAGGAGGAATTGAAGGAGTTTTATATTTGTTTGAGGATTTGGATCAATTCCTCTACTCTTGAAAATCAATTTTTCTAAGGCAAGTGTTCTAACCCCATCCAATATAGTATCTTCATCCTTGATTACATCTCAGTTTGATATGATTTTGAAAGATTTTGTCTTAGAATATGGTATTTCTCTTATTCGGTTGTAAATCTATGAAACTAAAAATTTTGAGTTCTAACCTTTTTGCTTTGTTTTTATCATAACATTCTACACTAAAATTTAATTTAAGCAAAACCTATTTCATCTAAAATAGACTCACAAATCTTTCTTTTAATACCAAAATTAGAATTTTTTAAAGTTCATATGCCTATCTAAACTCTTATTTCAATTGACCCTGAAGAATCTGTAAAATAGACTTTGTAATCTCCTACCTCTTGATACTAAATTTCTTGTAACTTTCTATGAAAAAAATCTAATTATAGAATAACTTATTTTATTAGAAAATAGATTCATAGGTCTTTCTGTTGACACCTTGATTAAAAGATTTGGAGCCCAAATGACTACCCATATTTTTGTTTTGATTGACCTTATAGATTCTGTAAACCAGGGATCGTAATTTATGACCTTTAGATACTAAACTATTTATAACTTCCTATTGGGAACTCTGATTTGAGCAAAACATATTTTGTTAGAAATTAGACACTAGATTTTTCTTTGGATACTAGATTTAAAGATTTAGAATTCAAATACTTAAATAGTCATCTGTTGAATTTGATCCTATAAATTATACAAATCAGAGCTTTTGTTCTATGACCTTTGGTTACCAAATCATTTGTAACTCTTTGTTAGAAACTTTAATTTATATGAAACTTATTTTATATAAAACTAAATTAATTTAGTCTTTTTAATGACACTTTTCTTATATAATTTGGAGCAAGATTTATTATTCAAATAATTTATGAAATGTCTCTTAAATTCTGCCAAAATCAAGCCTTTGTTGATTCTGACTATTCTTGTTCACTCCTTTGGAAATTAATTTTTAGCTAAAATCCTTATTTTCATTGAGCTTTACATTATTGGTTTGGAATTTTGAATACTCGTCCTTAGATAATTTGTATACCTGAATCAATTATGTGATATTTACATTCGTATCGTATTGTTTCGTATAGGCACATGCACGTTCATTGTTCCACATGTGCTTCCAATATATATAATAACTTCATTATTTATATGTCCTTTTATACTTTAGTGTTTGTGAGATAATGTGAATCTTTGCAAGAAATTGTAAAGTGAGTTATGCTTAGATCCCATAATGCTCTGTCGGCCCCCTATAACCCCCGACGTGAGTGGATAGAGCTCACAAATATTGGAGACTTTTGTCTGATGGTCATCCATAAATGACATATTCTATCTGATCCAATTTCACTATCTATGTTTTTGATATGATATCCAAAGTATTTGCTTATGAGTTTGTTTGTATGCTTTGGATAAGAATGAAATAAATGTGACGTCATATATGATATTTGAGCTTCTGCATCTTATTTGTTATTTGATAAGTTCTGAAATGTTTTATATATCTTTGATATATTTTGAAATATGTTTACATCTTTGACATACTCCAAAAATTTTTAAATACCATTGTTATGTTATGATCATTTGCTATTGATATGTTCTGAAATATTTTATATGTCTTTGACATGCTCCAAAATGTTTCGAATGTCATTGTTATATTTCAAAAATGTTTCATTTGTCATTGATATATTTTGAAACATTTCATATATCTATGATATACTCTGAAATATTTCATGTCGTTGATATGTTCTGAAATATTTTGTACGTCTTTGATATGCTTTAAAATGTTTCATACGTCGTTAATATATTCTGAAACATTTCATATGTTGTTGATATGTTTTGAAATAGTTCATATATCTTTGATATGCTCCAAAATATTTTATATGTCATTGATATATTCTGAAACATTTCATACGTCTTTGATATGCTCTAAAATATTTTACATATCATTAATATGTTCCAAAACATTTCGTGTACCATTGATATGCTCTGAAATATTTCATATACCTTTGTTATACTCTGAAACATGTTTACGTCTTTGATATACTATGAAATGTTTCATATGCCATTTATATGTTTTGAAACATTTCATATATCATTGATGTACTCTGAAATATTTCATATACCTTTGTTATGCTCAGAAACATGTTTATGCCTTTAATACACTCTGAATTATTTTATATACCTTTGATATACTTTGAAACATTTCATATTCCATTGACATGCTCAGAAATATTTCACATTTCGTTGATATATTTCGATTTGTTTCATACAACATTAATATGTTTTGAGATATTTCATACCAATGATATGCTCTAACTACTTTTCCTTTACTATTATGATCAAAGTATGTTTCGAATGAAATGATTTGTGATTATGTATCTAACGAGATGCTATGTATGGATTTTATACCCTTGCCTTACCATTTGATATTAAGTTTCTTTTGAAAACTATCATTCTTTATCTTTGATATGTTAGCCACTTATTGAGCTTTATATGCTCACTCCGTTGCTATATAAAATTTCCAGGTTAGCTTGTCACTCACAAAAAAAGTTAGAATTAGGCTAAGGTAGAGGAAAGCTAAAATATTTTGGGTGAATCTTTATTAGATGATATATTTTATTGTATAGTACACTTTGTATCTAATGAAATATTGATGGTAAATATGAACTTATGTGTCTTGTAATTAAAGGACCTCCCATATTTAGGATTTTAAAATATCATATTAAATTTGTATAATGATATGAACTTATGATATGTGTGGTTATTGTTTATGTTAAGTTGGCTTTGAGTTTTATGGATTATCGAGTGATGTAGTATATAATCATAAACTGCACAGGTTTTTATATATGTGAATTTTGAAGTTTGAATGTTTCTTAGTACCCTTAAATATTAGTTTGGATTATGGGTTCGGATTATCGATGAATTATAATATTTTGTATTAAGATAGGTTTCATGCCTCTCAAATGCGATAATTCGGGGGGCGTGACAGAAGTCCCATGAGGGATTTGATCATGCACAGGTATGATCAGGAGCTATTGGGAGCTCACCTTTGGTGAATAACATAATGGCAAGAAGGGCTATAGATTCAATGAGTGAATGTCATGGTACCATAGAGGCATGTCTTCCATTTATGTATCAAATTTTATATCGGATGAAGGTCTTGGTCATCAGCATATTGCGGTTGTATACCACCGAGGGAGAATTTTGAGTGCAAGTACCAATGAGTCCCACAGGAAGGACTTGATCATACAAAGGTAAGATCAGAGTGACTAGAGAGTTGGACTACTCTAGCGCTTATATTTGATTAAGGGAACTCGACAAGTTAAAGAACAAGGTCGAGTAAACAAATGTTATTACCAAGAAAGCTAAGGAAAATAAAATCAATGGAAGGCCTACAATAAGATGGCAAAGGCTATGCATAAGGGTTACAGTTTGTCTTTCCATCGACCAAGAGAAATTGCTCAGAGAATATAGAGGTGTTAAAGCAGGTTGTTAAAAGGAGTAAGGAAGCAATGATGAGTCTAGAGGGGCTTAGCTACCCAAAAGCTAAGCGTTAGTTAAAATGAAGGTGGACTCGAAGTGCTGGTTACAGGTGCCCTGCAAGCCTATTATGTGAGTGTTGGAATGTGTGACATGCTACGTGATCTTTTTGCTTATGATTATTATTGGTATAAATATATATATCATAAATAATCTTAATCACAGGTTACTCGAGAGGGACATCGAGATAACCGGACATACTGATGTAATATATACCTATCTATATAATAGAGGTAGCTGATCTCATAGCCACTTGTGTGGACACACTAAGAGTACAATACATGTTATTATTGGAGAATAAGTTTACTAATTGATCCACTTACAGAATGCTGGATGGTTAATGAAACTCATCATCAAACAACGAATCCATAGTTCCAGTTGTGTGTCTGGTCGTTAGACTTGAGATACCAAGGATGCCTTATTTGAGCACTCATTTTTTTAACATCAGACTTACAAGTTTTAGGAAGCTCCATATTTGGTACAATCGATTATCAGGATTGGTAGCCAACTTTAAGAAGATAATTGAGTTTCAATAGAGGATCATCAAAACTTAATATCATGAGAGGAATATCTCATGTGTTATCGCTCAGACAAATCCTCGACCGGGGTCATTCAAATTGATAGAGAAGTAGTTCTCCAGGAGAATCCGATTAGAGCGTGACTCAGACGAATTCTGCATGAGGCCTGACAGTATGATGCCCAATATACGATCTCCAGGATATTAGATAGATGAGAGACTATAGATACATGGTAATTAAGGATAAATAGGTCCAATTGATAAGATCCTTTGTACCGTCTTAGCCATAATTGATACATCAAGTGAATTATTATGAGATAATAAGTCATTGAGTTAGAAGGAGTTATAATAGGTAGGACTTATGACAAACTTGGTATTGAGCATAGACAGTCATACATATATGGTGGATGCCTCAATGAGTAGAGGATTGGAGATAAGTTATCCGATTAACCCTTGTTCTCATTGGATGGACCCAACATTGATGGGCTCCTTGCATGAGACCCAATTAGAGGCCAATTGAGATTATTGGATAGAGATCCAATAATCCAATATTAGTGTTTTTGGTATCTCCCTAAAATAGGAGGCAGGGGTGACACATTAGTGATAGACTACTACATCATTGGTCGCGCCTTCTTATTCTCATCTCTTCTCAACAAAATAGTTATGAGCTTTTGGGATGTGATTGGAAGAGTATCGCTTCAATGATCCATCGTGTGGATACTACTAGAGAGATGGACGTTTGGCCTTCTTCATCATCTCTATCTAGATCTAAATTTTTAGGAATATACGATCTTCCTAGATAATCTATCTCTCACATATCATAGTTTTCATTTTTTGTAGGTTTTTCGCCTACCAATCTTTGTATGGGAAACTTATTTTATTTTCTTTCTTCCTGCGCATGTGATGCTTTTGCTGAGTTTCCTAATATGGAGGAGTGCCGTAATGCCGTAAAGGTGGATCTACTGATCATGAAGAAAGGGATGTAAATGCGAGGTAATGGATAATAGTGTTATAGGCATGGCAGCGCCATGGTACTATAAAGGCAGGACTTCCGTCGAGATATTGATCCCTTGCTCTCATGGAGGGAGAGCGTTGGTCATGAAAGTGGCCGAAAAGATAAAGAATACAGAGACAAATTCAATGGATATATATATATATATATATATATATATATATATATATAGTTTCTAGTAAGTCAATTCTATCAATTATAAACCCAAAAGATATTTACATATTTAAGATTATCAAATAGAGATAAGGGTCTTCAATTCACATGAAAAGAAATTAGATTAGATTCAAGGATTATTTTTTATATTTTTTATTATCTAAAATATTCAAAGGGGTATTTTTTTATTATCCTAATCATAGTAGAATAGTTAAATTTAGTAATACAAAATTTCTAAAAAAAATAACGAATTAGTACGAGTAAAAATCTTAAAATTTAATTTTGATATTAAGGAGATATAGGTTGATATTCCTTTATCATTTGAGAGATTATTGTTGCCCAACTTACCAAAAAAAATATTATTATTACTTAAATTATTAAATAATTTGATAAAGATAAATAATAAAATAACATTAGTGAACTCCCACGTAATATTGATATCATGGCTAACGATTTGGTAAAATAATCATAATCGATAATTTTGATAATATCTCAAAGGGAAAAGAGACCTATTATTTTTTATTATTATGTGGTATATTTAAAATAATCAAAGTATAATATAGGAATCATAAGGATCCCTTATTAGTTTCATATGTTATTAAAAGTAATGATTCTAAAAAAGTAATAAAATGTAATAAAAGAATAGTTAAAATCAGTAACTAGAATAATGTCTGAAAACTTATCGAATTGCCCAATAACTATAAAAGAGTTTATTGTATAAACATAACTCAAAAAGTAATAACGAATAATATGGAGTTAGGCTAGTGATCAAAGGTTTTACTCATAAAAAATGCATCGATCATAACAAGACATCTTCTCTATTTTTTTAAATGATCATGTTAAGAATCGTCATGATATTAGTGACTCATTATAATTTTGAGTTATATCATAAGGATGTGAAAATAAGTTTTCTAATTTGGGATCTAGAATTATTTACGTTAACTTAAATGATTCATAGAAAAAATAAAAGAAATATAAATTTTAAAATTTAATAAAATTATTTATGATCTTAAATAAGCTTCTAGACAATTGTATATAAAGTTTATTGATATCATTACTTTTTTCAAATTTAAAAAATACTATTAATCGATATTTATATATGAGGTTAAGTGGAAGTAAGTATACTATCTTAAAAAGGATATATTAACTAAGTCTTTTAGAGACTTAGTATATAGTTTTGTTCAACAAATGATAAAAGTAAAAGAATTCAATCAATATTTTCTAATATGGCTTGAAAAAATCAAATAAAGAATGTTTTTTATGTATATACAGTTGGAAGTCTATTATATGCTAAAACCTTTGTCAGATCAAATATCTGTTTTATAGTTGAAATACTAGATAGATATTAGAGTTACAAAGGAATCAAAATACTAAAAGACTACAAAGAAAGTAATAAGATATCTGAAATTGATTAAAAATAATATGCTCACATATATAAAGTTAGATTAGCTTAAAATAATGATATTTTTCAAGTGTTGATTCTATAAATTATCTCGATAATAAAAAGTCTACTTTATAATTTATATCTATATCAATTGGAGGACTAATTTATAAGAAAAAGTATAAAGTAATATATTACTATATTATTAATAATAAAATTTGATTTTATGATATACCTTAAGGCTACTAAATAAGCCTTATGATTGTGAAATTTTATCTTATAACTTAGTGTGATCAAACTCAGTTGTCATGTCGTTGAAGATATTTTGTGATACGTCATAGTAGCTTTCTTATCTAAGAATAATAAGTATTATTGTAGTTCTAAGCATTACAGTATAAAATACTTGATAGGTAGAGAAAAGAGTTTAAAAATAAATACTATCAATTAATAATTTGAGTTTCACTATATTGATTTCTAATTCATTTATTTAGGACTTATAACTTAGAATGCTTGAAAGAACATGTTCTTATGATTTGATTTGTGAGCAACCCATAAAAAATATAGTAACTTATATTTGAGTGGATATTATAATTGACATTCTTGCTTATGTAGTAAAGCTATTTATTTTTGCTATCATGTTCACATTTATGTACATATTATAGTTAAATATAATAATAAGATTATCTTGATAAGAGAAATTATATGGGTCATTTTGGACTTAATCAGGAAAAACTTTATGATATATAGAAGGAAATATAATATTGATGATATACAATCGATATTACTTGCATTACCAGTCAGATTTAATATAGCATTATTTTATTTATCGAACTTATTAGTCTATTTAAAAAAAAATTATGTACTTATAAAATAATTTTTAAAATTCAAAATCTAATTAGATAAAATTATTTTAAAATAAATTTAATTTTTTTATTTTTATTTTAGACCCTTTTGTATCTTACCAATTAATTGGCAAAATAGGAGAATGTTAGATTATATGGTCTTATCTAATTATATAAGATATATTATGGATATAATTGAATTCTAATTATGATTATCAACCAATAAAAAGTAAGTTTAATTATGATAAGATTTCTCACTAGATGATCTTGATGGGAGGATATATGTTAATTATTTATCATAGATCCTCTACTCTTGCCTATAAATAAATATGACTTCCTAAGAATTATACATATAACACACACAATAGTTGGATATGTGTATACAGGTAGATACATGACATGATTGGGAGATCTTCTCTTATGTCTCTTTAGTCACTTGAACCATACTCAAATACTCCTTTTATCCTTAAATTCATATATTATAATAGTCTTGTGAATGATATGAAGAGAGAAAAAGACGGGTCTAATTCTTTTTACAAATTGACATCACTACAAATTTTGAATCCGATGATGATATCCTTTTAGATCTGATAAAAGTTTTTTGAGAACTATCGAAAAGGTACATATCATAGTCTTTAAATCTATTGTTATTTGATTTTAAATTATGATATTAAAGTTTTTCATAAAATAATAATGATTTTTATGCTTATACATTTTGGTTCCATTTAATTCACTTATATTTTTTTCTAATAGCATAATAATATATTCGTTGAGGTATTAAAAATACTATAAATCTATTGAAAAATAATTATCTCACAGCTCATAAACTATTATCATATTAAATTTTTTAGGTTTAAAGTTAATTCGATTAAGTTTATGAGTGGATTTGTACAATTTATAATATTTTTAGATAAATTTTATGATATTTTTATTATATAAAAATAAATATTATAACAAACCAAAATAGTTTTATAAACACAATGAAAGTATCATTGGAGTTGATGAGGGGTATTTTGAAATATTTTTCAAAATAGGGATAGAGAAATTTTTGAAAAAAATAAAAATTTATAAACAAATATCCAAAATAATTATGAAAGATATTATTTGGTAAAAAAATATCAGGAAGTTTATCGGGCAAACTCTGCCATCACATTTACCCCTCCCGTGCATGCTAGGTTGTCACCTTTGTCTCAAGAAAACCGAGGACATTGTTTATGTCCATGTTCGCCATTAGTCCTATTAGAAAAATTATTAAAATATTAATGATGAAATTAATTAATGAGTTATTTATCTAACAATATTATTAGAATTGATTGATGTAGGATTAATTATGAAAGAATGATTATTACAATCAAGATTGGCCAAGGTCAAGTCCATGCATCGGGTCGATGCGGTTGGGAACTCAACAGGGGTGTGTCGGGAGCTCGCCGAGGGTATCGGGAGTTTACTAGGATGGTGCAAGGGAGTTTACCAGAATAAGATCAAGACTCGTCAAAAGATTATTGAGGGTAGCCAAAAAGCTTGCAGAGAGTTAGGATTGTCTTGTAATGGATGTTTGGTAATTATGATTATATTTAATTAAGTCATGATTAGTATCATACAGGACAAACTATGATAGGAGCAATAGAGTTACAACCAGATGATGGGCCAAGATCAAGCTTAGACATTAGGACGGGTTCAGACGATGTAGTGGGATCTCATCAAAGTTCGCCAGGAGATTCTTCGAAGGGATCGGGAAGCTCACTGGGAGCATGCCAGGAGATCACCGGAAGAAGACTGAATGACTTACTGTAAGAATGTCGAAGATTACCAGATTGGTGAAGTTGGGTCTTAGTTTAAGCTTGTGGTCTTTAAGCGTTGTAATCATAGTTAGAAGTGAGTCCTAATTGAGTTGGATTTGGATGAAATTCAAATCAACTCAATAAGGCAACCGGGTCCACTATTGTGGTTTGATTGAGCTCAATTGGTTGACAAGAGGGTTGGTTAACATCAGGTTCAAGCCATCATTTAAAAAGTGGAGGGAACCACTTTTACAAAAATTTTGACAGGTAAATCGTCAGTAAGCGATGGGTGTACTGTCGCTGTCCAGGCTTTCGGGTGGCTGACCCGCCCAAGCTGGGTGGTTGAACCACCTGTACCTAGGAATCTAGGTACTTTCGACGATTGACTTGCCCAGACCGCTGGGTGAACCATCTGTACCCAGATTTTTAGGATACGATTGGATTTTGACTTCGGTTTTGAAGCCAATTTGGGGCCTATAAGTATCCTAAGTTTTCTTACATTCAAAACAATAATTTTGGAGATTATATTCTAAGAAAAAATTGTGTGAGAATTGTAAGAAAAAAAATTAGGTAAGGGAGAGAGCCTAGAGTTAAAAATTTTCTCAAGTCTCCCTTGTAAGTAAGTATAAGGGTTTGATCTTCATCCAAAGAAGATTGGTAGTGGGTATTGGTGTGCCTCAAGAAGGAGGACTCGAGAGTGGACGTAGGCCTTTGGCGCTAAACCACTATAAAAATTATCCCTTGTAAGCAAGTGTAAGGGTTTGATCTTCATCCAAAGAAGATTGATAGTGGGTACTGATGTGCCTCAAGAAGAAGGACTCGGGAGTGGACATAGGCCTTTGGCGCAGATCTACTATAAAAATTGTGAGTGGTTCTTTACTTTCATTGCTTATATATTTCTTGTATTAAAGCTTCCTATTTATATTTTTACAATAAGTTCCTTCCTTCAAACTTGCTTATATTTTCGGTTTTATTATTAACTTAGCAATTATTTCACTAAGAACGAAAATCTTCGGTTTCCCTATCTTGGTTTAATCAGAAAGATTTTATTTAGAAAGAAAATTTACACTTGCACTAATTCACCCCCTCCCCCCTCTTAGTATCAATTGATCCTAACAATTAGCACCAGCGCAAGGTTCTTACTCTTTGGATTAACACACACTTGAGTAAATGACTTGTTTTGGTATAAATGAGGGATATTTCATTTCACATCCACCCATGTTCAATGGGACAGATTACACATATTGGAAAACACGGATGCATATTTTTCTCATCTCATTGGACTTTGATTTATGGAATATAGTTGAGAATGGATTTAAAAAATCTTCCAAACCAATGAATGAGTTAAATGATTTGAAAAGAAAGAATTTTTATTTAAATGCAAAGGCTATGAACGCGTTGTTTTGCGCACTTAATAAGAATGAGTTTAATCGTGTTTCTATTTGAGAATCGGCTTTCGATATTTGGCACACACTAGAAATCACATATGAGGGGACTAGTAGAGTAAAAGAATCAATGATAAATATTCTAATTCATAATTATGAGTTATTTCGAATAAAACCAAGTGAGTCTATTAGAGACATATATACCTGTTTCACGGATGTCGTCAATGGACTTAAAGCACTTGAAAAATATTTTTCGAATTTTAAACTTGTGAGTAAGATTTTATGATCTTTGCCTAAAAATTAAGATACTAAAGTAACCACTATTCAAGAGGTCAAAGATTTAAATAACCTACCTCTTGAAGAACTGATGGGCTCTCTTATGACATATGAACTAAACTGTAAAGCTCATGATGAGTTGATGAATCCCTTCCAAAGAATAGGAAGGATGTAGCACTTCGAACAACAAATGACTCTTCGAGTGAAACCTCGAGTGATAAAGACCATGAGATTATATTTTTATCAAGAAAATTTAAAAAATTTATAAAAAGGAACAAAAACTATAAAAACAAAAAGGAACTAAAGAAAGATAACATCGTTTGCTATAAATACAAAAAATTGGGATATTTCAAAAGTGAATGTCCCCAACTGAAGAAGAAATCGGTGCTAAAAAAAAAAAGCACTCTCGGCCACTTGGGATGATTCAAGTTCCTTGGAGGATGAAAACCAATCCAAAGAAGAAGTGGCTAACTATGCCTTAATGGCATTTGAAGATGAGGTTAGTGAGTCTTTAGATATTTCATTTTAAGAATTATCAAGCATGTTTCATGATTAATTCAATAAGTTTAGAAAACTTAGCAAGTCTTTTAAACTACTTAAAGTTGATTATGATTTATTAGTTAAAAGACTTCGACGAAATGCATGACTCCTTAGCATCACATAAACCATGTTCTAAATGTGATATGCTAGATAATGTTAATGAAGAGAATTGCATGCTTAAAACAACATTAGAGAAATTTGAGATATAGAATAAATCCCAAAATACAATCTTTACTAATGAGGGTCATATTAATAATATAAATGGCATAGGCTTAGTTGGCAATGTTTAACAAAAGCCAACCATCTTTGTAAAATGACCTACATTAAATGTACCATCAAAAATCATATGTAATTTTTGTAGTAAATTAGGACATAAGGCAAACAAATACCTATTTAGAAAATATAGTTCACACCAACTTGTTTAGGTTCCAAAGAAAACTTTACACAATGAAAACCAATTAGAAAAGAAAGATAAAGTTCTTTACGAAGGACCTAATGTAAAATTTGTGCCTAGATCAAATATATCATTCTTGTAAGTTTGTGTCAAAATTAAAGCTAGGAGCCCCCAATAATGTTTTAGATGTCAAGATAATATAATTTGAGATGTAACATTCTTTTAAGCTCACTAGCTTAAATATTTAACAAGATTAATTATTAATAATAAAAATAGTTCATCATTATATAATTAATCTTGATGATGCATATCTAGAGCATGCTAGAATTAGAAAGAAGAAAGTGTAGTTAACTTTAATAAAAGTCATATGTATGAAAGAAAGATTTTGATGATGATTATTGTATTGATGTGTATTAACTTGTGTTGATAATGTATGTTATTTTTTAACCTAAAAATCATATATTAAATTATCTTTCTTTAAAGGAAAAACTTCTTGATAACATAATAGAATCTTCCAACATGCAAAAATCATTGGATTTAAAATGAATCAAAGCTTTTGTTTGAAAATATTTTTGTAATGATCATAATGAAATTTCGTTTTTAACTTTAAATGTCAATACATTCTTGAAATAAATTTCAAAAGAAGGATAATTCTTTTTTAAAGAATATTTATCTCATGAATCCTTCAACAAAGATAAAATGATATATTTAGTATTGAATCTCTTTAACTACAAAAATAAATAGAAAACCTTAGCTATTTTCTTTTGGAAAATAATCTATGATGATTTTATTAAAAAAATTCAAAAAGTAAATTTTGATGATGATTTTGGATAAGTTTTCAAATGATTTTATTTTAAAATGAGATTAATGAATCGATTATATTATTTTTATGACTCTCTTGAACTATAAAGTGATTTTGACGATATGATGATTTAAACTTGAATAAATTATTATCATGATTTTCACAAGTTTAGAAAATAAAACTTAAAAATCTTCTATTTTATCATCTAAGAAGAGTTTTATTAAATTAAATTATATCTTTAATATTCATGAATGTCTTTTGATATCAATACTTATCTTGACATGATTTATTTTAAAATTCATGAATGACATAACTTATCACCAAAATTAGTATTTCTTAAATTTATGATAAGTTGAAAATTGAAATAGATTTGTATTATCATAAATATTTCCTTAATTTCTTGACTTGATTTATCTGTTATGAGAATCACGTTATTGATCTCTATAATTGTCTCTTTTAAATAAAATATAATTTATGATATTAACAATATTAATTCAAATTATTATCAAGATCATTCTTCTTTATTAAAAAGATTTATCTTGGATGAATTGAGATTATCCTCTAAGACTCATTTTATTATTCACAAAAAAAAGGGGGAAAAAAACTTATTAAATGAAACCATATCTTTTTTATATTAAAAATTTTGATTTTATCTTTAATGACATGATCTCCTTGTATTTTTTGGCGTAATTTGAATATGAATGCTAAGAAAAAATTATGCCATCATATTTCTTTCTTGACAATAACAAAAAAGGGGAGAGATTAAATTATTAATATGATTAGAAGTAAATTGGATATGATAACTTTGAATGAGAAACAATTTGCTTGGAAGAAAATTTAAAATTTTTTAAATACATGCAAAATACTTGATTTATAATTTAAGCTTGATCTACTATCATGCCTTCTTATGAAATTCTTGATGTTCTTTATCAAAATTTACAATAGATGATTTTTGTTATACTTGAAATTATATGAGATGATTTTAAATGCATATTTTGAATCTCTTTGAATATCTTGAAGTTTTAAGCTTAATTTCAAAATTCATATCTATAAAATTTGTATCTTTAAAATTGAGTATTTTTATGATATGATATTTTTCATTTCTCTACCTTGATTCTACCTTCTTGCTCACACATATAGAGAAAGAAAATCACTAGCATTTAAAGAGACTGATAAGTCTATTAATTACATTTTGAATCTCTTGAAAGTGATTTTGATGATTTCCAAATTGGATGAGTGATTTATCTATATCATGGTTTTGATTTCTTGAAATTATAACTTAAAATTTTTTATAAATCAAAATCTTTTGTTATGTGTCTTCGTATTATTTAAAAAGAGATTTTTACACAAATCATGAACTTGACTACTTAAGATTTCTTATGGATAAATCAAGATATTTTATTTATGTCTCCTATGACTTGTCTCTTGATATTCACAATTTATTTTCATAAATTAAATATCTAATCATTATGTTAATTTTTCTTGATATATTTTATATGATGATTGGTATATTTCTTGATTTATTTCTTGAAAAATCATATAATGAAAAAAGTTTTGTACTATTCTAACCATCATTCTTTTTGACAATGACAAAGGCGGAGCAATACTTGTTAGCTTATAAAATTGGTAGCTTGAATAATGCAAAGGAAGCAAATATTTGCTAGGTTGTATTTCTCAAAAGAGAAAAATGAATTCACTAGCTTGCATGTTCTAAAGTAATGAAAAATTTGTTAAATTGCTAAACTTTAATATATCAATAACTTACTAATTGCACTTATTTTATTGATGATAAGAGAGAGAATGTATAATGATGTGAAATCATGTATGATGATAATGTATGTAATAATGATTTTAAAAATCTACATAAAGATAATGATTTGTTATCGTTCGGATTTATTTGCTATACTTTCTCAAAATTTACATTAGAAAATTTTGTTGAACTTATATTCGAAATTATATATATATAAGAGTGAGGATGAGACCTAGAAATGTTAAATCATGAAAATATATAAATTACTAATATAGATTTTATGAAATGAAGCCTTTTTGTGATAATATTTTTTTTGAAAACTTTCTCCATGATTTTATCTTATTATTTTTAAAAAAAATACATGAAGATGTGCCACATTTGAAATTTACAAGAGATAATTTTTGATATCAATGGATGACTTTTACTACATTTGAAATACATAAGTAATCTTTAAATCTCTTGAACTTTTGAGCTCATCTTAGTATTACTTTTAAAATTTATTAAGAGCTCTTCTTTGTGATAAAATGATTCAACAACACCTCCCTTATTTCTCTCCTTATTAAAGGATAAGAAAATTTTATAATGCATATACTATGGGATTGACATCCTATACTTTGAAATTATTAGCTATATTTCACCTTTTTGTTGATGACAAAAGGGGAGAAAACATATATTGATGATACATGATCTTGTTAAAATACATGGATATCTTGGATAAGGATATAAATTGGACATCTTGGATATAGATACTTAATTCTTTTTTACTCGTGATTTGATGACTTAATATAAATTTATGTTGAAATTTATATAAAATGTTAATTACTTGAATTTAAGAGTGTGTGATTCTCTTAAATTTAAGTGGTATAGATTTAAGGGGAGTTAGGATTAACTCCTATCATCAATTGATTGTCATCATCAAAAATGGGAAGATTGTTGAATTTCAAATTTTAATGATGAAATCAATTGATGGGTTAATGATCTAATAGGATTGTTAGAATTGATTGATGCAGGATTAATTATGACAGAATGATTATTACAATCAGGATTGGCCAATGTCAAGTTCATGTATCGGGTTGATGCGGTTGGAAACTCGTCAAGAGTGCGTCGAGAGCTCATCGAGGGTATCGGGAGTTTACCAAAATTGTGCAAGGAAGTTCACCAGAAAAAGACCAAGACTCGCCAGAAGATTATCGGGGGTAGCTGAAAAGCTTGCCGGGAGTTAGGATGATCTTGTAATAGATGTTTGACAATTATGATTATATTTAATTAAGTCATAATTAGCATCATGTAGGACTAACTATAACAAGAATAATAGAGTTATAACCAGATGATGGGCCAAAATCAAGCTTAAGCATCGGGCCGAGTTCGGACGATGTAGTGGGATCTCGCTGAAGTTCGTTAAGAAATTCGCCGAAGGGATCGGGAAGCTCGCTGGGAGTATGCCGAGAGATCACCGGAAGAAGATTGGATGACTTGCCGTAAGAATGTCGGAGATTACTGAATTGGCGAAAGTTAGATCTTAGTTTAAGTTTATGGTCTTTAAGCATTGTAATCATTGAGTCGTAGTTAGAAGTGAGTCCTAATTGAGTTGGATTTGAATGAAATTTAAATCAACTCAATAAGGTAATTGAGTCCACTATTAAGGTTTGATTGAGCTCAGGTTGAGCTCAATTTGATGACTAGAGGGTTGGTCAATATTAGGTTCAAGCCAGAATTCGAAAAGTGGAGGGAACCACTTTTGCGAAAATTTTGACGGGTAAACTGCTGGTGAGCGACGGGTGTACCATCGTCGCCTAGGCTTTCAGGTGGCTGACCCACCCAAGCTAGGTGGTTAAACCACCCGTACCCAGGAATCTAAGTACTTTCGGTTGACCCAAGCCAGGTGAACCGCTCATACCTAGATTTTTTCAGATTAGATTGATTTCCTCTTTGTTTGAAGCCAATTTGGGGCCTATAAGTACCCCAAGTTTTCTTACATAATTTTAGGGATTATATTCTGATAAAATATTATGTGAGAATTATAAGAAAAGAAAAGGGGTAAGGAAACAAACTAGAGTTTAGAAATTTTCTCACGTCTCCCTTGTAACCAAGTGTAAGGGTTTGATCTTCACCCAAAGAAGATTGGTAGTGGACACCGGTGTACCTCAAGAAGGAGGACTTAGGAGTGGATATAGGCCTTTGGCACTGAATCACTATAAAAATTATGAGTGGTTCTTTGCTTTCATTGGTTACATATTTCTTGTATTGAAGCTTCCGATTTATCTTAACTCTTATAAAGCAAAGTTTTTCATGATAAGTTCCTTCCTTCAAATGTTACTTATCTTTCCGATTTAATTATTAACTTAGCAACTTTTCTTTGTTCACTCAACCATTTCACTAAGAACGAAAAGCTTCGGTTTCTCTATCTTAGTTTAATCGGAAAGATTTTTTTAGAAAGAAAATTTACACTTGCACTAATTCACACCCCCCCCCCCCTTAGTGCCAATTGATTCTAACATGAAGCGAAATAATTTTTTCCCTCTTTATGTATCAAAATGAGTTTCTCACCAAATTACCAACTTGTTACCAAAAGCAAATATTAACTAGAATAAGATAAACAACTGAATAATAAATCAACCACAAAGTGAGACACCATATTTTTAATGTGAAAAACCTTATGCGAAAAAAATCATGGGACGGTAGTCCACTCAAAACTTCTAGTATCACCAATAATGATAATAGGTTTACAATAATACTTCTCCAGAATAACTAGAGGATTACAATAACATCAATAACATAGATCTTGGTTTACCAATGATATGTCATCATCAACATAGATGGATCTCACAAAAGGAAAAGATATAACCTCACTAAGTCAATATATCATAAAATCATCATAGAGAGGATAAACTATGGATCAGTACCATTAGGTTTGTAGAGTTTATTGTAAGGATTTTTCACATAAAATTTAGGTCAAATCTGATGAAGTTATATCGTTCGATCATCTTCCAAAAGTTTTCTTTGTCTCTCTTCTCTCTCTTCTCTTTACTATGCAGTTAATGTTCACGGCCACTGCATTTTCCGTCTGCCTCAATCCTATGCCACCTCACTTAGGTTTTCTTCCCTTTATTTATTTCTTTTTTCTTTTTTTTTCTTAATAAATCAGATTTGGGCTAAATGCCCAAATGTCCAGTCCAAGCCCACCTATGGGCTAGACCCAACAATTCTCCCCCTTTAGCTCATATAGTGAGCTACACTAAGCCTACTCTTCGTTTATATACTTTAAGCTTCTCTTTAGGCAAAGACTTTGTCGACATATCTGATCCATTCTCATCGGTATGTACCTTTTCTAAGTACAATTCTTTTATCTCAAGCACAATACAAATCCAATGATACATTATATCAATATACTTGGATCTAGAATGGTATGTTAAATTCTTAGAGAGATGGATGACACTCTGACTATCATAATAAATAGTATATCCTTCCTTTTCCTTTAGAAATTTTTTCATCCATAAGGCTTTCTTATAGGCTTTAGTAATTACTATGTATTCTGCTTCTGTGGTTGACAAAATAACATAATTCTGTAACTTAGACTGCCAAGAGACTACTCCCCCTGCAAAAGTCATCAAGAACCCCAAAGTGGATTTCCTGGAATCAGTATCACTTACCATGTCTGCATCTGTGTAACCTTTTAGCACAAGTTTACCAATGTTAAAACATAAACACAACCTGGTAGTACCTATCAGATATCTTAATATCCATTTTACTGTTGTCTAATGTTTCTTACTAGGATTAGAGAGAAATCGATTGATAACTCCAATTGCATAAGCTATATCTAGCCTAGTATATCGATTGATAACTACCTACTATAGATAAGTAAGACACTCTGGACATTTCTTCGTTTTCTTTCTCACTTATATAACATTGTTTCAAACTAAGCTTGAAATGACTTGCAAGTCGAGAATAAATTACTTTGGCTTTATTCATGTTAAATCTTTTAAGAACCTTTTTAATATAGGCCTACTTAGATAACCAAATCTTTTCATTCTTTCTATCATGAAGAATCTTCATGCCAAGTATTTGTCTCGTTGATCCTAAGTCTTTTATGGTAAAAGACTTACTTAGTTCCCTCTTAAGCTTCTCAATTTTACTAGCATCATGGCCAACAATCAACATATCATCAATATATAGTAGGAAAATAATAAAATCATCATCTGAAAATTTCTTTGTATGCACACAATGGTCAGATGTGGTTTTATTGTACCCTTGGCTCATCATAAAAGAATCAAACTTTTTGTACCATTGTCTATATGCCTGTTTGAGTCTATATAAGTTTTCTTAAGCTTACACACTAGATTTTTTTTTTCCTTGACTTTAAAATCTTTTGGTTGCTTTATATAAATTTCTTATTCTAAGTCACCATATAAAAATATAATTTTTACATCAAGTTGCTCAACTTATAAATTCAAGCGGGTAGCCAAACCAAGAATAACTCGGATAGAGGATATTTTCATCATAGAAGAAAATATTTTTTCAAAGTCAATACCCTTTTTCTGACTAAATCCTTTCACAACTAATTGTGTCTTATATCTTCTTGAGAGTTTTCTTCCTTGTAGGTAATTTTACTAAGTCATAGGTGTGGTTCTTAAGCAAGGATTTCATCTCTTCTTGTATGGCTTTAACCCACTCATTCTTATACTCATGTATAATAGTTTCTTGGTAAGTTTTTGGCTCTCCCTCATTAATAAGCATAACATATCCATGTAGACGATATCTTGTAGATGGTCGTCACTCTTTTATGGATCTTCTTAATGAAATCTCATATAGCAATTTTATCAACTGTAGGAGTATCATCATTAATATTCTCACCACCATCTTCTTGTCCATCTCCCCCATGATCATCGTGAACTATAGGGGGAGGAATTAAGCCCAAACTCCAAGAAATATAAACAAATATATTTTGTTTCTTAATATTATCACCATCTTCAAATAATTGGTCTTCAAGAAATATGACATCTCTACTTCAAATAATCTTCTTATTCATTGGATCCTATAATCTATACCCAAACTCTTTATGACCATATCCTAAGAAAATACTTGCTTTTGCCTTATTATCAAGCTTGGACCTCTCATCTTTAGGAGTATGAATAAATGATTTACACCTAAAGACTCTCAAGTGATCATAAGATGTATCTTTCTCTTTTTATACTCCCCTTGGAATATCACTATTCAGAGGAACTGATGGAGAAAGGTTTATCAGATCAACTGTAGTTCTTATAGCCTCCCTCCAAAATGAGATAGGCAACTTGACATGGGAAAGCATGCACCTAATCCTTTCTTCAATGGTTCTGTTCATCCTTTCTACCACACCATTTTGCTGAGGAGTTTTATAAATTGTCTTCTTAAGCCTGATATCATGAAACCTGTAATAATTCTCAAAAGGACCCCTATACTCACCATAATTATCTGCTCAAACACAGTTTATTTTTCTTCACGTCTCTTTTTCAACACTAGCATTAAACACTTTGAAAACATCGAATACATGGTCTTTAGATTTCAAAGCAAAAGCTCAAACTTTTATAGAATGGTCGTCAATAAAAGTAACAAAATAAGGAGCACCTCCAATAGTTCTAGTTTGCATGGTGCAGATCAGTATGAACCAAGTCAATAACATTTAATCTTCTAGATGATGGATAAGTATGAAAGGTAACTCTATATGTTTTTTCAATTATGCAATGATCATAAGATTTAAGAGATGTACCTTAAAACTTTAGTAAGAATTGCTTTCTAGCAAGAGTTTAAAGTTCTTTCTCATTGATATGACCAAGCCTTTTATACCAAAGATCTATAATTTCACCCTTTTGGATTGTATTAATCTCTCCTTTATATAGCTTAGCCTCCAAGACATAAAAAAAGTTATGCTTCTTTCCTCTCACCATAACTAAAGAACCTTTAGTGAGCTTCCATTTGCTTTCACCAAAATAGTGCATAAATCCCTCATCATCAAGTTTCCCTATAGATATCAAGTTAAGACGAATATCTGAAAAATGTCTTACATCTTTGTATATCAATTTACTCATAATAGTAGTCTCCAAGCAAATATCTCCAATACCTATAATTTTAGATGTATCACTGTTACTCATTTTGACATTGTTAAAATCACTAGTAGTGTAAGATCTAAAGAAATCACCATGAGAAGTAATATGAAAAGAAGCATCAAAGTTAATTACATAGTTATCATCCTGAGCTACAAGACTAACACGTTCATCATCACAAACAATAATAATATCACCTTCAGCAATAATTGTATGCCTCTTTCTCATTTTTCTTTTTTTCATTTTGTTTTCTCTTCCAGAACATACATCTTTCTTCATTGTAGTGGAAACACTTAATATCTCTTATAGACTTAGATCTTCCTCTGTAACCATATGGATTTCTACTATAACTTCTTCCACATCTTTCCTATTTTTTATTAACAAGTGCACCAAAAGAATAATAATATATTATCCTTGTTCTTTCCTTTTGGCATCTTCATTTAGCAAACTGTCTTTGATCATGTCTATAGTTAGAGTCCCCTCTGGCGTAGAGTTAGATATTGTCACCACATATGTTTTTAAACTTTTTGGTAAAGAGCTGAGAAGTAACAATCCTTGCATCTCATCATCTATATTTATCTTCATAGTAATCAATTTATTAGCAAGATTCTAAAATGGGCTTATGTGCTTAATAATATTATCGTCATCTTTATATTTTAAATTGACAAGCCTTTTAAGGAGAGAAATTTTATTTTTCACTGTCTTCTTTGCAAAGAGATATTTTAACCTTTACCAAACAACATCAGCTCTAGTTTTATCAAAAATATGCTCATGCAAATTTATATCTATCCATCTTCTAATATAGCCAATAGCTTTTCTATGTTGTACCTCTCATTCTTCATCATCCATAGTAGAAGGTTTTGCTTTAACTTTGATAGGCTTATAGAGCAAATCTTTCATCATACGTCTTCAAGTGAAATAATTTGATGAGTTCAATTTAATCATATCATCTAATTCTTCTATTTCAATCACACAAGAAAAAATTTGCACCAAATAACCTGTGCTCTAATACCACTTGTTGGAAAAAATTATTGAAGCGGAATAATTATTTTTCCTCTTTGTGTATCAAAATGAGTTTCTCACCAAATTACCAATTTGTTACCAAAAGCAAATATTAACTAGAACAAGACAAACAATAGAATAATATCAACCACAAAATAAGACATCATATTTTTAACATAGAAAACTCAATACGAAAAGAATCACGGGACCGTAGTCTACTCAAAACCTCCACTATCACTAATAATTATAATAAGTTTATAATAAAACTTCTTCAGAATAACTAGATGATCACAATAACATCAAGAACATAGATCTTGATTCACCAATGACATGTCACATAGATCTCACAAAAGAAAAAGATCTAATCTCACTAAGTGAGTATATCAAAAAATCATCATAGAGGGAATAAATCATAGATCAATACTATTAGGTTTATAAAATTTATTGTAAAAATTATTCATATAAAATTTGGATTAAAATTTAACAAATTTGATCGTTTGAATCTTCCTACAAAATCATTTTACTGTACAGTTAGTTTTTGCAGCCGTTGCATTTTCTGTCTGCCTCAATCATGCCAAGCACGATATGGGAAATTACATTAAGGGAGATTCGATGCATGGGAAAGTGTCAAAGAGTGATATGCTCTCAATATGATTCAATGTTGAGGCTCTAAATATGATCTCTAACACTTCTACCGAGTTGGAATCTGGAGAAATATTCCCGGATGATAAAGACGTTGACTTGGAGATCATGGAGTCTGCACTCCAAAATGATATTTAGAGGAACCAAAGCTATTGATAACATAAGGTTAAAAGCTTTGGCATCTACAGACGCGCAAAACACGGGCTAGAAAGTTGTCCGATCTACACAAAGCAGTGGAATCATCCCTAGCTGTAGACTGAGGTTAGGGATCTTATTTCCTTTCCCGACATATTTCAGAATTCATTTCATTAGTTGGAATTGCAGAGTGTTAGAAATGAAAATAAGAGAATAAAAAGCTTGATATTATTAATAAATGTATCATCTATTTATAGAGGGATGAGGAAAGATTTCCCTCAACTAATGAGGATTTTCCTCAACTAATGAACGAGATTTACTCGTTTAGTGGCGGTAGACTTAGTCAAAAGATTTCCCTCAACTAATGAGGATTTCTCTCAACTAATGAACGAGATTGGCTCGTTCAGTTACAGAGTTGGTGGTAGACTTAGTCAGCTAACATGCCCCCGCAAGATCGAGCTTCTGTCAAGGATGCCGATCTTGAACTGATGTAATAAAAAGGGCTTGCGGGCTAAAGACTTTGTGAGGGAGTCAACAAGTTGATCAGCCGTGTGAACATGAGAAACACGAAGCTGCTGACGAGCAACTTGATCCCGCACAAAATAAAAGTCGATAGCCACATGTTTCATGCGAGAGTGAAAAATCGGGTTCGCACAGACGTAAGTTGCACCAAGGTTATCACAATAAATAACAGGCAGAGTAGAAGAAGAAACATGAAGCTCCTTAAGCAAGTTGGAGATCCAAATAAGTTTAGCAACAGCAGCAGCTATAGCTTGATATTCAGCTTCAGTCGTAGACTTGGCAACTGTCTTTTGTTTCTTAGAACTCCAGCTGATCGGATTGGCACCAAGAAAAATAATATAGCCAGATGTGGAGGTTCGATCGTCAACATTGCCAGCCCAATCAGCATCAGCAAAGACATGAAGCTGAGAGGGAGAATGTTTGCGAAGAAAAATACCATGATCAATAGTCCCTTTAAGATAACGCAAAACACGTTTGATAGCAGTTCAATGGAAAGCAGATGGCCGATGCATGAACTGAGACAGTTTATTAACTGCAAAGGAAATATCCGGGCTAGTAAGGGTGAGATATTGTAGGGAGCCAACTACATGTCGAAACTGAGTAGGGTCCGTAGCAGGACTACCATCACATAACTTCAGTGATTCACTAGAGGATAGAGGAGTGGCAACCTCTTTTGCATCCTGCATAGTCGTCTTGAACAGCAAATCAAGAATATACTTTCTCTGTTAGAGAAAGAGACCAGAAGACGTAGATGTAGCCTCGACTCCGAGAAAATAATTTAGGTGACCAAGATCTTTAAGAGAGAATCGATCGGCCAATTGCTGAATAAATGTTTGAACCGCCATAGAGTTATCACCGGTAATAATAATATCGTCCACATAAACCAGAAGATAGATAGTAAACCCATGTTGGTGGCGTAGAAAAATAGAGACATCAGATTTAGAGTTAATGAAGCCAACCGAAGACAAGTAGAGACCAAGTTCGAGATACCGTGCTCGTGGAGCCTGACGAAGGCCATAAATGGCTTTTCATAATTTACAGACATGCCGGGGATACTGAGGATGTATAAAACCTAGAGGTTGTTACATGAAAACGTCTTCAGTAAGTGTTCCTTGCAAAAAGGCATTGTTAACATCGAGTTGGCGTAAGCACCAGTCGTTGAAGATGGCCAAACTCAGGATAAGCCGAATGGTAGTAGGTTTGACGACAGGACTAAATGTCTTAGTGTAGTCAAGACTAGGACGTTGATGAAAACCTTTAGCCACAAGTCGAGCTTTATAGCGAGCAATCAAGCCATCAGGGTTTCGCTTAATGCGATAGACCCACTTACACCCTATAATGTTTTGCGTGGGGTGAGAGGGGGTGAGAGAGTCCATGTACCATTACGAAGAAGCGCATCATATCGTCACTCATGGCTGTACGCCAGTGTGAGAATTTTTGGGCTTGAGTAAAAGATGATGGTTCAATATAGGCTAGAGAAGAGTTGGTGTTGACATGTAAATTAAGAACTTGACGGGGTTTAAGCGAGTTTGCATTGGATGTCTTGAGACGATAGGAGTAGCAGAGGGTAAGGATTGAGGGTGATCACTAGTGGAGGTGGATGCAGGGACGACAGAGGAACCAGGATAAGGTGAGGACAAAGGCATTGGCTCTGGAGGAGAGGAAGAAGCCGGAGAAGAAGATGAAGGAGGAATGTGCGGAATCGAAATAACAAGAGTGTGGATCTTGTAGAGGCACGGGGGAGGAGGAAGATGTATTAGAGGAACTCAATGGGATGGCACAATGACCTTAATCTCGAAAGGGAAAGACAGACTCCACAAAAGTGACATGTCTGGAGACAAATACCTTAGCAGATAGAGGATCATAACACCGAAAAGTATTATGTTCAAGAGAATATCCGATGAAAATACAAGGACGAGATCGAGGCTGCAGTTTATGAGAATTGTAGGGGCGTAACCAAGGATAACACAGATAGCCAAAAACTTTTAATGTGTGTAGGTTAGGGCATTTTTGAAATAGCTTTTCAAATGGTGACTGATACTGAAGAACTAGAGTGGGCATACGATTAATGAGGTACACCACAGTTTAAAAGGCGACAGACCAAAAGGCAGAAGGCATAGATGCTTGATGAAGCAGAGTTAAACCAGTTTCAACAACATGATGATGTTTACGTTCGGCAGAACCAACCAGTTGAGGAGTATCTGGAGATGACTTAATATGTTGAATACCACAAGTAGATAGATAAGATGCAAGAGCTTGATATTCACCTCCGCCATCAGAATAGATGGTTTTAATAGTAGTTTGAAAATAGTTCTCAACTAAGTTCTTAAATTTAGAGAATACAACAACGACATCAGATTTTTGATGAAGAGGATAGAACCATGTATACTTCGTAAAATAATCTACGAAGACAACATAGAATCTAAACTTGTCAAAGGAAACAACCGATGCAGGACCCCAAACATCAGTATAAATAACCTCAAACGGCTTAGAGCAAGAAAGAGAGGAAGTACTAAAAGGTAATTGATGACTTTTATTACTAAGACAGGCATTACAGTGAGTAAGAACATTGTTGGATTTAAAAACAGGAATAGAATAACGAGAAAGCAATTTTTGTTGAATAGAGTTTGAGGGATGACCAAGACGACGATGTCATATATCAACTGGAGCTGCAGTGGAAGTGTTTGCTGTGGGCTGGGTGAGAAACACAGTAGACGGCCATTCGTAGATGTTGTCTTTATTCGGGCCACGAACTAGAGATGCCCCCGTGCTCAAGTTCTTAACAAGAAAATAATCAGGAAAGAACTCAATAGAAGTATGATTTTGTTGACAAAATTGAGAGACAAAAATAAGATTTCTCTTGATGTGAGGGGCACACAAAACATTATGAAGTGTAAAAGAAGAGTCGTCGGAATGTAATGTCTTAGAACCAACACGAGTAATAGGGATTCGATTACCATCACCAACGATGATGTCTTCATGGCTGCCATAGTCATTATGGAGTGATAAATTCTAGAGGTCAGATGTGATATGGTGGGAAGCGCCAGAATCCACAATCCAGTTAAACGGACCTTCAGAAGAAACAGTCAGGATATTTGCTTGAGGCCAAGTAGATGGTGTTGGAAGACGCGATCGACAAACTTTGGCAGTGTGACCGATTTTGTTACACAATTGACAGACAACTGGTTGCAGAGACATAGGTGGGGGGCGACGAGGTGAAAAAGAAACATTTGGACGAGAATTGACGGACGAAGGATATGGAGGAAGAAGTGATGGATGAAAACTCAAAGTAGTGGGAGGTTGGGTGACTACACCTTTTGAAGTATTGTTGTGGTATTTACGGCTAGGCTTTTTGAGTTTTTGGGTGAACTGAGCTGTGATAGGAGGTTCTGACAAAGGTCCCGATAGCTTGGTATCACGCTTTAAGTAAGCTTCATAATCCGTCAGCTTGTCATAAAGTTCTTCAAAGAGGATAGGAGAGTCACGCGCCCGAAGAGCAGCAGTAAGTTCTTTATACTCAGGACTTAAGCCATTGAGCGTGTGAACCAAGATCTCTTCATCAGTAAGAAGATGACCTATCAAAGCCAGGTCATCGATGATGACTTTGATATTTTGTAAGTAATCAGCAATACAACTTCCCTCTTGCTTGAGAGTCATAAGATTGGAGAGTAGTCCAAGCATGCGAGTCCGAGAGCGGTTCGCCAGGGTAGTCTGTAACTTGTTCCATGCTTCCGCAGCAGTGGTACAGGAGGTCACAAGCGGAGCGATGGATCCAGCAACAGAGGCCTGAATGGCCTGGAGAATTAGTCGATCTTGCTGAAGCCATAACTTGTAGGCAGAATTGGGTACTAGGCTAGGGTCTCCTGGGACATGAATCATGGCTGGTGGACAACTAAGAGAACCGTCAACATAACCCAATAAATCATAACCAAACAAGAGGTTAGAGAATTGAGCACGCCAAGAAGCATAATTGTCGTTTTTAGATAACTTAAAGGGGATTAAAGATGCAGCATTAATATAAATAAGACCGGACGATGAAGCAGAACTATTAGTCGGAAAAATAGTAGGAACATCAGAAGTGGATGAGAAAGATATTAGGAAATCACAAAAGCCATTGCACAGAGTAGAGAACAGTAACACAACTGGTGACCAAGAAAAAGAAAATAAGAAAAGAAAAGGAGAAGCAATTAATGGCTATAAAGTTGTAGGTAGTAGCATAGATCAGAAGGTGGCTAACAAAAATTGAACTGAACATAATAGTGTAGAAAACACCTGGTAGATACGGGAGTGAGTGGCGAATGAGAATATCCAACAATCAATAGGTACAGCCGCAAATGGGAATCCGACTGCCTTACTATTGGAATACAGACACTGAAAGGGCAGAGAACGGTGGTAGCGACGTCGACACACGAGGAGAAGCGCTCCTGCGTAGAGCTATAAACTGTTGTGGATCGGTTGGAGCTGTTTGCAGGTGATAATAGATTTGAAAGATCCAGCAAGTAGCGTTGCCTTGGCAATGAGGTAGTAGTAGAAGAGGCAGCATGTAATGACAACTATTTTTCTATCGTTTGACAGAGAGAATAATTTCTCTTATGGCTCTGATACCATGTTAGAAATGGAAATGAGAGAATAAAAAATTTGATATTATTGATAAATGCATCATCTATTTATACAGCGATGAGGAAAGATTTCCCTCTTAGTCAAAAGATTTCCCTCAACGAATTTGACGGTAGACTTAGTCAGCTAACACAGAGGACCCACGAAGGCAGATTGACAGAGATCAAATTAATAGAATATCCCAACGATTGAAATCATCTCTTGTTTGTTTGCAGGAGACTTACTTGTCGCTAGGAACAAGCCAGCAACACTCTCAAATGCATCGGTCGGCACCGGAAATGTTGCTCAATCTCACTTAGGTTTTTTTCACTTTTATTTTTTTTATTTTAATAAATCAGATTTGAGCTAAATGAGCTGAACCCCACAAACCCTACCGAGACATTTATCTTATAACATAATTTATTTGCTTAAGAAGCAGCAGTGAATACATGTCGAGATGGCAGCCTGTAAGAAGCGACGAACAGCTCACAGAGTCTCAAACGCAGGACGCACAACACCTGCCTCATCACATTTCGACGATGATCTTCCCCGTGGCATGCCCGGAGATGCTTTTAGCCCAAGCCACCTCCGCCGTGTTCAAACCATGAATCGAATCCACACATGTCCTCAGCCTGCCTTGCTTGGCCAATTCCACCACAAACCTCATGTCCTCCACCTTGGGCGCCAGCACCAACGTCACCAGCTTCTTCTTCGACCAGGTCGCCTTCTTGTACAGAGCAGCAACCATCGATTTGAAGGAGGGAGAGATGTCGATGACCGTCCCGTAAGCGCTCAAATTGGGCTCAAAGGTCGACCAGGGAATACCAGACGTGCAGTGGATCACTGCGTCGTACTTTTTGCCTGAGGGGCTCGTGAGGCAGGCGCCCTGGGGGGTCTTATAGTCCAAAACCTCGTCGGCGCCAAGTTGCTTCACGAACTCCACGTTCCGGTCGCCGCAGGTGGCCGTCACATGCAGGCCTGCAAGCTTGGCGAGCTGGACGGCGTAGTGTCCGACGCCGCCGGAGGCAGCGGTAATCAGAATGTTGGAAGATTTACCTGTGCCGTCAAACTTGGTCGTGCCGGCTGTCTTAAGCGCCTGGAGGGCGATGAGGGCAGCGGTGGGCAGGCCTGCGCATTCAGCCGGAGAGAGTTCGGCGGGTCTGGAGACTGTCATGTTCGTCGGTGCCACAGCGAATTCGGCAAGTCCACCGCTGTTCTGCCATTTCATGAGAACTCGAGATCAGCATAAACCTGAAGCTTGCATGATAGACGGTGAAACAAGCATGCAGTAGGTCTTCTCTGTCACATGCAGAGGGGTTGCAATCTGTTAAAAGAGGAGAGTTAAAGTGAGGTGTGTTCGCAAGTCATGTATACACCGTAGATCATCAAATAGAAATGAATCCCAAAGAACACATGATTTCAACCGATGATGAAATGATCAAGAGCTCTAGCAACAACAACTCTTTGTGGAGTTATTATTAGGAATTAATCTTAACACGGATGTGAGAATTGGCACTGTGCTTAAACATCTCTGCATTTAAATCCCTCGCAGTGAATGTGCACAAAAATTTTCGTTGCATGGAATACTTACTGGAAGACTAAGCATTGCAATGACTTTGTCACCTTTCTTAAAGTTGGCAACCTGTGGGCCAGCCTCAGTGACTTCTCCCGTTACATCAACTCCTGTTTCACAAAGACACAAGTCAAATACTACATGACAGGAGTCTCGAGCAATACAACAAATCCTGTAAAAATTTCAATCAAGTTTCTGCCTCTCAATCAAGTTCAGAAAGCTTTCTTATGTGTCTTTGTACCACTTACTCCATATGTGCCAATGTCAGCCTGATTTTGCAGTCAAAGCATTATTATCAACCGTCCACATCATTTAGAGTTTTCCCAGTAATGTTAAGAGGTAGTTTACTATGCACTGTGAACTGTGTTAGAAGACACATGCTGATACAATCAAGTATGACCTAGGATTCAGATGAACTTGTGTAACCATCATATGTGAGATGAACCATTTCATCGTTACTTATGCTCCGGCACTAATATGGGGGTTGAAAGAATCATGCTGGAAATCTCATCTGACTATGATCTTCTTATAGGTAGACATCGTCAAGACTCCTTGCACACCCGGATTTGAAATCGAACATCTATCCTAACACTGATCTATCGCCGAACCCACGTTAATGGAAAGAGCTTCATGAAAAATAATAATGGAAGAACCCAGAAAACACATGCATGAAAGATTTAGTATGTATGATACATGTGAGTGAGTTTAGAAAATTAATATTATATATATATATATATATATATATATATATATATATATATATATATATATATATATATATATTTGACTGAAACGAAGAGTAGACTTTATAATACTTTTCACATACAAATTTCAAATTTAATTGGATAAAAAGGACAAACAAATTAACCCAAAATGAGATTAAAAAGAAAAACCCTGAACTAAATCTAGAAGTAAATTCATGGAAATTTTCTACCTCTTAATCAATTGGACATAATGGAGGATATAACAAGTTTGTGCAAAACTTAAGATATACTTGCTGATAGTTTTTTTTTTTTTTTGACAATACAATATGCACAATTTGCAGCGACTAATTTGACCGTAGTCATTAGGATTATGAATGGATCAACTTGTAACACAAATGCATCAAGATTTTACCTGGTACAAATGGAAATCTGGGGGGCAGAAATGGACGCATCATGCCTTTCTGAACTTTCCAATCAATTGGGTTTACGCTTGTGGCTTCCAGCTTCAACAAAACCTCATCCTTCTTGGGAGAAGGAATTGGGATTTCAGTATGCTGCAGTGAACACCAATCCCAAGTTGACAAAGGCTAAATTAATTACAGTGAAGAAAGCAAAGCAATGCCAGTTGAATAAATGCACATAAGAGATATGAGGGCTCCAGTAAAGATGTATAGAATGCAGATTTCCCTTTGAAAGGCACCAAGCTGCCAATACACATTCTATAAACTACTTGTGTTCATCATTTTGAAGAGTATTCCAACGCATGATCAACTCTGATACTGTGATAATGATTTTGATCGGGTAACTAAAAATCCCATCAACTTAGATTGTTAGGAAAGAGTCCAATAAATTTATAAGCCTTGACTACATTGTTGTATGTGTATTTTAATATGCAAAATGACTGCATTCATTAGAGAGACCCTCGAATGAACTGAAGGCCAACATATTGCTATCTTCCGCCGTCACCAGACTCCTCTTAATCACATTCGCTCTTACTTTTCAGGTCTATCATCTGATACCTTTCATTTGAAAGGGCCTACCTCTACTATGTTTTAACTTTTTTTTTTTTTTTTTTTGCAAAAGATAACGTGACGAATATGAGACCTGATATCACGACCTTATTACTGACAGTCCAAGTCCTCTACCTAAGAAGCCTATTGATATTTTCTAAATTTGTAATATGAGATTTTTGTATATCATAAGTGACTCAGGCATATTATGACATGACTCCTAGGATCTACATAACTTTAATATCATATTTATATATATTGGAATTTGAGTCACGTTTGTTTATGGTTGACGAAATACTAATACAACTCAAAAGTTTAAATAATCAAGTCAGAAACCTTATATATCATATAAAATGTTAAATTATTGGTAACATGAGAATTAATCCCAAACTCATCTGTTTTACCTTCTCATTTTAAATCCTTTCACACACTATCCCAAACTCACAAACTTTCCATGCAACAGATGATACGTAGATTGGATGATTTACTTTTGCGATAGCATCAACGAGACTTCTCAGTATAACAAGTCATGTAATCTTCTATATAAAGAAAGAACACAGCGTCCCTTCTCTCGTCCTGACTTCAATTATCACAAGTCGCTAGCTCCTCCCATCATAGCCTTCGTTACACCATATCCCACACATTTTTTTCCCCCTTTTTTGTCCTCTACTTTACCGTCATTTTCTTCCCTCCTCTTCTGATACTATTTCTCGTCTCCATCATCCTTCTTTCATTTTTTTTGTCCGCAGAATTAACTCTAGAACAAATTGTTGTAACAAATTCAGAATGCTCAAGAAGGTAAAGAAGGAAGCAAGTTGAAGAAACGAGGATGAAGAACGAGAAGTACCCATATACCTAATCCAACTCTCTTCTTTCGGTGACACTCCTCTCTTACTACTAGGTTCCACACAACAACATGCCCGAACTCTCGACCAAGCAAACAAGTAACCCCAAGTTTCTTCGTCTAAAGGGCCGATAAGCAACAAACAGAATCAAATGACCGGGACGAAATGACATGGACTTGTACCTTGAGGCCGGCAGCCCCGCCGCCGTAACCTTCGTACTGGACTGCCTTCATAATCTTCGTGGCCATGCGAGAGAGAGAGAGAGAGAGAGAGAGAGAGAGATGGTCGGGCGAGGAACAGTGCGAGGTACTGCCTCCGAACACTTCGGATGACAGGTGAGGGAGAGAATATTTGTAGGAGGAGGTGGAGTGGTGGTAGGGTGGCCAACTACCATTCCTCGTGACTTACGCCACCGGTGCGTCCTATCGGACACATTATTGACTCAGTAGGTGGAATAGTACCAAAAGTAAGTTCTGTGAACATATGCATGATTTAAAGAACATATATGAAACACGGGGAGTTGTCAACTTTCGCCTTGGTTAAAAGGAATTTTTATATTATGATCATTTTGGCTGTATCTCACTTTACATTCCTCGTGATGATGAAATGTGTCTCTCTATTTTTCTAATAATTCGATTAGTCAACCAACCAAAGCAGTTAGTTAATGAAATAAACATATAATCAATAGGATGAGTCACCCCCCTACGTCGTACAACACTGAGACTCCATTCCGAAGCATCTACACAGGAACGTTGCAAGCCATCCAATCGTTCGTTTGATTTAAATAAAAGATAAATATAATGAATTCGATTTGATAAAACCAGCTGGCCGGCTGAGATTATGAAATGAAGACCTCTTCATAATCTTTCATGCAGATAATAAAGACAAAGCGTCCCTAACAATTTTATACAAATAATTTTTCCTGTTATGGTATAATAAGTATTATGTTCATTCACATTGGGGCGATCTAAGAAGATGAACATTCGACATAAGAAAATTATACATTTGTAAGGCGGGTTCAATTTCAAGGGCAACGGACAGGAGATATCCTGCACCACCAATCTGTCAACGAAGGCACGTAAACTGCAAGATTCCAAGTATCCTAAACATGTATTCAACCAACATTCACAGCAATGACAAAAGAAGCCACTGCTTAACATAATCTCACCAAGCAGCATGGACACCTCCGAGAATCCAAGTACAACAACTTTATTTATATCTGCTAAGAAATCACTGGAGAAAGAAACCTGTATACATCAGAAAACAGACCAGACTTCAATGGTATTGGAGGCCTTTTCTCTTGTTGCAGTGGACATTTCAGACGTCCTTTTTGCTCCAGTGGTGCATTCTTCAACAAAACTACGCAATCAGAAACTCAAATCATTTCTATCCCTGTGCACTTTCAGTCAGATCGGTCGAGACATTGAATCCTGGAGGAATGAACACGATGTCATCCCACTTAGTTCCAGCAGAGCTTTCCTGCATGTGCCGGTAAGTGGTGTTGACACCAATCCAAGGGTAACTAGCATATCTTGAATGTGCTGCTACCTAAGTACTTACCTTCATAGCTTTGATGATATCCTCCAACACACAAACCTGCAACGAGAACCAAAGGGCATATCTTAGCCAAGAAAACAGAAAATAGAAATAAGGGCGGGGAAATGGCAAGGCAGCTTTTGTTTCAAAACTAGTTGCAAGACTGAGTGTACCTGAATGTCACCCTTCCTTAAGGCAGGGTTTAATTGCCTCTGCTGGCGAGAAGCTCTAGACAGTGAGTCTTCCAGGTCCTCCTTAACAGCGGTACATGAAATAGTTTCAGATTACATACAAAAGCTGAAAGAATTATCACATGACAACACTAACCTTTCTGAAGAAAGCTGGACGATATCTCTTATTTTGACTCCTCAAGACTAGGCTCCTTGACTAAAACATCAAAACCATGGATCACTCTCCAGAGAGAGAAAAATGCAATTAATGTGAACAATCAATTTAACATGGTAGGCTTCATCCAATCAGAAAGAGAGACTCTGGAAGCAGAAACCAACTAAAGGAATCTCAAGTTGCAGTTCTTTGATTAAAGAAAAACTGAATCAAAAACCTATAGAAACATAAGGGTTTTTTGGATTTGTCTTGACTTTTACCCCTCTAGGCAAGAGCAGAATTCATTTTTCAGTGGACCATCAGAAAGGAAGGACAAGAGAAAGGGATGAAACAAACACTAAAGCCGTACTACACCACCACTAGGATGCACCTGAAGGACGTCTAAAAATGACATCAAATAAGCCTATCCAACAACATCACCAAGAACTTGGGCAAGATAGAGAGCAATACGAGTCTCTTCTGCTTCCCAGGTCTCTGGCAATTCCTCGAGGAGCCCCACTTCGCTCCACCCCCCTATTGATCCTCCCCTTCCCCTCTTAGAAAGCCCCTAGACTCCACAGAACCCTCATCCTCTTTACCTATGGCACCCTGAGTCTCCTCCCACATGCCTCCATACTCTTCTTCCTTTGGCAAGGATTGTCCTCTTAATGGTGCTCCTGATAGAACCCTAGGGTTCTATCGTGGAGGAAGAGGGTAGAAAAGGGGGATAACGATCTCTTCGAGGGGATCGGGCCTCCTAGATCACTTCGAGGGGATCTGCCTCCTAGGGTTTTATCTTTGGCTAAAACTAATACTTCTTCATTCCTTGATTGATTTTCATAAAAGGGCTACAACCTTATTTATAGGGCTCTGCCAAGAGTCCCACTAATCTTTGACTCTTAACTAACTTGATAATCTCCTAACTGAAAATAATAACTGACTTCGTCTCAACCGAAGATAAAAACCAACTCTAACCACTTATAACTGACTTGATAAAGTTCACCCGACCCATAACTGACTCTGACTAACATGACTCAACCTGAATAGATGGACCCGACTTAGCTAGAGTCCTAACAGACCCGCCCACTTCAAATCAGCCTTGCCCTCAAGGCTAAGCAGTATCAGATTTCGAAAGCACTTCAATATTTGCCACGCATCACGACTCTTTGATCGATTAAATAGGGTCTCCACTTAGTGTAAGCAATGGTTTGGTCTTCTTATGCAGTTGTCATTATAGTCTTCTGGAGAATCCTTTTCATCTGATGGCTAGTGGTAGTACCATGTCCTCTTTTGAGGATCGCCACTTTGAAGTCTTCTTCGGGCATCAAAAAGAAATCGACAAATAGTTATTTTACCTTTGAGCACCTTTTATCACAAATTAAGATTTGCCCATTAGCAATCTTATCTTCAAATTTGGCATAGCCTTTGTGATCAGACTCCACATTATCAACTTTTTATTCTTCCTTAGCTAGTTCAATCGTCATAAGTTTGTGATAGCCTACATATTCAGGTTCCATATTGTCAGTTTTTATTTCCTCAATTGGCTCAACTGTCAGAAGCTGCTTTTGTTTGCGATTGTCTATGTTGACCACATTAAAGTCCTGTCTATTGAAGCTTTTGTTTCGACGAGTGTCCATAATGATTTTTCATTCATGCTTACTAGCGAATGATATGGCTGCTATCATGGTGCGAGGATGGCGAGCTTTAACTTCGCACTGAATCTCGGGATTAAGTCCCTCAATAAATTTTCTCACCAACTGTATCTCGGACCCATCTCAGGTTTGGTTCGACAGGCACTCAAATCTGCTCTGGTACTCATGTAATGTTCTCTCTTGAACTGTCCCCACGAAGGGACTCTGTGATAGGTCTCGTACAAATCATACCATTGGATTGTGTCACCTTCGAGTTGTGTGGAAGCTATATCCACCGTGGATTCTTCCGAAGTCCTGTGAAAACGAAAAAAATTTTCAACACGTGAGATCCAACCGATTGGGTCTTCATCTTCCCATCTAAGAAACTCCTTGTCTTGCCCTTGATCATATTTCCCAGATCTGTTCCCTTTAAAATTGAAACTTTCAGTATGCTAAGATTTGTTGGCGTTCTCCGATAAACTTCTTTTAAATTCGCGAAGGAGTTCTTGTCATCTATCTTCTATGCGGGTCTCGAATACTTTAAACCTTGCGTCTAGTGCACCATCCATAGCATCGCATTAGTTGTCTGTAAAGGAAGTGGGATGGTTGTTGTTGAGGCTGTGAATCAGATGCAAATGGCAGTTGAGGGGGTTGGAGAGGGAGTAGAAGGCAGCAGCCGGTAACAAGGAGTTGTAGCAATGGTAGCAAGGAGGTGCAGTGGCAAGGGCACGGTTGGAAACGACTGTGGCAGCGAGGGCAGCAACGACAAGGGAGGAGGCACCGACGGGTGACAGCAGTGACTGGCGACAAGTGGCAGTAGTGAGGGCTGACAGCAATAGCGACACTGCTAGCAGAGGAGGAGATTGGAGAGGGGCAACGATTGTGGCCGGTGATGGCTGCGGCTGTGGGAAAGAGGTTGGGCAGCGCTGGATCCGACAGTTGGCAGCGGCGGTGGTGGAGATGCAGGGGAAGGAAGGCACGGCTGAGAGCAAGGGATGCAGGGGATGTAGCGGCAGCAAGGAGGCGGCGGCAGGGAAGAAAGAGGAGGAAGAGAGATGGTAGAGACGGCTGCAGCAGCAAGCGGGTGAAGGATAGCGACAACTGGCGGGTGGCAGTGGCGGCAAGGGTAGTGCACTGCCGAAGGCTGGCCGGCGACAGATAAGGAGAGGAGGAACAAAGGTGGTCGGCGACAGTCCTCCTTTGGGTAGGATGATGATGCGGTCTAGGGAGAGGCAACGTGAAACAGGGGACAGAAGGCTGGAAATGCGGTAGGGGAGGCAGCAACATCGATGTTGGCTGTGTGCGGTTGAGGTCCGCCGAGTAGTGGCAGGGAGGAGGAAGATGCGACTGTGATTGAGGAGGAGAGGAGATAACAGCGGCTGGTAGCAACGACGATGAAGGGTAGCGACTGCGGTTGGTGAGGACTTTGGTTGTGGTTGCGATTGTTGGAGCAGGGGATCGGTGGCTGTGCGTGGGTGGAGTAGGCGAGGGCCGGGAAGGAGGTTGCGACAGGTCAGGCGGCCGCAGTGGGAGATGGCGAGGATGGCCGTGGGTGGGAGGCAGATGGGGCGACGAGAATCGGTAGAGGCACGAGTGTGCAGCAGAGGAAGTAGAGGCTCATCTTTGGGTAGGTACCGATGTCACTGCCGATGGAGAAGAGTGGCTAGCGACAGCGATTGAGGAGGAGAGCAACGCATCGATGAAGAACGCCGGCTGGAAGTTGCTAGGCAGCGGCAGGGGGCGTGCGGCTGCTACGGCAAGAAAGGGGGAAGGGAAGAGCAACGTGGCAGCGATGCTCTTCTTCTCTCTCTTTCTTCTTTTTCCCTCTTTTTTTTTTTTTGTTGTTGGATGCTGCAGCAAGATGTTTGTTGCAACAATGATGATGGTGAGTTTGCAGCGAAGTGGTAGCACGGAGATGAGAAAGAAGATGTGATGAGGATGACGATGACAATGATATAAGGTAGCAAAGGGAAGCAGTGAGGATGATGAATGGTAGCAACGAAAGAGCCGAGGAACGGTGGCTCTGATACCAATTGATAGAATCATAGGGTTCTATCGTCGAGGAAGAGGGTAGAAAAGAGGGATAAACGATCTCTTCGAGGGGATCGAGCCTCCTAGATCACTTCGAGGGGATCTGCCTCTTAGGGTTTTGCCTTTAGCTAAAACTAATACTTCTTCATTCCTTGATTGATTTTCATAAAAGGGTTACAACCTTATTTATAGGGCTCTGCCAAGAGTCCCACTAATCTTTGACTCTTAACTAACTTGATAAACTCCTAACTGAAAATAATAACTGACTTCGTCTCAACCGAAGATAAAAACCAACTCTAACCACTTATAACTAACTTGATAAGGTTCACCCGACCCATAACTGACTCTGACTAACATGACTCAACCTGAATAGATGGACCTGACTTAGCTAGAGTCTTAACAGCTCCTTTGTCCTAGACGCCTCCTTCCTCTTGGCCTCTTCCGAGGTGCTCAAGGCGCAAGGATGTGAAAGTCAGACGACCACTTCCGAGGTGCTCAAGGCATGAGGATGTGGAAGTCGGATGTTGCTCTTGAAGCCAAATTGCTAAAGATCCAGAGATCCCTCTGCTTGCAACTGGATCCGTCAAAGGTGACTGAAAGACTATTCTCTATAGTAAATTTCTTAGCAAAACTCCACCACTAGATTTCCTCTGCATTGCTCTTCCTAAAATCTAGGGTCTTCCTTCCGATTCATATTATTCATATTACGACCAGATTTTTCCACATTCAATTCTCCTCAGAGACTGAAATGATGCATGTATTCCCGAGTAGTTGGTTTGTTCTAGTCAAGCCTTAATCCTAATCCCTTAGAAACCCAATTTCCAACCAATTTTGGAACAAGTGGACAAAGCTCCCACTTGGATTCAATTCCCTGGCCTCCCTCTTGAACTTTAAAATCCCATCTTCCTTGCTAACTTGCTTGCTGCATTGATCAATTTTTAATGATTTGATAAGGTCACATTAACTAGGTTTAGGTGTAAACTCACTAGTGTTGCCTCCTTGACCTTGGTAAAACCTTTGCTTTAGGGACTATGGATTAATGATGGTTTCATCCAATTCTTCCAGATAGTTCCATTTGAGAACTTTCGATGTGGTAAAATCAATCACCGTAGTGCCCACTCTGAAGTTCCTCAAACCACTATAAGGGGGATGAGACCACCATGGAGGAGACTTAGGTTTCCAAGGTGGTTCTAGAAGTTGAAGATGACCTGGACTATGAGCCTTGGATTCAGGTCTAAAAGAGGGCCACAATTGGTCTGGCCAACCAATGCCAACCACAATCATGCTTCCCCATCTTCCACTTTACACCAGGGTCTGACCCAACTTGGCCATCATTTTATAATGGAGGTCGTGCTTAAGACAAAATGGATCTCATTAATCATTCTAGGGCAAGGTTCATAGTACCGATCTATATCGGCACAACGAGCTTACCTCGGTATGCCAGTATGGTACCCTGGTACTAAGCAGTACGCACAGGCATACCGCTCGATATATATAAATATATATATATAAGCAAAAATAAAAAAAGGGCGACGTCGCCTCGTTCCTTCTCCCCACATGGGGAGACGTTTCTTCTCCCCGTGCAGGGACAAGAAATTGCTCGCGAGCATTTCTTCACATGCGGGTGACGAATAGCACGAAGGAAGAGCAACGCGACTCCAGGTTTTTCTTCTTCCTCTTCTTCTTTCTCCCTCGATTGATATCGCCTAAAATCGACCGTCGATGATTGAAATTAACCATTACTGATCAATTTCGGATGGTAACAAGGCGAAAACAACCTCAATCAGTGGTACCGCCCAGTAGTAGGCAGATCGATGCATACCGCCCATACCAAGCGATACACGTGGAAACGATAATCCTTGCTCTAGGGAGGCAAGAAAGCATGTGTGAGACGATCTCCTTAAATGGGCAAAATGATCATTCTTTTTCTTTAGGTTCCAAGGCACCTCTTTTTGCTATCATTGTCAGAGGGCACGATTATCATTCTGATCCTTCATGTCCCAAGATGCCCCTCTATACTAGTGCCAGGGGGCAAATGGCGAGACCAGATCTAGCAAACAATAGGGTGCCAACATCTATCCCGGTCTTCTATGCTTCCCTAGGTATTGACAGTAAAACATTTCCCAACTACCTCAGTGATAGTAGACACAAGTAAGTCTCCAACTAATCAAATTCCTAGTCTGTTCTCCTCTGAACATTTTGCTATTTTACTGATGAATGGTTTAGAGACTAATGAGGGGTTGCCAATCCGACATTTGATACCTTCCCCTTTGTTGCCAAAGCCAATGACTCTCATCCACATGGACAGTCCCCTTCAACCCCCTCCCTGCCACCCTTGTTCTACTCCCTTACTAACAACATGGCCAATGCCTTCAAGAGGGCGACGGACGATGGCTTGCTCGATGAGGAAGGTTCTGATAACGACTTGGTCCATGATTCCTAGCTGATCTTGATCCAAAAGAAGGAACCATGGATAACGGTATGCCTCCTCTTTCATTTAAACATAAAAGCAAGAAGAAAAAGATCTTTGAACTGTTGAAGGAAGAATCATCATTTTTAGAGTCCATTTTTGCCTCCCTTTTGGACCCACCTACAGAGAATGATCTTTTGGAGGAAAATGTTTCTTGCCAGCTCCCTTCCCCTCCATCTTAAGTTTTATGGCTTTTAACAATATTTTCATGAAACTACAAAGGAACTTCTAAACGGTAGTGTCGTCATGCTCTCACCATATTAGAACTTTTAAACTCGATATTGTCATCCTGCTTGAGACCCATCTTCAAGAACAAGAGTACTTTCCTTCTTGCAAAAGTTACGGTAATGCTAAACAAGTGCTTTCTCTGCTGCAAAAGGGAGGTCTCGGGAATTTTGGTGGCCTAAAAGCCTCATTCATTCAAACACTATGGTTTTCCTCAGTAGGTAAGCTATTAACCTGATCATTGAAGCATCGGGTAAGCACCCTTACCTTCTTTCTATGGTTTATGCTAGTACAATTTCTCATCTTCGTAAATCCCTTTGGACTTTGTTTTCTCAAATTGATTCCTCCTAGATTCCTTGGATTATCTACAGTAACATAAATTCCATTTCATGTCTAATAGATAAACTAGGAGGTGCCCCTTCGCTTTCACTCCCTCCATTTTGGATTTCAATGATTTCATTTTTCAAAATTATCTTATTGATATTGGATTTATTGGAAAGCATTCTCCGTGGTTAATAATCATTTTGGAAGTAGCCGAGTTTCTGCTCGTGCAAATACAGTTTTTTATAACTTCTGGTATTTGGTTTTTAACAACACTATTGTTTCTCATTTTCCTTGTATCGCTTTCGATCACTCTCATCTAGTCAACAAGATCGGTCACCTTCCCAGAAGAAACAACATTCACCTCAATATTAAAATTGAGTCAGACTTCTTTGAAATCAAGGGACTTAGTTAATCTTGGCAAAAACTTCTAGCTTAGAGACCCCCACTAGAGGGGGGGGCAAACCCATGATCTGAACCCCTTTGCTCGACAAACTCAATCACACTATCTCCAATTGGGATAAATCCAATAAACACAATACCTTGGACCCAATGTAGTCAAAGGCGCTAAAAGGCACTAAGGTGACAAAATGCCTAAGGCACTAGGCGCTAGCCAGAGCGAAATAAAGTGCTCACAAATATTAAAATTTTAAAACATGTATAATTACGAAAAAATATGATCACTAAAATAAAATTAAGAATTATCTGACTTTCATATCACTTTACATTTCAAATATCACCATCAAAACATTAAATTACATATATTTAAAGTACCAAAGTACTATATTATCCAAAACTAATAATAAAAATGACAAAAAAAAGATTAACATTAAAAATCCAATAATTTCCTCAAAAAAGTCAATGATCATCAAATTCATAGATTCTAGACCATTATTAACAATCATTAAGATGAATACAAGAGAAAGAGAAGTGGAGGGGAGGAGAGGAGGACGAAGCCAAAAAGGAGGGGGTTGTGACGGGGCGGGCGGGGCATGTTGTTTACTATTGGTTGGGAGGATAGTAGGTAACTATCAGGGATGAGAGAGGGGGAGGAGAAGATGCAACAGTTAACGAAGAGGGGTGTAGCTATCGATGAGGAAGAGAGAGCAAGGGCTATTGGGATCTGAGAGTGGAGAACAGGGAGGGGGGTTGTCGAGGTCGAATGTGTCAAAGGATGGTGAGGGTGGTTGTCGGGATCGGTGGGGGGCGATAGACAACAACATGAGGTGAGGTGGGAGAGGGGACCTATTAAGGAAAAGGCAAGAGGCAATAGAGGAGGAGAAGGCGAGGCCACTAGGAAGGAGGGAGAGGGGTGCTGTTAGGAGGGGAAAGAGAGAAAGAGTTATCATAAAAAGAAGACACCATAGAGATCTGCCTTGCTATCACTAACAAAAATATAAATAGGGTGCTTGATGTAATGCTCATGTATGTCCGTGTCTTTCGGACTTTAGTCATGCTTTGTACAGCAAGTAATGGGTTAGCAGTAGGCTTGGCAACCCTAGTTTGGTTAGCTTCTGTGGTTGTTTTCGGCTTGTAGTCCAAGGGGATGGTGATCTTTGAAACTTCAAGAGGAAAGGATGCAAAGAGGAAAGTTGTTTCAACCAAATATCTAAGAAGGATAAGTCCTGGTTCTCCAAAGGGAGAATCATGTGCAACGAGCCACACATGTTGAAGAGGAGTACCACAAGACAACTCCACAACGCTCAACGAACCGAGCGAACGACGATAAATATCCCTTGGTCGTTTAGCTCCACTTATGTGACCGTTTAGCTCCACTTATAAGGTTTTTTTGGGTTATAAATATCCCTTGGCCGATAAAGCATACATCCTTGAGTTCATAGTGTTGTAACTATCTCTTTGAGCCTTATTCAAGTCTCCTCCAAAATTCTTAGGTTAAGGTGTCATTCTAAAAGATTATAAAAGGAGGTGAGTGTATATTATTAATCTTCTAAGGTTCTCTCCTAAGCCTTGAAAAGGCAAACGTTGTACAAGGGTTATTAATCTTCATTAGTGGAAGGAAGATCATATTGAAGTTGGTGGCCTCGTGAATAGAGGAATCAGGATTGAAATCACCAGGCGCCCAAGTGAGGCAAGGCCCAAGCTCCTACCTATTGGGCTAGTGGGCATCTTCACTCAAGCATGGCCCATGCACTCGCCTAGGCCCAAGCACTAGGAGAGCCGAGCGGACGCCTAGTTGAACTTAAAGGCAGTTCGAGCCTGAGTTAAACTAGACAATTGTATCTAGTTAGACCCTGAGTCAAAAACCTATCCACGTGGGAGCCCTAATGTAGAAACCCTTTCCCTTTCTTACTCCTCCTCCCTCCTCCCTTGGCAGCCTCTTCCTTCTCTCTTCCACTCCTTCCCCGTATATTGTTGCCTTCTTCTCGTTCACCATAGTGTCACGGACAAAAATATAAAAAGGGTGCTCAATGTAATGCTCATGTATATCCGTGTCTTTCAATTTTTGTACACGTTTTGTACAGCAAGTAGCGGGCTAGCAGTAGGCTTGGCTACCCTAGTTTGGTTAGCTTTCGTGGCCGTTATTAGCTTGTAAATGAGAGTTGTCATCTGGACACTTGTGGGGACTTCGGTCTATAATGGACCATGATCCTTTGTGTGCGACCGTTCAGAGCTTGTGAAGTCCATAGTTGTAATTTACATTGGCTATATAAAAGTGTTTGCTAAAATGGTTGCTTGTGGATCCCATGTGAAATGCTTTCTCTCTAACCTGTTTTCTCTTTTGTAGGTCCTAAGGGACCATAGAAGGTTTCGGGGGGGGGGGTTGACCTGTGCGGACGGACACGCAATGGTGCCGCACCACTTAAGCAAAACTAGCTAAGTTCGTGACAATTGATATCAGAGCAGGACAAGCACATGTAGAAACACTTGTCATGCAAACGTAGGGGACCTAGCTAGGCTGCATAGAGGGCAGCCAGCACACCCGACCGTTTGGAGGAAATGGACATTGAGATATAAAGAAATGAGTCGCTCAGAAGAGCGGGCATCCAAGATTGGCATTCAGAGGACAAGCAAGCTAGGAAGATGCACCACGAGGACAAGCAAGCTAGGAAGAATGTGTAGCGCACAAAGATTAAGATGGTTGAGTTTAAGTTATGGCTTGACATTGGCAACCAAACTTGATAGTACTCAAGGCAAGATGGGCGCTTGGTAAAAGATGAGACCGTGCAAAGTGAGATGTGTTGCACAACGATCGAAAGATTTGTGCAAAGCTCACAGAGAGGGAAATTGCTAACTCAAAGAATTCGGTACTCATGCAAGGGCTCTTATGCAAACGATGTGTTTGTGACCATCCCAAGACGACCGAAACTAGACATCATGGAGCACTGAAACTTTCTCTTTGACATGGGAACGATACGTTCGTAGGAGGATGAAGTATGTTGTTAGGCCGTGAATGGTGCAACGGGAGCTGTATTAGCGAAGAGTCGCAATCTAGCAAGTGCATTTGCGAGGGCAGAACAATGTATAGTTTGTTCAGCAAGACGGAGTAGTCCAAGGGGATGGTGATCTCCGAAACTTCCAGAGGGAAGGATGCGAAGAGGAAAGTTGCTCTAACATGATAGATATCCAAGAGAGATAAGTCCTTGCTCTCCAGAGGGAGAATCATGTGCAGCGGATCGTACATGTTGAAGAGGAGTACCACAAGACAACTCCACAAAGCTCAATGGACCAAGCGAGCGACGATGAGTCATCGCATAATCTCACATGAGGTAATGCATTGTGAAATCAAGTGGGGGAACGACCCATGGCAACATCAAACGAAGACATACTTAGAGTCGATATGAAAATCGGATTCAACGGAGGGCTGACCCGTCGAATGGTGGGCACGAGGACCACCATCAACTCAATGCAAATCAAGGGGCGGAGCAGCTTATGTGGAACTTGGTGAAGTGTCCAAGACATACGAAGGGAGTCGATGTAGAAGATGGAACATGGAGCGGAAGGACAAAGCTTTCCTTGAACAAAGGTCAAGGACATAAACTCTTGTAGAGGTAAGAGCGAGATCATGTCGTTACATGGGTTCTTCATTCTAATAGAGCAAACTCATCTTGCATGGTTCCAAAGACAAAGGGAGCTTCAAGGCACATGCACCTTATCTCAGAGAAGCATTTAACAGAGGAACTAAGGCAATTCAACTTACGGAGGCGAAGTTAGGATCAGAAGGCCTTAGCATGGGGCAAGAGGACGCAGAGGCCGATACTCTTGAAGAATATGCCACGGTGCTACAATTCAAGTTGTCATGAAGAAAGTGGTGCGCAGCAGAGATTGTGCTGGTGGGGGAATAGAGGCCCAGGGTCCAAACAATGGTGCACGAATTTCAATGAAGTCTGTGGACTTCAAGAGCTACTAGGTGACAATTGTCTAGAGTGATGCTTCGTCTGGGTGTGACCCAAGAATGGGTGACGAAGGACAATTGTCAAAGGAGCGAACACAATCGGAGGTGGCAGAGGCCCTATGATGTGTTGGCAGAGGCCACACATGGAGAGATCGTAGTCCAAGTTCATCCTACAAGAATCTGAATGCAATGGAGATGTCACCAGGACGTGACATGGTGCAGCGAATCATGGTGGAACAATTTGAGACAATACAACACACACGGGAGAAGTCTCGTGAGGGACTTTATTATGCGAGGGGGTATAATCAAGAGCTATTGGGAGCTCCACTTCGGTGAACAACACGACGACAAGAAGGGCTATAGATTCAAGGAGTGGATGTCATGGTACCGCAGAGGTGGGTCTTCCGTGTGTGCATCAAATTTTACATCGGATGAAGGCATTCATCAGCATATGAGGGTTGTGTACCACCGAGAGAGAATTCCGAGTGCAAGTACCAATGAGTCCCATGGGGAGGGGACTGGATCATACAGAGGTATGATCAAAGTGATTAGAGAGTTGGACTACTTGACTTATATTCGCTTATGGGAGCCCGACAAGTCAGAGGACAAGAACGAGTGGCGAACATTACTACTAAGGAAGCTAAGGAGAATAGAATCAACGCAAGCCCTGCATTAGGATCGCAGAGGCCATGCATGAGAGTTGCAATCTGTCTTCCATCGACCACGAGGAACTGCTCGGAGAACACAGAGGTGTTGAAACAAGCGATTGGAAGGGGCGAGAAAGCGATAATGAGTCCAGAGGGGCTTAGCTACCCAAAAAGCAAGCAGTCGGTCAGAATGGAGATGGTGCGAGGCAACAGATAGTAGTGTTATGGGCTTAAGAACGCCATGGTACCGTAGAGGCGAGACTTCCATAGTGTCACGAACGATCGTCGCTCAACCGTAACTCTTCGCTCAGCGAACCGTTCGTCACTTTTGTTTGCTTGTACAGATGTTTGGCAGTATGATTTGCCTTGGTTTTGTGTGATTTTGCCTCAAAAATACGAGCAAAAGTAGTCTGTAAGGTTGTAGAACATTCACTTTTGTGAGCCAAACCGCGATTTTGGGCGTTTCGCATCTTTGATGACTTGGCTGAGCGATGCAAAATGTCAGCTATCTCAGCCCTTTGGAACCCCCGGGTGGCACAAGGCTGGATGGGGCTTCGAGATAGTATTGGGCATGAGCATTTATCGACTGTTGAACTCATCTTGCGTCCAATACCTTGGGAACCATCATTTGTGGACTTGCGTCGTTCTTACAGCCCTCTAAAGTTCTGTTTCGTCTCTTTCTCTCTTTTTCCGTTGCACTCAAGGTGTTCGACGAATTGCTTGTAAGAGCTGCCCTCTTTGCCAAACGTCGAGACTTGTCCGTCGCTCGTCTTCAAAACTAATCAACTTCTCTTTTGCATATCCTTCGGATCGACACGAGGTTGCAGTGGTGACCCTTCATGCAAATACACTTGATTTTCGACTTAAGCAATTTTAGCTAAGTCGGAACTGTGGGCAAATGTTGCTTCGTGACTTAGGCAATTCTAGCTAAGTCTTCAAAGTTGCCGCTAGGGTGCCGGCATAAACAAATTCAACTAAATCCGTGACATTATTGTATCGAGCGGCAAGCAATTCGAACAAACAAGCGAAGAGGATTTGCAATCTTGCCATGGCGAAGCACCATGGTGAATCGAGCAAGATGGGGTGGGACCTTTGCCCCAAGCAACCGCGTGTGAGTCTGAAACTCAAACCGCTGAGCCACTCATAAGAGCGCAGTAACAAGACGAGCGTGAAGTTAGGTACTCTCCGTGAGCGGAGGAGGCCCAATCTGGTGCACCAACTGGAAAAAGAGCCACAAAGAGAGACTTACAATGGTGGAAACACCTCGATGTTCTTGAAGCGAGCTTGGAGGAACTCTACCAAGGCCAAAGAAGGATCCTTGGGGTAGAGAGCTCGCAAGAAGAAGCTAAATCTCGAATCGACAGGATCGAGTCCCTAGTCGACCGATTTACGAAGGACACCAAAGACTCTGTACGACATCTACATGAAGTTCGGAACTCACGGCTAAAGTGACGTTGCTCACTAGAACTCTTAATGCGGGAGAGAACAATACCTGCGCTGTACTGCCACAAAGCTTCAGGGCACCATAGCCGTATTTTCGTGCTACGAGACCTAATTCGGAGGAAACCAAAGTTTTTATAACAACCATGTACTTGAATGGAGATGCAAAACTTTGGTGGCAGACCCGTTGGGAAGAGATCCAGCAAAGCCGATGCCGAGTGCATACATGGGAAGATTTGAAGCGAGAGTTGAGAACTCAGTTTTTGCCTGAGAACATAGAGTTCCTCGCAAGAAGGAAAGTAAGACAACTCCACCAAAGTACATCCATTCGAGACTATGTGAAACAATTTTCGGCACTGATGCTGGATGAAAAAGAAATGTCCGAAAAGGATAAACTATTCAGCTTTCTCGATGGCTTAAAGCTATGGCGCAACAAGAACTGCATCGGAGGAAATTGCAACCGATGTGGTCGAGGCAATTGCAACCGCAGAAAGGCTAACTGATTTCGTTTCTTCGGAGGGCTTGGGAAAGAAGAAACAATCCTCGAGAAATCGCCTAACAAAATACTCCCGAACGAAGGAGTCTGAAGGCGAACAAAAGTAAAAAACTTTCCATAAGGGACCAAGCTCAAAGGGCAAAGCCCCAAAATCTGGCGGATGCTTCTTGTGCAGAGGACCGAACATGGCGAGGGAGTGCTCACAGAAGTAGGCACTCAATGCTTTAACGACATCTATACACACCCACAAGTTGGACAAGGGCAAAGTCGTCGCCCTTAGTTCAAGCAATTCGGAATCCAGCAGCGATGACGAGGAATCGCAAGAACCCCGAATTGGAGCAATGCGCTTGTTGAATGCATTGTAGGGTCAAGTGGGGGAGAACACAAAGGCAAAGCCATCAAAGGCAGTAAGCAGCAAGCTGATGTATGTGGACATCAAGTTAAATGGCCAAACAACCCGGGCAATGGTGGACACGGGCGCTACCCACAATTTTGTTGCCGATCGTGAAGCAAAGCGACTTGGACTAATTTTCGAGAAGAACCCAAGTCGCATGAAGGCTGTGAACTCGGAGGCCAAGCTCCGGACTAGCAAAGGGGGTCCCCATCAAGATCGGAACATGGAATTGAAGCACAAACATGATGGCGGTGCCATTGGACGACTTCCAAGTGATCCTCGGAATGAAGTTCATACACGCAGCAAAGTTGGTGCCAATGTCGTTCCTTAATTCTCTATTTCTAATGGGAGGCGACGACCCCAGCGTCGTTCCTGTTTCTCGAGGAGAGACAAAGGATCCATAGCTAATATCAACATTACAATTAAAGAAAGGGGTACAGAAAGGTAAATCGACCTTTGTAGCAGCCATAAAGCTAGAAATACTTGACAGGAAGGCCACTCAAGAACCTGCTGCAGTGGCGAACATCCTGAATGAGTTTTCGGACGTGATGCCGAGTGAGTTGCCGAAAACTCTACCACCACGCAGAGGCGTGGATCATCACATAAAACTGAAGTCGGGAGTTCAGCCTCCTGCGAGACCACCATACCACATGACCCCTCCAGAGTTGGCGAACTCGAGCGATTAGACGAACTACTAAGCGGTGGTCTCATCCGCAGTTCAAAAGCACCCTTGAGCTCCAGTCCTCTTCCAGAAGAAACATGATGGAAGCCTCCGATTATGTGTCGACTATCGAGCCCTGAACAAAGTGACAGTTAAGAACAAATACCCTATCCCGCTCATCGCAGATTTGTTCGATCAATTGGGTAAAGCCAAGTACTTCTCCAAACTCGACCTTCAGTCGGGATCCTGGCAGGTGCGTATTGTAGAAGGTGACGAGACGAAGACTACCTATGTGACCAGGTATGGAGCATTTGAGTTCTTGGTAATACCTTTTGGCTTAACCAATGCTCCAGCCACATTTTGTACTTTAATGAACCAACTATTCAAAGAGTATTTGGATAAGTTTGTGGTTGTCTACCTAGACAATATAGTCGTTTATAGTCGAACACTTGAGGAGCATGTTGAGCACCTTCGGATAATCTTCAAAGTTCTCAGGGAGAACACTTTGTTTGTAAAGAGGGAGAAGTGTTACTTTGCTCAGACGGAGATTGTATTTTTGGGGCATTGAATCGGCGATGGTTCTATCCGGATGGATAAATCGAAGGTGCAAGCTCTGGCAAAATGGCGAACACCAAAGAAGGTACCAAAGTTGAGATCCTTCCTTGGGTTCGTCAACTATTATCAACGCTTCATTACTGGATATTCGAAGCGTGCAACTCCACTAACATAGTTGCTCAAGTAGCAGTCTTGGAGATGGTCGAACAAATGTGTGAGGCGACATTCCAAGACCTAAAGACTACCGTATTGGAGGAACCAGTACTCAGATTACCAGACTATGGGAAGTCTTTTGAAGTCCATACAGATGCTTCTAACTTCGTTATTGTAGTAGTACTTATGCAAGAGGGTCATCCAGTGGTCTACGAGAGTTGCAAGCTCAACGAGACCGAGCGGCGATATCCAGTGCATGAGAAGGAGATGACAGCGGTGGTCCACTGTCTACAAGTCTGGCGACATTACCTTTTGGGAGCACCATTCGTGCTATGGACGGATAATGTTGCATTGAGTTACTTCCAGACTCAGAAGAAACTCTCTCCAAAACAAGCACGATGGCAGGACTTCTTAGCCGAGTTCGACATGGTAATAGAGTACAAGGCCTGAAAAAAGGCAAATGTCATGGTCAATGCTCTGAGTCGGAAAGTTGAATTGGTGAATGCTATACGGTTGGAAGGCAGATGCCACGCAAGCTAGTTACACTTCAACTTTCTTTCCAGGATTAGTGATGGACTGTACAGTGATCCTTAGGAAGTAACCCTGATGCAGCTCATCAAAGAAGGTAAGACACGACGATTTTGGGTCCAGGAGGGACTCATCTACACCAAAGGAAACATAGTTTATGTTCCGCGGGCGGACAATTTGAGGCGTGAACTCTTGAAAGAGTGTCATGATTCCCTTTTGGGCTACACATCCTGGCATCCACCGAACAATGGCTCTAGTGGAGAGGGTCTTCTATTGGCCGAAGATATAGATTGATGTGGAGGATTATGTTCGAACATGCCTTACTTGCCAATAAGATTGGGTGAAGTTATTGGACATAGCCCAATTCTCCTACAACTTGCAACGAAGCTCTGCGTCCAACAAGAGCCCTTTCGAGATTATCACAGGACAACAGCCGTCGACTCCTCATACATTGGCTATTGGTTATGCATGGAGTAGTCCGTCAGCATATCACTTTGCAAAAGAATGGCATCGAAATGCAGATATTGTCGGGCCTACTTAGAGAAGGCGACCAAAAAGATGAAGAAGTGGGCAGACTTGGGAAGGCGACCACAGGAGTTCAAAGTTGGTGATTTGGTGTTGGTGAAGCTCCAACCAGCATCACTCCAATTCTTTAGGCACAAAGTGAAAATTGGTCTTGTGTATGAAGGTTTTTCCCAATTATCGGAGCAACGTCTCCTGCAAGTTACAACTGCCGGCATGGCTCAAATTTCACAATGACTTACATGCAAGCAACTTGAGAGCCTACCATTCAGATATGCAAGATGCTTCACGAAATATTTCAACTCGTCTACCTCTAATCAGAGCCTCTTACGAGAAGCGAGTTGAGACTATTCCGATAGATCGCAAGACTAAGCTACCCAACGAAGCAGAGCAAACTATGTACTTGGCGAAGTGGCAAAAGCTTCCCCAAACAGAAGCCAATTGGGAACCAAAAGACACCCTACGACATGAAGAAGCCCACGTCAAAGCCTACCAACAAGTGTCGACGAGGTGTCAACAGTTTAAGTGGGGGAGAATGTCACGAACGGTCGTCGCTCAATCGCAACTCTTCGCTCAGCGAACCGTTCGTCGCTTTTGTTTGCTTGCGATGTTTGGTAGCATATTTTGCCTTCGTTTTGTGTGATTTTGCCTCGAAATCGGCGAAGCGGTTTGTAAGTGAGCGATCACTCGCTAGGGCGCGACGCGCCAAAACTACCCGCTTTAGGTCGTTTCGCGTGCTATGGCGAGCAAAATATCACCATCTCAGCCCTCTGGAACCCCTCGGGTGGCACAGTGGATGGGGCTTCGGGATAGTATCGCGCAGGAGCATTCATTCACTGTTGAACTCGTCTTGTGTCTGATACCTTGGGAACCGTCGTTTGTGGACTTACGATCGTTCTTATAGCCCTCTAAAGTCTTGTTTCACTCTCTTTCTCTTTTTTTTTGTTGCACTCAAGTTGTTCAACGAATTGCTAATAAGAGATGCCCTCTTTGCGAGATGTCGGGACTTGTCCATCGCTCATCTTCAAAACTAATCAACTTCTCTTTTTGTAGGTCCTTCGGGACCGACACGAGGTTGTAACTGGACTGACCCTTTGCGGGCAAATACGCTTCGATGGTTTCATGACTTAGGCAATTTTAGCTAAGTCTGGAACTGTGGGCAAATGTTGCTTCGTGACTTAGGCAATTCCAGCTAAGTCTTCAAAGTTGCCGCTAGGGTGTCGCACGACTTAGGCAAATTCAGCTAAGTCCGTGACAGTAGAGTCATCGATCTCTTGCTCTCATAGAGGGAGAGCGTTGGTCGTGAAAGGGGCCGAAAAGGTCGAGAATGCAAAGGCAAACTCTTAGTACCAGGACAAGACTTAAGGGCAGAGGCCAGGGAACTTCATAAGACTGGTGTCAATAGGCTTCTCATCAAGATAGCCGAAAGTGGAGGACTTCGGGCTGATGCAAGAGTGCTCAACCAAAAAGCGGAATATACGGACATGGTGTTGTACCTTTTCTAAGGGTAAGCGACAAAGATGATACAATCCCAGAGACAACCAAAACTATTAGAGACTTGCTCCAAGTTAGGGTGAAATTTTGCTCTTTACGGGTAAAACTTCTCACATTCTAGAAGTTCAATGGCAATGAGAAGATGAATCATAATAGCTAACTCAACGCGAGTAGTATAAACACTTTGGGTGCTTCGAAAGTGTAAGCAAAGAGCATGCGAAGACTAATAACCAACTCGATGCATGAAGTACAACCTCGAGGAGGCGGGCGTAGTCGAGTAACCGTTGCCTTCTCAACTCTTAAGAGACTGGGCGAAACCGAGTACCTTAGTTCTCTTATTTATCCAACAGAGAAGCTCTACACAAGTTTAAAAGATCCTTCAAAGAAACCTAATAGAAAATAATAGTTGTCAAACCCTCACCAATGGTGATTAGTGCTACTGAGAGTAGATTGTCCGCTTTATTTCCCAACAGAATGTCAATCAAAAGTCAAAGTGATGAGAACCTACTTGAAAGTGGCAACTAAGTAGAAAAAGAATCAATGGGCAAATTTTGTAAAGGACCTCAAAAACTTCAAAATCTGCAAGGCGATGCTCGTTAAAACCCCAATAAGCATCCATCCAATTTAAGAGGCATGAGACATTTGAGATACTAGCACTAAACAATGTCTTTTCCCTTATCAAAAGGATCCGCAAGATTTAATAAGGATCAACACAACTAAGTAAACCCCAAGCAACATGATGGATCAAAGTTCGACTACTCGACAACAGTGGCAAAGAGAGGTTAAGAACCAAGAGGCTTATTGTAGCTAGAGAAGATTGAAGATTCAACAAAAGGTGAGGAGATGCAGTATCTGCAACGGCTTCGACGAGGACGTCGAAGGAATAAGTGAAGGAGAATGTCATGAACAAAAATATAAACAGGGTGCTCGATATAATGCTAATGTGTGTCTGTGTCTTTCGATCTTTATTCGTGCTTTGTACAACAAGTAGCAAGCTAGCAGTAGGCTTAGCACCCCTAGTTTGGTTAGCTTTCATGGTCGTTTTTGACTTATAAAAGTGAGTTGTGTTCATGTGAACACTTGTAAGGATTTTGATCTGTAATAGACCATGATCCTTTGGGTGCGACCATTCATAGTTTGCGAAGTCCATGTTTGTAAATTACATTGGCTATTAAGTATTTGCTGAAATGGTTACTTGTGGATCCCATATGAAACGCTTTCTCTAACTCGTTTTCTCTTTTATAGGTCCTAAGGGACCATAGGAGGTTTTGGGGAGGCTGACCTTTACGAACGGACATGAACGGGTACCGCACGACCTAGGCAAAACCAGCTAAGTTCGTGACATTGTGTATGAAATATGCTCGCTTAAGGCTACCTTTGCACGTGCCACACTATCGTTTGATTAGATTTTTTTCAAGGGAAGGTCTCGTGCAATCACATGAGGTATGGGGTGGTCCAAGGAGGAGGCGACAATGAACGACGAAGAGGAGAAAGAGAGAGAACAGATGCCCCGGTCGAAGGAAGATAACACCACTGTCGCTCGTTGGAGAGGAAGATGTTGTCACTCGCAGGAGAGGAACATCGTCGTTGTTCATTGGAGAGAAAGACACTGTCACGACCACGATTACCTTTCAGAAAGGGGGTAGGGGCTCGTGCGTGCAGGGGTGGGTGAGGGTTAAGAGATGTTGAATTGTGCGTGCGGGGGTGGGTAAGGGTTAAGAGATATCGACTCTGATTTAATCGAACCATAATCATGGAACCTAATACATTTAGGCTCGACCAATGCATCAATCGAACCATGCGAGCTAGGTGGTTCAATTAAACTAAAATCAAGAAACCAAATAGACCCACACATCAATGAAATAAGAAGGGTGCTTGGGCCCATGCACACGCCTAGGCCGTACTGTCACGGACAACAATGTAAACAAGGTGTTCGATGAAATGCTTGTGTTAGTCTGTGTCCTTCGGTTTAGGTACATATCTTGTCTGACAAAGCGCTTCGATGGCTTGGCGACCCTAGTTTGCTTTATGGCCAAGTTTGGCATGTAAATACAAGTGTGTCATATAAGCACTTGTGGGGACTTCGGTCTGTAGTGGCCCATTATCCTTTGTGTGCAACCTCTCTGAGTTTGTAATGTCCTTGGGTGTAATCTGTATTTTGGCTTTATAAAGTGTTTTTCTTAAGCAGTTGCTTGTGGATCTCGTGGGAGTTGCTTCTTCTGCCCTGTTTTCTCTTTTTATAAGTCTGTGGGATTTTAGGAGATCTCGGGGAGGGCTGACCTTTGCGGACGGACATGCATGGGTGCCGCACGGCTTAGGCAAAATCATCTAAGCCTGTGACAATGATCGCGGACACGCAAAACACTTGCCATACAAATGTGGGGGACCTAGCTAGTGTGGAGGAGGCCGCAACCGTTGGGGAAGCGGACATTGAGATGTAGGGAAAGGAGTCGCTCGGAGGCGAGCATCACAGTTTGGCATTCAAGGAATAGCCAACCCTTGCGAGAGGCACCACGAGGACAAGCAAGCGAAGAAGAATCGTAAAGATTGGGATGGTTGAGTTTGAGCTATAGCTCGGCGTTGGCAACAAACTTGACGGTGCTTAAGGCAAGGCGCTTGGTGAAAGATGAGACCGCAAGGTGGGAGGTGTTGTGTAACAGAAAGAGTTGTCTGGCTCAGAGGTGAGGGAATTGCTAACTCAAGGATTGAAACTCGTCGTGGGCTTGTACGGATGACGGAGTGTTCATGGCCATCAAGGCGATTAGAACTCGGCGCCATGGAGCATCGAACTTTCTCTTGACATGGAAAGGATATGTCCGTAGGTGGTGAAATGTGCAACAAATTCAGCGTGTTGCTAGACCTCAAGGGTGCGATGGAGGCGTATTGGAGAAGGGTCGATCTAGCAAGTACATTTGTGGGGGCGCAAAGCTTGAGTTCAAGGCGGAGTAGTCGAGGGATGATGGTCTCCGAAACTTCCGTGGGAAGTATGTAAAGAGAAAAGTTGCTCGGCAGACGGATATCCGGGAGGGATAAGTCCTAGTTCTCTAGTGGGAGAATCATGTGTAGCAGATGCGTATTGAGGAAGAGTTTCTTAAGGTTATAATCTCCATAAAGCTCCACAGATAGAGTGAGCGAAGAGTTGTCGCGTGATCTCGAAGGAGGTGCATTGGTGGATGCATTTCGAGATCAGTGGGGAGCAATCGAAGGCAACATCGTATGAAGGCACACTTAGAGTCGAGTAAATCGAACTCAGAGGGTGACCGTGGAATGATGGACGTGAGGGCCACTATCAACTCGGTCAAATCGAGGAGGCGAGCGACTTGGGTGGAACTCGGTGAAGTATCCAAACCGCGTGAAGTCGTAGAAGATAGAAACATGGAGGCGGAGGCACGAGCTTTCCTTGAAGGTCAAGGGCATGAACTCTTGTAGAGGCAAGAGTGGGATCGTGTTCCATGGGTTCTTCATTCGATGGACAGACTCATTTTGCATGGTGCCAAAGATGAAGGGAGCTTGAGGCACCTGAGCTACCTAAGAGATGCATTTGATGGAACAACTAAGGTGATTCAACTTGCGGAGGCAAAGTTAGGATCATGAGACCTTAATGCGGGCAAGAGGGCCAGGCGGGTACTCTTGAAGAATATATACGATGTTGCCATTCGAGTTATCGAGAACAAGAGGTGCATAGCAAGATTGTCGGTGGGGATAGAGGCCCAAGATCCGACAATGGTGCACCAACTATAGCGAGTTAGAGGACTTGAGGAGCTACTAGGCGACGGAGTCCTAGAGCTATGCGTCAGTGTAACCCGAGTGGGGGACGAAGGGAATTGCGAGGCGAACTAAAAATTGGAGATGGCGGAGGCCCTACGATGTGTTGGCGGAGGCCACACGTGGAGAAGTCGTAGTCAGTTCATCACACGAGAATCATGTCTGATGGAGATGTCACTAGGAGGCGACGTGGTGTAGCGGATCGTGGTGGAATAGTTCGTGGCTGCACGGCAATCTTGTCCCGTGAGGGACAAAATCATCGGAGGTATGATCGGGAGTTCTTGGGAGCTCCACTTTGGTGTCTGACACAACAAGAAGAAGGGCTATGGATTCGAGGTGAATGTAGTGCAGAGGCGGTCGTGTGTGCATCAAGCTTGCATTGGATGGCGAGTCATCGTATGGGGCTGATACCACCGAGGAAGAAGTCCAGTGCGTAGTGAATCCCGTGGAGGGGACATGATCGTGAATGATCGGGGCTGGAGCTCCACTCGATGAACAATCTGACGACAAGAAGGGCGTGGATTCGAGGAGTGAATGCCACGATCTGCAGAGGTCTTCCGTATGTATGTCGTGAAGCTTGCGTCGGATAAAGCCTTGGTCGTCGGCGTAATGTGTACCACAGGGAGTAGTCGATTAAGTACCGGTGAGTCCCGTGGAGGGACTTGATTAACCGGTTGGAGTTGGGCGCCCGGTGCTCGCGTTAAGGGGCAGCAGTCGGAGGACAAGGCCGAGTGAGCGTTGCTACGAAGGAAGCTAAGGAGAGCAGAATCGGTGCGAGCCTGCAACAAGATGGCGGAGGCCATGCGTGAGTTGCGTCTGTCTCCATCGACCAAGGAGAAGCTAGGAGGACATAGTGGTGTCGGCGGTGGTCGAAAGGCGAGGCGGCAGCGAGTCAGGCTCGGCTACCCAGAAAAGCGTCGGTTAGAGAGGAGGTGGACTCGGAGGAGCTCCAGGTGCCGTAGAGGCGGATCTACCGATCGCGAAGGAAGGGATGAAGATGCAAGGTAGCGGATAGTAGTCTATGGGCTGGCGGCCGTAGTCACATGAGATCGGGACTTAGTGAAGTCATCGATCCTCGCTCGTGAAGACGGCGTTGGTCGTAAAGGGACCAAGGAGGTGGAGAATCAGAGGCAAACTCAAGTACCAAGGCGAGGCGGAAGAGGCGAGGCCGGAAACTTCATAAGACCGATGTCGATGTGCTTCTCATCGGATAGCGAAATTAAGGGACTTGGGTTGATGCGAGTGCTCGACCGAGGCAAGTAGGCGATGCGTAGTCATGCCTTTCTACTCAAGAGGAGTAGGCGAGGTGATGGAGAACAGACAACCCCAAAGGCGACGGATCTATCAAAGACTTACTCCAAGTTGGGGACTCGAGTTGGAGTAAACTTTTCTTTTCGCAAAACATCTTGCATTCCGAGTTCAATAGCGGTGGGAAGGCGAATCACGTAACCCAACGCCGAGTGCAACCACTTGAGTGCTTGAGTGTGAGCGAAGCGGCGAATGTTAGTACCCGACAATGAAGTCTGAGCTCGATGATGAGGCGAAATCAAGTAACCTTTGCGGCGAAATTGAGTAACCTTTGCCTTCTCAACTCGAGAGAATGGGCGAAAGTACCCCAATTCTCTTAACTCGAGGAGGTGAGCAAAGCCAAGTAACCTTACCTTCTCAACTACGAAGAGAATGGGTGAAGTCAAGTATCCCGGTTCTCTTACTTATCAGCAGGGAGCTGCCAAGTTCTGACCCTTCAAAGAAAGCTTATGGAAGACAATGGTTGTCAAATCCTCACCATTGGTGATCGGTGCTATTGAGTAGTTTTTCCACTTCATTTCCCAATTGACTAAGAGGGAGTGATGCGAACATACTTGGAAGTGACAACTGGAAGAAGGTTGATGGGCAAACATTATGGAGAAAGGACCTTAAAAACTTGAAATGAGGCGATGCTCGTTAAAGCTCAACAAGCATCTACCGATTCAGCAATATGAGTATCTGCGATCTTGCACATAATAAAGCGGTCTTTTCCTTCATCGAGGGATCCGTGAGAACTAACAAGGATCGGCAGACAAACCCCACACAGATTGATCGTTGGTGAGTTGAGCGGCGATGGCGGATTAGAGTTCGACTACACAACGGTGAGGCGGCTAGGAGCCAAAGGCGTGTTGCGGCAGCGAAGATTAAAGATTGAAAATACGAGGAGATCGGCGTCTTGGCACGAGGGCGTCAAGGAATAAGTGGGGAGAATGTCACGGACAACAATGTAAACAAGGTGTTTGATGAAATGCTTGTGTTAGTCTGTGTCCTTGGTTTAGGTACATATCTTGTACAACAAGCGGGCTTCTAAGCATGACCTAGTTTGATTTGCTTTATGGCCAAGTTTGGCGTATAAATACAAGTGTGTCATATAAGCACTTGTGGGGACTTGATGCATAGTGGACCATTATCCTTTGTGCAACCTCTACGAGTTTGTAATGTCCTTGGGTGTAATCTGTATTTTGGCTTTATAAAGTGTTTTTCTTGGCGATTGCTTGTGGATCCGTGGGAGTTGCTTCTTCCCCGTTTTCTCTTTTATAAGTCGTGGGATTTTAGGAGATCTCGGGAGGTGACCTTCTTGAGACGGACATGCATGGGTGCCGCACGGCTTAGGCAAAATCATCTAAGCCCGTGACAGTATCCACTTGAAGGCGCCTACCTAGACCACTTACTAAGCACTTGGGCCTCGCCTCGCTCGCTTGGGCGCCTACGCGAGCACCCAATTGAACCTCAACATTAAAACAATCATTGATGCCATTGCTTATCAAGAAAAAGGAGACCCAGTTGGGTTACTCATCGCTTTGAAGTGAACTCCTTTTATTGCAACTACAACAAAGTTATTATTGCCCTGCATATACAACTTTACCTTAAATGGTAGGTTAGAGTCGAAACCTAATAGTCCCTTAACGATGACAAAAGTACCAAAATTTCCACCAAGTCACAAATACCATATATGAGAGGAACTGGGTCCATCTTATCCAAACTGAGAATCATCTTGAGTTTCTTAACACCTCTAATATCCTTCCTCAATTTGCTCATTAGAATAACAACCTATGGAATAATTTCTCCCACCCTCCGAGCCATGATTGGACTAACGGTCCCACTCTTCCCAAACTCAATCTCGTCAAGTGGAATGATCTCTACCTTCCCTTCTCTTCTTCTAAAATAAAAAATGCTATCAATAAATGGGCCAAGGCAAAAACCTAGAGCCTAATAGCTTTATCGTTGAAGTCTACTATAATTTCTTGGTGAACAAAAAGACCAAAATTTATGCTGAATTCGGAAATTTCAGTGTTATTGCTACTATTCCTCCTAGCTAGGGCATGATCTAGCTTGTTTTCATCCTAAAAAAATCAATGCCACCCCTATTAAAGATTTTCATCCAAAAACCTTATGTAACGCTCTCTACAAGATTGTTGCCAAGGTCTCTACAAGATTGTTGCCAAGGTCCTTACTAACTAGCTGAAAACCAAAATGAATGCTTTGGCTAGTCATGAACAATTTGTCTTATTAAAGGCAAGATCGTCCATGATAGTTTTTTTTTTGTTTTTTGGCTGATAAACTAGTCCACGCTATGAGCTACTCCAAAGCAAGATATCCACTTCTCCTTCTCAAACTAGACATTGAAACAATGATTTAAAAAGTGCTAGGCGCCAAAAGGCACGAGGGTCCCAAAACACCCGATGCGCTAGGCACTCATCCGAGTGAAGCGAGGCGCTAAAATATAAAAATATATATAGTATATTGTTAACAATAAGTTAATAGTATAATGTTAACAGTAGAGACGAGGTGAGGCGGTTGACTGAGAGCGAAAGCTTCTTACTGAGAGCAACGACAATAACAGTGGTAGTGGCAGCGGAGCAACGGCACGGTGAAGAGAGGTGACACGGCGGCGGCGATGAAGGCGACAATAGCGATGGCGGCGGAGAGCAACGGTAGTGGAGAGAGGCAACGGCAATGGCAATGGCAACAAAGAAATTTCGACGACGTAATCGCAATTCGTGAGTAGGATTAGGGATTTAAGGTTGATATCAGTGCGTTAGTTGGTTCGATTGAACCAACTAACACGACTGCGACCGAACCAGAGCTAAAAACCTGGTTTGGTCACCTGGTTTAACTCAGGTGCTCGCCCGAAGTGCCCGGTGCCTAGGCTCAGTCGAGCACCCAGGCGACGCCACTTTGAAGCGCGCTGCCTGGAGATTGAGCGCCAAAGAGGCGTCGCCTCTTTGAAGCGCACTGCTTGGAGATTGAGCGAGGCGCTCGAGCCTCACCTCGCCTTGCCCGAGCGCTTAGGCGAGCACTCGAGTGCCTTTTACAATAACTGCATTGAAAAAGCCTTTAATTCTATCTCCTAGCCTACTATCAAAATCACCTTAAGGGACACGAATTTCGCCCCATAATTCATTGACTGGATGACGACCAATATCACCTCATCCACCTTCTCATGCTTCATAAATAACAAACAATTGGCTTGGTTGAAGAGGCATCCAACAAGAGGGTTCCTTCTCTTCTTACTTATTCATCCTTGTTCAACAAATCATTTCGTCACCTTTTTCGTCTCTCCTCTGTCGTTTGTACGAGTAAAATAACTCTAGTCGATACCAAAATCTCTCATTTGCTTTTTCTTGATAACCTCTTATTCTAGCGTTTAGAGCTAACCCAAAATTATGCTCCTAAGTCCTCAAAATCCTCATTATCTTCAAGAATCTCACTCATCTCAAAGTCAATCTCGAAAGTATGATATTTACTTCCCCAAACATTGTCCACCTTCCTTTTCCCTAGAAAACTGGCTTTTCTTTGGCATTTGTGAAAGAAACTAGCCTTTTAAATATCTTTGTACCTACATTTCCCTAGAAAGATTGGGGGGATGACACCAACAAATCCTTGAGGAGAAAACCATGGATACAATTCAATGTTGGTACAAAGGCTTTCTAGCCCAAGAAGGAAAAACTATCCTAATTAATTTTATATCCAACTCTTTGCCTATGCATAAACCACTTAACTCATGGGTCTTTGACAAAATTCTAAACAAAATCTTATTAGCATCACAGTTTCCATTTTATTAGTTAGGAAACTCTTACTAAACCCAAGGATTGTGACGGTCTTGGTAAAAGAAGATCTCACTATAGCCAAAAAGACACAATGTGCCAAAAGAATAATCCCTATTCCCAACAAGGATAGACTCTAGGTTAAGGTCTTCTCCTCTAAATATGATCCCTTCAATCCTTAGGGAAACACCCCCACTAGCATAAACTCCAAAGCCTCCTATGTCATTTTCAACCGACCCATTTCACAAAAGCAAGTTTTAGAAAGCTTATCAGATCTGGGAATTATTCCCAATCTCCTGTTAGGAGGACCCATGGCTCAAAAATTCCTGCAAATAACCCTCCTACATCAATATTGAAGCTATAGAATATTTTATGTTTCGTCTCAGTGTTAATCGTATACAATAAGGTACCTAGTCCATCTCTTCTCTATTCACCTTGTTTCATCATTCTCTTGTCAATACATCTCTCAACAACACAGTGATATAGGACTAGACCCTTGTGGAAGCTTTTGGTAAGTACTCTGTATCATTGCTTACGTAGGGGAATGTGTTCCCAAGAGGAGATTTGGTCAAAATGGAAGATGGCTTGGCATCTAAAAGTGACCCCTAACGTTACAATTTTCATTTGGAAATTCCTTTGGCATCATCTTCCTACTTCCTCATGCAAGTTACATTCTGATTCCCTCTCACCTTTTCTTCTCCAATTGTGTTGCCTTGTCCTTCTGGAATATTTTACATTGACGCTTTCTTACCGCTATAAGATATCTAGTGAATGACACTTTGGTGCTTGGTTGGAGGAAGGCAAGGCCCTTGATAAACACTCTTCCATTAGATTTTGTAGCATCATTACCACTATTTTTTGGTTCCTTCGGACCAATGGGACCAATGCCAAAGCATCACAACCACTTGATCAATCCCAACTCTTTGGTTTTCAGAGTTCTTTCCTTTACTAATGATAGCTAATAGGTTGCTTCACAACCTCAGGGCTCCTTTCAGAGTGTCAGGACATCGATGACCGAGGTAAGATTGGATTATCTAGTCGAATTTGATGACTCATTCATCTCTTCCACTCTACTTGCAGGGTGTTTTTATGCAACAGATCACTCCATCCTTGGGGTTGGGGTAGCTGCCACTTCACTTCCCTTCCTATTCTAATTTAAACTTATGCTATGTTTGACGGACTTAGGAAGGTGACAAAATTGAACCTCTCCAACATCTGTGTATTCCCTTGAATTAGTTAATTTTGCTGGGGAAATTTCAAATATTCCCTATTTCCTTCGATACATTTTTGTTGACAACTCCCTTTCCTCCCGACATCTCCCTTTCCTCCCATATTCAGGTTGTTAACTTTGTTTATCTCCTTGTGCGTCTAACGGTGTAGCACATCAACTAGCCAATTTTGGGAGAACTGTAATTACTCCATCTTTTTGGTCTTCTGACCACCCCTGAACTACTTAGTTTGTAATTCTTGATTAATTCATCAATATATTCTTATTTCAAAGAAAAGATAGAGAGTAATCTAGAGTATTTCCAAACTTGTTCCTCTAACATGTAAAACAAATGTATTGTTTCTATCGGAAGCATAATGTCGTAGCTTCCCAAAGTCTCCAATTTCTTCATCAAGACAAAAGCTTCAAGATTGGCATTTTGTGAACGATTGACAAGAATAGCAATCTTGACCATTGCCAAAATAGAAAAAACAACAGTCACATGCTAAGGCATCAAAGTTTTAGTCGTATAATTCAGTATTTCAAATTCTTCCAATGATTTAAAAAGCGCTAGGCGCCAAAAGGCATCAGGGTCCCAAAACACCCGAGGCGCTAGGCACTCGCCCTAGCACTCGCCCAAGCACTCGCCCGAGCGAAGCGAGATGCTAAAATATAAAAATATATAATAAAATTAATAAATATAATTATTTAAATAGAAATATGATATTAAATTAAGAAAATCTAGAAACATGATATTCAATAAATAAATATTAGTATTATTAAAATTTAAATCAAAATAATATATTATTAATCTAATAAATAAAAAATATTATTATAAGTATACTCTTAACAGAATATTGTTAATATACAGTATACTACTGTTAACAGTAGATAGGCGATGTGGCTGACTTCGAGAAAGTTGTTTATTGAGAGCAACGAAAGCGGCAAGCAGCAATAGCGGCAGCGGCGAGCAGCGACAATGGTGGCAACAAGCAACAACAAAAGCAACGGCGGTGGCGGTGGCGACAGCAGCAAGTAGCGGCGACAACGGAGAGCAACGGCAGCGACAATAGCGGCAACGACAATAGCGGTAGCGAAGAGCGGTGGGCAACGATAGCGGCGAGCGGCGACAACAAGGTCGGCGGTGTAATCGCGATTCACGAGTGGGATTAGGGTTAAGGAAGCAATTATTGATGCGTTAGTTTGATTGAACCAACTAACGCGAATTCGACCGAACCAGGCTAAAAGTATGGTTCGCCTCGCCTAGTTTAACCCGAGCGCTCGCCCGAAGCGCAGGCAACGCCTCTTTGAAGCATGCCGCCTGGAGATCAAGCGAGGCGCTTGGGCCTCGCCTCACCTCGCCTCTTTGAGCATCGCTTGGAGATCGAGCAAGGCGCTTGGGCCTCGCCTCACCTCGCCCGAGCGCTTAGGCGAGCGCCCGAACGCCTTTTGCAATCGTTGAATTCTTCAATTGCAAAACATTTCCATCAAAAATGAAAGGGTCAGATCATGATGCTACACATATTTGTATAAAAAAAATTAATGAGAGATATCCTTTATTTTGAATTCTAAGATTCATTTTGAGAATTCAGTAAATCTCACAAGCATAATCAAGTGGCTAATACAAACGCAAATCTTGATTAATGCAAAAAAAGGAAAGTTTGAGTTTGTGATTAACAGTCAACATATAATCCTAAAGAAACATCATGAATATTCTGTGATTACAGTCATCCACATTCACAAATGTTCCAAACAACAACTATATGTGATCCATCCTAAGAAAATGAATGGCTCAGGGCACAAGGCTTTCATTAGTGTTCCAAGAGGATTAACAAATGCAGTTTAACTTAACAAGCAAAAAGACACTTTTACACTCGAACCCTGGTCAAAAAGGTCGAAAAGCGCACATCTTGCATCCCTTCAAATTAATTTAAAGGTTAAGTTTATAACTACCTAACTAGAGATATACATCATGAATATTCTGTGATTACAGTCCTTCACATTCATAAATGTTCCAAACAACAACTATATGTGATCCATCCTAAGAAAATGAATGGCTCAGGGCACAAGGCTTTCATTAGTGTTCCAAGAGGATTAACGAATGCAGTTTAACTTAACAAGCAAAAAGACACTTTTACACTCGAACCCTGGTCAAAAAGGTTGAAAAGCGCACATCTTGCATCCCTTCAAATTAATTTAAAGGTTAAGTTTAGAACTACCTAACTAGAGATATACATCATGAATATTCTGTGATTACAGTCCTCCACATTCACAAATGTTCCAAACAACAACTATATGTGATCCATCCTAAGAAAATGAATGGCTCAGGGCACAAGGCTTTCATTAGCGTTCCAAGAGGATTAACGAATGCAGTTTAACTTAACAAGCAAAAAAACACTTTTACACTCGAACCCTGGTCAAAAAGTCAAAAAGCGCACATCTTGCATCCCTTCAAATTAATTTAAAGGTTAAGTTTAGAACTACCTAACTAGAGATATATGACTAGAAATTAATTTAAACTTGTCAATACCTATTAGAAAGGGTTCTTATAAACACTTATTTTCACACCAAGAGTCCTTCGATAAATATCATTCTAGTAAACACCATGCTTGCTGATTCACAACATATTTCAAAGCAATTATGCAAGCTTGCTAATCCACAAAGTTCATCTTAAGAAGGCTTTATGAAGATCCAAAATTGATACTAAAAAATATACAACTCAATAAAATTTATGAAATGATTTTGAATATACATAAAATTACTGAATATGCAACTTCATAGGTCTTTATGAAGTGAAATGCAAGAATATATAACTCAAAAATGAGTAGCTGCAAAAGATCTATTTATAGGAGATAACCAATCAATAATATTTCTCAATCAAGATGTTACAACAGATCCAAAATTTTTACTAAATATTAGGCACTCAAATTTTTTAGATTACTATTCCCAATATTGTGCATAAAATGATTTTAGGGTCAGAGAAGAATAAGTAAAATATGATTCTGTTAATTCACTGTACCATCCAAGGTGCATAATTCTGGAAAGAATTATGCATCTAAGTGATCAAATTAAATTATGGCAAATGGTAACCACCTTTGTGAGGTTGACTATTTTGAAAGCACAAACAAGGAAATAGAGTTTGATAATGAGCTGGAAAGTAGCCAAGTCTATGAAACTGAATAGAAATTTTCTACAATGTCCTCTACCATATATTAGATCAAAAGAAACACATAGTTAGATACCATCAAGAAAACCAGAAAGCCACTCATGCCAATACACAAATAGACATCAGCTGAAGAGTATGCTGCATGTCAGAGACATTAAATGCATAAACATTAGAACCTGAAAAACTGGAACTCCAGTAAAATCATCTACAGGATCCCCTTCATTCATCTTCACCTACAAAACAGATTCAAACAAACATGATTATTAACTGTCCATCAGAAATATGAATCATACATCTTCCAACTAATATATCGGGGTCCAACTTGTATTGTAGCAATGTTGAAGCTCTTAAGTCATCATTTTGTTTATGCAAGAAAAAAGAAGCCAGAAATAAACTATAACATCTAAAGCCACAAAGGTAACTTCACTTTGATCCTTCAATTTGTTGCAGTCAAGTATACCAATTATTTGCTTGTTGAAAGCACATTGTACCCATCAAATTTCATTGAGAAGAGCTGACAATCATTTGGGTCCATCCTGTAGGGTATGGACCAGACCAATTAAAAAGTGTTGCATTAAGATTCTCTTGATATATCTAGCCAAAACTTTTATCATTCCGACGCATCTATTTCTTCTCTAAACATGGGCTCAACCAAGAGAAGAGAGAGTGGAGCGTGAGAAGGGTAAAAAAAACCTAGAGAAAGGAAGAACAAAGAGAGGAAATGGAATATTGATGGAACAAAATATGATAAAATGAAGGATGAGGGGAGAAGCTGAAAAAATCTTACAAGGAGAAGAGGATGACCATGACCATCAAACCAAATAAAAAACCACAAATTCATTAATGAAATATCATGAATCAATACATCACCAAAGAATCCTAAGGGTACTCGTAGTCATCCTGGCAAAATGATTCAAAAAAAAGATTATAATTAGCTGAACATGTTTCCTTTTTTGCTTCTTTTCCAGACAATAATCTTTATAGTTCTATCACAAAGGTTTGACTTGATGGAATGTTGTCATATTTGTCCCGTTCAAATCTGATTCTTGTTTTGGGGATGACAATTAGCTAATAACATATTAAATTTTGATCCTAACATCTTACCAGAAAATTAGGATAAGATGAGAATCGTAACCTAAGATATATGTACTTGTTATTTATCCAATTATTCTTCCCAAAAAACTTCAAAAAAATTAGAGAAAAGATCTAGATATATAGATAAAGAACTCACGGCTCTTAACCCATGGCCATAATATTGATTTGATTGGGACACAACCCAACCAATAGACTTGAACTTGAACTTGCAGCCAAATGTCATTATGTGTTACTGCTATGTGAATCTACATCCCAAGATAGATTCATTGTTGCAAGGTCTTCAGTTCTCAGTGTCCGCTCCCTAAGTTGATGATAGATTCAAGGAGCTCACCAATCCAACCCATGATAGCATTGCCACAAAATTAAGCTATTATGAGATTTCATATCAAATGAAAGATCTAAACTATGGCTGTAAGATGCAAGTTAAGAGTCCTGGACTGGCCATCACAAAAAAGAAGTCATGGCAGTCTGCTTTCACATCCAGCAATGACAATCTAACCCAAGATAAGAATCCTACTTATAGAGACATGAAGGAATATTCTAGAGAATACAAAATTATAATAATCATTTTTCCTGTATATCTGATTGTTTAATACAGCAGATAATTTCAATCCCCATTAGATCAAGGCTGATAAGAAATCTGCAAATTCATTTCTGTCCAGCTCTAGTCAACAGAAATCTTGTGATATATGGGCTTTGGAATGACTTGTTCTGCAAGTCACCTTTTCAGACTGCAGGTAACCAGCCACAGTTGAATCCTTATTAGACTCTTGACATGAGAATTTGACCACCTTTTAACAGCCAAGCAATATGAAATCATAAAGAGTGGAACAGCTGCTTTTCCTTACAGATTCTAGACTCCAGGACAGAGATAAAATAGGAAACTTTTGCTCAACTTCAATCCCATTTCTTCCTATATTAGCAATTATCATTTGTAGCATTAATTTGTTGCAGAAAATCATGCATTTCAAATACCAGACCTATTTATTTGTGCTAATATTTGAGATCAACTTTACTCTGAGTTCAAATAGTTTATTAGTATTTGGTCAACTCAAAAAACTGGTTGGTTTAAACACACGAGGATGAAACAATTTAAACGAGAGTTACACCAAAAACATAGACTTCTAGTTGTAGATGAGAAAATAATGAAGGCAAACAAGATGACAATGAAAGTGAAGAATTATCATAGAAGCAAGGATGAGGTCATTGTGACACCTTAAGTCCAATTAAAGATATGTATAACCCAACTGGGCTTGCAAAAACAATTTAAACTATTTTGCACTAATCAGCGAAGGTCGGCTCCACACAAGTTATTTGACCAAAAAAGATACCAATTGACCTCTATGAATGCTCATTGAGGCTAACATGGTGACAGAAATGATATCAAGCAACCTCTATAAGCATTCATTGAAGGCTAGCATGCATTAGGATTTTCATCACCTTGTGTGCATCAGGATGGATATCTCCTCAGGTTAGTTGACATTGTCATCAAGCATTCATGTATAAAAGATTACAACATTCCAAACACTTGAAGATCTTGAAAGATTGGTTGGCCTACTGTTAATGTGTAATACCTTGGCCTTGAGCATTTGGATCACGTTAGGTAAGGCTCACAACACTGAATTTATTAAATCTAGTATCACTTTCAAGATTTAGCAAGCTCTTACCTTAATCGCATTTGCAACTTGTGATGAATCTGGCACAAATCTGAAGGCAACTCCATTAACCTTAAGCTGAAAAACCTGCAAGCTTGTTACATAAGACAAAACAATCACTTTTTTTTTATTAATAGCACATAATAGAATAAACAACAAAAGGAAACACAAGAAAAGATCCACTGTAGTGTGACTAAAAGAGTTGAAATCCAGCCAAGTTTAGGCAAAGTCGCATCTTCATTTGAAAGTGGTCTTCTTGTTTTTTAAAATTCTCTAAGATATTTTGGTGTATACTTTTCTAGATAGAAATTTTGGATGATCTGATGTTGTGTCTAAGTTAGAGAAGTGGTCAATCATTCTAAGCCTAGTTAGGGATAAAGTTTGAGCATTCAAAGATTATTTGGGTTTTGATTAAAACGAATAAGTTAGAGATGAATAAAACTGTGAAACAAGAAGAGTTCAAAATATTTATCATAGCCATATTGAAATTGTGTTCAGTGCCAGTGCTGCCAGGATGGTTCTTTGATGTATTATAGCTCATATATAGTATTCGGACAATTAAGGACCACCAGTAGGTAATTCCTGAAAACTAAGGTTTTATTAAATGCTCATTATCTCATCTTTCTTTTTCTTGTTAAAAGTCCTTGTTACTTTTCCATATTTCGACAAGTATGAATTCTGACCTTCTAAACAAATGTCAATATTTTTCAGAACATTCATATCTCAAAAATCCTATATGCATGAGGCACGGTTAGTTTTCGAAGTTTGGCATATCACCACAAATACAACTTGTCACATCGATACACGGTTTATGCATACATGCTCTGTAGGATTGACATAAAGAGAGAGGTGTGTGTAAATCACCTGAAATTATTTGACACACGTTATGCAGGTATATTTTAAAGGCAGACGGAGATTGATCAATATTAGTGATGTAAAAGAAACATTTATGCTGAAGAAGAGATGGAAACATGTCCAGCATCTACAAAAATGACCAAGAAATTTTTTTCCATCAAAATGAAAGACATGGAGATCCCATCAACTACATTCGAACATCGACAAGGCTGAACATGCAGAATCGAGAATCTTCTGACCTTATTGAGGGCAACGGCGACCACCTTCGACCCTTCCCGCATGTCCCGATTCATGGACCTCATCTGCTGCAGCAGCGCCTCGGCGTCCTCCTTCTTAAAGCAGAAAAGTCCCAGGCTCTTCCCGGTGCGAACACCGGAAACGAGCACGAACTCCTCCGCGGCGTTGCTGAGGGCGTAAACGGGCACCCCGGCGAGCCGCTCCTCCATGCCCTCCGTTGACATGGCGAGGTCGAACCGCCGGACGCCGCTGCATCCGGCTGGGGAGATACGGGCCCAGGGAGTGGAGCCCGGTCCGGGTGGCGGCGAGGGCAAGTGGGGATGGCCGGATAGGACGGCCCGTCGCGCACGGTTTCCGAGGGTTTCGACGGCGGAATCGAGGTGGGCGTTGAGGAAAGAAGAGACGTCCCAGAAGGCGTTGAGGTGAGATTGGATTGTGAGAAGGAAGGGGTTCGGCTTGGCGGGGATTGATGACGGAGGGTTTTGGTTTCGGGGTTTAAGCCAAGGGAAGGCCATTTCTTGCGATAGTGGGAGCGAGGGCGAGGGCGAGGGCGAGGGCGACGGCCGCGACGCAGTTTTAGTGCTTAGGAGAGGTAAGTGACTGATGATCAATAGGTAGATCGGTGGCACCTTTTGTAGGCAGAGAGAGGACTGTGTTTACGGGAGCCCTCTATTTAGAGTCCTTTTTATGATTGATAATTTTTAAAAAATAAATAAAATATTTATTTTATTATTTATAGTTTCATTAATATAGTTTTATTTTTTTTTCCTCCTCCACCATCTGCGATAACCATCGGCACACTATTGCCACCAACACTAGTCAGCCCACGCTCTCCATCACCTCTTAATTCGCTAATAATCTTTCCTTCGATGATCCTCATACTCCATCGACGATCCTCTCTCCCATGTTCTTTATTGCCCGTGCTTCTTAGATGCTATAGCATAGTCATCGATTTTTTCTAAGATAGATCTGTCATAAACTTAATTGATTTTGTTTAGATCGTATGATATTCTTATGTGTCCATCCATAAAGGATCAATCTCATCTAAATCTCATATGATTCTTTAAGGACTTATAGAAAAAGATGAATTAGAAAAATATTTAACTTAGTAACTCATAAATAGATATTTTAGCAAACACTTAATAGACAATACAAATTACAAATATAAACTTTTCAAGTTTTAGACGGTCACACAACAAGGGATCCAAGATGATCCATCGTAGAATCCACAAGTGCTCACATAGTATTGTTACAAAATAAGATAACAAACCAGTCTTAGACACTATTTCAAATGTCTATTTAACTATGTATTACTTGGGTGGCTCTTGGGTGTCATGATAGTGAACACTTTGCACCACTCTATAAAGCCAAAAAAAACCTCAAAAATATCCACCTTAATGGTCGATTTTTTGATAATTTTACCTTTATATTATAAGTGCATATAAGCTACATTTATAGAACTAAAATGACCATAAAACTAATCAAAATAGGGCTACTAAGCGTACTATAAGCCCTCTGTATGTTTTGTAAAGAATGAACAAAATCGAGATATGGAGATACACAAACATTACATTAAATATCTTGTATACAAAATTGTCCATGACATTCTCTCACTTATTTTTTCGACGTTCTTATCGAAACATGTACTAATGCTACATCTCCTCGCTTTTGCTAAATTTTCAATCTTATGCTTCAATTATAATGCACCTCTTAGCTCCCACTTGTTATTTTCAATCTTAGTTGCTATAGTTGAGTAGTCGAACTTTGATCTATCGATGCTAATTTAACTCGCTAATGACTTTGACTCTGGTGTGTGGTTGATCGAGTTGTAATGATCTTTATTGGTTCCTATGGATCCCTTGAATGAAGTAAAAGACCTTTATTATGCACTAATCTCTTAAACATCTCACGCTACTTAAATTGGGGGAATACCTATTAGAGCTTTAATCACCTCATAGACTTTTAAAGTTTTTGAGGTTTTTCCTTCGTAAGATTTATCCATTGATTCCTCTTCTACTTATATGTCACCTCCAAGTAGGTTCACATCACTTTTGCTTATAATTAATATTTTATTAGAAAATAAGGTGGACAATCTACTCTCGGTGATTTCGATCACAATTAGTGAATATTTGACTATTGTTATCTTTTAATAAGTTTCTTGGAATGGTCTTTAAATATGTATGGAGATTCGTTATTGGATAAATAAGAGAACTAAGGTACTCTATTTCGTCCATTCTATTAAGAGTTGAGAAGGTAAAGATTACTTGACTTCGACATCCTCCTCGAAGTTTGTAGTTCATGTTGGGAAACTATGTGGGAGCATCAAATGTATAATGGAAGATCAAAACAAAAATGTTCCCATGTAGATTAAAATCATTGTGAAAATATTAGTGTGCAAAAATACGTAAAATCGAAAAATGCATCATATGAGAAATTATTTCCCTAGGGAGATCGTATATCCCTGAATTTTTATATCCAGATAGAGAGGATGAAGGAGGTCAAATGTTCTCCTCTCTATATCCACACGATGGATCGCTACAGCGATGCTCCTTCAATCACAACCAAGATCTTATAACTCTGCGTAGAAGATGAGAGAGGGAGGAGAATAGGAGAGGACGACCAAATGTGCAACCTATCACATAAGAGCCACCCCTGCCTCCTATTTATAGAGAGCCACCAAAAATCCTAAGGATCTCCGTCCCTAGGGTTATTGGATCTCTATCTAATAATCTTCTTTGATCTCTAATTGGACCTAATGCAAGGAGCCTATCAATGTGGTCTCATCTAATAAAAATAATGGCTAATTGGATAACTCATATCTAATCCTCTATTCGCTGAAACATCAATCATATGTGTGTGATCCTCTAGGCCCAATATCGAGCTGGTTGTTAGTCCTACCTATCAGAACTCATTCTGACTCGGTGAATTATTATCTCATAATAATTCACTCAACTCATCAACTATGGACGTACTAGGCCACTACGCCATAGTCTCCAAATGGTACAAGGGATCTTATTCATTGGACTTATCTATCCTCAATTATCATGTATCTATAATCCCTCATGCATCTTATATCTCAGAGACCATATATCAGACATGGTATTGTCAGGCCATATATAGAATTCGTCTAGGTCTCGCTCTAATTAGATTCTCTCGGAGAACTCCTATCTCAATCTGACCAACCTACTTAGGGATATATATGAGCAAGAGCATACGGGATATTCCTCTCATGATACCGATAGTGATGATCCTTTATTGACACTCAATAGCCTTCATAAAATTGGTTATAAATCTCAATAATTGATGGTACTAGATCTGGAACTTTCCAAACTTGTATGTTCAACGTCAAAGAAATGAATACTCAAATAATGCATCTTTAGTGTCTCAAGTCTAAGAACCAAATATACAACCGAGACTATGGAATCGTTGTCTGACGTTATGTATCATTAACCATACAGCATTCCGTAAGTTGATCAAATAGTGAACTTATTCTCTAGTGAGCATTTGTACTATATTCTTAGTGTCTCTACATAAGTGGTTATGAGACCGACCACTTCCATTATATGGATGAATATATAGTATACACCGGTCTGTTCGGTTATCTCGATATCCCTCTCAAGTAACCTATGACCGAGATTATTTAGGATCTATGTTTAAAAGCGAATCGATCTCATTATGATCCAATTCTTATTGCACAGAACTAATGACATCATAATATATATATTCAATAGATAATATAATGTGAGAATATGGTAATAATAATAATAATATAAAAAAGCTATGCAGCATGTCACAATGTTGGTTACATGTGCCCTACAAGTCAATCACATGAGTGATGTCACATGTGACAAGCTACACAGACTTTTTACATTATTACTTATTAGCATATTCTCACATTATATTGTTTGTTGAATATATATATATATATATATATATATATATATATATATATATATATATATATATATATATATATATATATATATTGTGATGTCTTTAGTTCTGTGCAATGAGAATCAAATCATGATGAAATCATGATAATGAGATCGATTCACCTTTAAACATAAATCCTAAATAATTTCGATCAAAAATTGCTCAAGAGGGACATCGAGATAACTGGATAGACCGGTGTATTGTATATATATCCTTATGATGAAGGTGGTTGGTCTCATAGCCACTTCTGTGGAGACACTGAGGATACAATATAAGTACTTATTGGAGAATGAGTTCACTGATTAATCCGCTTATGGAATGTTGTATGGTTAATGATACCTAACATTAGATAATGATTACATAGTCCTAGTTGTGTATCTGGTCCTTAGACTTGAGACACCAAAGATATCTTATTTTAATAATCATTTCTTTGATGTCAGACTTATAGGTTTAGAAAATTCTAAATCTGGTACAATCGATTATCAAAATTGGTAGCCAACCCTATGAAGGCTATTGAGTATTAATAGAGGATCATCCACTCTCAGTATCATGAGAGGAATATCTCGTATGCTCTCGCTCAGGTAAATCCCTGATCAGGTTGGTTGGATTGAGAGAAATAGTTCTCCAGGAGAATCCAATTAGAGCGAGATTTAGATGGATTTCGTATGTGGCCTAATAGTACCATACCTGGTATATAATCTTTGATATATGAGATGGATAAAGGATTATATATACATGGTAACTGAGGACAGACATGTCCAATGGATAATGTCCCCTGTACCATCTAGGGAATAATGGATAGTGGCTTAGTACGTCCATTTCGATGAGTCAAGTGAATTATTATGAGATAATAATTCACTGAGTCAGAATGAGTTCTGATAAGTAAAATTCACGGCCAGCTTAGTATTGGGCCTAAAGAGTCGTACACATATGGTGGATGCGTCGGCGAATAAAAGATTAGATATGAGTTATCCAATTAGCCCCTATTCTCATTAGATGAGACCCTACATTGATAGGCTCCTTGTATGAGGCCCAATTAGAGGCCAAAGAAGATTATTGAATAGAGATCTAATAATATAAGGTTAGTGGGTAATTGGATGAGAATCTAATACACTACGGTAGGATCTATTATAGTTATATGGGTGGCTCTCTATAAATAAGAGGGGATGCAGATAGATGATAGATTGTACCTTTAGTCACACCCTCCTATTCTCCTCCCTCCCTCTGCGCAAGAGTTATGAGACTTTGGGTTACGATTGGAGGAGTATCACTATAGTAATCTATCATATAGATACTATTAAAGAGGAGGACATTTTAGAAAAATAAGAATATACGATCTCCCTAGGTAAACAATCTTTCACATGATGCAATTTTTAATTTTACGATTTTTTTTAGCAGTAATCTTTGCACTACGATTTTGATCTATATGGGAAACTAGTTCTCTTTTGACCTTTCACTACATATATGATTCTCCCACTGATGTTTCCCAATAGTGGTATCAAAGCTAAGGTTGTTCATGTAAAAGATTAGTTTTAAAATACGTGTGATGAGATTAAATTGCGTAGAACTGTTCTACGTGTTTGTTGCTATGATTCTTAGCGAAGACAACGAAGGGTTCAGCCACTTACGGGAAGGCCCCCTATAAGGGCGACCACAGCCACTGTGACTACGGCTAGGGCCCCCTACTGAGGCGGTGTATGTGGCCGAGCCGCTGGCGATCGCCCACCACCAGGTCCTTTGTAGGATAGGTATGCATTATTCACCTCATCTCACTTCCTATTGAATGTATTTATATTCATGATATATGGAGAAATATCTAACACATATAAGTCATTTATCAAGGTCCCTCTAGTGATAATCTCATCATCCAAAATTATTAAACAATTATTATTTTTAAAAACTAATTTATATCTATTAATTATCAAAAAAAATAAAAATAATATTTTTGACAATATAGGAAATAAAATAGTATGTATCCAATGCAATGATAGCTCCACCAAGCAGATGTAGAGTAACCTCCCTAACGGTAACTACAATAACTCTTGCTCCATTGCCCATCTTGAGATCCATCTCGCCTCTAGCAAATCTCCTAGGTCTTGCTAGAATATGTAACCTATTGCAAATATGATAAGCACTCCCGCCTCTTAGTAAATCTCCTAGCTAAGAGGGCAATGTTTTTTAAGAAGGAGAACATTCTCAGTGAAAAATAGTGGGAGCATAATAGAGTTGAGCAAGGTTGGAGAACCTAGCTTAAGTACCATTCAAGAGTTTAAATCTATTCAAGAACCTAACACACAAGTTTCAACTTTGGGTAGGTCTATAGACTCTCTCACCCTCCTAAAAGATATGTGAGACATATCATTGGAGATGCCAATCTAGATATTGATCCTAAAACTTACAATGAGGCTATTACGAGCGTAAACTCTGGGAAGTGACTAGAAACCATGAATTCTGAAATCGATTCAATGTACTCCAACAAGGTTTGGAACCTTATTGAAACACCTAAAGGTATCATATCTATTGACTATAAATGGATCTATAAGAAGAAGATCGGAGCAGATAGAAAGGTGGAGACCTATAAGACAAGGTTAGTGGTTAAGGGGTATCGTCAAAGGTAAGAAATCAACTATGATAAAACCTTCTTACTCGTGGCCATTCTGAAATCCATCATAATTTCCTTGGCCATTGTATGTAGTACATTATGACTATGAGATTTAGTAGATGGACGTCAAAATCACATTTCTCAATGACAACCTCAAGAATGAGGTGTATATGATATAACTTGAAGGATTTGTATCCAAAGAAAGTCGAGATAAGGTGTGTAGGTTGCTCAGGTCCATTTACGAGCTGAAGTAAGCTTTCTAGAGTTAGAACATAAGATTTGATAATGCGATCAGATTTTATGACTTTGTTAAGAATGATGATGAGTCTTGTGTATACAGGAAGGTAAGTGGGAGTACTATCACCTTCTTAGTATTATATAGATGTCATTCTGATCATTGGGAATAATGTAGGAATGCTCTCCATAATTAAGGCATAGTTCTCTGATCACTGGGATCTATAGAGATTGATCCAAAAGGAAGCTCGACTTGTCCTAATCTAGTATATAGACATTATTGTCAAAAGGTTTGACATCAAAAATTCTAAAAGAAGTCTCATATTGATGAGATATGAAATATCACTTTCTAGAAGTATACCTCCAAAGATTCCTGAAGAAAGGACAAACATGGATATGACTTCATGCCTCTATGATAGGGTCTGTTATGTATGATATGCTATGTATCAGGCCTAATATAGTGTATGCTCTAAGTGTCATGAGCAGGTATCAGGCGGATCTAGTTTTTAAATACCGATAGGTAGTAAAGTGCATCCTTAAGTACTTGAGAACAACTAAGGATTATTTATTAGTACACCGAGGAGGTAGCCTCTAGGAAGAGGCCTACACGGACTTGAGTTTCCAATCTAATGTCGATGATAGCAAGTCGAACTTAAGGTATGTCTTCACCATGAATGGAAGAGTTGTAAGCTAGAAGAGTTCCAAGTAAGATACTACTACTGACTTGACCATAAAGACGAAGTACATTGCTATGACAGAGTAACAAAGAAGGAAATTTTGATGAAGAAGTTCATCGTGACTTTGAGAGTCGTACCGAGCAGCGAGGATCTGATTCCCATATATTACAACAATAGCGGAGCGATTGCTCAAGCTAAGGAACCTAGGAGATTATGGCCTGTAGAGATATAGCGATGAAAAGAGTTACATCCGAAAATAACATTGTAGATCCACTAACTAAGCTATTGTCTCATATTATCTTTAAGCATCACAGGTCTGATGGGGATCAGACACGTTGGTTATTGGCTTTAGGTCAAGTGGGAGATTATTGTTTTAAAGTGTCTTACAAGCCAATTATATAAGTGATGGCACATGTGTGCATAATCTTTTTGTTTCTTATTATTATTAATATTTATCTCACTTTATATTATTTGTTGCATATATTATGATGCTTTTGGATTTGTACAATGAGAATTTTATCATGATGAGATCATGATAATGAGACCAATTCACATTTAAACATAGACCCTAAATAATCCAAATCATAGGTTACTCGAGAGAGAGATCGAGATAACTGGATAGACCAGTGTGTCATATACCCATTCATATGATTGAGGCAACTGTCTTGCAATTGCTTGTGTGGGGACATTAGGGGTATAGTGTTGGGAAACTTGATAGGAGCATGACATGTATAGCAAAAAATAAAAATAAAATTGGTTTCCCATATTTATCATGTCATCGTGCAATGATTGGTGTATCAAAAATCATAAAATCGAAGACTACATAACATGTGATGTTTTACTTAAGGAGATCATATATCCCTAAAAAAATCAGATCTAAAGGAGAGGATGAAGGAGGTTAGATGTCTTCTCTTGTGGTATCCATATGGTGAAATAACCGATGATGCTCATCTCTTACATTACAAAAACTTCTAGCTTTTGTGCATATTTTTTGTAGCTTTTGTGCACCACCTTACAACAAGTATTGAAGAAGAGCTGTTTTCTTCTTCGCTACCCTTATGCGCCATGGAGAGTGGTGGTTGACTAAAAAGAAAAAGGAGTAAGGAAAATAGGGGGATGCAGCCAAAAGTTTCTAGCCCATGAGCCCTGTGGCCCCTTCCTATTAATAGAAATCCCTATCAACTGAACCCTAATGGATCCTATCCTATTGGGTACTAGATCTCCATCTAATTACCCAAGCCTCTTGAATTAGTGAATTTTTACCCAATAATCTCTTATTAGCTCTTATTAGATCTCATCCATTGGATCCAATAATACAGGGGCTTATTGGATATCCAATAAAATAAGGGCTCCATGGATATCTCATATCCAAACCTCTACCGTTGTAACATCTACCATATTTGTGTGACCCTCTACGCCCAATATCAAACTAGTCATGAGTTGCACCTGTCAGAACTCCTAATTCAGTGAATTATTATTCCATAATAATTCACTCAACTCAATGATTATGGATGTACTATGCCACTACACTATAGTCCCCAGACAATATAGGGGGATCTAATCCATTGGACCTATTTATCCATAGTTATCGTGTATCTATAGTCCATCATCTATCTTATATCTCAGAAACCATATATCGAGCATGGTACTATCTAATCTCATACAGAACCCATCCGAGTCTCGCTTTAATTGAATTCTCTCGGAGAACTCTCTCAATCCAAATGACCCTGGTCAAGGATTATCATAAGGAAGAATATATAAGATATTTCTCTCATGATACTGAGAGTGGACGATCCTCTATTGATACTCAATTTTCTTCATAAAGTTGGCTACTGATCTCAATAATCGACTATACCATATCAGAAACTTCTGAACTTGTAAGTCCAATGTCAAAGAAAGGAATACTCAAATAAGACATCATTGATGTCTCAAGTCTAAGAACTAGACACATAATTGGGACAACTGAATCACTGTCTGACATTATATATTATTAATTATTAAATATTTCATAAGAGGATCAATCAGTAAAATTATTCTCCAATGAGCACCTGTGTTGCATCCTTAGTGTCCTCACACGAATGACTATGAGACTAGCTGCCTCCATAATATATATGAGTATACAATACAAGGTCGATCCTGTTATCTCGATGTCCTTCTTGAGTACCCTATGACCAAGATTCTTTGATTGGTTTATGGGGCATTTGTAACCAACAATCTATCACTTGACTTGAAGCCAATCACCTGCGTATTTGATCCCCATCATACCCTTATGGCATTCAAAGATAATTTGAGACAATGATTTCGTTAGTGGATTTACAATGCTATCTTCAAATGGAGCTCTTTCTATTGCTACATCTCTATGAGATATGATCTCTTTGATCAAGTGGAACCTCCTCATAATGTGCTTGGACTTCTGATAAGACCTAGGTTCCTTTGCTAAAGTAATCACCCTGTTGTTTTCACAATATATGAGAATCGGCTCCTCGTTGCTCGGTATGACTCCCAAATCTATAATGAACATTTTCATCCAGACTCCCTCCTTTGCTGTTTCGGCTATAACAATGTACTCTACCTTTGTGGTTGAGTCAATAGTAGTATCTTACTAAGAACTCTTCTAGCTTACTACTCCTCTATTCAGGGTGAATACATACCCTGAGTTTCACTTGCTATCATTGATGTTGAATTGAAAACTCAAGTTTATGTAGCCCTCAACCTAAAGGCTACCTCCTCTGTATATCAGTAAAAGATCTTTAGTCCTTCTCAAGTACTTAAGAATGTACTTTATTATCTTCTAGTGTTCCAAACTTGGATCCCTCTGATACATACTCGTGACACTTAGAGCAAGTGATATATCAGGCCTTGAATAAAGCATAGCATACATGATATACCTTATAGTAGAGACACAATATATCATATCCGTGTTTGTCCTTGCTTCAAGAGTCTTTGGGGATATACTCCTAGAAAGTGATATTCCATGTCTCATTAATATGAGACATCTTTTGAGATTTTTCTTGTCAAATCTTTTGACAATGAAGTCTATGTACCTAGACTGATATAGGCCAAATGTCCTCTTGGATCTATCTCTATATATCTGAATTTTTAAAATAAAGGATATTTCACCTAAGTTCTTCATGGAGAAGTTTTTAGATAGCCAAGCTTGAATTATGAAGAGAATTTCTACATTATTCCTAGTGATTATGATTCATCCACATATAACACCAAGAATGTGATAGCGATTCCACTTATCATCTGATACACATAAAGTATCTTCATTCTTAACAAAGTCATAAGATTTGATCATCTCATCAAATCTTATGTTCTAACTTTGGGAAGCTTGCTTCAGTTTGTAGATGGACCTGAGTAACCTGCTCACCTAATGGATTTTAGCATGGTTACAGGTGAGAAAATTTCATCACAGTTAACTTATTACCTTTGATGATACCCTTTATCTACAAACCTTATATTATAGGTCTCCACCTGTTCATCTACTCCGATCTTCCTCTTAAAAATCCATTTGCAACCAATGGGTATGATACTTTCATGTGGATCAACAAAGTTCTAAACCTTGTTAGAGGAATCAATCTTAGAATTCATGGCTTCTTGCCACTTCTCGGAGTCTATACTCATAGGAACCTCCTCATAGGTTTGAGGATCAAAATCTTGAGTATCCTCTTCACTAATATATCACATATATTTTTCAGGAGAATATGACACTTTGCCTAACAAGTTGAAACTTGTATGCTAGGTACCTAAATAGACTCAGTCTCTAAAATGGGACTTGAGTTAGGTTCTCTAACCTTGCTCAACTCTATCATGCTTTTGGTATTTCCACCAAGAATATGCTCCTTCTCAAGAAATACTACCCTCTTGACAATAAAGATCTTTTGATCCTAGGGATGATAGAAATAGTACTCATAAGTTTTCTTAGGGTCCACGAACTTGCATCATTCCATCCTTGATTCCAACTTGTCGGGATTATTTCTTCTAACATGGGTAAGGCAGCCATAAATCTTAACAACCTTAAGATTGAGCTTCTTCTCTTTCTATATCTCATATAGTCTAAACACTACTAGCCTAGATGAAACTCTATTCGGAAGGTAAGTTATGGTCTCTAGGACATATCCCTAGAATGAGATGGGTAGGCTAATAAAACTCATCATGGACCACATCATATCTAATAACATGTGATTCCTCCTTTTTGATACACCATTGAGTCGAGGTATATAAGGAGGTATCCATTAGGATAGAATCTCATGATTTTTAAGGAAATGGGTAAACTCTGTACTAAAGTACTTTCCTCCTCGATCCGATCGAAGAGTGACTTGTACTTTATTAAGTATGCATGTCCAAACCTAGAGAAATCGTTAGTGAAAGTAATGAAGTAGGAGTAACCACCTATGACCTGAGTTAAAATGGGACCAGATCACATATTTCATAATTTTTGAGCTCTAATAACTCAATGGCTCTCTCTCAGAAGGTAAGGTTCGCAAGTTAATATGAGAAAATGCTAATAATAATAATATAAGAGAAAGACTATGCAATGCGTCACACGTATCACCCGAGGTGAGGAGAGGCTCTCAAGTTCTTCGAAGGTATCGCTCGAGGTGACCTTTATGGATAAGGTCCTCAATTTGGTACTTCAATTCTCAACATTCTTTGGTGTCATGGCCGTAGTCTCGGTGGTATCTTTTATCTTGTTTTGTCCTTGAATTCAGTTAGGGTCCTCAAAAGTTTGGGCTCCTTTAAGAGCCTCTTTTCCTTGATTTGAAGGAAGATTTTTGTCTTGGATAAATTAAGAGGTAGTGACAATGGCCTTAGGAGCAGAGGCTGCAGCCTGTTGAATCTCTTTTTGGATAGTCCTGCGGCTGAACCTTGGGACTATTTTGTACGAGGCTTTTTGTTTGTCTCTTTCCACCTTACTACCACCAATGATAGTCATGAACTAATGAGATCTCTAGAACATCTCAGAGACTGTCATTGGGGGTCTTTCGACTAATGACCAAAAGAACCTCATAGGCTAAAGTCACGTTATGAATGCTTGTATAATCAATAAGGGGAGAGCATTAGTTACCCCTTAAATTTTCATAGTGAAGCGGGTGACAAAGAGAGAGAGAGAGAGAGAGAGAGAGAGACTCATCCTCCTTTTGTCTCAACCCAAGGAGTATTGTTCCAGATTATTTGGGTCGTATGATGATCAAGAAATGTAACTCAAATTCTCTAGCAAGTTAATAAAAAGGAGTAATTGAAAATGGTTATAGCTAGCTATACCACACCCGAGCTAGTCCTCAAAGGGTGGTAAGGAATGCTCGACATATTAGGACATCAGTTGTGTCATATAAGGCCATTTGGTCCCGGAAGGCAGAGACATGCTCTACTAGATTAACACTACCATCATAAACCTCCAATGTCAGGAGGTGAAAGTTGAGCGGGATGGGTCCATCTTAAATTTCTTAGGAAAAGGGGGATCTTATGGTCGTGCCATCCCAATGAACCTCCTTGGTTTTATATACTTCCCTTTGGTCCTCATCCAAGTGTCAGTTCATCCTTCGTAGTTGAGTCTATAATGAGTCATATACTAAGTTAGGTGACAGCGTATCTACTTTAGGAAAGGTAGGAATGATACTACTATTTACAATTGCCCTGCAAGCCAATTGCGTGAGTGATGACACGTGTGACATGCTTCACGATCTTTTGCTTATGAGTATTATTGACATATTATCATATTATAATATCTATTGCACATATATATATATATATATATATATATATATATATATATATATATATATATAGTGATATCCTTGGTTCTATGTAATGAGAATCGGATCATGATGAGATCATAATAATGAGATCGATTCACCTTTAAACACATATTTCAAATAATCTCGGTCATAGGTTACTCGAGAGGGATATCGAGATAATTGGACAGATCAGTGTACTATATACCCATTCATATGATGGAGGGGGCTGGTCTTATAGTCATTTATATGGAGACACTAAGGATACAATACATGTGCTAATTGGAAAATAAATTTACTAATTGATCTGCTTAGGGAATATTATTAATCATACATAATGTCAGACAATAATTTTATAGTCCTAATTGTGTATCTAGTTCTTAGATTTGACATACCAAAGATGTCTTGTATGAGTACTTTTTTCTTTGACACTGGACTTACAGATTTGAAAAGTTTCAGATCTGGTACAATCGGTTATCGGGATTGGTAGCCAATCTAATGAAGACAATTGAGTATCAACAAAGGATAATCCACTCTCGGTATCACGGTAATATCTCATGTGTGTTTGGTCAGACAAATCCCTAGCCAGGGTTATTCGGATTGAGAGAGAAGGTATTCTCCAGGAAAATCCAATTAGAGGAAGACTCAAACAGATTATGTATGTAGCCTGATAGTACTATGCCCAATATACAGTCTCTGGGATATTAGTTAGATGAGGGACTATAGATACACGATAATTATGGATAGATAGGTTCGATGGATTTGATCGCCCTATACCATTTGGGGACTATGGTGCAGTAGTCTAGTACGTCCATAGTCGATGAGTCGAGTGAATTATTATGGAGATAATAATTCACTATATCATAAGATGTTCTGATGGGATGACTCACGATCAGCTTAGTATCAGGCATAAAGGGTCACACATATATGACGGATGCTTCAACAAATAAATGATAAGATAAAGATCCAATTAGCCCCTGTTCTTATTAGATGAGACCCTGTACTGATGGGCTCCTTACATGAGGCCCAATTAGAGGCCAAATGAGTAACTGGATAAAGATCTAATACCTACTAAGGCAGGACCCCTAGGGTTTTTGGTGATTCTCTATAAATAGGAGGGGAGGCACACATAGATAATTGGCTGCATCTTTGGTCGCCCGCTCTTATTCTCCTCCCTCCCTCTGCGCAAGAGTTATGAGACCTGAGATTATGACTGGAGGAGATCGCTATAATGATCCATCATATATATACCGATAGAGAGGAGGATGCTTAACCTCCTTCATCTTCTCCATCCGGATTTGGAAAAACATAGATATATGATCTCTCTAGGTAAATAATCTCTCACACGATTTGGTTTTTTAATTTTTGTGACTTTCTCATGACCCAATCTTTTACACGATGATTTGATCTGTGTAGGAAACCTATTTTGTTTTGATCTTCTACTGTGCATGTGATCTCCTGTTTAGTTTTCCAATAGGTACATCGGGTGTTATGCCCCAATGTTAGTCATATATGTTGGTTACAAGTGCCCTGTAAGCCAATCACGTGAGTGATGACATGTTTGACATGCTGCATAGTCTTTTTTGCATATGATTATTATTGGTATTTTTTTCATCTTATGCTGCTTAGTGCATATATTATGATGTCCTCGGATCTGTGCAATGGGAATTGGATCACGATGAGAGCATGATAATAAGATCAATTTACCTTTAAATATAAATCCTAAATAATCCTAGTCATAGGTTACTCGAGAGGGATATCAAGATAACCAAACAAATTGGTGTATTGTATACCCGTCCATATAATGGAGGCGACTAGTCTCATAACTACTTGTGTAGGGATACTAAGGGTACAGTATAAGTGCTAACTAGAGAATGTATTCACTAATTGATCGATTTATGACATGATGGATGGTTAATGATACTTAATGTCAAATATTGATTTTATAATCGTAGTTGTATATTTGGTCCTTATACTTGAGACACCAATGATGCCTTATTTGAATATATCTTTCTTTAATACCATACTTATAAGTCTGGAAGTTTTAGATTTAGTATAATCAGTTATCGGGATTGGTAGGCAACATTGTGAAGGTAATTGAGTGTATTAAATGTCTCTGCTAGGTCTATCAAGTGCATGTCGACTATTCTACTTTTTACAATCATGTGGTCAACATACACTTTCATATTTCTTCTTATATATGGTTTGAACATTTTATTAATCATTCTTTAGTACGTGGCCCCTATATTTTTTGAACCAAAAGGTATGGCCTTATAACAATATATCCCGTGGTCGGTGATGAAGGAGATGCTGGTTACGGGTGTCCTGTAAGCCAATCATATGAGTGATGACACGTGTGACACACTATAGAGTCCTTTTACCTATTATTATTATTATTATTGGTATTGATCTCACTTTATTTTGTATGTTGCATATATTATAATGTCTATTAATCCATGCAGTAGGAATTGGATCATGATGAGATTATGATAATGAGACCAATTCACCTCTAAACATAAACCCTAAATAATCATAGTCATAAGTTACTCGAGAGGGACATCAAGATAATCAAATAAATCGATGTGCTATATACTCGTCCATATGATGAATGCAACTAATTGTGTGGGGACACTAGGGGTATAATGCAAGTGTTCCTTGGAGAATGAGTTTACTGATTGATCTATATAAAGAATGTTGGATAGTTGATGATACCTGACGTTAAATAGCGATTCCGTAACCTTAGTTGTATATCTGGTCCTTAGACTTGAGATACCAAGGATATCTTGTTCGAATATACCATTTTTTTGACGTCAGACTTATAAGTTTAGAAGTTTCAGATCTAATATAGTTAGTTATCGAGAATAGTAGTCAACCTTACGAAAGTAATTGAGTATCAGTAGAGGATAGTCCACTATCGATATCACAAGAGGAATATCTCGTGTGTTCTTGCTCAGGCAAATCCCTAGCTAAGTTCATTAGAATTGAGAGAGAATGAGTTCTCAAGGAGAATCCAATTAGAGCGATACTCAAAAGGACTCTGTATGAGGCCTAACAGTATAATGCTCAATATACGATCTCTGTGATATTAGATAGAAGAGGAACTATAGATATATGGTAACTGAAAATAGATAGGTCCAATAGATTAAATCCTCATGTATCATTTGGGGACTATGACATAGTGGCCTAGTACGTCCATAGTCGATGAGTTCATTGAATTGTTATGGGATAACGGTTCACTAAGTCAGAAAGAGTTCTAAGTCATAAGAAGTTCTGACAGGTGCAACTCAATGCCAGCTCGATGTTGAACCTAAAGAGTCACACACATATGACAAGTGTTGCGATGAGTAGAGGTTCATATATGAGATATCCATGGAGTCCCTATTTTATTGGATATCCAATAATCCCCTTACTATTGGATCCTATAGATGAGATCCAATAAGAGCTTATAAGAGATTATTGGTAGGAATCTATTAATCCAAGAGGCTCGGATAATTGGATAGAAATCCAATACCCAATATGTCAGGATCTATTAGGGTTAAATTGACAATGACCTCTATAAATAGGAAGGTGCCATAGGGATCATAGGTTAGACACTTTTAACTGTCTCCTTTTATTCTCCTCCCTCCCTTTCCTCCTCAGCCAACAACCCTGATAGAACCCCAAGGTTCTATCAGGGATAATTGATTGCTGTAGGGGGATCGATCCTATCGAACTCTATAAGGATTCGACACACCAATATTCAGCCACCAGGTTGAATAAATTTGTTGAAGTTTTTCTTGATGAAAGAAAAAAGTTTACATGCTTATTTATAGGGTTCATGAAGAGACCCCTTAAACCATGACTCCTAATAAGAGTCCTATTAGAAATAAAACTTTAACTCCAGCTCCTACTCCTAATCAAACTCCTCTTAGCCGAGTCATAGTCCAATTAGGACTTAGATCCAATCAACTCCTACTAGGATGACAATTCAGTTAAATCCTAATCCCACTAGGATTTAGGCTGATTTATTCAAATTGGCTCAAATCAACTCCTAGCCGACTTAATGTTAGGTCTAGGCTAGCTAATAGGGCCCAATCTACGAACTTGACTCAATAGACTAGGACCTAACCTATCTAGGGTCCTATCAGACCGGCCCTCTTTAAATCAACCTTATCCTTAAGGCTGAGCCTCCATGAACTCTGGGAACTTCAACTTTAATTCATTATAGGACTCTTAGGTAGCATCCTCAACAGGCAATTGGGCCCACTACACCAGCACTTCAGTTGAGGGGCGTCAACAATGCGTCATGATCCTATGATCTAGTATTGTAGCTGGCTGAACTTAGACCTCTCCATCAGTTGAGATGTTAGGTAGGTGGCTCTGGGTTGATTCATCCTCTCCAAGCCTCAATTTAAGGCATGACTCATAGAAGACTGGAATAATTTTGGAGTCTGCGAGTAGATCCAGTATGTAAGCCATGGCTCTAATGCGCTCCACAATTTTGTAGGATCCGAAGAAATAGTGAGACCACTTCCTTAAGGCTTGGGTCTTCATGGATTTTTGCTGGTAGGGTTGAAGGCAAAAGAAGACTCGATCTCCAATAGTAAACTTCCTTTTACTCATACGTTTGTTAATAATTTCAGAGTGTCATTGCATTCTTGCTTGGGCAGCCAAGAGGTTGTTCTTTAATGGTCTTTCCTTAAGATGATGGCCGCTCCTCAATAAAGTTTATGAGAATGTTGGTCCAAGCTAAGTCTGAAGTGGGTGGAGCTGTGATTTTCTCGGACTTGCTGTTGTCTCTCTTGTAAATTTCTATTTGCTATTATGTTCGTCCGGTGGCTATTTCATCCTTGCCTAGGCTACTGTGTGATCATTCTTCAAATGACTGCAAAACTTTCCCTTAAGATGTTAGTAGCCCCTCGGTAAGGTTGAAAGGTAGCAACGACAGCAACACAAGATAAGGAGATGAAAGGGTGACAACAGTACTGTTGGTTGTTGTGATCTGAGGTCGAAAGGTAGTAGCGATGACAGACAAGATAAGAAGATGATAGGGCTATGATGGTGCTATTGGCGGATGTAAATTGAGGTTGGAAGGTAGTAGTGACGACAACACAAGATGAGGAGAGGTTTGGGTCTTTATACATTATCGGATCTTTAATTTGTTGCCCTTGCAATTGGATTAGGAATCAACATGTGTCTTGTGCAACACCCTCTCCATGTGTTGCATCAAAATGGTCAAAAATTTGTCCCCGCGTTTTCCTCATAGGATCACTTATTTCCCATGGTTGAAAATTTTATAAGTAATTTGGGAAAATTTTAGGAAACACACATAGAGTAAACAACTACTTAATGCTGAGCATCACTTCGTAATCGTTCAATAACAAAAGGAAGAAGTCAGTGATGATCTCTTGGCCATGCATGACTAGTTTCACTCACGAATACTTGTAGCTATAATTAAGGGTTTTACCATCTTCGACGATCACATCAAACCTGCTGCAATCTTCAATCCAAAGGGTTAGTCGATAGCAACCTAGTTGTCTAAAAAATTATTGGTATTTTCGGTGTTGATAAGAATAGTAATCGACTAGTGCTTGAGGAATCTATCGATCCTCATGGTTTATAAGTTCGCGTAGCCGACTAGGGCATGTACTATGTTGACGATCGATTGTGATTCTTCCTCCTCAGACTCAAGATCTATATCCTCGGGTTCTAGATTCTCAATTGGTTAAATCATAAAAAGTCATTAATTCTGAGATGGATTTATGTCCTCTAACAAGATTTAAAACCCTGTTAATGCACCTGAAGGTATCATACCAATCAGCTACAAATGGATCTTCAAGAAGAAGATTGGATAAGATGAAAAATTAGAAACTGATAAGGCAAGGCTGGTGGCTAAGGGGTATCATCAAATGCAAGGAGTTGACTATGACAAAACATTCTCACTCGTAGTCATGCTAAAGTCTATCAAAATTCTTTGGGCCATTACAACATCCTTTGATTATGAAATTTGGCAGATGGATGTAAAAATCATATTCCTCAATGATAACCCTAAGGAGGATGCATATATGATATAGCACAAGGGATTCGTGTCCAAGGAGAGTCCAGATAAGGTGTGTGGGTTGCTTAGGTCCATCTATAGATTAAAGCAAGCTTCTCGAACTCGGAGCACAAAATTTGATGAGGCAATCCTATTTTATGACTTTGTTAAGAACGAAGATAAGCCTTGTGTGTATAGGAAGGTAAGTGAGAGCGTTATCACCTTTTTATTGCTATATGTGAATGACACCCTAATAATTAAGAATGATATAGGAATACTCTTCATACTTAAATCTTAGTTATCTAGACACTTCTCCATGAAGGACTTAGGAGAAACATCCTACATCTTGGGGATTTGGATATATAAAGATAGATCCAAGAGGATGTTTGGCTTATCGTAGTCTAAATACATAGACTCCATTGTCAAAAGTTTTGATATGAAAAATTTCAAGAGAGGTCTCATACGGATGTTTGACTTAGTGAATTATTATCCCATAACAATTTACTCAACTCATCGATTATGGATATATTAGACTACTACGCCATAGTCCCCAGACAGTATAGGAGGATCTAATCCATTGGACATATTTTTTCAAATTATTATACATCTATAGTCCCTCATCCATCTAATTCCTAGAGACGATATATTGAGCATAATACTATCATGCCTCATATAAAATTTATTTGAGTCTCACTCTAATCATATTCTCTCAAAGAACTCCTATCTCAATCTGAACAACTCTAGCTAGGGATTTGCTTGAGTGAGAACACATCATATATTCCTCTCATGATATTGAGAGTGGATGATCCTTTATTGACACTTAATTACCTTTGTAAGATTGGTTGCCAATTCTGATAACCAGTTGTACCATATCTGAAACTTCCAGATCTATAAGTTTGACGTTAAAGAAAAGAATACTCAAACAAGATATCCTTAGTGTCTCGGACCCGACACACAATTGAGACTATGAAATCACTGTTTGACATCAAGTATCATTAGCCATCCAATATTCCATAAGTGGATCAATTAGTAAACTCATTCTCCAATAAGCACCTATACTATATCCTTAGTATCTCCATATAAGTGGCTGTGAGACTAGCTACCACCATAATATGGACGAGAATACAGTACGCCGATCTATTCTGTTATCTCGATGTCCCTCTCAAGTAACCTATGATCGAGATTATTTAGGGTTTGTGTTTAAAGGCTAATTGGTCTCATTATCATGATCTCATCACAATTTGATTCTCATTGCATAGATCCAAGGACATCACGATATATATTCATAGTAGATAATATATAATATGAGAAATATCAATAATAATAATAATAATAATAATAATAATAATAATAATAATACATATAGACTGTGCAACATGTCACATGTGTCGTCATTCACGTGATTGGCTTGCAGGGCACCTATAACCAACAAAGTCACCAAAGACTCCTGAAGAAAGGGCATACATGGATATGATATCTTATGCCTCTATGATATGATCTATCGTGTATGTTATACTATGTACCAGGCCTAATATATTGTGTGCTCTAAGTGTCATGATAAACTATCAGGCTGATTCCGGTTTGGAACACTAGAAAGTAGTAAAGTGCATGCTTAAGTACTTGAAAAGGACTAAGGATCAGGTAGCCTCCAGGTTGAGAGCTACACAGACTCGAGTTTCTAATCCGATGTCAATGATAATAATTCTGACTCAAGTTATGTCTTCATCCTGAATGGAGGAGCAGTAAGCTAGAAGAGTTCCAAGTAAGATACTATTATTGACTCCATAGAGGTGGAGGACATTGTTATAACAGAAGCAACAAATGAGGGAGTCTAGATAAAGAAGTTCATTGTAGATTTAGGAGTCATACCAAGCAAAGAGGAGTCGATTCTCATATATTGCAATAACAATGGGGTGATTGCTCAAACAAAGGATCTTAGATATCATTAGAAGTTCAAGCATGTTTTGAGGATATTTCACTTAATTATAAATATTATGGCTCATAGAGATATAATGAAAAGAGTTTCATTCGAAGGTAACATTGCAGATCTGTTGATGAAGTCGTTGTCTCAGATTGTCTTTGAGTGTCACATGCTAGTTACAAGTGCCCTGCAAGCTAATCACATGGGTGATAGCACGTGTGACATGTTGCGCGCTCTTTTTTGCTTATGATCAGTATTGATATATTCTCATATTATATTATCTGTTGCATGTATATATATTATAATATTCTTGGTTCTATGCAATGAGAATCAGATCGTGATGAGATCATAATAATGAGACTGATTCTCCTTTAAACACATATCATACATAATCCCGGTCATAAGTTACTCGAGAGGGATATCAAGATAACTGGATAGACCAGTATACTATATATCATCCATATATTGGAGACAGCTAGTTTAATAACCACTTGTGTGAGGACACTAAGGATACAATACAAGTGCTCATTAGAGAATTAGTTTACTGATTGATCTACTTACGGAATGTTGGATGGCTAATGATATTTGATGTTAGATAACGATTCCGTATTCCTAGTTGTGTATCCGGTCTTTAGACTTGAGACACCGAGGGTCTTGTATGAGTACTCCTTTCTTTGATGTCAGACTTACAGTTTGGAAAGTTCCAAATCTGGTACAATTGGTTATTGCGATTGGTAGTCAACCTTATGAAGGTAATTGAGTATCAATAAAGGATTATTTACACTCAGTATCATGAGAGAAATATCTCGTGTATGCTCGCTCAGACAAATCCTTGGCCAGAGTTATTTGGATTGAGAAAGAAGGAATTCTCTCAGAGAATCCGATTAGAGTGAGACTTGGATAGATTCCGTATGTGGTCTAATAGTATCATATCTAATATACGACCCTTAGGATATTAGATAGATAAAGGATTATAGCTACATGGTAACTAAGGACAGACAAATCAAATGAATAAGGTCCCCTGTACTATTTGGGGATTGTGGTGGAGTGGCTTCAGCGAAAAGAGGATTGGATAGAGATCCAATTAGCTAATATTCTCATTAAATGAGATATGATAGTATTGTGCTCCTTGCATGAGGCCCAATTAGAGGCCAAAGGAATTTATTGGATAGATATCCAATAATCTAAGTTGATTGGGTAATTGGATGGAGATTCAATACCCACTAAGGCAAGATCCCTTAGGGTTTTTATGAGTGACTCTATATAAATAGGAGGGGATGGTATACATAGGTGATTGGCTACACCTTTGGCCACCCCTCTCTATTAACCTCCTCTTCCTCTCATTCTTAGCCGATCATCCCCTCTCTGGTGTGAGAGGGCAGCGAAGAAGATAGAGGATCTTCTTCTACATTCGTTACAGGAAGCAGCACAAGAGTTACGATGCTTGGGGCTGCGATTTGAGGAGTATTGCTACAGCAATCTATCGTGTAGATACCACTAGAGAGGATGACGCTTTACCTCCTTTATCCTCTCCATCTAGATCTAAAAATATGGATATATGATCTTCTTATGTAAATAATCTCATACATGATGTAGTTTTAGTTTTGTCATTTTTCACAGTCCAATCTTTGCAAGACGATTTTGATCTATCTAGGAAACCAATTTTGTTTTGATCTTCCACTGCACATATGATGCTCCTGCTTGGTTTCTCAGCATCATAGGAGTCTGATAGGGATTAGACATGTATATGATTGGCTTTAGATCAAGTTAGGATATTGTTAGTTACAGGTGCCCTGCAAGCCAATCATTGAGTGATGGTATGTGTGACACGCTGTACAATCTTTTAGCATACTCTTATTACTAATATTTTTTCTACTTTATATTTCTTATAACATATATTATGATGTCCTTGAATCTATTCAATAAGAATTAGATCATGATAATGAGATCAATTCACTATTAAACATAGATCCTAAATAATACCGGTCATAAGTTACTCAAGATGGACATCGAAATAACAAAAAAAATCGATGTATTATATATCCATCTATATGATGGAGGCAACTAGTTTCATAGCTGCTCACGTGGGGACACTAAGGTACAATACAAGTGCTCATTAGAGAATAAGTTTACTGATTGATCCGCTTACAAAATGCTAGATAGTTAATGATACCTATCATTAGACAATGATTCCGTAGTCCCAATTGTGTGTCTTGTCCTTAGACTTGAGACACCAATGATACCTTATTTGAGTACTTTTTTCTTTGACATCAAACTTATAGATTTGGAAGATTCAGATCTAGTATAGTCGGTTATCATAATCGGTAGATAATCTTATAAAGGTAATTAAGTGTCAATAGAGGATCGTTCACTCTCGGTATCATGAGAGGAATATCCTGTGTGTTCTTGCTCAAGTAAATCCTTAGCTAAGGTCATTCAGATTGAGAGAGAATGAGTTCTCTAGGAGAATTCAATTAAAATAAGACTTGGAAGGATTTTATGAGAGGTCTGATAGTACTATGCCTAATATACAATCTCTAAGATTAAATGAATGAGATACTATAGATACACGATAACTAAGGATAGATAAGTCCAATAGATTAGATGCTCTTATACCATCTAGAGTTTATAACGTAGTGGCCTAGTCTGAGATAATAATTCACGAAATCAAAAAAAGTTCTGAGTCAAAATAAGTTTTAATAAGTACAACTCACGGCCAGCTCGGTATTGGGCCTCGAGAGTCACACATATATAGTAGGTGTTGCGATGAGCAAAAGTTCAGATTTGAGATATCTACGGAGCTCCTATTGTATCAGATATCCAATAAGCCCTTTTTGGATTCTATGAATGAGATCTAATAAGAGCTAATATGAGATTATTGGATAGGAATCCACTAATCCAAGAGGCTTGGGTAATTGGATGGAGATCCAATACCCAATATGGTAGGATCTATTAGGATTAAGTTAACAGGAACCTTAATAAATAAGAAGGGAACATAGGGCTTATAAGCTAGGGACTTTTAACTGCCTTCTCATATTCTCCTCCCTCCCTCTTATCCTCAGCCAACAACCTCTGTTTGGGGTGTGTGGACAGCAAGAAGGGTCAGCCCCTTCTTGGAGAAAGTGTAGCCTTTTTGGTGCACATGGAGCAGAAGATCACATTGCAATTTGAGGAGCGTCGTCATGTCATCTACCATGTGGATCACCACTAGAGAGGAGGATGTTTGACCTCCTTCATCTATGCCTACATATTTGATTTTTCAATGATATACGATTTTCCTAGGTAAAATATCTAATATACAATGTGTAGTATTTTTGGGTCTTACGATTTTTCGTACATCAATTATCACACGATGATTTTATAAACCTACGAAATTAATTTTATTTTTATTTTCTTGTGCATGTGATACTCCTATAAGGTTTCCCAATACTAGGTCCCTAGTCATTCCTCGGTCAGAGGGTTAGAGTCAGGAACCAAAGGTGGTGGGCCAATTTGTCATGAACGGTCATCGCCTAACCGCAACATCTTCACTCAGTGAACCGTTCATCATTTTTTCTTGTTTGTACAGATGTCTGGTAGCTTGTTTTGCCTTGAGTTTATGCGTTCTTACCTAAGAAATATGAGCGAAAGTAGTATAGAAGGCTACAGAATGATCACTCATTGTGCGGAACCAAAACAGCCAAAAACAGCCTTATTTTTTGATCTTTTTCATGTACTACGGTGACCACTCTGAATGGTACAAAATGTTAGCCATTTTAGCACCTTGGAACCCCTCGGGTGACACCAGGCTGGATGGGGTTTCGGGTATATGTCGGACATAGGCTTTCATCAATAATTAAACTTGTCTTACATCCAATACCTTGGGAACCATCGTTTGTGAACTTGCGATCGTTCTTACAACCCTCTAAAGTCCTATTTTGCTCTCTTTCTCTCTTTTCTCTGCTGCACTCAAGGTGTTCGATGAATTGCTTGTATAGCTTCTCACTTTGCAAGACATCGGGACTTGTCCGTCATTCGTTTCTAAGCTAATCAACTTCTTCTTTGCAGGTCCTACGGGACCCGCTCGAGGTTGCAAATAGGCTGACCCTTGGTGGACAGATAACGCTTTGGGCATTTCATGACTTAGGCAATCCCAACTAAGTCCGAAACTATGGGTAAGGTTGCTTCATGACATAGGCAATTTCAGCTAAGTCTTCGAAAGTGCCGCTAGGGTGTCACACGGCTTAGACAAATTCAACTAAGTTCATGATACTGTAGTATCAAAGCAGGCAAGCAATTCAAATGAATAGTGAAGAAGATTCGAAATCTCACCACGATGAAACATCATGGTGAATCGAGCAAGATGGGGCAAGCTGGACCCTTGCTCCAAGCAGTCGCAGGTGGCCTGTAAGTGCAAACTCACTCGTAAACTATTGGAGCCACTCATGAGGAGCGTGATAGTGACAAGATGAGCGTAAAGTTGGGTATTCTCCATGAGTAGAGGAGGCGCCATCTAGAGTGCATAAAGAGAGACTTACAATGGCGGAAACCCATCTTGATGTTCTTAAAGTGAGCTTGGAGGAACTCTACCAAGGCCAACGAAGACTACTTGGGATAGAGAGCTCGTAAGAAGAAGTTGAATCTTGGATTGATAGAGTTGAGTCTCTAGTCGACCAACTGATGGAGGATACTAAAGACTCCATACAATATTTGCATGAAGTTGTGGCAGAACTCATGGCCAAAGTAACGTTGCTCACAAAGACTCTTAATGTTGGAGAGAACAATACCTGCACGGTGTTGCTACCAAGCTTCAGGGCACCCGAGTCACATTGCTATGGGGATACCAGGGATGCTAATTAGCTTAAAAATTTTTCATTCGATATGGAACAATATTTTCATTCTACAAGGCCTGAAACTGAAGAAATTAAAGTTATTATAGCAATAATGTATTTGAATGGGGATGCGAAACTTTGGTGGTGAACCCGTTGGAAAGAGATACATCAAGGCCGATGTTGAGTGGATACATGGGGAGACTTGAAGTGAGAGTTGAGAACTCAGTTCTTACCCGAGAATACAGAGTTTGTCCCAAAAAGGAAACTGAGACAACTCTGCCAGAGCATATCCATTCGAGACTATGTGAAGCAATTTTTGGCACTGATATTGGATATGCAGGATATGTCCAAGAAAGATAAGCTATTCAACTTCCTTGATAATTTGAAGTCATAGGCACAATAAGAATTGCATCGGAGGAATGTCACTGATATGACCAGGGCAATTACAGCCACAGAAAGGCTAATTGATTTCATTTCTTTGGAGGACTTGGGAAAGAAGAAACAATCCTCGGAAAATTGCCCAATAAAACACTCTCATGCAAAGGAGTTTAGGGGCGAACAGAAGAAGAAGAACTTCCACAAGAGACCAAGCTCGAAAGGCAAAGCCCCGAAATCTGACGGATGCTTCTTGTGTAGAGGACCACACATGGTGAGGGAGTGCCTATAAAAGCAGGCACTCAATGCTTTAACTGCATCGATATAGCCTTGTAAGTTAGACAATGACAAAGCTGTTGCCCCTAGTTCGAGTAGTTCTGAATCCAACAACGACAATGAGGAGTCGTAAGGATCTCGAATGGGAGCAATGCATCTATTAAATGCATTACGGGGTCAAGTGGGGGAGAACACAAAGGCAAAGCCATTAAAGATAGTGAGCAGCGAGCTGATGTATGTGGACATCAAGTTAAATGGCTGAACAACTTGGGCAATGGTGGACACGGGCGCGACTCATAATTTTATTGCCAATCGAGAAGCTAAGCGATTGGGACTGATCTTGGAGAAGAGCCCAAGTCATATGAAGGCTGTGAACTTGAAGGCCAAGCAGATCTCTGGACGAGCAAAGGGAGTCCCCATCAAGATCGAAACATGGAGCAGGAGCACAAACTTGATGGTAGTGCCATTGGATGATTTCCAAGTGATTCTCAGAATGGAGTTCATGCACGCGGTGAAGTTGGTACCAATGCTATTCTTGAACTTCCTATGTCTAATAGGAGGCGATGATCCCTATGTGATTCTAGTTTCTTGAGGAGGAACCAAGGACCCATAACAAATCTTGGCTTTACAATTGAAGAAAGGGGTACGAAAGGGTGAACCAACCTTTGTAGTTATTATAAAGCTAGAGACACTTGACGAGGAGGCCATTCAAGAACCTATTGTTGTGTCAAACATTCTGAAGGAGTTCATAGATGTCATGCCACCTGAGTTACCGAAGACTCTACCACCATGCAGAGGTGTGGATCATAATATTTAGTTGGAGCTAGGAGTTAAGCCTCCAGCGAGACCATCATACCATATGACCCCTCCAGAGTTGACAGAACTGAGGAAGCAGTTAGATGAACTGCTAAGCGGTAGTCTCATCCGCAATTCAAAAGCACATTTCGGAGCTCCAGTCCTCTTCCAAAAGAAGCAATATGGGAGCCTCTGATTATACATTGATTATCGAGTCATCAACAAGGTGATAGTGAAGAACAAATATCTCATCCCGCTCATCGTGGACTTATTCAATCAATTAGGCAAGACAAAGTACTTCTCCAAACTCGACCTTCGGTCGGGGTATTGGTAGGTACGCATTGCAGAATGTGATGAGACGAAAACTATCTGTGTGATAATGTATGGAGCATTTGAGTTCTTAGTAATGGCTTTCGGCTTAGCTAATGCTCCGGCCATATTTTGCACTCTAATGAACCAACTGTTCAAAGAGTATCTAGATAAGTTTGTGGTCATCTACTTAGATGATATCATCATCTATAGCTAAACACTTAAGGAGCATGTTAAACACCTCCAAACAATTTTAAAAGTTCTTAGGGAGAATACCTTATTCATGAAGAGGGAAAAGTGCTACTTCACCCAAACGAAAATTTTATTCTTGGGGCATCGAATCGGTAATGGTTCCATCCGAATAGATAAGTCTAAGGTGCTAGCTGTGGTGGACTGGTGAACACGAAAGAAGGTGCCAGAGTTGAGGACCTTCCTTAGGTTCGTCAACTATTATCAACACTTCATAACTGGATATTCGAAGCGTACAGCTCCGTTGACGGAGTTGCCAAAGAAGGAGCAGTCTTGGAGATAGTCGGACAAATATAAGGCCGCATTTCAAGACTTAAAGACTGTTGCGTTGGAGGAACTATACTCAGATTATCAAACCATGGGAAGTCTTTTGAACAGATGCTACTAACTTTGTTATTATGGGAGTTCTTATGTAAGAGGGTCATCCAGTAACCTAAGAGAGTCGCAAGCTTAACGAGACCGAGCAACGATATCTTGTGCATGAGAAGGAGATGACAGTAGTGGTCCACTGTTTACGAGTATGGCGACACTACCTTCTTGGAGCACCATTCGTGCTAAGGACAGACAATATTATATTGAGTTACTTCCAAGCTTAAAAGAAACTCTCCCCAAAGCAAGCACGATGGCAGGACTTCTTAGTTGAGTTCGACATGGTAATGGAGCATAAGCATGAAAAAGCAAACGTCATGACTGATACATTGAGCTGGAAAGTGGAACTAGTGAATGCTGTATAGTTGGAGGGTGGAGGCCAAGCAAGTCAATTGCACTCCAACTTCCTTTCCAAGGTCAGGGATGGACTGTACCGTGATCCTCAAGCAGTAACTCTAATACAACTCATCAAAGAAGACAAGACATGATGATTTTAGGTCCAAGAGAGACTCATCTACACCAAAAGGAATAGAATTTATGTTCCGTGAGTGGATAAATTAAGGTGTGAACTCCTGAAAGAGTGTCACGATTCCCTTTGGGTTGGATATCTGGGTATTCATCGAATAATGGCTCTCGTGGAGAGGGTCTTTTATTGGCCAAAGATGGGGACAGATGTGGAGGAATATGTTTTAACATGCCTTACTTGTCAACAGGACAAGGTAGAGCAGCAAAAGCCAGTGAGACTTTTGGAGCCGCTGCCTATACCAGAAAGGTCATGAGAGAGTATTTCCTTGGACTTCATATCAAGCTTGCTTGCAGTAGGGGGACTTGGATCGATACTCGTGGTTATCGATCGATTTTTGAAGTATGCAACGTTCATTGTTGCACCCCTACATTGTTCAGTAGAGGAGGCAGCCAAGTTGATGATAAAGAATGTGGTGAAGTATTGGGGAGTCTCATACAACATCATTAACGATCGAAATTTTTGGTTCTTGGGACGATTCTGGACCAAGCTATTCAAGATGTTGGGATCCAAGTTATACTTCTCTATAAGCCTCCACCCTTAAACGGATGGCCAAACAAAAAGAATCAATTCACTCTTAGAGCAATATCTCTGGCACTATGTGAGTGCCAACCAACGAGATTGGGTGAAGCTGTTAGACATAGCCTAATTCTCCTACAACTTGTAGTGGAGCTCTGCATCCAACAAGAGCCCCTTCGAGATTATTATAGGATAACAACCACTGACTCCTCACACCTTGGTTATTAGTTATACAAGGAGTAGCCCATTAGCATATCACTTCGTAAAGGAATGACATCACAATGCAGATATTACACGGACTTACTTGGAGAAGATGACCGAAAAGATGAAGAAGTAGGCAGACTTGGGAAGGCGACCAGGAGTTTAAAGTTGGTGACTTGGTGTTGGTGAAGCTCCAACCAACATCACTCCAGTTCTTCAGGCACAAAGTGCACATCGTAAGATAAAGCTACCCAATAGAGCAGAGCAAATCGAGTACTTAGAGAAGTGGAAAAAAATTTCCTCAAACAAAAGCCAGTTGGGAGCCCTACAATATGAAGAAGCCCGTGTCAAAGCCTACCAACAAACATCGACGAGGGCATCGATAGTTGAAGTGGGGGAGAATGTCACAAACGGTCATCGCTCAACCGTAACATCTTCACTCAACAAACCATTTATCACTTTTTCTTGTTTGTATAGATGTTTAGCAGCTTGTTTTGCCTTGAGTTTATATGTTTTTACCTAAGAAATGTAAGCGAAAGTAGTGTAGAAGGTTATATAATGATCGCTCACTATGCGGAACCAAAAGAGCCCAAAACAACCTCATTTTTTGGTCTTTTTCGTGTGCTACGAAGACCACTCTGAGCGGTGCAAAATATCAGCTATTTCAGCACCTTGGAACCCCCCGGTGGCATCGGACTGGATGGGATTTCGGGTATATGTCGGGCATAGGCTTTCGTCCGATACCCTAGGAACCATCATTTGTGGACTTGCAATCATTCTTACAACCCTCTAAAGTCCTGTTTTGCTCTCTTTCTCTCTTTTCTTTACTGCACTCAAGGTGTTCGATGAATTGTTTGTATACCTTCCCACTTTGTGAGACATTAAGACTTATCCATCGCTCGTTTCTAAGCTAATCAACTTCTTCTTTGCAGGTCTTATGAGACCCGCATGAGGTTGCAAGTGGGCTGACCCTTTGCGAACAGATAATGCTTTAGGCATTTCATGACTTAGGTAATCCCAGCTAAATCTGGAACAGTGGACAAGGTTCCTTCATGACTTAGGCAATTTCAGCTAAACCTTCGAGAGTGCCACTATGGTACCGCACGGCTTAGGCAAATTCAACTAAGTCCGTGATAAATTGGCAAAGTGTCATACCTAGGAAGGGTGAAGATCATTTGAGATATAGGCAACGATGATGGGGGAGGGTTGTTTCTAAACGAGCCGAGGTATATGGGGTGTGATGTTCTACATTATTCCTACCAATGCTTATACTGGATTGTATTGCCTTTTCACCATCGTAGTGAATCCTGGATCACTTGCTCTAATATATAGGTTAGATAATAAAACCTATTAATTGATTTTGTCATCAAAATCTAATATTCAACAATCTTCTCTCCCCTTTTTGATGATGACAACCAATTAATGACGAAGTTAACCTTAACTCTCTCATGTATATACTATAGGATAAATAGAACAAACTTGAATTAAAAGAACCCAACACTTTTAAATTCAAGCATTTTGATAAAATTTAATTTATTTTAATGACAAAATTTTCAAAGCATATAAATCAAAAGTTTCATGACATACAACTTTCATCTCAAAAATTTACATTTATCATTCATTCATCATCAATTTCAATCATTTCAAAGATCTCAAAATATCTCTCCCTCTTATGTCATCAATTATGTCATTTATCTCTATTTATCATAAAAAAAGAGAAATACCCACTTTATATTTTTAACATTGTTAACCATTACTCGCATAAAAATATTGCTTTCTCCCACTTTGTAAATAAAATAGAAGAAGAAGAGAGGGGGTGATGTCCAAGATCAAAAATTTAGTATAAAAAAATTAAATATGGAGTAGGGAAGATACATTCGAAATGAACTTCGAATCTCATCACAAAACGAACTTCGAATCTCATTCTTAGAAATGTTAATTTCAAAGAGAATTATTTCGAAAGAGCTCTCAAAATACTGAGAAATCCAAGAAGAATTAAGAGCTACTCATGCATTTAAATTCATCTTATATAAATTTTAAGCAAAAATAACAAATCAAGAAATTAAAAAAAAAAGTAAATCATGCATTTGGATGGTTTAAAATTCTTAACTCTCTTCTAGTAGAGTCAAATTGCTATTTATTTAATGGCCTTGTGAAAATATCAGCTAATTGATGCTTTGTATAAATAAATTCTAAAGATATATTATGGTTATTCACATGATCTCTAATAAGACAATGTCTAATATTATACTATCATAAAGTGTTGTGTGCACAAAATCATCAAAAATTGCATCTTAATATTAAAAAGTACATATCATTAATGAATACATCATAAGAGTGTAAGAAGTACAACACATTAAGCACCATCGACTTCTTTCTCACAGTTCTAAACATATAAACTATTTGGGTGGTGGTAATCCAAGGTGCATAAATAGAATATTAGGATGTTGATATATTTGCTACATCTCGATTAATATTTGGTCTTGACATAGTTCAATTTGATCCAATCGGATAACTATAGAATCCTCATATGATGAGGGTGATGGCTGCATTGTGGGTGCTACTTCAAAGGGACTAGTATGAGGCATAGACTTCCCTTATATATAGGTGTCTCAGGTTCTGACTCAGGTAGAGGAGGATCAGTTCTCCTAGGTAATCTAGTCCATATACCATTTCTTACAATACATCTTAATCTTCTTAATAGATTTCTATCAATGATTTTGTATCTATCTAGCTTCATTATTTCTTTATTTAGTGGAATAACTATATTATGTGCATATATTAATCTAGTTATTAAGCCACCATAGGGAAGCATCATATCCTTAGTTGAAATCTCACTCGTGTTTTGCCTCAACAGATATCCAAAATAATAATCATGTCCTGTCAGTACCTAGTTCCATTTGTCTAACTTCATCATGATGAAATTATTTAGGGAGTAGAATAATAATCACTATGTGATGAAATAGTTTTGTGTTGAAGGGTAGCATGTGCTCACAGCTTTTAGGAATAATAGACACATTTGGTTTCTAAATATGGTACTTAAGGCTTCAGAGTAAGTAATCCCTATTGATTCAATGTCTCATTGTCCTCTAAAGTAGCAACCTCTTCTTTTTTTCAGGGATTCCTATGAGATTGCAAATTAAACTATCCGTAATAGCTATATGATGACCCCAGAGATATATAAATACCTATCTTGATCATCTACATGTAAGTTATTATAAAATAATCTAACAAGTCTAGGATAAATGTGTTCACTCATTTAAAGGATAGGAAGGGCATTTAAGTTAGCAAACCATTGAATTGGTTTCAAATCTCTTAAATCTTCTAGATCTACATATTTACCTTTATGAATATTTCTAAATTCAAGGGTTAAGAATTTTATGTCATGTTCATGGGTATCAAAGAGTATATGGTCAAAGGTTTCATCTAATCTCCTCTTTCCTTTATCCCTTGAGGATCTTCTAAGGGTCATTCGAACTGCATGTATTGCAAACAAAAAGTAAGATCAAAGAATAGATTGAGAGTAAGGTTTAAGAGTTACCTTTGTTGTGATCTCCTAGGGATATCCTTAGATTTTAAGAGTAAAAGGGTTTCTCTTGGGTTTCTATAGGAGAGGCAAGGGGAAAGAGAGATCAAGAGAATTTTGGAAAAGTGTGGAAGGACTTTGGGGCGGTTCTACCACCGATCCAAAATATAACTTATATAGGCAAGGTTTCGAGTGATGGTACTGTCAATTGAGCAGTGCTACAACCTGTGAACAGTGTGTTTTGGCGATGCCATCGCCAGTCCGACAGTGCTACCATTGGTGTACTATTTTCCACTTTTTTTATGTATATTATTTCAAGCCTCATTCGACATACATCCTTCAACAATAAATAACTCATTTCAACATACAATTATCATAGCATTTAAATCAATGTAATATCAAAGTCAATAATTTTAAAACTAATATTCAATCATCATCAAAATCTCTTTTTTTTTTGTGAATTGTAACATAAGTAATTTTCTATTAAACATGGTTTTTTTATTTTTTATTTTTGCATTTGCATGGTTTAGCTATGCAAAGACCATACACTATCAAAAAGCAATGAAGATTAATTTTATAACTATGAATCATTATGAGATTTCTTGTTAATAAAATTAATTCTAATTATTATTATTATTATTATTATTATTATTATTATTATTATTATTATTTTGGCTAGTAAGCTTTAAAAATATGCTAGATCTCAAGTCATGTGTCTTGAGTATTTACTTTTAAAATATCATTTTATGCTTCTAGCTTTATTTAGAGTTAATCCTATAATAAAGATGATTTTGATTTAGTTACTTATTTGACTTTAGGTCACTTATGAAAAGCGCTACCTAATTTAACTAAGGCATTGTGTTATTTATGATTCCTTTAAGAATCCAAATTAATTTATGTGGACTATACTTTCTAAATAAATATTTAAAGGTAAAATATCCTAGTCTATCATAAAAATTATATTTAATTTTTAATGAATAGATTAATATAGATCCTCTAACAAAGATAGTTGACTTTTGACGAGTTTCACCCACAAAATCAATACCTTCCTTATAAACATGATCCTTATTAGGAAGGATCATATTTAAGGATTTGTTATATATCTTAAAGTTTTTTAAGGTTTATTTTAATATAGTATTTTGCTTTTCAAATTTATTTAACATTTTATATTTCGAGCAAAAAGTACATGGTGTTGATGCATCATTAAAAGTTTCAAGTTTACAAGAAGTAATGCATGATCCTTTTTTAGTAATTTATAAGTTATGTTAAGCTTTTTATACTCAATAAATAATTCATGAAAGACATTTAATAACTCATCAAAATTAAAAGAAGCTTCATGTGAGTTACTTACCTCATCATTAATGACCATAAGTGAGAGATTCTCCACTTCTTCTTGATTATACTCTTCATCTTCGAAGTGCCTCGGCTTCTTGCATTCATAGCAAGAAGTTGTGTCTATTTTAAGTTCATTTTTATGTTTTTTGTTTATTAATTTATTTGATTCTTTTGTCATAAGTTTAAATTCATCGTTCTCATCACTCGAGAAGTTATCTGTTATTCTCAGTTTGATTTCCTTTCTTTTCTTTCGAAGGTGTTATTCCTGTATTCTCAGTTAAGTATCCTTCTTGTTTTTTGGAATATATTCTTGGGTTCTCAGTGTTAAATCCTTCTTGTTCTTTGGAATGTGTTTTTCTTGTTCATTTTTATAAGTCATTTCAATCATTGATTCATTTAATTTAATTATACTTTCATATGTGATTTCTAATATTTGTCATATATCAAAAGATGAATCACATTTAGAAACTCGATCAAACTCGCTTTTATCTAAAGCATTAATAGCTTTGGCATTTAAGGAAAACATATGTCTTTCATGATCATTCCAATCATTTACAGGATTAGATGACTTCTGAAATATATTTTCGACGATGTTCCATAAATCAAAATCTAACGAAATTAAAAAAATCCTCATTCTCATTTTTCAAAATGTGTAATCCATCCCAATAAACATTGTAAGATGTGTGATGCATTGATCCTTGTTAATGCTGAAAGAAGTCATTAACTCACTTGAGTGTTAATCCAATTGAGTATAACCGGCTCTGATACCAATTTTTAGTATCAAGTTGGCACTAAGAGGGGGGCTAAATTAGTGCAAGTGTTGAAATCTTGATTTAAAAAATTTTGTTTGAAGTAAAACTGAAATCAAAAGCTTTTTTTGGAAGTAGTTAAAAGCAAATAAGTTGGAGAGCGATTTGTAAAGATAAAACAAAAAGAGGATGCTCGTGCCTTTCCTTAAGCTAATTAAGAATAATTAATTCAAATGCAATATAAGAGGTAACAGTAGAGATGATCACAGATTTTATAGTGGTTCGGTCAAAACTTGACCTAAGCCCAATTTTTTAAGTCCTCCTTCGTCGAGGCCCACCAAAGTCCACTAAAGATCTTCTCCATGGGTGAAGATAAAACCTCTTACACTTCTCTCCTTTTCACAAGTTTAGGAGAGGAACCTTTATAAATTTTTCTCTCTTCCCTTAGACTCACTTTATACTTTTAAAGCACTCAAGGGAAGAACTTGATTTTACACAATTTATGACCAACTTTGCTTTTCACTTTCTTACTCCTCTAAAGCAAGAAAACTTGGGATATTTATAGACCCCAATTGACTTCAAATTGGAACCAAAATTTAGAGCTTTCTGTAAAATTAGGGTACAGGTGGTACTACCACTAGCACTGATGGTACTATCGCTGAAAGTACCCTGGAAACAAGGGCAGCGACAATACTATCATCGCTTGGGCAGTACCACCATCACTCACTAGCAATACTATTATTGAAGATCATGTAAAAGGTACTTTTAATACTTTTTGTATATCTGACTTGTATCTCCTGTTGATCCCTTTTCAGGTCAACGAAATAAGCTCAAATCCAACCCAAAGTGGACTTGGTTGCCTCATATTGAGTTAATTTTGATTTCTTCCTAATCTAACTCAAGTAGGACTCAAAACAATCGATGCTAACTATGACACACTAAGACATACAAATACAATCACCTTTGTTATTTAACATATCAATTGATTCTTTGAACTCCCGACGAAATTCCTAACACCCTCCAACGAACTCCTAACAAGTCTCTCGATCATTTTCTAGTGAACTCCTAGTGCACTCCTAGCAAGCTCCTGATCACCTTCGGCGAGCTCTCGATGAACTCCCAGCAAGCTCTGGATTACCTTCGGTGAGCTCCTGGTGAACTCCCAACAAGCCCCTGATCACCTTCGGCGAGCTTCTAGTGATTTCTCGATGAGTTCCCACTGCATCGTCTGAACCCTTGCTTGATGTCCTAACTTGACTCCGGCCTAATATTAGATTGTATTGCCTTTTCACTATCGTTGTTAATCTTGCATCACTTTTTCTAACACACATGTTAGATAATAAAGCCCATCAATTGATTTCATCATCAAAATTCAAGATTCAATAGTTCTTGCAACATCGGCCTTCCTTCTAAAGCCAAAATATTATAATTCTTTATGTCGTGGCTTGGGAAAGAGCATGGCTTAATTTGAGGCCAATTATGCAAAGGCATCCACGTGGTTGTTTGGAATAAAAGATTCACGTAGAATTGGCGTAGGATCACGATCGACGTCTCTGGAAGTCTTTTTCTAGAGGATTCACAAGGGATTTCTAGTCTTGATCCCCTGGACCATAGGTCTATGTCGGGGGCTTGCCGGTTCGACTCTCCCGATGCTGAAGTCAGTCAAAGAAAATGTGAAGAATATTAGCAGTATAAGTATGTAAATGGGAGAGTAGAGAGTAGAGAGTAGTGAGATTACCTAGCACTTGCCTGAGGTATGCTTTTTATATCTCTCACCAAGAGTGTCTATATGATGTTAGCATCTATTGCTATTTTAGGTGAGTGGTTCGTCTGTTCTCGGGTGCCTGTTCCAATCCCATGTTCTATGGGGTTGTATCCTCTCTTTCAAGTGTTGCTTTATGAGATCTAAAACGTCATTATCCGTTGCTTCGGATCTGAGCGACGTCACCTTTGAGTCAAGTTATATCGCTTTAGGACGCATTTGTTCCTAAACTGATCTATGTTGTTTCATGCTACTTTGAGATGCGTGCGTTACCTGGTTGAGGTGGCACCATATGTGATCTGAGATGACAGTTAATTGAATGATATCAAAATATTATCTATCATTACTGATACTTATCAATGGCCTTCAATGCATGATCATCAAGCATATGCACTCTTGTCTTAATAGATATGGATTGTACTTTGTCGATCGATTTTGAAGCAAGCAAAGTTCTTTTAGGTTTTCGAGTTCTTTTAGGTTTGTCTATGTCACGATCTTCTAACTTTAGCATCATCATTATGGGATTACTCAGGTCTTTGTATCTCGATTCATTTATCATTTGCATAGCTATGAGTATTTACTTATCTTTTTGAAATCCTTTCGAAAATACCATGCATGGAGAGTCCCTACGCATCAATAATAAAGAATTTAAGAAAACATTAGTATTACCTTCTCTCTTCTCGATAATCTCTCATCGTTGCTTGTTTTAGATGTACTCGATCTTGAATAGTAAGCATTCTCCTTTGGTTGATGCTATGGTTTCTCTCGAACTTTGCTTCATAACATATTAAAAAAACACAAATCTTAGTGATGAGTCAATGTCACGACTAGATGACGATCTAATCGGGATAGAATATTTTACTTTAGCTTTACTTCTTTTTTGTTTTTCTCTTGTTGGAAAGAAGGGCTTTCAGAGCTTGCTTTCAATATGACGATTCCATCATGGATATGATCAATGCACAAAAAAATATTTATTAATATTTATGATATGAATATGATCCATGTCCCGTTGGAACCCTTCTCTTCTTGTAAACCTTTGGACAGTCTTTATCTAATAAGTAATTTTTTCTTTATTGTCTCTATAGAAAATTTATGAGCTATTATCAAGGTGTAACGGAGTTGCCTAAACTTCCACGACCCGATGAACTCTAAGTTCTCTAACATGAAATGAGTTCACAGTTTACACTTTTAATGTTTCTCTAAGTTCTCTATCATGAAATGAGTTCACAATTTACACTTTTAATGTTTCTGAAACACCTCAACAGGGCTCATAGCTCCCCGTGAAGTCTTGACATTTGAGTCTTCATTGCTACTTGATGGCTACCTACTTATAATTGGATACGGTTCATCGCATAAAAGACATTTATCAAAATTCAAACATACTTTATGGATCTATGTCCCATCGAAGTCTCTTTCTGCTTCGAAAGATTCTTGAGAGATCTTATGTATATTTTTCTTCTTTATCATCCCTATAAAGAAATCTATTTAGTCATTCTGCTTCAAATGACTACATTTGCCAACTTGTGAACATTTTGACAATTAAACTCCTATTGAGTCGATTAAGTAAAATAGTTAGTCTTTCGCGAATCCATTTTGGATATCTAGCATATATGGAAAAGAGAAAACCCCTTTGTATAGTCCTACATTGTCAAGGTCTAACGCATAGCTTCCCACCGAGGTCATAACCACGAGTCTTCGTTGCTACTCAATGGCGACATGCTTGAGCCGAAAGATTTTGCTTTAGCCTCAAAGGTGTCATCTTCTACCTTTCAGTCTTATCCGATGAGTGCTTTATTTTTATTGTATTTCTTTTAAGAAAAATCTTTCTATCTCAAGTGATCGAACATGCCAACTCGTGAAAAATCCAGCGATTTAACTCTCACTAAGCCTAGGACTACACTGTTTAGAAAGTAAAAGAATTTATCTTTCCAAGATATATCTTAGATAGCTAAGATATCTATAAAAAAACACCTCACCTATTCCAAGTTTATATTTCTTATATATATATATATATATATATATATATAGACACCTCACCTCCAGTCGTGTTGCCTCGACTTCCGCTACATTACAAGGCTTAAATTTATTCTTTGGCATAACATTAGTTCATAATTATACTAAAGTTTTCAAGTGTCGAGGTCGTTCTCATTCAGGCCAAATCACCAGACCCAAAAATTACAATATAAGGCCAATTTAATAAGATTCCCCCCTCATTATCTTCGTGGAACGTGAACCGTTAACAAACAAAAAACAAATACTAAAATCCAAATTAACAATCATACGCCCTACTAAGCTCCAATTTGACAATCATACACCTTCATGTCTAGATAATTCAAATCTTTACAAATCATGTCAGACTTTACTCATGTGGGCCTGTAAGGATAAGATGAACCATCAAAACGCTAAGAAACCAGATACCTAATAGAAGGATTTAGCTAGGGGTCTCTAATAAGAACAGTAGGTATCTTGGTATTATAATTTTATTTGATGAATATGAAACCAAGTGGGATTAGATGCGAGATAAAATAAGAATATAAAACTAAAACATTTTCTGATTTTTTTTGTCTGCATGTTATTAAATGCTAATTGGTACCACCAAACATGGTCGAACATGAAATTTCGGATAGCTTAGAAGCCAGGTCTGAAAGAAAGAAAGAACGACTCGTAGCAGCACCCTACTCGGAAATCCATGGCTGTGGTACAGCGGCCATACAACGATATAGATCATACTTTGGACCTCAGGCAGAAGCGTCGACACTCATTGGTTCTGTCTCTTGCTCGGATCCTGTTCTGCTTCCAGCCTTCTGTAATCAGCCAACAAAATAAAACAAGTTATTTGCATGCCTCTGTTTCTAAAATCACTAGCAACCAAGCAACAGAAAGGAATGAAGCCTTACATTGGGCTCCACAGACTCCAACTTGCTCATCTTTGTGAACATGTTCCCGTAAAACTTGGCATCCTTCTTGTTGTACTCCCTCACTTTCTCCTTCAGAATCTTGTATTCCAGCTTCACATCTCTGGATTTGTTGGGCATCAACTGTTAGTAGTACTCATCTCGATTTAGCTTAACACTAACGGTTTCTAATAAATTAGGCTACCTGTTATTAGGATCAATTTCAAGTGCTTTCTTGATGTCCACCTCTGCCAAATCCAGATCAGCTACCTGCATGTAAGCTTGTGCCCTCCTGTACAGGGCCTTCACATTGCTGCTCTCAATCTCAAGCACCTAGTTCATTTGTCAATCATGGTCAAATGTAGTATATTTGATACTTACTAGGTAGGTCAACCTAAAACATCATACATACCTTAGTGCAAAGCTTTATTGCCTCTTTGTAGTCTTTGAGCTTCAACTTGCAGGCGGCATTATTAAGGCTGCAAGCAGCCTTCAGTGCTTTAGATTGTTTCTTCTCCTCCTCACTGAAGTTGTTATCATAATCTATGAACTTTGCCCCCTGCAAACAAAATGAACAATCAAATAATGATGGCAGGTTCAATCATATGTCAGATAGCCTCAGAAACTAAACAACAATTGATGGACCACTGAGCGTACCTTTTCATATCTCTTTGAAGCTCTTGCATATTTCCCCAATTTGAACAATGCATTTCCCTCTTCTTTCTTCTTAGCAGCAGCTTCGATTTTCTCTGCATTGTCATTCATGTCCCACGATTCCTTTTCCTGTGAAGAATATATGATTCACAGATTTGATAGTTTATCTGTTAAATTTAAGCAACGGAATAAGATACCATACCTTCACAAAAGATATAAGTTCAATCTCATAAACAACAGTGGCGTTGGGAGGAACTACAGCCAGATCCTGCTTCAATTCAGTGGAGGAGAATGCATACTCAGGTGGAATTGTAACCAAGGCAATCTCTCCTTTTTTCATGGTTGTCACAGTGCGATCAAGACCAGCGATAACTTGTTCTATCAATGACATCATGAGTCAATTATATTAAACTCACATTGTTATAGCACAGCACAGAAAATCACAAACAAAATAATTAATACCTTCGTCAGTCTTGAACTCAAACGGTTCCTGGTCATCATGCCCCTTCTTCACAAAGACTGTCCCATCTTGTAGCTTGCCGATCAGTTTCACTGGCATTATCATAATAAAATCAGTCGAGTTTAAGCTACACAAACTAACACCAAAAATTGTGATGCTAATCTAAACCTCTGACAACAGCTCCATCATTTGGGCGTTCATAGCCTTCTCCTTCCTTGAGGATTTTCTTTAGAATCTTCTTATCATCTCCTATCTCTGTAACAGCCTTCCAAGAAAGTAATTCAAGCTCCACCTGAAGAGATGCATTTGGTGGCACTGCACACTCATCGCCAGAGGCTGATCTACCCTTCTCACCAAAAGCATCTGTCCTCCAAAGCATATAAAAATAATTCATTAGAATGATATCATGTGCTAGTAACAGATTCGCAACAGATGCATCATGCTTACACTGTGGTCTCACAGTGAGGAGCACTTTTTCAGCTTTCTTCATGGTCTTCACGGCTTTAGCTAGTGCAGGACAGAAGAAACCTGCCACAAAGAGGTAATTCAGTGAGCAAACTTTTACCACGCCTCCTCTAATAGTTCCAACAGCCACATAACTGACACCTACCATCTTTGACTGTGAACTCAACTCCATCAGACTTTGATATTACTGTTCCATCCTCAAGCCGTGCTTCATATTTCACTGAGCAAATAGAAGAAAGTAGTTAGTGTTCATACTAAAACAACAGCAAGAAAACAAGTAATCAACGAACAGCACAACATACCAAATACTTCATCCAGATCTTTTGGATTCTCCCACTTCTCTCCTTCCTTCAGAATCTTCTTGATTATCCCTCCATCTTTGCATATGTCCTTAATGCTAGACCACGAGAGCAGCTCAACATCGAACTGGAGTATGGCATTGGGTGGGATGGTGGGGGGAGAACCAGACTCACCATAAGCCAACTCAGGAGGTATAGTGAAGATGGCATTTTCACCCTTCTTCATAGTCTTAATACCTTGATCCCATCCCTTTATTACTTGCCCTGAAAGAAATAGAGAAACCAAAAACGATCATGTGGTGAATGTTCTGAATGAGACCAAGGGACAAATATAAAAAAAATGTACAAAGATGCATATCCAGAAAATTAAAAAGGAAATATTGCCAGATAAATGACCGGTAGACCAATAAAATTAGCATATAAATAAGAAATTGGATTCTTGCTTCAACAAAAAAGCACGCAATGGAAAAGGAAACAAAATAATGACTACAAACAAACTACTAGTCAAGGCAATGATAGGAAAAATAATATATCAAGGTTGGATAACCAAATCCTCAGAACCAAGGTCCTCTGCCTTTAAAAGGTGCAGGAAGAGCATCAATTAATGATGGGCATATACTTCAACAAAAAAGTACGTATACAAAGCATCACTTCTTATAATAATTTCTCAAACTCGCTTGATCATTATACCTTGCCAACCAATCCAGGGATTAAAAGTAACGTATACTATCTCATCATATAAAAATGCTTTAACGTATACTATAAAACATATGGTTGCATCTGATCGGTAATAATTTTAAGAACATTGAAGGACTAATAATTCCCTTCCATTTCCTGGGACGGGGAAATTCAACAGAAGTTTAAATTCAATATCAGACCAACTGTGAAATCCAAATGGTCAAGAAATAACAGGACAACAACAAACCAAATCTACCAGCCCTATTTGTTAACTAGGCATCACAATCGCAAGCAGTCACCTCCCACAAACCGACGTACCTAACGTTCAAGCCAGAAGAATAAATTTCACATTTTAGTCATAGATCCATGAAGAAGACTTTCATTTTTTTTTTTTAACAAAAAGCCGCATCCGAAAGTATTACTATACAAACAAAACTAATGAAAAAGGGAAAAATCCACAGAATATTACTTGTAAATGAAAAAAATGAGCGAGGTCGCGGAATAAGACAGCAAAATTTCCGAATCAAAGAGCCCTCACCTTGGCCGAGCTTGAACTTGAACGGAGTGCCTCGTTCACGGCTGGAATCGAACTTAGTCCCGTCAAGCAGCGTCCCGGTGTAATGCACTGACACCAAAATCCGAACCAAAATCACATCCCAACTGATCCAAAAAAAAAGGGGGCAATAATCGGAGGATAAATATATATAAATAAGATTCTATGATCAGATCCATCTAATCCGCATACCTTCGACCTCGTCGCCGACCTCAGGGGTGTCCCACCCGTCACCCTCCTTGACGAGCTTCTTCTTAAGCCCCTGCTTCCCGATCTCCTTCTCCTCGCCGACCTTGAGGACGGGGGCATCATCGTCGGGGAGATCCATCATGCCGTTGGGGTCGCCCATCATGTCCTCGGTCGGCATGTCGAAGTCCTCGTCCATGACCGTGGCAGATCGGAGACGCGGGATGGATTCAATGAGAGCAAGCGAGCGAGCGGCAGGAATGAGATTTGGGGAAGAGAACGAAGGGTTTTTATAGGGGACTGGGGTTCCCGAGACTTCCAAGGGCCCTGATGCTTCCAGAGAGATCTTTGCTTTAGGAGATTAGGGTCTTCGGCTTGCGGATATAAGCGTGGGCCGATAACTTACTGATGGTGGGGCCTTCTAGGCCCATGTTAGCAGAAGAGACGATCACTAAGCTCTTTTCCTTCTTTTTTTTTCCCTCTTTTTCTCTTTCAAAATTATATAAAAAATTAAGATGTATGTACCGAAAATATATTTTATTATTGATATTTTATTTTTTCTGAAACCATTCGAAATTAAAATGTAATGTGTTCGTCGTCTTAGATGGCATCTTCATCATTTTTATTCACATTTTCAAAATTTTGATATTTGGTATCAAGGTTTTGAAATGAAATATCCAAGTGCAATTTGATACTCCAAAACTAGATATAAGATATGCTACTTGAAATCCTAACTAACAAGGAAGAAAACCAAATTAGATATATTGTTCTCAATCATGATTAAGTCATGCAATTTTCTCTGTTTTTCTGTTTTGTTCTAATATTTTCATTTTTGTTTTTTTTTTTTACACATTGAGTCACTAAAACATGCTTGTTCATACTTAATAGCTTTTTATATTACATTTAATAAATAAAATTTATTTTTAAGTTTTTTTGGATGCTGTCAATTGTACTGTTTTTAACTATAACTTATTCGCTGTTTCACTATCCCAAATCATAGTAAACATCGATTGTTGATACATTATGGCATGCTGTTGTATTAAAATTATTACAGAAATACACCGCTCAAGCATTTCCATATAATATTTTATATCACTTGTTGGTCCATGCATTTGAATACTATGCAAGCTTTCCATTTCCTAAAATCAACTTTATCAAGAAAAGAAAATTTCTTGAAGAAAATTTCTTGTTGCTATGCTTTGCCATGCAAGTATAATTAGTATTCGGAATCTTATGAGTTATTAACGTTAAATTTTTAATTTTGATTATAAAATTATGAGTTTATGGATTAACATACTTTTAAGATAAATTATGTTAGAAATACTTAGATTACTCAAATATTATATTAGGAAAAGTAATATATCAGAAATTAGACATTGAGCTATAAGATTGGTTGACATGTTGAAGATTGGATTTCGTGCTATAAGTTTTACCATCGTATCAAAATGATTTGGTATTACGTCAAAAGATCAAATATCGTAAGAAAGTCGATATACCGATAGATTAGGGGATATATCAAAAGAAAATAACAATGTGATGAAGGTTCGAATAAAACATTGGAAAAACAAATGACATATCGAAATGACATACAATGTGTTGAAAGTTTCATAATTATGCCCAATATGTGGTTAAATTGTTAAAGTCATGATCGAAGTTTTTCTAGGGCAAATTGAGTTGGTATTATGTCGAAACCTTATCAAATTATTGAAAAAGCCAATAGGCTTCAACCCAAGCCGAATTGATCCGTTAAAAGGCTAAACCAATAGCCTAACGCAGGCTCAGGCGATGATACCGTCTGAGTTAGATAATAAGCATAACCAATGCTTGTTAGCATTGTCGATAGTGGTACCACATACGTCGGTGGTAATACCACCAAAATTTAAAAAATTATAACAATATTACCATTCAAAAGTCTGGAATTATGATGTCAAAAATTGTAATGATAACACCATCATGTGTTAGCGATAGTACCACCCATTTTATGGATTTAATTTTTTAACTCTATTTTTGAAGTCTATTAGGCTAATAAATAGCTCATTTAGGCTTATTTATAAAGTATTAAATTCTGAGTTGGTAAAGAGTTATAGCTCTTTGTTTGAGAATTATTTAATCTCTTTCTCTTTGAGTTTAGAGGTAATTCTAAATTGTATGGGTATGAGAGATCTTATAAACGAGTGGGTATGAAGTTTTTCTCCCACACATGTTAAAAGGAAAAAAAAATATAATAAAAGTAGTTGTAGTTGATCTTTGCTTAGGGAGAAAAATATCGGTAAAAAAAGATTGATATTGAAAATCAATTATCTCGATAGAAGAGAAATTGAGACTAGACATACGTCTCAAAGATTAAACTATTATAAATCAATTTATATTTCTTCTATTACTTTTGAATTATTATTACTTATTTAATTTACTCATAATCTTTAGTCACTGTATAAAGGGAACACATTTATCAACTAGTCATATACTAGACTTTACCAAAATTCCTTTAAATTACATTCATGATAGAAAAAAAAATAACTATGAAACATAATTATGTTGTAAAAAGAGGATCGGATCCCTTGCTTATATATAATTCTATCGTTATCTATCAAATATAGACATTTTGTAAGCTTCATAAGGCACATATAAGAAAGATAGCAATTGTTTGTGAGAACATCAATCCAAGAATTTTAATGTATGCATTCACCAAATACTTATTCTTAGATAACCATGACCGGAGGTAAGTTTAATTCATGTTTAAAATATAATTTACTTACATTAAATTTAATTCATGCTTCTTCCATGTTGTTTAAAGCATAAAGTATAAAATTTGAGATATCTCTTTGATGGAATCAATTTATTTGATTCAATAATGATAATTCCATCTAGTATTCTCTAATAATTCTTCTTAATATTTGTTTCACAATCACTTTGTCATGTTCATGTTTTTCTCTATTCAACCATTAAAAATGTTAATAATAAGTTTATCAGTTTTGATAACTCACTACTACTTAATAAGAGAAAATGATTTCTAACGTATGTCTATAATTAAGTTGATTATTCTTGAAATTATAAAGTGAAATTTTGTCATATATAAAAGTTTTTTTATGCCTCAGCTTTTAATAGAGACAATAGTTGATGTTGTGATCAAACAAATAATCATGTCAGGCACATTATGGTTGGTTTTATTATATGACTTGTAATTGACAAGTTTTATAAATTAATTACAGTTATGCTTTGCTATTTTCAGAAGATTATATAGTGTATTGTGCAGGTGCTTCATGTGATTTTTTTAGTTATTTATTGTCCTATGCAGCATCACAAGGAATTAGTTGATGATCTTACCATAAGATGTCTTATTAAAAATAAATATTTATGATATTACACATCTATTGTAAAGTAATTATATAAAGATAACAACACAAGAATAAATGGCATCAAGTATAATTATAATTGATTTGTGAAGCAAAAGCACTCTATGGAGATGTGTCAGTTTATAAGTTGAACGGTGTGATAGAGTAATTTTATGAATTTATTTTTCTAAGGGTACGAAAAAGTATTTTAATACTCATATTATGGGTCTTATTAATTAAGTGTGATACAAATTCTATGCATGATACACCTCTGCCAACAATAAGGTTAGAATGTGCATTTGTTTGTGATCAGTGAGATTTTTATCCCCTTTCCAAAGATTAATAAAAATTCCTTAAAATTGGTAACTTGGCATGATTTAGTTGATTGATTACGTAGATGGTGATATAAATTATTGATGCTATATTGAATTATCTTTGGTGAAATTTATTTGTAATGTTTAATTATTTCATCATGACCATTTGTAGTTATAATATATGGATTTAATTATATGATTATGATGATTTGATTGATCTTTGTGTTTGCACGATGAAATTTAATTACTTGAAGTACTTAATTATTTAATGAATGTATAATGATCTTCGATTGCAATTTTATGATGTTAGTTTAACTATTTAACGAAATTATAATAATTATTGTTAATAATCCTTACTTTCTGTATTAATTTAGTTAATTATTGATGTAATAATAATAATAATAATAATAATAATAATAATAATAATAATAAATAAGAGTTAAAACTGAATTGAAATAGAATGAGGCAAAGTTGATCAACTTGGTAGTATGCACCTAGGTCCGGTTTGATGCAATAAAAATTGGCCCAAAAGCCTGTAGTTTGATCCAACGTGGCCAAGTTGCCTAGATATGTGAAAAAGTAAATTTGATTTGGATTGTGCAACCTGTAAGGCACAGCAAGTCGCTTCGGATATATCTGATGAGATTATAATGATACAGAAAAAATTAGTAGGACCCCTGTGTAAAGATGACATGCATAAATTGAGTAAGACGTAGCACGATTCCAACCTATGACCCGACCCGCCACCCATTTTGGAATACCACACAAGCGGGCATAGGTGAACAAGTCTTGGGCTCAGTTATCCGATTCATTTAGGTCTAATACCGTGCAGCTACCTGGACCCAACCCCCCTTGTTTTTTTTTTTTTGGGCCCATATCTGGTCTAAGGTGTGGCCCACAAGGGCTCTCAACAACCACGCCCGATGAAAGCCAGCCAAATGCTCTATGGCTTAAGCTTACCCTGTTCGTTGACTGAATTGGACTAATTTGTCCGGACCGATTTGATCCAAATTAAACTCAATCAAATATAAATTAGATAAAATTTAAGGAATTATAGATTAGGTCAATGAGGATAGATGTCAGTTGCTAAATTAAGTCTTGTTTAAGTCAATTAGATCAATTTTTAGCTGGGAGGGTTTAGGGGGGGCGGCTAATTAATGTATGATCTTTTAGAATATGATGTTTGAATGGTTATTAATGACCTTAAGATGCTTCATGAGTTTATTTCATCCCGAGATTGAAATATCGTGTGATAGTTTACGTATGGATGTATATTTATTTCCTCGTAGGGATTCCTGTTCAGCATTTTTGCTGAATTGTTTTATCTTATTTCTTTTATTTTTCATAGTAACCTCCTTTTCGTACTAAATCGGATTTATATGGAGAGTACACATTAGGTTAGCACAACTAAGCTACAATATCACTAATGCATGACAGCAAAGCCCGTTGTCTACTTGCTTGCTTTAGCTTCCAACCCTGTTTATGTTGTAATAAACTTTTAGAATTTCTATTTTCAATAAGGTGATATTAACTATTGTCGTATTTTTTCGTATCGTGATTTTTTTTTTTTAGGTTGTAACCCACTTTAAGACGGGCTATTTGCTTCATTGCATAAAGTTGATTGTTTTACTTAATCTTATATTTATATTTCTATTTTTATTAATGACATTCCTACGTTGAGTGATGATAACTTATATGATTTTAAAAAAAAAGTTTCATTTCTCTTAGGTGCATGAATCTTGGCTTGATACTTCGTATGGATGAATCATCTTATTCTTATCGAATCAAGTATGTCACTTAAAGAAATAATATATAAACAGTGAGAATAATTTTACCACTTAAGTGTGTTTTGTCGAAGGTAACGGAAGTTTGTCGAGAGTTCCCCGGGAGCTTACCAAGAGTTCACTGAGAGCCTGCTGAAGGTGATCGGGAGTTAGCCAAGATGATATCAAGAGTTCGCTAGAAGAATACTAAGAGACTTGCCAAATGATCGTCAGTGGTTGCCGAAAAGCTTGTCAAGAGTTAGGAGGATCTTATTGGACTTGATGGTCATATTGATTGTAATTGATTAGTTATAGTTAATATCAATTTTTTGAGTCCTATTTGAGTTAGATTTAGAAGTAATCTAAATTAACTTAAGTGAGATAAACTAGGTCCACATTTGAGTTTGGATTGAGCTCGGTTGAGCTCAATTAGTTAACTTGGAAAGGGGTTAACTAAAGGTCAAAGTCGAGATTGAAAAAGTGGAGGGAATCACTTTTCCAAGATTTTTGACGATTATACCATCGATGGGCGATGGTCATACTACCCAGGTTAGCGGTTGTACTACTACCACCCTATTTTTCGGGCAGCTTTCGACGGTTGCACCACTAGCGCTATATATCTAATTTTTTCGGATACATTTAAATTTTTTGCTCCACTTTTGAAACCAATTGGGGTTAATAAATACTTCAAGATTTCTTGCATTTAGCACAACACATTGGGCTAGAAATTCTGGGAATAAATTACTCATTGGACTAAAAACCCAAGTGAGTGAATGACTTTGATTGGCATGAACGAAGGACATTTTATTGCACGTCCTCCCATGTTCAATGAGATAGATTACACATATTGAAAAACTAGAATGCAAATCTTTTTAATTTTCATGGATTTTGATTTATAGCACATTATTGAAAATGACTTTAAAAAATCTTTTAAACTCATGAACGAATGGAATGATTACAAAAAAAAAGCTTTTTCGTTAAAATGAAAAGACAATGAATGCTCTATTCTGTTAATAAAAATAAATTTAATCAAGTTTTTATTTGTGAAACTACTTATGATATTTGGTATACACTTGAAATCATACACGAAGTCATTAGTAGAGTTAAAGAGTCTAAAATCAATATTTTAGTTCATAGTTAAGAATTGTTTATAATGAAACCAAGTGAGTCCATGGGAGATATGTAGACCCGTTTCACTAATCGTCAATGACCTAACAGCTCTCGATAATTATTTTTCTAATTTTAAACTTGTTAGTAAAATATTAAGATCTCTTCCTAATAGTCAGGATACTAAAGTAATTGTAATACAAGAGGCTAAAGATCTTAATAACTTTTCTCTTTAAGAACTTATTGGATCTCTTACAACTTATAAACTGAACTATAAAGCTTATAATGAACTTGATGAACTCCTTCCAAAGAATAGGAAGGGTTTAACACTAAAAATTATATATGACTCCTTAAGTGAAACATCGAATGATGAGGACAATGACATTGCACTATTAACCAGAAAAATAAAAAAAATTTATAAAAAGAACATAAATTATAAAAATAAAAATAAACTAAAAACGAATAATATTATATGCTTTGAATGTAAGAAGCAATGACATTTCAAAAATGAATATCCTTAATTAAAGAATAAGTCATGACACAAGAAGAAGGCTCTTTCGGTGACTTGGGATGACTCAAGCTCATTGGATGAAGAGGACCACATCAAAGAAGAAGTAGCCAAGTATGCTCTCATGGCCAACCATGACGAGGTAAGTGAATCTTCAAATATTTCTTTTACTGAATTATCGAATATATTTTATGAACTTTATGATGAGTTTAGACAAATTAGTAAGTCTTATAAATTACTTAAGAAAAATCATGATTCTTTAGTTAGTAAATTTAAATAAATGTATGATTAATCATAATCACATAATTCTTGCTCTAAATATGAAATATTAGAAGAAGTTAAAAAGGAAAATATCATGTTAAAACAAACTTTAAAAAAATTTAAAATATAAAATAAATCCCTAAACATGATCCTTATAAATAAATATCATGTTAATAGGAAAGAAGGTGTAGACTTTGTTGACAACATTCAATGAAAGCCAACTATCTTTGTTAAAGGACCATATCTAAACTTGTCATCAAAAAATAAATGTAGCTTTTATGAAAAATTAGTACATAAACCATATAAATGTTCATTTAGAAAATATAGTCCATAATTTAATTTGGGTTCCAAAAGGAATCATAAACAACCTGAAGCCACTAGAGAAAATAGGTAAAGTTTTTCATGAGGGACTAAGGTAAAATAGGTACCTAAATTAAAACCATCTTTCTTGTAGGTATGTCTCTAATCGAAGGCTAGGAGCACCAAATGGTATTTTAATAATGGATGCTCAAGGCACATGATCAGAGATCTAACTTATTTTTCTAAGTTCACTAGCTTAAATGAAGGAGTTGTCACCTCCGGAGACAACAACGAAGGTAAAATCATTGGGAAAGGAACCATAGGTAACATATAAATCCTTTTACTTAAAGATGTGTTATTAGTTGATGGCTTGAAATATAATTTACTTAGTATTAACTAATTATATGATAAAAGATATATTATCAAATTTTAACTTAATACTTATATAATTGAATTGCCACACAAAAATAAATCTTTAATTAACTTAAGAAACAATAATGTGTATACCATAGATATTGAAAAGTTTTATGATGGAACATGCTTTTCCACTTTTAATGATGATGCTTGGATTTGACATATAAGATTAGGTCATGCTAGCATGAAACTACTAAACTAAATTTGGCATTTGGATGCTCAAGGCACATGATCAGATATCCAACTTAATTTTCTAAGTTCACTAGCCTAAATGAAGGAGTTGTCACCTTCAGAGACAACAACGAAGGTAAAATCATTAGGAAATAAACCATAGGTAATATATAAATTCTTTTAATTAAAGATGTATTATTAGTTGATGGTTTGAGACATAATTTACAATAATGTGTATACCATAGATATTGAAAAGTTTTATGATGGAACATGCTTTTTCACCTTTAATGATGATGCTTGGATTTGGCATATAAGATTAGGTCATACTAGTATGAAACTACTAAACTAAATTTCAACTAAAGATTTAATAAGAGGATTACCTAGTCTTAAGTTTGTTAAAGATAAAGTATGTGATAGTTGTCAATTAGGAAAATAAATAAAAAGTACCTTTAAGTTAAAACTTCAAATAAGCATCTCTAGGTCACTACAACTAATCTATATAGATTTATTTGGATCACTTGATACTATAAGTTTAGGAGGTAGTAAATATGCATTTGTTATAGTAGATGATTATAGTAGATATACTTGGACTTATTTCTTAGCAAACAAAAGTGATTCCTTTAAATGTTTTTTAAAATTTTATAAAATTATTCAAAATAAAAAAAGATTTCATGATTTCGTCAATATATAGTGATCATAGTGGTGAATTTCAAAACAATGAGTTTCAAAATTTTTATGAGTCAAATGGCTATATATCCACAACTTTTTTAATCCTCGAAATCTATAACAAAATGGAGTAGTAGAAAGAAAAAATATGAGCTTACAAGAAATGGCTTGAACCATGTTAAATGAACATAGCCTACCAAAATATTTTTGGGCCAAAGCTATTAACATGACATACTATGTTTTAAATAGAGTTTTTGTAAGACCATTAATCTCTAAAACTCCATATGAATTATGGAATAGTAAAAAATAAAATATTTCATATTTTAAAATTTTTAGTTGTAAATGTTTTATTTTGAACAAAAAAGATGCCTTAGAAACATTTGATGCAAAATCCGATGAAGACATTTTTCTTAGTTATTTATCTAATTCAAAAGCTTATTATGTATTTAACAAAATAACTTTAATAATTGAAGAATCTATTAATGTTGTTTTCAATGAGATTTCCTAACAGAAAATTGATTTTGATGATGAATTTGATTTTGGTTCTTTGAATTTAAATGTTAATTCTCCTAAAAGTAACTTGGATGAATCTACTTCTAAATCCTTACCCAATAAATGAAAGTATGTAAATGCTCTTCCTAATGAGCATATAATAGGAGATACATCAAGAGGTGTTCAAACTCATTGTTCTTTTAAAAATTTTTATGCTAATGCCATATTTTTTCTCAAGTTGAACCAAAATGCATTGATGAAGCCCTAAGAGATGACTCTTGGGTTAGTGCAATGCATAAAGAGTTAAATCAATTTGAGAGAAATGAGATATAGTGATTAGTACTAAATGGATCTTTAGAAACAAGCAAGATGAAAATGGTATTGTAGTTAGAAACAAGATAAGATTAGTTGTCAAAGGTTTCAACCAAGAAGAAGGGATCAATTATAAAGAAACCTTCACTCCTATAGGTAGACTTGAAGCCATAAGGATGCTCCTTGCCTTTGCATCTTTCAAAGATTTTAAATTATTTCAAATGGATGTTAAAAGTACTTTTCTTAATGGTTTTATTTTTGAAGAGGTGTATGTTGAACAACCCCCTAGTTTTAAAAATAATCTTTTTCCAAATCATGTTTTCAAACTTTATGAAGCTCTTTATGAATTAAAATAAACTCCTCGAGCTTAGTATAGAAGACTTAGCTCTTTCCTTATTTCAAATAATTTCTTGAAAAGCAAGGTTGATACCACATTATTTTTTAAGTATTTTGGAGATAATTTTCTTATTATTCAAATTTATGTTGATGATATCATTTTTGGTTTAACAAATAAATTCTTGTATGAATCTTTTGCCAAAAGTATGAGCCAAGAATTTGTACCAAGAATTAAATAATGATATCTTTATAACTCAAGCTAAATACACCTTAGACTTACTAAAACGTTTTGGTATAAAAAATAACAAGGCCATAAACACATCATAAGCACTTCTACAAAATGAGATTTAGACAATGAAGGAGAAAACTTTGATCAACAAACATATAGAAGAACGATAGATAGTTTATTGTATTTAACTGCTACTAGACTAGATATAATATTTAGTGTTAGATTATGTGTAAGATTTTAATCAAATCCTAAACTTTCTTACCTAAAAGCAGTTAAATGAATATTTAGATATTTAGAGTAAACTTCTAACTTAGGATTATAGTATTCAAAATCTAAAAACTTTGATTTACTTGCTTATGCAGATGTTGATTTTGGAGAATGTAGAATAAATAGAACATGTACTACTAGGACATACACTTATTTTTTGGTCTTCCAAAAAACAAAATTTGATTATTTTATCTACTACTGAAGCCGAATATATTACAGCAAGTACATGTTATGCCCAAATCATTTGAATAAAAAATACATTAGAAGATTACAAAATTAAATTAAAAAAATATTTCTATAAAATATGACAACATAAGTGTCATATGTTTAACTAAAAATCTCATTTAACACTTAAGAACAAAGCATATCGATATTAGATATTACTTTATTAGGGATCATATAGATAATCAAGATATATCTTTAGAATTTATTGATATTAAGTATTAATCAACAGATATTTTTACTAAACCATTAAAAGAAGAGCAATTTAATTTTATTAGAAAAGAGCTAGGAATGCTAAACCATGAGAATGTATTAATTACTTTATTTGCTACTCTTGTTTGAAATAGATATATAATAAATTAAATTGCATAGGAAATTCTTAACTCTTGAATTTTAGAATTCACTAGATTAAGCTCTAATTTTGTGATAATAGTTTCACTCCCCTTTATTGTTTCTAATTTATTATTTATAAAAAGAGAAAAAAAATTATATGAAGAAAATCTTCAAAAAAACATGATTTGCAATTTTAATTTGTTTTTTGTGTTTCAAGATCACATAATTTAAATACATGAGTAGCTCTTAATTATTCTTATATTTCTTAGATTTTTGAGCTCACTTTCAAAATGATTTTTGTTAAAATAAACATAAGAAGGGGATTTAAAATTTTGTAATGAGATATTTTTAAAGATTATTCTTGTTTCATGAACCTTGATGAATATTTACAAAAGAAGAATATATGACAAGAACTTTTATGATGCTTGATATGAGCTCTCTTTTGTATTCTTTCTCAAAAATAATTTTGATTCATAGATTTTTTAATGAATACTTTCGAATGTACCCCTCCTTAATATTTGTTATTTTAGATATTAAATTTTTAGATCTTTGACACCCCCCTTTCATTTCTTTTGCTTTTTTATTCACAAAAGGGAAAGAAAAATTTTCATGAGAAAATCCTATTTTACTAAGGAAGAGCAATGAAGTAATTAAATATTTAATCATATTTATTTTGTATAAATATGAAATATTTTGACATATGATGAGTTTATGTATCATAAAATTATTTGCTCATTATTTCACCTCTTTTTTGATGATGACAAAGGGGGAGAAATAATGTATTGATGACACAAATATGAAAAATGATACATATATGACAAATGAGAAGAAATTATTGAATCTCGGATTTTGATGATGAAATCAATTAATTGATTATTGATCTAACACGATTGTTAGAATTAATTGATACAGGATTAATTATGACAGAATGATTATTACAATCAAGATTGGCTAAGGTCAAGTCCATGCATCAGGTCGATGCAGTTGGGAACTCGCCAGGAGTGCATCGGGAGCTTGCCGAGGGTATCGAGAGTTTGCTTGGATGGCGTAAGGGAGTTCGCTAGAAGAAGATTGAGACTCACCGGAAGATTATCGAGGGTAGCCGAAAAGCTTATCGGGAGTTGGGATAGTCTTGTAATGGATGTTTTATAATTACGATTATATTTAATTAAGTCATAATTAGTATCGTGCAGTACTAACTATGATAGAAGAAATGGAGTTACAACCAAATGATGGGCTAAGATCAAGCTTGAACATCAGGCCAAGGTTCGAACGATGTAGTGAGATCTCGCCAAAGTTCGCTAGGAGATTCATCGAAGGGATCGGGAAGCTCGCTGGGAGCATACCGAGAGATCACGGGAAGAAGACCAGATGACTTGTTGTAAGAATTCCGGAGGTTACTAGATTGGTAGAAGTTGGGTCTTAGTTTAAGCTTATGGTCTTTAAGCATTATAATCATTGAGCCATAGTTAGAAGTGAGTCTTAATTGAGTTAAATTTGGATAAAATCTAAATCAAGTCAATAAGGCAACTAGGTCCACTATTAGGATTTGATTGAGCTCAGGTTGAGCTCAATTGGTTGACTAGAGGGTCGGTCAATATTAGGTTCAAGCCCGAATTCAAAAAGTGGAGGGGGAACCACTTTTACACAAAATTCATTGGGTAAATTGCCGGTGAATGACGGGTGTACCACCGTCGCCCAGGCTTTCGGGTGGCTGACAACGGTTGACCCGCCCGGGCTGGGCGGTTGAACTGCATGTACTCAGTGCTAGTTACAGGTGCCCTGCAAGCCAATCACGCGAGTGATGACACATGTGACACACTATGTAATCTTTTTTCTTATAATTAATATTAATATATTCTCACATTATATTATATGTAGCATATATATTGTGATGTCCCCGGTTCTGTGCAATGGAAATCAGATCGTGATGAGATCATAATAATGAAATCGATTCACCTTTAAACATAGATCCTAAATAATCTCGGTCATAGGTAACTCGAGAAGGACATCGAGATAACTGGATAGACCAGTTGGTCTCATAGCCACTTATGTAGAGACACTAAGGATATAGTACAGGTGCTCATTAGAGAATGAGTTCACTAATTGATCCGCTTATGGAATGTTGTATGGTTAATGATACCTAATGTCAGACAGTGATTCCATAGTCCCAGTTGTGTATCTAGTCCTTGGACTTAAGACACCAATGATGCATTGTATGAGTACTCCTTTCTTTGATGCTAGACTTACAGGTTTAGAAAGTTTCAGATCTGGTACAGTTGGTTATCGAGATTGGTAGCCAACCTTACGAAGGCAATTGAGTGTCAATAGAGGATCATCCACTCTCGGTATCACGAGAAGAATATCTCATATGTGCTTGCTTAGACAAATCCCTGGCCAGGGTCATTCGGATTGATAGAGGAGTTCTCCGATAGAATCCGATTAAAGCAAGACAAACTAATTCCATATGTGACCTGACAATACCATATCTAATATACAATCTCTAAAATATTACTTGGATGAGAGATTATAGATACATGACAACTGTGGATAAACAGGTCCGATGGATTCGATCCCCCTGTACCATCTAGGGACTATAGTGTAGTGGCCTAATACGTCTATAGTCGATGAGTCGAGTAAATTATTATGGGGATAATAATTTACTATATCAGAAGGAGTTCTGATGGGAGTAACTCACGACCAGCTCGGTATCGGGCCTAGAGGGTCACACACATATGGTAGATGCTTCAGCGAATAGAGGATTGAATGAAGATCCAATTAGCCCATATTCTCATTAAATGAGACCCTATACTGATGGGCTCCTTGATTAAGGCCCAATTAGAGACCTAAGGAGATTATTAGATAGAGATCCAATAATACAAGGTTAGTGGGTAATTGGATAGAGATCCAATACCCACTAAGGCAGGAGCTATAGGATTTTTTGGTAGCTCTCTATAAATAGGAAAGGAGACTCTTGGTTGATAGGCTGCAGCCTTAGCTACCACCTCCTATTCTTCTCCCTCCATTTGAGCAAGAGTTGCAAGATCAGATTAGAGGAGTTTCGCTGCAGAGATCCATTGTGTGGATACCGCTAGAGAGGAGGACGCTTGATCTCCTTCATCTTCTCCATCCAGATCTGGAATACAAGGATATACGATCTCCATAGGTAAAATCAACCTCTCACAGATTGTGATTTTTCGATTTTTGTGTTTTTCTCGCGATCCCAATCTTTTGCACGACGATTTGATCTGCATGGGAAACTGGTTTTTGTTTTGATTTTCGCTACTCATGTGATTCACCCGCTGTAGGTTTCCCAATAGTAGTATCAAAGCCAAGGTTTTCATGTGAAATATTGGTTTTAAACTACGTGTGATGAGATTGAATCGCGTAGAATCGTTCTACGTGTTCTTGTTGCATTTTCGCAGCGAAGGAAGCCCTTGCAAGGGGCAACCGAGCATGACCATGGCTAGTCGAACAAACGCGGCGGGTAGCCCACGACGGCGGCACTAGATGGGGCAAGGAGAGGGCTAGGGCATCCTTTTAAGAAAAGGATGATCCTGCCCCTCTAATTTTAAAAATTCGAGGACTGTCCTCATGTGCAGAATTCTAAAAATACCCTCAATAATTTTAGAAATTTTTAGGACTGTCCTCTCATCCAGAATTATGAAAATGCCCTTGATAATTTTAAAAATTTTGAGTGATTTTTAGAAAAATAATTAATTAAATAGTTTAATTAATTATTATATATCTAGTAGTCCTACATATGATGTGATGTACATGCGATGTATAATATAGATGGATGATCATGAGCTATATATTGTGATGTGTGTAATTATGATTATTATTATTATTAGGGCTTGCGAGCCTGTGTTTTTCTCGTTTATTGTTGGGCCTACGTGCTTGTGATTATTTATAATTACATGGAGAGGTGCAGCGGGAGCGTGGAGGTTACAGCGGGACCCATGATGCTGTGGCGGGAGATCACAACGCATGGTGATGCGATGATCTGATGGAACCGATGATAACGAGATCAACAATCACAGGGCATGAAGATGCGCCGATGCACACATAGATCCTATTATGAGTGATTAAGCCCATTGGCTCGGGCTTAATCATATTAGGTGACAGCTCATTATCATCTGATGTGGCTTGCATATGTGATGTGTTATACACCTACTAGATATATGTATATGTATATGTGTATATATATATATATATATATATATATATATATATATATATATATATATATATATTTGTATGTGTGTGACACGATATATTAAGAGACCGATACAAACACCCCTCCTAAGATAATATTAAGTCGGTAAGCATGAGGCAATAAGATTGATCTACGTTGCCTTCCATCGTTATATGAAGAAATTGAACCACGACATAGGTTAAGTTGGTCGAGTCCCTCGAGGCTCATCTATCTACGTGATCGAGATCTTGCTTATGACATAGATATGTCACCGGTGACCTGAGACATGGTATGCTTGGTCAAGCCCCTCGTGGGCATATCATCGAATCAGACTCATCTTGTAACGATGGTGATGACTTAACTGAACGTAATGGTTGGTCGAGTACCTCGAGACTATGATGATTCAGAGGCCGAACATGATGGGAATCACAAAGAGTTGTGATTGGCAAGAGTTTCATACCTTTTGGGCTTAGTATAATTGGTCGAGTCCCTTGAGGTTGCACTAAGATGCTAATTGGATCCTGATCCCCATTAGGAGTCTGCTGGAGATTTTCATCTCACGTGTCGAGGGTGTCGTGTGATTCGCTAAGAAAATAGTGGGAGCACATTAAGATAGAAGTTCATATCTTAATTAGTATTTTTTATAAAATCTGCATGTTATTTATTTTTGCTATATCTTATTTTGTCAGAAACATGTCGCTCACAAACCCCCTACGTGGCATACTTGATGCCAACTACCCCACTGGTCTAAACTATACAGATTGGCTCCACAATTTGAGAATTATTCTCATGACAGAGAAAATCGCACACGTCTTTGATACAATCGTGCCCACGCCGGAAGAAGGGGCAAGCGAGAATGAAATCACTCGCTATGTGAGTTACATAGATGATTCCACGTTAGCAAAATGTTACATGTTGGCCTCCATGACTCTTGAGTTACAAAGGCAACATGAGAGCATGGATGCAGAGTCTATCATTCTTTGTCTCCGCCAGCTGTTTGAGAAATAGGGAAGAACTCAAAGATATGAGATATCTAAGAAACTCTTCCAAGCTAGGATGATAGAATAGACATCGGTTAAGAACCATGTCCTAAAGATGATAGAGTGGATCGATAAACTCACAGGTCTAGGAATAGTCCTAGAGGATAATCTGTGCGTTGATCTTATACTTTAGTCCCTACCAGATTCCTTTTCTCACTTCATCATGAATTTTAACATGAGCAAGTTTGAGGTGACTCTCATTGAGCTCCTCAATATGTTGAGGGAAGCTGAGAGTGCCATCAAGAAGGAGAAGCCAGTTCTCTATATTGGTGAGACAAAAAAGAAAAGGAAGGCCAACAAGATCCTTAAGAAGGGCGAAGGCAAAGAAAGACCAGGTAAGACAAAGGTTGCTAAGAAATACCCGGCAAAGGATAAAGGACAATGCTTCCACTGTAGCCAAAACGGACATTGGAAGAGGAACTGTAAGGACTACCTTGTAGAGAAGGTGAGATAGAAGCTTGGAGAAGCTTCAGGTATATTTATGATTAGTCTCCACTTGTCAGATTTTTATAATAACACATAGGTATTAGATACCAGGAGTGTTTATCATATCTGTAATTCATTATAGGTTCTGGCAAGACCTAGGAGATTGGCTAGAGGCGAGATGAACCTCAAGATAGGCAATGGAGCAAGAGTTGCTACAGTTGCTGTTGGAGAGGTCACCCTACATCTGCCTAGTGGAATTATTATTGCATTAGATGTATGCTATTTTGTTCCTTCTATTATCAAAAATATTATTTCTATCTCTTGTTTGACAATTAGTGGATATAAATTAGTTTTTAAGAATAATAATAATTCAATAATTATGGATGATAAGATCATCACTAGAGGGACCCTAATAAATGGCTTATTTGTGTTAGACACTTCTCCACATATCATGAATATAAATATGTCTAAGAGGAAAAGAGATGAGGTAAATAATGTATACCTATGACATTGTAGGCTAGGTCATATATATGAGAGAAGGATTCAAAAGTTGCTGAAAGATGGATACTTAGATCCATTTGACTATGAGACATATACAACTTACGAACCTTACCTTCGTGGGAAGATGACCAACTCTCCTTTTAGTGGAATTGGAGAGAGAGCCACCGAGTTATTGGAACTCATACATAGTTATATATGTGGTCCCATGTCGACTCAAGCTATAGGTGGTTACTCATACTTCATTACATTCACTGATGATTTCTCTAGGTATGGACACGTGTACTTAATGAAGTACAAATCTGAGACCTTTTAAGAAATTCAGGGAATATAAGAATGAGGTAGAGAACCAAATTGGAAAGAGTATTAAGACCCTTCGATCAGATCAAGGAGGAGAGTACTTGAGTATGGAGTTCACCCATTTCCTCATAGACAATATGATTCTATCCCAGTGGACAACTCCTTATACACCTCAGCTCAATGGTGTATCAGAAAGGAGGAACTGCACGCTGCTAGAGATGATATGATCCATGATGAGTTTGGCTGACCTACCCGTCTTATTCTAGGGGTATGCCCTAGAGACTATAGCTTATTTTCTAAACAGAGTTCCATCAAAGTCGGTAGTGTCTACACCATATGAGATATGGAAAGGAAAGAAGCCCGATCTTAAAATTGTTAAGATTTAGGGCTGTCCTGCCTACGTTAGAAGATACAACCCTGATAAGTTGGAATCAAGGACAGAATGGTACACATTCATGGGATACCCAAAGGAAACTTATGGGTATTATTTCTATCATCCCGAGGACTAAAAGGTCTTTGTTGCTAAGAGAGTTGTGTTCCTTGAGAAGGAACATATTCTTAGTGAAAACAGTGGGAGTGAGATAGAATTAAGCGAGGTTGGAGAACCTAGCTTAAGCACCATTCCAGAGCCCGAGTTTATTCAGGTACCTAATACACAAGTTCCAACTTTACGTAGGTCTAATAGAGTATTTCACCCTCATGAAAGATATGTGGGACATATTAGTGGAGATGACTCTTAGGATGTTGATCCTCAGACCTATGAGGAGGCTATTATGAGTATAGACTCTGGGAAGTGGCAAGAATCCATGAATTCTGAGATAGATTTCATGTACTCTAACAAGGTTTGGAACCTTGTAGATACACCTAAGGGTGTTGTACCCATCAGCTGCAAATGGATCTTCAAGAAGAAGATCGGAGTAGATGAAAAGGTAGAGACCTATAAAGTAAGGCTGGTAGCTAAAGGTTATCGTCAAAGACAAGGAGTTGACTATGACGAAACCTTTTCACCTGTAGTCATGCTTAAGTTAGAATTATTTTGGCCATTGCAGCACACTATAACTATGAGATCTGACAGAGGGATTTCTCAATGGTAACCTCGAGGAAGAGATATATATGATACAACCAGAGAGATTTGTATCCAAAGAGAGTCCAGATAAAGTGTGCAAGTTGCTTAGATCCATTTATAAATTGAAGCAAGATTTTCGAAGTTAGAACATAAGATTTAATGATGTAATCAGATCTTATGACTTCGTTAAGAACGAAGATGAACCTTGTGCGTACAGGAAGATAAGTGGAAGCGCTATCACCTTCTTGTGCTATATATGGATGACATCTTAATTATTGGGAATGATATAGGAGTGCTCTCCACAATAAAGACTTGACTATCTAGAAACTTCTCTATGAAAGACTTAGGAGAAGCATCATATATTTTGGGGATCATGATCTATAGAGATAGATCCAAAAGGATGCTTGGCTTGTCCTAGTCTAGGTACATAGACTCCATTGTCAACAGGTTTGACGTGAAAAATTTCAAGAGAGGTCTCATACCGATGAGACATGGAATATCACTTTCTAGGAGTATGTCCCCAAAGACTCCTGAAGAAAGGGCAAACATGGATAAGATATATTATGCCTTAGTGATAGGATCTATAATGTATGCGATGTTATGTACTAGGCCTGATATATCACATGCTCTGAGTGTCACGAGCAAGTATCAGGCAGATCCAGGTTTAGAACACTTGAAGGCAATAAAGTGTATCCTTAAGTACTTGAGAAGGATTAAGGATCTTTTACTAGTATATGGAGGAGGTAGTCTCTAGGTTGAGGGCTACATAGACTCAAGCTTTCAATATGATATTAATGATAGTAAGTCAAATTCAGGCTATGTTTTCACCATGAATGGAGGAGCATTAAGCTGGAGGAGTTTTAAGCAAGATACTATTGTCGAATCGACCATAGAGGTAGAATACATTGTTGTAGCAGAAGCAGCAAAGGAAGGGGTATGGATGAAGAAGTTCATCAAGGATTTGAGAGTCATACCAAGCAGCGTGGAGCTGACTCCCATATATTGTGATAATGACAGGGTGATAACTCTGGCAAGGGAACCCAGGTCTCATCAGAATTGTTCTAAAGAGGTTCCATATGATTAGAGCGATCATAACTTGTAAAGATATAGCAATGGAAAGAGTTTCATCTGAAGATAATATTACAAATCCACTAACGAAGCCGTTGGCTCAGTTTGCATTTGAGTGTCATAGGGGTCTGATGGGGATCAGACACATAAGTGATTGACTTTAGGTCAAGTGGGAGATTGCTAGTTACAAGTGCCTGGCAAGCCAATCACGTGAGTGATGGCATGTGTGACACACTATGTAATCTTTTTGCTTATGATTAATATTGATATACTTTCATGTTATATTATATGTAGCATATATATTGTGATGTCCTTGGTTCTGTGTAATGGGAATCGGATCATGATGAGATCACGATAATGAGATCCATTCACCTTTAAACACAGATCCTAAATAATCTCGGTCATAGATTACTCGAGAAGGATATCGAGATAATCAAATAGACCGGTGTACTATATACACGTCCATATGATTGAGGCGACTGGTCTCATAGCCACTTGTATGAAGACACTAAGGGTATAGTACAGATGCTCATTGGAGAATGAGTTTACTGATTGATCCACTTATAGAATGTTGTATGGTTAATGATACCTAATGTCAGACAGTGATTCCATAGTCCCAGTTGTGTATCTGGTCCTTGGACTTGAGACACCAAGGATGTCTTATATGAGTACTCTTTTCTTTGATGCCAGACTTATAGGTTTGGAAAGTTCCAGATCTGGTATAGTTGGTTATCAGGATTGGTAGCCAACCTTACGAAGTCAATTGAGTATCAATAGAGGATCATCCACTCTCGGTATCATGAGAGGAATATCTCATATGTGCTTACTTCGATAAATCCCTAGCCAAGGTCATTCAAATTGAGAGAGAATGAGTTCTCCGGTAGAATCCGATCAGAGCAAGACAAATTGATTCCGTATGTAACCTGACAATAAATACCATATCCAATATACGGTCTCTGGGATATTATTTGGATGAGGGATTATAGATAAATGGTAACTGTGGATAGACAGGTCCGATGAATTTGATCCCCCATGTACCGTCTGGGGACTATAACGTAGTGGCCTAGTACGTCCATAGTCAATGAGTCGAGTGAATTATTATGGGGATAATAATTTACTATATCAGAATGAGTTCTGATAGGAGCAACTCACGACTAACTCAGTATCGGGCCTATAGGGTCACACACATATGGTGGATGCTTCAGCGAATAGAGGATTGGATGAAGATCTAATTAGCCCATATTCTCATTAGATGAGACCCTATGCTGATTGGCTCTTTACTTAAGGCCCAATTAGAGGCCTAAGGAGATTATTATATAGAGATCCAATAATACAAGGTTAACGGGTTATTGGATGGAGATCCAATACCCACTAAGGTAGGAACCCTAGGGTTTTTTTGTGATTCTCTATAAATAGGATGGGAGACTCATGGTTAATAGGCTGTAGCTTGAGCCACCACCTCATATTCTCCTCCCTCCCTCTTAGCAAGAGTTGCAAGATCAGATTGGAGGAGTTTCGCTACAGAGATCCATCGTGTGGATACCATTAGAGAGGAGGACGCTTGACCTCCTTCATCTTCTCCATCCGGATCTGGAATACAGGGATATACGATCTCTCTAGGTAAAATTAATCTCTCACACATCGTGGTTTTTTTAATTTTTGTGGTTTTTCTCGCGACCCCAATCTTTTGCACAATGATTTTTATTTTGCTTGTTTTTAAAAACTCATTTAGTACCAATCACTAAATAGTCATTAGGTCTAGGAACAAGCTCTCTTACCTTATTTCTCTCAAATTGATTAAGCTCTTCATGCATTACATTAACCCAATAATCATCTCTTAGGGCCTTATCAATATACTTTGGCTCGATTTGAGAAATAAATATGGTATTTGCATAAAAATTTCTAAAAGAAGATCGAGTTTGAACTCTTTTTGATGTTTCTCCTATTATAAGCTCCTTAGGATGATCATTCACATGCTTCCATTCCTTGGGTAAGGATTTGGAAGTAGATTCATCCAAGTTACTTTTAGGAGTATTATCATTTAAATTCAAAGTATCAAGATCAATTTCATCATCAAAATCAATCTTTTTAATTCGAAAAACTCATTAAAAATAACATGAATAGATTCTTCTATTACTAATATTTTTTATTAAAAATATGACAAGCTTTTGAAATAGAAGAATAACCTAGAAAAATACCTTAATCGGATTTTACATCAAATTTTTCTAAAATATCTTTCTCATTTAAAATAAAACATATACAACCAAATATTTTAAAATAAGAAATATTAGGTTTTTTTTACCATTTCATAATTCATAATGGGTTCTAGTGAGTAATGGTCTTACAAGAATCTTATTTAAAACATAGCATGTCGTATTAACAGCTTCGGCCCAAAAGTATTTAGGTAGACTATGTTCATTTAATATTATTCTAGTCATTTCTTGTAAACTCATATTTTTTTCTTTCTACTACTCTATTTTGTTGTGACTTCCATGAAGTAGTAAAATTATGGATATACCCATTTGATTTACAAAATTTTTAAAAATTATTATTTTTAAATTCTCCATCATGATCATTAAGTATTGAAGAAATCATATATCCTTTTTCATTTTGCATAATTTTATAAAATTTTACAAAATATTTAAACGTATTACTTTTATGTGCCATGAAATAGATCCAAGTATATCTAGTAAAGTCATCCACTAAAGCAAATGCATATTTGCTACCACATAAACTTATAATGTCGATTGGTCCAAATAGATATATATGGATCAATTGAAGTGGTCTAGAGGTGCTTATTTGATTTTTCAACTTAAGGCTACTCTTTATTTGTTTCTCTAATTGACAAGTATCACATACTTTATCTTTGATAAAGGTAAGCCTCTTACTAGATATTTGGAAGAAATTTAGTTTAAAAGTTTCATGCTAGCATGACCTTATCTCTTATGCCAAATCCAAGCATCATCATTCAAATCCAAAAAATAAGTTTCATCATAAATTTTTTTAATATCTATGGTGTATACATTGTTGTTTCTTAATGCAATTAAAGATTTATTTTTGTGTGACAATTTAATTATACAAGCATTAGGTTGAAATTTAATCACATATCTTTTATCACATAATTGGCAAGGGTCAGGGATTTGTTCTCAATTTTAAAATTTTCTAATGTTGTCTTAAGTATGATGTTCTCTTCTTTAACATTATCTAGTATATCACATTTAGAACATGTGTTATATGATACTAATGAATCATGCATTTCGTCATACTAACTAACAAATCATAATCATTCTTAAGCAACTTGAAGGATTTGCTAAGTTTTCTAAACTCATCAAACAATCATGAAATATATTTAATAACTCCAAAAAAGAAACACTTAATGAATCACTACCTCATCTATGATCACCATTATAGCATAATTAGCAACTTCTTCTTTGGAGTGATCTTCTTCATCCAAAGAGCTTGAATCATCCTAAGTAGCCAAAAGTGCTTTCTTCTTGAGCATCGGCTTCTTCTTCAATTGAGGATATTCATTTTTGAAATGTCTCAGTTTTTTGCATTCATAGCATATGACATTGTCCTTCTTCAGTTCTTTTTTATTTTTATAGTTTTAATATCATGGTCCTCATCACTCGAGATTTTACTCGAGAAGTCATTTGTTATTCGAAGTGCTATCTCCTTCCTATTCTTTAGAAGGGGTTTATTAAGCTCATCATGAGTTTTACAGTTCAGTTCATATGTCATGAGTGAGCCAATCAGTTCTTTAAGAGGTAAGTTATTTAAATCTTTGGCCCTTTGAATAAAGTTACTTTAGGATCCCAATTTTTAGGTAAAGATCTTAAAATTTTACTCATAAGTTTAAATTTTAAAAATATTTTTCAAGTGCTTTAAAGTCATTAACGAAGTCCGTGAAACGTGTGTACATTTCTCCAATATACTCACTTGATTTTATTTGAAACAACTCATAATTATGAATTAAAATTTTAATCTTAGATTCTTTTACTCTACTAGTCCCCTCGTGTGTAATTTCTAGAGTGTGTCAAATATCAATAGTCGATTCACAAACAAAAATATGATTAAACTTATTTTTATCAAGAGTATAAAACAAGGCATTCATAGCCTTTGCATTTAAAGAAAAAGTCTTCCTTTTCAAATCATTCAGTTCATTTATTAGCTTGGAAAATTTTTTAAATCCATTCCCAACAATATTCCATAAATTAAGGTCCAAAGAGATAAGAAAAATATACATCTTATATTCTAATACGTGTAATTTATCCCATTGAACATAGGAGGACATGAAATGGAATATCCCTCATTCATGCCAAAACAAGCCATTTACTCAAGTGGGTGTTAATCCAATCAGTAACAACCTTGCTTTGATGCTAATTGTTAGGATTAATTGGCACTAAGAGAGGGGGTGGGTGGGGTGAATTAGTGCAAGTATGAATTCTCATTTTAATGAAAAACTTTTTGCTTGAAGCAAGATAGGAAAATTTGATGCTTTTCGTTCAAGTAAAGCAATTCAATCTTATAGAGAAATGCTAAGTTTCTTGCTTAAAGACAGCTCAAGAAAGAACAAACAAATCTGAATAATGAGATAGGTAATATCGTAAGCGAAGTGCTTGATTTCAAAACTTTGATTTCAAAAAGTAAATAAAATTGAAAGCGTCAATTGAAAAGTAGTGAGCAAGATAAGCAAAGAGAACTCATAGTTTTATAGTGGTTCGGCACCAACAGACCTATGTCCACTCCCGAGTCTTCCTCCCTGAGGTGCACCGACATCCACTATCGATCTCCTTTGGGTAAAGACCAAATCCTTACAACTTGATCTTACAAGGAGACAAGATTATAACTCTTTGATCACTCCCTTACCCCTTTTCTTTTTCTTACAATTCACATAAGTTTTTCACAGAATTTATCCCCCATAATTATTATGATAAATACAAGAAAACTTGGATATTTATAGGTCCCAAATGGCTTCAGAATTTAGAGCCAAAATTTAAACATACCCAAAAAATTCGGGTATGAGTGGTTCACCCGTCAGCGTCATCAGTTAAACCATCGAAAGCACCCTAATTCCAAGGTACGGACGGTTTAACCGTCGACCTGGGCGATTTACCCACCTTCAGCCACCCAAAAACCTAGGGCAGTGATGATATAACCGTCAGTTTACTTGTAGAAATCTCTAGAAAAGTGGTTCCCTCTACTTTTCAAATTCTGACTTAAACTTGATGTTGACCAATTCTTTGGTCAACTAATTGAGCTTAACCTAAGATCAATCAAACCCCTTTAGTGGACCTATTGTCTCATTGAGTTGATTTGGATTTCTTCCAAATCCATCTCAATTAGGACTCGATCCCGACTCAATGATTACAACATAATAACCATCAAGCTTAAACAAGACTTAACTCTTGCTAATCCGATAACCTCTGGTATTCTTGTGATGAGTCTTATGGTCTTCTTCCGACGATCTCCCTATGTGTTCCTAGCAAGCTTCTTGTTCCCTTCGGTGAACTCCTAGTGAACTCCCGACGAGGTCCCACTATATAATCCAAACCTTGGCTCGATGCCCAAGCTTAATCATGGCCTATCATCTGACTATAACTCAATTGCTCCATCATAGTTAGACCTACAATACTTCCTTTAATACACACATGTTAGACAAATACTTATCAATAGTCATCTCCCCCTTCCTCCCCTACCATCTTGTTGCTGCTACCGCTCCCCACACTACTGCCTCACCATTCAATAGCCATCTCCCCCTTCGCTCTGCTCTTGCTTGCCTGATCATTACCCCCTTCTTCCTCCCCTACCGTAGCCCTCGCTACTGCCGCCCACCCCTTCCTCTCCTCCTCTATTGGTAACATCGCCATTGCTACAAGCCCTAACCGCTGGCACCCGTTGCCAACCGCCATCGCCCCACCACTACTTCTTGCCTCCGGTGCTACCTCCTCTACCTTCGCCCCTACTCTAACAATTATAGCCGCAGCCGTAGCTCTCGTCGGCCACAGCCGCTGCCCTCTCCTTTAGCCTCCTTTGCTTCCTGGTGGCGTCCCATAAATTCATCTTTAGTGCCCACCGCCTATCAACCGTAGCCCATGCCATCTCCTTTACCATTGCCTAGCTACCATCCTCCACCTGCTTCCCATTGCCTCTTTTGCTGCCTCTTCTGCCTTCTCCCCTGCTCCAACAATTGCAGTCGCAGTTGTAGCTCTTGTCGGTCATAGTCGTTGCCCTCTCCTTCAGCCTCCTTTGCTTTCTATAGTGTCCTACCCTTTCATCTTCAGCACCCATCGCCTGTCAGCCATAGCCCACGCCATCTCCTTTACTGTTGCCCAGCCACCATCCTCCACCTGCACCATTGTCTTCCTTCCCCTGCTTTATCTCCAACCATGGTCCTCGATCCTCTACTACAGTCCACGCAGTCGCAATTGTAGCTGTCATTGCTATTGCCTTCCTCTTCACCCACACACAGCAGCGTTGCCACTGCCCCCTCTACAGCAACTATTGCCCCTCCTTGCTGCTAGCATCTTGAGCAAGAAGGAGCATCGCTACTGCCTTCCTCCTCTTCAATTGTTGCCTCGCTTGCCGCAGCAACCGCTGCCCCTCCTTGCCATCACCTCCTCTTGCTACCACTACTGCCATCAACCACCACCAACCTATTCGACATATTGGTGATTCTTACACCGATAATCTTGTTGTGGCCAAATCCTACCACATTTACGATGTAAACTCATGCCCTTGATTCGACAATAAAGAAAATAGACTGAATATCATTAATTTATAATCCTACACGATGGCTACTAATGATGCACTAGACGCAAATTTTAAAGCCTTCAAGGCCCACATAGAAGACAGATTGTAAGAACTCCTCCACGAATTTAGAAGAAGTCGACCAAAAAACCCTAACAAAACTCAATATGGTGAAAGTTCTAATCTCAAGGGGGGTCGATCTGAAAAGCATGATCATGGCTAGGACATAGGATATCCACATATGAGGGTGGAGTTTCCCAAATGGGAAGATGAAGACCCAGTCGGCTGGATTTCATGTGCTGAAATTTGTTTTTATTTTCACAAGACTATGGAGGAATCCAAGGTGGAGATAACCTCTATTCAACTTGAAGGAGAAGCGATCCAATAGTACGATTAGTATGAACACACTCACGAAGAACCCTCATGGGAGTAATTTAAAAATGGGTTTCTGATTCACTTCAGACTATCGGAGTATAAGAACATAAATGGATAACTCGTCAAAATCCGCCAGACTACCACCATACAAGAGTACTAGAGTAGATTTAAGCACCTCTCAAATCAAACCCGAGATTGGTCTAAAAAATAACTACTATGAACATTTATTGAATGGCTTAATTCAAAGATTTGTTGTGAAGTCAAGGCTCCCCAACCCCATACTCTGACGGTTGTCATGTCGTTTACTCGCATATACAAAGAAAAGCTTAAGAGAGGCAATCGTAGAAATAAAATACTAAACCAACTAATAGCACGTAAGCCAATAGCCCCACCTCCCTCCACTCAAAACCCTCGAAGACTTACTAGAGAAGAGCTTCATGAAAGAACATCAAAAGGGTTGTACTGACGTTATGATGAAAAGTGGAGTAAAGGACATCAATGCAAATAGGGCCATCTTTTGATGATAGAACCAATTAAGGAGGAACCAGAAAATGATGATGCAGACTTTGATCAAGAAGATATAGATTTTGATAGAGGTATTGGACATTTCATACATACAGATTATGCATTAGCAGGCTACTCTAACCCGCAAACCATGAAAATTGAAGGAATTTTGAAACAACAGCCTATTACTATTTTAAACTATATTGGTAGCACTAACAATTTAATGGATATAAAGCTTACTGATCGATTGACCTATCAAATTGAAGACTGCAATAGATTTTAAAGCCAAGGTTGCTGATGGACAAATTCTAACTTGTAGTAGTAAGTGTTCAAAAATCAAACTGATGGTATAAGGTCAAGAACTACAAGTGGATTTTTTTTCTGATACTCTTGGAGAATTTTGAAATAGTATTTGAAATTGAATGACTGTTAACCCTAGATGATGTCACATGGAATCTTTCTAAATTAATAATGAAGTTCTTTATTAATGAAAAATATGTGATCCTCAAAGGAAGACGTGGAAGCAAGATCAAAATTGCTAGTAACCATCGAATGGAGAGGGTTCCTTACAAAACTAATGACTACTGCACTAGAAGGTCGACCCATTGCTTACACCAAGTGGAGACCCTATTTAATTGATTGAAAGGTTATGATGCATGGTAAATATCATGGACCGAAGTACCCTCAAAGTTTGATGCTGCTCAGCCTTAAGGACAAGGCTGATTTGAAGAGGGTAGGTCTGATAGGACTCTAACAGGGTCGGGTCCATCGATTCATAATAAATTCAGGTTGAGTCATGTCGGTCTGTCAGTCGGAATCAGTTATAGGTTGGGTGAGCTCAATCGAGTCTATTATGAGTTGGTTGAAGTTGGTTATTATCTTCAGTTATGATAAAGTCAGTTATTATTTTCGATTAAGAATCTATCACTTAGATAAGAGTCCAAGTTAAATGAGACTTCGAGTCCAAGCTTAGAGGGGCTCTTGGTAGCACCCTATATATAATGGTGTAAACTCTTTCATGAATCAATCAATGAAGAAGTATTATTTTAGCCAATAAACAAAAACTCTGTGAGGCAGATCCCCTCGAAATGATCTAGGAGATCTGATCTCCTCGAAGTGATCGTTTACCCCCCTTTTCCATCTCTATCCATGATAAATACCTTTTGGGTTCTATCATAAGATGCAAAAAACGATCAATAGGCTCTTTAGAGAATTAATCGAATTATTCTTTAGATCATCATACTAGTTAGAATAGAGTTACTTCCTTAAGCATGTTGGGGATATCAAAATATGAACCTTACCATCTTTGCATCGGTAACCTTAAATTTTTTTTGTTTTTTTGATGTGCTCTTATCAACAGAATTTCATCAAAATATGAGACAACATTTTATTTGACACTTAGTAGGAGGGAGATTGACTTTGTGAAGGGTAAGATCTACATAAATATAATGCTTGATAACTAAGAGGTCTAATTGCTAATGCCTTATCAATTTTGTTGAATAGTAATAGTTGCCTCTACCGCAACCACCTAGAGAAACCTTACCCTATTTGGTTTAAGGTTCTATTCTTTATTCGAGATAATAGTAAGTTCAAGGGGCCTTTTACCTCACCATAATATGATAGTAAGTAAATCCATAATATACTATATGTTATGTGAAAAAAATTTTAGAACCTGAAATCAAATAACAATAGATTAAAAAATTATTATAATGTGTATCTATTGATGCTACTATTCAAAAAAACCTTTATCTGATCTGTAAGTGCACCATTGTCGGATCCAAAATCTATAATAATATCAATCTGCAAGGAGAACAAGACTCATCTTCTACTTTTTTCCTATCCTTTCACAGGACTACTATGATTGATGGATTCATGAATACAAGAACATAAGGGAGGAACTATAATCTCTCATTGACTAGTTCACGTGACTAAGGAAAATTGAGAGAAGATATGTAATCTCTCACTATGTCATGCATTGTGTTATGTTCTTTTTCTCGTGTTGTTTCCTTAAGAGATCTTGTCTACTTATAAACGAGAGCAGAAGGTCTAAGATAAATAATTAAGAAAGTTCCTCCCATTAAGATTGTCTCGTACATAATCCTACCTTAATTGGATCTCTTTTTTATTGATAAATAACCATAATCAGAATCTAATCATATACATAATATATCTTAATTAAATAGGGCTACATAATTTAACATTCTCTCACGTAGCCTAATAATTTGGTAAGATATAAAAATGATTCAAAATTAAAAATAAATAAATAAAATTTATTTAAATAATAAGTTTACATAATTGGATTATGAAATTTTTGAAAACTATTTACAAGTGAGTGAATTTTAAAATAGGTCAATAAGTCCAATAAGTCCAATAAATATAATAACACTACATTCAGTCTGACTGGCAATGTGAGTAAAATTAATTGTATATCATTATACCACAACACTTAGTCTTTTCCTAATGTAGTCCAAAATGACCATTGTAATTTATCTTGTCAAGACAATCCTATTATTATATTCACCATAATATATACATACATAATTGTGAACATGATAGCAAAAATAACTAACTTTAAGTACGTAAATAAGAATGTCAATTATAATATCTACTCAAACATATATCACCATATCTTCTATAGGTTGCTCACAAACTCAATCACAAGAACAAGTTCTTTCAAAACATTTTAAGTTATAAGTCCTAAGTGAATGGCTCAGCAATCAAATAGTGGAACTCAAGTTAGTAATTAACATTAGATGTTTCTAGACTCCTTTTCTCTAACCACTAAGTATTTTTATAGTATAATGTATAGAGATTCAATAATGTTTGTCATTCTTAGAGAAGAAAACTACTCAGTATATCATAAAATATCTTTAGTGACTTAGTAATTGAGTTTGACCACATCAAGTCCCGAGATAAAATTTTACAGTCATAAATTCGATTAATGACCTCAAAGCATGTCATAGAATCAACTTTCATTATTAATAATGTAATAATAAATTACCCCTATGATTAATTTAGATATAAATTATAAGGTGGACTTACTATTACCGAGGTAATTTATAAAATCAACACTTGAAAATTACCATTATTTTAAACTGATATAATTCATACATGTTACCATATAATTATCCCTTCTAAATATTTTATTATTTTTTTATAGTCCTTTAATGTTTTTATTTTTGGGTAACTCGAATATCTAACTAATATTTTAAATATAAAATAATATCTATTCTGATATAAGCTTAGACACATACTTCCTACGCATATATAAAGAATATTTTCTTTATATGATTCTTTTTAGGTCATTTTAAAGCACTTAATTTAACTAAAATTTTACTTTTATGATTTGTTAAATAAAGCTATATATTTAACTTTCCAAAGCTTGATCAATATATCATTTTGAGATAGTCTTAATAATAATTGAAGTCTATCATTGAACCATCTTAATATTCTTGGTGATAAATTTTTACAACAAAATAAGAACATTATTAGTAATACAAAATATTATCTACGTATAAGACCAATATAATAAACTTGTTTTTACTAATCTTAAAGTATAAATACTGATCAATAATATTTTTCTTAAATCTAAAGGGAGTAATGATATCAAGAAACTTTATATATCATTACTAGAAACTTATTTAAGATCATAAATGGATTCCTAAATTTACATACTAAATTTTATATTTTTTTTATTTTCTTTGTGAATCATTTAGAATAACCCATATAAAGCTAGATCTTTAATCAAAAAACTTATTTTTATATCCTTATGATGTAATTCAAACTCATAATTAGTCACCAATTTTATTACGATTCTTAATGAATTCATTTAAAACTAAACATTTCATTATGGTCGATATATTCTCTATGAGTAAAACCTTTAACCACAAATATGACCATTATATCGTTCCACATTGTCCTTAAATCAAATTTATATAACACTTTTTTACAATTATCATATAATTCGATGAATTTATTAGACATTATTATGGTTATTGATTTTAACTCTTCGTTTATTGTATCATATCTCATGACTTATGAAAATAATAAAGGATTTTTTATTCTTATATTATAATATGATTCTTGTATATATACCACATAATAATCATAAATAATATAATTTCTTTTTCTTTGAGATATTCTCAAAATTATCAATTATGGTTAAAATAACAAGATCATTAACAACGATATCAATATTATATAGGAGTTCAGTAATGTTATTTTGTTGTTGATTTTTATCAAATCATTTAATGATTTGAATAACAACAATCTCTCAAATAATAAATGAGTATCAAATTGTATCTTCTGTATATTAAAAATTGAATTTTAAGTTTTTCACTTCCACTTATTCACTATTTTATAGGAATCTTATATTACCAGATTTAACTATCCCTATTTTATAGTTAGGGCAAAAATAAATGAACCCCTTTGAACTTTTTGGATAAACCATAAAATATCCAAAAGGTAGTTATTAATTTTAATTTTTTAATATAAATTAAAGATTTTTTTTTCTACAGGACAATCCCAAATATGTAGATATCTTATGTTTGATTTTATATCACTCTATAACTCAAAAAAAGTCGATGAAATTTACTTACTAGAAACCCTATTTAAAATATACATAGTTGTCCTTAGAACTTCTTCTCATATTGATTCAGGTACAAAGAATAATCTATCATACTTCTAATCATATCTATAAGAGTATGAGTACCTTTCAACAATCCTATTTTGTTATGACATATATAGTAAATTATACTGAATACATTATATCTTACTTTTTTAAGAATCTAACAAAATAATTATAATTAAGTTTATTATAAATATCATAAAATTTATCACCCATGCTAGATATGATAATCTTAACTTTTCTATCTAATTGCCTCTCGACCTCATTTATATCCACTTCAAGAGTGTCAATGGTTTGAGACTTTACATGAATTAGATATATAGAATCATATCCTAGCATACTATCTATAAGGTGATAAAACCATAGAGTAATCCACAGATATAAACATAATCTCAAGGAGTTTATGAAACTATATTTTATTTTAATATTTAATTATAGGATCATTATAAAGATTCTTAATTCTATATAAACTATCATACATAATTCAAAGATTAATTTTTATATACTAAGTTGACAATCACCAGAAGGGAAATAATATTCTAATAATTCTAAGTAAAGAATTTAAATTTTTAAAATTGTAAGAACATAACATGTATCCTCAAGATATATCAAATGAATCATCTTTATGTATAGGCGATAAATACAAACTATTATCGCTTTTACTTTAAGATGATTCTCTATAATGATGAATATTTCATTCTCTTTTAGTTTTTCATATTAAAATCAATCTCTATTAATTGTAATATATGTTAAAGAATCAAAATTAATCCATCAAATATTAGAAAATAATTTATATAATATTTGATTTGAACCATACAAAGGTCAAACTTACACATTTTCCTTTCAAACCAGATTTTATAGTTCTTTATATAACTTTCCTTACTACGAAGGTAGCACTTTATTATGAAGATTTTTTTTATGAATTTATATAATATTTATAAACTCAGTTGACTTGTGTTTTAATTTTTTTTATTATTACCCACTCAACGAGTAGTACCCAAAATATTATGAGTCTTTTTAATTTTAATTCTTTATATATATATATATATATATATATATATACTAGTTGAATCATTTAAATTTCTCTTATTCTTAATTAAATTTTAAACGAGTCAAACTAAGAAGTAAGATAATAAATTACAATCATCCTCAATGTTCTTAAGCTTACACTTCTATCAACTATATTGAGGATATAATCTTAAATTTATCAAATACTATCATTTTTAATAGTTCTCCCATTAAAGTGTTAGTTAATGACTTATCAGTAAATTTAAATTATTATATAAATATTCTTATGTGCTAGTTGTAAACTATACTAAGTCTAAATATTATTAGTAATTATCATAACATTGAGTCTTTTAGACCTTTCTCAATCAATTAATGTTGAATCTCGAATTTTGATGATGAAAGTAATTGACAAAGTTATGACTGAATAAGTATTTAAGTAACATTGACTTCAATCATGGACACGAACCATCACATGCAAACTGTCGAAGCAGAAAAATCAGACGTTGGGCCTCATGCTAGAGGCTAGACATTGACTCGAAGGATTAGTGATGTGCCAAAGGATGAACTTCATGCCATAAGTTTGGACATCGAGTCGGTAGGATCGGGTATTACACTAAAAGATCAGATGTTACGGGAAGTCAACATATTGATTGATCGGGTGATATGCTAAAGGAAAAGACGATGCATCGAAGGTTCAAATGAAGTGTTAGATGATCAGATGATATGCCGGGAATACTAGACAATGTGATAATTACTTTGTGATTATATTAGATATGTGATTGAGTGGTTTGATCTTGATCATAGTCATTTAGAGTCATTAAGCTAGTATTGGGCCGAAACCTATCAATTTGATTTAAAGCATATTGGGCCTGAACCAGGACTGAATTGGGCTTAGTGAAAGGGTAATTCAGTATTATGAAAATGACCTTGGTGGTGGTACTACCAGGTCCAAGCTACGGAAAGCACTATTTAGTGCTTTAACGGGAATCCAAGTGGTGGTATCATCTATCCCGATAGTAGTACCACTAAAGCCTAGGATTCCAAGGTTTGTTCAATGGTAGTACTGCCCAGTATAGGTGGTGGTGGTGCTAGTATCCTGAAAACCTAGGGATTTAAAATTTTGACTTCAAATTTAAAGCCAGTGGGGTCTATAAATACTCCACCCATTCTTGCTTGATAAAACATGACTAAGGGTGAAAAAGGGGTAAAAAGAGAAAGAATTCTCAAGGAAAAAGTATTGTAAACTCTTAGTGTTTGAGTCTCTTCCTCCTCAACTTTAGTAGTCATTCCAAGGAGGGTTGAGGTTTTGTAAGAAAGAGTTTGTAAAGGTTCTCTCCTACGCCTAGTAAAGGGAGAAGTGCTAGCTGATCTTCGCCCGTTGGAAAGAAGATCGATAGTAAATGCTGATAGCCTCGAGTGAAAATAAATCAAAAGTGGACGTAGGTCAGGACGACTAAACTGCTATAAATCGATTTGCATTTTCTTCTTACTTTTACTTATCATTTGCTTACAGGTTTACTCACTACTTTACTCTTACCTTCAAGTTAAATAGATTTTCAATTCATATTCTTCTTTGAACGATTTCAAATCAGATTTTTTTTTATAAACACTAATTCATTAATTCACCTCACCCACCCCTCTTAGTGCCATTACGGTCCTAATAGTTGGTATTAGAGCTAAGTTTATTTCATTTGGTTTAACATCCAAGAGAGATTAAATGACTTTTTTTATTTATCATGAGAGTCATTCTATCATTCGTCCTCCTATGTTCCATGGGACGGGCTATACTTGTTGGAAAATATGATGAGAATTTTCTTGATTTCTTCGGATTTTGATTTATAAAACGTCATTGAAATAATTTTCAAAAATCTTCCAATCCAATGAATGACTGTAATGATTTTGAAAAGAAAATATTTTCTTTGAAGATTTGTTTTGTGCTTTAAATAAAAATGAGCTTAATCATGTTTCTACGTATAATATTGCACATAATATTTGACACAATAGAAGTCATTCATGAAGGCACAAGTAGAATAAAAGAGTCCAATATTAATTATTTGGTACATAATTATGAAATGACTTATAAAGTATATTATAAAAAAGAGAAAATTCTTCATAAGAAAAGAAATAATATTGCACTTAGGACCGAAAAAGATCATTTGAGCAAAAGCTCAAGTGATGATGATGACATGACAAACTATGTATTGATGGCGTTTAATGATGAGGTATATCACTCAATCAAAACATCTTTTTCCCATAATAAATTACTTGATACATTTAAGTTGTTAGATGAATTTTAATTAATTAGAAAAATATAAATTATTGAAAAGGATCATGCCTCTCTCTGGAGTAAATTAAACATGACAATTGCATGTTAACACCTTACACTATATGTGAAGGATTAGAGTCATTTAAAAAATATATATTATTATAATAAAAATTAGAAAAATTTAAAATATGTAACAAATCATTAAACATGATTCTTGGCAATAGAAATCATATATGTAAAAAGGAAAGAATTGGCTTTGTGAGTGGTAAAACTCAATATAAATTGATTATATTTGTTAGATGTGGTGACTATTTGTGATAGATGTGGTCACTATGCTTTTAAATGTTCATACAAAAATATAACTCATATAAATTAGTTTTGGTTCATAGGAGAACAATAAATAACTTAATGTCAATAGTCAAGATATGTAAATCTACTCATGAGGGACTCAAAGTTAAATGAGTGCCTAAAAATAAACCTTATTTATTGTAGATATGTCTACAATCAAAAGCTAGAAGCAAAAGATAATATCTTGATAGTGGATGCTCAGTATGACCGAAGATCCAACACACTTCACAAAGGTCACTAGTTGAAACAATAATAATGAAAAAAAGATTAATTGAATTCAGATAATTAAAATTTGATGATTTTTGTTATGGTTATAATAAATCTTCTTATTGAATATGGTTGATAGTTATATTATTGATCTTGATGATTTTGTGATAAACTTATTTTTTGATTTTAAACGATAATGCATGAAATCAATCACATAAATTGAAATTAAAAAGGGGAATATATTTTCTTAAAAATTTTTCTAATTCCTAAAACTTATCAAGTTTTTTAATAAGAGATCCTTACTCATTAATGAATCTATTTTTGAATATCTTGTACTAAGAAAATAATTTTGATGATGATTTTAAATTTTATAATTTGATTTCTTTTCCCTAAATTAACTTGGATACATCTACTTCCAAAGAATCCTTACCTAAGGAATGAAAGCATATAGATGCACATCCTAAGGAGCTAATTATTTGAGATACATCAAAACATATTCAAACTCGCTCTTCATTAAAAAGTATTTGTTTCCATGCATAAATTGAGAACTTTTATTTTTGTATGATTCTTTTATTTTATTAAAGAGATTATTTATCCATATGAATCATGATCTTTCACTTAATACTTAAGATTTACCATTTGTTCTATAATGTTTCCTTTTGCCATTTACTAAAGAGGAGAATTATCTAAATGAATCATGAATTTTCTCTTAATTTCTCAGAATTATAACTTAAAATATCTTTTATGAATCAAGACCTTTTATTATTTGTTCTCGTATTTTACTAAATAGGACACTCATCAAAATGAGTCTTGATCTTTCAGTATTTATGACTTGATCCTTCATGATCTTTAATATCTTTTATGTCATAATTTTCATGACTGCCTTGTATTTATGAAATGTATATCCTATCACCAAATTAATTTTTTATGATATTTTTCATATGATGATTTGAATATTGATGTAAAGGGAAAAAAATTGTACCATTGTATCCTTCCCTTTTTTTTGGCACCGACAAAGAGAGAGAAAAAAAAAGTGCTATCTTGCTCATTTCAAGAAGAAGCAAAAACTTACAAATTTACCCATCCCAAAAAAGTAGCAAACTTTGCTAGCTTAACATTTAAAGAAGAAGCAAAAACTTGCAAACAAACTTGTACATCTCAAGAGAAGCAAAAATTGCTAGCTTGCATATCTCAAAAGAGAAGCAAAATTGTTAACTTGCACATCACAGGAGAAGCAAAAATTGTTAACTTCTATATCTCAAAAAAAAAAAAAATTACTAACTTGCATGTTTCAAAAACTTGCTAGTTGCACTTTTCTTATTTTTATTGATGACAAAAAGGGAGAAGTTATGATGATGATTTAAATTTGAATCATGCATAGTATGATGTACTTTGGTGTTTTGAAATTATACATACAATACTTATGATTTTATGATGCACACAATAATATAAAAGTCATAGTTTGACTTAACTTCAAATATTATCAATAATATAATAATAACCATAATAATTATTGAACATTGATCAACATAAAGAAAATTCATATGATAAGTATAATCATGATGACACATAAATCATGAAAGGCCTTCATGTGAAAAATAAATATTATTTCATAATTTCAAACATATACATGTAAATAACTAAATAAATATCTAAAAACAATAATTATATTTTATTTACCACATGTAATCAATAAATCATATGAGAAAATCATAAAAAAACTATTATACTAGTCAATAATATAAAAGTCATAGTTTGACTTAACTTCAAATATTATCAATAATATAATAATAACCATAATAATTATTGAACATTGATCAACATAAAGAAAATTCATATGATAAGTATAATCATGATGACACATAAATCATGAAAGGCCTTCATGTGAAAAATAAATATTATTTCATAATTTCAAACATATACATGTAAATAACTAAATAAATATCTAAAAACAATAATTATATTTTATTTACCACATGTAATCAATAAATCATATGAGAAAATCATAAAAAAACTATTATACTTGTCAATCTTATTTAATTTGGTAAGCCTAGAATTAGACTAAGCATCAACCCAATTAAGTTAGTCAATAAAAATGGATCAAAATCAAAATTCATCAAAATTTAATCTTTTCTAAGTTTAATCAAGACTAAATCTAATCAATAGTAAAAAATAAATCGTATTGATCAATTTTATGATCAAGGATGTCGATTAGAATTACTTAATTTCATAATGATAAAATTATGATTTTATTGACAAGAGATAGACCTGAATTATGAGATTCATAAAGGATAGAACTTTTAAAATGATATGTAATGAAATTTGTGATTTATGAAGAGCATTAACCGAAAGTAAATAAAAGGATAGACTTTAAAATTCTTGTATTTTATAAGGATAATAGTGTCCTTTCGAAGGAGAAACCCTAATCTCCCTATGTTGGACGACACGATTACCTCTACGTCCACTGCCTTTGCGGACGAGCGCCACCTTTTTCCGCAAGCATCGCCACCTCTACCCGTGGCCGACCACTGCCTCTACGAGAAGGCGGTCATCGCATGTGAGGCCATCGCGTCTGGGCACGTGCATGGCCGCCACCTATGTGCAGCCTCTGCCCGCAAGGTTGCCTTTGCCCATGGGTGGCTACCGCCTGTGCGACCATCACTTCTACGTATGAGCGCCACTACCTATAAGGGCTGCGATAATTCCGGTGCACGACCACTGCCTTTGTGCACAAGCATTGTGCATAATGCAGTTGCTGCCTACATCGGGTCATCAGCAGATGCTTATTGCTGTGTAGCAATATTGCCACCTAGGCACAACCTACTACTCACACATGGCCACAATGTACGTCATTACAAGCAGTAGTGATGCTATTGCAGTTGTCGTACAGAGCAATGTTGTGCAGCTGATGTCAGTAACTAAGCAAGTGATCAACATATGTTGTCACCCTCAATAGTACTATAGCCAACAGCAAACTATTGATAATGAATCCATCGATCAAACACAAGAAGCCTTGTATCACCCGCAAGCAAGCAATAGGAAAATAGATCAACAATATCGATGAATCATTCATGTATCGTAAATAAAAATTGATTAACATCTTCTCGTGAGCGAAAGATGCTAACAAATAGATCCAAAGTATTTGATTTCAAAATTATGACTCTGATACCAATTATTAGCATAAAATCCATAATATGTTATCTGTTATACAGAAAAAATATCATGCTCGAATCTAAAGTTAAATAATAATGGATCTAAAAGATTATTACAATATGTATCTTTTGATATTGTTATTCAAAAAACCTTTATCTAACATGCAAGCACACAGATCCAAGATATGTAATAATATCAATCTGTAAAGAGAATTAGACTCAGATACTCATCTCTTTCTATCTTTTTATATGATCACTATGATCGATGGATTTAGGAATACAATAATATGAGAGATAAACTATAATCTCTTACTGACTAGTTATGTTCTTTTTATCGTGTTGTGTCCCTAAGAGGTCATGTCTATTTATAGACGAGAGGAAATGGTCTTGGATAACTATCTATGAGAGTTACTTCTATCAAAGACGTCTCCTAAATAATCTTAATTTAATTGAACTTTCTTTTTATTAGGCAAGAATTATAATAAGAATCATCATATTTATAATATATTTTAATTAAATAACAGCATATAATCTCACAGTAAGATCTCTTAACTATTCATGTTTTGTGAGAGAGGTCAAATTTTGATTGCTGGAGCTGCACCATTCAAAGTCAAAGAAGCAAAGCAAGCGGGATGTGTAGCTATAATAGGAGTGAGAAGAGGAATCTACAAAACATAAAGGTCTTTGAGGTTGTTAAAGAGGTGGTTGATAACACCAATGACAACACAAATATACCGTGGCCATTAGAGAACTTGCTGCCAAGGTCGATGCCATTAGTTCTCATTTCGTTTAAAACGAAAGAAATGTGACGGCCCACGAGTTGGCAAACTCGAGCAGAAGATGTAACAATTGTCTCTATCCAGGGAGCTGAGGCTTTGAATGTCTTTTGCCCTTAGGGTGGCTTTTTTTTTTTTTTTTTGGGACCTGTACTGATTGATGATTGAACGAATTAGTAGTTGCTTCCTTTAAACCGATGCCACAACACCGATTGAGAGAACAACAAAGAAGAATGAATTATCATGGAAGCCAGGTATACCAATCACTTGCCCAGTTTGATGATACAGAGGCGGTTTTATATCTGATATTAATGTTTGTTGTTAATCGCTCAAAGCATGTTTTAAACATCCGTCCGTCGCAATCGATATTTACCGATTTGAACATATAGAACCAACTTTTGCGCTAGTTCAAATATATATATATATATATATTTGAAGTTTTGAGAGGAACAGTTTTTTGGTCCTCTCTCGATTCTTCTGACATTATTCTCTCCTCCCATTCTATCTCTCACTAAAGACTGATGCTGTGGTTTCTCATCATTCCCGCTTCCTGAAGCTGCTGTTGCTGTCGTTGTCGTTTAATTTATTTTTATTTTTTTCTCCTTGATAAAAAGCGAAAACGATGAACGTTTTTTGGCACCTGTCAGTTGTACATTAACTCACGAGGAATGCGTTGAAGATCCCTATCAGATCTAGTTATCGGAACCATAATCCATAGTCAGACCCGCTGGGTCCAATTCGGGTCGGTTCATTGGCATCCGACAACACCCCTCGTTTTATAGAAGACGAACCGTCAAAGATCGGAGACCACGGTAAAGCTCTAGTCCCTCCCCCCCAAGACGCGGCACGCCGCTTGAATCCCCACGTCTCTCTCCCTCGCGTTACGTGGCCCCGTTCCGTTTCCTCTCCTCCTCCCTCTATAGATAGCAAGAAGAAAGCATGCTTCATGACTCGAATACCTCCTCCTCCTCCTCCTCGGTCTTGAGGCTATGGCTTATTACGTGAGCTCGTCACTTTCTCGTCTCTTCCTCCTGGTCTTCCCGCTCTTCTTCCTGTTCTACTTCTTCTTCTACGCTGCCGTGCCCTCCCTGGCGGCGTACGGTGGCGGAGGGCGGATGGTGGGGGGCCGGACGGAGGTGGGGGACGTGGAGTCCGACAAGGAGGTCCAGGACCTTGGCCGCTACTCCGTCGAGGAGTACAATCGCCGCCAGGGCCCGGCTCATCCCCTTACCTTCGCGCGGGTGGAGGGGGCGCAGCGGCAGGTGGTGTCCGGCATCAAGTACTACCTTCGCGTCGTCGCTACGGAAGGCGACGGCGGCTCCGCGGGGCAGCAGCGCACCTACGGCGCCGTGGTCGTCGTCAAGGCGTGGCTCGGTTCCAGGGTGCTCGTGCTCGTCTCGTTCGTCCCCATCACCCACTGACTCGTGCAATGAAATCATTTCGGAATCAAACAACGAAGAAGAAGAAGAAGAAGAAGAAGAAACAATAACATTAGTAAACAACAGGACGGGCAACTTATTGCATCTATGTTTTCTTTTGAGATATGTTTTTATTTAATGTGCTTTATGGTTGTGGAAATTTGTAGTTTTTTTTTTCTTCTTGTGTGTGCGTGATTTAATGGTTGCAATTATCATTATTTGAATGTTTATAAAGTAGTTTTAACGCTGTGCATATAAGATATAGTTTTGATATTTATATAACTTTTATTTTTTGCCATTCATATTTTGATTATTTTGTTTAACCATATTTATTATTTATTGGTATGTAATATTTTATCAGACAATAGGAACTCTTTTGGAGGAGTGACTTGCTTGCAGGCCTTAAATGAGTAACTTCAATTTGCAGGCAATCAAATGGCCCCGAGAATGTTTAAGGTAAAAAAAGTGTCCCTTTGTTTTTCCAATCATAATTTATCTGACAATGCTCGTGTGTTGAATAATTTTTACACAGATCGTAGTCTTCCAATCACTTCAAAAATTAGATGGGCTCATTCTTTCTGAGGTTGAATAGGTTTTCGTGGGATCATGCAGAATGTCGGGCTTCACTTCTTTTGGAATAGAAGAGCCCCTAAAATGTCCGCTGTAAATCAAAGAGGGAAGTAATCATGCAATGTTAATCAATGACAAAAAACTTGTTATGTGAAAGAGTTGTTCATTAGAAAGTCCATCAAACAGGTGAGCTAAAATTCTTCGAGTGATCAAAGATAAGATCGATTATATATATATATATATATATATATATGAACAGTTTACATATGTTCCCCCACCACCCAGATCAGAGTCACAGGAGTTTTCAGAGTTTAGCATGGCCACGCAGTCTGGGAAATGGAATTGCATCCTTAACATCAGCAAGTCCGGTGGCAGTCATGACCATCTTCTCTATATCAAGGCCGAAACCTGAGTGTTTGACGGAGCCATGCTTGCGAAGATCGATGTACCACTCATATTGTTCATGTGGGAGACGTAGCTCCTGGATCCTGCAAAGAGTTTCGACAGTGGCATCACCGACATTGACCACGCAAGACGTTTAATGGCAAGTCCAAGATTATTATTATTATTTTTTATTTTTCTAGGTGTTTCTCGAGGGTTACCTCTTGACGATCACATCCATGCGTTCCTCCTTTTGGCTTCCTCTGACTACAACGCCAACCTGTGACAGAATATAAGAAGCACAATGCAGAATCAAAAAAGTTACAGAACATTTTCTTGTGGGCTATATATATATATATATATATATATATATATATAATGCATGCACTGTTTTTGCCAGCACTTACTTTAGGTACAATCACGTCGAAAGCAGAAACTGTTGTTCCATCATCACTGACACGCACATAAAATGGTTTCACTTCTTTTGGATATTCATACACAATGACTGGCCTTTTGTAAAACTCATCTGCCAAATAACTGTTGACACACACAACCAACCAACCAACCATGTTGTCGAGAAAATTAGAAGCAGTATGTTGCCGGATTGGATGACAATTTAATGCATCTTAGCAGCATACCTTTCTTGTTCTTCTGAGAGAGTATTACCCCACACAACTTTTGATAGCAAAGATCTATCCTTTACCTGTGTCCATAAGGTTTATGCTACTAATATTTCACAAGTACCATTAATGGGGAGTGCCGCAAACGATTCGTTGTTCTAAGTTACCTGGTTTAGAATGTTCACTGCTTCCGAATAAGTAATTCGAGCAAAAGAGCCTGAAACTATTGATTTGAGTCTTTTGATGCAGGTCTTCTCTATTTCTTTAGATACACACTTTAAATCGTCGCCTGCAGTCTCCAACAGGGAGTAACAGAGGGACTGCACAAGGTCCTCTGCGCAGTTCATTACATCCTGTAAATGTAATCAATCAATCAATCAATCAATCAATCAATCAATCAATCATTAAAGGACATTCATCAAGTGTGTTCATCTGAATTAGTTTCGTATTTATATATTCTTGTTGTGTATATCAAAGTTAGCCACAATTCTTGATGTACCATCATCGCTAATTAACTACAAGAATCAAACCACAGCTGTAGAAGCTAGTTAAGGCGTTCGTTTCCTCAGATATATCGTAATAGTTCCTTAGTGCTATCCTATCACCGCAACAAGCCCCAAGTATAATTCTGCGAAAGCCCAGAGTGACGAAAGGTACCTGTAATTCTGTGAAAGCCAGTTCAGCTTCAATCATCCACATCTCTGCTGCTGCTACCTTCCCCTCGGACTTTGATTCATCCGTTTCAAACACAGGTCCAATTGTGTATACGCTGGAAAGGGCACAAGCATAGCTTTCAAGGTGAAGCCCAGCAGAAGCTGACAAGTACACGGGACGTGAGAAGAAATCGTTGGCGAAATCCAGCTCTCCGGCACTCGGTGCGGTCCGCTGTTGTTGCTTCTCCAGCATGACAACGAGCTCCTTGGACCTTTGAAGATCTTGCTCTGCCGCTGAGAGGGCTTCTTTGTTACTATCGCTTCTTCGTAGCTCGTCTATTCTCTTGCTTTTCTCCCTTATCGCATCCCTGAACGCTTCGAGGTCGACACCTTCGTGTTCATCCACTGCAGCTGACTTATCTTTGCCACCTGAGTTGCCGAGAAGGGTCGTCACCTGGAACATCTTGCCGTGATTCCCTGCATTCATAGATGTGATGATGGGCGTATGGACATGTATGAATCCTTTCTTCTGAAAGAATCCATGACCGGTGTAGATTAGGTTGCTGCAAATGCGAGTGACTGATCCAACCTGCAAGATGAATGATTTCGTTGGATGCATAAGATATTCAAAATAAAGATTAGAAATATGAATTAAAAAAATACTCTCATATTAATGAATATCGAAAGTGTTTGATGATATATATATATATTTCAGTCTACCCATAATCTAACCGCTTAAGTTTTTGAATTGTATTAATGTTTAACTTAATATATGTGAAGACTAATCTGACTCACTCATCAATAATAGATTTCTAACTTGATATCAGAGGCCAAATTCATAATAAAAAACAGTAACTTTAAAATAAAAAAAAACGAGGATGATTGAAAACAGAAAAAGGAGAGAAAGAGACGTCATGAATGAAAAAATGAGAATGACTGAAAAAAGAGAAAGAGAGAGGAAAAAAAAAAGTGGATGATTGAAAAAAAGAGAAAGAAAATAATTTGAGGGAAAAAAAAGAAGTGAGAGAAAAATTAATGATGAATCGAAAAAAAAGGATGATGGAAAAAAAATAAAGAGAGAGAAAAAGATAAAGAATGTTAGAAGACATTAAAAAGGAGGAAGAGATTGAAAGAAAGGACTAAAAGAATAATTTTATATTGACAACTATTAAGACAGTCATATGACATACTTCATAATATAAATTGGTGTCTGACTCAATATATACAAGTATTAATTAGTTTGACTTGCTCATCTTTAATAGATTTTTAATAATATATAAATGATATGAATAATTACTTTGAACAACTCCAAGCTGTTAAGATTGAGTTACCACGATTGAACGAGGCCGAAGGTGGGGATGAGCTCTGAGCGACTCGAGTGGGACTCTCGGCTTTCTGAGTGGATAACTTTTTACGTCGACGATTCCAACATGCAGAATCTTCTCCACTATGAGCTCCACGACATGCTTTTTTGGTGCCAATATCTTCTGCAACACGCCTTGGACCAAGATAGAAGTTCCGACGTTGATGACTTGACCAGGAAGAGACATGGAAGAGTCCATTACAACCTTCAGCGGGCCAACAAATGAAGTCAATCGTAGGAAGTCATCGAAAGAGAAGGAATTACCAGTGCCGAGCGCGAACCTGAAGATTAGAACTGCAGGATCCATCGTTGACGCGCAAGTAAACGATGAAGGGGCCGTCCTTCGCCGGTGATGCTGCAGGTTTCTCGGGTTGGGCTCCGATCACGCCGACCAGAATCCTGGCTATTGGTCTGAGGAAAGGAACACGTTGCATGAGGACGTCGTAGCACGAGACGTCCTGGGCTTGCGCTGCCGTCGCCCTTGGCGGCGGCAGCTGGCTGGGGGCGTCTCTCTCCGCCCTCTCCTTCCGGGAGTTGACCCATCCACCGATCACAACTCGCCGGCCCAAGAGTCCCAGCCCTTTGTCGTCGCGGTTCAGGATCGATTTCAGGGCCGTCGTCTTTGAGTACTTGGACGGTTCGACTTCCGGCGGCGGCGGAGCCTCCCGCTGGTTGTTGCCGTCGGAGACGGTCGCTTCTCTGGATGCCATGGTGCTGCACTTCCTCGTAGCGGAAGGGGGTGATGAGGGAGAAGGAATGGAGTAGCAGTTGGTGAGAGATGGAGAATATGTGTGTGTGTGTGTATATATATATATATATATATATATATATATATACGGGAGAAAGGTAAGTGGCGATGGAGGGAGGTTTGGAGGAGAAGGAAGGGATGAGGATCGCGGGAGTGCAAGAATTCTTTGCTTTGGGTTGGTTTGGCGGGAAGGAGAAGGATTCTTTCTTCGAAAGAGAGACAGGGTCAGAAGCAAATCTATTTCGTGTCTAAACGTTTAGTTAAAAAAACAAGATAAAGATAATAATAATAAAATTGAATTAAAAAACATGAACACGATAACATTTTTTAGGGCCGGTGACATCATCAAGCTAAGTAACTTTTTTTCCTCCAAGGGGCATCATTTGGTTCTCTTCCATTTATACGCACAGAACCTCTGTGTTGTAGATGGAAAAAAACAAAAAACATATGCACAGAAATTGAATGGTATAATTAAAATAAAAAAGATAAGAATATTATTATTGTTCACAAATTAGCTAAACTAAACTAAATATTCCTTCATTTTTCCTTTTCTTAATATTTTTTACGTCCCATTGGCTTTTTTAACTAAAAACTCTTTTTTTTTTCACAACATTTGCTATCATCTAAGGTCATTAAGCACACACACACACACACATATATGAACATAAAATTCTGTATCAAATCTGTATAATAATTAATTTTTTCTTAATAGAAATTGTTATTATATTTATTTTTTTTACTCACTATAACAATGAAAAGACATGTTTATTAAATAAAAAATGAAAAAAATGTGATTTAATTTCAAAAATATAGTCTGTACTAAGCATATTATAAATACACTTCTTTCTAAAATGTGAGAAACTAGAAATCTAGATCATTTGATCAAGGAGTTGGTGTAAGACACCATAAAATCCTTGTTTCTTGTTCATCAAACCGAACCCTCACTCCTATTGATGTCTGGTCCTCGTTGCTTGTACCGCCAACCAGTACTAAACAAATAATTGAGAAGTATCCCTACGATGCTTGTATAAGTTCTTGTGGTCCACTAGAAAGAAGAGAAGTTGATCACTTCAAGTTTCTTAGTCAATCATTATCCCAAGAATAAAGAATCAGCTTGAGATACATAGAGAGGCAAAATTCATAGCCAGTCACATGATCAGCTTGCCGTCTTTCACAATCGACACTTTATGCTATAGCAGACGTTCTTATAGTAAATCCAAACAAGTCAGAAGTGCTCATGTGAACCATGCATGATACGAAACAAAAAAAAACGTTCATTCTGGGGACATACACAATAGAGTTACTACAAAGCGACCCCAAGAACCATCAACAAACTTCAAATCTTTGATCTCAGTGTCATGCTAAAACAAGCCTACTGTTGCTTGATAATTGCTGAGGTTCCTTCACCACTCTTCTTTTTTTTCTCGGGTGCAGTGGCTTTCATAGATTTGTCTCCATAATGTCTTTATTCAGATCATTTCTCTGGACGCAGCATGATCTCTGCAGTCTGCTGGCTTTCTACACCCAGCACATATAGCCTGTCATGGAATCTTTATCTGGGTGTTTTGCGTTGCCCTAGTTCATGCATATCAGCAGAAATATCATCAGTTTCACCTGCAGTTTACCATGTCTTTATCGGCAAATAGTTTAGGTTTAAGCTTTGCCAAATTTATCTTAAGGGCAGAGTCTGAAATTAAACAGTAGCCTAAACATTAGAAAGCAACGGTTTAGCTTCCACAAACTCAGCCATTTTGCTCTGAGAGATCTCTCAACTTCACATTTGATGCTCAGAAAAAGATGCTTGCTGTTGTAACATTGGCGACAAGTCTGAATAATTATTGCAGGAATAATTAATTCGGTACAGTTTCAGTATACAGTTCCAAATGATTTATTTGTTATTGAGCTAGAAGCGGAAAGATAGTCAATATTTTCATATAAAATAAAAGAAAATTAATAACCATGGTTTATGAATTGCACACACGGTTCTTGTGGTTCTTTTTTGTTCTCTCTGCAGACCAAGAATGGAGTCAGATGGATCCAGTTCTAATTTCTAAGATCTGCTGGAAGAAGTGGATTCACAGCCTTTAGTAGAAAAAGAGTGATTCATAAACCAAGGCCTCCTGAGAAGCTATTCTTACAACAAGGACATGAACAGCGCTTATTCTGAAACAATTTCCGAGACACAGCTTGGATCATAACATTTTTGCTGCCAAACTTGATTGTTCTTGAAGTGATCCATATTGGCCAAATTCTTTTCAAGATGTGTTTGGTACTTCTCAGATGGATCCAGCTCTAAGCTGTCATGCCACAACACAAGTATCTGCCAAAATCTAGACTTACTTTCCAATGTGGATTCACTGCCTTAGTTCATATAAAATAAGATGACCTAGGCTTCTCGAACAACATTTTCTTTTGCTGAAACAGAAGTGTTCCCATATCATTCGAAGTACTTTGATAATATATATATATATAGAAGGCACGAGAGACTAGCAAACAGTGAAAAAAAAACATATTTATTAATGACACGGGAGTAGTTTATAGCATTCAAATAATCATTTCATACGACAAGAAGTACATGGGCAGAAAGCATTCGGATAAAAAACTTCACATGAGAGGAAGCCATGGACAATAAGTCAAGCACATGGATATAGAGAATTGGCACAACAGTATAGAATTCTCCCTGGATCACCTGTGACATTAGCATCTGTAATGGTAGGGGCTGTTGATGGGGTCGTTGGCATCAACTGGAACTTGCTCAGCGCTGCACTTGAATCGGCACCCTCGGCATTCGTTGTAGGTGCAAACAGGAACTCTGGAACGTATCATTAGTCTCCTTGGACCTGCATTTCTGGATCTCCACAACCCTTGTTCATTTAGCTCCTAGTAACGCAAGTGCAACATCAACTTTACTTGTGATTCTGTAACCATCAGATATACTTATTGGAAATATTTCACGCTTACATGTGGCTGGAACATCTGCAGTAGCAGTAAATTTGAGCTGTAAACGTGTGCTTCAGAACCTGCAACATTGTCATGTTGGAAAGAGTGGTTTTCTTATTCAAATGTCACAACAAGAGTATAAGAGATTATAGGACCTGCAGGTTCAGGAACAGCAATAGAGAGAACAAAGGACAAGAGAAAGAAGAAGCAAAGCAAGGTGTTGGTGATTTTGGAGGCCATGACTGCGGTCTGATATTGTGGAGGAAGAGAGGAAATGAGACGTCAAGTATAAAGAAACAAAGAGCAGCTTATAAAGGAGCTAAAAGGGTTCGGTATTCCGGTATAATAGCATGGTTTTGGATGTATATTTCCCATGAGTTTGAAGCTCCATGCAAGGAGCATGTAGCATGTTCCCCAGGGCTCAGACATGAACACTGCTCACTGCTCTCGCTTTTCCGGGGAGTTCTTTCAATATCTCACCCGTCAATAATTCTCGTTCCATACTTGGCCTCCAGGATACATCTTTCCACTTTCATATAACCATCAACCCACAGGTGAATTTTACATGAATCATGCAATTATTTCACTTCATGATCATCTATTAATGATTGTTCCTCGTGAACCTTTTTAATTAAAATTGTAATGATCTCTCTAGGATATCAGTTACGAATTTCATTTTACACCATGTTCATTATAAAATTAATTTAAATAATTAGGATCATATAAAATTAAAAGATATAAATTCAGATCAAGATAAATAGATGATTAATTAGTTTTTTAATACATGGATAAGGATGAGGAGGCTTGTTAGACTATGTTTCATTTTCTTTTTATTTAAAAATTATAATTTATTATTTTAGTTAAGATAAATAATTTTTTTGCCCTGAAAGAAGTTAACAAGTATAGTATTAGAGCTTGGTTTGAATAAAACACATATTAGTACATTGATTAAAAAAAGAAGGGGAGATCAATAGATCTAGGAAGAAAAATGAACAAGAAGATAATAGATATTAGAGTAAATTTGAAGAATAACAATAAGAATACATCAATTACAAAACAGAAAGAGAGACCAATAGATCTAGGGAAAATAAAAGATGATAAACTTTGAAGTGTTTTTAATCAACTTTTTTCTATAGTAATTAAAATAAAAATATTATTTATTTCACAAGAACTATAAACTTTGGTAGAAACTAGTTTTGAGTATGATTTACAAGATTTAAATATTAATAAAAATAAAAAACATGAAAGGAATGAGAAGATGCAAAAAGATGTAAGAGCTTTCTATGTTCTACAACAATCAATAAATAAGTCCTTATTTTTTTGAATCATATCGATATCAATGTTTGAAAAATTTTAAAAAATATATTATATAGGTAAAGACAAGATAAAAACTTTAATGATTCAAATTTTTTTATATGAATTTGAAGCTCTTGTGAAAAAAGATGTTGACATTATAGATTTTCTTTAAAAAATCTTATCTATAGTGAACCAAATAAAGTTTAACGTTAAAAACCTAAAAGATTCCCTAGTTCTATAAAAAGTTTTACAAAGTTTATTTTTAAACTTTGATATGATTTCTACTACTATAGAAAAAGCTAAGATTGTTATGATCGAGTTGACACCAAAAGGGAGGGTGAATAAGTGCAAGTGCAAAACGTACTTGGTTTTAAAAATATGCTTGAGATAAAAATCAAAACTAAAAATATTTTTCGTTAATATCAAGTTAGAGAGTGATTAAACTTAAGACCGGATGAAGAATCTTGATTTAGCAATGGAATGCTAAAATAAAAAGCAAGTTTAAAGGAGAACAAGGAAGGGTCACAAATTTATAGTGGTTCAATCACCAACTTAACCTATATCCACCACTTGAGTCCTCCTTCGTTAAGGCCCGGCGGTGTCCACTAATGATCTTCTTCCACGAGTGAAGATCAAAACCCTTTACACCTTTCTCCTTTTCCTAAACTCAGGAAAAGAATCTTTAGACACTTTTTTTCACAGGTTCAGATTCAAGAGAGAAACATTTACAATCTTCCACTCTTCCCTTAACTTCACTTTACACTTGAAGCACACAAGGAAAGTTCTAATAGTATTTTCACTTCTTTTTCTTGCCTTGCCATGTAATAACTATTGGGGTATTTATAAACCCCAATTTAGCTTTAAATTAGAGCCAAAATTTAAATAATCTCTAGAAAATCTAGATACTGGTGGTACTACCTTCAGCACCGACGGTATTACTATCGAAAGTATCTCGAAAATAGGGGGTCGCGGTGGTACTACCACTGCTTGGGCGGTACCACCATCACCCACCAGTGGTACTACTATCAAGAATCCTAAAATAGTATTTTTTTTTCTTATTTTATTTTATACCCGACTTGTAACTCTTGTTGACCCTTTTTTAAGTCAACGAAATGAGCTCAACCTGAGTTCAAATCTAACCCAAAGTGGACCCGGTTGTCTCTCATTGAGTTAATTTGGATTTTACCTCTAACTCATTCAAAGAACACGATTCTAACTACGATATACTAAGACACAATTACAATCATTCTTATTGTCCGACACATCCTCCGATGAGCTCTCGATGAGTCTTTGTTAGAACCTTTACGGATTCTAAGCTTAGAGTGATCTCTATAAGGGATCGACCTTTGAGTGAGCTTCCAAGCATCCTCCGATGAACTCTCGATGAGTCTTTGTTAGAACCTTTACGGATTCTAAGCTTAGAGTGATCTCTATAAGGGATCGACCTTCTTGGAACTCTATAGGGGTTCCTCCCTCCTTGGTTTTCTATACATAGGCTGAAAAATAATTGATCTATTGATGATAAAAAGAAAGGAGAATACAAGCTATTTACTCCTAATATGACTCTTACTTGGACAAACTCCAACTTCTAATCAACTTCAACTTCAAGTAAACCAAGACTCCTTTTCCCCTCATCTCTTAACACCTAGCCAACTCCTAACCATGATGTGATTGGTGGCTACATAATTCTCCAACTCCTAATTTTATTCTTATTCCACCTTGGAGAGAGTCCAAGCTAAGTGGAACTCTCTCCCTCTTGCCCTAGTCGACCTATCTTAAGAGGAGGAGGCAGCTAGGAGACTCTCATCTCATAAGGACTCATCCCTAACACTAGCCAACCACTTCTTTACTAGGGGTGGTGGTTAGATTAGGGTTTATTACATTTATGACTCAATTGACTCTGACCCATATCCAACTCTGACTCCTAATCAGACTTTAGTTCAATAGAATCCTATCTCTACTAGGATTTGGGCTGATTTATTATAATATACTCAAATCTTCTCCTAGTCGACCTAATATCAGGTCTAGGTTGGCTAACAAGACCCAATCTAAGGACTCGACTCAATCGACTATGACCCAACTCAGCTAGGGTCATAATATTCTCTCAATTATCTTCTGATGAACTCCCGATGTACTCCCAGTGAGCTCCCGATCACTTTTGGTGAACTCTTGACGAGCTCTTATTATATCGTCTGAACCCTAGCTTGATGCCCAAACTTGACTCTTGTCCAACATCATATTGTATTGCCTTTTCACCATCGTAGTTAATCCTATATCACTTTATCTAACACACAAGTTAGATCATAAAACCTATTAATTTATTTCATCATCAAAATTTGAGATTCATTAATCTCTTCTTTTTTGATAATGACAACTAATTAATGATAGGAGTTAACTTGAACTCTTATGTATATGTCACAGGATAAAAAGAGTAAACTTGAATTAAAAAAACCCATCACTTTTGAATTCAAGTATAGCACTTTGATAATATTAAAATTTTCATAATTTAACCATTCATGATATCATATATGATAAAAATTTTAAGGCATTCATCTTCTTGGTATTACATGATAAATAATTTTAACCAAAAATATGTTTTACATGATAAGCATATAATCAATCATGATACAACATCCATCTTCTTGGTATCACATAAAAATTTTAAACATTTCAAAGATCTCAAAATATTTCTTATATAATCAATTATGTTATTTCTCCCCTTTTATCATCAACAAAAATGAGAAATGCTCAACTTATACTTTAACATTCTTAAATATTTATCATAATATTTAGTATATAAAGAAAGAATTTGGTCCATTTTTTCTCTTTGTAAAATAATTAGGATAAGAATAGAATTTTATGCATCATAAATATCATATCAAATTTTTTTTCTCCCCTTTTATAAATGAGATAGATGAATAAGAAAAGGGGGGCGGGGGTAGGGGTTCAAAGATCCAAAAATTAAGTTAAAAAAAATTAAATAACAAGAGGGAGAATACATTTGAAAACATTTCATTAAGAATATAAAGGATCCATGAATCGAAATAATTTTTGAAGAGATGATGAAAACGAATCTCATCACAAAAAGAAAATTTGAATCATATTTTTCTTTTATAAATATCAATTTCAAAAGGAAAGAATCATTTCAAAATAGAGCTCAAAAAGCTAAAAAAAATATGAGAGGAATCTAATAGCTACACATTGCATTTTAAAATATCATTTCATATAAATATCAAGAAGAAGCTCAAGAAATCCAAAAAATAATATAATAAAAATCATACATTTGAACTTAATAAGAATTTTAATTTACAAAAATTAAGAAATCTAAAAATATATGATAGTAAATCAAGCTCAATTTACAAATAATGCATTTCTCATTTATTTAGAAAATTTAAATTTTTTAATTTTCTTCTAAGCAAATTGTTCTACATTTAATGATTTTGTTGCAAGATAACAATTTTATAATATCCAATATCCTCTCTATTTATCATGTCTAATTTAAGTGTTCCACAAATGTTGGAAGATTTATCATATCTAATTTTTTCTTATAAACTTAAATTATTCTTCATTCAAATGCTTTATTGTTAAGATAGTAATTTAATCTCCCCATTGGTCATTGTAAAAAAGAAGAGAAGAATATAATAGTATAAAATTAATTTTTAAGTCATTGACAAATATATATAAAGGGGTTATATAATGAAAATCATGTAATTAAGGATATAATATAAAAGATCAATTTGTAAGTACCAAAAATATAATTTATTTTAATAAATCTATTCCTTTATTTGTAAATAACTAAAAATGAGTCTTAGGATAGTAGATAATCTTGATTTATTCAAGATAAATCTTAAAACACATAATTTATTTAGATAATTTCTTCTTAATAAAACAAATGAATGATCTTAATTAAAATCTCAAATTATAATTATTAAGATCATAAATCTTATTTTTATTAAAAAAAGAAATCATAGAGGTTAAAAATGATTCCCATAAAGGATAAGTCAAAGTGAAAAAGTCAATCGAAAGTTTATGAAAAAATATTAATTTATCTCGTTTTAAAAGCTAGATAGGATAGATGTATTTTCAAGAAGAATTTTTTTGTTTCAATTAATGTGATTTATTTTATACAAATTTTTTTTTATCTTTTAAGCCAAATTTAAGCATTATCATTTAAAACCAAAAATTGACTGTAAAGAGAAAAAATCATTAAGATCATTACAATAAAATATTTTCAAACAAAGGGTTTGATTTCGTTTAATTCTAATAATTCTTTTTTCTTATTGTTGTTTAGGCTAGTGAACTTGAAAAGATTTTTAGATCTCAAGTAATGTGCTTTGAGTATTCACTATCAAGTTACCATTTTTTGCTCCTATCCTTTATTCGGAGATAAATCTATAATATAGAAGGTTTTGATTTGGGTACCCATTTGACTTTGGGTCCCTCATGAAAGCTCTACCTAGTTTAAGTAAAGGTATTTGGTTGTTTATGTTTCCTTTAGGAACCCAAATCAATTTATGTGGACAATAATTTCTAAATAGACATCTATAGATAAAGTGTTTATATCCACCATAAAAATTATATTTGTTTTCGGGTGAAGAATACAATGTGTATCTTCTAACAAAGTTAGTTGGTTTTTGATGAGTATTACCTATAAAACTAATACCTTCCTTATGAATATAACTCTTATTAATAAGAATCATGTTTAGATATTTGTTGCATATCTTAAACTTTTCTAAGGTTTATTTTAATATAGCATTTTCCTTTTTAATTTTATCTATCATTTCATATTTTGAGCAAGAGGTACATGGTGATGCATCATTGAAAGTTTCAAGTTTACTAGAGATACATAATCTTTTTTGAGTGATATATAAGTTTTGATAATCATTTTATGCTTATCAAGTAATTCATGAAAAGCATTAATAACTCATCAAAAGTAAAGGAGGCTTTAGCTGAGTTACTTATCTCATCGTTGACAGCCATAATCATGAGATTCTCCACATCTTTTTTATTGCCTTCTTGATTTTGAAGTGCCTCGACTTCTTGTGGTTATAGCAAGAAGGTGTGTCTTTTTAAAGTTCATTTATATTTTTCTTTTATCCTTTTATGTGAATGTTTTTGGTTCTTCTATCATGAGTTAAGATCATAGTCCTCATCACTCGAGGTTTCACTCGATAAGTTATCTATGTTCTTAGTTTAATTTCCTTCCGATTCTTTGGAAGGTGTCGTTCTTGTGTTCTTAGTTCAGTATCCTTCCTGCTCTTTAGAAGGTATCTGTTCATTTTTTACAAGTTATTTCATTTATTGATTCCTTTAATTTAATTATGTTTTCATGTGTGATTTATAATATGTGCCATATATCAAAAGCCAAATTAAAAACAAAAACTTGATTAAATTTATTTTTATCTAAAGTGTAAATTAAAGCATTTATAACTTTGGCATTTAAGAAAAATATTTGTCTTTCATGAGTATTCCAATCATTTATAGGATTGGATGACTTCTAAAATTCATTTTCGATGATATTTTATAAATCAAAATCCAACAAAATAAAAAAGATATGCATTCTAGTTTTTCAAAAGGTATAGTTTATCTCATTGAATATAGGAGGATGTGTAATGTATTGGCCCTTACTCGCTTTACCGACTCTAATACCAACTGTTAAGATCAATTTGACATTAAGAGGGGGTGGGTGTGTCAATTAGTGCAACTGCAAAAAGTACTTAATTTTAAAAACATGCTTGAGGTAAAAATCGAAATAAAGTGTTTTTCATCAAGATCAAGTTAGAGAGCTATTAAACTTAAGATTGAATAAAGAATCTCGATTTAACTACAGAATACTAAAATAAAAAGTAAGTTTAAAGGAGCATATGTAAAGGAAGGCTAACAAATTTATAGTGGTTCGATCACTAACTTGACCTACGTCCACTTCCCAAGTCATCTTTCGTCAAGGCCGTCGGTGTCCACTAATGATCTTCCTCTATGGTTGAAGATCAAAATCCTTTACATTTTTCTCCTTTTCTTAGGCTCAGGAGAAGAACCTTTATACTCCTTTTCATAAGTTCAGGAGAGAAACTTTTATAATCTTCCACTCTTCCCTTAACCTTACTTTGCACTTGAAGCACACAAGGGAAGTTCTCAACAAATTATAATAGTATTTTTCTAGTATTTTCACCTCTTTTTTTTGCCTTTTTATGCAAGAATTTTTGGAGTCTTTATAGACCCTAATTTGGCTTCAAATTAGAGCCAAAATTCAGATCATCTCCAAAAAATCTAAGTACTAGCGGTACTACAGTCGAAAATGTCCCGAGAACAAGGGCAACAACGATACCACCACCACCTGGGTAGTACCATCACCATGGGTGATACCACCGTCACCCACCGATGGTATACCATTGGGAATTTTAAAATAAAATTTTCTTATACTATTTATACCCGACTTGTATATCTTGTTAACCTTTTCACGTCAACGAAATGAACTCAACTTGAACGTAAGTCTAACCCAAAGTAGACATGGTTGCCTCTCAATAAGAGAATTTCTCAACAAATTCTAACAATAATTTTCTAGTATTTTCACCACTTTTTATTGTCTTGCTATGCAAAAATTCTTGGGATATTTATAGAGCCTAATTTGGCTTCAAATTGGAGCCAAAATTCAAACCATCTCTAAAAAAATCTAAGTACTAGTAGTACTACCATCGAAAATGTCTTGAGAACAGGGGCGACAATGGTACTACCACCACTTGGGCGGTACCATCACCATGGGCAGTACCACCGTCGCCCACCGATGGTACTATCATTGGGAATCCCAAAACAACACTTTTCCTGTACTATATATACCCAACTTGTGTATCTTATTGACCTCTTTCCAGGTTAATGAAATAAACTCAACTCGAACTTAAGTCTAATTCAAAGTGAACTTGGTTGCCTCTCATTGAGTTAATTTAGATTTCTTAAAATATAACACAATTAGAACTTAAAACACACGATGCTAGCTACGACATACTAATACATAATTAAAATTATTTTTGATGTATGGCATGTCAATTGATCTTCTGAACTCCTGATGAACTCTTGGCATCCTTCGGTGAACTCTTGGTGAGTCTCTCGATCATCTTCTAATGAACTCCCAATGTTCTCCCTACGACCTCTCGGTCACCTTCGGTAAACCCTCAGCAAGCTCCCACTGCATCGTCCGAACCTCGACCCAATGTCCTAACTTAAGTCTGGCCCAACATCAAATTATATTATCTTTTCACCATCGTAGTTAATCATGTATCAATTTCTCTAACACAAGTTAGATTATAAAACCTATCAATTGATTTCATCATCAAAATTCAAGATTTAACAAAGGTTACAAGTATATTATTTGTTAATAAATTAATACAATCATTTTTAGTTTAAGAATGAAAAAAAAATAAATCTTCAGTTGAAACTTCAAAATATGCTATTCAAATAAAGATAGATTAGAAGAAGAATAAAAAAATTTAAAAATTATATCTTAAGGGAAGGTCAGAATGGTAGAGGCTATGGGTGATTTAGCACTTGAGATAAGGGACAAGATCAATCAAATGAGAGTTATAAGAATTCAAGGTAACAAAGAAACCCATCAATTTTTTATTATAAAAAATATATTAAAAATTACTAGTATATAAAAAAAACTAAATATTTCCCTTTGCTCTCACTATAAACAATATGGTCTTCTTGGAAAAGGTCATTAAAAAATAAATAAATTATAATAAAAATAATAGTGAAAAATAATAATAAAATATTTTCTTTATATCATCTGATGAAGAATATTATAAATCTATTTGATTTTTATATGGTGAATCTAGTAATTATATAATGAGGATAAAAGTTTATTTCAAAGGCTTAATAGTCCAATTAAAACTTAATGCAGATGAAAAATGATAAGGGAAAGAAATAGTTACTGTGAATATTGAATTTGATAAAAAAAAATATTGATGATATGATATTTATTTTTGATTAAAATAAAATCTAGTATAGGACAATAGATGAGAAAAATGATGTTATGCTATTTTTGATAATAAAAATATTTAATGTATGATGATAAATCTAAAAAATTGATAGCAACTGCGATGATGACAAAAAAATTAAAATATTTCTTTTATTATTTTGAAATTCTCCTTACATGCATTCATTGTTATTATTATTCATAAATTAGCACTATGATATAGAAGATATAGTCATCTAAATTATAGCAAACTAGGATTGTTAAATCAGAAGAATATAGTAGTTTTTTTACCTAAAATTAAGAATAAACATACTATTTGTGAATCCTATGTTTTTGGAGAACAATACAAAAACATTTCAAACAAGTCATTCTTGGAGAGCTAAAGAACAGTTAAAAGTTATGCATGTAGATATTTATAGGCCTATGTAGATTGTCTCAATGAAAATAAATATTTATTGTTATTTTAGATGATTGCACAAGAATGATATTGGTATATTTTTTGAAAGAAAAAGTTGAAGCCTTCTCTATTTTTAAAACAATTAAAACATATGTAGAAAAATAAAAAATATTTTATTAAAACTCTACTTACTAATAGAGAGAGTGAATTTACTTCAAAAAAAAATTATTTTTAAAAAGGATATAGACGTTTGATAGAGAACTAATTACAAGCTACACCTAAGTCTTTGCTTAAAAAGAATATCAAGCTACTAGCATATCAAAGTAGAAGAACAAGAAATCGAGTAATTGTCGAGACTAGTAGGTTACTAGGTGTATGCTTAAAAAAAAAAAAAAAGAAACACCAAAAAAATTTTGTTTGGAAAGTGTGAGCACAATAATATATTTGTTAAACTACTTTTCTACTAAAATAAATTTTGTTTAGAAAGTGTGAGTACAATAATATTTTTGTTTAACTACTTTTCTACTAATACAATATAATGAAAAACACCTTATGAAGCAGTTGCTATTTTAGATGATTGTAAAGTATGATATTGGTATATTTTTTGAAAGAAAAAGTTGAAGCGTTCTCTATTTTCAAAAATTTTAAAAAATATGTAAAAAATAAAATAATTACTTTATTAAAACTCGACATACCAATAGACATACTGAATTCACTTTCAAAGATTTTTTTATTTTTAAAAAGGATATAGGCATTAACAGAGACTAACTGCAAGCTACATCAAAGTGTATGCTTAAAAAGATTAGCAAGCTACTAGCAAATCAAAGTAGTAGAACTAAAATATCAAGTTAGTATGGAGACTACTAGGTGTATATTTAAAGAAAAAGAAGTACTAAAAATATTTTGTTTAGAAATATATGTTGAATCTTGGATCTTAATAATGAACTTGGTAGGATTCTAAGTTTATGTTGAACTCTGTAGGGGATCGATCCTCCTTGAAATTTTATAGGGATTATTCCCTCATTGGTAGTCAGTCACAATGGCTGAGAAAGATTAATCTATTGCTTGATGAAAAGATGTGGCTATAAGTATTTATATAGGGTTCCCAAATCCTAATTCTAATAGGACTGAATTCAACTCGTAATCAAACTCCTACTTAAAACCTAGAGAGAGTCCCAGTTAAGTGAAACTCATCATCTCTAACCCTATGCCTCCTCTCAGCCCTAATCGACTTTCCCTCATCAAGGTGGGCAGCCAATTGGATTGATTATAAGCTTGACTTGGTTGACCCGACTCAAATCCAACTCTGACTCTAATCAGACGCCAATTCAACTAAATCTTAATCCTACTAGGATTTAGACTAATTTATTATAATAGACTCAAATCTCCTCTTAGCTAACCTAATGTCAAGTCTAAGCCGACCAACAAGGCCCAATCTAAGAACTCAACTCAATCAACTAAGATCGACTCAGCTGGTGTCCTAACAGACCGACCCTCTTCAAATTAGTCTTGTCCTCAAGGCTGAGGCTCCATGAATTTTGGGTCATAGTATGTAATTCTTCTTGAAGCTTCCTCATGGTATCTATGATAGGTGCACCATGGTCTTACGGTCCAGCATTTTCTTATATCTCTCCATCAGTGGTAGTAGTGTCTAGATAATGGTGTATCGCCATCATGCGATCCCACACGATCATCAATTGAACTTGGACCTCCTTATCAACCAAGATGTCCAGTGGGTGGATCTGGACAGAGTTAGTTATATATTTGAATTGGTGCACAAATCCAAAACCACAAGTCATGACTTTAATATGATCTCCAATTTTGTATGGTTCAAAGAAATAGGGAGACCACTTCCTTGATGCCCGAATCTTCATAGATTCTTGCTAGTAGAGTTGAAGATGAAGAAAGACTCGATTTTCAATAGCAAACTTCCTTCTACTCTGGCATCTATTGGGCGACTGTTTCTTTCTTGTGTGGGCTGGCTATGGTTTTTCTTTAATGGTAGCCAGGCTTTCCTTCAAGATGGTGGCTGCCCTATTATAGAGTCCATGGTAATATGAGCCCAATCTAAGTTTGGAGTTTGCTACTGTCCAGTAGAAGTTGTAATTTTCCCATGTTTGCTACTGTCTCTCCTTTGTGTCATTGATTGGTATCATGCCAAGCCACAAATTCAGCAATGATTAGCATCTCCTCATCGTAGATTGAAAACTTTATGTAATATGGAGAGAGGGCTTTGCTGATAAGTCCAAGGAGTACTAGTTGAGTTACGACTTCTGTCTTTCTCTCGTAGGCTCCGGGTTGGCCATCTTGCATGAGGACAACACCAATTCTGACTCCCGATGCATTAGATTTGATAATGAATACTTTGTCAGAGTCTAGTAAAACTAGCACCGATGTAGATAAAATCACAACCGTGAGGGTATCAAAGGCTATTGTAGCTTCATCCAGCTAGAGGAAGACATCTTTTTTCAGTAATATCATGAGGGGAGTGCTGAGATTGCCATCATCCTCTACTAACTTATGGTGGTCATGTGGCCGAGTAGGGGACAGTTTTGTCTGTTCAGCAAACTCATCCGAAAATTTAGCATTAGGAAGTTTGGATTTTTGTTCATAATTAATTCCTCCATTGGCAGCCCTTAAAATTGCATTAAGAAGCTGATATGCAATTTGTGCAGCACCCTTTCTATGTGTTGCATAGAAACAATCGATACTTTACCCCTACGCTTTCCTCGTAGGATCACATGTCTCCTATTGCTGAAAATTTTAATGATTAATTTGGAAAAATTCTAGGAAACATCACCTAAAGTGGACAATCATTCAATGTTGAGCACTGCTTGATAATTGTCAAGTGGTAGGAGGCAGAAATCCATGGTGATTTCCTGGCCATACAAAACTATTTTCACTCGAGGACTCTTTCGATTGCAGTTGAGGATTCAGCCATCTGTGACTTTTACATCGAACCTGCTACAATCTTTAATCTAGAGAGTTAATCGGGTAGCAACCTCACTGTCCATGAAATTATTAGTGCTTCTAGTGTCGATAAGAATGGTGATCGGATGGTGTTCAAGGAATCTGTCAACCTTCATAGATTGTTGGTTAGCATAGCCAGCTAGGGCATGTATGGTGCTGATGGTCGGCTGTAGTTCTTCCTCCACATCTTCTTTCTTAAGTTTGAGATCTACGTCTTTGTGTTCTGGATCCTTGATCGGTTCAATCACTAAAAGCTTTCCCCTTTTGTAGTGATAATCTCTACTTTATAGTTCATCACAGTGCTAACGTAGCCCTTTCACCGATCTTTCTTGGAGTTCTTCTCAGGTTAGTTCCTTAGGCTAAGAGGTTTAGTTGGCAATAGATGAGGTCAAAGGCTTGATAGTTGCTAGTCGGTTCATGATCTTTGTCCTTCGACCATCGTTGTTCAGTCGTTCCTTATGGATGTGGGTGAATGAGATGGCAGCCCTCAATGTATACGATCGTCGTGCCTTGACTTTGCATCTGATCTCCGACTTTAATCCTTCGATGAATATCCCTAACAACTGCTTTTCAAACCAATCTTAAGTTTAATTTGAAAGATGCTCAATCTTTGTTTGATATTCTTGCACGGTTGAAGTTTGGTGAATCTTCACAAGTTAGTCATTCATGTTCTCATACTCCGTCGGTCTAAAGTGGATCAGCAGCCTGCTTTTAAATTACCTCTATGTGGGGACTTCATGGGTGTGTTTGTACCAACCATACCACTGGATAGCTTCTCTTCCTATATGGATGGAAGCAATATTGACCATAGAAGCCTTCAGGGTCCTGTGATAGAGGAAGTACTGCTCCACACGCGAAATCCACCCTTATGTGTGGATATGATGAGTACGTCGCTTGTTCCTCTTTCTCTAGTGGGTTCTCCTTGCGATCGAAACTCTCACCATGTTATGATCTTCTTGGGCTCAGTGATCGACCCAATCTAAACTCTATGAAGAGAGTACATAGTCTATCCTCCATATGCATCTCGAAGGCCCCCAACTTGGCACTAATCAGATCTAACGATGCCATTGCATAAGACTCCATATTTGTAATGTCAAGGTCCTTCAGTTGTTGTTGGGTCAATGGCGTGAATAGGTTGGGTGGATTGGTGGCCGAAAGAGGTGATGGATCAACGGTAGATGGCTGTGATTTGGGGCTGATAGTTTGCTATTGGGGCTATGGTATGGAGCTACTCTAGGGGTCGTATAAGGGGTATGATGGCCAATGGTTAAGTTTAGAGGGATGGCTTAGGGTTGTTGTTAGTGACAGTAATGGTTTCGATGGAGATTAGTGGTTGAAAGGGTAATGGATCAAGGTTGCGATTTTGGATTGATAGTTTACGATTTAGTTATTATTAGTGCTACGGTTTGAGGGTGTTGTGGGGGCTAGAAAAGATTTCAATGGCAGTGGTTGAGGATGGGAAGGAGGGTTTAGGGTTGCTGTTAGGGGCAGGAACCAGTTTGGTGTGGTTGCATCAAAAAGTGCCCAAGAACAAGGCTATATAAGTCTTCATCACGGGTAGCAGTTTTACTACAAAAGAATTCTAGCAGTATATTGAGGGTTTTGGTGTAATTTTGTCAACAGGAATTATAGGAGGATGACAACAAATAGATAAAAATATCAATGGCAACAAAGTTGGCAAAGATGGTTTAGATGTGCAGTAAGAAATACCGACAATCTTGTAGCATAACTTTCATCATAAAGATAACGACTTTGCGACGAAAAGTTTCAACACCGTGCCAACAATATATAGATGAATCCAATAAAGAGTAAGTGATGATGAAAGCCAAGATGATGCAAAATATTGATAAGAATATAGCAATAAAATATAGCAACAAGATTGGTAAGAAGATAGTATACAATTAAAAAATTACGTCAACAATGGAAGATCATTATAGCCATTTTTATACTACTATTTGGGCCGATTGTAGAGACAATTAAAAAATTACGTCAACAATGGAAGATCATTATAGCCATTTTTATACTACTATTTGGGCCGATTGTAGAGATTAAAGTGGGCTATAATAGCTACATCTCAAGGCTAAAGGGGTGCCTTAGGGTTGATGTGGGTGGCAGCAACAAATTTTGCAGAGATCAGTTGTGTATGCATTAAGAAACACTGAAAAGTATAGCAGCAAAATTTTTCATCAAAATATAACAATTTTACAACAAAAGTTTGAGCAATATTACAATAGTATTTTGAGGAATATGGCAGCATGAAATCAATAAGGACAATAGTAATATGATAGCGATATGGGGGCAAATATGCCAGCAAGATGATAGCAAGATCAGATGCGACAACAGCATGCGGTTGTAATTTTGCAACATAACTTTCATCGTAAAGATGATAACTTTGAGATGATAAGTTTTTACAGTGAGATAGATGATGATGAAGGCTAGATTAATGAAAAGTATTGAAGAGAATATGGTGTTGGAAAACCTCAGTGGGAGTATCATATGCGCAATGGAAATCGAAAATAAAAAATCGATTTTCCACATAGATCAAATCATCTTGCAAAAGATTGAGGCCATGAGAAAGTTACAAAAATCGATAATATCATATCATATGATAGATTGATTACCTAGGGAGATTATATATCCTTGTATTTCTAGATCCAGATGGAGAGGTGAAGGATGTCAAGTGTCCTCCTCTCTAGCGATATCCACATGATGGATCTCTACAGCAAAACTTCTCCAATCTAATCTCACAACTCTTGTGCAGAGGGAGGAAGGAGAATAGGAGGGGGAGGCCAAGGCTGCAGCCTATCAACCATGAGTCTCCCCTCCTATTTATAGAGAGCCATCAAAACCCTAAAGCTCCTGCCTTATTGGGTATTGGTTCTTCATTCAATTACATACTAACCTTGCATTATTGGATCTCTATCCAATAATCTCCTTAGGCCTCTAATTGGACCTTAATCAATGAGCCCATCAGCATAGGGTCTCATCTAATGAGAATATGGGTTAATTAGATCTCCATCCAATCCTCTATTTATTAAAGCATCCACCATATGTGTGTGACTCTAGAGGTCTGATACCGAGCTGGCCGTGAGTTGCTCTCATTAGAACTCCTTCTGATATAGTGAATTATTATCTCCATAATAAAAATCACTCGACTTATCGACTATGGACGTACTAGGCTACTATGCTATAGTCGATAGATTGTATAGAGGTATAGAGGGATCAAATCCATTGGACCTATTTGTCAACAGTTACCATGTATCTGTAATCCGTCATCCACCTAATATCCTAAAGATCATATATTAGACATGATAATATCATGTCACATACAGAATCAGTTTGTCTTGCTCTAATCGGATTCTATCGGAGAACTCTTTTTCTCTCAATCCGACTGACCTTGGCCAGGGATTTATCTGAGAAAGACATACATGATATTCCTCTAACGATATTGAGAGTGGATGATCTTTATTAATACTCAATTACCATGGTAAGGTTGGTTACCAATCCCAATAACTAACTGTACCAGATCTGAAACTTTTCAAACCTATAAGTCTGGCGTCAAAGAAAGGAGTACTCATACAAGACATCCTTGGTGTCTCAAGTTAAAGGACCAGATACACAACTGGGACTATGAAATTGCTGTCTAACATTAGGTATCATCAACCATATAGCATTTCATAAGCGAATCAATTAGTAAACTCATTCTTCAATGAGCACATATATTATATCCTTAGTGTCTCTACTTAAGTAGTTATGAGACCAGCCACCTCCATTATATGGACAGGTATATAGTACACCGGTCTGTCCAGTTATTTTGATGTCTCTCTCAAGTAACATATGACCAAGATTATTTATGATATATGTTTAAAGGTGAATCGATCTCATTATTGTGATCTCATCATGATTCGATTCTCAATGTACAAAACCAAGAACATCACAATATATATATGCAACAAATAATATAATGTGAGAATATGCTAGTAATAATTTTAAGCAAAAAGATCGTGCAACATATCACACTTGTCATCACTTATATGATTGGCTTGCAGGGCACTTATAACCAGTATATTGCAGTAAGTTTTTGGTAAAAAACATGATAGCAAGGTAATAGGTGACTAAAAAATTATGCTAATGTCAAAAGATCAATGAAGTAGTTTATTTTAGCTAATAATTTTTTCAACCAGATAGATGGATGGCAAGGATTATAACAATGGTAGATATAACTATTCTTTTAGATTTTTAGGTAAGTAAATTATAGCAGTAATAAGGTAGATACTAGAACCTGATACAATTTTAGTGGTATAGTAAATAGAGGATATACGGTAGGGGGTGATGATAGTGAGTCAGCAACGAGATCAGTAATTATGGGAATTTCTTAGTAACATGATGGGCGGTTAGATGATAGCGGCGAAGGTAGAAGAACAACGAGGTGCCAAGAATGTGACTCTGATACCAAGTATTAGAACCTTGCAGGATTCTAAGCTTAGGTTGACCTCTGTAGGGGATCGGCCCTCCTTGAAACTCTATAGGGGTTCCTCCCTCATTGGTAGTTGGCCATAATAGCTAAAAAAGATTGATCTATTGCTTGATGAAAAGGGGTGGCTACAAGTGTTTATATAAGGTTCCCAAACCCTAATTCTAATAAGAATCATACTTCTAGTAAACTTCTTTTTAATAAGACTCTAACTCCTAATCATACTCCTACTCAAACCCTAGAGATAGTCCCAAGCTAAGTAAAACTCTTCTCTAACCCTAGCCGCCTCCTCTCAGCCCTAGCCAACTTTCGCTCACCAAGGTGGGCGACTAATTGTGTTGATTATAAGCTTGACTTGGTTAACCCGATCTGAATCCAACTTCGACTCCTGGCTAGACTTTAGTTCAACCGAATCCTAACCCTACTAAGATTTTGGCTGATTTATTATAATAGACTCAAATCTCGTTATAGTCGACCTAATGTCAGGTCTAGGCCGGCCAATAAGACCCGATCTAAAGATCCAAATCAATCGACTGGGACCCAACTCAACTGGGGTCCTAACAAGATTATCTCCTAAGCCTAAGAAAAGGAGAGTTGTATGGGTTATCTCCTAAGCCTAAGAAAAGGAGAAAAGACTTGTAAGGGATGTTTGATCTTCATCCATTGAAAAAGTTTAGGAGTGAAAGTTGATGGCCTCGAGTGAAGAGGAATCGGGAGTGGACGTAGGTGAAGGGAACCAAACCACTATAAAAATATGGTGTGATCTATTTCTTGCCTTTCATATTACTCTTGGATTTAATTGCTTATTAACTAGTTTGAAGTTAAAGCACTTTTAATATCGATTTTCTTCGAATGAAAGGTTTTTTCAAACCCAAGTTTTTCACTTAGCACTAATTCATACCTCCCCCCCCACTTAGTCCCATCTAGATCCTAATAATTGGTATCAAAGCCATATTCACTCAATTAGAATAACACACAAGCGAGTTAAATGATTTTTTCTGACATTAACGAGGGACACTCTATCACACGTCCTCCTATATTCAATAGGATGGACTACACATATTAGAAAACTAGAATGAGGATTTTTTTATTTTTATAGATTTTTAATTATGGAATATTATTGAAAATGACTTTAATAAGTCTTTCAATCCTATAAATAATTGGAATGATAATGAAATAAAGATATTTTTTTAAATACAAAAGCTTTAAATGCCTTGTTTTGTGTTTTTGACAAAAATTAGTTTAACCGAGTTTCTATGTATAGTTCTGCTTTTGATATATAGGACATATTAGAAGTCACACATGAAGTCACACATGAAGACACATAAGTAGATTAAAGGAATAAAAAATAAATCTCATAGTACATAATTATGAAATGACTTGCAAAGATAAATATAAGAACAACCTTCCAAAGAATAAGAAGGATAGTGCACTAAAAACAAAGAACACTTTCGAAAGAATAGGAAGGATTTGATACTAAGAACAAAAGAAGACTCATCAAGTAAAAGCTCGAGTGATGAGGATAATGATAATGAACTTTTGACAAAAGAATTTAAAACAAAACAAGATATTAAGAATAAAAATAAACTCAAAAAGGATACAAACTCTTACTATGAACGCAAGAATTCGAGGCACTCCAAAGATGAGTGTACAAAATGAAGAAGAAGTTGCCAAAAAAAAAAGAGGCACGTAAGGTGACTTGGGATAAATCCAATGCATTCGAAGACAAGATGGCGAACTACATTTTTGTGGCTTTCAACGAAGAGGTATATGATTCACCCAAAATATCTTTAATTTATAATAAAATTACTTGATGCATTTCATGAGTTGCTTGATAATTTCAAATTAGTTAGTAAGAAATAAAAAGAATCATGCTTTTCTTTTGAGTGTTTGTTGAAAATTAAAAAAAATTGAAATGAGCATGACAAATGTATGTCAACTCCTTGCACCAAGTGTAAAGAGTTAAACTCACTTAAGAAGAAAGTGTATTATTATTAAAATTAAAATAAATCGAATCTTTTATTTTAATATGTTTTATTATTTTAATGTGTTATATTAATGATCTTAATGATTTCTTTTGAAATGATACTTGGTTTTTGGTTTTAAACGACAATACATGGATTTGGCATAAAAGATAAAGGATTCTTATATAAAATAAATTAAATAAATTGAAAAACAAAAATAGAATGTATTTTTCTTAAAAATGTCTTTATACTATCAAGTATTCAATAAGAAATAAAGTGATAAATCTATGTATATTATTATTTTTTTAATCTCTTGAAATATAAAAGTGATTTTGATGATTTGAATTTGAATAAGATTATTTTTTTCAACCTAATCATGAATTTTCCTTTAATGTCTTAACTTAGATGTATCTTTTATGGGAATCAAAATTTTTTAACTTTGATGATTTCTTCTTTTTATTATTTACTAAATAGGAGATTTATGATCTTGATACTATAACTTAAGATTTTTATATAAATCAAGATAGTTCATTGTGATTCTTTTATTCTATTAAAAAATTATATAAAGGAATTATGATTTATCTTTTGTTGTTTCATAATTATAACTTAAAATTTTTTTATGAACCATGATCTTGATGACTTCTTATATATGAATCGAGATCTTTTATTTGTTCTCTTATGTCTCTTTATGCAACTTACTATCAAGAAGTTTTTATCCTAATTATGATCTATATTTCTCGATATTTATAACTTGATAGTTTTTATGAATTAAGATTTTTGTTTACTATTTGATATCCTAATATTTGTTTTATTATCTAAGAGGAGATTTATCAAATTGAATCATTACTTTTGGTATTCATGATTTGATATTAATATCCTTTATGTCATGATTTATTTAAGACTCTCTTGTATTCATGAATTGTATACCCTATCATCAAATTGATATCTCTTGATATCCTTCATGACATGACTTTTGTTATACATTCCCTTTGCATTTATGGTTAGAGCATTGATGAAAAAGAAAACTTATATCATCATATTCTTTTTTACAATAACAAAGGGGGAGATAAAATTACTATCCTATAATATCACCATTAAATGAGGAAATATTTGATTATAAGAGAATTAGATATGATAAATCTTCCAATTGCATGAGTTCATCTTTTTGATTTCTTGGTTCTTGCAAATTGAGTTCTCTTTCAATAATCATTTCCTATGAATCTTTCCTCCTACTTGCAAAAAAAAGAAATTTAATTATGAACTCTTTAGTATACTTGATTTTTGATGAATCATTCCTATTGCTATTTACAAAAGAAAAAAAATATGATTCTTAGACTCTTTAGTATACTTGGTTTTTTATGTGACTAATGAATTCTTCCATTCTTTTTCTTCTTTCTATATTTTTTTTTATACAAAAGGGAGAAAGAAACTTGCTAGGTTATATGGTTCAAATATGTGTTGAATGTTTCTCATGAAAAAGGGGGAGAAATGGTATGTTTGGGATGACAAATGATGAATGTTTGGTTTGAAATTTTTATCATGTGATGTCAAAATGATGAATGTTTGTTTTGAAATTTTTATCATGTATCATATGCCTACCAAAATGACTGAAAAGTCTAATGCTTTGATTTCATGTATGGTATGCCCAAAATAATGTTAATCTTAGTATCAAGGTGATAAATGGTTAAAAAATATTCAATGTTTTAGTATCATGTATGCTATGCTCAAAGTGACATTGATTTGTTGTTAGTATCATACATGAAGTAATGTTGAGTTGAAATGTTTTAAAATTATGCATGTTATGATTTTAAACTATGATAATGCATAATGTATAAAATTGTGATTAAGCATGATGCATGTGGTAAAAAAATTAGTAGTTGCACTTTTCTCCTTTTTGTTGATGACAAAGGAGGTAAAGATATGAGGACTTAAAATTTGAATCATGCATGGATTAATGTATTTTGAGAAGATACGAATATTAGAAATTTGAATCCTGCATGGAATAATGGATTTTTAAATTATGTTCATGCAATGATGATTTATATCGATATGATATATCGATAGGGGGAGCAAAAGTTAACTCTGTCATCAATTGATTGTCATCATAAAAAAGGGGGAGAATGTTGAATCTCAAATTTTGATAATAAAATTAAATGGTAAAATTATGACCTAACCCTTGTGTTGAGAAAAGTGATATAGGACTAACTACAATTGTGAGTAGGCAAAAATAATTAAGAAGAATCTGACGTCGGGTCGGAGTCCAATTTCGAGCATTGGTTCGGAAGAATAGAGGGTATGTTGAAGCTTTAGATGATGAAGTGGGTGCTCACTAAGAGTTTGTCAGAAGTTGCTGGGAGTTTGCTGATAGGTTGTCAGGAGCTCACTAGGAGTTCGCCGAAAGTTTGCACTAGAAGGCTATCGGAAGCTCGCCGAGAGTTCACCGAAGCTAAATGAACAAATTGACATACTAGACAATGAAGATTGCTTACATGTAATTATTTTATCTTAACTATCATATTTAGGGTTTAAGGGTTGATTTGAGCTCATTAGATAGCTCATTTCGTTGACCTAGAAGAAGGTACAACCAAGTTAAAAGAAGATATAGCTTAAGTATAAGAAGAACTAAAAAGTACTTTTCTAGAAAACTTGGCGATAGTACCATCGGCTGTTGGTGATAGTATCGCCAGTTCCTAGAATTAAAGGCTCTGTTCGGCGGTGGTACCACCCATTAGCTGAAATTTTGGGATATTTGATTTTTTTTTGTTCCAATTTTTTAAGCCAATTGGGGTATATAAATACCCTAAGTATTCTTGCTTGAGATATCAAGAAAGAAAAGGAAAAACTTGTGAAAATTTTATTGAATTTGTGAATATCCTTCTTGTTTAAGAGTGATTTTGATTTAAGGGAGGGCTGAAAAAGAGTTATAAGGTTTATCTCCTAAGCCTCACAAAAATAGAGTTGTGAGGGTTATCTCCTAAGCCTGTGAAAAGGAGAAAAGAGTTGTAAGGGGTGTTTGATTTTCGCTCATTGAAAAAGATCAGGAGCGGAAGCCGATGGCCTCAAGTGAAGTGGAATTAGGAGGGGACATAGGTCATAGGGACCGAACCACTATAAAAATCTGGTTTACATCTTTTTCTTGCCTTTCATTACCGTTGCTCTTGGATTTGATTACTTATTAATTAGTTCCAAGTTAAAGTAATTTCAATATCGATTTTTGAATGAAAAGAATTTTTAAACTGAAGTTTTTCACTTAGCACTAATTCACACCCCACCCCCCCATCCCCTCTCACTCAGTGTCAACTTGATCCTATCAATTGGAATCAAAGTCATGCTCACTCAATTAGATTAACACTTGGGTGAGTTAGATAGCTTTTTTTGGCATTAGCGAGGGTCACTCTATCACATGTCCTCCTATGTTTAATGGGATTGACTACACCTACCAGAAAATTAGAATGAGGATTTTTCTAATTTCTATGGATTTTGAATGATGAAACATTATTGAAAATGGCTTTAAGAAGTCTTCCAATCCTATAAATGATTGGAATGATAATGAAAGAAAGATGTTTTTTTTAACTGCCAAAGCTATAAATTCTTTGTTTTATGCTTTGGACAAAACGAGTTTAACTAGGTTTTTATGTGTGATTTTGTATTTGATATATGACACACATTAAAAGTCATACATGAAGACATAAGTAGATTAAAGGAATAAAAAATAAATCTCTTAGTACATAATTATGAAATGACTTACAAATATGAACATAAGAACAATCATCTAAAGAACAAGAAAGACATTGCATGAATAACAAAAAAAGAACACTTCCTAAAGAATAGAAAAGATTCAACACTAAAAATAAAAAAAAGACTCCTGGAGTGAAAGCTAAAGTGATAAAGATAATGATATTGAAATTTTGATAAAAGAAACTTAAAAAAATCATGAAAAAGAATAAAACAAAACAAGATATGAAGAACAAAAATGAACAATTACATCTCAGCTCTCTCTCCTTTGCTTGCTCAGTATGAAGCCTTCCCTTTTATTAAAAGTGGTAGAGGAATTAGGTAGGGAGATCCATTGTCTCCTTTTGTCATTGTTTCTCAATGTTATCTATTCTCTTGAACTAGGTTAGAGAATTGATCACTCTATTTTGTTTCAAACATACATATCAACTATGTCATCTCCTATATGCTAATAATATCCTCTTATTCTTCATGTAAATAAGAATTTATATGGTATCTACCTTCAAATTCATAGGTTCTATGAATCTTTGACTAACCTCAAGATCAGTAGGAAATCTACAAAGGTTTCAAATGAGAGAGGGCACATTTCATTTCAAATGTTTGGATGCCCTTATTGCTCCTAGGCATTTTCCTACGAATGCCGATGATCCTATGCTCTAAAAGATTACCAATTGGATCTTTACTTTCTTAAGTGGGAGGGTTGTTCTCATAAACTATGTTACTTCCTTGCACTCTTTGAGTGTCATTAAGATTGTTCCAAAGTGGTCTATCTACTCTCTTGAGATTTGGTTACCCTTCCAAAGCAGCATAGTGGTCTTGAGATTAGTGATATCCAATTGTTAGTATTCTAACTGAGTCAGGTCTTAGTTGATTAGGTCAAGTCTTTATACTGGGTCTTGGTGGCTAGCCTAGACTGACATTAGGTCGACTAAGAAGAGATTTAAGTCCATTATAATAAATCAGTCCAAATCCTAGTATGGTTAGGATTCGGCGAACTGGAGTCTGGTTAAGAATCGGAGTTGGATTCGGGTCGGAGTCAACCAAGTCAAGCTTATAATCAACCCAATTGGTCGCCCACTTTGATAAGGGAAAATCGACTAGGGTTGAGAGGAGGCGACTAGGGTTTGAGATGGGAGTGTTTCACTTATAGTAGGAGTTTGATTAGGAGTTAGAGTCTTAGTTTACTTGGAGTAGGAGCCATATTAGGAATAAGGGTTTTGAGACCCTATATAAAGCATGTAGCCACCACTATTTTGGTAAGCAATCAATATATCTTTTTCAGCTATTGTGGCTGACTACCATGGAGAGAGGAACTCCTATAGAGTTCCAAGGATGGTTGATCCCCTACAGAGGTCAACCCAAGATTAGAATCTTATGGGGTTCTAACACTTGGTATTAGAGCAGTATTCTCAGTATATTGCTGCCTTCTATAGCCGTTGCTACCTTCATCTAGCCATCCACCACCTTCCAAGCAATTCCCATAATTGCTGTGATCATCATCGACTCCGTCGTCATCACCATTACTGTAGAAACATCATCTGCAGCCTCCATCAAAATTGCATTAGGTTCTGATATCTACCTTACTGCTACTGTAATTTATTTATCCAAAAATAAAAAAAATATAGTACATCTATCTCAATATAAAAACTTATCATCGCAAAGTTACCATCATTACGATGAAAGGTAAGTTGTAAAATTCCAACCGCATATTTGTTATCGTATCTCTGATCTTTTTGCTGATATCTTACTATCATATTCATCTTCATATTTTATATCGGCTTGGTTTTCCTTACTAATAGATTCTCACTGAATTCTTCTTTAAATCTTTGATGTAACTGCTAAATACTTTTCGTCAAATTATTATTCTTCGACATAAAATTCTATCGTTGTCATACTTTTCAGTGTTTCTTGCTGCATATATAACTAATCTCTACTAAATTTATTGTTGCCATATTGCTATCACTATTCTCATATATCTTGTTGTATCCTCATTGGTTTCTTTATGTTGAAATCATCTATATACTGCTAGAATCCTTTTGTCATAAAACTACTGTTCTTGATGAAAAATTCTACAGTAACAGCTTTTGGCACTTCTTGCCATAGCCACACCAAACCGGTTGCTGCCCCCAATAGCAACCCTAAACCTTCCTTCCCAATCTCAAACTACTACCACTGAAACCCTTTCCAGCCTCTAGAATACCCTCAAACTGCAACACCAATAGCAACCTAAACCGCAAACTATCAATCCTAAACCGCAAACTTGAACCATCTCTCTTTTGGCTATCAATCCCTACCAAACTAATTGTTGCCATCCACAACAACCCTAACTCATCTTCCTATTCTTAAACCACTACCACCAAAACCCCCCTTATAGCCTCTATAGTAGCCTCGAACAGCAGCATCAACAACACCTCCTCTTGACAAAAAATTATACTACAATACCCTCGGGACTAAATGCTGCATCCACACCTGATCCCCACCAAAATCATTGCTGTTGCCAACAATAACCCTAAGCCATCCATTGACTTTAAACCTCTGCTATCATACCCCCTATATGATCCCTACAGTAGCTTCAAACCACAGCCCTAACAACAACCTATTAGCACCAAACTGTAGCCTTCCACCACTGATCTTTGTCTTTTGTGGCCACTAATTCATCCACAAGTCTATGCCCTTAACCAAACAACAATAGAAGGACCACAATATCTCAGATCTGGAGACATATGTCATGGCATCAGAAGATCTGATTGATGCCAAGTTGGAGTCCTTCGAAACATGTATAGAAGATAAACTATATGCTCTCTTCATAGAATTCAAATTGAGCCGATCACCGAGCCCAATGAGATCACAGCATAGCCAGAGTTTAGATCGCAAGGAGAACCCCCCGGAGAAAGAGGAACAAGCGACAGAGTCATTATATCCATGCAAGAAGGTGGACTTCCCTCGATGGGAAAACGAAGACCCGACAAGATATATTTTATGCCCGGAGCGATACTTCTGCTATCATAGGACCTGGAGGCTTCCATGGTTGATATTGCTATCATCCATCTAGAAGGAGACACCATTTAATAGTATAATTGGTTTAAGTACACTCAAGAAGTCCCAATATGGAGGCAATTCAAAAGCGGACTACTAATCCACTTTGGACCGTCCGAGTATGAAAATATCGACGGTCAACTTGTGAAGATCCACCAGACCTCTATAATTCAAGACTACCATACCAGGTTCAAAAGACTCTCAAACCAAGCAAGGGACTAGTCGAAAAAATAACTATTGAGGACTTTCATTGAGGAGCTACAGTCGGAGATTTGAGCGCGACAACCCTATACGCTAATAGCGGCTATCTCTTTTGCATGTCTATAGGAAGAACATCTGAACCAAGAAGATTGGAGGACCACAGTCATCGTACGACCTATAGCACAGAGACCCTCAGCCCCATCTACCACTAGCCAACCACCTCAGCTAAAGAAGTTATCGAGAGAAGAACTTCACAACAAATCCGCAAAGGGCTTATGTTGGCATTACCATGAAACTTGGAGCTACGACCATCACTACAAAAAGGGAAGGCTTCTCATGATAGAACCTATTGAAGAATCAAAAGAAGAGGACCCCAAGCCCAAAGAGGAGGACATGAAGAAGGACCTACAGCCAGTTATTAGCATAGTCCATGCCTTAATCAGCTACACAAACTTGCAGACAATGAAGATCGAATGGTTCCTTGAGCAGCAACTTGTCATCATCCTCATCGACATTGGGAGCATGAACAACTTCATGAATAGCAAGGTTACTGCCCAATTAATGCTCCAAAAAGAAGATTATAGTGTATTTGACATTAAGGTAGCTGACAGTCGAATCCTGAAGTGCAATCAGAAGTGCCCACAAGTGAAATAAGTTCTACAGGTCCAAGAAGAAGTTATTAATTTTTTTTTTCCTCCCTCTCGATAATTATGAAGTGGTGCTTGACATTGAATGGTTATCCATGATAGCTGATATTTCTTGAAACTTTTCAAAGCTAACCATGAAATTTTTTAGCAAAGGGAAATAGGTGATTCTATGCGGAAAACGAGGGAGTGAAGCGACTACGGTTGTAACACGGTGCTTAGAGAATGTACCACAAAAAGAGTCCAATGGCTTCTTAATTCAAATTCAAGAATTTTAGGAGATAAAGTCGAAGGATATTAAAGACATGAACCATCTCCTACGGCTTGCTAAAATTTTAGGTGCGTCCACCAAACTGAGCTACTACTTCCTATCAGGCAGCCTGACCCCCTATGCTGAACTGGCCGAAGGAACCACTAGTTGATGCTCGACCAAATTATTGCCCACACCCTCAAAAGACTGAAGCTAAGAGGATCACCCAGGAGATGATAGAGATATAGATTATTCGATCGTGCTTTTTCTGCTACGACACTTCATCCCTACATCTTTGTCTCTTGGGATAAGTCTTTTCTGAAATACTACATCCTGCCGAACCCACCATGGTTTCTGATATGGCACTCCTAGATCTCGAGCGACTTTCATGACTTCCCCCATTAGTAGATCTTTATGCTCGAAGTCTTCCCTGATGATGACCTCCGATCCACGACCCGTGACTACGAGAAGATTGACTCCTTCTAGTGGCAGAATCAAAGTAAGAGAGGGATCATTTGCAGGACTCAATGAAATATAAACATCACCCCTCTCACTATGAAGAAAGATGCCACCCCTACTCAAGTCGAACTATAGCCCTCACGACCACGATGTCATCTATACCAACACTAGTATTTCCATATCGTGGCCAGATGTTCATGATTGGAGCAGACACATCAAGAGTTAGGATCGGTGTCACCCTCACGCAAGTGACCAACCCCTAATTTGTACCAAGGCTTTATCCACACTTCATACGAGGCTTTTAGTCTGCAAGGAGATACTAGTTGCTACTGATTTAAAGTTTAGCTCGATACAGGTCCACGATATGAAAGAGAAGTAAGCCCAAAAAAATTACTATCCCTGCTGATGCCAGATCGGGCTCTCATCATCATGAACTATACCAGAGGGTAGCCACCATTTCAAAAGAAAGATTGGCTACTACTAAAGATCAACCATATGGCAGTTCATACAAAGAGAAACAACCTCCTGATAAATTTTATGGTAGAAGAAAATTTAAAGATCGAGCTTTCCTATAATTCTAGCCTTACCAACAGGAAATTTGAACCTCAAGAAAGTAGTCTTTCCATTACTTTGGACCTTATAAAATTGGGGATCACATTAGAGCCGTGATTCATGGATTGAATCTGCACACCAATTCAGAAATACAATTGATCCTCCAAGTATCCCGCCTCAAATGAAAGTTTAGAGACAACGACTCAGCCCAGATCCATCCACCTGACATCCGGACTGATAAAGAGGTCCAGTTCCAGCTGGAGATTACATAGGATCACAAAATCATGACGTATCACCGTCCAAATACTACTCTTGATAAAAAAGATACAAGATAATGTTGAGCAGTAGGATCATGATGCACCTATTACAAGGGCCACGAGGGAGCCTCATGAAGAGTTATAGATCAAGACTTAGAGTTATAGAGTCTTAGCCTTGAGGGCAAGGCTGAATTCAAGAGAGACGGGTCTGTTAAGACCCTAGTTGAGTCAGGTTCTAATTGATTAGATCAAGTCCTTAGATTGAGTCTTATTGGTTGATTGGCCTAGATGGACATTAAGGAATATTGACGCTTGCTAAATTTTTTATGAGTATAATAGGTTGAAATATAGTGATGGCCTACTATGTGAATTATGGACTATTCAAGAGGGTCTATTGAAGACTTTTGAATAAGTGATTTATTTCTTGATTATGGAATCAAACTCTAAAACCATTGTTGACATTATTTTAAACCACTCTACATCATCTTTGAGCATTACTCTAGTGGTTCAAAGTATTCATTCCTTAACAAAATATTTGTTGGATTGCTCTTTTGCCTATATATGATGAGAAGGCAATTGTTTGACTTATCAGTCTATCTAGGAATTTATCTTTTGATTGTAATTAGCAAGAGGATATTGGTGAAAAATCAAGCGGGAGCATCACATTGTGAAAGATAAAAACAAAATTGGTTTTCCATGTAAATCAAATCATCGTATAAAGATAGTGTGCAAAAAATCATAAAACAAAAAACTACAACATGTGAGATATTATTTACCTAGGGAGATCGTATATTCTTAAATTTTTAGATCCAAATGGAGAGATGAAGGAGGTCAAGCGTACTCCTCTCTAGTAATATTCACACGATGGATCGTTGTAGTGATATTCCTCCAATCGCAGCCAAAAATCTCGTAACTCTTACGTAGCTTCTCACAACGAACGTGAAAGAAAATCTTCTATCTTTTTTACTACCCTTCACACCAAAGAGGGGTTGGTCGGCCGGGAAGGTGAGGGAGATGAGAAGAATAGGAGGGAGCGGTCGAAGATGTAGCCTATCAACTATGTGCTGCCCTTATCTCCTATTTATAGAGAATCACCAAAAACCCTAGGGATTTTACCTTAGTGGGAATTGAATCTCCAACCAATTAACCACTAATCTTGGATTATTAGATCTTTATCTAATAATCTCAATTGATCTCTAACTATGCCTCATGCAGAGAGCCCATCAATGTTGGGTCTCATCCAATGAGAACAAGGGCGGATAACTCATATCTAATTTTCTATTTACTGAAGCATCCACCATATGTGTGTGACCCTCTAGACCAAATACCGAGCTGGTCGTGGGTCCTTCCTATTAGAACTCCTTCTGATCCTATGAGCCATAGTCCTCAAACGGTACATGGGATCTTATTTATTGGACCTGTCCGTCATAAATTATCGTGTATTTATAATCTCTCATCTATTTAATATCCCAAAAAATTATATATTAGGTATGGTACTGTTAGGCTACATACGGAATCCATCTGAGTATCGCTTTGATCGGATTCTCCTAGAGAACTTCTTGTCTCTCAATCCGAATGACCTTGCCCGAGGATTTGTTTGAGGAATAACACATGAAATATTTCTCTCGTGATACTGAGAGTGGATGATCCTTTATTAATACTCAATTGTCTTCGTAAGGTTGGCTACCAATCTTGATAACCAGTTGTACTAGATCTAAAACTTTCCAATCCTGTAAGTCTAGCATCAAAGAAAGGAGTACTCAAACAAGACATCCTTGGTATCTCAAGTTTAAAGACTAGACACACAACTGGGACTATAGAATCACTATCTGATGATAGGTATCATTAATCATCTAATATTTTGTAAGTGGATCAATTATTAAACTTATTCTCTAATGATCACATGTACTATCTCCTTAGTGTCCCCACACAAATAATTATGAGACCAGTCACATCCATCAAATAGATGGATATACAATACATTGGTTTGTCTATTTGGTTATCTTGATATCTCTCTCGAGCAACCTATGATCGGGATTATTTAGGATCTATATTTAAAGGTGAATCAGTTGCATTATAATGATCTTATTACGATCTGATTCTCATTATATATAACCAAGAAGATTACAAGATATACATTCAATAGATAATATAATATAAAAATATATCAATAATTATAATATAAAAAATTATAGAACATATTATATGTGTTATGATTGATTTACAGAAGATTTGTAGCCAGAAGATATAACTGATGAAGTAGATTTTTTTATTCATAGTGACACAAATGATGCTCTATCAGACTTGTTAAGCTTTAATTTATGGATCTTTCCTTTTTTTAAAAAAAAACCATTACCTACAAACACTATTCCATCATAAGTAAATGTAAAAAAAATTAATATCAATATAATAATTCAATCATGACTAGCATCATTCAATAGTAATGTTCTTGCCTACAGATTGTTCGAAGAGTAAAGTAGTCAAAGTTACATTTAAATTATAAGACAATATATATTGAGTTTTCTATTCATAGAAGTTATTAAATTTTAAAGTTATCTTTTGGAGCATTTTAGATAAGTTAGTTTGATAGATTTCGATTAATTAAAATAAGAGATTTGATCAGATTATTTTAATTTAAAATACTATTGTATACCTATAAATAAACGTGGCACCTAAGTAAATAGTTCCATTCCAGACTCAAATATTCAAGCCTATAATACTCAAGTCTAGAGTTAGATCAAGATCTGGTGATTATTTTTCTAATCGAAAAGTTCAATATAATTTTTTCTCTTTTTTTTTACCTACTTTTTTTCTTCTTCCACTTGGTTAGATCATGGGTTAGTAGTACTTTATTACTAAATTTAAGAAAGGATTGTTCTTTCATGCGATTCTCCCTTTCTTCATATAATATCCGAGCCACAAGAGGTGATATATACTTCAAATATCTTTTTTGTGAAGAAGATCTCTTATATTTACTATAGATTACAATAATCAGCTTTGTAAGTTTGGTATTAAGCTAACTAATCAGTCTAATTATAAGATCTGAAAAACTTGTTTGAAGTCTTATCTCATAGGAGAAAATATATACGGGTGGTTGATAGCAATATAATAATAGTACTAGATGTTACTGATAAAAACACCATGAAGAGTTGAAGGATGCAAAAGCTAAACTTATGTTAAAGAGATATATCTTTCATGATCTTTTAAAATATATTATTTGCAAATCACTTTCAGATCTTTAGATCACTCTTGATGCATTGCACAACAAAAAGATTATGTCCGGATTTTAATATTTAGAGAATGATTTAGTAAATATTGTCTAAGGTAATCTCTCAAGTTCTCAATATATTTTGAAAATTAAATATTTATGTTCAAAGATGTCACTCTTAAATCCTAATGAGTTTATTTCTGATGCACGAATGAAATCTTATATCATTCATGATCTTTGAAAAGAATATATTTCTTAACTATAGCTATTCAAGGATAGTTTTAATAAATATTCTTAGTAGAGCAAAGTAATAAGGGAATTAACGATGTTTATGGAGAGAAAATTTTAATATTAAGATAATCAATGAGAACAATTATCAAACTAGCTCATTATAAAGATGAAGACACTGTAAGTAGGAGGATGTAATAAATGAAATCTCTTCATAAAAATAAAATTTGGGGTTGTATGCCAAAACCTATGAATGTAGATATAGTTACTTGTAGGGGGATCTACAAGATGAAACAAAAGCTAGATGGAAGTATGGATCGCTATAAGTCAAAACTTATTGCAAGATGTTTTTTTTAAAAAATATGGAGAATATTATGATGAAACATTTAGTCGTATATGCAAGGTGACATTTATTCGGGTGATGACAAATCTAAGATGGAAGCTTTAGCGACTTAATGTAAAAATATCTTCCTATATGGTGCAATTAAGAAAGACATTTAGATGGAGCAACCATTGGGGTAATTTTTTCTAAACCAAATTATATTTACAAGCTATGGTTAAAAAAAGCTTAGAAAGTATAGTATAAAAAATTACTCGATATTTATATTTCTATAGTTATTTTTTATTTAGATTATAATTTATTTGCTAAAAATTAAGGAAATATAATATTATTCTTCTATATGTAGATGATATGATCAAAATAACAAATTGAAAATTTTAAAGTTTCATATATATCTTTCTCTTCGGTTGAAATTAAAGTCTTGGGGGTGCCTAGTAAATATAAAAGAATATATAATTATCTCTCAAATAAGTTTATTAGGATCAAGTTGGTACTAAGAGGGGAGATGAATTAGTGCAAGTGTAAAAAAAAAAAAAAACTCGTTTTAAAAAATTTGCTTGAAGGAAAAACAAAAATCGAAAGTGTTTATTGAAACTCAAAGGGTAAAAATCATGGGACAAGCCAGAGAAAATCCATTATCAAAATAATAAATATACAGATCTCAAGGCTTCTTTCCTAAGCACAAGCAACAGCCATAAAAAAATCACAATGATACAAGGACTATAATACTAAGCACAATATCCAAAACCTTCCCAAGAGATCACAGTAAGAATCCACTACAAACTAATCTAACATGAGATATGAATGATTGAGAATAGTCTTTTCCTATCCTTGTCTTCTTTCCTTTCGTGGATCTCTTATTTTTTGGCTTATACTATCAATCTATAGTCTTTTTTCTCTCCCCTATGTTTTCAGCCGTCATTGCCTTCTTAATTTCAAACCTAGCCACCTAATCTAGTGTTTAGGTTAATATAAGTAAAGTTCTAGGTTGTGGGCTTTACTAAAGTCCATTATGGGCTGAATTTAGGCCATCTGCCCAACAACCTCCCCCTTTAACCCATAAAGGAAACTATATCGTGACTCCTCAATGTGAAGTCATGTCGACTAACTGTCGGCACATCTTCTGTCTCTCTTTCGATAAAATTTTTATCAACATATCTACCCCATTATCATCTATGTGAATTTCTGAAGCTGTAACTGCTTCTCCTTAAGCACACTTCTGATCTAATGAAATCTGATATCTATATGCTTCGACTTGGAATGAAATATTGGGTTCTTGCACAAATGGATGGCGTTTTGGCAATCACAATACACCACATAGTTTTCCTGTTTCAACCCTAATTCTTGTAAGAATCCTTTCATTCATAACATTTCTTTGCAAACCTCTATAGCAGCAATATATTCTGCCTTTATGGTGGAGAGAGCAATATACCTTTACAATTTGGACTGTCATAACACAGTTCCCCTTGTAAAAGTAAGTACAAAACCTGATGTGGACTTCTTTGTGTCAATATATCTTGTCATATCTGCATCTGTGTAATCTGTCAACATAGGTGGTCCACTTCCAAAGCTTAAACAAACTTTAGAATTTCCTCTGAGATATCTAAAAATCCACTTCACTACTACCCAATACTCTTTACATGGATTTGCAAGAAATATGCTAGCAACACCCACTACATATGTGATGTCTGGTCTCGTACATACGATCGCATACATTAAACTTCCAACTGTTGAAGCATAAGGAACCTTTTGCATTTTCTTCTTCTCCTCATCACTTAACGTACTCTGATCTGAGCATAACTTGAGGTGACCTGCAAGAGGAGAACCAACTGGCTTTGCATTACTTATACTGAACCTAATAATACCTTCTTAATGTATTTCTCATGTGATAACCAAATCTTTCTCTTTCTTCTATCATGAGAAATCTACATGCCTAGTATTTATTTTGCTAGCCCCATGTCTTTCATTGCAAAAGACTCACTTAGTTCCTTCTTCAACTTGTCAATCATAGACATATCTTTCCCAAGGATAAGCATGTCATTAACATAAAATTAGAGAATAATAAAATCCTTACCAAACCATTTGATGTACACATAATGATCTGAAGTTGTTCTTTTGTATTCATTTTCAATCATAAATGAATCAAACTTTTTATACCACTGTCTTGGAGCTTGCTTCAGCCCATACAAGCTCTTTCTCAACTTGCAGATAATATTTTCTTTACCTTTGACTTTGAAGCATTTTGGTTGCTCCATATAAATTTCCTCTTCCAAATCACCATGAAGAAAAGTTGTTTTCATATCTAACTACTCAATCTCCAAGTCTAGGTTAGCAATAATACCAAGAGCAATATGGATAGAAGATATTTTAACAATAGGAGAAAAAATCTCTTTAAAGTCAATACCTTTCTTTTGACCAAAGCCTTCACAACCAATCTAGCTTTGTACTTTGGTTGAGAATAATATTCTTGAGTCTTCAACCTGAAATCCCACTTGTTCTTGAAGGCTTTGCTTCCCTTTGGTAGTTGTACCAAATCATATGTGTGGTTCTTTTGTAGAGAATCTATCTCTGCCTGCATAGTAATAAACCACTTCTTTTTCTGTTCACTTTCAACTGCTTCCTGGTAACTCTCTGGTTTACCTACATCAGTAACCATCACATACTCATTTATAGAGTATCTTCTGTAAGGTTGACGTAGTCTAGAAGATTTTCTTAACTAAGGTTCTGTGGGAACTTGCTCTCTTTATTCTTCCTACTCAGCATACCCTGTAGGTAAATCAACATCTGGCTCTGCACAATATTCTTGCACATCTCCCCCATCACCCTGATATACTGGAGGAATAACTAGGTCACAGTCTACAAATCTCTCTACAGAAGTCGTAGCTGGTGTCTCCTTCAAATCCTCAATGGTTTAATCCTCAAAGAAGACAACATCTCTACTTCTGAACACCTTCTATTTTTTTGGATCCAAAAGCCTGTAACCAAACTGATCATATGAGTAACCAAGAAAAATACACTCTTTTGTCTTACCATCCAGCTTGGACCTCTCATTGTCTAGAACATGTGCAAATGCATGACAACCAAACACTCTTAAATGCATATAGGAGACATCCTTCCCTAATCATAGATTCCCTGCAACATCACCACCTAGAGCTGTACATGGTGATAACTTAATTACATCAACTGTAGTCGTTAAGGGCTCATCCCAAAACCTTTTGGGTAGCTTGGCATGTTAAAGCATACATCTGATCTTTTCCATGATGGTGTAATTCATCATCTCTATAATTGCATTATGCTGATGTGTACTAGGAACTATCAACTCATGATGGATGTCATGTGACTTGTAATAATCATTAAATAATCTTATGTACTTACCACCATTATCTGATCTTATGTATTTCAATTATCTTTCTATCTTTCTTTCAACGTTAGCATGAAACTCCTTGAAGACATTAATAACTTGATCTTTGATCTTCAAAGCATATGCCCAAACTTTCTTAGAAAAGTATATATAAAAGTGACAAAATAAAGTGCACCATTAATACTAGAAATATTAACAGATTCACCAAGCGTTTTTGTACTCAAAGGACTATACATATCTATATAGACATGGTCAAAGGCATATATTTTTATAGATAAAGCAGGGTTAACAAAGGAAACTCTATGTTGTTTACTAACCAAATAATCAATACAAGGATTCAAATGTATACCTCTGAGGTCTAGCAATACCTCTCTCTTGGAAAGTTCTTGTAGCCCGTTCTCGCTCATGTGTCCCAGTCGCCTATGCCACAACTCCATGCTGAAGTCTTTCTCTGTAGCATTCAACTATTCACGATAAGCTTTAGCCTGTAATTTGTACAATATATGACATTTCTTCCCATTAGCTATAATAAGAGAACCCTTACTAAGCTTCCACTACCCTTTATGAAATCTGACATTAAAGTCTTTATCATCCAGCCTTCCAACTTAAATTAAATTCAGTCTTAAATCAACCACATGCATCACATCCTTAAGTACCAACTTGTAGCCAAGGTTGGTCTTTATATAGATATCTCACATGCAAATGATGTCTGCTCTGCCATAGTTGCCCATCTTGACAACACCAAAATTTTTAAGCCTGTAAGTAGCAAAGAACTCCCTCCATGGTGTAGTATGATAAGAAGCACATGTGTCATTTATCTACTCGAGATCCTAACACACATAAGAAAAAACATCATCAAAAGTAGACAAAATCAAATAATCACTACCTTGCACTGTAGTTATGATATTCTCTTTTGACTCTGTATGCTCTACTTCTTTTCCCCTTTTCTTGTTCTTCTTAGGTTGCTTGCATTGATTCTTATAATATTCTTTCTCACCATAATTGTAGCAAATAATATCTTTTCTTGATCTTGACTTGCTTCTACCTATGCGTGAACCACATCTATCCTTTGACTTTGACCTTCCTCTGTTCTTTGAGACAAGTACCTGTGAATCAATCTGAGAAGTTGCTGAATTCTTTCTCCTCAACTCCTCATTCAACAAACTGCTTGTTACTTGACTCATTGCAACAATATCATCTGGTGCAAAATTACTGAGGGAAACCACCAGTGTCTCCCAACTTTCTAGTAAAGAACTAAGAAGTAATAATGTATGCAACTCATCATCAAGAGACATTTTTATAGAGGATAACTGGTTAGTAATACTCTGCATTTCATTCAAATGCTCGGGAATAGAAGTACCCTCTTTATATTTCAAGTTCACAAGTTTTCTAATTAAAAAAACTTTATTTCCAACCATTTTTCTTTCATAAAAACCTTCTAACTTTTTCCAAAGAGAGTAGGCAAAACTTTTAGTAGAAACATGGTGAAAGGACGTAGAAACATGGTGAAAGACACTAAGCCACTAATAAATAAAGCCAACAGTTTTTCGATCTAACATCTTTCACTCATTATTTGTCATAGTTTTGGGCTTTGCACTATCTAATTGCAAAGGTCTATACAAATCTTTGCAATACAAGAGATCTTTCATTCTTGGTTTTCACATCATCCAATTATTTCTGTTCAAGCTAATCATATGAAAAACATTATCGGCCTCCATGTTTAAATACAAAAGATTAAATACCACTAAAACCCTGCTCTAATACCAGTTAATGGGAATAAAACATGAATAAACTTTATATATGAACAAATACTAGTAGACCGTTACACATAATGGAATCAAACAGAAATCACAATCAAATAAACACCAAGATTTACGTGAAAAACCCCTTCAACTTGAAGGATAAAAACCACAGGACAAGCTAAAGAAAATCCACTATCAAAATAATGAATATACAGATCTCAAGGCTTCTTACCCAAGCCCATGCAACAGCCATAAGAGAATCACAAAGATATAAGGACTATAATACTAAGCACAATATCCAAAACATTTCCAAGAGATCACAGTAAAAATCAACTACAAACTAATCTAATCTAATATATGAATAATTGAGAATAGTCTTTTCCTGTCTTTGTCTTCTTCCCTTTCCTGGATCTCTTATTTTCTGGTCTCTATTGTCAATCTGTAATCTTTTTCCTCTCTCCCATGTTTTCAGTCGCCGCTGCCCTCTTAATTTTAACCCTAGCCACCTAATCTAGGGTTTAGGTTAATATAAGTAAAGTTTTAGGTTGTGGGGTTCACTAAAGCCCATTATGGGCTGAATCTGGGCCATCTGCCCAACACCGATAACCTTCGATGAACTCCCGGCGAGCTCCCACTACATCATCTGAACCCCGGCTCGATGCCCGAACTTGACTCTGACCCAACATCAGATTTTATTACCTTTTTACCATCGTAGTTAATCTTGTATCACTTTCTCTAATAAATAAGTTAGATTATAAAACTCATCAATTAATTTTATCATCAAAATCTAAGATTTAATAATCTCTCCCCTTTTTTATGATGACAACGAATTGATGACGGGACTTAACCTTAACTCCCCCTATGTATATGTCATAGGATAAATAAAACAAACTTGAATTCAAAAGACCCTATCACTTTTGAATTCCAGCATTTTGACAATATTTAAATTTTTACAATTTAACCATATATAATACCATACATAACAAAGCATTCATCTTCTTGGCATTACATAAAAATTTTAAATATTACAACATTCATTTCAAAAGATCAAACATATCATTTGACATTAATCATATCATTTAGCATTTCATTTCCCCCCTTTTGCCATCAACAAAAAAGATGGATGCTCAATTATATTTGAATATTTTTGAAGTATTTAGCACATAAAGAGATAAAGTTTATTTATTACTCCCGTTTGTAAACTAAGAAGAATAATAAAATTTAATCCATTTCTCATCAAATTGCTTTCTCCCCTTTATAAATAATATAGAAAAAAGAAAAGTGGGGTGTCAAAGATCCAAAAATCAAGTATCACAAAAAAATTAAATATTAAAAGGGGATACATATTTATAAATCAAAGAATTAAAATATTAAAAATATTAAAAAGCTAAAAAATTTAAAAATATAAAAGCTTCTTATTATATTTAAAATAATCTCATGTAAATTTCAAGAAAAGACTTAAGAAATCTGAAAAATAGTAAATCATATAATTAGATAGTTTAACATTCATAATTCTCTTCTAATAAAGTCAAATTATTCTTTATTTAATAGCTTTATGAAGATATCAGCTAATTAGTACTTTATATTAATAAATTTTAAAGATATATTATGATTATTTATATGATCTCTAAGAAAGTGATGCCTAATATCAGTATATCTAATTCTTAATTGTTGAATGAGATTTTTAGTTAAACATATTGCATTAGTGTTACTGCACTTGACAGGAATATTTTTCAAATGAATTTCATAATCTTCTCAAGTGTTTTTCAACCAAATGACTTGTGCACAATATATATCAACTGCTATATATTCAGCTTCGGCTATAGATAATGCAACCAAATTTTATTTCTTAGAAGATCAAGAAACTCGAGCATGTCCTAGGAATTAGCATGTTTTGGTTATACTCTTCCTATCTATTCTACAACCTCCAAAATCAGCATTTGCATATTCAAGTAAATTAAAATTTTTGGACTTTAAATATCTATATATTTATTTAACTACCTTAAAATGAGAATGTTTAGGATTAGATTGAAACCTTGCACATAATCTAACACTAAATATTATGTCTAGTCTAGTAGCAGTTAAATATAACAAACGACCTATAATTTATCTATGTGATTTTTTATCAACATTTCATATTCATTATCCAAATCTAACTTTGTAGAAGTATTCATAGGTGTGTTTATAGCCTTGGCATTGTCATACCAAAATGTTTAATAAATTTAAGGGATTCTTAGTTTGACTTATAAAGATACCATCATTTGATTATTTTATTTATACCCCTAAGAAAAAAGTTAGTTCACCCATCAGGCTAATTTCAAAATCTAAACTCATATTCTTGATAAAAGATTCACATAAAGATTCATTAGTAGAACTAAAAATAATATCATCTACATAAATTTGAATAATAAGAAAATTATTTTTAAAATATTTAATAAATAATATGGTATCAATCTTGCCTTTCAAAAATATATTTGAAATAAAGAAAGAGCTAAGTCTTTCGTACTAAGCTCTAGGGGCTTGTATCAAATCATAAAAAGTCTTGAATAATTTGAAAACATGATTAAGAAAAAGGTTATTTTTAAGACTGGGGAGTTGTCTAACATAAACTTCTTCAGAAATGAAACCACTAAGAAAATCACTTTTGACATCCATTTGAAATAATTTAAAATTCTTAAAAGAGGTAAAGACGATGAGCATTCTTATGGCTTCAAGTCTAGCCATAGGAGTGAAAGTTTCTTCATAATCGATCCCTTCTTCTTTGTTGAAATCGTTGGCCATTAATCTAGTCTTGTTTCTAACCACGATACTACTTTCATCTTGCTTATTTCTAAAGACTCATTTAGTACCAATCATTAATCGGTCACTAGATCTAGCAACAAGCTCTCACACTTCATTTCTCTCAAATTGGTTCAACTATTCATGTATTGCAAAAACCCAAGAATCATCTCTTAGGGTTTCATTAACGTATTTTGGTTCAATTTGAGACAGAAATGTGGCGTTAGCATAAAAAAAATTAAAAGAAGAATGAGTTTGAACATCTTTTTATGTATCTCCCATTATAAGCTCGCTCCGAGCATATGTATACTTTCATTCCTTAGGTAGGGATTTAGAAATAGATTCATCTAAGTTGCTTTTAGGAGGACTTTCATTCAAATTTAAAGTGCCAAAATCAAAATCATCATCAAAATCAATTTTCTTAAAATCAAAAATCTCAGTAAAGATGACATGAATAGATTCTTTAATGACTAATGTTCTTTTATTAAAAATATGATAAGCTTTTGAAGTAGAAGAATAGCTAAAAAAAATATCTTCATCGGATTTTGTATCAAATTTACTTAAGGCGTCTTTTTCATTTATAATGAAGCATTTACAACCAAAAACTTTAAAATTAACAAATTGGGTTTTTTACCATTCCATAATTTATAAGGAGTTTTAGAAAGTAATGATCTTATAAGAACCCTATTTATAACATAGCATACCGTGTTAATACCGTCGGCCCAAAAATATTTTAGTAGGCTATGTTCGTTTAATATGGTTCTAGCTATTTCTTGTAAGCTCCTATTTTTTCTTTCTACTACTCTATTTTATTGTGAATTTCTAGGAGTAGAGAAATTATAATTGTACCCATTTGATTCATAAAAAGTTTAAAAGTCATGATTTTGAAACTCACCATCATGATCAGTACGTACAGATAAAATTATAAAATTTTTTTATTTTAAACAAGTTTGTAAAATTTTGAAAACATTTAAAAGAACCATTTTTATGTGTCACGAAGTAAGTCCAAGTGTATCTACTATAATCGTCTATAATAATAAATGCGTATTTGTTACATTCTAAACTTGTAGTATCAATTGGTCCAAATAAATCCATATGGATCAATTATAGTGGCTTAGATATGCTTATTTGATTTTTTTGACTTAAAACTACTTTTTACTTGTATTCCTATTTGGCAAGCATCATAAATTTGTCTTTGACGAACTTAATGCTAGGTAATCCTCTTACTAAATCCTTTATTGAGATTTAATTTAGTAATTTAATACTAGCATGACATAATCTTCTATGCTAAACTCAAGCATCATCATTCAAAGTCGAAAAGTATATTTTATCATAAAAATTTTTAATGTTAATAATATACATATTTTTATTTCTTAAAGTAATCATAGATTTATTTTTATATAATATTTTAATTATACAAGCATTAGATTCAAATTTAACAATGTATCATTTACCACACAATTGGCTAATGCTTAATAGATTATGTTTCAAACCATCAACTAATAGCACATCTTTAATAAAAAGGTTTGATTTATTGTCTATGGTTCCTTTCCTAATAATTATTCCCTTGTTGTTGTCTACGAAGATGACAACTCTTTCATTTAGACTAGTAAGGTTAGAAAAATAAGTTAAATCTTCAGTCATATGCCTTGAACATCTACTATTAAGGTACCATTTTGTGCTTCTAGCTTTTGTTTGGAGACAAACCTATAAGAAATGTGATTTTAATTTAAGTACTCATTTGACTTTGGATCCCTCATTAAAAGCTCTACCTAATTTAACTAAGGATATTGTGTTGTTTATGGTTCCTTTAGGAACTAAAATCAACTTATATAGACTATACTTTCTATATAAACACTTATAGGTAAAATGTCCTAAGCTACCATAAAAATTACATTTGAGTTTAGGTGAAGAGTGCAATATAGGCCCTCTAATGAAGATAGTTGGCTTTTGTTGAGTGTACCTATAAAGTCAATACCTTATTTCCTATGGACATTACTCATATTAGCAAGGATCATATTGAGAGATTTATTCCCTATTTTAAATTTTTCTAAAGTTTGTTGAAGTATGGTATTTTCCTTTCTAATTTCATATAGTGTTTCACATTTAGTTCAAGAATTGTATGATATTGATGTTTTGTTTTCAAATTTACTAATGTGTAATATATGTTCCTTCTTAAGTAATTCATAAGTTTTGCTAAGCTTCTTAAATTCATTAACCAGTTCATGAAATATATTTAATAATTCATCAAAAGTAAAGTAATCTTCGAAAGATTTACTTACCTTGTCAAGGATGGCCATGAGCGTATATTTAACTACTTCTCCATTGTTATTGTCTTCTTCATCTTACGAGCTTGAATCATTCCATGTTGCTAAGAAGGCCTTTTTCTTGTTTGGCGCCTTTTTGTTCAACTATGGGCATTCACCTTTGAAATGCCCTGGCTTCTTACATTCAAAACATATAATATTATCTTTTTTGGTTAATTTTTATAGTTTTTATTATTTTCATGATTTTTTTGAGTTTTCTTGTTAGTAATGCAAGATCATTATCTCATCACTCGAGGTTTCGCTCGAGGAGTCATATGTTATTCCTAATGCTAAGTCATTCTTGTTCTTTAGAAGGTGTTCATCTTTGGTTCTCAAGGCAATATCCTTCCTATTCTTTAGAATGTGTTCTTTAAGTTCATCATAAGCTTTGCAACTCATTTTATAAGTCATCAGAGACCCAATTAGTTCTTCAATAGACAAGTTGTTAAAAGTCTTTGACCTCTTGTATAATAGTTACTTTTGGGTCTTAACTTTTAGGGAAAGATTTCAAAATTTTGTTAATAAGTTCAAGATTAGAATAAACTTTACTAAGGGATTTTAAACTGTTAATGACATTTGTAAAACGGGTATACATGTCACCAATAGTCTCTCTTGGTCTCATTTTAAATAATTCATATTTATGTATAAGAAGATTTATTTTTTATTTCTTTGCCCTACATGTGCCTTCATGTGCGACTTTTAAAGTGTGCTAAATATCGTAAGTCGAATCATAAGTAGAAACTCGATTAAACTCATTTTTATTTAAGACGCAAATCAAAGTATTTATAGCTTTGGTATTTAATGAAAACATCTTTTTTTCATGATTATTTCAATCATTTATCGAATTAGATGACTTCTAAAAATTATTTTTGATAATATTTCATAGTTCAAAATCAATCGAAATCAGAAAGATACGCATTCTAGTTTTCCAATATGTGTAATCCGTCCCACTAAACATGGGTGGACGAGTGACAGAGTATCCCTTGTTAATGCCAAACAAAGTTATTTACTCATTTGATTATTAATCTAATTGAATATAACCTGCTCTGATACCAATTGTTAGGATTAAGTTGTCACTAACAGGAGGGGAGGAGGGGGGTGAATTAGTACAAGCACAAAAAGGACTCGTTTCGAAAATTTTACTTAAAGTAAAGAAGAAATCTAAAGCATTTCTTGGAATTCGCTAAAATCAGGTCAATGAGTGATTAAACTTAAAACTAAATGAAAATTTTTGATTTAGCTATGAAATGCTTAAAATAAAAAGCCAGTAAGAGAAAGCTCATAAATTTATAGTGGTTGGGCCGAAAGCTTGACCTACATCTATTTTCTAAGTCCTCCTTCATCGAGGCCTGTCAATGTCTACCAATGATCTTCTTCCACGGGTGAAAATCAAAACCCCTTACACTTTTCTCATTTTCACAAGTTTAGGATAGTAACCTTTATAATTTTTTCTCTCTTGCCTTAGACTCACTTTACACTTTGAAGCACTCAAGAAAAGCTCTTAAATTTTATAGAATTTTAACCAAGATTACGACCACTTTTCTTGCACTTTCTTATTACTTTCTTGCTCTTTAATATAAAAATGCTTGGGCTATTTATAGACACCAATTGGGTTAAAAAAATAGAGCCAAACTTTAAGCTTTACCGAAAAACTCGAGTATGGGCGGTACTATCGCCAGCATCGAAGATACCATCGCTGGCAACCGCCTGAAAACTTAGGCGATGATGGTACTACTGTCACGTGGGCAGTACCACTACCACCTTAGCATTACTACTGTCGAGCAGCCCAAGAATAGTACTTCCCCATACTGTTCTATACCCGAGATATACCACCGTTGACTCCTTTTCAGGTCAACGAAATGAGCTCAACCATGAGTTCAAGTCCAACCCAAAGTGGACCCGGTTACCTCATATTGAGTTAATTTAGATTTTTCTAAATCTAACTTAACTATGACTTAATTACGATGTTAACTACGACACATTACATAATTATAATCGTTCTTGTCCGATATGTCAATTGATCTTCTGAACTCCCAGTGAGTCTCTCAATCATCATCTAACTAACTCCTAGGTTGGTCCCAACATGCTCCTAATCACCTTCGGCGAACTCTCGGTGAGCTCCCATTACATCATCCGAACCTTGGCTCGATACCCAAACTTGATTCTGGCCCAGCATCAGAATGTATTATCTTTTCACCATCATAGTTAATCTTGCATCACTTTCTCTAACACACAAGTTAGATCACAAAACCTATTAATTGATATTATCATCAAAACTTGATATTCAATGAAGCTAAATATAAAAAATTATTAAAAATTTTGGAATTAATAAAAGTAAGAAGATTAGTACTCCACTAAATGTAAATATATAACTAAGTCATAATAATGATAAGGTTCATTATGATCCTTAATCTTTTTATGAATTTATTAGTAGTCATATCTACTTAATAATTATAAGATTATATATTGTATTATAAATCATTTTATATATGATGAGAATAAAATAAGAAGAAATTTTGTATACGAATAAATACTAGCAGGCCATCACACACAACAAAATCAAACATAAATTATAATCAAATGAACACCAAGATTTACGTAGAAAACCCCTTCAACTCGAAGTGTAAAAACCACGGGACAAGTCAGAGAAAATCCATTATCAAAATAATAAATATATAGATCTCAAGACTTCTTACCCAAACCCAAGCAACAGCCACAAGAGAATCATAGGGATACAAGGACTATATTACTAAACATAATATTCAAAACCTTCTCAAGTGATCACAGTAAGAATCCACTACAAACTGATCTAACCTGAGATATAGATAATTAAGAATAGTCTTTCTCTGTCCTTATCTTCTTCCCTTTCCTGGATCTCTTGTTTTATGCTCTATATTGTTAATCTATAGTCTTCTTTCTCTCTCACACATTTTCAGCTATCACTGTCCTCTTTTCCATAATCCTTTACCCCGAAAACTAGGGTTTAGGTTAAGATAAATGGAGATTAAGGCTGTGAGCTTCATTAAAGCCCATTATGGGTTGAATCTAGGTCATCTGCCCAATAACCTCCCCCTTCAACCCATAAGAGAGGTTGTCTCATGACTCCTCAATATGAAGCCATGTCGACCAGCTATCGGCACATCTCCTGTCTCTCTTTCAGTAAAGTCTTTATCAACATGTCTGCCTCATTATTATCTGTGTAAATTTTTTGAAGTTGTAACTGCTCCTCTTCAAGCACACTTCTAATCCAGTGATATCTGACTTGGAACGAAATGTTGGGTTCTTGTACAAATGGATGACACTCTGGCTATCACAATACACCATATAGTTTTTTTATTTCAACCCCAATTCTTGTAAGAATCCTTTCATCTATAATATTTCTTTGTAAACCTCTATAGCAGCAATATACTCTGCCTCTATGGTGGAGAGTGCAATACACCTTTGCAATCTGGACTGCTATGACACAGCTCGCCATGCAAAAGTAAGTACAAAACCTGATGTGGACTTCCTTATGTCAATATCTTTTGCTATATCTGCATCTGTGTAACCTGTCAACATAAGTGGTCCACCTCTAAAGCTTAAACAAACTTTAGAACTTCCTCTGAGATATCTAAAAATCTACTTCACTACTACCCAATGCTTTTTACCTGGATTTGCAAGAAATTTGCTAGCAACACTCATTACATATGCGATATCCAGCCTTGTACATACCATCGCATACATTAAACTTCCAAGTGCTGAAGCATAAGGAACCTTTTGCATTTTCTCCTTCTCCTCATCGCTTGATGGACTCTGATCTTAGCATAATTTGAAGTGACCTACAAGAGGAGAACCAACTAACTTTGCATTACTCATACTAAACTTGTCTAATACCTTCTCAATATATTTCTCCTCTAACAACCAAAACTTCTTGTTTCTTCTATCACAAGAAATCAACATGCCCAGTATTTTCTTTGCTGGCCTCATGTCCTTTATTGCAAAAGACTCACTCAATTCTTTCTTCAACCTGTCAATCATAGATATATTTTTCCCAAGGATAAGCATGTCATCAACATAAAGTAAGAGAATAATAAAATCTTCACCAAACTGTTTGATGTACACACAATGATATGAAGATATTCTTTTATATTTATTTTTAATCATAAATAAATTAAACTTTTTATACCACTGTCTTGGAGCTTGCTTCAGCCCATACAAGCTCTTCTTCAACTTACAGACAAGATTTTCTTTACCTTTGACTTTGAAGCCTTCTTGTTGCTCCATATAAATTTTTTCCTCCAAATCACCATGAAGGAAAGCTGTCTTCATATCTAACTGTTTAATCTCGAAGTTTAGGTTAGCAACAATATCAAGAGTAACACAGATAGAATATATTTTTATAACAAGAGAAAAAATCTCTTCAAAGTCAATACCTTTCTTTTGACCAAAGACTTTCACAACCAATATAGCTTTATACTTTGGTTGAGAACAATATTCTTGAGTCTTCAACCTAAAAACCCACTTGTTCTTCAAGGCATTACTTCCCTCTGCACCAAATCATATGTGTGATTCTTCTGCAGAGAATCCATCTCTTCCTGCATAGCAATAAACCATTTCTTTTTCTGCTTACTTTCAACTGTTTCTTAGTAACTCTCTGGTTCACCTACATCAGTAAGCATCACATACTCATCCATAGAGTACTTTTGGAATGTTGATGTGGTCTAGAAGATCTTCTTAACTGAGATTCTATAGAAACTTGCTCTCTTTCTTCTTCCTACTCAACATGTCCTATAGATAGATCAACATCTGGCACTACATTATCTTCCTGTATATCTCCCCCATCACCCTGATATACTGGGGGAATAACTGGGTCACAATCTATAAATTCCTCTACATAAGTCTTAGTTAGTGCATCCTTCTTCAAATCCTCAATGGTTTGATCCTCAAACAAGACAATATCTCTGCTTCTGAACACCTTCTGCTTTTTTAGATCTCAAAGCCTATAAGCAAACTGATCATGTGAGTAGCTAAGAAAAATACACTCTTTTGTCTTACCATCCAGCTTGGACCTCTCATTGTCTAGAATATATGCAAATGTACGACAACCAAATACTTTTAAGTGCTTATAGAAGACATCCTTCCTTAACCATACATACTCTGCAACATCACCATCTAGAGCTATACATAGTGGCAAGTTGATCACATCAACTGCAGTTCTCAAAGTCTCATCCAAAACCTTTTGGGTAGTTTGGCCTGTAAAAGCATACATCTGATCTTTTTCATGATGGTGCAGTTCATCCTCTCTGCAATTGCATTATACTGAGGTGTACCAAGAACTGTCAACTCATGTTGGATGTCATGTTACCTGCAATAATCATTAAACAATCTTATGTACTCACCAACATTATCTAATCTTGTGTATTTCAATTACCTTTCTGTCTCCCTTTCAACTATAGCATGAAACTCCTTGAATATATTAATAACCTGATCTTTAGTTTTCAAAGCATAGGCTCAAACTTTTCTAAAAAAGTCATCTATAAAAATAATAAAATAAAGTGCACCACCGGTACTAGGAACATTAATAGATCCACAATGAGTTTTTGTCCTCAAAGGACCACACACATCTGTACAGACACAGTTCACAGCATGTAATTTTCTAGATAAAGTAGGACTAGTAAAAGAAAATATATGTTGTTTGCCAGCCAAACAATCAACATAAGGATTCAGACATGTACCTCTGAGGTATGGTAATACCTCTCTCTTAGAAAGTGCTTGCAGCCCCTTCTTGCTTATGTATCTCAGTCGTCTATACCAGAACTCCATGCTGAAGTCTCTTTATAGCATTCAATTGCTCACCATAAGCTTTAGTCTGTAATCTGTATAAGGTGTGACATTTTTTTCTATTAGCTACAACAAGAGAACCCTTACCGAGCTTCCACTGCCCTCTGTGAAATCTAACATCAAAGTCTTCATCATCCAACCTTCCAACTGAAATTAAATTTAGCTTTAAGTCAATCACATGTCTTACATCCTTAAGCACCAACTTGCAGCCAAAGTTGGTCTTTATATGGATATCACCCCTGCCAATGATGTCTATTGTGTCATAGTTGCCCATCTTGACAACACCAAAATTTTCAGACCTATAAGTAGCAAAGAACTTCCTCTGTGGTGCAGCATAATAAGAAGCACTTGTGTTAATTATCCATTCGAGATCCTAGCACACACAAGAAAAAATATCATCAGAAGTAAACAAAATCAAATAATCTCTACCTTGCACTGTAGCTGTGATATTCTCTTTTGATTTTATATGCTCCACTTCTTTTCCCTTTTTCTTGTTCTTCTTAGGTTCTTTGTATTGATTCTTATAATATCTTTTCTCATGGCAATTGTAGCAAACAGTATCCTTTCTTGATCTTGACTTGCTTCTACCTATGGGTGAACCACTTCTATCTTTTGACTTTAACCTTCCTCTATTCTCTGAGACAGGTGCCTGTGAATCAATATGAGAAGTTACTAAATTCTTTCTCCTCAACTCCTCATTCAACAAACTGCTTATTATTTGGCTCATAGTGACAACACCATCTGGTGCAGAATTATTGAGGGAAACCACCAGTGTCTCCAAACTTTCTAGCAAAGAACTTAGAAGTAACAATGCCTACAACTCATAATCAAGAGATATTTTTATAAAAGATAACTGGTTAGTAATACTCTATATTTTATTCAAATATTCAGAAATATAATACCCTCTTTATATTTCAAGTTCACAAGTTTTCTGATTAGAAAAGCTTTGTTGTCAACCGTTTTTCTTTCATAAAGGCCTTCTAACTTTTTCAAAAGAGAGTAAGTAGAACCTTCAGTAGAAACATGGTGAAAGACACTATCATCTAGCCACTGTCGAATAAAGCTAACTCTTTTTCGATCTAACATCTTCCACTCATCATCTGTCATAGTTATGGGCTTTGCACTATCCCCTTGCAAAGGTTCATATAAATCTTTGCGATATAGGATATCTTTCATTCTTGGTTTCGATGTCATCCGATTATTTTCATTCAAACTAATCATGCGAGAAATATTATCAGCCTCCATGTTCTAATATAAAAATTAGATGTTACTAAAACTCTGCTCTGATACTAATTGATGCGAATAAAACAAGAATAAACTTTATAAATATATAACTAAGTCGTAATAATGACAAGGTTCATTCTGATCCTTAATCTTTTTATGAATTTATTAGTAGTAATATCTACTTAACAATTGTAAGACTATATATTATATTATAAATTATTTTACACATGATGGGAATAAAATAAGAAAAAAATTATATACAAACATACAACGAAACTAAATAAAAATCATAATCAAATGAACATCAAGATTTATATGAAAAACTCCTTGAACTCGAAGATTAAGAACCACGGGACAAGCCAGAGAAAATCTACTATCAAAATAATGAATATACAAATCTCAAGACTTCTTGCCCAAACCTAAGAAATAGTCACAAAAGAATTACAGGGATATAAAGACTATATTACTAAGTACAATATTCAAAACCTCCCAAGTGATCACAGTAAGAATCCACTGCAAACTGATTTAACATGAGATATGGATGATTGAGAATAGTCTTTCTTTGTCATTGTCTTCTTTCCTTTCCTGGATCTCTTGGTTTTTGTCCTATATTATAACATTCGCTCAAAACTAGGGTTTAGGTTAAGATAAATATAGATTAAGACAGTAAATTTTACTAAAGCGTATTATAATCTGAATGTGAACCATCTGTCCAATAATATATACTTAAAAAAGTAACAAAGTGAATCTTAAAATATATGATTTTTATTCTTAATTTAGGATTGTTACATCTTAAATTAGATGATGATTATAAAGAGGATATGATTCGGATAATCTTAGATCTTGACTATGACTTTTTATATGATTTTAATTGTATCTAATGCTTCAATCAGAAATAACATGTAGTCTCTTTTTTATAACTAAAGTAGAATATAATGTTTCGTCACTTATTACTCGAGAGTGTGTATGACTACGACATTTGATTGAGAATGTTATTTTGTCAAACTAATAAAATAATTATTTTATAGTGTGACAATCAAAGTGTCCTGAAGTTGGCTATATATCCGATCTGTTATGGAAGAACCAAATATAGTGAGACCGAACATTATTTCATCTGACACAAGGCACTTAAGGACTTATGGAAGTTGTGAAGGCCAAGAACAAAGATAATATTATAAATAACTTTATCAAATCTATTTTTCAATTACTATTTGAAGATCATCAAAGCAAACTAAGATTTATGTCTAAAAGCATACTTTAAGGAGGAGCATTAAATTTTAAAATTATCTTCAAGAGGATTTGAAGAGACTTATCTTCATGATAAGTTATTAAATAAAATTTTGATTTATTGAAATAAGAGACCTGATAAAATTCTATTGGTTTAAGTTGCTAGTCTACCATCTATAAATAAACATGATTTCTTAATTATAGATTTATCCAAGTCTAAAGCATTAAAACTTATAGAGCTCTAAGTGTAGAGTAAGATTAAGGTCTTATAAGTATTTTTTTAAAAAAAATAAATATATTTTTATTTTTATTTTATTTCTCCTCTTCTACTTGGTTAGTATGTTATTATTGTTATTTGGGAAAGGATTATCCTTATACGTGATACTTTCTTTCTTCACAGAAGTGATTTGGCAGCGTAAGAGTTCATTATTTACTAACGCAAAATAGCTCAAACGTACAGTTATTAACTGTTAAAAGTTAAAAGTAAATATTTTCAATGTACTTGCAAAACCTTTATATGTCTTTTTTCTTATTAGACCAGATTAGAGAAATCCGTTTGTTGTCTTCTTCTTTCCGAGTTGTTGGCTTTAGGTACTTCATGCATGCATGTGATATGTGGGGGTGGATGGATCGTTCTCGAATCACTCAAGAACAGAAGTTTTACTGTACAGCTCGCTCGAGCAAGCTTCACTGCAGACCTCCTACTGTTCTTATTTGTTACTGCACAGTATTGGTTGATTGCATGAATATATACATATGTTTTTGGCTACTATTTATTATTTATCTTCGAGTGCGCAAATTCAATTCGCTCACTGTTGCAAGGGGTATTAATGCTGCAATGTTCTGAATTCACATAGTCGAATCTCATCAACACCAGGAAACCAAACAAAAGATTGCTACATGAACAAGGAAGTAGCCTCCCTTCTCCGTTCAGCATTGGTTTGTCGTATTTGCTCCAGCCAATTTTTTTTTTTTTTTTGTTTCCTCATCCCTTAGATATGATCCGTATCTTTGTCACCTGGAATTTGGGGTCATTTGTGGGCACTCATTGACTGAAGGCTGGGCTATCTCCACAAGTGACATCTCGAGGAAGTATAATTAATTGTGTGAAGAACAGTGCAGAGCAGTAGATAAAAGGTAAAACAAAAGAGCTTTTTGAGACTGCATGGTTCAACAGTCCAGAAATTTCTTCAGCTCCCTGGGATGCCCAAAGAAAGATTTGTTGTACAGTCATCATAAGGACTATCTATTTTAATCCGAATACAAGTTGTTTTTGTTAGATTTCTAGAGAGAGGGATGAAATAAGGAATACAGAAGATGGGCTTAAGAAATTTTATAAATAATCCTGTATATTTATTTATAGTTATGATAAATTCTCTAAAAATATAATTACCAATGATTTAGTGGTTTTCTTGATTAATTTATTCTTATTTCTCATTTTTCACCGTACATTATTATGGATCCTGGTGGTTAATGTCTAGGTTTCCTAAGTAACATATAGACCATATTAAGTATCAATTGTTTTCTCATGTGTGGAAGTTTGACAAGTTCTAAGTATTAATAGCTTGTATGATCTTTGAAAAGTATATAAACTAAAAGGTAGTTGCCCTTATGATTCTTAAAGCTGAATATTATTGTTTAAGTTGAGATTAAAATTGACGTGTTAGAACCTATAAATAAAGTTATTATTCTTAACATTAATAATATATATATATATATATATTTTTTACAGCTGAATAAGTTTGATCATGCATTACTATTTAAATCTAACAGTATAGCTTGAACGAAATTTTGATTTAGTAAGTGTCAAATCAATTTTTGGATATTATTTGTCTGATGCATAAATGAGAACTAACGAGGAGTTAAACATAATGTGAATTCTTTTGAGTTAAACATAATGTAATATATATTGAATACTTGGATAGATTTTCATCCTTTCAATTTTGTTGAGTTACGTATACATAACATCAACTTTTCAACAACCAATCTATTTTTGAATTTTGAAAATTCTAATGGTTTATTGGATGTATATTTTATAAAAATGAACTAAGTTTTGATATGCTTGCTAATTGCTACTGTACTTGGATAATATAAAACGAGACTTCATGAATTAATTTGCTCAAGTTCTTTATAAATTATGCGCGCGCGCACACACACACACACACACACAAAAAAAAAAGTTAACAAGAGGCAGACTTGCATCTGCATGTAGCACATCTATATCTAAATGTTTTCCAGTTGAGTTAGACTTGCTTTTGAATAAGTACTTCAACTATCAACTATGTTGAATTAATATCATTTTTATATTAAATTTTAGATTTTTTTTTTTTAGATGAGGAGAAATATAATGATCAAAGATTTTTCTGTTACCATAAATCAAATCACCATGATTAATGTGTTGTTTTATTTTAATTATTTATTTTCTTATTTGTAAAATATGTTTAAGGAAATAATTAAAATTGATTTCCTTAATGATGTGGACAAGTTAGAAATTTAGTCAATTAAATAAATATTAAACAATCTGAAAATCATTCCTTAGTCAATGGTGTGAGTTTTACGAAATAAATGTTTTAATTTCTCCTTTTGTGTGTAAAAATAAAATAAAAATAAATTAAATATAAAGTTTAAAATATTCTTATCTTTCGATGGTCGTCGGCTCATCCTCTTAAGAATTTTGATTTATATTTTAATATATTTGATATTAAATTATTATAATTTTATTATGTATAATAATATTTTAACTTTATAATTGGTGAATAATTATAGATTGATCTAATTATTAAAAATATTATTTTTGGTTTAATATAATAGTCATAATTCATTTAATTAGACATATATCTATTTCAAGAAATTGTGTGTGAAGTTTCATGATTTAATAAGTTTTAAATCTAGAATCATTAATTTATTAGATTATTTAATTCATAAAAATAGATTTTCAAATTTAATTCTTTAGAAGTTTGTCTTAATGCATCAATACTCAAAGCTTTAATTAAATAGTATTTTGATAATTTATGTAAGCCTAATTATTGTTATATAATATTTTGAAGTATTTCTTAAAATATTAAAATATAATTTAATAAGATAGGTCACACTCATGTTTGACCTAAGTCAATTAGATTGGCCTCGGCCAAGTCTACAAGCCAAGCCATGAACCACCTTGCGAGGCCAAGCCTGCTAGGGTATGCTTTTAGAGTTAAGCCTAACCCATCTCGCTTCCTATTTAGGATAGATATATACACCACACATAATCAGTCCATGGCTTAGGGTGGGCTAGTCCCAATTTGGACTAATATTGTGTTGCCCAAATTGATCGATTGAAGCCAATTTAAGGTGATTCTTGACCAATTTAATAAGTTCAAGCTAATATGAATTTATTAAAATTAATTAAATCTAAATTAAATAATCTAAGATTATTTTAAATCAATTCAATAAGGATTAGAGGATGATTAAGATAGGTCCTAATTGAATTAAATTTGGTTCAAATCAATTTGGATATCGAGAGATTGATATGTCATGTCTTGTCTTGTACACTTAAAAACTTTATTTTAAGTTGTGATTTAAAAATAATTATTATTTTTATTACTTTTTAGATTAAATTGATGATATTAATATGACCTATTATCATGTATGTGAGCTATGTGGTTGTGCCGAATGGTCCATATTGAAAGTGTACTACTATATGAAGTGAGCTAGGAGTTTATCATAATGCAAAGCCACCAATTGATATAGTCTAATATTTTATTACTTCCTTAAATGCATGAATAAATGATAATGAATAATTATGTATCTTTATTGAGGGCAGGTTAAAGTGATTCCGAATTCACGAGCCATTAAGATGTAGTGGCTAAATGATTCATCTATCTGTTATTAGGAAGAAAGTGTTTTTACTTGGGTAGATGAGGTACACACCACTTCATAGATACTGTTGAGAGTTTAATATGAATTCTCTCCATCCACTATTGAGAAAATATAAAATTAATTTCATAGAATATATCTCTTCATTTGTTGTTGAAAAAGTGTATCATCCAGTGTGTGTTTGATGTATATCATCGAGATGTGGTGTATGTGACTAATACATGATTTTATTTACTACATAAGATATATCATTATTTATTATATACATAAAATTTATAATAAATTAATATATTATCATTTTATATCAAATTATTAATATTTAAATATATGTTATGAGTATCGAATATTACTTTTATAATATATGATTGATAACATATTTATATCTTAAATTTATTTTTAGAATAATATAATAGATCCAAGGCTTAGATAGATCTATAGCCCCCTACTAAGAAGATGTGTAAAAATTAAAAAAAAAATTAATTAAAAATATTTAGTATGGTAAAAACAAAAAAAATTAAACTTAAGATTAAAAATCTTCTATAAATCATGAATTTTGAAATGATAATTTATGCTTAATAAATCTAGGGTGTGACACAATGCGTGCTTCGTTTTCTGTAGATATATCTTGAGCACATCCGCAGATCTAATGTTGGCATCACGATTTCGTCTTTTTTATATATAGCAAACGAGGAAGGATGACTTGTGCTTACTGCGGATTTGCATGTTACGTGGAGATTTTTGAACATAATGCAGCATTGTTATACCAAAGGAATACGGATGTCACTGAAGCAGTATGTACCAGTAAAAAAAAAAAAAGCACAAAGAAGGAATCAGCTTTGGTCTCTCTCTTTCGCCATCTACATCTTTGGTCCACAATTCACTCACAAAAGCTTGTCACTCAAACAAACTTCAGAAACCTTCTTCGTATTTATTTGCAAGTCAAAGAAAACATATGCAGATTTCATGCAAACACTTATTACTGCGTGTACAAATAAAAGCCTGTCAACAAGCGTCTGCCGATGTAAAATGGGAGAAGAGTTGATGAATCAGAGTCAGGAATCATCGTGAGACTTCATTTTTTTTTTTTTTTTTTTTTGGGACAGCTGCTCGGTGTCCAAGCGGTATGATGATTCCTACAGAATTAACTTGAGAGGATATATGTGTGTCATAAATAAATAGATAATCTGGACGGATTGCCATCAGGGTGTTCTATATAAAAAGATGATGGAGCAGACAACAAAAAAAAAAAGGTCATTGTTAAGGTTTCATCAGTGCTTGATTGAGTGTAATGATATACTTTGGAATTTTATTTCAAATGACAGTGGTGCACAGAACGATCAATGTAATTTTAAAAGAAGAAAAAATCAAAAAAATCGGTTGAGGTTTCAATTAAGAGCCATCATTCATTACAAACCTTTCAGTCGATTTTTTAGAAACCAAGAAACCTATATGTATAGCCCTATAGTTTTACCCCTATGTATGTGAAATGGTGAATTTAATATCAAATGAACGAAGAATAAGTTCAAAAAAAAAAAAAATTGTATGTGATGATGATTCAATTCTTATAAAATCCTATGTTTGAAAGAATGATTAGGTTTATAAAACCCTAGAAGGCTTGAATGGATTGTCCCGAACCTTATGGATCAAATGCTAGTTCTTTAGTTATAAAATTTATCATCATAAACACATTCCCATAACAATCTTCTTCTTTTTTTTTTTTGTATTTTTACAGATATATCGATATTTATTTTCTTTAATAGATTATACAGTATATATATATATATATATATATATATATATATATATATATATATATCCTTGGATAATGTGGACGTAGCCCATGTCATGAGAGCAAAGGATTCAAATCTCACATGGATGTTGGAAGTCAGTCATTCTTTTTCTTTTTTCCCTTCCTTCCTATACGATGATATCCAAACTATTTTTATTTTCATATAATTGAATATTTGATGTATCATTTTTCATATAATATGAGAACTCTTGTTATAGTTGATGCTTTCTTTCAAATCACAACTCTAATTTTATATTATCTGATATTATACTTTATGTCTTTAATTTAATTATAAATATATTGAGTTTATCACCACCACCCAAAAAAAGATAATATAATAAAAATTCTAGATTAAGTAATAGTACTAGAATTGTAGGAGCATAATATACATCCTCAAAATCTATTAAATAAATCACCACTTAATATTATTACTTTTGTTTTAAGATAATTTCTTTTAATAACAAATAGTTGAAGCATCAAAATCAATCCTCTAACTTATTAAAAGAACTTTTATGATGTTTGATTTGAAATATCAAGTTTATATCTTTTTTTTTAAATCAAGCATTATAGTCATTAAGTATAAGTAGTATTTGACTATAAAGTTTTTTCTTTGTGAGTTTATATGATATTTACAAGGTCATATTTGTTATTTTGATGGATAGATTTTATTTTACTTGTTTTGATAAATGGAAAGTGGCCAAGGTGGGAGCCTACGACATTGCAATGAACTGTCAATATCTTTACTAAGTTAGCTAACCCGTTCGCTTAATTTTATTATGCCAACTCTTAGCCAAAATATTATGAGACCTTTTTTGTTTTAATTTTAATTCTTTCTTAATACACTCACTAATCAGCTTATTTAAATTTTATTTATCCTATTTGTATTATAGTAAATTTTACATGAGTTAAAATAATAAGAAAAAGAATTAAGAATAAATTATACTAGAAATGATTAATATGCATTCATGCTTAGCTTTACATGTTTATTAATCATATTGAGGATATGATGCTTAAATTCATCAATTTTTTAATTAAAATATCAATCATTTACTTACCAACATATGGAAATAATTTTTAATGGTCTTGAACTACTTTAGTGTGCTAAGTTATAGATGTGAATAAAGTCTAGATGTTATTATTAACATAAGACTAAGCCGATTACATCTTTCTTAAATATTTATTACATAGGACTTTCATCAATTAAGTATTTTACCCTTTTAATAAATAAGGGGCCAACAAAGATTTAACATACGGAATATAGATTACACATACTCGATTTATTCAAAATAATTTGATCTAGAAAATATTGGGTTACTAGATGAATGAGAATGCAACGAAGGAAGTGTCACTATAACAATAAAATAATATAATATTAATAATTTAAGTTTTTTAGAATTATGATAAACTATTGATATGACCTATATTCTAGGTTTGAGTTGAAACATTAACATATTAAATATTTATTTAAAATTTTATTATTTATAAAAGACTAATAATATCCTTGTGGAATAGTGTTACGATGACATTGGATATATATATATATATATATATATATATATATATAATCCTAAACTAAAAGAATATATAAGATAATATTATCCAATTGTATCACATAATTATTCAAATGAAGTTGTCATTTAGGATTAGCCAAATATCTTAATTAAGCATATAAATATAAATATTATTTTTTAAATAATAATAGAAAACTTAAATGATAGCTTTTGTTAATTGAAAACAATAATTTTAAAAACGTAAATGATGACTTGTGTTAATTTAATGATTATATAAATTTTTGAAAACAATAATTAAAAACTGAAACAATAATTGAAAAATTAAATACCAAAAAGTAATTAAATTTGGAGTACCAAATGTCAAACCAATTAAATATGACCAATAATAATTTATATTGCATAGAAAAAAAATTATGTATTTAAAAAATATATATTAGATATATTTTTAATTAAAAAAATTCTATAAAGGACTCGAATGAGTCACTCAACATTAATTAATTAATTAATTAATTAAGCGGCCCAAAACCAACTCTCAAGTAAAAAATTTAGGTGTATAGTCAAGATAGTCAAAATCGACTAGTTAAAAAAAAAAAGTATTTAATTGGAAAGCTAGTAAAAGAAAAAGAAAAAAAGAAAATTAAGTAGAAGGAAGGTCAGATTAATTTTATTGAGGCAGGAGGTCAAATGGTGAGCCATTGCGATTGAATTCCTCCATTGCAGCCAACAACTGCACAACATGCATCCTTTCTGCTATATCAACCCTTCCCCACCCATATCATCCATCATAGCTCAGTGTTGCCAACGGTGGTGGTTTAAGGGATGGACGGAGGAGCACTTCAAAGTCAGTGCCCATACCTTTCTTTCTTTACCTATTCATTCACTATCGCACATACCTCGTGACTGACGACGGCTTTACCATTTATCTTCTTTGTCGCCGATGATGGATGCTACATCCTGCAATCTACACTATATTGAATAAATATTGGCAAAAATATATTGAATAAATATAGCATCAAATTATGGAAGCAATAAAAAGCCTAACCAACTTGAATTGATGTTATTTGTGTATAAGCGATTTCTGACGGGGTGGACGACTGAAGTAGAAGAATCAATATGGTAGCATGTTTTAAAATATCATATTTTTATATCGGGATAACGTGCCAGCACCATAAAATTATATTATATATGATTATGTCACTTCCTATGTATATTGATTATTATTTTTACAAATATAAATACAGTTGTTCCATTGTGCAAAGTTGTTAATGAGATATAGTGCAAAAGTTGTTACATTAAGATTAACTGTACAAGGATAGGAGCTCTCATACGTTGAAGTATCTGTATATAATCAAAATTAGGGAATTAGGCAATCCCTAGAATCTCTCTCCAAATAATAATAATAATAATAATAATAATAATATTATTATTATTATTATTATTATTATTATATGTACTATAATAATTCTGAGTAATAATATTATTATTATTATTATCGTTGCGTTATATGTACTATAGTAGAATTCTGAGTAAAAAAAAAAAAGAAAAAAAATTAGCTTAAGACCTGACTTACTCTTGATTTACTCTGTTCCTTTTAAATGGAAGCTATATAGAGTAATTGAATTTCAAACTTTATATATTACCTACCTAATTGACCATAAAGTTTAAGCATAGAGTAGCAATTTCGTTAACTTTTAAATTATTAATTATTGAATTTTTAATTTGTGAAAATATTAAACTCTGTGTGGGGGGTGGTGAGGATTGTTAGAGTTATTTTAGGCAACTTAAAATTATATAAACAATTTGTCTTGTTTGTTATAATAGTGAATCATGAAATATTATGTCCCTTAGACAAATATGTAACCTTTGGAGCATAGTTTGAGGCTCTATAAATAAAGTCTAAACCAACATGAATTAAGATTGGTATATGAATTATAACATTTCTCCTCTTCTATTTTAATTGTCATTTATTTTATTTGTTTCGGTTTTGTTACATGGTTCACTAAGTGAGGTTAATTAAAATCACTCCACGATAACATTGAATAAATCTTGTGATGAAAAATCTCGATCAACCTTCACTCTAAAACAATGTTTATAAGCTTCCAGGTTCTTCGTAAACTTTATCCTTAAGAAAATGTTTATGCACCCTCCATTTATTTGTGGAGGGGTCAACGCAAAACTTTGACAATGTCATTTATTAGAACAATAGTAACTACGAACACATTTGGATAACTATCCTAAGTTTGTAGTATTCTCAGCCTTCACGTAGGTTTCATCGAAAAATCCATCCTCACCATCAATCAAGATGCCAATCTCCTGCAAGCATGATGATCCAGATGATTCAAAACTATGCTTGCCACCTATGAAAATTTACATCAAATCTATATGGAAGATATAGTTATGAAATCTACAAGTGAGGTTTGCCACAAAACAAATTCACCCACCAGCTCTCATCTCATAACCTAATATAAATAAGAGGTTTTTTAAAATATAGAAAATAAAATTAATTCGTCAATGTGTTCCCTCCTACGCATCTTTGTCTGTGCTACCAATTCTCTTGGTCCACGGGACACAAAAACTAAAAGGAGAAGATAAGATCAGATTTTTTTTTTTTTTTTGGTTGAGATTTTTATTTAATATTATTTTAACTAAGACTCTGAAACTAAAATTTTATCTAATCATATATTTTAAGTTATTATTTTAACTAAGTCTTGATGCTTGATGTAATTATCCATTCATATATTTTATCTAATCATATATTTTATCTAATTATCCACAATAGTCATTCATCGATCCATTGGTTTTATTTGTCTTAATTAATTATAAATTCTTATTTGTCTCAAAACAATTCTATCATTTTTTTTTTTGAACCAATCTTCAAGCATTAAATCAATGTGATCTACATAATCATCTTGGCACATATCTAGTATATATATCATAGGAAATTTATTATACTTTTTATAACTTATGGATTATGAGAGTGATGATCTTTATGTCAGCATTAGCAACGAATGTATAATGAATGACTTAAGTTCTATAAATTCTTCTTTTGCATAGGGATGTAATATATATATATACATATATATATATATATATATATATATATATATATATATATATATATTACTTCCAATAAGAATAAAATCATATACTCTAACAATCATCCGTTCCAATAAATTCAATATTATCCACATCGCAATCTGAATTTTTTGCTTTTGCACAATTTCAGTATTTTCATTTTCAATAGGAATATTATCAAGATAGTTTATCGGATGAGAGGTTTCTTTTTCATCTTCACTTTCTTAAGGTTCTAAAGAATGCAATCCTTCTAATTTATCTTTAATGCCGTAGGAGGATATATACTTCATCTATAAATATTTTCAAAGATTATTCAGACTTTTCTTCCCATCTTTGCTCCATAATTCTACTGAAAAATATTATCATTAGCTATTGCTAGAGAGATTAATTTCAGAGTTCTTTTTTATCTTCTTCTCTTCTATTTGATATTGTGAGTTTAAAATGTAACATGATGTCAAACAGGTTTGATTGGTCGAGTTAGAACTTAAAAGAGAAAAATACTTTCTGTTAGAGAGAGATAAAGAAAATGGAGGAGAGAAACTGTAGAGAGAAAAAAAAATTAAAGAAAGAGAAAATCAAAGATAGAGAAATATATATATATATATTATTTTAATTGGTAATCTTTATTTTGGATCTTATCGAATAGTATCCATAATTTAAAAAATACTTAAAATATCCCAAAAAAACTTTACAAATTTTTTCACCTATTTTTTTTATCAATTTCAAATTATTACAGTGTTTTTATTTCCCTCTTTTATAGTAATTTTTAACAATATTTATAATATTTTTATTGAGGCACTGAAAACATTGTAAATTCTATTGAAAAACATTGTAAGTGATATTAAATTGTCTCTTCGGTTTTCATTGCTAGTAGGCCACTATTGTTAGACTTATACCTAGGAGCCCAATTGAATTATTTAAATATTTTTGAGTTGATATTATAGTGTTTTTTTTATGGTTGCCAAAATGCTCTATTAAGTTATTTTTTTATTTAAGTGATATTATTCATAAACTATTATAAATACCAATTTGTATGATATGTCAAATGGTTATAGTATATATTAATTCCATTTATATCATTTATATTATTTTCAAGTAGGTTTTATAATATTTTTATTGTGGTGATCAAAATATTATAATGGGCTAAAAATATTGTACTAAGCCAAAACACTATAACAATCAAAATAATTTTTGAGAGTTAGTTTTAATATTTTTTTAAAATTAGCAATATTAGTTTGGAAAAAGTAAAAGAGGAGTTATCTATTTGTTATTGACTTTACAAGATTATAAAGAGTAACAAGATTTGTCTAACTTATGCGACACCCTTATATGTCGTGAATAAAGAGTCTTAGGCTCTTAGGATCTCTTAAATATTATAAACAAGAAGACGAGCTAGAAAAAAATATTATACTTTAGATCCCATAAGTAAGTCTAGACAATATACTAAAGGCCCATCTAGCCTCGCGCCACCATGGTAGTTCTAGGGTGCTAAAATGATTGACATTCTGCACTTCTCTAAACACCAAGAAATAATCCCAAATGGCTAGTTGATGGTCTATTTTTAGGCAATTTTACCTCTACATGATGAATCACACACGATCTACATGTAACAAACTAGAAACGACCATAAAAGCCAACAAAAATATGAATGCTAAGTCTACTATAAGCTGTCAATATGTTGTCCAAAGCATAAACAAAATTGAACGACATGGATGTACAAAAACATAATTTATTAGACACCTTACCTCAAAAGCTATTTGTAATATTTTAGTATAGACTTAGCTAGGTTTACTTAAGTAGTGTGACATCATTTAATATTCATCCATAAAAAGTTAGCTTCTCCGTAACCTTTTAGAGTTCCTTAAGAATCTACAAAAAAAAGAAGATAAGTTAAAAGAAGTGTTGCATATATTTCAATAAACACTTGATATGTAATATAAAATATAAATATACACTTCACAAGCTCTGAACAATCATATGATAAAAGGTCCAACGTGGTCTATCATGATCAAAAGTTCCTACAAATGCTTACATGACACTATTGAGGAATAAGATAGTGAATTAGCCTTAAACAATACTCTAAAGACCCATCTAGCCTTATGTCGTCCGTGTAGATTTAGGGTTTTGAAATGGCTGACATAAGACATTGCTCTACATACCAAGAAATCACAAAAAAATGGCTTCTTGGATAGCCTATTTATAAATAGTTTTGCCTTTATATGTTGACTACATATAACCTGCTAGATAAAAATGACTATAAAAGTCAATCAAAATAAGGCTATTAAGCCTACTACAAACTCTCTATATGCTATATAAAGCATAAATAAATCGAACAATATGAACATGCAAAAATATTATATTATATATCTTGCCTATAAGACTATCCATGATACTCTCCCTCACTTATTTCTTCAACATCCTCATCATAGCTTTTATAGATATTATATCTCCTCATCTATGATGCATCTTCAATCCTCTAATTTAACTACAATACATCTCTTAACTCCTAGTTATTCCCCACCATTATTGTTAAGTAGTTTAACTTTAATCTATTAATGCTACTTGAACTTGCTAATGACTTTGACTCTGGTGTCAAGTCGATCAAGTTGTGCTAATCTTAATTAGGTTTTGCGAATCTCTTAATGAGCATCACCTTATAGACTTTAAAGTTTTGAGGTCTTTCCTTTGTAAAATTTGCTTATTGATTTCTCTTTCACTTAATCATCATCTTTAAGTAGATTCACATAACTTTGATTTTTAATTGACATTCTATTGGGAAATGAAGTGAATAATAAACTTTGATATAACGTGATAATTTGATAATTATTTTCTATCACTGCATCTCTTTGAAGGGTCATTAAATAAGTGTGCAAAACTCCATAATTAGGAGAACTAGGGTACACAATTTCGCCCATTTTCTTAAGAGTTAAGAAGGCTAAAGCTATTGGATTTTTCTTACCTCATCGAGGGTTATACTATATGCATCAAGTTGGTTACTAGCATTCACCTATTATTTGTTCACACTTCTAAAGCACTTTATATGTTTGTACTCTTTGCATTGAGTTAGCTATTACAATTCGTTGATACTAGCATTCATATATTATTTGTTCACACTTCTAAAGCACTTTATATATTTGTACTCTTCGCATTGCGTTAGTTATTACAATTCGTCTTTTTATTACCATTGAACTTTTGGAATGCAGAAAGTTTTACTCAAAATAACTAAATTGCACCCCACTTGGAGTAAGTTTTTTACTAGTTTAGTCGCCTTTGGGATTATATTGCATTCTCTATCATTTTCATCATCTACTCTAAGTAGAAATGGTATAACATTGCATACTACTTCATTCATTTGTCGAGTACTCCTATATCAACTCAAAGTCCACCCACTCTCGACTATATTAATAAGAAGTCTTTCAACATTAATCTTCTAAAGTTCCTTGAGCTCTGTTCTTCTACTTTGTCTTAGTACTTGGAGTTTGTTATTGTATTATTCACCTCCTTGGTATCTTCCATGATCACACTCACTCCCTCTATGAGAGCAAGGGATCAACAACTCTATATAAGTCTTATCACTATGATATATATTAGGAAACCTTAATAGAATATCACATGCATAGCGAAAAATAAAAACAAAATTGGTTTCCTGAGAAATCAATATATGATCGTCTTGTGATAATTAGTGTGTAAAAAATCATAAAACCGAAAAATTATGCATCACATGTTAGATGTTTTACCCTTGAATATCGTATATCCTCAAAATTCTAGATCCATAGAAGTGGATGAAAGAGGTCAGAGTTTCTACTCTATAGTCATGATCGATATGATAGATGAAGCGGTGATGTTACTCCCTTCTGCAATGCAAATCCTCATAATCTTCGCGTACCACCTTGCAACAAAGGCATGTGGGTGGTTAGCTTTAAGTGAAGTGGGAGATTGCTAGTCATATGTGCCCTACGAGCCAATCACGTGAATGATAACACATATGATATAATATATATATTTTTTGTTATTAGTATTATGATATTTTCTAACTTTATATTATTATTTAATTAATTTATTTTGATATCCTTGAGTCTATATAATGAAAATTGGATCATGATGATATTATAATAATGAGATCAATTTGTATTTAAATAATTATCTAAAATAATCTCAATCATAAGTTATTCAAGATAGACATTGAGAAAATTGGACAAATTATAATATAATACATGCTTAAAATATGATTATAAATAAAAAAATTATAAATGCTACTTAATATTCATGTTTTGGATACTTCATATCCAAAAACATGAATAAAACTGAACGACAAAGGTATATATAAACATTACATTAAATACATTGATAATGTAATGAAAAATACTTATATATATATATATATATCGTCCAATCTTACTTGTTCCTTGACATCTGGTAAGCTCTGGGGAATGGGAGAATGGCTATCTGGATCCTGTTCCAAGCTTCGTACTCAACATCTTCTCGTTCATCTTTATCCGATTGGATGGGCTAGAGATGAAGTAGCAGTTGTGTTAGGAGGTATCGACTAAAAGTTGAGTTCAACAAGACGAGGTAACTCCAGTTGGTTGGCATATATGAAGGACAGGATTAATCCGACGGTTCCCATAACATATATTCGTGTATCGCTCGTGGGCATGTGAGATGCAAGGCAATACAGGGTTCGAGTGCCATGCATGCATGCATGTGAGCAAACAGTGAAGATTAGTACATGGGGGAGAGAGAGTCACTCTGCTGAGGAGAGGAGAGGAGAGGAGAGAGAGAGAGAGAGAGCGAGAGAGAGAGAGAGAGAGAGAGGAATCTTTCTCGGAAGTGTTCTCGTTTGGGTTTCAGCAGTCTTATGTATCACCATTATCATCAAATTTTGCCCAGGAGAAAAAAGATCATGCTGCAGATGGTAGATATCATCTCAAACATTTTTTATCGGCTGAATATTACAGACGATAAGAGAAATCCCCAGTCCCCATCTTCTCCATCACAAACCATACATATATATATATATATATATATATATATATATATATATATATATATATATATATATATATATATATACTTCTCAGATCAGATTCACAAAGCATGGAAGGAGATCTATCATACAAGAGGAACTGGGAAGTTGCAGATGAAAGGCAAGGCGAAGTGCTGCGTCTGCACCAACTCCCTGCTCGAGACCATTTCCATCACCGCCCTCCTGATCGGACCAAACAGCTCCACCGCCACCCGCCACCGCAACTGCGACCACCGCACGAGCCGCCCGAGCAGTAGCCGCCGTCGTCGCATGTTTCCCAGCCAGACCGTGTTCCCGCGTCGCCTCCGCAGCCTCCGCCCGCAGAACCCCATCATCATCTGCTGCTGCCGCTGCTTATTCTCCCGCCCGCCGCACCACCGGATCACCGGCATCGCCACGCAGGCCACCTTCGCCATGATGCGGTGCAACATGGACTTATAACCAGTAAAGGCGACTCCGCCCAATGTACACACAATGATGATTGTGGTATGATAGGATCAGTATTTAAACACACCAACAGCGTGATAGGGCTGATGGTAAGGCTGGCTGTTAAGGAAATGGCTCCCTTTGGTCCACAAGCATGCATCACAAAGGGAGTGTGGGATCAATCATCACGGCAGCTGCCTCTTACGAAGCTTTTTTCCGCAAATGGGGCAAAAAAAAAAAAAAAAGGGGGGGGGGGGGGTAGAGGAATCACAAGGAAAGCGACTGCATTCTAAATGAGCATGACGACACTATTCTTCCTGGCTCCCTCCTTTGTTCACTTCCTCCTCAACTTTATCAGTAAGTATTATATCACCCATTCATTACTATATATGCTAGTGCAGTGTGATATAAAAAGCTGAGCCATACCCACCTGATTCTGAGAAAGGGAGGGTGGGGAGGGACCCTCATCGTCATTTGTTTTGGGTTTAGCAAGAATGTAGTAGCATCATCAGGTTCTAAGTTGTTGACGAAGCATCATTCATTCATTATCTCTTGGGTGGGTAACCAACGACCACCATTACTCGTACCATTGGCATCGCAGACGCTGCCCAATTGCCTCTTTGATTAGGGGTGGGGTGGTAGAGTTTTGACACACCTCCGAGGGTCAAAGAAGCAATACCACCTATTCATATGGGCTACCCTTCTTCCATGGAAGCTTACATCATCATTCTCTCTTTCCAAATAAGCAAAATTATTTCATAGGTTCCGAGCATACGAGGCTTTACCGACTAATTAATTACTTCATCTATTGTTCGATTCTTTTTTTTTTTTTTTAGTCTCATAATTTGGGAGATCACGATCATCTCTTATTATTATGACACCCGTTTCCTGTTGCTTATGAACAACCTGCCCTTTCCTTACCGACTTCTATTCTAACCATCCTGTCTTTGATTATTACTTCCTGGCCTAATAACTTTTTGTTACACCCTTCTTATGAGAGACGCATACCCGTGGGCGATAGACCACATAATTGTATTCTTTATCCCAAGTCCGATTCCTATTATAGTAGTGTAGTAAGTAGTTAGCATCGATAGCGCGGTCTTGGAAAGGCAATGCTAAAAAAACCCTCAGACTGCATCTAACTTGCTTTTGTGTCGGATAAAGCGCCGTTATTAGTTTAAGAAAAACCAATGAAGACATGTTGTATTTATTTGAAATTTAATGATATCGATTTGGTGGGCACTAGTCAGATGCTTCCCATTATGAACCATCATAATGCTTCGTTCACAAATTTATCAAAGAGATCATCAATTTTTTTTATTGTTTCTAACCATACTGCTCAACTGTTGGAAACCAACCAAAGTAGGCAATTAAGATGAACCACTAAGTGCAAGGAATTGATAACATGAGCCTCGAGATAGAAATCCCTTGTTCGGATGATACAATAATTAGGACTACTCACCTTATCCTAATGAAGGGCCTCCTGCATCATCATTAAGAGGTCATCAAATAAATTTTTTTTTTTTTGGATTTATCTTTGTGGTGTCTCTTTGCTTTTTTATCATAGGCTTTGTTTTAAATTCATAGTACATATCTATCCCCCATGTTGGTTAGGCCACAACCAAAAGGGGTATAGAGTTTGGCAAGCTCTCCAGTGCAGTAACCCATCAACGTGTAAGCTATCATCAGCAATTGCGTCTTTAGGCTTACTAAAACAATTTTGCTATTGATTCAGAAGAAAATGAGTCATATTTTTTTACTTACTAGTTTGACTTTTACATATTTGAAACAATCAATATATCTATATTAGAAGTTGGCGTAAAAATTTGGAGATCCATCTTGCATATGAGTGGTAGACAAAAATAAACAGTGACCATTATTATTAGTTATCTTTTATAATAAAAATAATTGGACGAAAGTAGTGACGATTGTTATATATAAAAGGAATGAGAATTCCTATCAATTTAATCACATTTTGTGAGAGAGATAACAGTAACCAAGTGCATAACATATAGTAGTTTGAACTGACAAAGGGATATATATATATATATATATACATATATACATACTTATATTATTATTATTTTAATTATTTCTTATATCGATAAATAAATTAGTGGATTGATGGTTGAGATGGAAGATGGGATACAGGGGCGATCAAGATTAAAGAATTAATGAAATCCAATTCTCCGAAGGAGAAGATGTGCGCCCCTAATAAAATGCTTTATCAATTTGGTCTCTGATAGGCTTTTGACAAAGGAGATGTAGGGATTGACAATCGAGCTTTGGAGGACAAAGGAGCAACCCAATGCTAATCTACTAACTTAGGCTAACATCATTGTTATCTCTCTTCTCTTTTTTTTTTTTTTTTTCTCTCTCTCTCTCTGGATGATAAGGAGGTGATGTTCATGTTAAAAAAAAAAAAATGAAACAGTTTTGATAAGATCCGAATATTTTTCATAGAATATAATTAAAAATAAAAATAAAAAAAAATGTCAAGGGGTCAGGCAACCTGAATATTTTTCACTGGATTAGATCCCACTTTAAGATGCTTGATTATGATCCGATCTGATCATAGTTATCAGCATGATGACCCAATCTAGAAGCTTAGGGGCTATGGTGAAGCAGCGTAGAAGATTGGGATCATTCTAATTTAGCCAAATATTTTTATTCTACAAGTATGTTAGCAGATATCGTATTGAACCAGTTAGTTCTATATGTTGAATTCGCTGAGCCGATATATTAATAGGAATCTTATGCACTAAGTGACAGATTTTACGTTGGATTTTTTGATCTTGCTTTAATCTTAAATAGGCTCTCGATCTATTTCTTGGTCCACGTAAGTAGTACGCATGTCACCGTTTTCCAGTTGAATTGACTCTTCTGCATCTCAAGTCAGTCCTCATTAATTACGAATGCTTCTCATATATATATATATATATATATATATATATATATATATATATATATATATATATAAAAGAAACTATTCTATATTTTGATCAGACTCTTTATTTATTACGTCATGCTCTTTTCTGAATCAAAACCTGACTATCTACACACTCGAATTTAGACTCAAGCAGTTTCAAATACGAGAAGAAATAATAATAATAATAATAATAATAATAATAATAATAATAATAATAATAATATTTCATTTGTTGGATACCTTCTTTACCCTTCACCCGGAATCTCTCATTGAATCCATCCTAAACACCATTAATGGGAATATGAATCCAGGTTAATTATAATATTAATATGGGAACCAGAAAAAAAAAATCTTACTATCATTTCCCAATTTGCACGCCATCTGTCAGTTGGGTACACTCGGTTGCTTCCTCGTCTCGTCTATCTGAGACCAAATTAAAGGGCAAACTAACTCAATTAAAAAATAATAATAATAAAAATAATAATAAAAACAAAGCCTAGCCGCTACCTACTTAGCTTTAGCATTTAATTGATCACAGGAACTTATTTGTGCTTAAATGTGAGCAATTAATTGGTCACCTCAATACTTTAGACATGTCCTCTCCCTTCGTTAGAATACAAAAGAAATGACCAAATTTTATTATATAAAAACTAAGCTCATTCAGTCAGGAGGTTGATTAATCGTCCATCGTGTAAATTTTTTATATTATATTATTAAGATTTTCAATAAAATATGTTGATCATTAAGGTCTTTTCTATGTACAATTAAAAGGATGGGGGAGACCTGTTTTAACATAAAGTAATCATGAATTGATTTTTTTTTTTCATATCTATTTATACATGGAATAAAAATTTTCCTCAATTGATTAACGAGATCTTCTCGTTCAATTAAAAAAATCTAATCTATTAATATATTCCTACAAGATCGAGTTCATGTTAAGGACATTGATCTTGGATCTATATAATGAAAAGAGTTTACGAGTAAGAGTTTGCGTGCAATGTCGATAATGTTAGGCTTATCGACGCAGGAAAAGGATATAGCGCTAGGGGCTGTGGTTGCCAATAAAGAGGGAAAACTATGATGTTCAATGGTCGATTATAGGGTCGAGAAAAGCTCCACATAGCTATGGTAGTTGGTGAAGCTATGGAGATGAGAAGTCGATAGAAAGCAAGCACGACAGGGAGCAAGTGCAGTAGGGGGCAGGCACAGCAAAATCAGTGACAGTTGGGTTCTACTGGAAACAACCGTTAACGGGAAGTAAGGACGAGAAGGGAGCAAGCGGCATGGAGCAAGTGCGGTAGGGGGTAGGCGCAATAGAATCGGTGACAATTGGGTTCTACTGGAAGCAGCCATTGATAGGAAGTAGGGAGGAGAAGGGAATAAGCGGCAGGAAGCATTGGTTTCAACACCAACTGAGTAGGAGGAAGAGTCGGCGAACCGATAGCAAGAAGGCTCCGCTAGGTTGTAGGAGAAGCTTATCAAATTCCAAGTGAGGAAATCCATAAGACCTGCCACGACAGTTGCAGGAGAATGAGGAGCCAACGCGGGTTATCTCACCGAGGAAGCAGTTCCGAAGAGGGAAATGAGATGGTCGAGAGAGTAGAGGGGGAAGAAAGGAATGATGGTGAATAAAGTCTCATCGACGGACGTGCAATCGAGAAATAGAGGACACGTCGATGAGAATTTACTATCGTTAGACAACAAAGAAATAAAAGATAATCTTTCTCAGAGAAATTGAAGTTTTGATACCATATTAAAACATAAAATAATAATAAAAAATAATTTAATTTTTTATTTTTACGTCTATTTATAGATGATTGAAAAAAGGAGAAAATCTGATCAGTTAAAACATAATGAATTCTCGTGATTCCTCTTCTCCAAACGGACAGACATGATTATGACACAGTACGTGTCTTCTTTTTTTTTAATAATTTTTTAATGTTTCGTACATGGTCTTCAGATATATTTCCCTCCAAACTATTATTTTAAATCAGCAACCGCCTAAAATTCATGGTCCACTAGTTATCAAATTTTACATCGGTGCCCTTTATACCTTAAGAATGCCCTTGATATTAAAATTTACATCGGTGCACAAACGTAGAAGAGTATTTGTTTAGTTTCGATACGCATGCTAAGTTGATATTTCTTTTATTTTTTTTATTTTTTAAATTTACTTTTCATGGATACACACCCCCCTACGAGGTTGGTTACCTATGTGCTCTTGCAAATTATTATTTTAATTCAGCACCCCTCAAAACTCTCATTTTTATACGCCACTAGTGACTCTCGAATGCCACTTAGCGACATTAAAATTCATACTGATACACATGAAAGAGCATTAGTGGCTTTTTTCTTTTTTTTTTTTATTTTGCAAAGATAATGGATGAAGATTAAATGATCCTACTACTACTACTACTACTACTACAACAGGTAGTAAAGATTTTTTATCAACTAAGATAGCTAACATCTTGTATTAGAATTAGCGTCTATTAGATTTTTCTTAGTTTAGTTTGGATGTATATCTGAAAGACATTCCATCATGGGTTACTATTAACCCATGTTTAATTAATTATACAACATCATGCATAATGCTGTAGTAAATGGGATTTCCAGAATTGCAATTTTTTTCAGGGCTGAACATCCAGTGCTTTTGAGGTGCATTATCAGACATTTATTAACGCCATGAAAACATTAATCAGTTTGGATTCCGAGTGCTGGGTAGAAGAGTATGTTGGAGCTGAAGGAAAAATTCTCTCATTCTGTGTGTGTGTGTGTGTGTGTGTGTGTGTGTGTAGGAGACCTCTAGTCCCACAATCCCCATAAGAGCAGAGTGAACCTAAGTACATGTGCAGTAGTTTGATCAAGATGTATATAACCTGAAGCTCCAATGAATGAAACGAGGGTATACAACAAAACTTAAAAAAATAAAGAATGAAAAAAAAAATATTCTTTTTATTTTTATAATTCTTTCATGTAGATGTGGGAACATCGTGCTTCTTTACCATCGGTTGTACTCGTAAAAGAATCTACCCGAGCACATCTTGGATGGTTTCTCAACAAATACATTAAGTTTACTCTTAATGTTGCGAGAACATGTGCTAATTTTTTACAATTGTGTTCATAAAAAACTCTGATCGATTTGCATCTCGGGTTGTTGGACGCCTGCATAGGACCAAGGAATTCCTTAGGACAATAATGCTTGAGTGTTGTCTAATGAACAAAGGTGTGAACAAAAGTTCAAAAATATAAAGTTATCAAAAAAAGAGACTCTTTTTTATTCTGTAGAATTTTATTCATTTAATCTCTTAATTCTTTTTTTCTAGTGTAGGAATTTTTTTTTTTTGATCTTTTACGATTGTGGTTGTAGAAGAATCTATTTGGTTGAATCTTGTACGATTTCTCATTTGCAGCCTTAATTTTATAATTCTTTCATGTTAGTGTGGGAATATGTTTTTATTTTTTACCGTGCTAGTAGAAGAATTTACTCAATTGTATCTTAGGTAATCTTTTATTAGATGCCTACTACAAACTGAAGATTATACTTAAGACAACGGAACACTTTTTGTGTGTCTCTGGATTTTTTTTTCCCTCTAAATTTCATATTTCATTTTTATTTATATTGCATGTTTTCGATGTTGGGTAGATGATCCAGATTCAGCTCATAATAGGTTTTAGTGAAGCCCATAGTCTAAAACTTTACTTACATTAATCTAAACCCTAGATTATGTGACTAGGGTTGAGATTAATAGGACAACGACGGTTAAAAACATGGGAGAAAGAAAGAAGACTACAGATTGATATTAGAGGTCATAAAACAAGAGATCTAATAAATGAAAGAAGACAAGGATAAAAAAAGACTATTCTCAATCATTCATGTCTCAGGTTAGATCAGTTTGTAGTGGATTCATACTATGATACCTTTGGAAGGTCTTGGATATTGTGCTTAGTATTATAGTTCTTGTATTCCTATGATTCTCTTGTGGCTGTTGCTTTGGGTTTAGGTAAGAAGCCTTGAGATCTATATATTCATTATTTTGGTAGTAGATTTTCTCTGACTTGTCCCGTGATTTTTACCTTTCGAGTTCAAGGGGTTTTCCACGTAAATCTTGCTGTTCATTTGATTATGATTTCTATTTGATTCCGCTGTATATGACGGCCTGCTAGTATTTATTCGTATACAAAGTCTATTCCTATTTTATTTCCATCAACTGGTATCAGAGCAGGGTTTTTGGTGATATTTAATCTTTTATATTTGAACATGAAGGCCGGTAATATTTCTCGTATGATTAGTTTAAATGGAAACAATTAGATGATATGGAAACCAAGAATGAAAAATCTTTTATATTATAAAGATTTGAATGGACCTTTGCAAGGGATAGTACAAAACTCATAACTATGACAGATGATGAGTGGAAGAGGTTAGATCCAAAAACAGTTGGCTTTTTTCATCAATGGCTTGATGATAGTGTCTTTCACCATGTTTCTACTGAAAGTTCTGCTTACTCTCTTTGGAAAAAGTTAGAAGGTCTTTATGAAAAAAAAATGATTTGCAACAAAGATTTTTTTTATCAAAAAACTTATGAACTTAAAATATAAAGAGGGTACTTCTATTTTTGAAATTCATTTAAATGAAATGCAGAGTATTACTAACCAGTTATCCTCTATGAAAATGTCTCTTGATGATGAGTTACAGGCATTGTTATTTCTCAGTTCTTTATCAGAAAGTTGGGAGATACTGGTGGTTTCCCTCAATAATTCGACATCATATAGTATTATCACCATAAGTCAAATAATAAGCAGTTTGTTGAATAAGGAGTTGAGGAGAAAGAATTCAGCAACTTTCATATTGATTTACAAGTACTTATCTCATAGAACAAAGAAAGGTCAAAGTTAAAGGATAGAAGTGGTTCACACATAGGTAGAAGCAAGTCAAAGTCAAGAAAAGATATTATTTGCTACAATTGTGGTGAGAAAGGACATTACAAGAATCAGTGCAAGTAACCTAAGAAGAACAAAAAAAAAAGGAAAAGAAGTGGAGCATACAGAGTCAAAAGAGATTATCACAACTACAGTGCAAGGTAGTGATTATATGATTTTGTCTACTTCTGATGATATTTTTTCTTGTGTGTGCGAGGATCTCGAGTAGATAATTGACATAGGTACTTCTTATCATGCTACACCACAAAGGGAGTTCTTTACTACTAACAGGTCTAAAAATTTTGATGCTGTCAAGATAGGCAACTATGACATAGCAAACATCATTGGCATGAGAGATATCCATATAAAGACTAATCTTGGCTGTAAGTTGGTGCTTAAGGATGTGAGGTATGTGGTTGACTTAAGACTGAATTTAATTTCAGTTGGAAAGTTGGATGATGAAGACTTTGATGTCAGATTTCATAGAGGGCAATGGAAGCTCAGTAAGGGTTCTCTTATTATAGCTAATGGAAAGAAATGTCATACATTATACAAATTGCAAACTAAAGCTTGTGGTGAGCAATTGAATGCTACATAGAAAGACTTCAACATGAAGTTGTGGCATAAGCGATTGGGACACATGAGTGAGAATGGGCTGCAAGAACTTTTCAAGAGAGAGGTATTACTAGACCTCAGAGGTACACGTTTAAACCCATGTATTGATTGTTTGGCTAGTAAACAACATAGAGTTTCCTTTGTTAGTCCTGCTTTAGCTAGAAAAATGTATATCTTGGATCGTGTCTATACAGATGTGTGTGGTCCTTTGAGGACAAAAACTCTTGGTGGATCTATTAATACTCCTAGTATCACCGGTGCATTTTATTTTATTACTTTTATAGATGACTTTTCCAGAAAATTTTAGGTCTATGCTTTAAAGACCAAAAATCAGGTTATTAATGTCTTCAAGAGTTTCATGCCAGCGTTAAAAGAAAGACAGAAAGACAGAAAGACAATTAAAATGCATAAGATCAGATAATGATGGTAAGTACATAAGATTATTTAATGATTATTGCAAGTCACATGACATCTAGCATGAGTTGATAGTTCCTAGTACACATCAACATAATGTAATTACAGAGATGATGAAGTACACCATCATGGAAAAGATCAGATGTATGCTTTCACAGGCCAAGCTACCTAAAAGGTTTTGGGATGAGCCCTTAACGACTACAGTTGATGTAATCAAGTTATCACCATATACAACTCTAGGTGGTAATGTTGCACAGAATGTATGATCAGGGAAGGATGTCTCCTATATGCATTTAAGAGTGTTTGGTTATCGTGCATTTGCACATGTTCTAGACAATGAGAGGTCCAAGTTGGATGATAAGATAAAAGAGTGTATTTTTCTTGGTTACTCACATGATCAGTTTGGTTACAGGCTTTTGGATCCAAAAAAGCATAAGGTATTCAGAAGTAGAGATGTTGTCTTCTTTGAGGATCAAACCATTAATAATTTGAAGGAGGCACCAACTACGACTTCTGCAGAGAGATTTGTAGACTGTGACCCAGTTATTCCTCTAGTATATTAAGGTGATGGGGGAGATGTGCAAGAATATAGTGCAGAGTCAGATGTTGATTTACCTGCAGGACATGTTGAGCAGGAAGAAGAAAGAGAGCAAGTTTCCACAGAACCTCAATTAAAAAAATCTTCTAGACTACGTCAATCTTCCAGAAGATACTCTATAAATGAGTATGTGATGCTTACTGATGTAAGTAAACCAGAAAGTTACTAGGAAGCAGTTGAAAGTGAGCAGAAAAAGAAGTGGTTTATTACTATGCAGGCAGAGATAGATTCTCTACAAAAGAACCACACATATGATTTGGTACAACTACCAGAGGGAAGCAAAGCCTTGAAGAACAAGTGGGATTTCAGGTTGAAGACTTAAGAATATTGTTCTCAACCAAAGTACAAAGCTAGATTGGTTGTGAAAGGCTTTGGTCAAAAGAAAGGTATTGACTTTAAAGAGATTTTTTTTCTAGTTGTTAAAATATCTTCTATCCGTATTGCTCTTGGTATTGCTGCTAACCTAGACTTGGAGATTGAGCAGTTAGATATAAAAATAGCTTTCCTTCATGGTGATTTGGAGGAGGAAATTTTTATAAAGCAACCAAAAGACTTTAAAGTCAAAGGTAAAGAAAATCTTGTCTACAAGTTGAAAAAGAGTTTGTATGGGCTGAAGCAAGCTCTAAGACAGTGATATAAAAAGTTTGATTCATTTATGATTGAAAATGAATACAAAAGAATAGCTTTAGATCATTATGTGTACATCAAACAGTTTAGTGAGAATTTTATTATTCTCTTACTTTATGTTGATGACATACTTATCCTTGAGAAAGATATGTTTATGATTGACATGTTGAAGAAAGACATGAGTGAGTCTTTTGCAATGAAGTACATGGGGCCAACAAAGCAAATACTAGGCATGCAGATTTCTCATGACAGAAGAAAAAGAAAGATTTGATTATCATAGGAGAAATACATTGAGAAGATATTAGATAAGTTTAATATGAGCAATGTATAACCAGTTGATTCTCCTCTTGCAGGTCACTTTAAGTTGTGCTCAGAGCAAAGCCCGTCAAGTGATGAGGAGCAGGAGAAAATACAAAAGGTTCCTTATGCTTCAGCAGTTGGAATTTTAATGTATACAATGGTATGTATGAGGCTGGACATCGCATATGCAATGGGTGTTGCTAGCAGATTTCTTGCAAATCTAGATAAAGAACACTAGGCAGTAGTGAAGTAGATTTTTATATATCTTAAAGGAAGTGCTAAAGTTTATCTAAGCTTTGGAGGTGGACCACCTGTGTTGACATATTACATAGATGCAGATATAGTAAAAGAAATAAATAAAGGTGTTACCACTGTCAGCTGGTGGTGGTACCACTGTCGAAATCCATGAAAAAGCATAGAACAATGATTTATATAGCTTGGGCAGTACCATTGCCTGGACCTGGTAGTACCATCACCTAAGTCATTTTCATGATGTTGATTTGGCCTTTCATTGGGCCTAACTTAGCCCTGGTTCAGGCCCAATGGGTCTAAATAACCATGATCATGACCTAACCACTCAATCACCTATCCAGCACAATCACGAAGCAATCAACATATTTTCCAGTATTCCAACATGTCATCTGATCATCCGACACTTCATCTGAACTTTCGGTGTATCATCTTTTCCTTCGATGTATCGCCCTATCTATCAGCTTGTTGACTTCTCTCAACATCTAACCTTTTGGCGTAATACCCGATCCATCAAGCCCAATGCCCAGACTCCGCACGAAGTCTATCATAATGCACGTTGATCAATCCTTCGACTCAACGTCTAATCTATGATATGATACTTTGCTGGCCCAACATCTAAGTTTCTTACTTTGACAATTTGTCTGTGATGATTTATGTCCTGGTCGAAGTCTTTCCTTTATCACTTAAACACTCACTAGATCATTACTTTATCAATTAATTTTATCATTAAAATCTTAGATTCAACAAAGTGATTTCTAGACATTAGTTTTTAGTACTAATAATCACTTTTTAAATATCAAAAGATATGATTTTGTTTAATAAGTTTTTATTTCTTCTTTTATAAATAATAAAAATGAGTCTTAGGGGATAATCTCAATCCAAGATAAAACTTTTTAATAAAAAAAAGAATGATCTTGATAAAAAAATTATAATTATTAAGATCATAAATCTCTTTTTATTAAAAAATCATAGAGATCAATAATGTAATTCCCATAATATAAAAGTCAAATCAAGAAATTAAGAAAATATTCATGATAATATAAATTTCTTTCAATTTTTAACTTATCATAAATTTAAGAAATACTAATGTTGGTCATAAGTTATGTCATTCATGAGTTTTAAAATAAATCATGTCAAGAAAGATATTAATATCAAAAGACATTCATGAATATTAAAGACATGGTTTAATTTAATAAATCTTCTTTTAGATAATAAAAATTTTAGGAGATCAATTTTGTAAGCAAAATCTTAATACATGAAAATTGTCAAGTTACAAGTATGATTTTGAAAAATAAGATATGAAAGTATTGGATTTCAACTTATATATGTGATTTCAAATTATCAAGATCATTGTTTAGATTCATATTATTGTTTCAAAAATATAAACTTATGATTCATTTATCAACTTCTCCAAACGAACTTGATTTATGTAAAGATTTCAAGTTATAATTTTTCAACTTGTCAAGATCATGATAAATTCATCAAAAATATTAATAACCTTGGATAAATTCATCAATCTCTTTTTAAAACAAAATCATTTAAATACTTATCCAAAATTATCATTAAAAATCATTTTTTGAAAAATTCAATGAAGGCATCATAGATTATTTTTCAATAGCTAAAGTTCTCTAATCTATTTTTGTAGTTTACGAGATTCAATAGCAATAGTATTATTTTATCTCTTGATGAAGGATTAATAGAATAAAATTTTATTTAAGAATAATTATACTTCTTTTGAAATTTATTTCAAGAATGCAATGTCATTTTAAAGTCAAAAATAAAATTTTATCAAGATCATTGCAATAAAATATTTTCAAACAAAAACTTTAATTTATTTTAATTTCAATAATTTTTAAACTTTTATCATGCTCATTTTATTCTCCTTAAATATATTTTTAATTTATAAAAATACTAGATAATGAAGCATAATTTTTCACTCCTTTTTCTATATTCTATATTGTTCTATGCTAAAATTTTATCATTCAACACAATCATTCAGTCATAGCATTTCAATCAATGTAATATTTAAATCAATCATTTCATAGACTTTGTCAATATTTAGATCATTTAACAATAGTCTTGACATTTAAACCAACATCCAAGCTAATGTTTATGAACCTATTATTCAATCATTATCAAAATCTCATTCATGTAAATTTCAATATACTTTTCAATAAATAAGGTTCTTTGGTTCTAGTTCATTTTCATACTTGTATGCTCTAGCTATGCATTATCAATATTTATTGTATAATGATGAACCATCAAAAGATTCATTGTTAATAATTTTAATTTTAATAATTTTTATTATTACTTAGGCTAATGAGCTTTGAAAGAATATTAGATCTCAAGTTATGTGCCTTGAGTATCTACTTTCAAAACATTACTTAGTGCTCATAGCCTTGTTATGAGGTAACTTTATATTATGGGAGGTTTTGATTTAGATACACATTTGAGTTTGAGTCATTCACGATATGTTCTTCCTATTTTCTCTAATGGCTTAAGGTTGTTTATGGTTCCTTTAGGAATCTAAATTAATTTATGTGAATTATAATTTATAAATAGATATTTATAGGCTTTATGTCCTAATCTATCATCAAAATTATATTTATTTTTAGTGGCAAATTTAATATAGGTCCTTTCACAAACATGGTTGGCTTTTGTTAAATGTTACCAACAAAACCTATATCATTTCTTCTATTAATATGACCCTTATTAGCAAGGATCATATTTAAGGATTTATTTCTAATTTCAAAATTTTCTTATGTTATCTTAAGCATGATATTTTCTTTTTTAATGTTGTCTAGAATTTAATATTTAGAACTAGGATTATGTGATGCTAATAACTCATATATTTCATCAACTTTACCAACTAATAAATCATATTTATGTTTAAGCAAATTAAAGGATTTACTAAGTTTTCCAAATTCATCAAACAAATCATGAAGCATATTTAATAATTTAAAAAAATATATTTAATGAATTACTATCCTCATCGTCGATGACCATATCCATTTATTAGTTAAGCATTTGATCTTTCAAGCTTTTTGGCTTTTTGCATTTATAGCAAAATGTTTTGTTCATCTTTAGATTATTTTTAAGGTTCAAGTTTATTAATTTTTTCGATTCATTTGTCAAAAGTTCATGTCCAAGGTTCTCATCACTCGAGATTTTACTCGAGGAGTTATATGTTATTCTTAGTTCATAATCCTTCATATTCTTTGGTAGGTATTTTTCAAATTCATTTTTATAGATTATTTCATTTAGTGATTTACTTGATTTAGTTATGCTTTCATGTATAATTTTTAATACATGTCATATATCAAAAGCCGAATCATAATGAGAAACCTGATCAATTTATTTTTATCTAAGGCACAAAACAAGGCATTCATAGCCTTGGCATATAACGAGAAAGTCTTTTTCTCCAAATCATTCTAATCATTCATCGGAAGAGAATATTTTTCGAATTTATTTTTAATAATAGTCCATAAATCAAGGTTTAAAGAAAGCAAAAAAAATTTTCATCCAAGTTTTTCAATAAGTGTAGTCCGTCCCATTGAATATGGGAGGACGAACGATAAAAAAATCCTTCTTTAAAGCTAAAAAAAACCAAATGAGAAAAACATGACTCTAATACTAATTGTTAGGATCAATTGATACTAAGAGGGGGGGTTAATTAGTGTAAGTGTAATAGTGCTTATTTAAAAACTTTCTTTCGTAAAGTAAAGAGTTAACAATGAAAGCTTCTTTTGATATTTTGATAAAACTAAATTAAAACCGATTTGAGAGAAATTATGAGAATGATGCTTGTAACTTTCTTGAACTAATTAAGAGCAATAGAAAGAAGTAAACAAGATAAGAAAAGATCACTCATAATTTATACTGGTTCAACCTTAATCGGCCTATGTCCACTCCCGAGTTCTCCTTCTTGAGGCACACCAGCGTACACTACTGATATTCTTTGGATGAAGACTAAACCCTTACACTTGAGCTTATAAGGGAGATAAGATTTATAACTCTTTGATCACTCCCTTACCCCTTTCATTTTTCTTACAATCCACACGTTTTTCATAAATTTTCTCCCCCAAATTTATTGTATGAAATGCAAAAAAACTTGGAGTATTTATAGACCCCAAGTGGCTTCAGATTTTTGGAACCAAAAATCAAACTCACTCGAAAAATTTGGGTACAAACGATTTATCCGCCTACCTGGGCAGCTTAACTGCCCTAATACCAATGTACGGGTGATTTACTCGTCGGCCCTAGGCGATTTACCCGCCATCAGCTGTCCGAAAACCTGGGCGGTTGTGGTTTACCCGTCGAAAACTCTGCAAAAGTGGTTCCCTCCACTTTTCGAATTCCGACTTGAACTTGATGTTGACCAACTCTTTGATCAACCAATTGAGCTCAACCTGAGCTCAATCAAACCCCATAGTAGACCCGATTGTATTTTTGAGTTGATTTGGATTCCATCTAAATCACACTCATTTAAGACTCAATCTTAACCTATGACTTAAAATTATAATCAAAACATGACCACCAAGCTTAATGACTTTACTCCCGCAAACTGGCAACCTCCGGCTTCTCCAGCGGTGAGTCTCACAGTCTTCCTCCGATGATCTCCCGGCATGTTCCTAGCGATTTTCTCGATACCTTCGGCGAAATCCTAGCGAACGCCTTACGAGCTCCCATCGTATCGTCCAATCCTTGCCCCGATGCCTAAACTTGATCCTGGGTTCATGTCTGATCTGTAACTCATCCCATCATTGTTAAACTTGTATGATGCTAAATATGACTTAATTAAAGATAATTATAATGGTCAATACATCCATTACAAGACCATCATAACTCCTAGTAAGCTTTTTGGCTACCCCCGACAATCTTCCAGCGAGTCTAGATCTTCTTCTGGCGAACTCTCTTGAGCTATCCTGACAAGCTCTCGATACTCTCGGCAAGCTCCTGATGCACTCTTGGCGAGTTCCCAACTACATCGTCCGAACCTCGGCCCAATGCATGAACTTGATCTTGGCCAATCCTAATTGTAATAATCTTTTTATCATAATTAATCATGTACTAATCAACTCTAACAATATATGTTAGATCAATAACCCATCAATTAATTTTATCATCAAAATCTGAGATTCAAAATAATAGTGGTACCACTATTCTGATGGTAGTACTACCAGAGCCTAAGATTCCGGGCTCTGTTCGATGGTAGTACCGTCCAATGATAATGGTGGTACCTCTAGTACACCGAAAACCCTGAGATTTAAAAATTTAGCTTCAAATTTAAAGGTATTGGGGTCTATAAATATCCCATCCATTTTTGCTTAATAAAGCACAAATACGGGTGAAAAGAGAAAGAATTCTTGAGGACAAAATATTATAAACTCTTAATGTTTGAGTCTCTTCCTCCTCAAGTTTGTTAGTCATTATAAGAAGGGTTGAGGTTTTGTGAGAAGATTTTCTGAAGGTTCTCTCCTGAGCCTGGTAAAAGAGGAACTGTTATAATGGTCGTTGATCTTCACCCATTAGAAAGAAGATCGGTAGTAGAAGTTGATGACCTCAAGTGAAGAAGAATCGGGAGTAGACATAATTCGAATGATTGAACCACTATAAATATGGTATGCACTTTTTCTTTTAATTTTTCTTATTATAGTTTATTAATTTGGTTGCTCAATACACTTTCTAACTTTCCTAATAAAAATGTATTTTTGATATAGTTTCACCAAATGACTTTTTCAAATCATCTTAATTTATCGAAATTACTAATTCAACCCTCCCCTCTCTTAGTGTTATTTATGATCCTAACACACTTAAGTCTAAAATAATCTATATATTTTAAAAATCATAGCATATAAGCTCCTCCGGTTAAGTGTGAGTTAACAAACGTAAGAGTTACTTACGTGGCATACTAACTCATAATAAATTATTAATATAATGATATGTGTAATTTAAGTTTAGAAAAAAATGATCCATTTCTCTTGTAGTTTTGGTCATAGATCATTTAAGTCTTTATGATTTTGCTTGTATCTAAAATAGCTCTATATTTTTAAAATCATAGCATATGAGTCTCTCTCATCAAGTATGAGTTGACAAATATTAGAGTTTATTTTTGAGAATATTGACTCATAATAAATCATTTAATATAATGACATGTATAATTTAAGTTTAAAAAAAAAATCTATCTTATCGAGGAAGAGGAAGTGGCGGAGACCATAATGACAGACGAAGGTGAAGAGACAAAGGTAGAAGAGGCAAAGGTAGAAGAGGCCGAAGGTGGAGGTGAGGGAGAGCTAGACCACCGTGTCATACATACGATGGGTGGGGGCATAGGAGAGGATGAAGTGGGAGACGGTAGCAATGAAAACACCTAAGAGGAAGAGGGACTAAGAGGTTTTTACATGCTTAGCATTGGATTGGTTGACACACATCCACCTGAGGTAGGACCGAAAGCTCCTGAACTTATCACTAAGATGAGAGTGGTTACGTGCGTACAATGCCTTGCTAGGCAGCAACAGCTCAATGCTATTGTTGGTGGTCACTTCGACAATGATGCATCCTCTCGTCATTGATGATAGTTTTAATTTTTAAATTTAAATTATATATATTATTATATTAATTATTTATTATGAGTTAGCAGATCACGTAAGCAAACTTTGACATTTATTAACTCATGCTTAACTAGAGGAGCTTATATACAATATTTTTGAAAATGTAAGGGTTATTTTAGATACGAGCAAAAACATAAGGGCTTAAATGGTCCATAACTAAAATCACTAGGACTAAAATGAATTTTTTTTAAACTTAAATTGTACGTGGTATTATATTAATAGTTTAGTATGAGTCAGCATGCCACATAAGTAGATTCTAACATATGTTAATTAATATTTCATAGAAAAGGTTTATATGTTATGTTTTTTAAGTACAAGAACTATTTTAGATGCGAGTAAACTATAAAAAATTAAATGACTTATTTTATACATCTTAATAAGTAATAAAATAATAATAATAAGAAGATATTTAATTTAAAATAATAATAAAATAAAAGGTATATTAATTACAATTTCTCATATACTAACATGAGAAATATGAAGTGCAGCTCGCCAAGAAGAAGAAGTTGGAGAAGCAGAAAAAAAAGGAAAAAAAAAAAAGAGGAGATGAAAGAGAAAACCAACGAGAATGAGAAGTGTTTTTTTAACTCGACAGGAAGCACAAAATTCACAATATATATTATATTTATTATTATGATATGTAGTGTATATTATATTTATTATTATGATAGCCATTAACGTTTCCAGAATTAGCTTTGAACCCATTTTAAATCGGAGAAGAAAAAAGAACTTTGCACGGAACATAAGTGAACCTGATGTCAAATTAAAAACTGATTTGAGCAGAAAATTGAAGCACACCTATATCAGGGTAATAAAGTAGGGAGAAAAAAAAAGGTGCTGCCATGTGAAAAAAAAAGAAAAACAAGGAACCACTCTATGAAAAAAGAAAAACAAAAGAAGAATTGAGATTTTTTATATATTTTTTTTTTGAAGGAAAATCATCACCCTTTTCTTTTTTTTTTAATTTGTTCAATTAACGAGAGCATATATGTGATTTATAAACTTTAAAGGATGGGTATGTAAAAATGTCCTAATATTTCAATCATGTTCAGACAACCAACGCAATGTTTTATGACTGATTCGATCTTCCTGACTTGAGTTTATTGGAAGAAGGGAGCAGTAGTTTGGATTTAGGAAGGTGAGGGACTTCCCCTCTCTCTTCCTCCGTAGTTATTATAATCACCGAAGCCAAAGGCATCGTCCTTCCTCTTTGCCCCCCCCCCCCCTCCTCCCCCGAGTGTTCTCCTCTCTTCCGACGATCACCCAAAGGAAAGGGAAGCAGCCGCGATGGATCCGGAGAAGGCTATACGGAATTTGACAGTGCAACGCTTCTTTGTTATCGGAATGGTAGGGTTTTCTTTTCTGCTTTTTCGATGTTGGTTTAAAAGAGGCGAAAAGAAGCTCTTTTTGTTGGCATTGCTTTCGCATTTTTCTTTCACTTTCGATTCGAAATTTTGTGTGCCTTCTTCATTATTTTTTCTTAATAATGCGGCCTTGTTCGCTCTAGGCCGTTTACGAATCGTTCTGGTACAACTTCGAACCCATTGCTTTCCGCGGCGGAAGATGAATTTCGCTTTCGAGATCTCCCCCCCCCCCCCCGCTTGTGGGTGCCCCATTTCTATGCTTTTGCGAAAAAGAGAATTATGATGCTTGCTTTCGCAGGCCGCACTTGTCATTGGTCAGGGCGTCCGCTAAACTATGCAAACTTGAGTTCTTTCTTTGATTTGCTCTTGTTATCGGGTTTTGTGGCGGAAGAGCCGGCCGGACTTTTGTGGGGAACGGTTATCCTTGATTTGGAACTTTTCCAGATGTTGGTCAAGAAAGTGTGGTTGCTTGGGCCTTCAATTTGTGTTCTTCTCCTGAGTTTTCCTTCTGCATGCATGCATGCCTCGCAGCATGATTAAGCAATTTTTGAGTCGGTTCCCTCGAAAGCAGTCCAAGTCGGGTGATAAACGGGATTCGCCTGCTGAAGCGAGTCCGCCATCATCGACTTCTTCAACCAGTTCAAAAGATGGGGACTCGCCAAGCAGCAGGATCACGATTCTCCCTCCTGGTTCGGACCCTGGGTTTAAATCATCTAACCAATTATATTCCTGCTGTTAAGTCAAAGCAGAATGGCAGTTCATGTCCTCCCTGCCTATGAAGCATTGCCGACCTTCAAGGATGTCTCGAGCTCTGAGAGGCAGATCTTATTTATCAAAAAGTTGAATTTGTGTTGTGTTGTTTTTGACTTCATAAACACAACAACGAATTTGAAGGAGGAGGTTATAAAACGACAGACTCTACAAGATCTTGTTGACTATGTTACATCCGCCAATGCCAAGTTTCCAGAGAGTGTTATCCAAGAGATCATCAAGATGGTTTCCATAAATTTTGTTTAGGGCCTTCATTTCCCTGCCGAATGAGTACAAGGCTTTGCAAGCTTTTGACTCGGAGGAGGATGAACCTGTAATGGACTCTGCATGGCCACGCTTGCATCTTGTTTATGAACTTCTTTTTTCAGGTTCATTCAATCTCCAGAGACAGATGCAAAGGTGGCAAAATGATATATTGATCATTCCTTTGTTCTTAAGCTTCTTGATCTCTTTCACTCAGAAGACAGTAGACAGAGGGAATATCTAAAGACAATCCTTCACCGTATATATGTAAAATTTATGGTACACCGGCCATTTATAAGGAAATCCATTAATAACATGTTACTTTCAGTTTATCTCTGAAACAGAAAAGCACAATGGGACTGCGGAGTTATTGGAGGTATCGGGAAGTGTTATTAATGGGGTTTGCATTGCCTTTGAAGGAGGAGCATAAATTGTTCCTTTGTTCGGGCATTAATCCCACTTCATAAGCCAAAAAATGCATGGGCATGTACCATCAGCAGTTATTATACTGCATAACTCGATCTATTGACAAAGATTGCAAACTTGCAGATAGTGTCATAAGGGGCTTGTTGAAATTTTGGCCCATTACTAATAGTTCAAAGGAAGTAATGCTTTTAGGAGAGTTGGAAGAGGTCTTGGATGCAACTCAGCCTGCAGAGTTTCAGCGATGTATGGTGGTGCCACTGTTCCGTCAGATAGCCTGCTGCTTGAATAGATTACATTATCAGGTAAGTGGCATTTCTCTGTGTTGTGTTGTAGCTTTAGAATTTTAAATGAACTGGTTTACTGTTGACTGAGTACATTTTTTCATGTTGAATGTGTCTTCTGTTTTACTTTAAATGCCTGCTTTTTTTGTTTGGTTCATCAGCATGTAATGACATCCCATATATGATAATAGCAATGCTTACTAAGTCATGCTTGACTCGTGATGTTGGTGCTATACTTGGTGAAGGAATGCCTCAATTTATGCATTAACATAAGCCTTGTGAGCATGTTTCCTTGCTTAAGTGATCCTGGTGGTTGTACATATCCATAAGCAAACCTGATGTTGCATATTTAGGTAGTAGGTGCAATTCATGACCTCCTCTTTGAACAATGTATTTATTTATTCTTTTTTTTTTTTTTAAAGAAGCAATATCTGAATTTTATTTTGTGAGAACCAAAATGGATTTCTTTTTCCATTCTCCAAACTTTTAAAAGACATTTTCTTTGTTAAAAAAAAGGATCTCTATCACGAGATTGTATTGGTAGTGTTGACTTTTTGCAAATGTCTCAAGTAGAATGAAAATTGAATATATAAATAATGATACTATGAATACCACCAATGTCGGTCCTAAGCCCGGATGAAATAAAATGGAAGGTATAGGGGACACCTAGTGGTTGAAAGTTTCTTGCATCACTTTCGAATGATAACCTAACCCTACACTGAAATCTATTAGATCTATACTCGAGATCTAAAATGTTGGTTGCTAGTGAAGGTAAAGGAGTAGCTTTAAGAGAGAGTTGTTGGTGGTATGAGAAAATTCGAAATGCAATTATTATTAAAAGATCATGCTTTAAAGGGCAAAATCATAAAAATAGTAGGAGTGGCTATAAGAGTTGTTGGTATAGTAATATATTATGGTAATTTTTAATTTTTATAACAAATTAGTTACTAAAGATGAGAAATATATATATATATATATATATATATATATATATATATATATATATATATCTTATTGTTAAGTTGTGTAAGAATTTAGGTAATATTAGATACACTAAATATGAAGGTCAAGGAATACTTGTTAATGATAATGAAACCAAGGTAAGATAAGGAAATTATTTTTATAAATTATTTAATGAACATCCCACATATGATATCTTTAATGATAAATAATAGTGGTAGATTTGATACACATAGATTTGCTTGTAAGATTATTGCTAGTGAATTAAAATGTCTTAAAAAGAATGAAAATAACTAGTTTATTGAGGTTTGAAAAAGTTTAGGAGACTCAGTAACAGCTTGGTTAACTAGATTATTAAACAAAATTTTAAGATTTAAAAGACACCTAATGAATGGAGGAAAAGCTCTTGAGTGCCAATTTATAGGAATAAGAGTGACATAAAAATTATTCTAATTATAGAAGCATTAAAAGCATGAGACATACTATAGAGCTTTGGGAAAGAGTTATCGGAAGTAACATAAAATTTGAAAAGAAATATCTTAGCAAATCAATTTGGTTTTATGTATGGAATATCAACAATTAAAGTTATTTATTTATTAAGATAATTTATGAAAATTAAAAAGAAAAAGAAAGATTTGCATATGATTTTATTGATTTAAGTAAAGTTTATGATAGAATTGCTAAAGATTTATTATGGTGTGTTTTAGAAATAAAAATGGTATCAACTAATTATAGTAATGTTATTAAGAATATATATGATAATATAACCATTAGAATTAAAACTAAAAGGAGTTTGTCTAACGAGTTTCATATTAATTTATGACTACTGAAAGATCCATATTAAGTCCCTGCTTTTTTTCATATCAATAATGAATGATTTATAGGATATATCTCTTGGGTGTATGTTATTTCTTGATGAGAGTTTAACTGCAATTAATTTTAAACTTGATTTATGGAGATAATCCTTATAAACTAAATGTTTTAGCTTAGGTAAGATAAATAAATATCTGAGATGTAATTTTAGTAATAGTAGGAATAGGAATAGACAGGATGATATACTTAAGTTGGATGAACACAAGTTTCACTAAGTAAAACTTCAGGTTTCTTGGATCAGTTATTCAATAAGATGAAGAGGTTGGTGAAGATATTATTCATAAAATAAAAGTATAATGGTTAAACTGGTGAGGGACACAGGAGTCTTGTGCAATCATCAATGTTTTATATTAGAAGGAAAAATTTATAAAACAGATGTTAGACTGGCAATGCTTTATAAATCTAAGTGTTAGGCAGATAAGAAACATTATATACAAAAAAAAATTATATTACTAAGATGAGTATGTTGAATTGGATGCATGAATTTACTAAGAACATTAGGAATAAAAACATTTATATTCAGGAATAATTAGGTGTCACTTCAATTGATATTGGATAAAATAAGGGAGAATCGTTTAAGATGGTATGAATATATGCTTAGATATTCATGATAGTAAAAAGAGGTGAAATGGTTACTAGTAATGGTATAGGGAGAGATAGAGGAAGGTAGAGGAAGACCTAAGAAGACCTTAATAGAAACTATAAATAAAGATTTAAATACTTTTAGCTTAATATAATAACTTAACTAAAAATATGATTTTTTATGAGTCTCGATGGTGATAAAAGAACCATATGAGACAGCTGCATGTTTTAGTTTTTTGCTAGGCTCCTATGAACTGTTTTTAAAAATTAAACATTGTGTATCCAAGGCAAGGTATTAGAAACCTGTCAAACCATTTCATGCTAGTATTTACTGTTTCAACTGATCAATCTTGTCCGATCCTGATTTTCCTTGCCTTCTGTTGTTAATATGCTGCTACTAGCTGTCTCACCATCTCTAGGACTTCCCTTCTTCCTCCTCTCCTCCTCTTCCTACTCCGCTATTATCCTTCTCTCCTCCTCTTCCTACTCCACTCTTATCCTTCTCTCCTCCTCCCTTCTCTCTCTCCACCAGTATATTGGGATTTTTGTGTGTTGGCATATTGGTGTATGCTTGATCCATACTGGTTCGGCTAGGGATCAGTGCTGGTTCAGTATCTAGATTTAGAACCATGATCCAAGGTGCTATCATTTTCAAGGGTTATTTCTTTTTCATGCGGTATTACTACTTTCATGTCACTGCTACCTTTTTTTCGTCTCGTAACATTTCCTTCAGTCTTTATGTTCTTGTGTAATTATTCTCAATTCCTTTTCCTTTTTTTTTTTGTGTTATCCTAGTGACAATTAATTTCCACCTCTTAAGATTTATATATTTTAGCAGTTGAAACTTAAGTTCTTGGTTCATTTAATTTACTTTTATATTTTTATCATAAACACTGGTAATGTCGATCGAAAACCCAAATGAAAAAGGTAAAGGGTTGTCTTAGGTACTTAGTGCCAATGTATAACTATGTCAACTGATTTCAGTATAGGCTAGGTCATCACTTAAAAAGTCACCTTCACCACCTGGGTGCCTCGAATCCTAAACAGTGGGCTAGGAGGTAGTGAACATTCCGTAAATTACTTATTTTTAATGATAGATAATAGTTGTAGATTTAATAATCATATATTTGTTCATAAAAGTAAAGTTAGTGAAGTAAAAAAAACACTCTAAGAAAAAGATGAAAATAGCTAAGAATGTGGGACTTGATAGTATCCCTATTGAGCTTTGGAGAAGTCTAGGAGATCAAGGAATAGCTTGGTTAACTAGTTTATTTAATAAAATTATGAGATTTAGAAAAATATCATAAATGGATGAAGAGTTTTTTAGTGCTAATTTATAAAAATAATGATGATATACATAACTATTCTAATTATACAAAAATTATAATTATTACTCACATTATGAAACTTTAGGAAAGAGTTATCAAAGTAGGATAAGATTTGAAACAAATATCTTTGAAAATCAATTTAGTTTTATACTTGGAAGATCTAAAATAAAAACTATTTATTCATTAAGATAATTATTGAAAAAGTGTAGAGAGAAAAGAAAGATTTACATATGATTTTTATCGATGTAGAGAAAACCTATGATAGAGTTCCTAGAAATTTATTAGAAAGTAAATATATATCTATTAATTATATTGATGTTATTTAAGGATATGTATTATAATGTAGCAATTGGTATTAAATTTATAGGAAATTTGTCCAGTAAGTTTTTTATTAGTATAGGACTGCATCAAAGATCCATATTAAGTCTCTACATTTTTATGTTGATAATGGATGAACTTATTAGTTATTTATACGATATTATTTGCAGATGTTATTGTCTCAGTTGATGAATTTATATAGAATTAATTTTAAACATGAGGTGTCGAGATAAGTCTTAGAAATTAAAGGTTTTAGATTAAACAGAACAAAACTGAATATATATGATGTAATTCTAGTAATCCTAGAAATAAATAGGAGGGTATAGTTAAGTTAGATAGGCAAGAAGTTCTACTAAGTAAATGCTTTAGTTATCTTGATCAATTATTCAAAATGATGAATATATTATTCAAAAAGTAAAAACAAGATGGTTAAAATGACGAGTGGCTTAGGAGTCTTGTCTGAGTATCAGTTAAAGAAAAAAATTATAAAATAATTTAGTATTTGGTGGTTAAGAAACAATGTATACAAAATGTTTGTGTTGCTAAGATGGAAATGTCAAGGTGGATGTGTAGAGTTACTATACAGGATAGAAAAAAAATTAGTTGTGAACAATTAGGTATTGGTTCGATAGAGGATAAAGTGTGAGAGAATCATTTCAGATGATATGGACATGTGCTCAGGAGACCTATTAGTTTGAAAAGGTGAAATGATTAGGTAGAGGAAGACCTAAACAAACTTTAGCTATATCTCAATGGTAGCAAAAGAACCATATAACTAGCTTAACCCTCAAGTAGTTGGTACTTCATGGCTTTGTTGTTGATGTTGTATTATTGTTATTCATGACCAAGCAATCACGTTTGCTCAATGGAGCAATCTCTATTGACAATTTGATTTATATTAATCAATATTAACTTGATTTTGCACTTTGGTTCACTAACTATGTGCATGTTTTTAGAATAAAACATGATGGTTCTCTTTCCATTTAAGTATATATAGGCTTTCTTTTTTCAGTTTCATTTTAAAATTGGCACCTAGCACCTCGAAGCAAGCAGTCCCCATAGATGACCAGACATTATAGGCAATTTGGGGTTTCCGACACTTATGTATATTGATTAGCCACCTTAGACTAACATTAAGTTGTAGACATTGAAGTAATTTGTTCTATCATGAGAAAAATTGGTCAGCTGCTTGAACAAAAATTGAAGACTTCCAATTGTCTACAAAAATATATTACTTGGTCAAACATTTTAATTAAATCAACCCTGAAGTTTCTGCTATCTGTGTTGGCAGGTGGCTGAGAGATCATTGTTCCTATGGAATAAGATTCATCAAGTCATTGAAATATGCAACCGGTGACATGGGCCTGATTCAAAATTGGTTGGCCAAGTCTGTCTTCTACTATCTATCTCTCCTTCTGTGGTAACTTAAATGACTGATAATTTTTCTTGAATGTCATGGGTGTGCCTTGTCGGCTGGCATCTGAGTTTTGTCTGGTCCTTGTTGATTTGTCATTAAAAAAAAAAATTTTCTCTCTGTTTTGTCCGAGTTCAAAATTCTTCAAATCAATATTGTGAATCTTGTCTGCAAATCTATTAAGGTTGTGGTCCTCACAAACAAGTGCTGTGCGTAAACTGCATTTATCAAATTATACTTTATTTTTGAACGTGCATGGTGGTGATTGATGTTTGTTGCCTGTTTGTTCATGATTTGCATCTATGTAAGATTAATTTTGTTCCTATATTCTGGTGGTTGCTCCTAAATTGAGAAGCTACTGTTTTGGGAATTTCCTATTAATTCTTCTTAGACTCTTGCCTCTTCCTCACTTCGTTCGTATGCAGCTGCTTTAAAAACTCAACTCAAATTACTAACCAACTAAGCTGGTTGGGGAGTTAATCCTATTAATGGTTGTTGATATATGAGCACAGAATGAAGCATGTGTGTATCTATCTGTTATGGGCTTTTTATTTATTTATTTATTTATATATATAAATAATCCCCCAGAAACATATCATTTGATTCCTATGGAGAGATTATATTTCAGAAAGTACTAGCCTGAAGAGCAGCCAAAGTTCCAAAACAAAAGAGAACTCAAAAAAAAAAAAAAAGTTTCTCCCATGATTATTAATTTAATTAACAAGGTGATGAGCCAATTGATTTTGCAGCCATGGTACAAACTAAAATCTGGCTGGCTGGAAAATGAGACCTCTAATGTCTGAAATAAGGGAGGAGGCTAAACACCATATCCGAAATTTGTCACACGAGATCTTTTGTATAATAAATTACGAGTTGCATGTTGGAGCAGACCCAAATGGAATTGAAGTAAGTTATGTTAAAGAGGGGGACTTCGATCCCTTTCGGCAATTATCGCCTTCCAAGTTGGTTTGATGAGGAGAGCTGCTAGCCAAGCACTCCATCCCTATTCTATTCTTGATCGTGTGGGGTGGTCGATGTTTGCCATATTATTTATTATTAGGAGACTCAAATGAACATCATGTTCTAGAGCAGCTATTGTTCAAGATTATAATGTTTATAAGCCTAGTTAAAGAGTTCCCTCAAGTTTGTCCTCATTTTGTTATGGCTTCGTTGGCAAAAGCTAAGAAGACCTTCTTCCCAAAGAGAGCAGCTAAATTTAAAAATTTATTCTTGTTGAAACAAGGTTCCATAAGAAGTTAATAAGGGTAAGAATGCAGGTTTATCCAAATCGTTGGACTCCTCTAATACCCAGGCTTTCATGTGTTAAAGATCAAAGCATTTGAAGGAAAAAAAAAATAAACATTGTGCTTAAATTCTATAAAAAAAAAAAATTATAGTGATGCATTATAAAAGCATATTCAAAGAATATATATCTGGGGAAGTCAGTAAAAGGTGACAGACTGGATAAACATGGATTTTGATCATGGAAAACATGCGAGTAGAATTAGGATATTAGTAACATGTGCCAAAGTAATCTTCATATGAAACCTTCAATTTTGAAACCATTAGGAGATCATATCCATTCATCATCATCATCATCATAGGAAGAACTGACGTGGTGACTAACCTTAGTTTTAACCACTAATAAGAGATTCTAGAAGCTAAACTGTTCAACATTTACCAGTAATAAGATTATATATATATATATAAATCATGAACATATTTGATATTGTATCCATATTCATAAACATAAGTCATTTCAGAAAAACAAAATAAACCTCTGGTTTTGAGAAATTAGCATCTCAACTTCCAAAAATTCCCTTTGAGAGCCTCAACTTTTCTGAATAGCAAGAGTAACCCTTCAACAACTTTTATCTTTTCCCTGCACCATCATTTCTATTCATCTTTTTAATGAATCAACCCATATAATTGAACCTATTTAACCAATCTAAAACATAAACTATTTCATACTAAATTGTATTAAATAATTTATTGATATATATCGATTCATATTATTAAAAACAAATGTATATATCTATATATAAATTATTAAAAATAATAAAAAAGTATATATATATATCAAATATCAAATATCAAACTATTCTTTCTAACTACAAAATCAAGAGTCATATAATAATAATAATATTTATACATTTTAATAATAGTATAAAATATAAAAATATTCGAGAAAATTAAAAATATATTTGAAATTTCTATATGACCATCATTTTTTATTTAAGTTCTAAAAATAGTTTATTTACTATTTTTGACCCTTAACAATCAAATTTATATAGAATATATCTAAAAATATATATCATCTTAATACTATGAATAAATTATATGAAGCTCATATTATTAAAAATAATATAGTAAACATATAAAAATATAGTAAAATATCAATAAATTTAAAAATTAACTATAAATTAAAGAATAATATAATAATATTTATATATTTGAAAAATAGAAAATTAAATGTAGAGGGCTAGGATTTTGTGAACCAAATTTGTAGGATAGGTTTACCACCTATTTAGAAGATCTAATGTTAAAATAATAATATATGGATATATCATATTTTTGTAAACTTAAAGAAATTAAGAAAAATTCAAACTGTTCAAATTCTGAAAATATTAAAAATTATAAAAATATTATAAAGTAGAAAAAGTGTCATCAATGTCAATCTGGGTATCACTCAAATGTTTCATACAAAATTCACCACATTTTATCTAGTCCATGTATTAGATATATTTTTTAATTTTATCCAAAAATAGTGTATTCCATACCATGGCTTCAGTTTTGTGGATCAATTTTTCTTTTGACCTATTTAGAAGCTCAAATATATAAAAAAAAAAATTACATGGATTCACATGCTAAAAATAAAAAAAGAAAGAAAATAGAAAATTAGTTAATTATTCATATGCTGAATAAATAAAAAATTAATATATAAAAATATTATAGATATCTATCTGGATACAATCCAAAGCTTTTATAAAATTTTTATAGCATTTTAACTAGTCCTTATACTATATACACTGTTTTTAGTCTCACCTTCAAAATAGTGTATCCACTACCAAAATCAAATTTTTACCTAAGGTTTTTCACCACTTTATAAGCTTAAATGTCAAAAAAACATTATATGGGTCCATCAAATTTTGGTAGAAATGAAATGAACTTGGAAAAAATAAAAAAAATTAACACATAGATCAAATATTGAATGAATAAAAAAATCAATAAAATGTAAACTATATCATAAATGTCCATCTGGGTGCAATGCAATGTTTTCATAAAAAATTCATAGCATGTTGACCCGTCCTTATAGCAGATATATTCTTTTTTATCTCACCACAAAAATAATGTATCAGATATCAAGACTTGTTTCTCATCTATTTAGAAGTTCAAATATCAAAAAACTATTGGATCCATCATATTTTAGTAGAAATAGAAAAAAACATAGAGAAAATAAAAAATGATAAACAAATCAGATGTTGAATAATAAAAAATATTTCAATATTATAACATAGAAAAAATATTTTAGATGTCCATCTAGGTGTAATACAAAGCTTTCATAAAAAAATTACAACATTTTGACAAGTCTTTGTATTAGATATACTATTTTCTCACCTATGTAGAATCCCAAATGTCAAAAAATATTACATAAATCCATCATAATATGGTGGAAATAAATTTTTTGGAGAAAATAAAAAATGAGAAATAGATCATATACTGAATAAATAGAAAACAAAAAATTATAAAAATAGAAAAGGTATTATATCTTGTCTATTTGAGTTTAATACAAAACTTTTATAAAAAGTTCTACAGCATTTTCACTAGTCCTTATATCAGATAAATTATTTTTAATCTCACCATAAAAAATAGTGTATCAGATACTAGGACCTATCTTTTTGGACCCAATTTTTAGTTAGACTTCTCACCTATTTAGAGGCTCAAATATTAAAAGATATTACATAGATCCATCATATTTTGATAAAAAAAAATTTGGGGAAAATAAGAAATGACACTATACAAATACTGAATAAATCGGAAAATATAAAAAAAATCTATAAAATAGAAAAAAAAAAGTATCTTAAATGTCTATCTAGGTATGATGTAAAAGCTTTCATGAAAATTTTAGAGCATTTTGACTAATCATCGTATCAAATATATTATTTTTTTTATCTCACCGCAAAATTAATATATGGAATACTAGGATCTGCCTTTTATAGATTAAATTTTTATCCTAGGTTTCTCAAGCTCAAATATTAGAAAATATTATATGGATCCATCATATTTAGGTGGAAATAAAAATAACTTGGAGAAAACAGAACACTGAAAATTGAATAAATCAGAAAAATATAAAAAAAATTAAAATTGAAAAGATATCATAGATGTCTATTTGGGTGCTGTATGAAAATTCCATAACATTTTGACTAGTCCTTGTATCAAATGCACTATTTTTTATCTTACCCCAAAAATAATATATCGGATACTAACACTTGCCTTTTGTGGGCTAAATTTTTATCCTATGTTTTGAAGCTATTTAAAAGATCAAATGTCAAAAGAAATATTACATGGTTCTATCATATTTTGGTGAAAATGGATAAAAACTTGTAAAAAATAGATAAATGACAAATAAATAGATGCTGAAAAATCAAAAAAATAAAAATAGAAAATAGAAAAAATAGATATGTCCAATCGGGTACAATGCAGAGCTTTAATAAAAGTTTCATAATATTTTGATTAGTCATTATATTAGATTTATTATTTTTTATCTCACCCTAAAAAATAATATATCGGATATCAGAACCTACAAAAGTTTTGTGGACCAAATTTTTGCCCTAGGTTTCTCACCTATTTAGAAGCTCAAATATCAAAAAAAATCAAAAGGATCCATCATATTTAAGTGAAAATAGAAAATAGTGAAATTAGAAAAATACAAACTATTCAAGTGTTGAATAATAAAAAAAGATAAAATCTTTCATATTTTATTTTTTAAGTATATATTATTATATTTATTCTTTAATATATATTAATAAAAAGTATTTTTTAAAAAAATCAAGATAACACTTATATTTTATATTTATTATAATTTATTATATTTTCATGTGTTTATTTATTATTTTGATAATATAAATTGATATATATCAGTAAATTACTTAAAATTTAACATTTTAAGGGTCAAAATTTGTAAATAAACTATTATTAAAAACTTAAAAATAAAAAAATAGTTATATCGAACTTTCAAATTTTATTTTAAAGTTTCGAAATTTTTAAAATAATATTATTATGACTTTATAATTAGAAACGTAGGTTTTAAATTTACGATTAAAATTTAATTATTTATATTTATAAATTTGAATAATATAATATATTTTTAATATATTTATTAATTATTTTTAATAATATAAATTGATATATAATCAGTTAATTATTTAATATAATTTATTTTGAATTGATTCAACTTTTAAATGGGTTGAACCGGTTCAATTGTGTGAGTTGGCTCATTAACAAGATGAAAGGAAATGATACAGATTTTTCTAAAAAAAGAAGATAGAAATTATCGGAGAGTTAATTTTATCATTTTAGAAGTTAAGATGCTCTACAAAAAAAAAAAAAAAACAATTAGGAGTTGAGATGACTTTTAGAAACAAATTTTTTAAAAATTATCCTAAAAAAAATTACCTAGGACGAGTAAAAGCAACTAGTGCAAGAGCCACTATTTTATAACGTGTATTTATTTCCATTAGAAACCCTTTTTAATATGTCATCATAATTAAGGTGGTGAAGTCTTTCCTTTCGCCGAAATGACGACGACGGCCCTATGGATCCGGTCAAACACGCGGCCTCGACACCGTGTCATCTAAGTACCATGTTCACTTAAATGTCTTCCCTACTGAACGAGCCCCGTGTGGGTGTCCTGGAGGCGCGCAGCTCTCCTTGCATCACCTGCGTCCATCGTGAGTACGAACCCTGTGCCACCCGCGTCCGACGCGACCATCGTCCCGCCTGACGCCATGGTGCACCGCTCCTTCTTCTTCGGCAGAGCGGAGGTGGGGGCGACAGCTCCACCTTCGAGCTCCTGACCGCGTGCCAATGAAGGTGCCGCACGATGGGTCATCAGTCCCGGCGCCGAAGAGGGGTCCGCGTCCTCTTCATCATGAACGCGCGTGGGAAGCGCTTCGCCGGCCTAGGCCTGCCGGCCGGGTACTACGAGAACGCGATCGCCTACGGGGTAGCGGTCTTCACCGCCGGTGAGCTGCGCGAGAGGCCGGTGGGCTACGCCCTGGAGCTGGTGAGGAAGGTCAAGTCAATGGCGACGGGAAGAGTACATGCGGTCGGTGATGGACCTGATGGTATTGCGTGGACGGCCGCACTACGTAGTGCGGGGGAGGAACCTGGTGTTGGACGCGACGCGCTCTGGGCTGGAAGTCGTGGATTACGGGTGGGGGAAGCCGTTGTACGGCGGGGCGGCGAGTGGCGAGCTTCCACCTCCCTTTCAGGAACAGCAAGGGGCAGGAAGGTTCCCCATTACCTACCCCGCACTACCACGGACAAGTTCGCCATGGAATTGATCGAGGAAGCTCCTCCTCTGTAGGAAATACTGGGACGACGTGATGTGGTATTAAGACAATTATTTTGACACCCAAAATGTGTTTGAGATAATGCCAATTTGTGTTATTAGTTTGCTGATTGCAGGAGACATTTGCATATTTTCAAATAACATGATTTATATGTATATGTGTGTGTATGTGTGTGTGTATATATATATATATATATATATATATATATATATATATATATATATATATATATATATATATATATATAAATATATAAAACAGAAACTAACACAAAATTCAATGTATATGGGATTTGATTTGAAGAAAGAAGAACAATTAACATACGTCTGCAATTAAAAATTTCAACAACGCAACCAAAATAGGCTCAAGAAATGAGGTGTGAGATATCTTGATGCACTTTTGGTGAATAAAGAAAAAGTGAATTGTTCCAAGTTTATTGTGCAGTTATCAGGTGAATAAAGAGATGCATATGCTCACACAATTTATTTTATGAAGCGTGTCATTTCTTGAGCCTGCAAAATGTATTCCAAGTTTATTGTGCAGTTATCAGATTAATGCATCCCGACCCAAATAACTGGCATATTTCTTGTTGGCAAACACTATATCAATACCGATTCAATTCATTGAATTATGAAAAATTCACCACAACAATACTATGTTACAAAAAAATCACCGATACAAATCTTTGATTGAATTATGAAAGATTTCATGGACCAACAGCTGATTCATTGGCTGGAGTTTTTCTTGAAGTTTGGCAAGACTTGACATCTATCTCATTAGTCTTTGCTCATCAAGTGAATTATTCTAAAATCTAATCAACTATTAAAACCTCTCGTGCTCACATTTTCTCAAGTGATTCGAGACGCCTCAATTATATCTCACTCGTGCCACTTCAATTCACTTTAATTAATCAAACATAGAAATTTAAATCATTTTTTTTTTTTTTTTGGAGAGAAGTCGACTTAGACGATTTATTGTGTCGCAATTTGTAATAATATATTTTTTATCACTTAATATTTTATAAATTCATAATTATTCATATATCTATAGAGAAGGAAAATAGAAATTTTACGTGTAACTCTACCTATTAAGCTTTGCAGACTCTGATGAGAGTGGAAATATCTGTAATCATTACATAAAATGATATATAGTTTTTTTTATTTATTATTTTTTATTTTTACGGAAATAATAATGCTTTTAATAAATTACTCCAACCGTTAAAAGCCCATTGGAGCCCATGACAACCCAATATATGCGAGTCGCGAACTAACCCGCAGTGCTGTTTTTGTGGGGTGGTGGGGGTGGGGGTGGAGAGAGCGAGCGAGCGAGACTAAGGAGCGGATGGATGCTGTTGGTGTGCTTGCACGGTTTCCCTGCGTTCTATCCGAAACCCCTCTATCCCGGGGGAAGAATGGAGCCGCTGCCTCCCTTGGCCGAGCCCACAGCCTCTCTTTCCGATCCTATCGCCATCTTACCGCCTTCCAACCCTCTCCCTTCCTTGCCCTTTCCTCCTCTTGCAGTCACGCACGCACAGTTCGCTCTCGGAGGACCAAAACTCGCATCTTCCTGCCCCACCTTGTCGCTGCCATGGTTTGAGCTCTCCTTCCCTCTCACGCCGTAGTCGTTCTCGATTTCGTATTCGAAGTCAGCAAGGGACATAAAGCATGCCTTTCGACTTCTCCTTTTTCCTCTTTTTTTTTTTTTTTGGTGCAGGAAGGGGTTGAGGAGACTTACATCATGATAAAGCCCGATGGTGTCCAACGTGGGCTGGTAAGACTTTTTTATGCTTTTCCTTCTCCATACTTTATGCTTCCTTTCTGCTTGATATGTTCTATTTCTTGTTTGGTTCATGGTTATTTTGGTAAATGGCAAAGGTTGGTGAAATCATTTCCCGCTTTGAGAAGAAGGGATTTTTGCTGAAAGGTTTGAAGCTTTTCCAGTGTCCAAAAGAGTTAGCTGAGGTTCGGTTTCTGGCTTGCTTTCAGCTTCATGATTTGCATTTGTCTGGTTTATTCTTCTATTTCATGTTACTGTTTGGAAAAAAATTTCCATGCACAAGGTGAACTATGATATTCATTGTTCAGTAAGGATAGAATGTTATTTTTTTAAATTATGTCAGATTACTGACTATAATGTGCGCATATATGTTACATTATTTTGACTTCAGTGTGGAAGGATCGTCATTTAGTATTACAGATACTTCATGTAAAGCTGGTCCATTTACTTATTTTGTTTTTTCTGTGGGAAGTAATCTAGATATTTTTTCTTAACCTAAGCCACTAATTACTTCATAAATCCAATCAGTGTGTTTGTTAATACTAGATAACCAACAACTTACTTTGAACTTTTTTCTAAAGCTATTCCAATAAATAATTTATCAAATATTTTATCATAATATTAGTTACTTGTTTATGTTTTTCTTTTCAATATTTTGCACATTTTCACCATTTCATGTTCCTTGTATGATTGTATATCTTACTGTTATACTTTGATCTTATGGCATTAACCTCACTAGTGATATATGTTATCATATTGATCAGATCTAATCTGCAAAATGTTTATGCACATAAAATCATCACTCTTTTATTACTCAAAATTAGTAAGAGAATTGAAGACGTGCACAGCTTGGCACAAATACATCCTGTATTGTGTGCTAATACAAAGAGTCTTAATATGCCGGCTTTTATTTTGTTGACCCTTTCTGTTAGACATAAATCTATTATCCTCAAGATTTTTATTACCTAAGAGAACATTCACATCCTATGCATTCCTTTTTCTGTTAACTATCTCTCCTGGTTTTCTACTGCAAACTGATAAATTTATTACACTCTTCTCTATCTTGCATCCTTGAGTGATTGATTTTGTCCCTCGAGTGTCAAGAAACTTTTCCATATATCACTTTGCAGACAACTCGCTTGTCAATTAGTGGAGCCATATCATGCCACAAGATTATGCAGTCTAATCACTGTTCATGATTGTGGTCTAGTTTTGTGCACACATATTTTTTTGTCCTTGGTTCCAAAAGTTTAAGTATGAGGATAATGCAACTTGCTTGTAGCATGGAGATACTTTATAAATGTAACTAGATTCTATAATTTTGGCTTGGATCGCCTTTCATGGTTGTACAATTTGCTAGCATGTCTAAGAGGGTGATAATGATTAAGCAAATTGTGATATTAAAACCACTTGCTGAAATGTTCCTTACTGGGAACCTTGATGAGGAGTAGCATTTGCCACTGAAAAAGATAAGGAAAGAAATTACTACTAATCTTCTTAGCTCCACAAAATCCTACGAAACCTTGAACTCTCAAATATGTGATTTTTAATTGGTAAACAATATGCTGTAACAATGTTAGCTGAACTCAATAAGTATTCAAAAGAGTAGTTATAATATCTAGGAAATTAAGGATAATCTCTTTCCCGAAATAAGAAATAGAAATTAATTCCTACTGTTGTTTTTCCTAAGGACCAGGTAGCTCTTCACTATTCTCTGTAGATAAGAGTCAATGGATGCCATTCAGGCCATCATCTTGCTCAGTCATGGTCTTGCAGGGCATGTGTTTTGGTTGGTGACTTGTTGTGATCTTAATTTTTTCATCATACATATGGCTTTATGTGATGTTGAATGTCCAAATGAATGTTGCTGTGACAAATGCTAGATGATTTCATCTTGTTGCACTCGACACTGAATTAATGATAATGAACCATTGATCTTCTAGTCGAAATTATCTCCCTGGAAAAATGGACTAATATGGATATTTGTAAGTGTAATCATTTGTATAGTATCATTGAATTAGTCCCAAAAAGGATTTTCCAGCATTGTATAATTTAGCGAAACAGGGTTTTATAAGGTGTTGGGATGCTCACAAATGTGAAATAGTCAAACATGCTTTTTCCTGTAGCTGATACATAGCTGTTCTTTTTTCTCCAAAAAAAATGCAAAATAGAAAAAAAATAAAAGTTATTTGTGATTATGATTTGTGGATTGTTCCTTTCCATAGGCATGCAAATAAAGAGATATTTAGGAGCAGAAGCATTTTTAATGAAAATAAAATAACAGATGAACCTATGACTCATTTGATTAACTAAGTGCTCTAGAAAGCATTTATACTATATGGGTTGAAGCAAAGCACTCCTGTATCAACCATCTCGATTGTGTCAATAAGGTGCTGGCATGGACTTTCGTGCCATACTAAAGGTATTCTGCAATACCTAAGAAACTATAGTTAGCTTGTGTTGTCGCAGCTCCTTTTAGCATGAAGGAATATTAGAAAAAAGGGAACTTTCAAAAGGCATTTACGGTTCACACTAAATACTAATTAATTAAAGGCACTATGTCACCTATTCCACTCACCAAAATACAAAAAAATACATTAAATGGAATGCATATGTTGAAAGCAACATATTCTAAAACTGAGATAAGAACACAAAAATAAGTAGGTAAAGTATGCTATGGTTGAATAAAAGCTTGTATTCAAGTATGGTAAACTTATACACTCTTGTTTAATAACTTGTAATACAAAGTAGCTAAAATCTAAGAAATTAATGTATTGTTAAATATAGGTATGATAGCATGATAACAATCATATGGTAATGGTACAAATAATTGATTCTACATATGATATTTGACCAACGTGTTGTTATTAGCTTTTTTCTTGACCTCTTTTCCTTATGGGGAATTTGTGCTCATAAAACACTATTTTCACAAATTATGATGTAGAATGTTAACATAATGATAGTTTTAAGTTAGCAACGCAACTAGAGAGATCATTAGAGGGGCATATGAGATAATGTAAGAGTTAAGTAGATGATTTCGACAAATACGATGAATTTTTGTAAAATTATGTTGAAAAAAGGGAGGGAGGAGAATAGGAGGGGGCGGCCAAAGCTGTAGCCTATCCCTTTTTTGGTTGCCCCTGCCTCCTATTTATAGAGAGCCTCTTTAAACCTTAATGACTCCTGCCTTAGTGGGTATTGGATCTCTATCCAATTACCCTCACCTCTTAGATTATTGATAATCTCAATTTTCCTCTAATTGGGCCTGATACAAGGAACCCATTAATGTTGGGTCTCATCCAATGAAACAAAGGCTTATTGATTAACTTATATTTAATCCTCTATTCGTCGCAACATCCACCATATGTGTGTGATCCTCTAGGCCTAATACTGAGCTGCCATGAGTTGCACCCGTCATAACTCATTCTGACTCAGAACTCCGCCATGAGTTGAGTGAATTGTTGTCTCATAACAATTCACTCAACTTATCGACTATGGTCGTACTAGGCTACTACGCCATAGTCCCCAAACGGTACAGGGGGATCTAATCCATTGGACCTGTTTGTCCTTAGTTATCGTGTATGTATAGTCTCTTATCCATCTAATATCGCAGACACTATATATCGGGTATGGTACTGTCAAGCCTAACATAGAATCCATCTAAGTCTCTAATCGGATTCTCCCAGAAAACTCCTCTCTCAGTCCGAACGACCTTGGCCAGAGATTTTCCTAAACGAGAGCACACGGGATATTCCTCTCGTGATACCGAGAGCGGACGATTCTTTGTTGATACTCAATTACCTTCGTATGGTTGGCTACCAATCCTGATAACCGTTTGTACCAAATCTGAAACTTTTAGACCTGTAAGTCTAGTGTTAAAGAAAGGAGTACTCAAATAAGATATCGTTGGTGTCTTAAGTCTAAGGACCAAATACATAACTGGGACTATGAAATCTTTGTTTGACGTCAGGTATCATTAATCATCTAGCATTCCGTAAGCGGATCAATCAGTAAACTCATTTTTCAATGAGCACCTGTATTATATCCTTAGTGTCCCAACGCGAGCGGCTATGAGACCAGTCGCCTCCATCACATGGACGGGTATTTAATACATCGATCTGTCTAGTTATTTCGATGTCCCTCTCGAGTAACCTATGATCGGGATTATTTGGGATCTCTATTTAAAGGTGAACCAGTCTCATTATCATGATCTCATCACTCGATTTCAATTGCACAGATCCAAGGACACCACAATATATATATTCGCAGCAAACAATATATAGTATGAGAAAATGTCAATAATAATAATAAGCAAAAAAGCGCAGCATGTCACACATGGTATCACTTATGTGATTGGCTTGCAGAGTAACTTTAACCAACATTATGCACTTGTAATTTTCTTAGAGTGTGAGTTACGTATCGAATCGTGGCAATTCATACCATACCTCAATACAAAGTTAGTTTTGATATCACAAACTAAGTCGGCTCCATGGTGTTAGAGCCAAGAATATTGGGACATGATGTAGAGCCGATAATATTGGGACATGATGTCAATTGTCATGCAATTATACAAATTAACTTGTACATCTAGCAAATCACACCATGAAACTTCTATTCAAAAATCTAATTATAAGGATCAATATAATTTCACACATATTCATCACATTTATTGTAACAAATAATCAGCTTAGCTCTCACATCATCTTGAACGCCTCCAATAGTCACTTAAGATGTTTTGTCAAGTTGAAACTATTACCATGCTAACAGTCTACACCATAATTCATGAAGGTGGTTTTGGATAAGCACAAATGTTTATAGGAAACAAGGTATGGAAAAGCTAATAACAAGATATTGGTCAAATATCATATGTAGAGTCAGTTGTGCAAATGAAATTTCAAGGATAGTGTGCAGATGATAAGAATGTATGCAGTATGCATGTATGTAATATTATTCATAAATACAATCAGTCATACATATGCATCTCATCAAGCATTGACATACAAATGGGACATCTGATGGTTACTTCTTCCACAACAACTGATGTAGAAAAACCATATAATATGTCTCATGATTGTTGCATGTGTTAATACAATATAATATACAAAATCCAATTATGCATTCACATCATCATCAACAATATCCCGATGTAGTCGAACACTTGATAGTGCACTCTCAAATATCTGATAGACAGGTATTACTCTTATGGGATGAGTTCTTTATCTCCCAACAGATGATGGAGAGAACTCATATTACATTCCCAACAGCTGATGAAGTGGTGCCTCTCATCCATCGTATTAGGACATGTTCCTGCCAATAGTTAATGGAGGAATTATCTAGCAGCCCGTTAGATCTCGAAGGGAATGATTTTACCATAACACCATACTGGCCTTTCTATGTCGAGAGCCAAGAACAAGAATAGTACTCAGAAGTCATATCATTATTTGTTATATCATTTTCATACTAACACTAAATTCATGCTACTGAATCAGGTATAGTGAATGGTTTAGGGATTCAATCTAATAAGTACTATTCAATTTTATTATGGGCTTGTAGCTCCTGTCATATTGTCACGGACAAAAATATAAACAACGTATTCGACGTAATGCTCATGTTTGTTCGTGTCCTTTAGTTTTGTTCATGCTTTGTACAGCAAGTAGCGGGCTTGCAGTAGGCTTGGCATCCCTAGTTTGGTTAGTTTTTATGGTCGGTTTCGGCTTACAGCTAAGTTCGTGACAATATGGAGCAAAACCACATGGAGAACACTAGCCTACAATATGCATATGCAAGGTAACATCAAAATACATTAATAGATAGTAAGAAAATATGATAATGCAAGATGAATAAATTGCTATATATCAAAAACTGTCAAAAGTATCATAATAAATCGATGCGTATTATATGGCATGTCAAAAATAGTCCAATGACGGCTCTATACCATGATGTGACCGCCGTGCCTTTCACGGATTGCCCTTTCCCCTTTGAGGACTCACTGTACCAATATATTATCAAATCAATAAAACTCAATAGATTAATGAACATGATCAATTAGCAATGCATGATTTATATTTGATCCAATTTGACATATCTTTTTTAGATAATCATTCATATTCGAAAGAAAGATTTGATGGGAATACTTATGGTGGTTATATCTCAATTTTTATATAATGCTTTAAGATATTCTTGATCTTTCGTTAGTTTGAGAGAGGGGCAAAATCTTTTGTGATTATTCATATTCAAAAGAATAATTCAATGATAATACTTTTGGTGGTTAGATCTCCCAGGCGACAACATGGTGAGAGAGAGGGGCAGAAGATGATGAGCATCGTCTCTTCCCTATATGCACTTTGAGTACGTCGTATGGAACCACCATCGCTGAGTACATGACAGCCAGTATCGGTATTCCCAGCCGTCAATGGTCTTGAGTCCAGTGTCCTATTCGTTCTCCTTGTTAATATCCTCCCATGTTCAGTTGATATCCTCTTCTCATATCATGATATGTATATTATCATATCATGTTTTTACCTTATGAAATACATTTAAGATTGGTCTAAGAGAAGGCACATGAAAAGGGCTAACCCTTTACACCTGACCAACCGACCCGTTGGCTGCATGTATTCTCGTAGGGTTTGATTGTTAAAGATCTTAGAATGGCTAGAGAGTTTCCTGTATTTTTTTCCTTAGACATAGATGATAAAATTGTGTCTAAGTTAGAAATCTGGAAATCATTTAGTTAACCATAGATAAAAATCCGGGTATAACATGTGGTCTAGTAGTTTTTTTAACTAAATCTTTGTCCATTTGGAATAGGATGCTTATTTCCTGCACTTTCTCCCTCTCTCTCTCTCTCCCCCTCTATTTTTCTCCTTTTCACTGTGGAAATATGAATGCATAGATAACCACTTATATATACTAGTCTGTATGTCTGCGCAAACAGCCACATGCATTACTAGCATTTGGAGCAACCAGAGGATAATGATCTTGTTCCTTAATAACTAATGCCATTTTTTATGCTATTTTAATGAACAGGAGCATTATAAGGATCTTAAAGACAAATCTTTCTATCCTAAACTGATTGATTATATCACTTCAGGCCCAGTTGTTTGTATGGTATGCTTTCTGACATTACATACTATATAATTTTCAACAGGTAGACACTTGTTTTCAGTTCTTAATAAATTTCTTCTTTTGTTTTCTTTAGGCATGGGAGGGTGTTGGTGTTGTTGCATCATCTCGTAAACTTATAGGAGCAACAAATCCTCTTCAAGCTGAACCAGGAACCATACGAGGTGACCTGGCAGTTCAAACAGGAAGGTTGGCTACTTGATTTCTAACCTCTGAAAGTTTCAGATTTATTTGCAATTTGTTACGTTGTGTTTTGAATCACAACTAGGATTATTTGATTCCTTTGGCAGAAATGTTGTTCATGGAAGTGATAGCCCTGAGAATGGCCATTGTGAAATTGGTAAGTTATGCAACACCTTGTTAGCCATATAAATTTCACTTGGAAACAGAATTTCTCCTTTTGTAGGAAAAACTATTTAGTTTCTATTTTTTGGCCTCTGGATTTGGGCTGGATAGGCAGAGTGGACCTTGTCACTTAGATAGTAATCATTTTATGCATCTTTAAAAACATTTCTCACTCTGGAACATCTAGATAAAAATCTGGTGGCGGAAACGTTTTTTTCCACTCTAAACAAAAACCCTGACTAAAGTTTTTGGATAATTGACCAAAGTTTTACTTTAATCAAGAACAGCTTCTTGATTTAGTATCTTGACTAAGATTTCAAATCCCAATCACACCGTCTATTACGGTTAACAACTGGTTCCATGAGAGACCGGCAAAAAGGCTGAAGAATTTCATTCGGTTTGGTCTGGGATAAACTGCACCATCCACTAAGATTACTGTACCGAGCCTATTGGGTGGTAAAGAATGCAGTTCAAAAGGTTACTGGACAGTAGGTCTATCTTCCAGTACTGTTAACCTATTCTTTTTAGATTTTGAACAGCTGCAACAGCTGTCATTCATATCTTTTCTTCTCTCTTTTTGTCCATCTCATATCCCCGACCTTCTCTCTTTCCTTACTCCACATCCTCCTCTCTGATGCTACCGCCTTCTAATCATCACTACATTGGTGCCTTCTCCTCTCCACCATGTCATCACCATCGCGGCCATCACGCACTAAGATCACTGTACCGAGCCTATTGCGTGGTAAAGAATGCAGTTCAAAAGGTTACCGGACAGTAGGTCTATCTTCCAGTACTATTAAGCTTTTCTTTTTAGATTTTGAACAGCTGCAACAGCTGTCATTCATATCTTTTCTTCTCTCTTTTTGTCCATCTCATATCCCCGACCTTCTCTCTTTCCTTACTCCACATCCTCCTCTCTGATGCTACCACCTTCTAATCATCACTACATTGGTGCCTTCTCCTCTCCACCATGTCATCACCATCGCAGCCATCACCTCCTTGCCACCTCTTCCATCTTTTGCTTCTAAGCATGGAAGCATACTGACACATGCTATGCCCGGCCATATCAATTAGCACAAGAGAATATCAACACATGATACACCCAACTGTACTGGTATCATACTGGTTCAAAACCTTGATTCTGACATTTTCCTGTGGCTCTTGGTTATTTGACTCAACTTGTAGAGTGTCCATTGACTTCATTAACTCTGCTAATATGTTTCATAACTGGCATTGTATTGATAATGAGTCTAGTCTTATATCAAATTATTGCACACACATCATGGCAGTTTTTTGGTGGACTGTTTTGTTAATTGCTTGGTACTCGTGTAGAGCCAGGTGGATTATGACTAGCAACTATTTGTTGTGTTATGGAGTTTGGAAATGTAGTAACATGCAAAATGCCACAATAGAAAGAAAGGGATATTGTTGCAATTGAACAATTTGTATTACTTAGCACAAGATTCCATGAATCCTTGAAAAGATTATCGTCTTGAGATGAGAATACAAGAAGATGCATATAGCTGAGCAATTTGCTGACAAGTGATGAAAAATTGGAGACTGGATAGGATGCTTCAATAACTAGTTGGTTTTGTTGATCAAGACTAATAAACGGGGTCTTCATTCCAGACTCCTTGATTTTAGTTGATATCCACACCATCGGTAATAGAGTGAGAGTTTAAACACCACAATTGCTGATGCATCTGGATATCAAAATTATGGTTATGTGGTTCACATTGGTGACTGCATCTAATCATTGTATCACTTGCTCTACAGATCTATGGTTTAAAGAAGGTGAACTATGTCAATGGATACCAGCTCAAGCTCCTTGGCTGAGGGAGTAGACTTCCACCATTATTTAAAAAATTCTTATGCTTTGGCGGCTTACTTTGCTGCCACGATTTCTGAGTTCTTCGTTATTCTGTTGATTGCGGCATGCGCAATCGGGTCAAACAGGTTACTTGATGCGGCGATGAACCATTACGACTTTTGAGGTGACTGCCAGAATTGAAATCATTACGAACGACGTTTGCCTTTAGCCTATCATTTTATTGGACTCAGCATGAAAACATTTTTGACATCTTTAAAATTTCCATGTAACGCAAGCTCCAATCCACTTTTCTGTCACATTTATCATCTAATCTACATTTGGTTAGTTAAAGTCTCTCTGAGGATTTGATGAAACCTCGTATTACTTGCTGGTTGGTGATATCGAATTCTTGCAAGCAATTGGCATCAGCGACACCAAGTTGGGGATTAATGGTTCAGAAAATATATGATTTTTATGATATTGTTTGATGATGCCACGGTTAATATCAACAACATCTGGTCGCTTGATCAAATACTTCGGTTATGTCTTCGGGTTCACTTCCAACAAGTCTGAGGGTTAGTTCAAATCCTAGTTGGATGTTTTGTACATCCGTTATCCTTTCAGATCTGAAGTGCTCCACGAAGGAAGCATCCCATCCCATCCCATCTCATCCGTTGGAGACGACAAAATTGATACTCTGTCGACGATGAAAGATTTCAGAAAGCTTACAACTATCCCACAGTAATGTGTTTTAATGGGTATCAGCAATCATGATAAATTTGTACAAAGAAACATCATATTTAACATCACCCTCAAATGTGTTCAACGAAGTGCGATGTAGATTTGAAGCTTTAGCAGCGGATGTAAACGGCCTCTTATCCATTTCGGAATACATGGCCACCGAAGTCCTATTTTCGCAGCTTTCTTCTAAAAAAGCCATAGTTGTGTGCTTTCAGATCCTCGGCTGCAATTTTACAAAGAACACCATATTAAACCAGTAATTGGGAAAAAAAAAAATCTCTTTTGAGTTGAATGCAATACAAACAAAGACTACAAGCTTTTGTTTTAGGTAAGGCCAGTTTGGAAGAGTATGTGTTACTTCCTCATAAAATCCACCTTTGAGCCTTCCAGCTTTGTAAAGAACTTCTTCCGCAATTGGCCTCCACTGTTCAGCGCACGAGCAGTAGATTCTCATTCCCACACTAAGTCCTCTCAACAGCTGCATTGTCCGGAGAACGGAGAATAGTTCCTCCGGGAACCTCTATTGCAGATAGACAGGTCGTATCAGCAGTATCATACAAAGACAACTTGCAACAAGAAATTCCAGGCAGCACAGAAAAGCTAACAGCCTCTATCTGGCAACCAAAGACAACCTCCTACACACTTCCAGTCATTTAGCAAATATTTCTGCTACAATGCACTTCAGACTTTTTATCCAAATTAAGATGCTGGTATGCATTTTTTTTCTAATTTTTCATATTTTACCCTTTTGTCAGACTTATGATTTTACATTTTAGATGTTATTTTCACTCTAGCTTTTATCTATATGATATATTGCTAGCCGTTCTTTATATATTAAATTGTTTGTCATATCAAATACTGTATTATTGTATGGGTAAATTATCATTATCATGCTTATACTATCAATAAATTTTAAGTATTTTTTAAATCAGTTACAATTGTCTTAACATCATCTAACATCAATTGTACCTAACGGGATCCTGAGTTGTTGTAATAGTCAGCATGGAAAAAATGGTTGTGGTAACCCAAGGATAGGCTCACAATTTAGTGTGCTCATTTGTCACTTGATTTGACAATTAAACTGCCATGTTATCATTTTAATACATGCAAGTATTTCATCATGCTGACTCTAACAAAACATTCTACCAATAATTATAAATGAGAAATGATGGCACCCACAAGTTTGCTTTCTAAATTGAAAGAATTTGAAGTTAGGAATGAGCTTCAAGTTTGCTTATTGTTTAAGGACCATTTGATTAATTTATCATATATAAGTTTACACTACTTTGAGGATGCATGTATCTAGCCATTTTTTAAAGGCTTTACACTTCATAATTTTTAAATTTTACACATGGATCATTTGACTCAATCTTTGCTCTAATTCTATTCTACCAATTTGTCTTTGTTATTATATCAATATGATTTGTTACATGCATTTATACTAACTACAGTTAAATTACACAAATTTCAAAGTACCATTATATATTTTGAATTAAAAATAGCCATGCAAATGCTTCTCAATTAGTATCCACTAAGCACTGCCCCCTGAATGTAAATCCTAGTTGTCCCTCTCAAAGACCATAATGGAATAATATAATTCCTAAAACAAAAATATAACAATGATGACACAAAATTGATGCAATCAAATTGACTTATTCGGTGTTATCCTAAGAAAAAAAAGGGTTCCAAAACTCATTATAGCTTATACGGGACACTAAAGGAGCTGCCAAATGTTCAATAGCAAAACCAAGTCGGTCTCACTAAAAATTACTTAAATCCTGAGTGAATAACAAATAACGGTTCTTTGATGACCACGATGTGCATAGATTACTAATTGTCCACAAACTAAACAAGATGTAAGCAACAAAATGTTCAGAAACATAGTCAAGTTATATCAAACTCACATTTTATTGAAAATAATGCCTTATCTATACTCTCCTACTTGGCATTAACTGCAGGTAATATTTCAACGTATAAGTTCATAGGCTCTAAAGATGTGCTGGCCTTTTTTAACAATGTTCTTTATTAACAATATGACATTCTTTATATGTTATGGCAAAAGTAGTATATCAATATATACCTATAGATCTTGATTGAACCAGTCAGCATGGACTGATAGAAAGTCTGATTTGGAACAAAGGTTGCAGCCCTCTAGGCTTACTGTTCTGAACTTCCCAGAATATAAGATTTCCAATACCAAACTGCACCTAATGGTATGCTACCGGCAGATATTTTTCTAGCATTTGACATCTATTACTATATATATATATATAAGAGAGCTTTAACTGGAAATACTCTATAAAAAGGAGCCATTATACTTTTCTTAGCACTTAAACCAGAAAGCCCACGATCATATTCATCTATCTGATATCCTGTCAATTGCATTTGAAACAAATTATTAAGTGTTAACTATAGTTCCATAAACCATGCATTTGCATGGATGTCCATGATGTTGCATCTATGACCATGATCTACCATCAATCATTTTCTGGATAACATATCATAGGAATTCTCCAGGTAGAATTTCCATGTTATTTTGCATATTGCAGATTAGTTCCAAGCCGTGATTACTTTATTAAGCTGACAGCTGAACTAATACTAGGTCCATGCTTTGCCACATGTTGCCATTATAGTCATGCGCTAAGCATTTGTATACACCGAGTGTGGATATTCCATTCGAATGTGAAGTCTCACATGTTCTGAGCCTTTTCTATTAAGTGGCACATGTGAAGTCTAGGCAGTAATGTTATAAACATGCAAACATGTGACCCACAAGTTGGTAACATGATGTCAAGGACCTGTACGTTCTTGGATCATGAAACATCAATAATATGGTGTTATCTGCATCAGGTTTAAACTTCAGTCCGAAATCAATTTCAACACTTTGTTAGACCGGGAAAATATTGGTATACTGGGTGTTATACTATCTTGTACCATCCAGTATCACTGAAAAGTAAAAAAAACAATGAATAGCGACCAACACCAACCTATATGGTCCAGCAAAAGTATGTGGTTGGACAGGTAAATAACCTTCTGTACATATTGATCTGACCAATTTTTGAAACCCTAATATTCATTTATGAGTGATGCTGTTTAATGAATAAATACAAAATTAATTATCATGTTATATCCACAACAGGAGATAATGATAGATTAAGCACTTACATTGAAATTATGAAGCCAGAAAGATCATCACGTATACTACTACTAAGGATAGTGTACCTGGACAGTGATTTTGTTCAAAGAAGAGTCTTCTGAAAATGGTGAAATCATAGTTACTCCAGGAGGGAATTTAGTGTCAAACATTTTTCGTGCTAGCATCAACAGTTCCTGGTCATCATCTGCGTGTGTGCTCAAGGTTTTGATACCAAGCTCCCTACATAATTTTGTCATTTGTTAAGATAAAAACTATATGCTAAAGTTGAAGAAAAACCACATAATCTCATTTCATGTCTATAAAACTTGATAGGTCAATATTCTGACTAGAACAGAGATAAGAACTCGCTTTATAACATTTATTGATCCTTCACCAACCGAACCTACTGCTTCCTCTTAATTAAAGAGGCTTTGGTGTAAATCTTTGTGAAGGTGGCCCAAGGACCTCACCCAGGTAATTTTTTAGGTGGGGATTAGACCATCAGTTATTATCAGCAAAAAAAGAAGAGAAAGAAATTCATGTTGGTCCTTCCTAGAATAGCATAATATTATCCAACTAAAAGGCAAGAAATTATATACTCGACACTCAGTTTAGCCATTAGAGGGTCACTATCAGCCATAGCAAGCACAAGTTTTGCATATCCAAGCCTCAAACTGTCAGGAAGATCCTTCACTTGGCCATAATCAAGTAACGCAACCTGACACAAAAAAGAGAAAAAAAAGAATATATAAGTTTAACAAACCTCGAAATTTAGATATTTGCAAGGAAATTTTCCTTATTATAAATCACAACTGCAAGTGCGAACAAGAAAGAAATTTAGAACTGTAAGATACAAAATCATTAACAAATTGCCTCTGAGCCCTTGCAGATAAGTATGTTTCCTGGATGTGGATCTGCATGAAAAAAGCCATTCTTCAATATCATTTGACCATATGCGAGTGTCAAACTTTTCAAGATTTTCCTGCATTAACACAAAAAATTCACTACGAATTAAGATATCTACCTTGCCAAAAACACCCGTTATCTGCATTTTAAATACTGAATTTTTTTAAAATAAGTTTTGTTTAATAACAAAAAGAAAACTTCAGCAAGACAAATGCAATCAGCCAATTTGAAGGAGATTAATGTAATCCTTGTAGTTTAAATTTAAACCATGCAGCAAGGTATTTATGCAGCATAGAAATCATCAAAGATTTGTTTTTCACCAAAACATATATAAGATACTCACTTTCGAATTGAACTCCACGAGAAGCATTGTCATCAATCATGTACCTATATACCAAACATAGTTGTTTTTGCACTGAAAAAAATTGACTAAATGAAGAATTTTTAACAAATTATCTAAAAATCATACAAAATTGATCTTGAGGCTATGTTTGAATCCATAATTTGAGGACCAGTGGGATTTAATTTTGATAAGAATCTAATAAATATGGATTCATAGAACAAGAGGAGAAAGAAGACGCATAAGAGGGAGAGTAGGAAGGTGACAGTTGGACTGATAACAACAAGGGTAGTGAATCCTTTGATGATGGGCTGATAACAACGATGCTGTTGAATCCTTTGATGATGAAATCACTTTGATGATAAAATTAATTAATGAATTTGATGAACTAATACATTATTAAGACAAGTAGGAAACACTTCAACTAAGGATTCAACCCATTGAAAGATGGAATGTCTAATCAAAGAATCGATCATCGTGCTAGAAGATCATCGAGGCAAAGAATGAAACATCGAGCCTGAGGACTAGTTGATGTGACGAAAATTGAATATCATGCTAGAGGTGTCAGAAATTGAACATCATGTCAAAGGATAGGATGATGTGCCAAAAGTTGCGGTAGTATGCTGAAAGATTCGATAATAAACCAGAAGTTGCAAAAATGTGTCGAAAGTTGCGACAACGTGCCAGAAGTGATTCATGACGATCAACCTACGATCATCACTACATTGATGCACCAATGACATACAGTGTATTAATACACTATATTATGGGATCAATTTCGGGATTGGGTTTGACAAACATATCATATTGATATGCAGATACATAGGATCGATGACCCCGATCCACCATCATGGAGATCCATCGTTCGCTTTGGTGGTAGAATCAACAATCAAGTATATCTACATATGTGATTATTTAATTCATTTGAATCTTAAAGTTTATGTGGTAACAAAATAATCTTGTAATTCAAATAATTTTTCTATAGATAATTCAATATTAACAAAAGAACTATATGTAATGGACCGAAATTCTGAACCTTGCAGAATGCTATTCCTGAAAGCTCGAAAAAGATATGTGACATTATTCTTACCTAATTTACATTGGTTTTACTAAAACTATTCTAAATATATATTTATTTCTAACTTAAAAACCCTATCCTAACTTGTTTTTGTATTTTTTAGATATTTTTGAAGGATATAACATCTAAATTAGGCATACCACTTAGTACGCCATACCGTACTGAGCAAAACTCGGTACATCGGAATAGTATGAAATTTCAATCCTTGGTTCTCACACCTAGTGATCATCTTGTAATTAACATTAAATGTATCTTTAGGAATAAGCAAAATAAACAAGATGTCGTGGTTCAAAACAAGGTTTAATTAGTGGTCAAATGTTTCAACCAAGAAGAAAAAATAGATTATGAAAAAACCTTCAATCCCATAGATAGACTTGAAGCTATAAGAACATTCTTTGCCTATGTATGTTTGAAAAATTTTAAATTAATTCAAATAGATGTTAAAATAATTTTTTTCAAATGATTTTATCTCGAAAGAAGTTAATGTTGAACAACCACTTGGAAAATAATCTTTATTCGAATTATATTTATAAATTGTCTAATCTTCTCTATATATTAAAGTAAGCTCCTAAGACTTGGTATGAGAGACTTAGCTCCTTTTTGAGTTAAAATAATTTATCAAAAGTTAAAATTAACACCTAATATTATTTTAATGATGATAATTTTATTTTTTTAAAAATTAAACAATAAAATTATCATCATTAAAATAATGTTGGTGTTAATCTTGACGTTTGATAAATTATTTTATAAATCTTTTACCAAAAGTATAACTCAAGAATTTGAAATGATTTTAATAGGTGAATTAACATGTATCTTGTGTTTATAAATTAAATAATCAAATGATGAAAATTTAACATAAGAGATTTAACATAAAAAACTCTAAGATCATTGAAAACTTCAAATTAATTTTCATTAGTCATCAACACTTCAATTAGTACTTCTACAAAATTATACATGGATAATGAAGAACCCTTTGATCAAAAGGCCTATTAAGGAATGATATGAAGTTTATTGTACCTTACTATTATTAGGTTTAGTGTAGGTTTTTGTGTAAGGTTCCAATCAAATCTCGAACAGTCCCACTTTAAGGCTGTAAAAAAAAAATTCAGATACTTCAAATGAATATCATCTTTAGGACTACGATACCCCAAGTATAATACTTTCGATTTAATTGTTTATGCTGATGATGCCAATTTTATAGATGTAGAATAGATAGAAAAGATAACTTTGGAATCATGCACTTATTCTTTGGTCAACCAAGAAGCAAAATTTTTGTCGCGCTATCGAAGTAGATAATGTTATAACAAGTGCATGTTGTGCACAAGTGATTTACATGAAGCACGCTTTAGAATAAATACTATAGACTTTACTTGAAAAATGTCCTAATAAAGTGTGATAATACTAGTGTAATCTAATTGACAAAAAATCCTAATCAATACATTAGATATCATTGTATTAAGAATCATGTTAGCAATCATGACATATCATTGAATTTCATTGACACAAAACATCAATTAGTAGACATTTTTATAAAACTCCTTGATGAGGCACAATATGATCTTATTACAAGGGAATTAGGTCTATTAAATTTCTTTGAATATTGGTACATGGCCTTAACTAGGATTAAATAAAAGAGAAAACTACATCCAACAGTAGCACCACTAGATCCAACTTATACCACAGCCAGAATACTGCACTAGTGGTAGCACTGCCTTGGGTTGGTGGCACCAACCAGTCACCTCTTAAAAACCCTTTAAACTTTCTTGCATCACTCCACCAGACACCAGCTGCTGCTGACCCCTCTTCAAAACCCTCTCCTCAGCCCTTCATTCCTCCTTTAAATGCCTTCCACAAACCCTCTCCTCAACACTACAAGGGTAATCGCTCAATCATACCCTTATATTCAAATTTATAGTTCATTACTGTTCTTATTTCTATGACACACATTATACTTATACATGGCACCTTAAAGAACCTCAAGGGACAAAGGAAAGAGGAGAATTGATGAAACATACGATTCCACCCTATTTAATTACTTTGAACATGCCCAAAACTTCTTTAAATCTAAGTCTAGGATAGTTCACAAGAGCAAATATGCTGACCTAGAAGAATAAGAAGACTTAGAGACTATCCAATGGTCCACTACCTTAGATGAACTTTTCATTCTCCAAATTATTGAACAAATCTACCCTAAACGAGTTGGATATTTTATGACAATATATACATTGATAAGAATGATTGATCACCAATCTACGTTCTAGGGCATCATATTCCTATTACGGATAGAATGATTTATGATGTTATAGGTACTGGGAAAAGGAACCGAGGATGCTTTCCTCGAGGCCAATGAAATACTAAATCACTTGGGGCTACCTATGCTATTAACATTGTATTTGGTAGTCCAACGTGCCTCGTCTTCCTGAAAGTTATGAACACCCTCTTCCATTAAACACTAAATTACTCCTTATTTTTGCTAGTGTTTTACTCTGCAAACAATATCAACTTAATGAGGTTAATACTTTGAAATTGGCACCATGTTTTAAATTATGATCGAGCATGCATGTTGCTATGGATTTCTAATTCACCAAAACATGATTGATATATTCGAGAAGGATATGATGCTTCCATACAAAAGCTAGATTACACACATTTTAAATGCATATGAGATAGGCAGAATTGATGGCGAGGAAATTGTTAAACATAATAAATTCAGTATTTTCGATAAGAATCTATTAAAAAGTTTAAGGTGCACTATAGTTAATGGAATATAGAATAGGTTAGCTAAGAGAACTGACCCTCCTCCACCTGAGCCTGTCACAAACACATCGATACATAGAGGTAGTCATTCTCTTCCTACTAGTCTATTTGAGATTAGAGCTTCATCTCCTCAAATGGATCCAATCCCGTTGTGGTCAAAGTTTCATCTCCTCTGGTGGATCTAGCTTTCCCTTTATCATAATCACATGGTAGCTCGTTAGGATTGCCTTGAGCTTCGTCAAAACCAAATTCGACAGAGTTGCAATAGCTTCACCGGCATCACCAACTAGCTTGAACCTTGATATTGATGGTAAAATTTTGAGTTTGAATTTTGTTTTATTTGAATTCAAGATACATGTTTAAAAGGATATATTCTCTTTTCATTGAATTCGTACCATAATCTTTTATATGGATGGCATGTAGACAAAAAAAATCTAGTTAGATATCCTCATCCATTGGTTGTCATCATCCAAAAGGGAGAGATTGTTAAATCCTTAATTTTGATGATGAAATCAATTGATAAATTTAAGGAACTAATGAGTTGTCGAGACAAGTGACACTTTAACTAAGGATTCGAACCATCGAAAGATTGAACGTCAAGCTGAAGAATCAATTATCGAGACAAAGCGATCATCCTACGAAAGAACATCAAGCAAAGGAATTGGATGTCAAACTAGAGGATTGATCGATGTGCTAAAAATCAAACATCATGCTAGACAATAGGATGATGTGCTAGACGATTCGACGATGTGTCAAAAAATTCAACAATAGACCATAAGTTGTGATGGCATGTTGAAAATTGTGACAATGTGCCCAAAGCTTCAACAACATGTCAAATGAGCTGTTAATGATTAATAATCTTGATCAAAATCATGTTGGGCTGAATAAGGTTGTTATTATGCTAAAATAGAGCACGTGTTAAAGAAAGCATTAGGATTGAAGTTGGGCCAAACTTGGGCCCTTACTAGGCCAAGCACATGACCGTTCACTATCTAGGGGTTGTGGTATCATCAATCAATGTGATAGTACCACCTGAGTCAGTCGACAAGCTTCGTTGGTGCTTTATCAAACATTGTGATGATAGCAAGGTTCTAAATACAAGACCATACCGGTGTATCAAGCTTTGTCGGTATGATATGGTACGACATACCACTCATAGGCATAAAATCCTCCGAAAATACCTGAAAAATGAAAAAAAGTTAGGATAGAGTTTTTACGTTAGAAATAAATATACATCTAGTATAGTTTTAGCAAAACTAATGTAAATTAGGCAAAAATAGTGCCACATATTTTTTTCGAGCTTTAAGGAGTAGCCTTGTGGCTTGTGCAAGGTTTAAAATTTCGATCCGTTTTGAATCATCCTTCCGTTGATATTGAATTATCTACAGAATAATTATTTGATTTGTTAGATTATTTTGTATACAACTTAAACTTTAAGATTCAAATTAATTAAGTAATCATATGTGTAGATATACTTGATTCTACCACCAAACGAACGACGAGCCTCCACGGTTGGTGGACCGGGGTCATCGATCCTATGTATTTGTATATCAATATGATATGTTTGTTGGACCCAATCCTAAAATTGATTCCACGACGTAGTGTATTAATCAAGGTCCACCAAATCGTATCGTGCCATCGTACCAAACTCAGCTCAATATGTTAAGGTACGTGGGTACCAAGCAGTACACCTAAATTAATATTTTAAGCCTCCAAAAATACCTGAAAAATAGAAAAAAAAGTTAGGATAGGGTTTTTAAGATAGAAATAGATATATATTTGGAATAGGTTTAGCAAAACCAATGTAGATTATGCAAGAATAATGTCACATATCTTTTTCGAGATTTAACGAATAATCTTGTGCAAGGTTCATAATTTCGATCCATTACAGATCATCCTTCTGTTAATATTGAATTATCTACAGAAAAATTATTTAAATTGTTAAATTACTTCGCTACAACATAAAATTTAAGATTCAAATTAATTAAAAAATTATATATGTAGATATCCTTGATTGCTGATTTTATCACCAAAATGAACGATAGGCCTCCACGGGTGGTGGATCGAGATCCTCGATCCTATATATCTGCATATCAATATGATATGTTTGTCGAACCCAATCCTGAAATTGATCCCATGATATAGTGCATTGATACACTGTATACAATTGGTGCATCAATGTGGTGATGATCATAGGTTGATTGTCATTAATCATATGTCCGAGGCGGCTCTTGAGGCATGTATTGGTGAATGTCAAAGCTTCTGCTTTCGCTACTGATCTATTGCTCTGTATCATATTGTTGATCGGAGAAGAATGACCAACTATCACCATATTGCTGATGACCGTAAGATTCTCCATAATATGACGGCTGTGAATACGATGAGCTTCGTTCTGTGTTGACATCGTGTAGGCTCTGTTGCATCTGCTCAAATTCATCCATTGTCTTCCCCTTCCCCTTCCGCGCATAAAATTGATGAATACCTTGTCGAGCTCCGTGATTTGAGTCTTGGGTAGCATGTGTAAAATACTACTCCTTGATCCACGCACCACCTTCAACTTGTGTAGACGAAATGTACAACTGTCCAACGTCGCTGCCATTATCGATCCTACTATCCGCGTTGGTATCATGTCTTTGGACCAAGCGAGTTGCTGAATGCGATTGTAAAAGTGTTTCGTCGCCTGATTCAATTCTTTCCAACGGTGTAGTTGATGTTACTGTCTTCCCCTTTTCCTTTACCTTTACACGTTGGGCGGACAACTGCGACAGTTGGGTGTTTGATGTTGTTTGACTCCTTCCGCCACATTCTAACCGAGGGGGATCTTCCACCTACCGGGGATATGCTTCCTCTTCTTCTATTGCCTCGGTGATAAAACGCGAAGGACATTGAGGATCTCCTGCCTAATCAAGTAGAGGATCCTCTTAGTTCTCCGATGCTTCGACCCACTCTAACAGCAGCTCTGAATCTTCGTTGTAGAATTGGAGGTCGATGGGATCAATCTTTAGTTCCTCTGGCTCCTTATCCAGCTCGGCACACTGCAACCTTAGCCGCATGTTATCATGAACATATACCAGTTTCTCTAATTGTATATACGAGAGTCTGTTGCTGACCTTTGTGTGAATCAATACGAACATTGACCAATTATGTTCACAACCACTAGATGTCGTCGACTGTGAAAGTACATGAATGGTCACTTTCCTTAAATGTGGTGCGTCCCCTCCAAATTGTATCCACCACTCGACTATAAAAATATATAAATAAGACTTTATTAGCATAACAAATAATTAGCATCAAATATAATTAACAATCAATATGTGTAACTTTTTCTCACCAGGATCCATAGTGTAATGACACGATACAGCTACAACGTTGGAGAATGAGCCAACTGTTTCTCGAAAATATCAACCCTCCGCAAGAGCCTCGATTGCATCAATAACGTTTGCCAAGATTCGATATATAACATTTCTTAGTGCCATTAGTAAATCAATTCACGTTCTGAGGGCATACCGATATTGAATTATCAGGTTTTGGTAATACGCTGCAAGACATAATTTTATTAGTATTTATTATATAAAAAATATAAATTAAATTATTCTGAATATGAATTTACCTGTATTATGAATATTTTGATCCAAATGAGCTTTAGTACGATGATCAATGATCCGTATATATTGATCAACCTTGAAATCAACCTCGTTTGCTGTAATGACTTTAATGCAATGAAATTAGTAACAAACCGAGTGACTCTAGGTCGGAGCATCTCACCCTTTATATACTTTTGCATTAAACAATGACCTAGTGATGATTATATATAAATTTTGTTATCGACTATGCTCGAGCTACACACTTCTTGACCGTGTCTAGCTTACCAATATCCTTCAGCATTAAATCTATGCAATGAGCGACACATGGAGTTCAAAACAATGTTTTTATTTTTTCAATCATTTGCAAACATGCTCTCTTGAAATTTGCTTCATTGTCGGTTACTATTTGCACAATATACTGTGGTCTAATCTCCTCTACGATAGTATCCATCAAACTCTCAATATAGTTTGCATCTTAGATTTTGTCGGAAGCATTAACTGACTTGTGAAACACGAACCTTCTGTTACAATAAACGAGAAAGTTGATGATACTTATTTTTGTTGGCCCTGTCCAACTATTACACATCAGTGTCACCTTATATTCATCCTATTGCCTCTTGAAGGATTTGATTCAATCATTCATTTCTACCACCTCTTTATCTAAGTACACGCCATAAATCTCCTTCGATGTTGGTGGTTGGATCCCCGTGCCGAACTTTTGAATAGAGGAGACCATGCTCTTATAATATATAGACCTTGGGCTGTGTTTGCTAGAATTCTGTGGAAGTTGAGCCATTTCGAAACTGCCTTCCCAATATCCTTTTTTTTTTTGTATGTGCATCATTAATCCGTGTTTATTTCAATGTTTGTGGAGGATAGGCTTGGGGATCAATATTATCAATATTTGGTGCGAACCTCCTGCCAAGACCTCTCATAAAACCACAGAGTCCACCATGCCTCATGCTACTGGTTTGGCCTAACTAAGGAGTAGTTGGCTGCCTCATACTGGCAAACCTCTATATTTCACTGCCACCGCCATGTTCCCATTGTGAGTCAGGTCGTCAATGTCTCATTCCTTCATCGACCATATACTGATGCTCTAATGATGCACAAATCCCAACTGTGAAATTTGGGTCACATCATCGCCATGACCCTCATACTAATCGTAAACTAGTTCCTACACAACCCTACAATATTCTTCCTCAACTGTTGCCTTCTTTCTTAATGTATCTTCCTTTGCTTGTTGTAGCTTGCTTTGAAATAATTTACGGATCTCTGTCGGAACCTTCTTGCATTTTGCAACATTAGGATACCCGTCGGCCAAATGCATCTTCACCCGAGTATTCCTCCACCTTTGTCAATATAGTCACAATAAATACATTGCCAATGATGACGGTTCCCATCCACCTTTCAGGCATGAACCATGCATCATCTTGTGGTTGTTCCTTTAGTGTCATGTTCCTATTAAATTTAAATCAAATACACTATAAACATGTTGAATTTACCTAATATCGACCAAAAACACTAATCGTAACATTAAATAATTTTAAAAAATTCTTAATTATTTGTCTTTTAACATTATAAACACATCAAAAACCTAAGAGGTATTAAAGACATTGAATTAACCCAAAATCAATATAATCTCGATTCAACCATCATTAAATTCACAAATCACAGTTGTCTCAACATTATAAACATGTCAAACACCCTAATAGTTATTAAAGACATTGAATCAAACCAAAACGATCAAAATTTTGATTAAACCATAATTAAATTCACTAATCACAGTATTAAATAATTTTGAAAATTCTTAATTATTTGTTTTTCAATACCATAAACATGTCAAACACCCTAATAGGTATTAAAGACATTGAATTGACCCAAAATCGATTAAATTTCGATTAACCATCATTAAATTAACTAATCACGTATTAAATAATTTTATTTTTTAATTATTTATCTTTCAACATTATAAACATGTAAAACACCCTAATAATATATTAAAGACATTGAATTGACTCAAATCAATCAAATTTCGATTAAACCATCAGTATATTCACTGATAACAGCATTAAATAATTTTTAAAAATTCTTAATTATTTGTCTTTCAACATTATAAATATGTCAAACACCCTAATAGGTCTTAAAGACATTAAATTGACCCAAAATCGATCAAATTTCGATTAAACCATCATTAAATTCACTAATCACAGCATTAAATGTTTTTAATACAATCTAATTAAACTTATTTTACCATCATAAATATATAAAACATACAAAAACATATTAAATACATAATTTTGATCTAATATGGATCAAATTATGATAAAATCATCAATATATATACTAATCACATGATTAACATAGTTAATTACTCATCAATTACTTGTTTTTCAATACTATAAATATATCAAACATCATAATAAGTATTAAATACATTGAATTGCTTAAAATCAATTAAATTTTAATTAAATCATCATTAAAATCATAAATTACAGCATTAAATAACTCTAATAAAACATAATTAAACATATTTTGTCATCATAAATATGTAAAACATATTAAATAAACATTAAATACATAATTTTGATACAATAGAGATTAAATTATGATGAAATCATCATTAAATACACTAATCATACGATTAATATAATTAATTATATATTATGCTTTTCAACCAAGGTTCGTCATCTCGTACCGTACCGAGCTCAGCTCTGTAGTACGATACAAGTATACCAAGCGGTACACTTACGCTCGGTATATACACACACACACATATATATATATATATATATACCACGATTAGTGTATTTAATGATAATTTCATCATAATTAAACCTTTCTTCCCCACGAAGCCTCGGCAATGAGAAGTCGCCGCTTCGTCGCCTTAGATAGAGAGGAGGTGGCATCTCAAAGAAAGAGGGCGGCGACGAATCGAGATCGTCGAGGGAGAGAGGTGTCGGATCTCTAGATTCTCCCTCTTCTTCGATCTCTTCTTCTATCTCTTCTTCTCCCTCTTCTTCCTCAGCTGATACCGCCTAGTAGCCGACGGTCCACGTATCAGTCTACTGACATATCGATACGTACTGCCCGGTGCTCGAAACGACAAATATTGCTTTCAACATTATAAACATGTCAAACAACCTAATAGGTATAGAAGACTATGAATTGACCCAAAATCAATCTAATTTCAATTAAATCATCATTAAAATCATTAATCGCAACATTAAATAACTCTAATAAAATCTAATTAAACCTAGTTTGCCATCATAAATATCGAGCGGTACGGGTCTAAAACTACGATACTGCCCAGTAACGGGCCATATACTGGTCAGTTGGTGAACCGATATGTATCACCCATATCGGGTAGTACGATTCGAAAAGGCAATCCTTGGTATTAATACATCATATGTCATTGGTGCATCAATGTGATGATGGTCGTAAGTTAATCGTCATGAATCACATGTGTCCAACGCGACTCCTAAGACATGTATTGGTGAATGTCAAAACTTCTACTTTTACTACTAATATGCTGCTCCGTATCATATGTTGCTCAGAGAAGTATAACCAACTATCACCATACTGCTCTTGGTCATAAGATTCTCCATAATATAATGACTGTGAATATGATGAGCTTCATTTTGTGCTACGTCGAGTAAGAAAGGGTTTAGCACCATTGAGGAGGCACTGTTACCATTTGATAACGATCGATTTCAAATTCTTGCCTGATACGATTCGGTGGTCAAATCGACCGATCGGTATAGATCGGCAATGATCGAATTTATTTCGATCGTGCATCTGTATCGCTCGATATGGGGCCAAATACCTGATACTACCTGATAGCAAGCGATTTGCGTGCCAATCTGCTGGCGGGTATCACCCGAGTATGATATTCAAATCATTGGATGATAGCACGACCTACATGTACCGCCCAATACGAGCGATACCATCGATTGGGGCTGATTCCACCCTAAATCGACCATCGACGATTTGACGGTATTAACGAGGGAGAGAAAGAAGAGAGAAAACACGAGCGTTGCTCTTCCCCCACGCTATCCGTTGCCCACGGGCGAAGAATCGCCTGCGCGATCTGTCGCCTGGGAGCGATTTCTTCGTCGGCGGGCGATTTCTTCTTCTTATGCAGGGAGAAGAAACATCTATTTTTAACTTATTTCTTCTCCCCTTTTTTCTATTTTAACTTATTTTATATTATATATATTATATATATTATATTATATATATATATTATATACCAAGCGGTATGCCTGTGCTTACCACTCGGTACATCGGTACGGACATGTATAGCAATCCTTGCCATCCATTATTAACTTTTTTAGCATGTCAAAAGTTATAGTGATAGTACCACCCACAACGATAGTATCGTACCATACAATTATAAGAATTTGAATCTTTTGGCTTCACTTTTTAGGCCTTCTAGAATATAAATACCTCATTCAGGCTTGGCTGATAGAGCATGCAAACTTTAAGTTTTGCAAGTATTATAGCTCTCTCTTTGAGCCTTGTCTTAGTTTCCTTCACTTTCTTAAGTTGAGCAGTGATTCTAAGTTATACGAGGTGAGAATTCTTTATAAAAGAATTGGATATAAATTTCTCCCTAAAGCCTTGAAAAGAAGGTTGTAAAAAGAGCAATTGATATTCATCCCTTAAAAAGAAGATTTGTTAGTAGAAGCCAATGGCCTTAAGGATAGAGAAATTGGGAGTATACATAGATTGGAAATATCAAACCACTATAAATCAACATCTCTTGTGATGGCTTACTTGCTTGTTATAATGTATTATACTTATATTTCTCACTTGCACTTAAATACTCAATTAATTTTGTTTCTGATATGTGTTTTTCTCAATTGAAATTCGGATTTAGTTTTGAATTTATACAAGCACTAATTCACCCTCTTAGTGTCATTAAAATCCTAACAAAGGTTTAGGCAAGTAGGTTAGCAAGGGCAAAGCAGGCTTATTAGTGGTGATGGCAAGATCGCAATCAAGAGATATAAGGGCTCGAGGATCATGATCAAGATAAAGAGAAGGTAGGTTTGATATATTATCTATGAGTTTTTAATTAAACATTGAATTAGACCTTAAACATCCAAAATGGATTGGTCCACGGCTCAGCATCATATCAGAATTTACCACTTGATTTATATTGGTTGGAGCAATTTTTTAAATCATGATCATAATTGAAAAAATAATTTTCTAGCTACGTAAGTTTATTAGATCTTAATTTTCTAATAAATATAAACTATTGTTTTTAAGATTATTATACTAATTCTACATGATGAGATGCTCTTAAAAGAGCTCCTAGAACTTGCCAAACATATGTTATCCAAAAGTCCACATAGTTAGTTAGTCCCCTTTTTGATATAGCCCCCCTAAACACTTGTTTGAAAGATGGGAGTCGACCTGGAATTGTTAGCGGGCTGCCCTAGATTGGCCAAATACAATCTAGGTAGGACCATGAATCAACAAACTAGTGAACTGGTATTTATCATTTGTGGACTTGAACATGAACCACCTGAAATCAAATGGTCCACTTGTGAAACAAGGCTAATGCCCATTCGAGCAATCCACTTGAAACATAGGGCTCATTGCCTAGCAAGCCTTGTGAATCAAGCTTATCATCCAGTGCAAGCCCGATTGTTTTTAAGTTTTCACCCTAATAAAAACTTAAAAATAACATCTCTCTCCTGCATTCACCTTGTGTCATCCATGCGTTGTCTGCCCATGGATGTCTCACTCATTGCCCCCGTCCCTAATGAATCATACGCCTCTTCCTCCTCTGCCACCTCCTCTTTTTCTCTATCACCTCTTCCCCTCGACTTCTTTGTTTCCACCTCGTTCTTGTTCTCTTTTCTCCATCGCCACCTTCCCTCCTCTTGTTCTCCTCTCCTCTTATTCCTCCTTTTTTTATCCTCTTCTCCTTTTCTTCCTATGCTTCTCCTTCTTTGTCTTCCTCCTTCCTCCCCCTCTCCCCTTGAACTGGACTTATATCAGTCCATGGACCAACATGGGCCTGGTACCCAAAATCAAAAAACTTAGGTAGGTCTACGAAAACTAGAATATATGCAATTTACTTTTTATGACAATGATATTAAGCAATATATCATATCAGTCCAATGAGTTACCGAATCTATTAAGCAATATATCATATCAGTCCAACGAGTTACCGAATCCCATATCGAGAGACCTACTCCATGTGGCCTTGACCTTTTCTATGTCATTTCCTTCCTCACCTAATTCCAAGTTGATCCTAATTCAAATTGGGTACTATTTTACTAAGAATAGGCTAAATCTCCAACTTTGATCTTAACCACCATGTCGGTCCTAAGCCTAGATGAAAATCATTGATAGCCAAGATAAGTCAGATCTCATGAACATGAATCATAACCTCTTTGCAATGATAGCAAAAGATTCATATAGTCCAACTTAAATAGTTACTTTCTATTTAAAAGTCTACATTAGCTAGCCAAATCTGCAACATACAACTAGACTTTTCTCTTTTTCTTCCCCTTTATGGTTCTGATGGACTTTTTTATTAGAAACCTACTCCAAATTATCTAGGAATTTCACCATGTTCTCTTGTTGCACAAGCCTCGACTCAGACATTGAAGGAGCAGATTGTCCTAGGCAGGAATAGATCGTACAAGGGTCTCACTAAGCACTGTAAAGGTCAAAGAGGCCTACTTAGGGCCAGCCTTCCTAGAGTCCAACCAATAGAGAATGGTCCAAGGTTGGCCATTCGAACAGAAAATTAGTCTTTCTAACCCATTAATATGGGTACAAGTGTAAAAATTGGCTATGTCAACCTGCTTGCTAATGAGAAATTAATTATGATACCATATTCTTATTTGTGCCACCATTAAAATAATGAGAACTTCTTGTACCAGTCGTTTTAACTTCTGACTTTGCCACTAAGGTTAAAGGTGTTCATAGCCTATGTTGTGCAAGTCCAAAGTCAACCATGACTGTTCATGCTTTCCTGGACTTGAGCATGCCTAAACACAATAGAAGTCCAAGAACATTGTTTCGAGTACCAGACCATATCAATCACTTGCTGAACCAGTACGTAGCAGCTGATACCGGTGCACCGACACGGTACCCGTATCGGTGATTCAAAGAGGAAGAAGATGAAGGAGAAGAGGAAGGAACAAATGTCTAGAGAGGAAGATAGCTATGGAGAAACAGGAAAGAGGAAGAAGAAGGTGAAGGAAGAAGAGGGGTGGTGGAGGAAGAGGAAGAGGAAGCGATGGGGCAGGGGGTGGAAGAGGAGGAGAAGAGGAAGCATACCTGCAGTCAACAGCACACAGTGGGTGACGGAGGTAGGCGGCAGCGGATGGCAGCAGTGATTCCGCACTTCTCATGTATGTAGAAGAGGACTCAATTCGCATTTGCGAGCCCTAATTGAAGGGTAAACTTCTTTTTTTTTAATAGGTCAAACCAGGCTACTCGAAACGAGGATCGTCTACGTCTCGATTCATGCTAAGACTGATGCACACCACCCATTTCGTATTGGTCCAAACAAAACATCATTCCATGGTACAATCACTAATTGGCTTTATCTTCGTTATATTACCCTTTAACTGTTTATAAATAGTGAGCCCAATCCTTTTTGCAAGATATTCAGGATGCAAGTTGTTGTGAACTTCAATTTAGAGAATTCTAGATGTATAAATGGCTGGAAATTCTTTTTTTATCTTTTTTGAATTCTTTAATGGTTAGACATGTTTAGAACCTTAGTTAATTCTTTTAGCAAGGTTTTAACTCTCAGACTAATATTGGTTCATAATCTACAAGGGGTATGATATCAGCATGCATATATTACCCAGTATAAAATAATTAAAGAATTAAATACCTAGCAGTACCAAACCATATGGTTAGACAGACTTGTATTTGACACAATGGTTGTAATTATCTACCCCAGTGATCAAAATTATCTGGAAATTGTTTTCTTTTCTCTTTTCAGTCCAACTTTGGTATTTAGAACTTTGGTTAACAATATATGCACCTATTGGACTGGCAATGTTTTCATTCTATGCATAGAATTTGTTTGGTCTGTAAGTTCGATGACTTAAGTGGTTTCTGTTACAGGATATAGTTGTGTGTTATTTGTATATTTGTAAGATGTCTTTCTGGACATAAAATATATCTTCTTGCCCTAGGATTAAGATGTAACAAAATATCTACATATGATAAATCAGCCGCTTTGTTATCAAAAGAAAATCTTTTCTCACTCAAGGTTAAAACTTAGATACATGCAATTTTAATCAGATATAGCTATCATATAACATTATAAGCAACAATTGGTATGGAACAGCATTTATTATTCAGCTTTGTATATGCATACACATGCATATGTATATATGGATGTGTTCATATGTGTCTATGCATATGTGAATGTGAAATCGTTTGTGTGTATATGTGAATGTGATTATGCTTATGTATATGTACATATATTAAGCATATGTTTCTATATGTACATGTATATTTATAAACACAACAAACTCAGATGATATAGGAGCTTACTGCTTTGCAAGTGCTGCAAATTTACCACCAGGATCAATGCCCCTTTTTTCCATTTCATCACCAAGATTCATTATCGGGATACCATCAATAAATTCCATTGCAAAGACCTTCCTAATCAATTGGAAAAATGTTAAGATACTATATTTTTTCAAAAACAAGAAAATGTGGAAATAATGCTTTTAATATTTGACAACAACAAATGTAAGCATGAGAAACAAATTTACAATAGAAAACCATAACTTGTGGCTCTTAATATCTTCTACAGAAAGAAAACAATATGCCATATATCTGCATCCTTAGGCACAGCATACAGCAAGCATATGGCAGGAACTAGGACCAACACGACATGATTTAGCCACGAGGAATGGATTCTCAAACCTTGATAAGCAAGGTTGCAACAACTGAATCAAATGTTTTCATAAGCCAAATGGTTCATGTCCCACAAAATTAGTGAAGAAGAAAGCACAAGAGACACATGTAGGAAGTTATGGGGATGCCAGGATAATCCTGATGTATTAACATTTACATCTACTGCAATTGTAATGCAGATCTGGAGAAAGTGAATGTTCACAAAGGGAAAATAAGAAATGGTAAAAGAGATAAAAGAGATGACATGACGGTAGTCTCTTTGCTAGTGTTTATTAGGATCTTATTTTGCATAATCATACTGAATTACTGATAATAAAAAACTTACAACAAATTGATCTACTTGACATAAAATAGCCTAGATGTTTATGAATAAACAAGGCCGCATAATGTAAGAGCAGACAACTTCTGTTTCTTTGTGCATAATTGTGAAATTGAAAGTTCAAGCCTGCATCACAAAAAGGTGTAAAGTAGCACAATGTTTGCATCATTATAAGCATCTGCACAAAAATTGCACTCCATACTGCCTATTGTGTCCTTCAAATATTAGAAACATTATTGAGTATTTAACTATAGTCCAACAGTTGATCTGCAATAGCAAATTGAGGCATCAAACAGAATGGAGCATCATGTTATATACCAACTCAACAGCTGGTAATGGAAGAGCTAGAATAAACTTTGTAAGCTCCTTCAGTTCCAAATTTTGTCACATGTTTTTCCTAGATACACTTTTATGAATAATATAATCAACTTGAGGTCTGAATATTGTACATTAGGGGTTTCAATAAATTAGCATAGCTTAGCTCGTTTTACGTTTTGTAATAGCTAGAGCCAAGTCAAAAATTTATTACAGAGGTAAGCTGTCTTATCAATATTACAGTAGCATCATTCTTGATATAAGCAATTACTTCCTCATGAACTTGTCTGGTGAACATTAGTCTTGACCATAAGATATCCTAGGTTATCTGGCTTTCAATTCTTATTCTTCTATCAATTTGTTGTTTCTTGTTCTTAGACAATAAGGTTCTTTGGAACATGGTTCGCATTACCGATCCGTACCGGTGTACCAACCAATTGTCGGTACAGTATGTACCGAGCTATATCGTGCATACCGACACATGGTATATGAGGGCATACCGATGTATCACATCATACCAGTCCCCTATTGGACTGGTACATACCGCTCGTACCGAGCGATATGCCGTGCTACGGCAAACCTTGCTTTGGAGACAAGTTGATATCTTTTTCTACATTTAACTGCTTGTACTTACCTTTACCCTATGATAGGAAGAGAAAATAAGAATGATAATTACAGTCTGTGTGTCAAATATGGAATCTCCATACTTTATATATGCAATAGAGTTAATCCGCTGTTCAGCATATTTGAGAACATTTGCCACCAGAAACGAATGTACAGGAATTTAGACATGTCAGCAGCTGACATGACATCATCTCTAAATTATGTATAAAGAAATTGTTCAGTAATTTGCTGTGTTTGGGTCAAATGAAACAAAAATATATCTTTTTTCAATGCTAGCAACCAATCTATATGATACTGGAACAATATGTCAAATGAAACAACTCAAAACTTGCTTCTTAGCTAGTATTTGTATATACAGCAGTCAGTAGTGTTGCTAAGAAATTCAGCAGGCAACATCTAATAATCATGAGTAAACCATTGTTCAAAAGAAGATCCAGCATCACAGAGGCTTTTTAATCTGCAGAGTTCATAAATGTTTAAGATGCCAAAGTTTTTTCTCCATAGTCTCAATGATGGACAAGACTCCGCACATGAAATATAAAGTAAATAAAGTTTTATACATATATCCTAAACTTTTGCATCAAATGTCATGATAAAGACTAACTACAAATTTTCTCTATTCTATAATTTTACCTGGTCACCATGCCTGGAATGACACGTGGTACCAAAACAGGAACCTTCTTGTTGTTATCATGAAAAAACTTATTAATTTTTTCCATGGCTGCAGCTTCTCTCAGGAAATCAAATTCATAGGCAACCTTTAGAAGCAGGCGAAAGGCAAAAAATAGTTAGAAGTAAATAGCCGCAAGCAAATTGAACGTGATCAGTTCTAGAATGAAACTTCTAAACCAGAATTAAGGATAAAAAGATATTAGAAATAATCAACATAGGAAATCTAAGGTGCATTATAAAATGATCAACACTGTCATGTGTAAACTTAAAATATGATTAGATATTAATTGTGTAAATGTCATATATAAGATATCCGACAGAAGTCTGCACCATTGTAGGCAATCAGACTACCTAAATGAATGGTGATAATAAAAGTCCTAAGATGCTTTAATAATGCCATTGACTTGAAATCTATGACCAAGCACTCTGTTTACTGTCTGATCCAATTGTGACCATTCTTGTATATGTTATGTATGATTACCATGAATACTTGACCTGTTAACATGAAATAACCAGACCGTACAGCCAAATACGAAACGATATATTAGAAGCATAATTGTTTAATAAAAGAAGAAAAAGCCTGGAGATTTTACATCACCAAAAGACTTACATACCCAATACATGGGAAACTGTCACCAAGATAGAGAAGCATACTCCCGTGCTATGAAGTCCTAGGAACCCAATTGAGGAGTTTATGGTTGTAAACCATAAACTTCAGGTAGTGGCAACTTCAAAAATATCTTGGCTTGTGAAAGGTATCATACAAGCTATGGTCTGATAGTAGAAACTACATGATGAATTTATAGCTGTGATTGAAAAGTTCAAGCACTGGACTTAAATTTATAAAATTTAAGTCCAGCGACGGGGCAAAGGACAAACCTACGATTACGGACATTCCAAATAGATCCTGTAGCTATTATATAACAGAGGTTACTTTGAGATACCAATTTGATTCAAAATTTAACATACAACTTGCTAGACAGAAGATAGTACATTAGATTATAGAGGTAAAACCGAATTCCATTAGTCCAATTGCCTACAAGATCCTAGCAGTATTCCTGTCAGCTAAAAAAGAGATTCCATGATTTATTTGAGCTGATATGGCTAATCCCATCCTAAATCTGATGGTCACCCATGGTCCTGTAACCCTTAAGTACAAAATGGTGCTGTTGGTGGCTAAGTCTCTTTTCTCTATATCATAATTCTGATATTCTACCTCTTGTTTCTATTCATCTGTTTCCTAAACTCATTCTCTTTTACAATCTCATTTATATGCAGTATTTTTATCATTTATAGAAAAATAAAACAAAGGTTTCTTATTGCAACTATTCATCTACTATGTAACTGTGAAGTATATTTTTAAAAATAGGTATGACAAATTAAAAAGAAAACAGAAAATGCACTATAACATATAGATATACCTGTTTCTCAACCTCTTTGGTGAGTGAGAACAAATCAAATTTGATATCTGTCTTTTGTAAAAACAAGGCAAATGCTTGCAAGTTGTGAATATCTATCATCATCAATTGTTGAACCCCAGGATGTTGAACCTAGAGATTTTCACTGAAATTAATGATTATGGTAAATCAAAAATATTAAACAGCACATGTACTAAAGTATGCTGTTTCTAACCTTGATTGCGACATCAGTCTTTAGACCTCTGAGTTTTGCCCGATGAACCTGTTATAATTCATCAAGAAAGATAAACAAGGTTTCAGAATGAGTAATGATAGTATTCAGAAAAAAAGGCTTGTAACGAAACCCTGAAAGGAGACAAAAGTTGAATGTAGTCCAGCAACAAGCTAATGAGTACTAATGACTAACTAAGATGGACCCTGGACAGCATCTATGATGGACTAAACTAGAAATTTACCAACTTCTTTGCTTATAAAGATTGTATTATACTAACATAATATAATTTTATTAACTTGTGGATTTTGACAACAAGAAGTTAGCATCGCCAATGGTATACTACTTGTTATCATTTGGATGCTTCCAAGCCATAGAAACATATTCTTGCACAAATTAAGGAAAACCCTGATGAAGTTCCAGTAATCAGAGCAATGAGTCCAGTATTAGAAATATCAGCAGTATCAGAATAACCATACTGCAGACATATCAGGATTCATTCAAAACCAATAAATTCTACGACATTTTCAACAGATACTTAGAAATGCAATGAAGATATAATTGATGTTTAAAAGGTGGATTCTGCAGTGTTACTCCTACCCTATTAAACAGAAACTATATAAAAAGGCAGATATATTAACATTTGATGCAGTCCTTAACATCTAATTAGTAAACTTGATAAGAGATATTCTTCATGGACGTTTGGTCTTATGCTTGTCTAATTTATCTTTTTTTTAAAAAATTGTTTTGTGATATAAAAAAATAGAAAACCAACACATTAACTACTTAAAATAATACAATTAAGACAAATAATTAAGACTTCAATGACAAAATACTGCATGAGTTCAGTGCTTAGTAAATGCATTTGATCAATCATTATTGAGCATTCACATATATTTGAACTCTGAACAGAACCTGTGCAATTGAAGCAGATCCAAGAGGTTCAGCATCAAATTGCTCAAAAATATCACTGAAATTTTGTCCCAACTCCTCCTCCAATATTTTCTGGATTACTGAAATTGGGGTAGCAGGAGCCTTATCACATAAAGTGACCAGTCGTTTTACCCATGCTGCTGGAGCTAAATCAGGTTTTCCAAGAACCTGTGCAGCCTGAAAAAATCCTGATACCACTAAGAATCAAATTTATCCAAAAAGATTTAGTTTAGCAAAAAGAACTAAGAAGCACGCAGGATTTTCCTCCCAGAAAGATCATGACAGCAAATGCCCAAAGAGATAAAGGTAGAATATCTCAAATCCTATAAGAATAAAGAAATAGCAACTAGAATGCAAGGACACTTCATTCAGGGCTCCAAATTATTTGACTGAGGAAGAATAATGAATCATGGAATATATATATAAAAGATATGCATAGGTACCATCTATGATGCTTGTATCCATGGCTTGCATTATTGGTCCGTACCAATGTATCGACCAGCTATCAGTATCGTACGTACCAAGTTGTACCAAGGTGTATCAAGCATACCAACATACAGTATATCGAGTTGTACCAATGTATCGCCCATATTGATCCTCTATCGGAGTTGTATATACCACCCCGTACCAAGCAGTATGCTTCGGTACATCAAATTTCGCTTCTATGATACTTCTAGAGCACATGTTCAATTCTTTGAGGAACCATCTGAATTTTTTATAATCATTAAAAAAATCATATAATATTTGAAGTTTTATGATGCTTAGGCAAATTTTCTTGATGAAACTTTGTTTTACTTGGATACTGATTCTTTGATTATATATGCAGAATGATTTGGTAGATTATTACATGTTATTTGTGTTAAGCAGAAAAGATGAATGAAATTAATAAAATGAGCATATTAACATGAGTTCTTGCTATCTTCTGAGTTTGTGACACACTATATTACTCAAAGCAAAAACTTTTTTCACCACGTGTGGGTCAAAACAGCTAGTCAACAGCTAGCTTTTCCCACACACACACACATAGTTACATTGCATCTTATTTTTCAAGTCTTTGTGTATCCCGATGTCGTTATCGTGTCATATGTTTCCTTTTTTCGTTGACAAATGGTAAGTCTTAAAGGCGGGATTAAATTTCAAGACCTTGCAATGTTTCTTTCTTGGCTATGCTATCCAGCTCCTTCAAAAATTTGTCTGAAGAGAAATTGGGACCCTAACC